>CM053029.1:399357112-400762112 GCA_028564925.1 Lithobates sylvaticus | reverse complement strand
CGGAATCTCCGTGTTTACACGTGACCAGCTGTGATTGGACACAGCCGATCACATGGTTAAAGAGCCGCGGCTTTTTACACAGATCGGGTCGTGCCATGTCCTAGCAACACGGCACAGACGCGCAAGAGTGGTCATTCTGGGAGGCCGTTATGACGTCCACCCAGAACGAGAGCAGCACCGCCCAGCCGTCATTTGACAGAGGGCAGCCGTCAAGTGGTTAAAGGTTGTAAACCCATCATTGGATTTGATTGACAGCAGCGGGAGTCAATGGCTGCACTGCTATCAAGCTATCCAATCAAGAGCCGAGAACCCCGGGCAGAGAGGTACAGCACGTCTCCACTGAGGGAACGAATGGGCTCAGGTGAGTAAAACGGGGTGGGCTAGGGGGGGCCGGGCAGTGTCAGAAGTTTTTTTTCATCTTAATGCATAGGATGTGTTAAGGTCAACCCCTTTTAACAGTAAAATGCATAACTCCAGAACCACCATAAGGAAAATTATGTGGGAGGGAAACCTAAGACCAGCAGCAAGGTGGCCAACAAAAAAAGTGATTCTAGGGTAAAGGATAAAGCTTAGGATACTTAATCTTGACCACAGGGGAGGATTGTCAGACAAAGTGTGCCTTAACCAGTGCATTGCAGGGTTTGAAGGAGAATGCCCTTAACCCTTGAATTCAGGTAACGGGAAATCCAAAATAAAACAGCCCTCTCAATGATAATATAAAGGAGAAGTATAGCCAAAGCTCGTTGGATCACAGGACGGTTACATTCCTTGTAATAGTAATAAAAGTGATTTAAAAAAAAAAAAAAAAAAAAGTGTCAAAATAGAAAAATAAAACTAAAATAATAAAAAAAACTAAAGCGTCCCGCGTACTCTCTCGCAGAAGCTAACACATACCTTGTACCGTTTGAACGGCACCTATGTATCAACGCGAACGTTCGAACGAGAGCAATAATTCTAGAGCTGCACCTTCTTTGTAACTCCAAACCGGTAACGTGTAAAAAAAAAAAAAAAAAATTAAGTGCTGAAGTTTGGCACCATTCTACAAGTGACATGTTGGGTATCCTTCTACTCAGAATAACATCTTTCACATTATGCAAAATATTTTGTTTTAACTTTAATGTTTTGTTTTAGTGCATGAATCCATCCCCTGTCTCTTCCCCTCCCCAAAATGTGTTTGGAAAAATTGCTGCGCAAATACCGTGTGAGATAAAAAGTTGCAACAACCACCATTTTGTTCCCCAGGGTCTCTGCTAAAAAAACATATAATAATGTTTGGGGGTTCTGAGTAATTTAGCAAAAAATGATTTTTACATTTAGGAGAGAAATGTCAGAATTGGCCTGGGTGTCAAGTGGTTAAACTGAAATGAATGAAGGAGGGAGGAGTATGAAGTCCTTTAAGGAAACAAAGTGAGAATACGCAGTAATGGAATAGACATAACAGGAATCTCAGAACAAAAGAATTGGGGAGGAGATCTTTCAGCTCATGCCGATAGCCAACACAGGAGTGTGATAGCCACAATACAACTTGTGTGAAATAATACATAAAGAATCAGACTGATAATGGAGTAGGACGTGTCATACACGGGAGAGGAAGTGGCACGTGGTATAACAAGAAGGCTCCAGATACTAGGACACTGAAAAAAATCTTAAAACTTTGAAGCATTCCACAATGCACCGCCGCGAGGGACTCAAATTGGAAAAGTTTCAACCATGTAGGTCAAGAAGCACCACAAGAGTGTAGTAACCTGTAGAACTGTAGACACTAGAAGAGAATGGGTAACATGTATAATTAATAGGGCTCTAAAAATAGTAAGGCAAAGTCTTGGCATTACTTATACTGGGGCACCGACATCCAGAAAATAAAGAAATGTGTGCAGGTGAACCTGAGCAAGCATTCTGACTGAAAGGTAGTTTCCAAAAGAGCATTAGAAACAAAAAACAAATCAACCTGAAGGTATAAGTGAGTCGTTTTTAAATAGGTTCATGACTAAACTCTGTGGTCTGCATAGGAAAAGTTTTGACCATGCAAGTTATTTTTGTAGCTGTACCCAGCAGTAGGATGGTTTTCTTCAGTGTCATTAAAAGATCTAGCTTGGTGAAGCGGATGCCCAGAACAGGAATCCCGTTTGAGCTTGCTAATGTTAAGAGTGTTATAAAAAAGACTCATTCCCTGAAACGGCAAGTCTATAAGACTGTGTGTTTAGGTGCATCATTCACAAAGCAACAGTGCCCCTGCTCATATAGACAGGCATAGCTGCCATATGTTACATTTATTTAGCGGCTTCTTGGAGCTCAGCACGACCTTCATGCTTGTGTATGAAGCTGTAAAAGATGAGGACCTTCAAGCAATCTGGACAGTACTCTGCAATTAACTGACATGGGACAGAGGTCCAGAAAGGAAAGTGGCACAATCTGAGTCCAAAGTGAAGGTCATATTTCAAGCATCTTTGGTCCAGAGGGTCCAGGTATGGGTCTTTCATGGCTATGTTGAAGATGGACTGATCCAGATAGCTGCTGTATAAAAACTAGCTCATGCAACATAATGAATATTTTAGAAATCCAGTGTGTTAATAGAAGTAACAAATTCAGTAGACAAGTCATGGACATCTCAAATTTTCCTCAGCAGAGCTCAGGAAACAAGCATGGAACCTTATTCGACACCAGAAAAAAAAAATGATGCATGAATGATGGGATGGGGTTATAGTGGGCAGGCCAGGTGTGTGTGTGTGTGTGTGTGTGTGTTTGTAAATACCTTATTCAGCCTACTTCCTGTTTCTTGTGTTTTCATTAGCCTAGGCTTATGACATCATGCACAGCTCTCTTTTTCCTGAGTTTTCCAGGAATGGAGGGGGGTTGAGTCATAAGAGGGCCAATGAAAGCTGCAGAGCTGGAGGTGCGTCTGTGTAAATCCAGAAGTCAACAGGTGGCCGCTTCAGCTGCCCACAGTTAAAATGGCTGCAGCCAAACTTGGAGGGAGATTTCTGCAGCATATTTAGAAAGTACAGAATCACAGTATATATAAAATATGCAAAGTGGTTGGAGAGAAGACTACAGTTCCTTTTAATTTTGTTCTGGTTTTTAATTTTCATTTGTAAGTTTTTGATTCTTTAATCATAACATTAAAGTAAAAAACTCCCTACTACTTGTTCTTCCTCTTCCCCCATCACTAAATACTTACCTGACTCCTCTCACCAATCCTGTGCTGTCCCAGCTGCAGCAACGCAGAAGCCATTGGCTCCTGCTGCTGTCATGCAAACTTCTGTGCGGCAGGGGTGTGGCTTACCGTCACTGTGCCTCTATGAACAGGCAGAGACCTGTTTGGGAGCTTGCCTGCATGGGTTCCTTCTTAGCAGTGCACTTGCTGAGGGGGCACCCGGAGGAAGGAAATGGGACCGCTTAAGAGGCGGCAAGGGGCAATATCTTTGCACAAAGCAGATAAGTAGAACATTATAAAGCCTTTACGATCACTTTAAATCCTGTATGTTTCTTAAATATAGGTAAATGACAATAAGGATCATAGTGTGATGTGTTTGTGGTTTTAACAGTACATTGTAAATCACACGTTTTATTTCTACAGGGAATCCTCTGTCGGTTTGTCTCGTATTGGTAGTTCTTACACAAGAAGAAAATGGGACGATGAAAAGAAAAATAGTTCTGTGAATGATATTTTAAGTACAACCTATCAACGAAGGTAAAATCCAAACATTGGGTTTCTGAGAGAAGTACTATATACAATATATGTGCCTTTACAAGCACCTGAACTTTAATGGCATCCCTGTCTTAGTAGGGTTCAATATTGAGTTGTCTCACCCTTTGATGCTATAACAGCTTCAACTCTTCTGGGAAGTCTGTCCACAAGGTTTAGGAGTGTGTTTATGGGAATATTTGACCATTCTTCCAGAAGCATATTTGTGAAGTCAGGCACTAATGTTGGATGAGCAGGCCTGGATTGCGGTCTCCTTTTGAATTCATCCCAAAGGTATTCTATTGGGTTGAGGTCAGGACTCAGACCTTGCTTTGTGCACTGCTCCAAATCTTTTGGTGGAGGGGGGATTATGGTGTGGGGTTGTTTTTCAGGGGATTGACTTTGCTCATTAGTTCTAGCCTTAAGGCGTCAGCATACCAAGACATTTTGGACAATTTCATGCTCCCAACTTTGTGGGAACAGTTTGGGGATGGCCCCTTCCTGTTCCAACATGACTGTGCACCAGTGCATAAAGCAAGGTTCATGAAGACATTGATAAGTGAGTGTGGGGTGGAGGAGCTTGACTGGTTTGCAGAGAGTCCTGACCTCAACCTGATAGAACACATTTGGGATGAATTAGAGCAGAGACTGCGAGCCAGGCCTTCTCGTTCAACATCCATGCCTGACTAAATGTGCTTCTGAAAGAATGGTCAAACATAAATCTTGCGGACAGCCTTCCCAGAAGAGCTGAAGCTGTTGTAGTTGCAAAGGGTTGGCCAACTCCATATGGAACCCTACAGACTAAGACTGGGATACCATTAAAGTTCATGTGCGTGTAAAGGCAGGCGTCACAATACTTTTGAAAATATAGTGTATCTATATACCCTTGTATACAATCATACACTGTACACTTGTAAAAAAAAGTGCACACTTGTAGTGGAATATAGGGACACACAAAGGGCATTAAAATGGACAAACTTTTTAAATTTAATAAAATAGTTCAAGCCACAAGGGTCCTCAGAAGTGGTACCTGGAGGACAGTTCTTATCCTCAGCCCTCTGTGGCCTGTTACAGGGCTCTGTATAGGAAGATAACTGCACAGTTTTCAGGTTGAAGAGATAAAGAACCCACTTGGAGCCCCACCCCATATCTCTTCATAAAGAGGACCTGTCACTGCCCATGCTTTGACAAGGGATGATTTTCAATCACTTGTGAAAGCAATAAAGTTAGTACAAAAAAAGTATAAAAAAAAATAAAATACATTTTTGTATAAGATTAAAAAAAAATTAACCGATTCAGCCTCGGAAGATTTTACCCCCTTCCTGACCAGAGCACTATTTGTGATTCAGGACTGCGTCGCTTTAACTGACAATTGCGCGGTTGTGCGACATTGCACCCAAACAAAATTGACGTCCCCCAACAAATCTTTCTTTTGGTGGTATTTGATCACGGGTTTTTATTTTTTTGCCATAAACAAAAAAAGAGCATCCATTTTTTGAAAAAAAGCTATATTTTTTACTTTTTGCTATAATAAATATCCCCCCCCCAAAAAAAATAGAGATATAGCGTCTACAAAATAGGGGATAGTTTTATGACATTTTTATTTTTTTTTTTACCCGTAGTGGCGGCGATCTGCAATTTTTATCGTGACTGCGACATTATTGCAGACACTTTTGACACTATTTTGGGACCATTGTCATTTTATACAGCGATCAGTGCTATAAAAATGCCATGATTACTGTGTAAATGACACTGGCAGTGAATGGGGTTAAACACTAGGGGGCGATCAAGGAGTTAAGTGTGTACTAGGGAGTGATTCTAACTGGGGTGGGGGAGGGGTGGGCTTCAACTCGCATGACAGAGCAGTGATCTCTGCTATGTCACGAGGCAGAATGGGGAAATGCTTGTTTACATAGGCACTTCCCCGTTCTGCGGCTCCGTGACACAATCACTGGGAGACAGGCAGACAGTCGGCCGGGCCCACGGGCATAGTCACGCTGCTAGCCCTGCCAATTAAAGGGGACGTACAGGTATGCCCATTTGCCAACCACTGCCATTGTGCGGACGTATATCGCCGTGCGGTAGTCTGCAAGTGGTTAAAGCACCTTGTGCTTATGTGCAAATGCGAACGCATACCTTACTCACGCACGCATATGTAAATGATGATCGCACCACACATGAGGTATTGTTGTGAACGTCAAATCGAGAGCAATAATTCTAGCACTAGACTTTCTGTGCCACTCTTAACTGGTAATCTGTAAAGGTGTTTAAAGCATCTCCTATAGAGAATTTTAAGCACCATAGTTTGCAACCATTCCACAGGCAGACACAATTTTAAAGCGTGACATGTTGGGTTTCTATTTACTCGGCTTAACCTCCTATTTTTTTACATTATACAAAAAAATTGGGCTAACTTTAGTGTTTTGTTTTTAATTCATGAAAGGTTTTTTCCCCCACAAAAATTGCGTTTGAAAAAACACTGCGCAAATGCTGTGACATTTATTCATTAGGTTCTCACAAAGTAATTGTCTAGCCAAAAAAGTAGATTTTTACATGTAGGAGCGAAGTGTCATTAATGGCCTGGATGGCAAGTGGTTAACTACTTAAGGACCTGTTTCTGAGATTTAATGTTTAAAAGTTACGTTTTTTTTGCTAGAAAATTACTTGTAATCCCCAAACATTATATATATATTTTTTCTAACACCCTAGATAATAAAATGGCGGTCGTTGCAAGACTTTCTGTCACACCGTATTTGCGCAGTGGTCTTACAAGCGCACTTTATTTTGGGGAAAAAAATACTTTTTAAAAAAATTTTAATAAGACAACAGTAAAGTTGAACCAATTTTTCTATATTGTGAAAGATAATGTTATGCCGAGTAAATTGATACCCAACATGTCACACTTCAAAGTTACGTCCGCTCGTGGAATGGCAACAAACTTTTGCCCTTAAAAAATCTCCATAGGCAACATTTAAAAAATTCTACAGGTTGCATGTTTTGTTTTAGAGGAGGTCTAGGGCTAGAATTATTGCTCTTGCTCTACCGATCGTGGCGGAACCTCACATGTGTGGTTTGAACACCGTTTTCATATGCGGGCGCTACTCACGTATGCTTCTGTATGCGAGCTCGGTGGGACAGGGCGTGTTTACAATTATTTTTGTTTTTTGTTTTTTTACACTGTTCTTTAAAAAAAAAAAAATTAAATTTTCATTTTTATTCCTATTACAAGGAATGTAAACATCCCTTGTAATAGAAAAAAAACTTGACAGGACCTCTTAAATATGAGATCTGGGGTCAAAAAGTCTCTAAGAGCCTCTTTAACCACTTGCCGACCGGCGCACGACGATATACGTCGACAGAATGGCACATACAGGCAGGAGGGCGTATATATACGTCCCTCCTTTAGCCTGTCCGTGCCATCGGGAGCGGCGCGCTCCCGCGCCGGTCGGGACCCCCGTGAGTCCGGCCGCGGTCCCCGCGGACTCGATCGCCGCGGGGACTCCCGCGATCGTCTCACGGAGCGGCTAAACGGGGAGATGCCGAGATAAACAGCATCTCCCCGTTCTGCCTAGCAACTAGTGACGCCGATCTCTGCTCCCTGTGATTGGAGCAGAGATCAGCATTCACTAGCTGACAGCCACGCCCCCCCACAGTAAAAAAAAACCCCTAGGCCTACTTAACCCCTACACTGCCACCTTGTGGTTAACTCCTAAACTGCCAGTGTCATTTATACAGAAATCAATGCATTTAAATGCATTAATTGCTGTAAAAATGACAATGGTCCCAAAAATGTGTCAAAAATGTCCGATGTGTCCGCCATAATGTCGCAGTCACAAAAAAAATCGCAGATCTCCGCCATTAATAATAAAAAAAAAATGATTAATAAAAAAATGCTATAAAACTATCCCCTATCTTGTAAACGCTATAACTTCTGCGCAAACCGATCAATAATCGCTTATTGCGATTTTTTTTACCAAAAATATGTAGAAGAATACGTATCGGCCTAAACTGAGGAAAAAAAATGTTTTTTTATATATTTTTGGGGGATATTTATTATAGCAAAAAATAAAAAATAATGCATTTTTTTCAAAATTGTCGCTCTATTTTTGTTTATAGCGCAAAAAATAAAAACCGCAGGGGCGATCAAATACCACCAAAAGAAAGCTCTATTTGTGGGAAAAAAAGGACGTCAATTTTGTTTGGGAGCCACGTCGCACGACCGCGCAATTGTCAGTTAAAGCGACGCAGTGCCGAATCGCAAAAAGGGGCCTGGTCCTTTGGCTGCAAATTGGTCCGATCTGAAAGTGGTTAAGTGACGTTTTGATGTTGCTTCCGCCCTGCAATGGTATGGAGACGGGTGGGGGTCATCTTCCCCCTCATTCGGCTCCATACCTAACAGGACAGGTGACCCGATTGCCGCCGGTGCAGGTCACCAGAGAGCGGTGGGAGGGGGCCCTCTCCTGCCGCCGCTATGTGATCATGCAGCAAATCCACCGCAGAGACCACTTTTATATGAAAGCGGACCGCCCGCTGAAAAGGAGGATACCGGGGGTTATGGCAGCTAGCTGCTTCCAAAACGATAACCCTCTTAAAAATACTGATGTATAATGACGGTGGGCAGTCCGTAAGTGGTTAATAAACTTTTCGTTATATACTTGCTGATTATAAAATGATTTTTAATTTCTTTGTTAAATTATCAAATTTTCTCCAAAATATACACGTGATTTTTGTGTCTGATCACATGTATCCTTTTCCTAGTGGTTCTTTTGGTAGACGGCAGGATGAATTAATTAATTCGGGCGTTTCCAGTTCAACCTCGGGATCTACACCAACGATCACATCGTCTGGGATTACGAGAAGTCTTTCTAGCACTAATACAAAAAGCACACTGGCTTCTTCAGGCTTATTAAGCAGGTATCCCTAAAACGATATTTATTATTTATTGATAGAATTTTTTGGTGGAACATCTGAGGCTAGGCTGTAATGTTGGTTTCGGCACTGGATCCTGCTGTGGGTGCTTCCCTTGGCAGTGCAACATGTAGAGCTAGATGCAGAGTACTTTACTGGTTTTTGGCTGTGGTCTGTCGGGTGAAGAGCCCTGTCCCTGAAGACGCCTGCCTGAGTAAGACCATTGTGGAGGGCAAAACCAGGAAAGGTGCTAAACCCCTTGTTAATTCGTTCTACATAAATCGTGGTGAGTACTGAGGAGTCCTTTAAACATCCAGTCCAGGGTACCCTTCTTTCTTAGAACCCTGTGGGATGCATAGGAAGCCACCAACAGCCATTCCGTTGAGAATTGCAAGGGACCAGGGGTACCAGGGTCAGATTTTAAACCAGGTGCCATATTTTTGCTCTGGTGCGCCTTTACGATGTGCCTGCATGCATCTCCCACTTGGTGCCTGGAGCCTTTGCTGCATTTATCAGTGGAGTTACTGCAACTGCGTGCCCTGCCCCTTGCTTGCCCTTTGTAGATTAAACTTCGGACCAGGAACATTTCCTAGATATTTCTCTCCAAGTGCATTTTACAGCAACTAAAATCACAATTCCTCTGTTACTTTGGCTTATATGTGAATGCCAGCAAGGCAGTCCCACTCCCTTTTTACTGCTACAGAGCTTGTGAGTGGCCCTCTGGGGACAATTTTTAAAATTACATGTGTGGCATATATATGCAGGGAAAAAAGTTAAGTTCTATCATTCAGAGCCATGGTACTTTTTATTGTGATGGTTGCACCCACTCTGACTCCATGCGTTCCGCTGGCCCGTCACCCATACCAGCTTCCCCTTTCCCCCAGAGTAATCTGCCACAATGTTAAATTCTATGGAAAGAAGTTTTGGTTTTATTGAGGCCATAGATAATGCAGGGTCATTTGTACAACTCTGCTTTTGGGCCACACGGTGCCTGAGGAGGATTCCCTACTTTATGATGCATCAGATGCCTCGTACAGAGATTTCATCCATGCTAAAAGGATACCATAGCTACCCTTAATGAAGCTGTACGCTATTGCTTGGCGTTGGCGTAGCTAGAGTCTGCTCACCGCTAAGGTATCCCGTATGGGGTCCCTGATCTAGACCTTTCTGCCAGATTATTCATCTATTTCGCAGGATCAAGCTGGAGGGCATTCCAATGATCCTCATCACTCCGAAATGGCTCAGGAGGTTGTGGTATTCAGACATACTCGGATTCCTGGTAGATACGGAGTTCCTTTCCAGATCATCCAGACCTCATGTCCCAAAGGCCAGTGTTCCATCCTGCTTCTTGGTTACAGGCGTTAATAGTTGTTTGAAGTCATAAGGCTGAAGGACAGGGGCCTTTAAACTTCAGCCAGCCCTACCTTTTTTGAAAGCTGGGAAGTTGACTTCTTGGAAAGTCTACCATTAGATGTGGAAGGCCTATTTTCCTTGGTCAAGATATTTACAACGTGGGATGTACACTTTTTCTAGTCGTGTCTTGACCAGCATCTTGCCTTAAGGCTCAATCTCAGCCTTGGCTGTTTAGTTTCAGAACATTTTGCCTCAGTTTCTTGTAAAGGCTTTTGTTCAGGGCATGCTGCACATCTCCCCTACCCCTTTACGGTCTTCTGATATTTACCCGTAAGGTGTCCTTTGTTATCCTCTCTGGGAGGAAAGTCTATGATTTGGTGGTCTGTAAGGAGCCATTCTTAGTGTTGCTCCAGATCAAAGTTGTCTTGAGGCCTAAAGCTTCTTCCTCCCAAAGGTGGTCTTTTCTTCCACTTTAAATTCTACTTTCTGTGTGTTTTGCTCCGAAACATCCAAAGGAAATTTCTCTCCACTGTCTGGATGTGATTTACACTTAAAATTTACCTCATGGCTACAGCTTCCTGCCCCTTATGCCACTATTTCTTGGTGGATCAAACAAGTTGTAATCGGGTCTTACAGTCTAAAGCAGGGGTCTCCAGTTCAGGACCTAAAATTTCTATCATGCCTAGTTATGCCTAGGCATGTCTGAATGTCAGTTTTTTTTTTTCAATGCCTCATGGGGAAGTGTAGTTCTGCAACAGCTGGAGGGCCGTAGTTTGGGGATCCCTGGTCTAAAGGATAGAGTTGCTCCCTTTTGCTTTTTAGGCTCATTTTACAACATCTGCTAATGCTGCTTAGGCTATTCAGCATCAAGTATGTTTCTCAGATTTGTAAGGTTGCCACTTGGGCTTCCATTCACACATTAATTTATACTAGGTGAATGTTTAGGCTGCCTCTGGTGCCATTTTTGGGCATTAGGTGTTACAAGCTGGTCTGTGTCTGTCTGACCCTTTCGTGACCCAATAGTTTGGGACTTTTGGTTTTTGCTATGTTGTTCATCCCTCGGTTGGCCTGCATTTGGATGTCAATTGTAATAATTAGAGCCTGTGTCCTGCACTGTATGACTAGGACTGTAGGATTTTTTTTTTACTTGCCAGTAAAATCCATTTCCTGGAAGACAGTACAGGGCAAAAGTCCACCCCTTTCTTTTTTTAACTCTAAAATTAGAACATTTACTGCAATCTGGTTATTTGGCTCCCAGGGGAGAAGAGGGACAGCTTGGCAACAAATGCCCCATAGGAAGCCTATGGATGAAGCAACCTCACAGGCATTTCAGTTGGTAATTTCTCCTCTTCCCTGATGCCTTCCACTGGTGATATCATTTGACTGGAGCACCCTCAGAATACATAATAGCTTCCTTTCATAGGGTAGTTGTATAGTTAGATTAGGAATTTTAAGCATAGTTGGAAATAGACTGGAGTTCCACTTTAAAGTGTAAAGGTTCTTCCCCCAGTGGTTCAAAAAGACTTCTCTTTAGGAGCCTATACCTATTTGGAGCACTTCTACATGATACCCAGGCTTTAAATTGTAAAAACCTAAGGTTAGCCCTCCATTTGATGCCATATTTGGCCTACAGTGCTTACCAAGTCCTCCTCAAAGCCTTCTTCTCAATTAAGGGGTGTCGTCACTGATGAGTTTAAGGGAGTATGTTACTATTTAGCCATCTCTGGGCCACGAATGTCTCTGACCTATGGGCTAGGGCAGTGTTTTCAAATGAGTACTAAACCGAGTTCAAAACTCAACCTCCTCACCGTTTTTTCTTATTTCAAGTCTGTTACAAGACTATCAGATTTGCAAGATGCATCTGAATCATCTCTTGTTCCAGGGAATAGTTGTTTCAGTACCCCTAGAGGACATGTTCAAAGGATCATATTCTAAGCTGTTCACATTACTAAAGCCTCACATAATATCTTGGACCTAAAACCCCTAAACTAATACTTTCAAATTCCCGGAATTTTGCATGAAATCCACAAGGTCTTTAATTGCCTCTGAGTAATACTTGGCTTCTGTAGACATGCCTACCTTCATATTTCCATTTTCTACCTCCTCCGCAATTGCTACACTTTGCAGTATGAGACAATAATTTCCAGTTTGTCACACTGTCATTTGCCCTATCCTCTATTCAGCAGAGTATTGGCCATGGTCCTTGCCCTCCTCCTAGCCTTTATAAAAACTCAGGGCACACAGGTCACCAGGGTATCTAGATGACCACCTCCTGAGGAATTTCTCTCTTCCACTGATCTTCAAATTTCCACAGGGCAATTCAGATGTTTCAAGCTTTGTCGGGTAATCAACTTCAAAAAATCTGCTCTCCAATCCTCTCCACCTGGAATACATACAACTAATTTTAGACAGTCCCAAGTAGTAGTCTTCATTCTAGAAAGGAAACTACTTTCTCTCAGGACATGCACACGTGGGACTTGCTATCAAAGAAATGCCCCTCAGTGACATTCCCCATGAGAGTTCTAGGTCTCATGGTGGCCTCATTTTGAGGCTATCCTATTTACTCACGTTCATTCTAGACATTTTCAACACTAAATTTGGTGGCAAAGAACAAGCATGTTCCTTATGCTGACCTGCCCATGCTCCTATCCACTCAAGCAAGCAACTACCTAGTTTGATGGATTTTCAGCCCAACCTTGGGGAAGCTGTTTTAGACTAAGCCCCAGTGGGCAGGGTGAAATGCATGGATCTAGCACAAACAGCCTGCACCCTTACACTGCTAAATGGCTGCAAGGTTTTGTTAGCCAGGCCCAAGGATCCTCTAGCACTGGCACCAGATGTATTAATCATTTCCTGGTCTCAATTCTGGCTAATGTATGCCTTTACTCTGTTTGCCTTTGTTACCCCCAACTGTTGCAGAATATGATCTCTCCAGTAAAGTAGTCTTCTTGATGGTGTGTCTCTGATCTAGCGGCTCTCTTCTAAAGGACCATTCCTCATTGTCACAAGGACAAGGTAACCTTGCACCCAAGACCTTTCTTCCTTCCTGATGGTGTCAGTCTTCCAACTAAATGAATACTGAGTTCTTCCATATTTGTGCACTACTAAGCACCCCAAAGAGATTAAGGTTCGCTGCCTGGATGTAGTCGGAGTCATCAGTCTACTTCAAACCTTTAGCTTCAGCAGAAAGACTGACTCCCTATTCGTATTGTCCCTAGGACTTTGTCAGGAACACCCTGCCTCAAGTCATTCATTGATGAATACGTCAACTCATCTCGAGAGCTTCTAAAGGACAACATCTGCAACTCCTGCAGTTTCTTGGGCATTTTAAGCAGCATGCTTCTGTTGCTCAACTTTGTAGGGCCGCCACCTGGTCGTTTCTTCATACTTTTTCATATTTCTTCCATTGTTTATTAATATCAAGCTTGTACTGTGCGATTTAAGATTAGAGTAATTTTAAACTTGCCTGAAATTTCCATATCTTGAAGTATGGAACACAGACCACTCCTTTCTAATGCCTGTGTTCTCTGCATTGCTTGCTACAAAACTGAGGACTTGAGTGAGGTAGAGTTTTATATAGGGGATGCCCAGAATGTGTCCTTCAAAGCTTTGCCAATGTCCAATCACTTGAAAGTGCGAGCATGTAACCCAGGGTCTATGAATACATGAGAGAGAATTTACAGGCAAGTCAAAATTACTCTCTTTACTCAATACTCTTCATTACTAGTTTATCTGTCATTTAATAATCTAAGCAGAATGTTTGATTGCTAGGTAGGTCATGTATCACCCACTTTTTCCCAAGTTTACAAGACCTTTACTTTAAAGTGAACTAACTTGCTTTAAAATTTCCTGGTCATGTCCCTTTTGCCTGGAGATTTAAGGTTGTGAAAGCTATTGGTAAAATAATTTTATTTTAATTTTTTCTTATGTCTTTTTTTAAGTGTTTGTAAACTGATGTCTTGTATGGTTAACCATTTTTATGAAGTCTTTGTTGTACAAAGAAACATTTAATACCTGACAAAGGCTTCCCAAACAAAGATGGTAGTTTCCTTTTTATAAATACCTTTTCTAACTTAAAATTTTGCAGTGACCTGAAAAAGTGATTGCCCTAATTCTTCCCCTCACCCACAACTTTCATCAACCATATAGCCAAGCCTTTTCTTTGAATTTTTTAAAGAACATTTAACCATTTCCTTTCATGTGCATTAAAAGTTTTAAAGCAATTGCTTTCATTGCCTTTTTCTTTTCTGTGTGTTGCTGCTCACGTATAGTACCTCAAATCGTTGGTGGACAGAGGAAAGTTCCGAAAAAGAAACTGTCCCTACAGCAGTCACCATTCCAGTTGTAAATCCTATTTCTGCATTCACATCTTCGACCACAACTTCCACTGGCACTGTTCCTAACTCAACAGAGGTCAGGGAGAGACGAAGGTATGTAAATACTTGGTAGTATACAGCATTGTTAATTGTATTTCATATCTGAAATAAAATAAAACAAATGACCAAAAATGCCTTTGTGCCACTGCATAACTTGCAGTGAACCTGTGCTTTACTTATGCAGTATAAAGGAATATAATGATCAAACTGCTGCTCTCGCATATTCTACTTTCGATTTATTACCATCCATTCAGCCACTAGGAGTGAAGAGATGAAGCCCTGTGTATGCTCCAAGTTAGAATTTAAACCTTACACAGGAAGATGCCCCATATAAAGGCGCTAGGTACCTGAGCAGCCAAGGTCCACAGCAGTCATGTGCAAATTTAAGTGGAAAGTCACATGCCCCTTATAACCACAAGTACCAGGCATTTCTGTTCCCCAGCTGCACATACCTTCCATTTGCTTCCTTTCTGGAAGTAGTTAACAGCTTAAGAGAACCTGCAAGATCAAAGCCCACATTCATTTTATTATATGTACTGGTACATCTGATATGTTTGTTTTTCAGGTCATACCTCACTCCAGTTCGTGATGAAGAATCAGAATCTCAGAGAAAAGCTAGATCAAGGCAAGCCAGACAGTCCAGAAGATCAACACAGGTATGCTCGGGGATGCGCTTCTTGAAAGTCTGTTTTATGATTTTACGCATTAGAGCACGGGGGCTCAACCTGTGGCCCTCCAGCTGTTGCAGAACTACAAATCCCACAAGGCTGACAATTTACAAGCATGACTCCCAAAGGCAGAAGCACAATGTGACTTGTAGTTCTGCAACAGCTGGAGGGCCACAGGTTGAGCATCCATGCATTGGAGCATTCTTAAGCCTTTACTGATGATACTGTAAATGTAGTGTGCATCATCTGAACAGTCCTCTATATTAAGCGGTGTTGAGATAGGTTGGAGCAGATACTGTTGTGGCTACCTTTGGCAATAGTGTTTTACAGCAGTACATTTGTTTTCAGTGTATGTGTTTAAGCCCTGATTTTAGAGAAGGGCACGGGCTGCATACAGTCTACTGCTTCCATAATTGAAGATTGTCCTGCAAAAATTCCCTGGTTCATTTCATGCATACATAATTCAGTACACCAACTTTGGTTGTGGGCTTATCTTTACTGTCCAGAACTGGGATGCCTGAGTCTGGGGTTGGCTGTTTCTTCCCAATCCTTCTCATACAGTACTCATCTTGCTCAATTATGTATCTTCTTTAACTTGGCCACCTAATGAATATCACTGATGGTTTAAGCCCACGTAAGATTTCTTGCTGTTTGAAAAAAAAAAAAAAAAAACTTGCATAATGTTTCTGTAATTTCCTCCAAAATGTCTGTGGTGCATCACGATAGATTGCATTGATTTTATTTTGTCATCCCTCCTGCGAGTTTACCAAGCATTTAAATAAAGTGAAATATGATTTGTCTTTATTGCACACAGTGATGAGTTAAATTCAACTTTTTATTCTCTAGCTGTCATTTTTCAGTGTAGGCCTGAAGATGTTAGCTCGGGGGGTAGGGTAACAGACCATTTTGTATTTCGCACATTTTGATAAATGACAAGTGAAGTTTGGGATTTTGTGCATTCTGGATATAGGATAAAATTAATACCTGCGTTTAATATCATGCGTTTAGTAGGTAGAGGTCTGTGACCCAAGATGCAGTGCAAGGTGTTTTAAATGTCACTGCTGGTTTCATAACATGGGAGAGATCCTGTACTATTTTTAGGTGATGCATTTAAAGGCAAAGTATGTAAGTGAAAAAAAAAAAAATCTGTGATACTGTAGCTGTCCTATCCAGTCACTGTTCTCTGCTATGCTCTTCCAGCGCTAAGGCGGCATGGTTGGCTCCAGCTGTCAGCCACAGTTTAAAGCCACTCTCAGACTGAGTTACAGGAGAAAAAAAGTAAAGGTACTCCTGTGACCCTTAAAAGAAGTACAGCCAAAAATATTTGCCCATGCTTGCCTTTTAGGACATTAGATCCCGTACCATCTTTGGATGATGCTTTTAAAGAAGTTGAAGCATTTTCAACTTTTTTTTTTTTTTTTATATTAGGGAGTCACATTAACAGATCTTCAAGAAGCAGAGAAAACAATTGGCAGAAGTCGCCCTACTCAAGCTAAAGACCAGGAAAGTGAAGAAAAACAAGACAAAGAAAAGCAAGAAGACAAAAAAGAATCTGAAAATAAAAATGACGATTACCGGTACAGATTCTCCCGCACCAGCATGGAGGAGGTATTTAAAATCTGAAGGCTCTGTCATGTTTTTCAATCTAAAAATACTTTTTTGTCTAAGCCAGTGTTTCTCAACGCCAGTCCTCAAGGTGCCCCAACAGGTCATGTTTTCAGGATTTCCCTCAGATGAAACTGCTGTGGTAATTACTAAGGCAGTAAAACTGATCAAATCACCTGTGCAAAATAATGGTAAGCCTGAAAACACTTACCGGACTGGAGTTGAGAAACACTGATCTAAGCATACATGTACCTGTAAATGGAGATTATAATAGAGCATGGACAGATAACTCCCAACACCAACTTATTGTGGGAGGCAAAGAACAGAGGGCAGACAAAACTTTCAAGCCTGTCTGGTAACTTTTCAAACTAAAAGTGTTTTGCTGGGTGATTAGTGCTGCTTCTTTACGGCCGGTTCCCACTGGTGCGACATATGCTCCAACTTTGGGAGCACATGCCACATTACGTGTATAAATCGATGACTCCCTATGAGAGCAATCCTAACTGGTCCAACACAAGTCCGTCCGACTTTGAAAAAGGTTCCTGCACTACTTTGGTCCAACTTGGGCACAACTTCAGCCCATTGATTTGTGAATGTTAGTCGCATCCAAGTCGGATCATCATCTTAACTGATCTGACTTGTGGCATGCAACTTGTGCTCTGATCTTGAGGGGAACCCCACGTCAAAAAAAAAAAAAAAAAACATGGCATGGGGGTCCCCCCCCCAAAGCACATTCCAGACCCTTAACCGAGCATGCAGCCTGGCAGGTCAGAAAAGGGTGGGAATTGGTGAACTTCCCCCCTCCTGGACCATACCAGGCCACATGTCCTCAACGTGGGGGGAGTGGGTGCTTTGGGGCAGGAGGGGGAACCAGAGGAACACGACATCAGCGAGAAGAACCGGAGGGAGAAGACCTGACCGGAAAAAGACACGTTGGAGCTACAACGGGGGACATTTTTTTTTTTTTTTTTTTTATATATATGTATATATAAAGGACTTTGTCAAAAACCTTTTTGTACGGTTTTTATTTTTCACACTTTTTTTGGGGGGTGAATGAGTAGGGGTACAATGTACCCCTACTCATTCTCATGGGTGGAGGGTGGGATCTTCCATGTTCCGATAAGCCCCCTGCCTGCAGACCCCCACAAAAGAGGCTCTTGTCTCCTCCAACATGGGGACAGGGTGCTTTGGGGTGGGGGCTGTCATATCCACCACCCTTTTCCTCAGAATAAGGGTCAAGTCTGGATTTTGGGGTTGCCCTTAAAATCCATACAAGACCTAAGGGCCTGGTATCCAATGGATCAAAGTTGGATCCCGTTCATTGAAGTCGGATGGAAGTAGGACCGATTGCTGCTGAGCGGATCCACAGTCGTGCCACTGTCGCGTCGTGCCAGTGTGGACCTGGCCTTAGATGTGAGGCCATCCAAAACCACCTTGATCAGGTGAGGATCATTTCATTTCTAAGGCCAGTGAAACTAATGTTATTTGGTAAGCTGAAATTCAAGCTAGTATCCTGGTTAGCGCAGTAGTTCTTATCAGATTATGACTTTAGTCAGGTCTTGGAAGAAAAACAAAAACAAGGTAGGATATTGGTCCAGACCATGTGTACTGTGACTGTTAATGGTGGTCACCAACAAGTCCTGTTAGTGATAGCCCAAGTGTTAAGAAATTATCAATCAATAGTTCTTATTTCTTGTGTGCTTGTTTTTTTTCCAGAGGTACAGGCCGTTATCCAGTACTACTGTCACATCATCCACACCGTCACTTTCTTCATCTACTGGTTCTTTATATTCTTCGAGTCAGTTAAACCGACCAAGCAGCTTAACTAGTCTCTCATCTTCTTACTCAAACTTCTCAAGGCTTACTGCAAAAGAGCCAGAGAAAGGTAACTTTTTTTTTTTTTTTTTAAATACCTTGATAATAGTTCTTAAAGCGGAAATTTACCCATAACTTGATAAAAAATGTACTTTAGCAAGCAACATACATTCCGTATTAATTATGCTACCAAAATGAGTGTGTGCTGTAAATTACCTCCAGCATCGCTCCAGTCTCTTCTTGCTGGAGGCTGCCATTTTCCCAGAGCCTCTGAGCAGAAGTAAATCATAAAGCGGAACTAAACCCATCGATTTAAGTTTCAAAAAAGTTACATTCCTGGAATGCAGGGATTGCTAACTGTCACATTTGTTTGTGTCCTCAACCAAACTGTCAATCCATCAAAGGGCTGGTGTCATAACTGATCGCATGTGCAGCACCATGGCATTTGCAGATCAAACAGAAGCAGCTTCCTTGACTGCAAGTCTTGGTTCATACTGGTGCAGCTTCAAAGTCACCCGACTCTGAAGCCACCCTGCACACTGTACTACTTCAGCGCTGCTTGCAAGAGACTTCCCTAATAGAAGTCAATGCAAGCCACTCCAAAGTAGCCCCCAAGAAGTACAGGAACCTTTTTCTAAGTCGGAGCGACTTAAGTCGCTCAGATTAATACAGTTCCATTGCACTGATTGGAGCGCAAATTGTCAGGCATCTAAGTCACCTGACAGATTGCCCCAGTGTGAACCGAGCCTAAAGAATAAGAGGGCCAAATTCAGCTTCAGGGCTGTCAGCAGATCGGCCTCTACAAATTCAACAGTGCCTAAAAATGAAGAGCAACTGAGCATGTGCAGAGCAGGGTGAGGCAGTGTATTACTAGATTTTAAACAGTATAGGGAAAAAATATTTTAAATGTGTTACCTGCAAAAGGGGACAGCCTGAAGTGATCTAGCAGGACTTAAATACACTTTAACCACTTCAGCTCTGGGAGGTTCACCCCCCCCCCCCCCGACCAGGCCATTTTTTGCGATATGGCACTTCATTGCTTTTACCCCCAAAAAAAGTATTTATTTTTGCGACACTGTACCCAGTATATGTACGTGGGGTGGTCCTAAAGCTGTTAAGCAGCTGTTTTGTTAGGTACTACAGAGAACGCTAGTCCATTTTAGCCAAGAGCCAAGGATTATTTTTGGTTAAAATTTTACTAAACCCACAACCGTAAAAATAATTCTGTATATGCAGTAAAGCATGCTTGTTATACTCACTGTAGAGCCTAAGGGGTTAATCCTCTGCATTGTGTAAAAAGCCTGTTGATCCCCCCCTCTTCTCTGATCCTCCCCTTCTAGCGTTGTCTCCAAAACATGTCTGCATAAGACAGTTACTGGGGTCAGGCTGCACATGCTCAGTTTGGTGTCTATTGCTACAGTTTTTATTTTTTATTTGGCTCTGTGCTGATCACATGCACTCTCCCATCGGCACTGTCCAGACAGGGGGTCCTGCATTTTAATAGGACAGCCAGTGCAGTATGAAAACTCCTACAAGTTTTAACAGGCATATAAAAACAAACTGTGCAGCTTTAACCAAGGTTGAATGACCTTTCTATAGGTGTAGGCCATTTGTGTGCCTCCTGAAGCCTGACTGGAATACTCCCAGGACATTGCTAATTGAGGCCTACTCATCATTGCTCTCCATCATGAAAGGAGTAAGCTCTCAAACGCTGAGCTCAGAACTACTGCAGTAGAGAGAGAGCATGTGAGGGGTTAGAATCTGAGAAAAAGCTCACTCCTGTGATGGAGGTGAGCAGTAACAACACCTAGGCCTCACTTGGCAACGTCCTGGGGAGTATTCCAATATGGCTTTTGGAGGTACACAAATTGCCTACACCTATAGCAAGGGCTTTTTTTTTTTTTCAATTTTAGTCAGAGCTGCCCCTTTTATCTGCATAGGCAGTTTTTTTTTTTGTAAAGGTGAACTAACCCTTTAGTTTAACCCCTTATTAACCCTTAATTTACTTTAATCAGCCTTAATTCCTTATTTTCCTTCATTTGATTATTTTCCTGCTCTTGCTTTATTTCTTTCCATTTTTATAAACTATTAATACTAATCTTCTTCTTTTTTTTTTTTTCTTTGTTAATATTTTTACACATTTAGCCTATATTTACACCTTTCACATTGAAAAAAGCGCAAAATCAAGAAAGTCTTTTTTATTCATAACCTAACTTTTCATTGCTTTGTGCTATTGCTGACAGCTGAAGTGTAAACAAAAAAGCTGCCATAGGTATCGGTAATTGGTATCGGCGAGTACTATAAAAAATAAAAAAATACCCTAATATAACTTAATGGTCTTTTTTTTTTTTTTTTTCTTTACACATTACATTATTTTTCATTACATTTATTTAAATATGATTAAAGCAAAGAGTATTGTCTTATTTTATTGCCATCTTTGATTACCTAATGTTCAGGGGTTGTAAATGTTTAAAATAAAGTTCTTCAGAATCGTGATCTTTATTCTAAGCAAAAAAGTTGTGATTCTCATCTTATCCAGGATTGTGCAGTTTATAATTACTAAAATAATTGCATTTCCATGTTCAGTGTACTGTGGGAGACGAGATATAGTGAATGCAGGGTCCTGGGTTTAGTAATACTTTAGAGATTAAGCTGGCATACAGATGTGTGGTTTTGGAGATGTCCTGTAGGCTACCACCTATGCACTAAACATTTTTGTCTCAGACACTTGTTTGTTTGTTTTTTTTTTTTTTTTTTTTTTTTTTACAATGGATATTTCATGTCATTTGATACATTTACAAATGTAAAGGCAAAATTTCTGCTTTTTTGTGATATGTTTGCAGGTTTTATGGTCTGTGTTACAGATCTTTATATTGTCAACTTTTTATCCATTTATCATTGCCTAAAAAAGTATAAGATGTAGTGCAGGTCTATCTGGTGTTTGTACGGTTAAATCTGTCTCTATAAAACCCTAGCAGGCACTTTCTGAATAATTTTGTTCTTCAGATGAAAGAAAAGAGGAGGAAAAAGAGTTGGAGGACAAGTCTCAGTCAAAATCAATACGAGAAAGGCGGCGACCGAGAGAAAAAAGACGTTCTACTGGCGTTTCCTTTTGGACGCAAGATGTAAGTGTAGTTTATATGATCTCCTAACTTAATGGTTTTCCTACTTGAAAGCCTTGATTTACAAAGCAGAGTTTTAAGCTTTTTTTCACCCAACATTATACGTGCTTGTTTTGCCATGTTCTTGGGTATTGATGCTGAATGGAAGGGTCTGGTTCATTGTAATCACTTGGCGCTCTTGATCTGATGAGAAAATTGGTGTCTGCATCTCTTTAGAAGTGATTTAACTTTTAGTTAATATCTCACTAAACAAAGTTTCTATTGCAGAGGATGCTTAAAATCTTACATGTATCTTATGGCAGACTTCTAGGAAAATCAGTGAGCTATTCAAACCAGCAGGAAAATTGCTTATTTGGGGGCGTTCTTCCAGCATCTCCAATTCCTTGATGGTCACCAGTTAGACGCACATTCCAAACTCTGGCACCCCTCTTTTCTCAGACTTTCAGATCGCCCACACACACACACACACACACACACACACACCACACACACACACACACACACACACACACACACACACACACACACACACACACACACACACACCCTGTAACCTATTATGTAAGGTAAACTTAGAAAAGGTACGGCAGCAAAAATACTTTTTTGTTATTGTGAAACTGGCCCTTTGTTAGGCCTTGTGCACTCCTGTTTTGCAAGAAGTTGCTGCTTTTATTCTCTGGGGCACTTCTCAGGTGCGCTTGTCCACCCTGAGCCCTCTCTTTGTACTCAGAAGGAATATTACCTTATAAGAGCCTCTGTAACAATGAAACATTCTCGCTGGTACCTTAAAGAGGAAGTAAAGCCTCTGTAAAAAAAAAAAAAAAAAGACACCCTGCAAGGCAAAGGCATAATGAGCTAGTATGCATAGCATACTAGCTCATTATGAAAAACTTACCTGAAAACGAAGCCCCCGAAGCCGTCCTTATCTTCCATCTTCCTCGCCGCCATGCAGGGCCGGAGTGACTTCCGGGTCTCGCCGCTCCAGCGCTATCATTCGCTGGAGCGGCGATGACGTCACTCCCGCGCATGCGCACGAGATCGGCATATTGCCGTGAGAGCGGCATATGCAGTGCGCCCTCAGTGCGCCTGCGCGCCGCTGTCTACGGCGCATGCGCCGTAGACAGCGATGCCTTTTCATCGCTAAATATCTCCTAAACCATGTAGGTTTAGGAGATATTTATTGGACCTACAGGTAAGCCTTAATCTAGGCTTACCTGTAGGCCAAAGTCATGTGGAAGGATTTACTTCCACTTTAACAGCTATAGTTATTCGGTGGCTCCCTTGTGCCCTTTTTGGGTTTACCTTCCTACTGACATGGGGACAAAGTATCCTGGAAGCCTGTTCTCCTTGCTTACCTAGGGTGTCTTTTTATTGCATTCATTGGGAATATTCTCCCTCTGTCCTGCCTTGAAGACATGTCAAACACTTAAAGTTTGCCTTATGGCTAGGGTCAGGACTGTTATCTGGAGGCCAGCCATGTATTCCATTGCCAACTGACCCCACTTCCATTGCTCAAAGGGTGGTCCCTCATTGTGATTCCTCCCTCCCCTTCCACCCAGTTGGGTGGTTAATTTTGCCCTTCTTCCTGGGCTTATTTCCTCAGAGGACAAGTTTCCTTCTTCCCTAGCTAAATCCCTTCACCCAAGAGGTTGGGGTTTTCGGGTTCTTTACATCTAGCATCAGCACTTATCAATGGTCACAGGGCCACTGCTTGTTTTTTCTATTCATGTTTTCAAAACTGCTGTATTTAACATTGTCTTTTTTGAGCCTTTTCTGGTCCCTGCCTCAGATGCAAATATCCCCCCCAATAAAAGTTCTGTGGGACTTTAAGGGCAACTAATCAATAACAAAATATGAAAAAAAATGAAATGTATTTATTAATATAAAGGTGTGGTGCATACATCACCATAAATCGAATACATAAAAACAAAGAACAGAATTGGATCATGTAAATACAGTTCCTTCAGTATTGGGACTGACGTGTTTCAGGACTGATATAGAGTCCTTTCTTCAGGGGCATGCCATGCAAAGTATTACTGCTATACAACATTCTACAATGAAACACAATTACAGATCAAAATCCACATCGGGGACAAAACTTAGAGGTGCATCGTTGAAGCAAAGTCATGCAAAACATACCGATCCAAAGTGGGGTCTGCACTACGAGTACCACCTGATACAGAGCCAGAGATAGAAAGGGGCTCAAATGTTACAGGGAAACCTTGAGGGATATGGGACCTGGAAAAGTAATCTCAGTTGGAAATGGATCGGTATGTTTTTCCAGACTTTGCTTCAACGACGCTCCTGTATAATTTCATTGTAGAATGTTGTATAGCAGTAATACTTTGCATGGAATGCCCCTGAAGAAAGGACTCTATATCTGTCCTAAAACGCGCCACCCCTAGATTTATTGCTTGGGGACATCCCATGGACTAAGAATCTTGGCATACAAGAAATGAGTCCATTCCCTCTTCTTTGTAATATCTTTAATGCTTTCTCAAAAACTTGAGCCTCATGGGTGGATCAGAATTGTATAGATACACTGAGGGGCAGTTCCCAGCAAAGCTTGTCCAATCACCTGAAGGTAGCAGCATATTACCATAGTCAAAGAACTCCTGTGTCCTGCCTGTACTGTACTCAAATTGGAATTTATAGGTACTTCAAGCTTCCATTGGGGGACACAGGTCCCAACCCCTCTGCATTTATGATCATGCTCTCGGTAACAGTTTTGTTTTTTCTTGTTTAGCACTAAATATACAACTGTTCAAAACTTGTTTTACACATCTTTTACAGTTTACCAACTTAGAAGTTTAGATCTTATAGCCAGCAAATCGTATGAAATATTTTTTTTCTTATTCAGTCTTTATTTTTCTGTCTCAGAGTGATGAAAATGACCAAGAGCATCAGTCAGACACAGATGACAGCACCAATAAGAAAGACAGCAAAGTAAGCGTATTTGTGTGTGTGATTTTTTTTTTTTTTTTTTTTTTCATTTACTAGTCATGTGTTAGAATTTCTTGTTCTATTGGAGGTTGAGGGTGGATGCCTGACTATTTTCAAGGAGATGCAAGCGTAGCTGATAGTTGCGGGTAATGGTATCTGAAGGCTACTAAATAGAGCTTGACTTACTTTGTCTTGATTCTTTTCTTTGCATCTTCCTGTGTCTCAGCGCGCTAGCATTTCTGGGGTTTGCTGTTTCAGTTTCTCCAAATAAATGGTTTTGAGGTTTTTATTGGAAATCTGTTTGCAGTACTGAAATCCAAAGGTGGCAAAAATCCCATCATGGGCTTTTACATTCAGTATGTTTCTCTGTTTGGAATCTAAATTATGTTTGAAAATCGGTTCAGTTATTGCTGCTCCTTTTATCATGGAGACTTCTTGGCATCCATTGACATAAGGCATGAGCATTTACACATCCCTATCTTGCAAGGTCGTTAGCGATTTATTCAATTTGCTCTGTGTGGAAACTGCTACAGTAGTTTGCGGCCTCCCCGTTCAGTCTTTGCATTGGTGGTGTTCACCTGAGGTATTCCAGTCTTTGGATACCTGGACAATCTGCTCAAAGACCTCACTAACCTTTGACTATATGTGTTAATCATGATGTGCACCTTGGAGGACTTCAGATGAATCCACCCCTTCAGATGTCATTTCTGATTTGGTCTTGTCACTTGGAGTGATACATTTCTAGCCTAAGTCTTCCTGCCCCAGGAGCAGTTTACTAAGCTTCAGAGATGGGTACAGCAACTTTAATTCTGATGATGGTCTTTACTGCAGATTGGACAAATTTAAGTAAACTTAACTTCACTTCAGCTGCCCCATCTCTTGCCAGCACCTTCTGTGTGGTGGTCTTTGGCCATCGTCATTGGACAAATTGGTCTTGCATCCAAGATCCTCCTTTTTACCGACGGTGATATCAGCCTTCCACCTTGGTAAAGACCTTTTCCTTCCTTCCTTGTGCCCTGCTCTTGCGTTTCACAAAGAAATTGCTCTGCATTGTCTGGTTGTGGTCTGAGTTATCAGAAAGCCGCAGCCTCTATGTAGAAAATGCACTTGCATTCTAAGTTGGGCAAGATATATCATTGTGAGGGCTTACATGCTGAAGGATAAGGTTCCTCCAGTACTCGTATGTACTCCACCGCCTCAATGGGGGTTTCCTAGGCATGCTGACATCAAGCATCTGCTGCTCAGCTTTGCAAGCCAACCGTTTGGTCTTCAGTTCATACCTTCTCCAGGTTGTTCTAGGTGGATGCCCAGGCCTCTACAGGTGAAGCTTTCGGCAGTGGAACTCCCAAGTTGGGTCTTTTGAACCTTTGGTTTCTTTGGGCCTATTGGCTTGGTTTGGTTTGCCTAGATGTTGCCCACCCCAGGGTCTATAAATATACAGTTTTTTTTTTTTTGTTTTTTTATCTTCTTTAAATAATAAAGATACCTAAAGATTATATATTGGAATGTATGTTTGTAGTGAAGGTGACATAAACTTTGGCAAGGCTGCCTACATGACAAGATCTTTCAAATAGTTGTATGATTTATTCCTTCTGCAGGTTCTTGTATAAATAAGAGGAATACAAATTCCTACTTCACAGGTTCCTTTTAGAAGTGCAGTCATAATGGTGTGTAGAGCATACCATCAAATCTGGCGTCTGCTCAAGAATGCTGCAAGTAGACAAAAGATCACTAGTTAGTCTCATTGATCCAAGAAAGAAACTCAATACCTACCTGTGTTGCTAAGACATTTTATGGGAACTTGACAAACCAGTTAAAGTGATTTAATGCTACAGACTTTTGGCAGTCATTTAAACAAAGTTTTAGTCATGCTTTTAAGTGACTTACTGTAGAACTGCTGGGTTTTGATAAAGGACGTTAAACTAGCAGGAACTTGCGCTGTCCATTTATTTTTATTAAAGATCATTAAGTGACATTAAACCTATTTTAAAACATTTACATTTGTGAACAGAAAATCTCGTGTGCGAGCCGTTCATGCTTAGGAAGGGGTGCTGGTCCTCAGTCCACTGCTGTGAGTGCTGGCTGGGGAAGGAGCTCATCCCAGTTCCAGACGCCAATGTGTATGAAAATGGATGTCCCTGTAGCCGCACATTTAAGCAAACCCGCTCGTGATGGTATATGGCAACAGGGCTCTCGCTCCTCCCCTCAGAGCTTAATCATGGGGATATTGCATCATCGTGCGGCTACAGGGACATCCGGTTTCATACACAATAGCAAATCTTACAATAGAAGCAAGAGTGTTCAGCCCACGTAAAGAGATTATTTTTTTTTTTTTTTTTTTTTTACTTTTTCTGTTTAGAAAGTCTGGTTATGTTATTTACTGCATTTGCTCTGCATGTCACTAAGAGGGCGAAGAAATGCAGAAAGTTTAATCTGAGGTCAAGTGTAACAAAAAAATAATGCATTTCACTGTTAGGAGGCTGACATGCTCCTGGGCCATCTTTGTGTCCCTCTTCAGCCCACTGCTCGGCTGCTTTCACTCCCACATGTCTTTCCCACCAATAGATGCCATTGCTATGTTGCCTGTCCCTCTGCCCTCAGCTAATGGCATATTGGCAGCATTCTTAGAGAGATGAAGATGCAGGGGTTTTTAAAAACACTGGTGGGCTGAGGAGGGACAGAGGAAGAAAGCTAAAGAGCAGTGTTTCAGGCACCTCTCATTCAAGCCACTGGAGAGTCACTTTGGGTTGGTTCCGGGGGAAAAGGGTGGAATATGATGAGCTGCTGTTAGATCATCCACAGATAGAATGGCAACACTGCATCCAGAGGATTGGCTGCTTTATGGCTGCCACTAGCAAGGAAGTCCGTGGATATGACAAGAACCAGGTTTTGCAAAGAAAAGTTACATGCTGGAAAGCTTTTGCACACAGCTTTAGAATACATTTAAAAGTAATCCACACAAAACCTATTTGGGGTTTAATGACACTGCAATGTTGGGGTCCCCTAGCTTAAGCTTAATAACTGTATTTGCCTTGCTTTCTTATATTCTGTTGTGTGATTTACTACTTTCCCTTTTCTTTTTCCTCCATATGTAGATGGACAGCCTGTCAAGGTATGTTTGTTTTTAGTTTTTTTTTCCTCTGTAGCACATTATGAACCTTTCTACAATACCCAGTCGGTATTATACTCTTTAATAAATGGGTCATATAGACTTTATACATTTTCTGCATGCTCTTTACAAGCTCCTGCTGTTTATAGTAAATTTGTTTGCTCGTCATACATTGTTTAGCCTGTTGTCATAAAGCAGGGTTAAAATAACTTCAGCTGGCCATACATTATACAAGTCTATTGTACAATTTTCCTTTAGATTTCCAAAAAACACCATAATATGAAATCCTACCTAAACGCATTTAATTTGTAGCCAGTAAGGAAGGTCCTTGCACTACATAGTTGAAGGTAAATCTAGAGGAGTCTGTTCAGAAATTGTACAATGTATGGCCAGTTGGAGTGATTACATGCTCTCTAATATTTTTTTTACACAATAAAAATTTCCCTTTTAATTTCTAAGATTTTTATGTTTTAGAAACTTATGAGACCGGAATGATGTAAGTTTTGTAGAATCATCAAATTTGAAAGCAAATATGTAAAGCATATGCTTGGTTATTTGCTAGATGCATATGCTGAAAAAGTTTTGACTGGTGTAGAAATTGTGTACAAATCAGTATTAACAATAGGTGCTAATTACAGATAGCCTGTTTTTGTCTTAAAATTGCTACGTTGCTTAAAATGTTAAATGATCTGCAAACCTTTTGTGTAAAAACAAAAAACCTTTTATGGCTTCCAGTACCTTGTTTTGAGATTTAATTTTTCACCTGCCAATATTTATTGCATCTTTACACTGGTAATAAAGCATTAACATTCAAGTAACCTTACCATGGAGAGACGTGTAAAAATAATTTTATAATTGGTTTGCAGGTATCCAGGAACATCAGGTGTTCTAGCCAGTGATCGATATGAATCAAATATGGGATCTTCTAGTTATTTAGAAAGAGGAAGATTTAGTCACAGCAGACTAGACAAGGATGACTCTACAGATTTTAAAAAGGTAATGACTTGCCATTCTGCAACAAAAAGTCTCTTGCAATTGATTTCCTTTCATCAAAACAGTTTCTGTTCAGTTTGATAGTCTGCAGTTTATGGATTTTTCTCATTGTAGGCTATCACGCAAGTCATTTTGTAGCAACTATAAACCCATTTTTCCTGAACTTGTGTTATATCTCTATGCAAGCACAAATTACAACATTCAGCTCAGTAAAGGGAGACATGCTAATCTTTCCTATGCCTTAACAGCAAAGTGTCATAATGCTTGCCTGACAACACATTCAGTGTACATTGCATTAATTCATTATTATAAAGCACAGTATATTGGAATGCTAAGTATCTGCTTTTTCTGCTTATTTCCAGTTGTATGAACAAATTATAGCAGAAAATGAGAAGCTGAAGGCCCAGTTGCATGACACCAACCAGGAATTAACAGAACTAAAGTTACAGCTTGAAAAAGCAACACAGGTTTGAATATACCTTGAAACATTTTAGGTTTTATACTATGCTAGGACATGGGTATATCCAGGTAGTGGTTTTGTCTGCCTCATCAATTTGATGTATTTGCTAACTTTTAACTGCCACTGACCTAAGGCTTCAGTAGCAACGGACAGAGGGGGGGGACTGGGGGGTTACATAATCGTGACTGCTGAAGGGGGGGGGGCATCGAACACACAAAGATGATGAATGCGGTAAGCATGTTAAATCGCTGTGCATGCTGGAGTGAGTTCAGTAATTTCAGGGCCATTATTCCCTGTTATGACCTGTAAAGGCTTTTAAAATTGTCACCTATGGGAAAATTTTGGGTACAGAAGTTCAACGTAATTTTACGGCCCTGCAGTTTTAAAGCTTGCATGTTGAGTATCTGTTTACTCAGCACAACTTTATCTTTTATACTTCACCAGAAAATTGGGTAATATATTGCGTTTGTGTGCCCTAAAATTAACTATTGTTGAAAATGATGTTGACCAAATTTGACAAACTGTTGCACATATATTGTGTCGCAAACAAAATAAATAAAATGGAACTACCACCATTTTCTTCTCCAGGGTTTGTGCTTTCAGAAAATATGTAATTTCTGGGGTTTTAACTTCTTTTCAAGCCTAAAATTTGGGCTGCATTCACACTTATTTTTTCCCACGAGTTTTAGTAACGCGCTGCAGTCGGGGGGTCACGCTTGTAGTGCCATTAATTGGTAATTGCTCCACAAATGTAGTTAAGAAATGTGTCAAAACCCGTAGGTCCTGTGTAAGGCAGCACGTTTAAGTGGCCTTCCCTAAGGGCGATGCATGTTTAACGCATATAAAAAAACACAAAAATGGCTCTCGAGGCAAAGGGTTAAAATATTCTTTTTGTAGGAACTAATCATTTTTGCTACTCTATTTTTTACCAATTTGGCTTTTCTGTTTCAGCGGCAAGAACGATTTGCAGACAGATCACTTCTAGAAATTGAAAAAAGGGTAAGTGTAATTTCTATTGCTCCATGGTATAAGAAATGTCACTGGTTATTCACAACCTGTGGTGGTGGTGAATGATCAATCACTTGAATCCTGGCATCCCTACCTAATGTGTCAATCCGGAGCAAACTTATAACAAGTAAAATCTGAAACCTCTAAACTGACATTCTGCTTGCTTTGTTCTGGTCTCGGGGCAGGTTCACAAATGTGCTGCGGGTTCGTGCCTGGGGTCTGGTGCATGTCTGTTCACTGGTTCAGGTGCGATTCAGGTCCAAATATTTGCCTGAATTCTCACCTGAACCACTCCCAAACATGCACATGACCCTTTTTCAATCCACTCCGCAGCCGCCCCAGACCTGTGTGAACAAGCTCCATTGAGAGCCGGTCACACTCGCCTGTCTAGCATTGGATGCAGGGAAAGCCGCATCCAATTCACATATATGTGAATGCAGCCTCACTCTAAGTAATTTATGAATACGGTTATAGATTTGAAAACTGTTTTTTCTTTTATTTAAAGCGAAACCAAAACTCTTAATCAACATTAAGGCTTTTTTCACACAGCAACAGAGTTGCCACAGTGATTCACTGCTGCAACAGCTCTCCGTAGTAAGCTGCAGTAAGGGGCAGTGTGGTGCATGATTTCAGCACATTACACTACGTTTTTTTTTTTTTTTTTTTTTTTACCTTTTCTTCTTTGTACTAACTTTATTTGACGTGTACAAAATATACACTTCATGGCAATGTACAGCATTGAGATTTGTTGCTGTACATTGCTTTGCGCTGCGATAAAATGCAGCATTCTGCAGCGCAGCCCTAGGAATGGTCCACATAGGAAACCACTGTGGATGGGACACATAGGAAACAATTGTTTCATGTGTGTCCCTGTGGTGACAGACATTTTACAATGCAGTTAAATATCTGTCACCACATGTAGTGTGAATTCACTCTAACTATACTTAATCCCTATGCTACTAGCCTTAGGAAATTATATCATATTTACTTAACTATTTTTTATTATTTTTAAAAAAACTTCAGTTGCTTCATGGTTTATGACCTAGGCCAAATCCAAATGTCGTACATCCCAGGATGCATTTTATCTTTCTTTCATTGGGAGGGTGGGCTTTCTCAGCTAAGCACCCCCTCCCGCCTACATGCCTGAGCTAGGGCAGATGGATTTCAGGAAGTAAAAGTGAATGCTACTTGAATAATCTGCCCTTAGTCAAAAGTGCCACAGCTAGAAATGTTGGAAAGGGGGGTTCAGTTTGTGTTCCTCAGATACAATTAGGTTGTGCTTTAGCTATCTTAATTTAGCAGTACAGGATGCCGGCAAACTATTCATACACAATGAGTTATGGGTTCATATCTTCAGGTGATTGACACCCTCCCCAGTCCTGCTCGGTGGATTTTGAAGACCATCAACTGTGGTGCTGGGTGAGAGGCCAGGTATCGTAGATCCGGTAGACCCCCTCCCAGCATCAACTAGCACATGCCGTCCCCAGTATAAGGGGATGGACTGCAATGGCTTTGCTCCACAGATCGGTCAGCAAGGACTCACCCCTCAGTAGATGCGTATGACAGTTGGACTGAGTTTCTTTCATTGCAGCATAGCAAATCTGTGATGTCACCCAGATCAAAATAGGATCATAGGTGTTCGTTCCCTTACCTGGAGATTTCTAAGTTTTTTTGCTTCATTGGTGAGGAATTTCATGATTGCCTCTCAACTGCTCAGCATGTGCACTCTGCATCTCTGTCAGTGCATAGCCACTGGGTTGTGCTACGATGCAGAGGGGACCCTATCTCATTACATATACTGGCAGGAGTGTGATGCACTATCTGTGCATTCGGGTGCTCTGTGAGTGATGCAGATCCCCCTTCTTCCTGCCAAGGTCATAGCCCTGGGATGGCCAGGGACTGTGCCGCCTCATGTCCTTTATGGCCTCTTCCAGCTAATGCGGTTTAGTCAGCTGGGAGTGCTGATAATGCAGCGAATAGATCCACTTCCCTGCAGTTGTGGGATCTTTTCACTGGTTGCGCATTCTTCCCTGGCCCCCAGGGGCTGAATCCCTACACATGGCATGAGACATCCTCCTATGTTGATGTCTGCAGCCTGATCTGCAATTCACTCATTGGGTTTTCCCGGCTGAGTCCTCATTGACCAGGCTTATGCCTCTGCGTGGATGCATGCACGCTGGCTGTTGTGCCTACGCCGGTATGCACAATGGGTTTTTGTCCTCTGTTCCCTCTTTTCCTAGGGGTCAGACCGATCCTTCACCAGTCATCCCATTCCTAAGGACCGAAAAATTAGATGAAATGAGTTTTGAGGTGTGGTTTTAGAGCTACTCTGGTTGATGAGTCACTCCAACATTTAAAGATTGTTGTTCATAAGTAGCATCAGCTGACGTGAACCATGCCTCACAAAAAGGAGCTCTCTGAGAACAAAAGATCAAGAGTAGTTCATCTGCATGAGACTGGAAAGGGATACAAAGCAATCTTTTTGTTTAGGCATCAATCAGTGGACAGTTAGACAAATTGTCCATAAATGTACCGTGGCTGTATTTCCTAGAAGTCTGCGCCCATCCAAGATGACTCCCAAGACACGATGCAGAATCCTCAATGAGAACCTCAAGAATCCACGAGTAACAGCTGAAGGTTTGAAGAAATCACTGGAACTGGGAAAAATCCCTGTCACGAGTCTACCATATATGTCTTAGGACAGATAGGGTGCCCATGGCAGAACACCACAGAGAAAGCCGCTGCTGTCCAGAAAAAAAGCATTACTATGCACCTGAAGTTTGCCAAAGAGCACCTTGGCAAACCACAACACTACTGGGAAAATGTTGTGGCCTGATGAAACAAAAGTTAGAAGAATATGCAGCACTATGTGTGGCACAGCTTACCAACATCAAACATTGTCCCTGTGGTGGAGGGAACTTTATAATTTGGTCTTTTTTTGCTGCCTCAATGTCTGTACCACTTGTCATTGAGTGAATTGCAAAGTTTACCAAAATATCCTACAGGATATCAGGGTGGCTGTCAGCTTAGTAGAAGTTGGGTGATGCAGCAAAACAATGACCCTAAGCATCAAAGTAAATCCACCACAGACTTGTTTTAGAAAAAGAAAATGTGCCTTTTGGCGTGGCCCAGTCAGATCTCAGAGCTTACAGTGCCTTGCAAAAGTATTCACCCCCCTGGGCGTTTTTCGTGTTTTGTTGCCTCACAACCTGGAATTAACATGGATTGTTTGAGGATTTGCATAATTTAATTTACAGAACATGTCCACAAATTTTTGTCCACAAAACATTTTTTTTTTTATTAATTGTGAAGCAAACAAATAGGACAAAATAACAGAAAAAGGTCAATGTGCATAACTATTCACCCCCCTAAAGTCAATACTTTGTAGAGCCACCCTTTGCAGCTATCACAGCTCCAAGACTCTTTGGATAAGTCTGAGTCTTGCCACTGGGATTTTTGCCCATTCCTCCTTGCAAAACTGCTCCAGCTCCTTCAAGTTGGAGGGTTTGCGCTTGTGAACAGCAATCTTTAAGTCTGACCACAGATTTTCTATTGGATTGAGGTCTGGGCTTTGACTAGGCCATTCCAACACATTTACATGTTTCCCCTTAAACCACTCAAGTGTTACATTAGCAGTGTGTTTGGGGTCATTGTCCTGCTTAAAGGGGAACCTCTGTCCTAGCCTCAAATCGCACACAGAGTGGTACAGGTTTTGCTCAAGAATATCCCTGTATTTAGCACCATCCATCTTTCCCTCAACCCCGACCAGTTTCCCAGTCCCGACTGCTGAAAAACATCCCCACAGCATGATGCTGCCACCACCATGTGGTCACTGTGGGGATGGTGTTCTTTGGGTGATGTGTTGGGTTTGCGCCAGACATAGTGTTTTCTTTGATGGCCAAAAAGTTCAATTTTAGTCTCATCAGACCAGAGCACCTTCCTCCATACATGTTGGGAGTCTCCCACATGTCTTTTCTCAAACTCAAAACGTGCCAAAAGTAATGGTTTTCTTCTGACCACTCTGCCATAAAGCTCAACTCTATAGAGCGTACGGCTTATTGTCGTCCTATGCACAGATACTCCAGTCTCTGCTGTGGAACTCTGCAGCTCCTCCAGGGTTACCTTAGGTCTCTGTGCTGCCTCTCTGATGCCCTCCTTGCCCGGTCCGTGAGTTTTGGTGTGCGGCCGTCTCTTGGCAAGTTTGCTGTTGTGCCATGTTCTTTCCATTTGGTTATGATAGATTTGATGGTGCTTCTAGGGATCATCAAAGATTTGGATATTTTTTTATAACCTAACCCTGACTTGTTCTTCTCAACAACATTGTCCCTTACTTGTTTGGAGAGTTCCTTGGTCTTCATGGCAGTGTTTGGTTAGTGGTGCCTCTTACTTTGGTGTTTCCGCCTCTGGGGCCTTTCAAAAAGGTGTGTATATGTAATGACAGATCATGTGACACTTAGATTGCACAGAAGTGGACATCAGTTCACTAATTATGTGACTTCTGAAGGTAATTGGTTGCACCAGAGCTTTTTATGGGCTTCATAACAAAGGGGGTGAATACATGCGCACATGCCAATTATCAGTTCTTTATTTCTGAAAAATTGTTTTATGTATATATTTTTCTAATTTTACTTCACCAACTTAGACTATTGTGTAATGATCCATTACATATAATTCAGATTAAAAAAACATTGAACTAAAGGCTGTAATGTAAAATACTTTTGCAAGGCACTGTAACATGGAGGTGCTGTGAATTTACCTCATGAGAGCCGTTCACATTAGACCACCTACAGTTGTGTGTCTATGCTGAAGCAGTTTGTAAAGAGGAATGGTCAAATTCCTCCTGAACATTATGCAGGTCTGTTCCAGAGCTACCAAAAGCTCTTGCCTGAAGTAGTTGCTGCCAAAGGAGGTTTGACTATCAACTGTAAGGGTTCACTTAATTATTTTTCTCCAACACTGAATGTTTAGGGTATGTTTAATAAAGACACGAAAAATGTGAAATGCTTGCATGTTATCAGCTTAAGCACATTGTCCATTTTGATTTAGATGAGGATCAGGTTTATGGTAAATTACCTGCAGAAGACCAGTTAATTGTAAGGGGTTCACGTATTTGTTTTTGACAGTTTTTTTTTTTTTTTCCGAAAGGGTATGGTGTCCAAGCAAACTTTGGGCACAAGTCTGTCCTATATCCTCCTCCTAGTTAGAGAACTTGGGACGACTCCGTAACACCTTTGAGGCCATGGGTTTTCCTGCCGCAGGAGAAACTTGAGACGCTGTCTCCATGTCTTTTAATTGCCATGTGAACTGCATCCTTCTGTTCTTACATCAGCATTCTGGGCCTCATGATAGCTTCTTTCGCAGGGGGTGCCTGTGCATGAAACCATTCCAGGCATCTACATTGAGTTGTTACCAAGGGAACAGCGTTCCTTGGTCACTGGTTCTGACCAATGCATCCTTAGTTTGTTAGGCCTGTGTACTTGTTCTTTGTTTTTCCTCTCAGTTGCCAGATTATCATTAGATACCAGCCTTTTCAGGTGTGGGGGTGTGATGGATCCACTTGTCTGTTCAGGACCGATGGTTTCTGGAGGAGACCAGCCATCTCATCAACTTTCTGGAGCTCTGGACAGTTCACTCACATTGGATGACTACCTGGGGGTTTCCTGATCAGACTACAATAGGACGATGCCATGACTTTGGTCTACATCAATTCCTAGGGCAGCACCAGGAGCTCCCTGGTGGGCATGGGGGAGTGTTTAGGATTCTCAGTTGGATGAATCTTCATGTACCACCCCCATCTGTGGTTCACTTCATGGGAGTGGAAAACTGTCAGGCTGACTATCTTGGCCACCAGAATCTGGACCGGGGTAATGGTCTAAACCGACCCCCCCCCCCCCCCCCCCCCCCCCCAAGTTCTTTTCCAGATTTTGTCTCTGTTGTGGCTCTCCAGACGGGGTCCTTGGGCAAATGCATTGGATGCTCTTGTGGCTCATGTACCCCAAATTCCAAAAAATTGGGACAGTGTAAAATAAAATCAGAATGCAATGATTTGCAAATCTCATAAAACCAGATTTAATTCAGAGAAAGAATTAATTAAAACGCATGTTAAAGAGTCAGTGCTTCAGAAGTAAAGATGGGCAGAGGTTCATCAGTCTGTTAAAAGCTGCGTCTAAACATTGAACAATTTAAAAATAATGTTGCACATTATATAATATCAAGATTCCAAGAATCTGGAGAAATCTGTGTGGAAGGGACAATGCAGAATCACAATATTGGAGGCTCATGCTCTCTGTGCCCTCAGACCACACTGCATTAAACAGGCATGATTCTGCAATGGACACCACTGCATAGGCTCAGGAATACTTCCAAAAATCACTGTCCATGGATATATGCATACACCCACAGATCCTAAAGCAATTGAGCTCCGTCATTTCAAAGCCATTGTTTTTTTCAAATTTTTAGGGACTTGTTAAGGATTTGAATAGTACCACTGGATTGGCGTAGGGCCAATGTGGTGCCTATATTTAAAAAGGGATCAAAGTCTTTACCAACTATAGACCTGTTTGTTTAACTTCTTCTATAGTGGGGGAGATACTGGAGTTTAATAAAAGATCACAGAGGAGTTCTTGCTGGGGAAAAAAATATTTTAAGCAACAGACGGCATGGATTTATGAAAGACAGAAGTTGTCAAACAAACCTGATTTTTCTTTTTATGATGAGGTAAATAAAACCTTGGACAGAGGGGGTGGCTGTGGACATGGTGTACTTGGATTTTGCTAAAGCGTTGACACGGTTCCCCACACATGGCTAATGGTAAAGTCTACAGGCTTGGAAAGAGCAGTTTGTAGGATAGAAAACAGGCTAATAGACCAAATTCAGAGCGTAGTGGTTAATGATTCATACTCTGCATGGTCTAAGGTTGTTATTGGTGTACCTCAAGGTTCAGTGTTGGGACCCTTAATTTTTTAATATCTTTATAAATGATATAGGGTCTGGGAATAAAAGTACAATTTCAGTCTTTGTAGATGACACCAAGCTATGCAGTAGAATAACATCCTCAATGCACTGTTTATTTGGGCTATGTGGCAAATTGTTTGTTTATTGTTGCTAAATGTAAAATTATGCAATATGGGGCTAAAAATATGCATGCATCATACATACTAGGGGGAGTGCAACTGGGGGGAATCCGTAGTGAAGGATCTAGGAGTTTTGGTAGATCATAAGCTGCAGTTTCCAAAGCACGCAAAATGCTTTCTTCTATTGAGAGGTATGAACTCCAGAGTGAGATTTTGCCCCTGTACAAATCATTAGTAAGACCTCATCTGGAATACACAGTTCAGTTTTGGGCACCAGTTCTCAAAAAGGATATCGGGGGAACTGGAGACAGTGCAGAGAAGGGCAACCAAACTGATAAGAGGCATGGAGGAGCTCAGCTATGAGGAAAGATTACATTTATTCTCTCTTGAGAAGAGGAGATTAAGGGGGGATAAGATCAACATGTACATTGGAATCTGGGGGTATGGCAGAAAGCAAGCGTTGACTCTCTTCAAAGAGCATCCTAACCACTACGCTAATAGAAGCAAGCCTTAAAATCATCTCCCAGATGGTATTACACCCCCTTACGTCTTGCCTCAATTTTTCCGACAGCAAACCCCCTGTGCGTTAGAGGGTGTAATCTCATTGGCACTATGTCACACATTTGGGAGTGCCCCAAAATAAGATCATTCTGGAGAAAAGTATTCAACTTAATTGATAAGCTTGTAGGACATCAGATCCCCAGATCCCCTATGGTAGCCCTCCTCAATGCTCACATCCCAAACTTATCCAAAGCCTCACGAAGACTTATCAGATTTATACTACTAGGAGCCAAACTAACGGTTGCTAAAGCCTGGAAAGACCCCAAGATCTCCTTCCCCCACAGTAATCAGAAAAGTGTCATGGATAATTTCACAGGAGAAGCTATCCAACATTATCTCAGACACAGTTGATTTGAATCCACCTGGGAACCCTGGGCCATTTATATTGGATCCCCAATGCTCACTAACTCAATACTACCCTGAGATACTTTGTTTCTGGAAATTGATGTTCTGACAATCCTGATCTATTCCCCCCCCCCCTCCACTTTTCTTTCTCCTCCTTCTTTCCCTCCTCTTGTCCTTTTTTTTTTTTTTCTTCCGCTTTCCACACTCTTCTCTCCTTCTTCTTTAAATGTTTGTTAGGAAAATGACAGGCTCCTAATCACGGAAGCCTCCCTGCTTATTGGTTAGCCTGAGAAGGCCCTTACTGCGGCTGTACAACCCAGAAGCTGGATGGTGGGGTGTCGGGGATCCCCCTATTGGGCACAGATAGTTCCCAGTGTGGGTGCCTGGTGGTGGGGTGTCCCCACCTGCTACTCCGCTGAACATTCCTTCATCTCCCATATCCCATATGTTGGACCTACAGGTCCCACCAAGACTCTCCTCAACCTAAGCCAATTTCATTAACGTATCTGTGATATATACCATATGTTATCCGTTTTTACTCCTGTTTAAGTTTGCTATGACTTCATGTCTGGTCATTTTTCATTGTATGCAATTTGTTAAACATAATAAAATACTTCGAAATAAAAAAAGATCAACATCTACAAATACATAAGGGGTAAATATAGTGAACTTGGTGTTGAGTTATTCACTTTAAAGTCATCACAGAGGACAAGGGGGCACTCTTTACGTCTAGAGAAAAAAAGATTTACTCTCCAAATATGGAAAGGTTTATTCAGTTAGCTGTGAAAATGTGGAATAGACTCCCCCCAGAGATGGTTCTGGTCAGCTCAGTAGATTGCTTTAAAAAAGGCCTGGATTCTTTCCTAAATGTACATAATATAACTGGGTACTAACCTTTTTATAGGTAAAGCTGATCCAGGGAAAATTTGATTGCCTCTCGGGGGGGGATCATGAAGGCATTTTTCCCCTGCTGTAGCAAATTGGATCATGCTTTGCTGGGGTTTTTCACGTTCCTCTGGATCAATTGTGGTTATATGATTGTGTATATGGGATTTTTTTTTTTATTGAACTAGATGGACTTGTGTTTTTTTTTCGTTTTTTTTAGGGAAAAAAAAACTTGCATTTAAGCGTCATTGCAGCTTGCCCAGCGTCATTGCAGCTTGCCCAGCGTGGGGGTATCGGTTTATAACACGCACCCACGACTTTCCCCAGTTTTTAAGGGGGAAAAAGTGCGTGTTATACGCCGATAAATACGGTAATTCCATCCGAAAATGCAAGGTAAAGCTGTCATGGAAAGAAGATCTGAACATGATCCAGAAATGCTACCATCTTCTATGGGCCAAAGCTCATTTAAAATGGTCTCTTGCAAAGTGGAAAACTGTTGTGTGGTCAGATGAATCGAAATTTGACTTTCTGACAGTTTCTTTTTGGCAACCATAGGTGCTGCGTCCTCTGGACTAAAGAAAATAGGGGCCTTCTGGCTTGTTAAAAGCACTCAATTCAAAAGCCTGTATCTGATTGTATGGGGATTCGATGGATTTGCACAGAGCAGCCCAGGTCAACTTCTGGGGTCCCCTGCTGGCCACCTTGGCTCCTCCTCTTCGAGTGTCCCCATAGCATGCCACTTGCTGTGGGAGCATTCATGCAGGCTTTGCACCCGAGCAAGGCTGTGTGCTTTCATAGACGCACACAGTGTGGCTTGGCCCTGCCCCGCTTCCTCATCACAAGATTTGACTGATAGAGAAGGGAGAGGATAGAAGAGCTGCTGCAGATAGGCAGAGCGAGCGCTGGATCGAGATTGGGCTCAGATAATTGTTTAAGGGGATGCTGAGGGAAGCCGCTTTTGAAAAGTTTTTACTTTAATGGAGAGCATGCATTAAGGTAAAGACTTTTGCCTTTTTAGAATCCCTTTAGAAGCAGTATTTGAATTATCTTTATAGACTTTAAACTTTGCAGATAGGGGCAGAGTTTTAGTGCCAAATGAGTCTGAAAGCTTGCTGCACAAACCTACAATTCAAGACAAACCAGTGGCTCTGCTAAGAATTTACAACTGTTGGAAGAAATATTTAATTCAATGGAAGACGGATGGCTAGCCCTTTAGCTGTTAAAAGGGTTGTTTCATACTTGTATCTTCATCTGGACCTCTTACTCGCATAGTAAATCTTCTTCTCTCTTTAGGAAAGAAGAGCTTTGGAGAGACGAATATCTGAAATGGAAGAAGAGCTTAAAGTAAGTGTGCAGAATGAAAGAAAAGCCTAAGTAATAGCATACTGTCAGCAGACTGCTGTACATATCTGTTCAGTATAAATATTTCAGAAGTATGTACTGTTATACAATGTAATCGGTGAGAAGTCGTAGTGTCTGTCCTTGGCCAGAAAACATGAGTGACACTACATGTGTAGACCCACAGTTAAGATACTTAATTTAGTAATAAAGTAATTTGCTTTCCCTCCCCCATGATTCCACAAGCAGTGATTAAACAATCTATAAAATTGGTGTCCAATATAGTCCACCATTAACATAATTTCATACTAAATGCACTTCATTTCAATGTATTGTTCAGATCATTTTTCAAAAATTGTACAACACCAGGTAGTGGGGCATAAAGTGCATAGTATATGTAAGACTTGAAATCTTCCATTGAAGGGATTTTCAAAACAGTTACAGGCAAGTGCTTGTGAAAAGTAGATTCTAGTTTGTAAAAAGCAGACCATTTTTAGTTAGTTGAATTGTATAAATAGCTTTTCTTAAAGTGGTACTTCAAGAAAAATATGTATATGGTGCAGTCCTTCAGTAGCATTAAAAAGGAAGTCTTTGTTTTTCTAAGCCCCCCTGTAACTTTTTTTTTTACCTGTTGAATATGCTGTTATTTTTTTAGCCTCCGTTAACCGACCATACTGTGCTGCAAAAGTGGCTTTCCTGCACATATGCAAACCATGCCAGACTCTGTCTTTGTACATTTGGCGCATGGGTGGTATATACCCGTGCATGCACAGATGTGCCGCAGATCTTTACTGTGTTTTCTATTCTGAAAACCTGCGGCACATCTGCACGCATGCACAATCCTGAGCTGCGAATACGCCTTATAGTAATACTGTCTTCTGGGATGACTGACATGGACATCTCAGTGGGTGCAGGCTCCCTGGACAAGTAAGTGTCCTTATTAACCGCTTGCTGACTGCCTCACTCAGATATACTGCGACAGAATGGCACGTACAGGCAAACTAACATGCCTGTACGTTGCCCTTTAGGAGGCGGCCTGCGGGCACCCGCGGCAAGTTCCGTAAGTCAGATCGCAGGTCCCGCGGACTTGATCGCCACCCACGATCATCTCATGGAGAGGAAGAACGGGGAGATGCTAATGTAAACAAGCATCTCCCCGTTCTGCCTAGTGACTGTGTCACTGATCATAGCTCCCTGTGATCGGGAGCTATGATCAGTGACGTGTCACATGTAGCCACTCCCCCACCCCACAGTTACTCCCCAGGACTCGCTTAACCCCTTAACTGCCCCCTAGTGGTTAACCCCTTCACTGCCATTGTCATTTACACAGGAATCGGTGCATTTGTATAGCACTGATTGCTGTATAAATGACAATGGTCCCAAAAATGTACCAAAAATATGTAGAATATGTATCGGCCTAAACTGAGGGAAACTTTTTTTTTTTTTTTTATATATATATTTTTGGGGGATATTTATTATAGAAAAAAGTAAAAAATAATGCGTTTTTTTTTTTTCAAATTTGTCGCTCTTTTTGTTTATAGTGCGAAAAATAAAAACCGCAGGGGTGATCAAATACCACCAAAAAGCTCTATTTGTGGGGGGAAAAAAGGACGTCAAAGGGGGTCGCAGTGTAGTGGTTAAGTGTGTCCTAGGGGCGTGTTACTAACTGTGGGGGGCGTGGCTGTGTGTTAGTGAACACTGATCTCTGCTCCAATCACAGGGAACAGAGATCAGTGTCACTTGTTGCTAGGCAGAACGGGGAGATGCTGTTTACTTCCGCATTTCCCCATTCAGCCTCCCCGTGAGACGATCGCGAGTATCCCGATGGCAATCGAGTTCGCGGACCGGACTCACGGGGGTCCCGACCGGCGCGAGCGATGGCGCAGCGGCATTTTTAAAGGGACGTACCTGTACGCCCTTATGCCTGTCCATGCCATTCTGCCGACGTACATCTGTGTGCGCTGGTCGGAAAGTGGTTAAAAATGCATACCTGCTCTGTGAAATGTTTTTTCACAGAGCAGCCCCAATCCTCCTCTCAGGTCCCTCTTCGGTGCTCCTGGTCCCCCCCACAGCAAGCAGATTGCTATGGGGACACTTGAGCCGAGCCGCAGCTGTGTGTCCATTAGACACAGAGCCCTGGTTCGGCCCCGCCCCCTCTTTCCCCTGATTGGCTAACTAACTCACAGCAGCGGGTGCCGATAGCGCCACTGCTGTGTCAGCCAATCAGGGGGGAGAGTCCAGAATGGCCGAGGCACATCGCTGGATAGAGAGGGGGCTCAGGTAAGTAATGGGTGTTTGCTACACAGTTTTCTTTTAATGCATGTTACAACTCCTTTTAATGGCCTTTGTCTCCCCCCCCCCCCTTTTTTTTTTTCTTTGGAGGTGGCGTGGGCTCTAGTTATGCTTGTGTTTTTGATTTGATGTGCCCACTCCTCAGTTTGGGCTCCTTTTGGACATTTAAAAGTTTCATCAAACTGTGTATCTCAAAAGATGAGAGAAAATATAATTTTTGTTGTGACTGTAAAATCCTTTTCTTGGCGGTTGAGGTACACGGCTCCCTTCCCTCATATGCTATCTGAGTGGTTTTCTGCAATTAGTCAGGTGAGAGGGAGATTATAGCCCCAAGGGTGTGTTCAGTTAATAGGCCTAGTAACCATTTCTCCTGTAGACAACAGTATAAAGCTAGGTTTTCACTATTTTCCTCAAGCTTTGTCCTTCAGTGGACTGCAAGAAAATGATTTTATGGTATGTATAAAAAAAACTTTTTTTGATTAGTATACATCCTTAATTTTCCAGTTTTATTCTTTATAAACTTTTCACTTATGCCATGTCTGTTTAAATTTACAGAAACCCCATCAAGTAAAACAGATACATACTTTGAGGCAGTTAAATGAACGATTGATGGCTGAAAACAGAGCTTTGACCAGAGTTGTTGGCAAGCTCTCAGAGTCCTGTAGGCAGCTACAGTCTGTGGACTTGTAATTCCTTCTCCTATCACTAGTCAGGCAGGTGCCCTGTTTGAGCCAATGCATTGCTATGATCTGCTGTTAGTGCATAAGTATGCCTGGGGATTTGCTTGATAATTAGTGTGGCTTTTTGCATGCAGTGCTTAATGTTTGAAGTAATGATCCCCAGTGCAAACGCTCAACTTTGATCATTTCCCCTCATTTGAATCAAAATCCTATGTAATCCTCCGTCTTCTAAAGAAGATACTCTCTAGTCAGAATCTAGCCCAGTGACTTTACAATCCACTTTTTAATAAATGAAAAACCACCGTAGTGTGTGCATAAGTAAAAACTCCTTCATGTGTTCAGGATACTTACCAGGATATGGGGTGCTGGAAACTTGAGCAAGTAGTACTTTGTGTTTTTTGTAGGTGTCCTCATTCTGAGATGCATCTTAAAAAAAAAAAAAAAATTGGCCAGATTTTTAGACAACCTATTGCATCTGTTAAAGAACCCGAACAGTTCGGTAAAAAAGCTGTTTTAGGAATTAAGTATGGTTGTTGGTAATGAACGTCAGAGTCTAGAATTGCTACCAAGTATTTTGACCATTTAGATGTCTGTGTTTTGTTATGTTTTTTATTTTTTTTTTTATTTCAATTCCTAAATACTCAAGTTAGAGGAAGTAAACCCTAATAGGTTTTACTTCCTCTTTTTTACCCTGCAAGGTAAAAGCTTTAATGGGCTAGTATGCATCGCATACTAGCCCATTATGTGCCAGTTACCTGCAAACGAAGCCCACGATGTCCACGCTGGTGGCTGCATCCATCTTCACCCCCTACTATTCGGGCCCGTGGTCTCCGGCTATGTGACTGGCTGGAGTCGTGTGCCGTCACTCCCGCACGAGAGCTGCCAGTCACTGCACGAGCCCCTTAGAAACTACCCTTTCTTGCCCTTTCTTCAGTGCGCATGAGGTCGGCGCAAGCGTACATGGTAAATATCTCCTAAACCGTGCAGGTTTAGGAGATATTTCCAGTACCTACAGGTAAGCCGCCTTTATAGGCTTACCTGTAGGTAAAAGTGGTGTAACTAGGTATACAACCACTTTAACCACTTAAGGACGAGCCTCTTTCTGAGATTTGTTGTTTGCAAGTTAAGAACAGTTGTTTTTTTTTTGCTAGAACCCCCAAACATCATACATTCTTTTTCTAACACCCTAGAGAATAAAATGGCGGTTGTTGCAATATTTTTTGTCACACAGTGTTTGCGCAGCAGTCTTACAAGCGCACTTTTTTTGGGGGGGGGGTACACTTTTTTGAATTTAAAAAATAAGACAACAGTAAAGTTAGCCCAATTTTTTTTTATATTGTGAAAGATAATGTTACACCGAGTAAATTGATAATCAACATGTCATGCTTAAAAATTGCGCCCGCTCGTGAAATGGCGACAAACTTTTACCCTTAATCTCCATAGGCGACGTTTAAAAAAAAAAAAATCTACAGGTTGCATGTTTTGAGGCCATCTTCCCCTCACTTGTCTCCATACCAAGCCAGGAAGAGGACACGATCGCCTCCGCCGCTACGGTAAGCGGCCAAGGGCACCGCAGAGCGCAGGGAGGGCCCCTTTCCCTCCGCTGATTAAAAGTAATTTTGTGATGAATCCGCCGCAGGAACCACTCTTATCAGAAATCGGACCACTCACTGAAGAGGAGGATACCGGGGTTATGGTAGCTAGCTGCTGCCATAACAATATAACTCTTCAAAGTGCCGCCGTACATCGGCGTGAGCCGGTCCAGGAGTGGTTAAAGCTCCAGTCAAATTTGAGACAATGAACTGTTGTCCCTTTTCAAGTTGCATTCAGCTAATCTTGTGCTTCAGACACCCTCCTAGACAACATATCACAAAGCCTGCAGTTTGGGAAGTCCTATCACCAGTCATACATTACGTGTATTTTAGGACATTGCCTCAACATGCTACTTTCTCCAAACTCTCTCAGGCTCTTAATCATTAATCAGTCATATACAGGTTTTCATCAGTTATGCTCATGTCTCCTAAAGACCTCAGCCAGCATCGTCAAATAAGACTGATGTCAGTCTGGGCGATGTGTAACACAACCAAACCTACTGTGTTGGGCAAGAACAGTTGTAAGCTGCATTTTAGCAGAGGGGCTGGTAGGTACTCTGGAATACGTATATCCTTTTTTTTTAATTGATTTATATGTGAGTTGTTTATTTTTAACCCCAATTGACAATAGGTTGGGCGGGGCATTTGTCATTTCGGGTGAACGTCGTATGACATCCTCCTAAAATGCGCCTCTTGTGCGGCCCAATCTGTCACTGTTTGTGACGCCGTGTGCCGGCTCGCTCCTGATAATTCTAGCTGTGGTTGGTCAGTGATCACATGGTACACAGCCAATCTGTACCATGTGATTAGCTGTGGCTAATTCCTGATACTTTCATATATTCAAAAAATTATGTAGCGCAACAAAATAACCACAGTATAATAAAAGGGCAAACAATTGTGCAAAAAAATTGTCTATAAATATCCAAAAGTTTCAAAGGAAAAAAACAATATCCAATTTGAATCCACTACAATCACCAATGTGACATGTAATACGACGTGTGAATCCTCCACCCTTGTAGATGAGCCTCTTACCTCACTGCCCTGACCCCTGTATTACCAGTAGGTCTCGCCACAGGTTTTTCCGTCTCTGGGGGTGAAGACAAACAGCTACTGCTTCAAATGCCTCTTACTCGGATAGATAGATGGATGGACTGATAGGTTTGCCATCCCCACAGCATACATGCAGGAAGAAAAAGCACACAGATCTAGTGTTCTCAGTTTAAAACTTCGGACGAGATCTCACGTATATGATGTCATCCCACGATCATCTCTGCATATAAGGATCCTTGTATGTGACAGACGTGTGATTCATGGTTGGTTGCAGTACTTTACATTTTTAACAAAATAAATTTAAATTTAAGTTTTAAATGGAAAGCACTAGATCTCCATGTCACATGTGATTGGAGTGGATTCAAATGGGATATAGTTTTTTCCTTTGAAACTTTTGGATATTTATTGGACTTTTTTTTTTTTTCACATATATAAATTTTTTCACATTTATTATATTGTGGTTATTTTTTGTAAGTTGCGCTACATCATTTTGTTAAATATATTTAACCACTTCAGCCCAGAAGGATTTGCCCACTTGACCAGGTCATTTTTTGCGATGCGGCACTGCATCGCTTTAACTGACAATTGCGCGGTCATACGACACTGTAGCCCAAGCAAAATTGATGTCCTTTTTTTCTCACAAATGGAGCGTTCTTTTGGTGGTATTTGATAACCTCTGCGGTTTTTATTTTTTGCGCTATAAACAAAAAAAGCGACAATTTTGAAAAAAAATGCAATGTTTTTTACTATTTGCTATAATATCGCAAAAAAATAAAAAATTTCTTCCTCAGTGCAGGATGATATATATTCTTCTACACATTTTTGGTAAAAAAAAATTGCAATAAGCGTATATTGATTGGTTTGCACCAAAGTTATAGCATCTACAAAATAGGGGGATATATTTATAGCATTTTTATCAAAAAATATTTTGCTAGTAATGATGGCGATCTGCGATTTATTAGAGGGACTGCAATATTGCGGCGGACAGATTGGATACTTTTGCCACTTTTTATTTTTTTTGGACCATTGACATTTATACAGCGATCAGAAATAATAAATATAAAAATAGCCACTGATTGCTGTATAAATGTCATTGGCAGGGAATGAGTTAACACTAGGGGGCGATCAAGGGGTTAAATATGTGTCCTAGGGAGTGATTCTAACTTTGGGGGGGATGGGACTTCCTGGAGGAGGAGACCGATCGCTGTTCATTCTTAATATGAACAGATCTGTCTCCTCTCTCCTGACAGAACTGAGATCGGTCTGTCATCGTGCTGCGGACGCCCCCTAGTGGTCTTAAAGCGGCTGATGTACACCTACGGCCATTTGACCAGGGGAGCCAACCTGCCGCAGTATAAATGCAGCGGCTGGTCCTCTAGTGCAGTGGTTCTTAACCTCAGTCCTCAGTACCCCCCCACCAGGCCATGTTTGCAGGCTTTCCTTTTATCTTGCACAGGTGCTTTAAATCTAAGTCAATGGCTTGGTATTTTGGACAGCTATTTTATCTAAGGGAAATTCCCAAAACATGGCCTGGTGGGGGGTAATGAGGACTGAGGTTAAGAACCACTGCTCTAGTGGTTAATAAGGTTAGAATCACTTATGGGTGTTGGCTAGCAAACTTTATAATTCATTTGATTGACATATTATTGGATTGCGCAGATTGATTCGTTATACAATGCCTGATACTTCTAGCTGTGGTTGGTCAGTGATCGCATGGAACAGATGGGGCAAATCACAACCCATCTGTACCATGTGATTAGCTGTGGCTAATCACTACACACACTGAATGAATGAATCAATTTCATTCAGTAAAAATGGTTGCTTATACCAATGATATTAACTGGTATAAGCGATCATAATTGGTAAAAATAAAAATTTAAAAAAAAACCCTGATCACTTCTCCAGAGTAGTACCACTGTGTTGCTCTGGCTACAGTGTTTAAATATTGCAAAAAAAGGGGGGAAATGTAGTAAAAAAATGAATAAAAAAATTATCTCACAATGACTTCGACCTTCAGCTTGTTCAGTAGGCTTTTTAAACGCTTGCCGACCAGCCGCCGCAATTGACCTGCTGCAACATGGCTCGGCTGCAGGAATCGCCATCATGTTGCGTCGCTTTTATCTTTGGCCACTAGGGGCGTGTGCACAATGCGAGTGCCTGGCGGTCGCGATCACCGCCATTGCTCGGGGCACACGGAGAACCGAGATCTGTGTGTGTAAACACAGAGATCCCGGTTCTCAGAGGGGAGAACAGACAGATTGTCTGTTCATACAGAGTATGAACAGCGATCTGTCATCTCCCCTACACAGTCCCCTCCCCCCTTCAGTTGGAACACACAATAGGGAACACATTAACCCCTTGATCGCCCCCTAGTGGTTATCCCCTTCACTGCCAGTGAAATTTTTACAGTAATCAATGCATTTTTATAGCACTGATCGCTGTAAAAATGTCAATGGTCCCAAAAATGTCAAAATTGTCCGTGTCTGCCATAATGTCGCAGTCCCGATTAAAAATCGCAGATCGCCGCCATATGTAGAAAAATACATATCGGCCTAAACTGAGGGGAACATTTTTTTATATATATTTGTGGGGGATATTATTGCCGCTCTTTTTTGTTCATAGCGCAAAAAACCGCAGATGTGATTAAATACCACCAAAAGAAAGCTCTATTTGTGGGAAAAAAAGCACGTCAATTTTGTTTGGGTGCAACTTCGCACGACCGCACAATTGTCAGTTAAATCGACAGTGCTGAATTGCAAAAAAGTGCTCTGGTCAGGAAGGTAAAATTTTCTGGCGCTGAAGCGGTTAAGGCTGAGTTCACACTGTAGAAAGCAGCAGCTTACAGCAGGAGTCCGGTGCGTCTCCATTTGCAGTTTCAGGTCCGTTTTTCAGCACAAATTTTGGGCTGAATTCGGACCTGAAACAGACCAAAAGACGCACAGGACTCCTGTGCAATTCGCATCGGAGCTGCTATGGAGATGTGTGAACCGGCTCCATAGGGATCCCATCACAATCTCCTGACATGCAAATTAGATGCGGGGAAACTCGCATCCAATTCGCAAAAGTGTGAACCCAGTCTAAATGAAAGATAAAAGCTGATGAGCAGACTGCAAGGTATCAAATAAGAGAAGGTTACTGCGTTTACATACACTTTCAGAGACCTTTCCTGCAATTGCCTATAGCTTGATGAAATCCTGCTCTGTACTTGCGCCTATGTGTATATTGGTAAGTGTGCACACTGACTTTTACGCATCTATATTCATACAGATTGTTTTAAAGCAGAAGTCACATTTCTTCCTGTTTTTGACAGGTACCTGGTCTGCCTAGACAATCCAAGTGTAAGTTTTACCCCCCACCCACTGCCAGTAGTTCTGGTTCTTGTTGGTATGAGACCTGGAGCTGCTTGGTCTCACTGCTGGGAGTGCATTATCGAGCATGCTTCCAGCACAAACACAGGAACACACATGCAGCATCCAGGATTAAAGTGATTGTAAAGTCAATTTATTTTTATTTTTTTAAACAACAAACATGACATACTTTCCTGTCCAGTAGAATAGCACATAGCGGCCCCGATCCTCCTCTTGGGTCTCCTGCCAGTGCTCCTTGCTTCTCCTCTTGGCACGCCACCGAAGGAAGCTGCTTTCTATTGTGCCTGCAATTTTGGTGAGCCTGTGCGAATTGTAGCCTCAGTTTCCTGTTCTTAGCTGACAGGATGGCACCCGGTGTGGTCTTCTGCTGCTGTAGCCCATCCACCTCAACGTTCAAAGTGTTGTGTGTTCAGAGATGGTATTCTGCATACCTTGGTTGTAACAAGTGTTTTTTTTTTTTTTTTGAGTTACTGTTGCCTTTCTATCATCTGGAACCAGTCTGACCATTCTCTGACATCAACAAGGCATTTTCGTCCACACAACTGCCGCTCACTCATTGGAAATCTTAACTTGATTTTAGGGTCTCTGTGCGCCTAGATGCGCTAGTAACGGAGCGCATTCGGCGCAATACAAATCCCATATCAATAAAATCAAATCACTGGTTATTTTATCGTCATCTGTAAACTCTACAGATGGTTGTGCTTGAAAATCCCAGTAGATCAGCAGTTTTTGAAATACTCAGACCAGCCCGTCTGGCACCAACAACCATGCCACATTCGCAGGTCGTCTTCACCACATCTAGATGCCTAAATGTATTGAGTTGCTGGCATGTGATTAATTGTTTAGCAATTTGTGTTACCAAGCAACAGGTGTACCTAATAAAGTGGCCGGTGAGTGTATACGTCTCATATGTGACAGTGCCTCCATGTTCCAGCTGTCTAAAAACATATTAGCGGTCACGCTTCTCGGAACAGCAGTTCTCCCATATATCTACTTCAGCAGGGACTGGCCAAGTTTCGATTGCGCTAAGAAAAAACGCAAAACATCCATCGCCAGCTTGCCACCTAGTTGCATACCTGGTACATCATTGGTCTTCAGGTTGTTGTACCCAGATGATGCCTGCAGCTGTTGCTGGCTAGTCCGACACCCAAAGACAGCTGGGATCGACTTTGATCGAGTCTCCGCTATGGTAAAGTGAAAGCCATGACATGACCTCACTTCCGGTTTACCTGGATGCCATCTACGCCATTTTCAAAAAATAAAAAGTATTCAAAAACACAAATCTTGGTGTTTTAAATGCTTTTAAGTGCAGAGGAGGGATTTGGGGGTCTTATTGATCCCAGATCACTCCAAAAAGAGTACCTGTCACATGCCTATTGCTGTCACAAGGATGTTTACATTCCTTGTGACAGCAATAAAAGTGATAAAAAAAAAAAAAATTATAGCAACATTGTAAATAGTGCCCCTGCTCTCCCTGTGCTTGCGCACAAAGGTGAACGCATGCTTCAGTCCCGCACACAGACTATCGTCCCACATGTGAGGCATCACCGTCGTGGCTGTTTGAAGGAATTTGGGGGCCCCAAGCAAAATGGACTTGGAGGCACCCCCACACACACACGCACGCAAAGCCTACAGGAATCACAGCATAGCGATACAGTTTAAGTTCACCAACACTTTATATAAATAAAGAAGGTTTACAGTGCAAATACTGCTGTTGCATACAATGTGCATAAAATTTGAACATTTTCAACAATTAAACATTTGCAAAAAAAACACTGTACCATAAAATCAAATATACATTAAAATAGTGCACAATAACTAAATCCATTTTTTGAATCGGGTAATATCGAAGCTTTTTGCAAAAATTTACAAAGCAGAGAAAAGACTTTACAGTAGAGTGTACTGTAGAGTCTTTTCTCTGCTTTGTAAATCTTTGCAAAAAGCTTTAATAAATATTACCTGATTCAAAAAAGAAGCAATAAGATGGAAATGGGATGGTAAAGAAAGCTATCGTAGTTGTTTTTATTATGGTCAGCAAGCTACCATATTTTTATTACTAAATGGATCCCCCCCCCCCCCCCCCCCCCATGTTCTTTTTAACCCCCCTCCCTACCGTGCGGCAGGAGATTGTTTTCTGTTCCCGGCCGGACTGAAAGGAAGTGAGCACTCAGTGTGTGCACTTCCTGTCAGTCTGGCCAGAAACAGGAAACTGCGGACTGCAGGAGGAAGGAAGAGGAGCTCGGCCACGCTACAGGCTGCCTGGCCGGGGCCCCAAGCAACTGCTTGTTTTGCCTGTCCTGTCGCGACGGGCCTGATCACGGTAAAGGTTCGATCACGGGCAGTGATTCTAGCACCAGACCTGCTCTGTAAATTAAAGTGGTAACCTGTAAAGGCTTTTAAAGCATTGCCTATGGATAGTAAAATTGATGTAGTTTGTCGCCTCTGCACGGGCGTGTGCATTTTTAAAGCATACAATGTTTGGTATTTACTCGGTGTAACATCTTTTATATTTTACAAAATAAATTTGGTTAGATTTTATTTTTTTGCAATAAAATTCAAAAATGTTTTTTTCTTCTTCAAAAACTTGCATTTGAAAAACCACTGCACAAAATGCTGTGTGACATACAAAAATTGCAAAACCCACCAATTTTATACTTCAGGGCCTCTGTTTTAAAAAAATATATATGTTCCAAGTAATTTTTTTAAAGCAAACTAGCAAAACAAAGTGCCAGAAAAAGCCTGGTCCTTGAGTGGTTAAGTATGCTGTTACAGATCTCCAATATTTTATTTTTATGTCCATGCATTAGGTAAAATGAAGCAAAATCTCTTGCGTGCACAACAGTGGTCCTACTGCTGGCACTTGACCTCTCGACCTTGGGCGGCACAGTGGTGTAGTGGGTAGCACTTTCGCCTACAGGTAAAAAGGGTCTCTGGTTCGAAACCCAACCACGACACTACCTGCCTGGAGTTTGCATGTTCTCCCTGTGCCTGCGTGGGTTTCCTCTGGGTACTCCAGTTTCCTCCCACCCTCCAAAGACATGCTGGTAGGTTAATTGGCTTCTGTCCAAAATTGGCCCTAGTATATGACTATGAGTTGGGGACCTTGGATTGTGGGCTCCTTGAGGGTAGGGAGCGATGTGAGTGTGCAATGTATGTGTGGAGTGCAGCGTAAATTGATGGCACTATATGGGTACTTTAATATAATGAGTATCTTAATGAGACAATGTACAGGGATAGGGACAACTGTAGACACTCAGGTTGAACTGGATGGACTGGTGTCTTTATTCAACCTTACTATGTAACTATTGCCAGCCCTGCCCAGATGCCCTGTAACTTTACATTTTTTTTTATTTTGTCGCCACAAAATAGGGTAGAAAAAAAAAAAAATAGATATCAGAGATATTTGTCTCAGGCAGAGCACCTTCCACTTCACCCTTTAAACTGCACACAGTTGGAAATACGCCGCCTTTCTTGCCCTCAACTAAGAACACAGAAGGCTCTTTGCTCCTTTTGTTAATGTCAATCTAATGCATCTGTCCTGAGAGCACCCAAAGTTTTTATGGACAAGTGATGAAAATTTAGAGGAAGAATGGCTTGAGTTTTTGGGGATGGGAGGTGGATACAAAGATTTGAATTAAAACAGACTGAATGACTGACCCAGTTATTGGGTACAGTTGAGCTAAATGGTGGAGGTTTATGAATTGAGACTTATAACCTAGGTTTGGATCCCAAGTGTTCATGTTTAAGCTGATGTTAAAATGTCTTGGTGGTGACAGATTGAGGTTTGGAAGAATGAACAGCATATTGAGGTGTGTTCTAAGTGCTGGTTCACACAGGGGCGACACGACTTCCAGCGCGTCTTTTGGAGGCAACTTGGACACGACTTGAGGAGCTACTTCAACACGACTTTAAGTTGCCCCAGGCCAGGCGACTTTGGCCGTGGCCAATCAGAGAATAATCAGCTCTGGAGGGAGAACTCAACGCCAAATTTTAAATAAAAAAACTGTACACTTTTACACCTTAGGTGAATGGGTAGGGGTACATCGTACCCCATACTCATTCACATAGGGTGGGGGGCCGGGATCTGGGGGCCCCTTTATTAAAGGGGGCTCCCGGATTCCGATAAGCCCCCCGCCCGCAGACCCCGACAACCAATTGCCAGGGTTGTCGGGAAGAGGCCCTTGTCCTCATCAACATGGGGACAAGGTGCTTTGGGGTGGGCCGCAGGGCGCCCGCCTTCCCCCAAAGCACCCACCCCCCATGTTGAGGGCATGCGGCCTGGTACGGTTCAGGAGGGGGGGGGCGCGCTAGCTCGTCCCCACCCCCTTTCCTGACCGGCCAGGCTGCGTGCTCTGATAAGAGTCTGGTATGGATTTTGGGGGGACCCCCACGCCGTTTTTTTCGGCGTAGGGGGTTGTCCTTAAAATCCATACCAGACCTAAGGGCCTGGTATGCTCCTGGAGGGGAACCCATGCCTGTTTTTTATTTAAAATTTGGCGTGGAGTTCCTCCTCAAGGAGACACTGTCACGTCCATATAGATGGAGATCTGACTTGGAGGCGACTTCCATTGAAATCAATAGGTACAAGTCGCCTAGAAGTCGGATTGAAGTAGTACAGGAACCTTTTCTGAAGTCGGAGCGACTTCAGTAGCGTTCATTAAGACGGCTCTCATTCACTTGCATGTCATTTCTGATGTCAAGCGACTTGGGGCGACTTGCGGTCTGACAAGTTGCCCCCCAAGTCGCGGTAGTGTGAACGGGCTCTAAAAGAAACACTGCTCAGTCTGCTCTCTCCTTTTTTTGGTATGGTCACTGGGCACATAACTGCATTGCTTCAGACCTTGGTGTCTCGGTGTGCTGACCTTCCCTCAAACTCGTTTGAGTGCTGCTGTACAGAGGATTACAGAAGGCTGATTATCAAGACATATTAAGGGGTTTATACTAGTTGCATTTAAAAAAAAAAAAAAAATGTTTTTATTTCCTCTTATTGGATTCATAACGGCATTGGTTGGGGATTATATATTTACCTGATATTGAGCTTTAAGGGAACTTCCATTGCATTCAATATTTAAAGTGATTGTAAACCCTTACATATACCCAGTGAAGTTACTCACTTAAGGTGATGCACAGATATGAAACAAATCCTCTTAAGTTGTACCAGTTTATCTGCAGCCACCCTCGCAGTTCATTTAGAGCTGCAAGTTGTCAGCTGCAGCAATGGGTGACAGTGCTTGTAGTCTCTTCTTTCACAAAAAACTGAATGATGTTGCCATGTGCGTGGCGCCCCGCACACCCCTGTGAAAATTGTGACAGCGTGTTCAGGGAGAGGATCCCCCACCCACTGTCACGGGCTTTGGTGGAAGAGGGGATGAGTTCTGAACATGTAAAATGTTACACCTTAAATATGGGTGTAACATGTTCAGAAAGGTTAACTTGTCCTTTTAAAGGGGTTGTAAACCTGCACGGTTTTTTACCTTAATGCATTCTATGCACCCCCCCCCCCCCCATAGATGGCTGCAGACGCCCCCCCCCCCCCACACACACACACACACACACACACACACACACTCTCTCTCTCACTCACACTCTCACACACACACAGTGGGAATCGGGGCGCACACTCACGGGTGTCCACCAAGGAGAGAACTTCTCCTATGTGGGGAGAAGTCACCTGTGCCGCTGAGGGACCCCAGAAGAGGAGGGCTGGGGGCCTCTCTGCAAAACAAACTGCACAGTGAAGGCAAGTATGACATTTTATGTTTTAAAACTAGTGTGTACAACCCCTTTAGGCTGACCATACACATTAAGATTACTTGTTCAGCCATGCTTGTCACTAAAAAAGAATAGATGGTCTAATCTGCAGTGCCAGTTATGTTCTGACAGCAGGCACCTCTGTCAGAATACACAAACAGTGACTGGATCTCCTCCGCTCCTTCAACAAATTATTGATTGAAAAATAGACCTTTGTTAAGCTTGGTGGTTCCAACAGGGCCACCCATTGAATGCATTTTGGATGATTCAGCAGGAACTGGCCAAAAGTCTATCCCTGTTTTTGGCAAAACCCAACTCCGCATGACTGGGTGAACATTATATTTTCTTTTGGAAGGGGATATAAGGCTTTAAGCATGTATCATAAGGCTTGATGCTAATGGTTGTGGAAATGTTTCTGTGCATTAACACCATTTTAGTTTTGTCACCTGATATCATGTACAGCTTTTCTCGAGCTTAAAAAAGGTAAAATTTTATCATGTTATGCATAAATACAGGGATTTGTAGTATCCTCCTCTTGTCTACCGGTTAATTTTCCTACTACCGGATACTGCAACGCAGTACTATTTGATTATGTCCTAAAGTGACAATATGGTTTAATTTTAATTCTATATGCAGGTATTCCTCCCTGCAAACACACAGTTCCATAGTCTAGGATTTCATGCACAGTTTTTTGCTAAATTGCCCCGCTACCTGGGAACTTGGAAGACTGTACATTTGGCTGTTTAGATTTGAGACTTCAAAGTGATTTTCAATTAATGTATTCTAAACGGCAATCCTTTTTTTCTTTCTCAAAACAGATGTTACCTGACCTGAAAGCAGACAACCAGAGGCTAAAAGATGAAAATGGAGCCTTAATCAGAGTTATAAGCAAGCTTTCCAAATAGAAACCACAGCAGCAGTTTAATGGCATTGCACATATGTAACTCCAGTGGACCATAACATGGCAGTCACTGGATACATGGGGGAAAATTCCTTGGCAACTGTAACTTTCAGAAATCCTGCCAAACTCCCTCCTTTTTTTTTTTTTTTTTCTTCATTTTGTACAAAAAAGATTTTGTATTAAAGTGCGGCTGCTGAGGAGAGAAAGTGACTATGAATTCTTGTTTACAGTTACAAAGTGCAAGAAAAGTGTTCAAGGCCAGAAGCCTCCTATATTTAACCAGTAAGCCTTAGTTGTACATATGCCTTTTTGCTATCAAAAAGCTTTCTGCTACCACAGACAAGTTACCACACAGTTTATGTTGTGCCACACATGAAATCTTTCAGTTCACTTTATTTTTACTTTTATATAACATTCTCTTGAAATTTTAAGTCGGTGAGTGCCAGCTGTTCCTTTTATATAGTTTGTAGACCTCTTATTGAAGAAGTACTGTATGTAGCCTGTAATGGTCATGCTGATGTTTTACTGACAGCTTACTGTGATGTCAGCAACAGAAAAAGTTACAGGTTGACCAGGCCTAATGTATAGGTTTACAAAATATACAAGTTTGGTCATTAGGAAATCACTTTTAATGACTTATTTGACTACTCAGACATTAGTGGGGAAATTGCATTTACCACCTGTGCTAAGCTCTGGAAAAGAAGGTAAAACCTTTCCTTTCTAGCCATCACTTTTATAAGGTTTGAATGAGATGTTCAGTACTATAGCCTCCACACTCATTTTTAGCAGATACTGATTTTTTTTTTTTTTGCATGTGTATATATTTGTGTGCGTGTATATACAAAGGTATATAGATATGCTAGCTTATATCTATATATTGGTATATATGGAGAAGCTGTATCGTTCCAAAACCACTGTGTGGCATGCTCAGATCCACCTCCTTCGTCCGCAATGTCTGTTACTCAAGGTTAGATTATTCCTAAGTAGTAAGTGATCTTAATAAAGTTTGGTCATTTTATGGTATAATGTCTATTTTATGGAGGCGTGACTTTAGTTATAACTGTAAAATATTCTGATTTTGTTATTTTTCGTTTTAAGTCACAACTATTAAAACTGTTATTATTTCACTACATTTCATGTTTCTTTTGAGTGCTGTCAATATCATTTGTGCTAGTCAGAGTGAAGTCACTTAGAATTCTAACATGCACTCTCTTGTGTAAATGCACTGTTGCCATGTCAGAAGGCATGTAATTTAATACCACCGTCATATCTATTTTCTACATTTCAGTGGCCTTTTTGCAGAAAGTAACAAATATTATAAATATGTATGTGTATACAGCTAAGTGAGAGTTGCTGCTTTTTTTTTTTTTTTTTTTTCCTTTTTAAAAAAAAAAAAAAAAAAAGCTTTTATATTTTCACTGACCTATGAGAATGACAGCGTAACAATGGCACATTAATTATCTAATCCACTGAAACAGCTTGGTCATTAAAACAAAGTTGTAAATTGTAAAGCTTTCAGCAGCTATTGTATTGTTGACTATAATGTATACTATATTAAATGTGAATTTGTACCCCTTTAATTTACAAGAAAAGGTCATTGTGATCTACTGCCTATTTTTGGGGGTTTTTGATTATCCAGACTTGATGTCCTTTTGTTTTGGTTTCTAAGTTTTATGAAGATACATTGTCTTGCTCTTACTGCCAACCTCAGGATTCTTGACTTTTTAAGGTACAAAGATAATTGTGGGGTGTTGCTGTTCATTTATTGTGTATGTGAGGGTCTTAAAGTTTTGCATCTTGAGGATGCAAGTAAAAAAGAACTGTACAGCAGACGAAGCTGCAGGATTGTGGAAATGCTAGATTGCTTAAATTATGGGTTATACTTGGCAAAGTTTGGGTGTCTGTGAAGAATGATTAAATATTTCTAATTTAGTATTTTATATTTAGTTTATTTATTCTTTATCTAAACAGATTTGGATACTGTGCTACAGTGATTTTATTGGTGGTAATGAGCAGTCTGTGTATCTGCATGAAACTCGTAACAAACCTAGTCTTTTGAGAAAAGTGTATTTTGACATATACAAATAAAAACGAATGAAACTATTTTCCCTGTGTGCGTAAACATGTTAAAGGAGTAATTGCATTGAAGGCTTTTTAGCTCTGGCATGAACAGGTATGTAATACCTTGGGTCTATACCATAGCCTTTTGGGTCAGATGTCTGCATATTGCATTTGCACATGTTTAAAATGCTTTGCTGGCTAGTTTGGTTGAATCATCCAAATATTTATACTGCTTGTGAAATAAAGGTCATTAAATACAAACTCGAAGATCAACAGCGTGACTTCTCCCACAGTCTTTACAAGGTCGCACAATGTTAGAGAAAACATTTAAATCGGATTTACTGCAATCAGTATTACTAATGTTTTTTTCCTAGAAGACCAAAGTATGTTGGTTATTAAGTTATTCCCACACTGTAAATACAAAATGGCACGTGTTTGTACTTTTTCAAAGATTGCTGTATCATTTTGTCATTTACAAGGGGGTTTCTTAACAGATAGAAATTGTTTATTGAAAAGTACAATGAAGTACAAGCAGTGCATCATACATACAGGTAATGAGCAAGGGAAACACGAATATAGGTAACCATGTACAGTGGGGGGGATATTTGATCCCTGTGCTGATTTTGTAAGTTTGCACAATGGCAAATGATCAGTCTATAATTTTAATGGTAGGTTTATTTTAACAGTGAGAGACAGAATAACAAAAAATCCCGAGTAACACATTTCAAAAAGTTATAAATTGATTTGCATTTTGATGAGTAAAATAAATACTTGACCCCTTCGCAAAACATGACTTGGTAGTTGGTGGCAAAACCCTTTTTGGCAAATCAAAGGTCAGACATTTCTTGTAGTTGGCCACCAGGTTTGCACACATCTCAAAGGGATTTTGTCCCACTCCTCTTTGCAGATCTTCTCCAAGTCATTAGGCTGATGTTTGGTAACTCGAACCTTCAGCTTCCTCCACATATTTTCTATGGGATTAAGGTAATTTTTCTCCTTCATTGATGAGGCTGCACTGATAGATGGCACTGGTAAGAGGGATGGAACTAATAGGAAGCACTGATAAGTGCCATTAATGCTGAGGCACTGATTGGCAGCACTGATATGCATTGGCAGGTGGCACTGGTGGGCACTGCTTAGCAGCAGTGGGTGTCCGTGTGTGGGACCAATGTCTCTGACAGAAGGCGGTAATAGGCTTTTTTTTTCCTCCTCACGCTATTAGCTTGAGGGGGAAGGACTATTATGGGCTTCTGTTTGCATCACATGATCAGCTGTCATTGGCTGACAGCTGATCACATGGTAAGGGGCCTGAACCGATCTGTGATCAGCCGAGACTCGATCACAGAGCTCACTGCTGAGGCAGCTCATGCTCGGGAGGACGTACATGAACACCCTCCCACTGTGAGGAGGTTAAAGTCCCATACAGTCATGAAAAAGCATACCTACTTGTATTGTCTTGATATGGTGTGTATTCAAACTCATCCCCTCAAAATTAGCAAAGATGTAACAAAGATATGAAAGTGCTCACACCTCAAAATATACCACCGCTTCAAATCCATGAAATTGGAATTGGGTCTTTTAGATCAGATGCCAATGATTAGAGACTCCTTCGGAAGTATGGAGATGGAACCTGTCTTTAAACTCCACATTTTTAGGGTTTGGTGTTAACTTTGCTAATGTGTGTAGTGCCCTCAAGCAAAGGTCAAAAGAACTCTTCAAGGCTCTCAGAATAAAGGTTGCAGATGCTATAAGTCTGGTTAAGTATTTAACCACTTCAACACCGCCCGCCGTCATATGACGCCCACAAGATGGATCTCCCATCCTGGGTGGGCGTCATATGACGTCCTCGGATTCCCGGCCGCCTGGGGGGCGCGCGCGCCCGCGGCATCACTCGGGACCCGGTGCGAGTGCCCGGCGGCCGCGATGTCCGCCGGGCACCCGCGATTGCCCGTTAAAACAACGGGACTGGGCGGGAACGTGGAGCTGTGTGTGTAAACACACAGCTCCACGTCCTGTCAGCGGAGAGGAGACCGATCATGTGATCCCAGTACAGAGGAACACATGATCGGTCTTCTCCCCTTGAGTCCCCTCCCCCCACAGTTAGAATCACTTCTATTAGGGAACACATTAACCCCTACAGCGCCCCTAGTGTTAACCCCTTCCCTGCCAGTCACATTTACACAGTAATCAATGCAATTTTATAGCAACGATCGCTGTGTAAATGTGAATGGTTCCAAAAATGTGTCAAAAGTGTCCGAAGTGTCCGCCGCAATGTCGCAGTCACGAAAAAAAAATCGCAGATCGCCGCCATTACTAGTAAAAAAAAAAAAAAAAAAAAAAATTCAATAAATCTATCCCCTATTTTGTAGACGCTATAACTTTTGCGCAAACCGATCAATATACGCTTATTGCGATTTTTTTTTTTTTTTTTTTACCAAAAATATGTAGAAGAATACGTATCGGCCTAAACTGAGTAAAAAAATATTTTTTTTAAAAAAAAAAAATGGGATATTTATTATAGCAAAAAGTTAAAAATAGTTTTTTTTTCAAAATTGTCGCTCTTCTTTTGTTTATAGCGCAAAAAATAAAAACCGCAGAGGTGATCAAATACCACCAAAAGAAAGCTCTATTTGTGGGAAAAAAAGGACATCAATTTTGTTTGGGTGTTACGTCGCACGACCGCGCAATTGTTAGTTAAAGCGACGCAGTGCCAAATCGCAAAAAGTGCTCTGGTAAGGAAGGGTAAAAAATGGCCCGGTGCTGAAGCGGTTAAAAGGTTATTGAAATTCCACTGCCAAGAAAATGATCTAGAAGTTTTGCAGATTTAAAACGCCTGCTAACTTTTTTAGGACTGGTAACTGTGACAGTAGAAGTGTTTGGCACAAGACAGACAGCAGTTCATAAGAACCTCTTACGAACTGTGAATCATGGTGATGGAAATGTTATGGCTTTGGGTTGCTTAACACCTTCCCGCTGCCATCTCCTGGACCTTTCCAAGCTTTTAAATGCCTGGAGGTGGGGATTTGGATCATGTTGGTGCTGTGATTTGGCTGTTACAGTGGTCACATGATAGGAAAGCTCCCAATCACAAGTATGCAGTGGGAGCTTTCCAGTGCCTGACTACAACTGTGCTGAGTACGCAGGGCTTGCACTCTCAGTACAGGACTGGTTATATCTGCATTAAAACCCACCCCCTCAGAGGCTGCATATATGCATACGGCCAGGGGGGAAAAGTTAAGGAATTTTTCATAGTCCAATGTCAGATTATAGTACATACTAGAATTTATGCTAAAGGGAAAAAACAGCTTCTAATTACAAATGTACTTAAATGTACCTAATAATAATCTTAATTTTACAGGACACAAGCAGAGTATTCATATGCTATGGGTTATTGCTGTGTACCTTCAGGTGGTTGGACACTGGCACCTCCACTATAACCCTACCCCACTCTGTGCTGTTTGAATTTTTGTGCTAGTGTCTTAAAGTGGATGTAAACCCACTCTCATCAATTATAAACTACTGCCATAGTGCTGAACTATAAGGATATACATTCCTCCTGCATGTATGCTTATCTGTCAAATGTGTGCAGATTCGGTGGGCAGGTCTGTTATCGGCGTCATGATGTCAGCAGACTCCCCGTCCACCTCTACACTCCCCTTGGCCAGAGCTTACAGGAGAGGCAGAGCGCTCTCACGTCCCCCTGTCCCACACATCAATGTCCAGTGTCAGTGGGGGATGATCGGTGCGATGGGACAGCTGTGAGCACCGATTCCCCCCCCCCCCCCCCCCCCCCCCCCATGCCTGGCTTTTCATCATCTGTTTCTCTCCCTCCCACGGCTTTCACCTCAAAAGCCATGCAGGGGGGGGGGGGGGGGAATCAGTGCTCCCAGCTGTCTACGTCGCACCGATCATCCCAGACTGTCCTCAGTGTCTTCCTCCAGGGCCGTGTCCTCCTCCTCCGCCCCCCCGCTGTGTCTTCCTTCTCCGCCCCCCCCCCCCCGGCCGTACCACGCAGCTAGGGGGGGGGGGGGGGGCTGTGCGAATCGCATGCGATCTCGCACAGAACTGGCCCTAAGCTCATTCAGCCTTACTGGGTGTAATTATAAAAAGGTGAGAAATCCACCCCTCCCCACTTAAATCCTGGTGATGGAAAGGAATGTTGTAACTGTGATCAGGTGACCACACACACTGCGCTATAATAATCAGATCACTGGATGTTCTACTCTGCCCAGCTGACTAGATACAACTCCCCTAAATCACTTGTCTGTGTATATTCTGCTGGCTGTTCACTGCAGCATACATTACATTTCCTCTGATCTGTGGATCACATCCCATGATGAGAAACATCCAGTAAAAACACAGTAAAGGCAGCCAATCCTGGGAGAGCTGGAGGGGAGGGGGTGTGAATTGTGAACTTATTACACAGGATGTGCCTGTCTCAGGCTAGTGCATGAGATATGTAAATCACCTGTCACAGCAAGGGGGAGGTTTTGACAGTTTTTGTTTGTCAAGATTTATCTCCCTGAACAATAAGAGGATTGCTCCGAGCTCGATTAACTCTGTGTGGCAAGACTGGGCTTAAATGATAGGAAATCGTATTCTCTACATTATGACATAATGTATGGGTTTACATCCACTTTTAAGGTAAGGGACCTGTTTCGCCTTCAGAGAAAATCACCCTTGGCATAACTAGTTTATGATATTTTATCTTTTGATTCTTCAAATCAATCAATCGATATTCAATCAAGCGCTTACGGTCTTTCAATGCCGGGGAAGTGTATCCAGATCAGCACAATTTTGCTAAAACCTTGGAAGAGGTACCCAGACCCCACACTGCATGCTGGGCCTCTAATTGCTAGTCTAAATCTAGTTGCTTTGGGCACTGGACCCTGCATGGGTGCTCACCTTGGCACTTGGAGCAGCATTCTGTTAGCCACAGGGTGCTATACAGGTCCAAGACTGTGGTCCATTGTTATGGAACCCAGTCCCTGAAGATTCCATCAGAAGTATACCCACCATGACAGGGAAGCCTGGGTTTTATTTCAAAGTCCATTGTCTTGGACAGGTAAGAGAGTCACCCCTATATCTCTGACTTAATATTGAAAACGGGGTTATGTTTGGAATGTATTCACCTTGCAGGGTAAACTTTTTAAACTTGGTGCTAAATTTCAACCACCCAAGCCTACTTTCAGGTAAATGACCAGGTGTTGCATCACTGGTCGTATACTTTGTCACCACTTTCGCCTAGAGCTTTTAAAAGGTACTTGGGTGCTTTCTCCTGCCATTTTCTTCATGAGGATTTGATCATGTGATATAGACACAGCCAATCACAGCCCATCTGTACCATGTGATTTGTTATGATTAGCTGTGATTGATCAAAGCTAAACACTGATTCAGTAAAATGCTTGCTTATAGCAATGGAATTCACTGCTATAAGCAAATATGTGTTTAAAAAAAAAAAAAAACACATCCTGATCGCTTCCCCAGAGTAGGACAATGTTACTATTGTAACATATTGCTCTGGTCACAGTGTTAAAAAAAAAATAAATAAGTTGACGCTGTACTGCACTGGTGACAATATGTAAAAAAAAAAAAAAAAAATGTGAACTTTTTTTGTTTTTTTTTTCCCCCCCATTTTAAAAAAAAAAAAAAAAAAAACTTCAAGAAACCCGCTATGCCTCTTACTAAATACCTTGGACCGTCTACTTTTCCAAACAGGAGTCATATGGGGTGGTATTGCTACTTTACTGGCATTTTAGAGCCTCAAGAAATGAGATGGGCCACATCAGGATTGATATATTTTCAGATATCTTCCATAGTTTGTGGACTCTAACTTTCCTATAGCCTAAATATACACTGATTTGGGTTATTTTCACCAAATAAATGTAGCAGAATACATTTTGGGCTAAATTTATGAACAATTATTTCTGTGCAAACTCTTATAACAAACAAATGTGCTTTTTTTTTTTTTTTCTAATTTCGGTGGTAAAAAATAAAAACCCCCAGTGGTGATTAACTATTGTCAAAAGACGTCGGCAAAGTGGTTTTAAAATCCTGACCGGATGTCATATGACGTCCTCAGGATTTTGAGCCACTGCGCGCCCATCGTTGTTGCGGGGTGTCAGTCTGACACCCCGCAACTACGATCTTGGTAAAGAGTCTCAGACGGAGACTCTTTACCACGTGATCAGCCGTGTCCAATCACGGCTAATCAGTGTAAATAGGAAGAGCCGGTGATCGCTTTTCCTCACTCGCGTCCGTCAGATGCGAGTAGAAGAGAGCCGATCGGCTGCTTCTCTGACGGGGGGGGGTCTGTGCTGATCTATTAACAACCCCCCCCCCCCCCCCCCCCCCCCCCCGAGGATGCCCACACTGGACCACCAGGGACGCCACCTGACCACCACGGATGCCCAGCACAAGGTATGCCACCCTAGACCACCATGGATGACACACAGTGCCCACAATGGGCATCACTGATTGGCATGCATTATTGTTTGGCACTGATAGGTAGCATTGTTTTGTACTGATGAATGCCAATCAGTGCCCATCTGTGCCACCTATCAGTGCCCATTCATGCCCGCTTGTGACGCCTATCCATGCCAATCCGTGCCAGCTATCCATGCCAATTTGTGCCACTTATCAGTGCCCATCCGGGTCGCCCATCGGTGCCACATATCAGTTCCACTTCATTGGTGCCACCTCATCGGTGCCCATCAGTGAAGGAGAAAACATACTTATTTACAAAGTTTTGAAACAAACAAAAAAAAAACAATTTTTTTTCAAAATTTTCGGTCTTTTTTTATTTGTTTAGCAAAAAATAAAAACCGCAGAGGTGATCAAATACCACCAAAAGAAAGCTCTATTTGTGAGAAAAAAATGATAAAAATTTAATTTGGGTACAGTGTAGCATGACCGCGCAATTGTCATTCAAAGTGCAAAAGCACTGAAAGCTCAAAATTGGTCTGGGCAGGAAGGTGTTTAAGTGCCCTGTATTGAAGTAGTTGAATACCACCAAACACACTATTTGTGTAAACAAAACGATAAAAATATATTTTGGGTACAGTGTTGCATGACTGTGCACTTGTCATTCAAAGTGCAACAGCACTGAAAGCTGAAAATTGGCCTGAGCAGGAAGGGGGTAAAAAGTGCCCTGTATATAAGTGATTAATATTCCAAAAATGTGCTTGAAATCTACAAGCTCAGTAATTTGCCTCTCTGAGACAAGGGGAAATAGACATGCTTATCTGCATGGTCCCATTTACCCACCTCAGCACTTTCTGTGCTCCACATTGGCAGACCACTACCTCCAGTTTGTCACTCTCCAGCGTGTTCACAAAGGTCTTGGCACCTCTACTTATCCTTCTCAGAACTCGACATCCAAGTCGCAAGCCATCTAGATAACCTTCTTTTGAAGGACTCTTCTTGCAGCTATGGAAAAATGTCCACAAGACAATTCAGATACTCCAAACCTTTGGCTGGATAATCATCAACAGAATCTGCGCTCGAGCTTTCCCATTGCCTGGAATACTTGGGTCTGGTCCTGGACACATCCCCAAAAAAGAAAGTTCTTTCCCTAGAAGCACAAGCTCAAGAATTTACCCATTCTCCTGTCCAGCCAAGCAAGGAATGCCCTATTTTAGTGGATTACCACCCCAGCCCTAACAGCGGGGAAGTCCTTCCCTGTAACTGGAAAGTTATCACAACAGATGCAGATTTCAGTCCGGGAGGAGTGTTCCAGTTCTTAACAGTCCAAGGAACATGGTCACTGGGGAAAGCCAAGCTACCTTTCGGTATCTTGCAGCACAGTAAAGTCAGGTTGACTCTGCTGCACTGAGCCCCTGTTTTGAAGGCAGAGCCTAATCAGGATGCAGTCAGACAATGCCATGGCGGTGGCCTACATGAACAATAAAGGGAGTACCAGGAGTCTGGCTGCCTTGAAGAAAGCATAATAGATCATCTCATGGACACACTGCCCAGCAATCTCTGCGGTCCACATGCCAGAAGTGGATGACTGGAAAGCGGGTTATTTTGGCTGTTTTCACCTGGATCAATGGGAATGGGTCCTTTTTATCCACATGTCTTCAATCCCATATTTAAAAATGGGGGATTCCAATTACGGACATTTTAGCTTCCATAATCAACACACTACCTCTATTTGTTACCATAACCAGAGATCCTCTAGCTCGGGGGTCAGCAACCGGTAGATTGCGGACAGGTGACTGTTCGACACTCTGGGATGGCGGGTCAGCAAGCCCAGAAGGTGAGCTACCAGAGTGCAATGCAGAGGGACTACTTGTAGAGTTGGAGCTTTAGTAGGGAGCAAGAGCAACATAAGCTGCTGTAGTGCTGGCTCCTGTCCCATACAGAGTGATACCAACTGCACTCCACCTCTTATCCTAGCTAGTGGTCTCCAGAGTGGCGCCAGCAGCAGGAAAAAAAGATCTCCAGGTCAGCGTGAAGCAATACATTGGACATAATAGTATAGGGCTGCTTTCACAGTGATGCGCTGCTGTTTACCCACACTGCAGGTGCAGTATTCCTGCAGCTTTCCTGCCCTTAGCCATAGACTTCTATTATCCTGTGAGTTTGATGCACTTTTTACTTTACATGTGAACGAGCCCTTAGGGCGCGGCTGCCGAATGCAACTAAGGGCTCATTCACTAGTGCAGCAGGCACCGCTGCTTCTCTGAAAAGGGATCCAAGTGTGTAACGGGTAGTGAGGAGGCAATATGTTGCCTCCACACCACCTCATTTAAGCCCATGATTGCCGTGCAATGTAAGCAATTGCGAAACAGTGCAGCAAATAAAGGTTTAAATCGGGTGTGAGGAGGCGACACTGTGCCCAGTGATCTTTGACTTCTTCAATGTTAAGGTAGATCTCCACCTGTTTGTTTGCCTACCCCTGCTCTAGTCTCAGATTTTTTGATAATCCCCTAGTCTCAGTTCAGGCTAATTGACACCTTCCCTCCCGTGCGAATCCTACCTAGTCTGCCTTAAAGAAAAAGAAAAGTACCAAATTGGCCTAGAACCTGCTACACAGACATACTCCTTCTAGTATTTGACCCTTGGCTTCTTCCCAACAGGCTAGATCTGCTATCTCAATGCCCTCTTTTTCATCCTGCTTCTCAGTCTCTAACGACATGGCTGTTAAAACCCAGGAATCAAATGATAAGAGGGGTTATTGAGTCTGAGATTCCCACCTTGCGAAAGGCAAGAACGATCTCTTCCAGAAAGATCTACTATCATGCCTGAAACACTTTTTTTTTGCCTGGTGTGAAAATAGGCACTTCATTCCTAGTGATTACTTTGTGACTCGCATTCTGGCCTTCTTTAAAAACGGTCTGGACCAGAACTTTGGACTTAAGCACTCTCAAAGGTCAAGTCTTGTCTTTAACTACTCCTTTTCAAAAGCCTCTGACTTCACTTTCCCTTTCCCTAACAACCTTTTTTCAAGGTGCATCTCATGCTGAGCCCCATGGCAGCACCCTGTGCTTACTTGGGATCTAAGCTTGGTTCTCGCTGCCTTGAATGACCACCCTTTTAACCTGTCGGTGATATCCCTCCTAGAGTATCTCACATGCAAAGTATGTTTTTTTTTTTTTTTTTTTTTTTGCTGCTTTTGCATCTGCCAGACGTATTTCTAAACAGGCTGCCCTTTCCTATAAAGAGGCTTTTTTCATACTTCACAATGACAGGGAAGGCCATCCTCTCTTCTGAAGATGGTTTCAGCATTCCACCTCAATGAAGACATTGTTCTCCCATGCTTATTTCCTGCTTCTAAGCATCCAAAGGAAATCTCTCTACATTGCCTGGACATTGTCAGAGCCATTAGAGTAAACCTTAAAGCCATTGCTGTGATGAGACGGACCGATTACCTATTTGTCCTGTTCTCAGGGCCCTTGCCCGGAACACTGCTTCAAAGCCCATTGAACAATGGATAAGAAACATGATCACAGGAGCTTACACTCTAAAAGCTCTCCCCCTGTGCTTTTATGCACCCTTTTCTGGGCATTTTGGTGCCAAGCCGCTGTAGCTCAGTTGTCTAATGCCCCGTACACACGATCGGAATTACGGCCAGAAAAAGACCGATGAGAGCTTTTCATCGGAAAATGCGACTGTGTGTAGGCTTCCTCGGAATTTTGCTGGCCGAATTTCCGACAGCAAAGAATTGAGAGCTTGTTCTCAATTTTTCAGACGGAAAAGGTTTCTATCGGAAATTCCGATCGTCTGTAGCAATCCTGACACGCAAAATTCCTACGCATGCTCGGAAACAATTCAACGCATGCTCGGAAGAATTGAACTCGGCTCATTGTAGTGTTGTATGTCACTGCATTCTTGATGGTCAGAATTTGGTGTGACCGTGTGTAGGCAAGACAGTTTGAGCGGAATTCCTTCGAGAAAACCGTCAAATTTTTCCGACGAGAATTCCGATCGTGTGTATGCGGCATAAGGCTGGGCACACATTATACAATTCTCCTTTTAGGTTTGATCTCTGATTACATAGTTTTGGTAAACACTTTAAATTTGTATGCAATCAGGCAGGCCCTTGCACTGCATATTTGAAGGTAAAGTTAAAGGAAATTGAATAAAAACAAAGTGTATAATGTATGACCAGCTAAAGCCCACCATCTGGTTTTCTGTTCATACCTTTTCCAAGTTTTACAAGGTGGTCATCCAATCTTCTGCTGATGCAGCATTCTCTCAGCAGCACTCACATTGGGCCTTCTGGCAGAGTTTTGTTTACCTCATTGTTGCCCACCCTTCACATTCATTGCTTAGGGATGTCCCCTTGCTTGTGTCCTGTAATGTACAACTAAGAGGAGTTTTAACTTGCCTGTAAATGCAATATCTTGGAGTACAGTACAACAGACAGGTCACTCTCCATTGCTTGCTACAAAACTGAGAACTCATGCAGTCGGGTAGAGTTAGAGTGGAGGTGTCCTGGGAGCATGTCCTCTAAAGTTTTGCTAGTGTCCAAACACATAAAAGTACACGCCCATAACCCATGGTGTATGAATACTCTGCTTGTGTCCTGTATTGTACTCCAAGATATGGAATTTACAGGTAAGACCCAGTTCACACTATGAATCGCACTGCATTCCTTTGCAATTTCACCAAAGTAGTGCATACTCAAATTTTAGAAATGCAGTGCAACTGGATTGCATGGTGGTTTTGTACCATGCCATCTAGTGTAGACAAATGTGCTAGGTCTATGACGCTGTTAACATTGCACTGACACTAGCTGCAGATCACAAAAGCAGTGCAATTTAAATGTGGTGCGAGAAATGCTCATGGATCGTGGGTTTCCTGCACCACATAGTGCTAGCTTGGGTTAGTGCAAAATTACTCTCCGTGCACTATTGTTAAAATGTTCAAAAAGACAAATTTTTCTTGTTTTTATCAACACCTATTACTGCTCTTTGTATGTGTACTTAATCACATTGTACAAGACAGTCTTGGACCATATTCTGCTACATTCAAGTGATTGGACTTTGGCAATAAGCTGTACTGGGAGGCCCTCAATGCACGTGTAACCACACCAACTCCATGGGACTCCAGTTTTTGTTAGCATCCTTAAGTGATGGATGTCTTCTATAGAATATTTTTCCCAAACATTAATTCTTTTTTTTTTTTTTTTCATCGCTTCAAATGACGCTTCTATCAAGATAAAACTGCTTATTGTATCAGGGCTCACTAGAACTTTCTGGATCAGTTATTACCGAGATACATCAAGGAAACTATGTCCAGATCTTGCACAAACAAGGATGGCCTGTAATGTTTGCATCAGGCACTAGATCCTGTTCTTGATGCTCATCTTGGCCCATGGTGCAACAAGGGTAGTTAGCCACAGGGTGCTAGATATGCCTAGGGTCATGTTTTATTCCTATGGTGCTCAGAACCTGGACACCCCTTCCCGGAGGAGGTATGCATGCCGTGATGGGCGAGTTTGGCCTTCTCTGGGAGCGTGCAATGTGGAGGGAGTAAAACAGGATTACCCTGTATTTGTTACCAGGTCCTGTCATGTGAGGGAGAGTTGCAATGTGGCATGTTGTGTTCACCATGTTGGTGTGGCCCAATTGCACTAAGGTGGCATTCACACTTGAGCGTATTGTTTTCAGGCAGAAAGTCGCACTTTTTTTGTACAGATCAAAAGGTCACCAATGTAAACAGCAGAAAAACGCTCAAATCTGCCCGAATTGAGCTGCAAAAAAAAGCTCAAACTTTTTTGAGCATCAGGCGAATTGGAGTGGAGATGTCAACCATCTCCATAGAAAATAATTTTTTTTTTTTTCTCCTCCAGCATTTTGGAGCTTCAGGCTTCAAGCTACAAAACGCCGAGGTGTGAATGGGGGCCTAACAGTGGGGAAGAGGGTCTTAAGGTGGGTGTTTAAAATGTCACAATATGGGAGTGCATATCTCACAGGCCAGTTTACAATAAAAAATTACCCCCCCCCCCCCAATCCCAATCCCACTCGGTACAGAATTTTCTCCCTAAACTTCCCCAATACAAAATCCTAATTGCTGCGTTACATACTTGATCACTGAACTCAGACTATTCTGTATTCCTCCTCCCCACAAAGTAAAAAAAAAACATTTCCTCCAGGGACCTTAGATTGTATATTACATATCCAGCCTTAGAGCTGAGTAAAGCCTTCCTTCATTGGTCTGGAAGATTCTTACAATGGAGGTCAGCTTGCAAGACCGTGGAGGAACCCTAGACAACTTCACAGTGCTGAGGACATGGTTGCCAAAGAGGAAGCTCATCTTTCAATACTGGCGCTACAAGTTATTCAGTTGTTGTTGTCGTCCCCCCCCCCAGGCTGGACCTCTCAACTGCAGTCATCAGATCTGGATTCGACCGAACAATGCCAAAGCCATGGCATAAAGCAATAATCAGGGAGGAGCCAGATGTCTCGCAGCTCACTGAAGAGCTGACCTAATTTCAACTTAGGCAGAACATGCACAGTCCAGACGTGGAAATTTGTCAGGTGGACTTCCTAATTTAACAGTGTCTGAACATGCTGACACTTCACCCAGAGGTTATTCAGGACTCCTATTGTAGGTGGGGAAACTATGGATGTGGACCACTTGGCTTTCAGGTTCAACAACAAATTGGACAAGTTTTTTTTAGGTCCGGGGATCCTCTGACCATCGCAGTGGATGATCTGGGGGGCAATTTACTAATAAATAACGGCTCATAAGATACCGCATGCGGTAAACAATTCTGCAAGTGTTCAATTCATTAAGAATTTAGCGTTTTAATATCTAAGCTGGCCACCACGTGCTTAACTGATAACTCATCCGCTGACAACTGAATGTAAAGAAGAAAAATCTGATAATTAGGAATGTGGTATTAAGTGTGCTGTCAAAACTAAATGTATAAGACTTCTATGCAAATACCAAATGTGTGTAAACAATTGATAAAAAAATGATAAAAAAACTTGAAACAAACCAGTGAAACAAAATCTGGAAAAAAGTCCTGAAATTAAATAAAATTATTAGTGCTAAAAACCTCTAATAGGCAAGTTCAAAATTATGGTTATGTTAAGAACAACCTTAATGACAAATTGTGTGTATAAAAATTAGTCCATCTGAATCAACTGCTAGATCTAATGAAAATGTATATATATGAGCTGGTCAGGAAGCCGTTAATAAAAAATAAATAAAAAAAGTGTCCCCTAAAGTGTAAATCCATTGTCAATCACGCCGCCCCCCCCCCCCCCCAAAAAAAGAGAAAAAAACGATCCTGCCACCAATGAAGGCTGGCTGCCTACTGCAGGCTCCGTCACTTGCCATTTCTTATATAGGTAAGGACCGGGGTCACCTGGTGGTCCCACCCCCTTGTGACTTGACGGACCAGTGCATGTTGGGTTGGTCATGTTTCCTGTTTGGAGGGAGGAATTCCATCTCTCAAGGGCTGACCTGGAAGACGACTGGGGGAAAAATGATTACTTATATGCAGGGACGGCCCGTCCATTAAGGGCACCATGCCGCCTCCCCCCCCCCCCCCCCCCCCCCCCGTCCATCCGCTGCCTCCCCTATCCAATGCTTCTGGCCCCTTTCAGCACACTGGTGCATGTATTCCAATGCGGAGGGTTTTTTTTTTTTTTCAAGCATCGATTAGAACCAGAGGCTCTAATAGGCTTCAATATAGGGTGGGCTCGGGTCGCAGAAAGTGTGCTCTGAGCCCACCCAGGTGTGTTACAACAGCAAATGAATATTCACTGTTGTAACACTGATCCTCCTCCCGGCCAAACAGAAAGCAGGCTTTGACACCGGTCACCCGATTGGCCGAAAGGACAGGTGTTACTATTGGATGCCGTCATAGAGGACAGGACTTGGAGCCGAGCCGATACACGCTGCCTGTCACTCATTACCTGCCATGATGGGGTAAGTGCCAGGCATGCCATTTGGGGGGGTAGTTGCGTGCTGCTGGGGGGGTGGGTTGTTGTTTTCCGCTCCCCCCCCAAAAAAAAAAAAAAAAAACAGCCGCCACTGCTTCTTTGTCTATATAGTGTAAGCAGAAAAGCTTATATAATAGAGTATTTTATATTTTTGTTTTTTTAAACGATGCTTTAATGTGTCTGTGAGTAGGGATGAGCCGAACACCCCCGGGTTTGGTTCGCACCAGAACCTGCGAACGGACCGAAAGTTTGCGCGAACGTTAGAACCCTATTAGTTACAATGGACACGAACGTTCGAAATCTAAAGTGCTAATTATAATGGCCAATATGCATGTTAATGTCATAAAACAGGTTTGGGGATCCGGGTCCTGCCCCAGGGGACATGTATCAATGCAAAAAGAAGTTCTAAAAACTGACGTTTTTTCGGGAGCAGTCATTTTAATGATGCATAAAGTGAAAAAAAAAAAAAGTGAAATATTCCTCCTTTAAATATGGTACCTGGGGGGGGGAGGGTCTAAAGTATGCCTGTGAAGTGGCATGTGTTTCCCCTGTTTAGAACTGTCCCTGCAAAAAATGACATTTGTAAAGGAAAAAAAGAAGCTATTTAAAACGGCTTGCAGCTTTAAAGTGGTGGGACACCCTGAAAACAAAAACTTTTAAAAATGTTAGTAACAATTTAAAATGAAAAAAAAAAAAATATTTTTTTTTTTTACTTACCAGAAATGGCTGTTGCTAGGCAGATTGTCCTAATCTGCCTCCTCCAGCGCCGTGGTGATCTTCTCTCCTTCCGTCTTCTAGTGAATGGGGCGCAATGTGTTATGGGAACTGTGTCCCACAATACATTGCGTTCCCCATTCACAAATCCCACTTGCGCATGCGCAGTAGGCCGCGCGCCGACTCGCGCATGCGCAGTAGGCCGCGCGCCAACTCGCGCATGCGCAGTAGGCCGCGCAAAGCCGTTTCCCTTACTGAGGATGGCGGCGCTGGATCCGGAACGCCGAGGGACATCTCGGCCTCCATGAACGGCATCGCGGGCGCCCTGGGAGGGTAAGTGTACTTATTAAAAGTCAGCAGCGACTTTTTTTTTTTAGCTGCTGACTTTAAAAAAAAAAAAATTTAAGCTGAAACACCGCTTTAATGTCATGTCTTGTCCTGGCAATATGGATGAAAATCTTTGAGAAAAATGGCATGGCTATCCCATCACCCCCTACCCCCCACCCCAGCCCATTACCAGCCCCTTTGGGTCTTGTATGGATATTAAGGGGAACCCTGCACCCAAAATAAAACCCTATACCTACAACCCTATATACTCTGAACAGCAGTATACAGGCGGTGCAAACAAGACAGGGACTGTAAGTTTGTTCTTAAGTAGAATCTGTTTGTAATTTTGAACAGGTACATTTTTAAGTGTAGCTCCATCCAAAAAAAATCTATTTTTTAAGCTTTTTGGAGAACATAGGGAAGGGTTATCACCGCTGTAACATTTGTTTTGCTGTCTGTGCTCCTGTTCAGAACATTTCACCTCACTTTCCGTCCCAATGAAAGATGTTTTTGGAAAAGTGGGGTTTTTATTGAAACAAGGATTGGTGATAAAGCATTAGTAGAGAGAGAGGAGATACCTTTTTCCCAAATTAAATCTAACAGGATATAATTTCCCTTCCTAGGGGTAGATTTCCTCTCACTTCCTGTTTTCTCCTTCCGTTTGCAAGTAGGAGTCGTTTCTAAGTTGGATGTTTTAAAGTAGGGGCCTGCCGTATATAAGCTGCAGAAATTTGCCCTATTAGATGTTGGTGTTGCCACAACACTGAAAGCCCTCACAGTTACTCTTGGTGGGCACAGGAATGGGCACTGCTGTGAATTATTAGATCAAGATTTGTAATTGCATGCACCTGTTGAACAGGGGCAGAAAAATTGGGCCTTTGGTGGTGGACGGTGTTGCCACTACACTGTAAGCCCTCACAGTTACTCTTGGTGGGTGCAGAAATGGGCCCTGCTGTGAATTATTAGATCAAGATTTGTAATTACACCCCCCTGTTAAACAGGGGCTGAAAAATTGTGCCTTAGGCACTGGTGCTGGTGCCACAACACTGCAACCCCTCACAGATACTATACTTGGAGCACAGCAATCAGACCTGTTGCAAAGCATTGCATAAAAAAATGTAATTACAAGCCCCTGTTAAACAGGGGCTGAAAAATTGGGCCTTAGCCACTGTTTTTCTTCCAAGCTATCATTAGGATCATTGAGGAGGAAGAGGATAGTCAGTCAACATAACAGGACAGTCACTCAGCATCAGCATAGGCAGTCTTGAAGGGATGTTACATTTCAAAATAAATTATTCTGTTATAGCAGCTTCAGCTGGTGGTGATCCAAGACTGATTCATCTTTATGAAGGTCAGTCGATCAACCGAGTCGGTGGACAGGCACACCCTGTGATTGTTGACAAAGCCTCCAGCAGCACTGAATGTGTGTTCCGAAAGAACGCTGGATGCAGGACAGGCCAGTAGCTCAATTGCATACTGTGCAAGCTCTGGCCAGTGATCCATCCTCAAGACCCAGTAAGCCAGAGGATTTTCGGTGGGAAAGGTGTCCAAGTCTGACATTGCCCCTAGGTATTCCTGCACCATGTATATCAGACGCTGGCGATGGTTGCTGGAGCCGATCATACCTTGGGGCTGCGGACTAAAAAATTGTCTGAACGCATCGGTCACACATCCACCTTCCCCACCGCGCCTTCTGCTACTGACCGAAGCCTCAGCAACTCGTCGTCCAGGACCAGGAGTTTGTAACCTCCCAGTCTCTGGGAACGCGTTGCACAGACCTTTCTGCAAGGCCTCCCGGAGATGTCTCATCCTCTGCTCCCTCTGCGACGGCAAGATAAGGTCCGCAACCTTACCCTTGTACCGTGGATCAAGGAGAATGGTCAGCCAGTAATGGTCCCTCTACTTGATCCGAAGAATACAAGGATCCTTCCGCAGGCTTTGCAGGATCAGGGAGGCCATGCAACGTAGGTCAGCTGAGGCATTCGGTCTGGAGTCTTCTGGGTCACTGAGGACGACATGATCCACAGCCACCTCCTCTCAGCCACGTACAAGTCCACTGGTTTCTTGGGACTGTAAATCATCCCTAAAAGACTGCTGATGCTGAGTGCCAGGCTCCACCTCCATGCTGACACAATCCTCCTCCTCCTCTTTCTCTTCCTGTGTGATGGGTGGGAGAGACGGAACACTGTCTGGATAAAGGGGACCTTCAGAGGCAAGGAAGTCCTCCTCTTCCTGCCTCTGTTCTGCCTCAAGTGCCCTGTCCATTATTCCACGCAGCGTATGCTCCAACAGGTGGACAAGAGGTACAGTGTCACTGATGCATGCACTGTCACTGCTCACCATCCTCGTGGCCTTCTCAAATGGTGACAGGACAGTGCATGCATCTCTGATCATGCTCCACTGACGTGGGGAAAAAAACCCGAGCTCCCCTGACCCTGTCCTGGTGCCGTAGTCGCACAGGTACTCATTGATGGCCCTCTGCTGCGTGTGCAGTCGCTGCAGCATGGCCAACGTTGAGTTCCACCTGGTGGGCATGTCACATACAAGGCGGTTCTTGGGCAGGTTCAACTCCTTTTGCAGCTCAGCCAGCCGAGCACTGGCATTATATGATCAGCGGAAATGCACACAGGCTTTCCTGGCCTGCCTCAGGATATCCTGTAAGCCTGGGTACCTGCCCAAGAACCGCTGCACCACCAGGTTAAGGACGTGAGCCATACAGGGCACATGGGTCAGCTGTCCCTGTCGCAGGGTGGCGAGGTTGGTGCCATTGTCACAAACCACCATTCCTGGCTTAAGCTGGCGTGGCGTCAACCACCTCTGCCCCTGCAGAGCTGACAGAACCTCTGCCCCAGTGTGGCTCCTGTCCCCCAAACACACCAGCGCAAGCACGGCATTGCATCTTTTTGTCTGTGTACTTGCATAGCCCCTTGGACGCCTACGGAACACCGCTGGTTTAGAGGACAGAGCACTCGAAGAGGCCATGGAGGAAGAAGAAGAGGAGCGAGTGGAGGAGAGAGGTGTGTCACAACCAGTAGTAGCATTTTGGAGGCGTGGTGGCGGAACAACTTCCAACACTACTGCACCTTGTCCTGCATCCTTCCCAGCTGCCAAAAGAGTGACCCAATGGGCCGTGAAAGACAGGTAACGTCCCTGTCCATGCCTGCTGGACCATGAGTCAGCGGTAATATGCACCTTACCGCTGACCGCCCTGTCCAGCAAGGCATGGACATTTGCCTTCCACATGCCGGTAGAGAGCCGGAATCGCTCACGGAAGGGGGCTGAGTCTACCAACTGAAAAAGGCAGCAGTTGAAGTGCTAGCAATTTAGCAAAGCTAGCATTCAACCGCTGGGCATGTGGATGGCTGGGAGTAAACTTCTTTCAACGGTCCAGCAGCTGGGGCAGGGAAATTTGCCTGATACAATCGGACGTCGGTGTACTGCTAGCAGAGTGCCCGCAAGTACTTGGCTGTGACGCACCTAATTCTACACCTTCATTCCTCTCAGTGCAGCTTTCAGAGAGGACTGAAGGTATAGTGGGGTTGGAGATCCCAGCTGATGAGGAGCAAGGAGAGGTCCGCTTTGTTATTTGGTGTGGGTCTTTAATGTGCACTTGCCAGCGAACTGCATGGCAGGTCAACATATGTCTGGTCATGCTTGTGGTGCCCAAACGGCTGATGTTTTGGCCACGCGATATACGCTTGAGACATGTTGCAAATAGCAGTGGTGCGATCTGATGCACTCGTCTCAAAAAAGGCCCACACCAAAGAACTTTTGTAATAACGTGCAGAGGCAGCGCCCTGCACAGGCGGAGCTCTGCGGTGTGATTCAGTTGGTGTGCTGGCCTCAAGCTGGCCCCTGGAGAGCATCTTGCCTCGTTAATGTGCCTCCTCCTCCTCCTCTCTCCGTTCAGGCACCCACATGGAGTCAGTGACCTCATCATCCCCCTCCCTCTTCACCACTGGAGCAAACCTGGCAGTAAGCTGCAGCTGGTGGAACATGACTGCCAGATTGCTGTCCTTCAGCATCCCCTCTCTCTGCGCACACGCTACTGCCATCCTCTAGCTGGGTATCATCATCTGAGCCTTCAAAACGCTGGGCATCCTCCTGGAGCATGTACCCAACACTGTGCTCAAACAGTTCGGGGGACTCCTCAGGAGGACATGGGTCTAGGGAAGGGGTGCCTGATGATGACATTGAGTACGCGTTGGCAGCTGCTTTGCCAGTACCCTGAGCCTGGGTGAGAGAGGATGAGGAGGATGAGGAGGGCTTGGTCATCCACTCTACCAAGTCTTCGGCATGATGTGGCTCAACATGTCCAGCTGCCGAAAATAAGGACAAGCGTGTCCCATGGCCACGTGCTGATGACAATGCACCGCGTCCATGACCAGCACTGTTGTCTCTAGACACAGAGCCTGCTTGCCCTGTTTTCTTGGCTCGTGACTGTCTGCCTCTCCTTGTTGGTCTTCCAGACATTGTAATGGGTAGTGTATATTGTGCTGGAGTCACAAAGCACACACACTAACTCCTGCAGATGGCTGCCTTAGATGACAACAGGCCAGAAGGGCAGATACAGGGTAAGGTGGTTTAGTGTGCTTTCTTATAGTCACAGAGCACACACACACACACACACTAACTCCTGCAGATGGCTGGCTGGCTGCCTTAGATAAAAACAGGCCAGAAGGGCAGATACAGGGTAAGGTGGTTTAGTGTGCTTTCTTATAGTCACAGAGCACACACACACACACACACACACACACACACTAACTCCTACAGATGGCTGACTGGCTGCCTTAGATGACAACAGGCCAGAAGGGCAGATACAGGGTAAGGTGGTTTAGTGTGCTGTCTTATAGTCACAGAGCACGCACACACACTAACTCCTGCAGATGGCTGCCTTAGATGACAACAGGCCAGAAGGGCAGATACAGGGTAAGGTGGTTTAGTGTGCTTTCTTATAGTCACAGAGAGCACACACACACACACACACTAACTCCTGCAGAAGGCTGGCTGCCTGCCTTAGATGACAACAGGCCAGAAGGGCAGATACAGGGTAAGGTGGTTTAGTGTGCTGTCTTATAGTCACAGAGCACACACACACACACTAACTCCTGCAGATGGCTGCCTTAGATGACAACAGGCCAGAAGGGCAGATACAGGGTAAGGTGGTTTAGTGTGCTTTCTTATAGTCACAGAGCACACACACACACACACACTAACTCCTGCAGATGGCTGGCTGCCTGCCTTAGATGACAACAGGCCAGAAGGGCAGATACAGGGTAAGGTGGTTTAGTGTGCTGTATTAGTCAGAGCACACACACACACACACACACACACACACACACACACACACACACACACACACACACACACACACACACACACACTAACTCCTGCAGATAGCTGGCTGGCTGCCTTAGATGACAACAGGCCAGAAGTGCAGATACAGGGTAAGGTGGTTTAGTGTGCTTTCTTATAGTCACAGAGCACACACACACACTAACTCCTGCAGATGGCTGGCTGCCTTAGATGACAACAGGGCAGATACAGGGTAAGGTGGTTTAGTGTGCTTTCTTATAGTCACAGAGCACACACACACTAACTCCTGCAGATGGCTGGCTGGCTGGCTGCCTTAGATGACAACAGGCCAGAAGGGTAGATACAGGGTAAGGTGGTTTAGTGTGCTACTGCTGTGCAATACTAACACGGCACGCACACACACTAACTCCTGCAGATGGCTGGATTTGTAGAGATTGAGAACAGCACTGAGAAGAATAAACTATCCCTGCCTATTTTTCCTCTTTCCCTACACTATTCCCCACACAGAAATGAATCACAAGCAGATAGCTATATGTTACTGTCACTGACACTGTTCCTAACGCCGGAACACACTACACGTTGGTGTGTTGGCCTCAAGCTGGCCCCTGGAGAGCATCCTGCCTCGTTAATGTGCCTCCTCCTCCTCCTCTCTCCGTTCAGGCACCCACATGGAGTCAGTGACCTCATCATCCCCTCCCTCTTCACCACTGGAGCAAACCTGGCAGTAAGCTGCAGCTGGTGGAACATGACTGCCAGATTGCTGTCCTTCAGCATCCCCTCTCTCTGCGCTCACGCTACTGCCATCCTCTAGCTGGGTATCATCATCTGAGCCTTCAAAACGCTGGGCATCCTCCTGGAGCATGTACCCAACACTGTGCTCAAACAGTTCGGGGGACTCCTCAGGAGGACATGGGTCTAGGGAAGGGGTGCCTGATGATGACATTGAGTACGCGTTGGCAGCTGCTTTGCCAGTACCCTGAGCCTGGGTGAGAGAGGATGAGGAGGGCTTGGTCATCCACTCTACCAAGCCTTCGGCATGATGCGGCTCAACATGTCCAGCTGCCCAAAATAAGGACAAGCGTGTCCCATGGCCACGTGCTGAAGACAATGCACCGCGTCCACGACCAGCACTGTTGTCTCTAGACATAGAGCCTGCTTGCCCTGTTTTCTTGGCTCGTGACTGTCTGCCTCTCCTTGTTGGTCTTCCAGAAATTGTAATGGGTAGTGTATATTGTGCTGGAGTCACACAGCACACACACTAACTCCTGCAGATGGCTGCCTTAGATGACAACAGGCCAGAAGGGCAGCTACAGGGTAAGGTGGTTTATTGTGCTGTGTTATAGTCACAGAGCACACACACACTAACTCCTGCAGATGGCTGGCTGGCTGGCTGCCTTAGATGACAACAGGCCAGAAGGGCAGATACAGGGTAAGGTGGTTTAGTGTGCTTTCTTATAGTCACAGAGCACACACACACACACACACACACACACACACACACACACACACACACACACACACACACTAACTCCTGCAGATGGCTGGCTGGCTGCCTTAAATGAAAACAGGCCAGAAGGGCAGATACAGGGTAAGGTGGTTTAGTGTGCTTTCTTATAGTCACAGAGCACACACACACACTAACTCCTGCAGATGGCTGCCTTAGATGACAACAGGCCAGAAGGGCAGATACAGGGTAAGGTGGTTTAGTGTGCTTTCTTATAGTCACAGAGCACACACACACACGCACACTAACTCCTGCAGATGGTTGGCTGCCTGCCTTAGATGACAACAGGCCAGAATGGCAGATACAGGGTAAGGTGGTTTAGTGTGCTTTCTTATAGTCATAGAGCACACACACACACACTAACTCCTGCAGATAGCTGGCTGGCTGCCTTAGTTGACAACAGGGTAGAAGTGCAGATACAGGGTAAGGTGGTTTAGTGTGCTTTCTTATAGTCACAGAGCACACACACACACACTAACTCTTGCAGATGGCTGGCTGGCTGCCTTAGATGACAACAGTCCAGAAGGGCAGATACAGGGTAAGGTGGTTTAGTGTGCTTTCTTATAGTCACAGAGCACACACACACACACTAACTCCTGCAGATGGCTGTCTGGCTGCCTTAGATGACAACAGGCCAGAAGGGCAGATACAGGGTAAGGTGGTTTAGTGTGCTGTCTTTTAGCCACAGAGCACACACACACACTAACTCCTGCAGACGGCTGGCTGGCTGGCTGCCTTAGATGACAACAGGCCAGAAGGGCAGATACAGGGTAAGGTGGTTTAGTGTGCTACTGCTGTGCTATACTAACACAGCACGCACACACACTAACTCCTGCAGATGGCTGGATTGGTAGAGATTGAGAACAGCACTGAGAAGAATAAACTATCCCTGCCTATTTTTCCTCTTTCCCTACACTATTCCCCACACAGAAATGAATCACAAGCAGATAGCTATATGTCACTGTCACTGACACTGTTCCTAACGCCCAAACACACTACACGAGGCCGCCGGCGCGGCTGCCTTATATAGTGTGGGGCGTGTACTAAACCCCCTGAGCTATAATTGGCCACAGGCATCCTGCATGTGGCCAATTATTGCTCTCCTCGCTGCTGGCTCTATGATTGGCCAAGCATGTGGGGTCACAGTGCATGCTTGGCCAATCATCAGCCAGCAATGCACTGCGACTGGCGCAGTGCATTACGGACCGTTCGCATCACACGAATTTGATGCAAACGGTCCACATAGTTCTGGACTCAATGAGCAGACGAACGGCCAATGTTCGATTCGAACATGGGTTTGAATTCAACACCGGGCCCATCCCTATCTGTGATACTGTCGCTTGTGACACTGTAATTAAGGCATAGTGTGGGCGTATAGATAGTGGTGAATACAGCAAATAGGCTCAAGCTATACATGCTGCAGACAGAATTACTGTACTCATGGGACGCTGGGTCTTTCACAATCCTATCAACACCCCTGGTAACTAAATACTATTTTATCAATTAATATAGTTGGAGTATAAACATAACAGCCAGGGAGCACCTGTATTCTTGTCATGAAAGGGTCACAAAAACAATCTTGCAAGCAGAATTGTAGTTAAATCTCTTTACTAAAAATATGTATTCCTGAATTATTCTGTCGCTATCCTGTATATTTTCATTATCGTTGCTTTTTTATTTCTGATTTGTTCTTTTATATGTAATGTTTTAGTGCATTTATTTTAATTGTTTCTTATAGTAAAAAACAGTTATTTATATTAAAACACCAGTCAAACTAAACCTAAATGTCTGGAGACTTTAGCATTCTGAAACATCAAGACTGGTAACTTGTGTTTCGCATCCAGTAGATGGCGCTACAGAATTCAATACCACAGACTGGAATCTTGACACTGATATACAGTATACCAATGTAACTTGATGCAAAGTCTATCTTAAGTAAAACCAGAATGTACTGTATTTTGCACAAAGATAGTTCTACTAAATAGCAATATTACCACTCTTAAGCAGGTCTCGCATATAAGCTCCTGGTTTTAATTGTATTGTAACTGTACTGTCTGCCCTTATGTTGTAAAGCGATGTGTAAACTGTTGGCGCTATATTAATCCTGTATAATAATAAGCTTTTTGAATTTCATCAACTAACAAAATATTGTTTGTTTTTTGGAGGCAGTGACTTTCACCCCCCATCCCCCCCCCCCCCCCCCCCCCAGCGTACATGAGTGGTTCATTACAAAGGATTCATTATACCTGACATGAATGGATTTCACAATTTTGCTGTTTCAGTTAAAGATAGACTATAATGCACTTCAAGTGGGTATTTACATTTTTTTAAAGTTTACCAGAGAAGTTTTTATTATTTTACATGCTTGCTGCACCATTTTTTTGTGATGGTGTTTGACATATGGATTAAGTAGGCTCAATTCACAAAGCTTTAAACCAAGGTTAAATGATAATAAACCTTAAAGAAATACATTTTCATCTTTCAACGCTGTCACATTTTGAATGATAACTGCGTGGTCATTGTACCCAGACAAAATTTTTATAATTTTTTTCACACAAATAGTGCTTTCTTTTGGTGGTATTTTATCACCACTGTTTTTTTTTTTATTGTTTGCAAACAGGTAATTTTTTTCCTTCACTGATGTGCGCTGATAGGCTGCACTGATGGGGCACTGATAGGCTGCACTGATGAGGAGAGACTGATTGGCATTGATAGGCTGCACTGATGGGCACTGATGAGGCTGCACTGATTGGCAGCACTGGGGGGGCACTTATCTGTGTATACCAATAGTTCAGGGTAGAAGCACAGAGAGCAGGAGCCAACATTGAAAGTTGTAAACTGCAATTACTGTGGTAGGAATTTAACAAATAGTTTACTGGGGAATGTTTATTTTATTGTGCTTAATGTGTTAAACTAAAAAATGCTGAGGGTTTAATAGTACTTTAACCACTTCAATACAGGGCACTTTTACTCCCTTCCTGCCCAGGCCAATTTTCAGTTTTCAGCGCTATCGCATATCGACTGACAATTGCGTGGTCATGCAACACTGTACCCAAACAAAATGTTTATAATTTTCCCACAAATAGAGCTTTCTTTTGGTGGTATTTGATCATCACTGGGTTTTTTATTTTTTGCGCTACAAATAAAAAAAAAAATGAAAATTATGAAAAAAAATAAGTTTTTGTTAGTTTCTGTAAATAAGTAAGTTTTCTCCTTCACTGATGGGCACTGATAAGGCACTTATATGCACTGATGGGCACTCGTAGGCGGCACAGATTGGCATCCCTAATGGGCACTTATTGCCATCCTTGGTGGGCTCTAGTGGGCATCCTCGATGGGTCTGTATTGATGATCAATGCGCTGATTATCAGCACAGACCCTCCTATCAGGAGAGCCGCCGATCAGCTCTCCGCTACCTGCGCCTTGTCAGTGCGAGTAGAGGAAAAGCCGATAAACTGCACTTCCAGGTTACCCTGTGGTCAGCTGTGATTGGACACATCTGATCACACGGTAAAGAGCCTACGTCATAGGCTCTTTACCTAGATCGGAGATGCAGTGTCTCAGAGCGGCACAGCACACCACTGATCGCCGCGCTGCATGCCCCCACTAGCGGCTTATCCTGCTGGAAGTTGTATGATGCCCAGTCAGGATAATATAACCACTTTCCGGCCGTCATTCTGCTATATGGTGGGCTGGAAGTAGTTAAAAGGTAGATCAACTTTCTTGGGGGGAAAAAATTGCAAATAAGGAAAAAATATAGCGCATAATTGCGACACTAATCATATTGTAATTGAATGTCATTAAAAATAACCTTTCCTTTTCAATCTGCAGCCAATGTAATTTTCTGAGAATGCATTGCAATATGGCTACCTGGAGTTGTTCTGTACACAGAGTGTGTACTGACCATTCCCCAGAAACATAATTTCCTGTTCGTGTGATTGGCTCACCAGTTTTCACAGAAGTCTGCCTAAGATGCAAGGCAGATTTCAGGCATCCCCTGCAACAAAAATGTAATTTTTAGTGAGATACTTTCAATAAAAGCATGTCTAAGCGGGCTTTTACACTGGAGTGCATGGAGCAGCTTTTTTCAGGCGCTATACAGGCGCTATTTTTAGCGCAGTAGCACCTGAAAAATGCTGGAGTGTGAAAGGGGTCTAAAGGGATGCAGGCCCAGCAGATTTTCTCATTGGAGCTCTGCAGCTACCACAGCTGACAATTATGACACCATTTCGATTAGACCCACTCAGATCAGAGGCACAGACAAACAGAGGGATTTCTTCAGAATAACAAAAAGGTAGGAATTTGCAATAAATCATAGATCACCCAGGGCGGAATGTTTTTTTCTCAACAAAAGTGGAGTTGAACTTTAAGCATATTTTAGCCATGTGACTGAATCTCACTGGATCCAACTGAAAATAATTCAATTAAAAAAAAAAAAAATATTCCTATTCTGATGTGAAAAAAACAATTGAGTACTGTCTGTGATACTTTTTTAAATTTGTGCTAGCATTCAAATTTAACACACGCTTATGGGGTGTACCCACTTCAAGGTCCAAGCACAGTTTTAGAAGAATGTTGAAAAGATTAATTGAAGGAAAAAAAAATCCTGGTGTTAGCTTACGGAATGGGTCTAATGTCTTCTGCAGTAGAGGAGAGAACCAGGATTTGGACCATCTGGCATACATATTGTTTTTGTTGCTGGTTTGCCCACACTGCTTTGTATGGCCCCCCATCCCCCTTGTGCCTACACCCCCTTTCCCCAGCCAGTCAGATAGCCTAGTGGCATTTGATAGAAGCCCAAAAAATTTGCCATTGGCTGAATGCAGTGTCACAGTCTAATACCAGCCAGTCTAATGACCAGCTTCTATTGAATGGTCCTGCTGGAAAACCGGCAAATGGCTGCAAGTGCTGATCTGTGTATACAGTAGAACACTGGTAGAGATTCCTGCATCAACATAGCAAGTGCTGATGCAGGAATCTGTCATTTTTTTTCTATTCAACCCACTGGTGTAACAAAACCCCCCAAAAAAATTGTACATGTATACCTAGCTTAAATCTGCTAGTACAGTGGCCGCCAACCTTTTGGACCTCACAGACCACTAAACTTACAATTTTGTATCCTGCAGACCACTAACATGAATTTTATATGCCTTATAAAAACAACGCTCCAGCTCTCTACCCCCCCCCCCCTCCCCCCCATACACTGCTGCCTTACACAGACTCATCACTGGATCTCACCTCCTTATTCAGCCATGTGCTTGAGCTCTGTGCTCCCAGGGTCTGTGATTAGCGCTGCCATTGAAATTCACCTTCTTCACTTCTGCAAACTGTTTGAAGACAAGCACACTAAGGACATGGATTACTGGAACCATGTCCTGTGGTCTGATGACCAAGATAAACTTATTTGGTTCAGATGGTGCCAGCGTGTGTGGCGGCAACCAGGTGAGGAGTACAAAGATGAGTGTGTCTTGCCTACAGTCAAGCATGGTGGTGGGAGTGTCATGGTCTGGGGCTGCATGAGTGCTGCCAGCACTGGGGAGCTACAGTTCATTGATTGAACCATAAATGCCAACATGTACTATGACATACTGAAGCAGAGCATGATCCCATCCCTTTGCAGACTGGGCCGTAGGGCAGTATTTTAACATAACGACCCAAAACACACCTTCAAGATGACCACTGCCTTGTTAAAGAAGCTGAGGGTAAAGGTGATGGACTGGTCAAGCATGTCTCCTGACCTAAACCCTATTGAACATCTGTGGAGCACCCATGGAAGGTGGAGGAGTGCAAGGTCTCTTACATCCACCAGCTCTTGATGTCATCATGGACAAGTGGAAGAGGACTGCAGTGGTAACCTATGAAGCTCTGGTGAACTCCATGCCCAAGAGGGTTAAGACAGTGCTGGAAAATAATGGTGGCCACACAAAATATTGACACTTTGGGCCCAATTTGGACATTTTCACTTAGGGGTGTACTCACTTTTGTTGCCAGTCGTTTAGACATTAATGGCTGTGTGTTGAGTTGTTTTGAGGGGACAGCAAATGTACACTGTTATACAAGCTGTACACTGACTACTTTACATTGTAGCAAAGTGTATTTTCTTTAGTGTTGTCACATGAAAAGATATAATAAAATATTTACAAAAATGTGAGGGGGTGTACTCACTTTTGTGAGATACTGTGTGTGTGTGTGATGTCGCAAGTTTTGAGGGAGTATGCAATTGGCATGCTGACTGCAGGAATGTCCACCAGAGCTGTTGCCCTTGAATTTAATGTTAATTTTTCTACCGTAAGCAATCTCCAAAAGGCGTTTCAGAGAATTTGGCAGTACATTCAACCGGCCTCACAACTGCAGACCATGTGTAACCACACCAGCCTAGGACCTCCACATCCAGCATCTTCACCTCCAAGATCATCTGAGACCAGCCACCCGGACAGCTGCTGCAACAATCGCTTTGCATAACCAAAAAAATCACTGCACAAACTGTCAGAAACCATCTCAGGGAAGATCATCTGCATGCTCGTCGTCCTCATCGGGGTATCAACCTGACTGCAGTTTGGGTGGTGGGGGAAGGGGGACAGAGCCACAAAATGGCACCAAGTACGTGTAAGTAGTTCATGCTGAATGCAGCTAAGGCATTAATTCCGAAACATTGGAAGTTAAAAAATATTCCGACGATAAAGGACTGGTTTAGGGAGATAGATAAAATTAGGTGTATGGAGGAAGTAATGCATATGCAAAATGATTCAGAAATAAAATATGCTAATACCTGGAAGAGTTGGTTGGATGTGAATTATATTGGTGGTAATTAGGAGTTTTGTTTCTCTGTAACATTCTTGGAATACCTGTAACATTCTTGGAAAGTAATACAAGATTGATACATGTGCCTATGTCGATTGTGGTTTCTATGTGTGTTAATCGCCTCTATTCACCCCTAACTAATTAAATTCTTATCTTCCCAAAATATACAACCCAATGCCATCTATTCCTCCCTTTTATTTTATTTTTTCTGAAGGGCTCCCCAAATCATAATCAAAACCCCCTCCCACCCCTCCCTTCCCTCATCTTCCCTCCTCCTCTCAACCCCCTCCCCCACAGAGGATGGGGCCCCCCCATATTATTATAAATATTCAAAGGACTCAAAGCGTTTAAAAAAAAAAAAAAAAAGTCAAAACATTCAAATTATTCAAAGACGGACGGACTCATTCCCCTATTGTATTCCCCAACATTTTTTTTCCTTCTGAGTATATGAATAAGTTCCAAGTTGTCCAGGTTTTGGTATACTGCTCTTTTCTTTTCTGTCTAGGGATGAGAGAATTAAATCCTCTATACGTCCCACATTTCGAACCCTACTAAGCCACATTGCAATTGAAGGTGGCCTAGTATCTTTCCAGCAAAGAGCTATACCAGCCTTAGCCGCATTAACTAAGTGGCATAAAACTGATTTTTTTATATGTCTGTACAGGTATTTGTGAACAGTGAAGTAATAAAAATGCAGGATCATCTGGTATTGGAAATGCTGTGAATTTTTGGGAAATTCTTTGTACCTCCAGCCAGTATTGTCTGATCTTCGGACATGACCAAAATATATGGATCACAGTCCCCCTTTCCTTATTACATCGCCAACAACGGTCTGAGGCCTCAGGGAAAAACTTACAGAGTCTTGAAGAGGTATAATACCATTGCGTCACCTTGTAGTTAGACTCCTGGGTTTGTGTACAGACAATGTATTCAAAGCAAGATGTATTATCTTCTGACAGTGTACTGGCTTAAAGGTCTTACCAAGATCTCTCTCCCATTTCCCAATTCCAGGCATCTTAAAGTCATCCAGGGGGGCAATTAGCATCCCATATATCTTAGATATTGTCCCGGAAAGGGGCTCTTCTTTTTCCTCAAAGTATAGTTCGAACTTAGTCAATTGTCGTCTGTAATTTATCGCCGGGCCCAACGATTCAAAGAAATGCCGCAATTGTAGGGCCTGCCAAAAGTTTACTTCAAATCTGCCCCCCCCCCCCCGTTGTGTCATTAAGGCAACTGTGGGCCAACTCTCAGAGTGTAAAAAGTGTGATGCCTGAGTGCAACCCCTCTCTATAAGCACCTGAAATGCCCCTATCTCAATACCTGGCTTAAAGCTAGGATTTCCCAGTATAGGGAATAATGGTGATTTTGTTGATGAGAATTTAGGGTTTTAACAGGTCTTAAAGCCTATTCGCAGTGTTGGGCCTATAAGGGGGTGTTTTTTTAAGGGATTCCGGTAACGTTGCGTAGCACCAAAGAGCTGTATGCAAAGGTACCGGACTAAATTTTTGTTCCACTTCTGTCCACAGTTTAAGTTCTGTATGTCTACACCAGTCAATCACTGTGCACTCCGTGATAATATTTAAATATATCTGGGACTGCTAAACCACCAAAGCATTTTGGAATTATCATTAGGCTTCTACTGATCCTTGGTCGTTTATTTGCCCATATAAATTTAGTAAAGAGAGCATCTATTTGACGAAAGAAAGCTGTTGGGATATCTATAGGTAAGGCCTGAAATAAATACAGAAATTTTGGCAGAATACTCATTTTAATAATATTACATCGGCCAAACCATGAATGCAGTCCTTGTTGCCATTTATCTAATAAAGAACGAACTTCCTTATATAGCGATGAAAAATTTACTGTAAAGGTCCTATCAAGCCTTGGTGGAATATTTGTACCCAGATATTTCAATGCTGTAGCCACCCATTTAAAATTAAAATTAGGTTGTATAGTTTGCCATGTCAGTTGAGGCAGTGCAACCCCCATAGCCTCCGATTTTGCATAGTTTATTTTTAGATTTGATAATTCTCCGTATCTTTCAATTTCTTCCATGAGATTTGGCAGCGAGATATGTGGGCTAGACACTGAGAACAACATATCGTCCCCATAAGCAGAGATTTTATAGTTATGCTCTCCTATTTGAAGTCCCTGAATATCAGAATTTTGCCGAATTTTGTTCAGTAATAGCTCCAATGAGAGGGCAAACAACAGGGGAGAGAGAGGACATTCTGACGCGTTCCGTTTGAAATCTTAATCGATTCTGAGAATACCCGTTTACCTTAACCAAGGCTTGTGGGGAAGTATATACCCCGGCAATCCACCGTTGCATACATTCCCCCACTCCCATATATCACAAAACCTCAAACATGAACTGCCAGTTAACTCAGTCGAACACTTTTTCTGCATCGGTAATCAGAAAAATGCAGGTTTTTTTTTCTTTATTGGTGTGATACACCAAGTTGAGTAATTTAATAGAATTATCCCTCGCTTCACGCGAGTGGATGAATCCCACTTGGTCCAAGTGTACCAACTGGTGTAGTTGTGGTTGAAGACGGGAGGCTAGTATTTTAGTAAAAAGCTTTAGATCTTCGTTCAATAATGAGATTGGCCGATAGCTACCGCACTCCGACGGATCCTTCCCTTCCTTCGGAATTACCGATATATGGGCCATAAGTGTATCCAGAGGGAGTGCGGTAGTTTGGCCAATTGTGTTAAATGCCTTTGTCATATGTGTACCAAGCAATTGAAAAAAGTTCTTGTAATATTGTATTGTAAATCCATCAGGATCTGGTGCCTTCCTGTGTTTAACCGATTTTATCGCCATATTTAGTTCCTCGATAGTTATTGGGACTTCCAGACTATTACGGAATGGGGAAGATAGAGAGGCATGCCGAAGAAAGATAGTCCTTCATTATGGCTAAGGGTACGGATGATGGTGTCAAACTATATAAAGAGGAATAATATTCTTTGAACCTCTGGGCTATGTCTTTTGGTAGCAAAATTAGCTGTTCATCCCTTCCCTTTATATGGGGTACATAGGGTGTACTCCCTTTTTCCTTAAGCTTCCCCGCCAGTACTTTACTGCATTTATCTCCTAATTCATATGTTACTTTCCTTCCCGACTGTATTGTAACTTTAGCCTTATACTGGAGAAGATCTGTCATCTGTCTCCTCAAGTGTGCTAAATCCCTCCCTAGAAGTGTTATCTGTTCCTTCTTATGCTGCGATTCAAGGGCCTGGATTTCTTCTGATATGTTTTTTTTATGTGAAAAATATCTTAATAAAAATAATTGAAACACTGACTGCAGTTCGTCGTTGTAACCAACTTGAGTCAAATGCTCACTTTCAATGGCTTCTGGCACTTTGTAGAGGTGTTCTCTTCATGGATGAATCCCGGTTTTCACTGTACAGGGCAGATGGCAGACAGCGTGTATGGCGTTGCGTGGATGAGCGGTTTGCTGATGTCAACGTTGTAAATCGAGTGGCCCATGGTGGCGGAGCAGTGGGATTATGGTATGGGCAGGCGTATGCTATGGACAACGAACACAGGTGCATTTTATTGATGTCATTTTGAATGCACAGAGATACTGTGACATGATCCTAAGCCCAATTGTTGTGCCATTAATCCACGACCATCACCTCATCTTGCAGCATGACAATGCACAGCCCCATGTTGTAAGGATCTGTACACAATTCCTGGAAGCTGAAAACATCCCAGTTCTTGCATGGCCAGCATACTGACCAGACATGTCACTCATTGAGCATGTTTGGGATGTGTTTGGTGTGTTCCAGTTCCTGCCAATATCCAGAAATTGGCACAGCCATTGAAGAGGAATGGACCAACATTCGGCAGGCCACAATCAACAACTTGATCAGCTCTATGCGAAGGAGATGTGTTGCACTGCGTGAGGCAAATGGTGGTCACACCAGATGTATTTTGGACCCCCCCCCCCTCGATACAGTAAAACTGCACATTTTAGAGTGGCCTTTTATTGTGGCCAGCCTAAGGCACACCTGTGCAACAATAATGCTATCTAACCAGCATCTTGATATGCCACAACTGTGAGGTGGATGGATTATCTCGGCAAAGGAGAAGTGCTCACTAACACAGATTGACAGATTTGTGAACAATATTTGAGAGAGAATTTGTGTACATAGAAAAAGTCGTAGATCTTTGAGTTCAGCTCATGATAAGTAGGGGCAAACACAAAAGAGTTGCGTTTTATAATTTTGCTCAGTAAATATATATATATACACACACACTAGCAGGAGTGGCTGTAGGAATGCAGCCACATCTGTGTAAAATGATACTTTCAGATCTGCAAGTGTCATTCAGTAAATTCAATATAACAATGTATGGTTTCATTGTATTTAATATTCCATTTATACCGTATGTAGGGAAAAGTTGGACCATCAGTTAAAGAAACCCTACAAGTTAAATAGAATAAGATAAAATGGAACGTATTCCTATTTAAGTCTTTATTGTCTCTTAGTTAAGCCTAATCAGGCCTAACTATTTCCTGCCCTCCTCCTTTAGCTTTTCTTTTTTTTTTTCCCCCAGTGTTCTATAGGATCATAATTTCAATGTAATGTTAAATGGAAAAAATTATAGGATAAAAGGCATAGTCTATTTGTTAAATTTATACAGATGTGTCATACCTAGTATGGATGAAAAGTGGTAAAAGTGGACAGACTTCAAAAGAACAAATAAATATATGGAGGCAATGTAGAGACTTGAAGGGGTGGGGGGGGGGGGGGGGGTCTGGGAATCTATGGCATGGGGTAGGGGAGGAAATGGGGGGGGGGGGGAATGATAAAAGGATTAATGATGAGAAATAATGTATTTTTTTAAGATTTATACATTGTAAAACAATAAAGTTTAAATAAAAATAAATAAAATAACTACCTAGTATGGAAGAGAACACTGATCGTAAAAGCACTGGAATAATACGAGACCCCCATGGAGAGAACTGATCCACAAAATTCAAAGTGTTTAGTATAGTTGAAGGAGGTTGAATAAGGTCAGCTTTCCACTATATTCGTAGGAATATAGCTACAAAAATATATACAAATAATTTATATACCATCGGATAAGTGAAGAATAGATCACATAGCATAATGTAAATGTAAAAATTGTAATCGACCCATATAATCCCAACTGTGCCCCTACTCCCCAAATGTATACATGTGTTATGATATAAGCATTACTCATAATGCCACATTTAATTATACACTCACCTTCTACTTTATTAGGTATACCTGTTCAATTGCTTGGTAACACAAATTGCTAATCAGCCAATCACATGGCAGCAACTCAATACATTGAGGCTGGGTTCACATCATTGTGAATTGGATGCGGATTCCTCACATCCAATTCCCAATAGCAGGAGATTTTGACCGGCTCTCTATGTAGCCGGTTCACATATCTCTGCTGCGAATTAGCACAGGAGTCCTGTGCGTCTTTTGGTCCGTTTTCAGGTCCGAATTCAGCCACAAATTTGGGCTGTAATCGGACCTGAAACGGTGAACCAGGACACACCGGACCCCTGCTGGGAGCCGCGTGCGACAATGGTGTGAACCCAGCCTCCGGCATCTAGACGTGGTGAAGGTGACTTGCTGAAGTTCAAACCGAACATCAGAATGGGGAAGACAGGGGATTTAAGTGACTTTGAATGTGTCATGGATGTTGGTGCCTGGTCGGAGTATTAAAAAAAAAAGAAATGCTGATCTACATTTGTCACAAACAACCATCTCTAGGGTTTACAGAGAATGGTTTGAAAAAGAGAAAATATCCAGTGAGCGTAAGTTGTGTGGACAAAAACACCTTGTTGATGGAAGAGGTCAGAGGAGAATGGGCAAACTCAAATAACCACTTGTTACAACCAAGGTATGCAGAATACCCTCTCTGAATGCACAACACATCGAACCTTAAAGCAGATGGGCAACAGCAGCAGAAGACCACACCAAGTTCCACTCCTGTCAGCTACGAACAGGAAACAGGCTACAATTTGCACAGGCTCACCAAAATTGGACAATAGATGATTGTAAAAATGGCTGTTCTGATGAGTGGTGTGGGTGATATTTTCTAGGCACACTTTGGGCCCCTTAGTACCAATAGCATAATTTAAATGCCATAGCCTATCTGAGTATTGTTGCTGACCATGTCCATCACCTTTGTGACTACAGTGTACCTATCTTCTGATGGCTTCTTCCAGCTTAAGCTGTACACGTGGAAACACTGCACTTTACCTGTGGAGCATAGCCTTATGCAGACACAGAAGATATATTGTTGCAATACTACTATGTATCACCACCCAGTACCACATGGAGACTCTATCTTGTTTGTGGACAACCCTTGTGTATCCGACCTTCGCAAGGGTTTACTCTACCACATCTCCCGGGACAAACATTTTAACGTCCTTTGTCTTTGAGTATCGCATATTGCTTGGAACCTTAGCCTTATATGTTATGCATACGCTCCTGAGGAAGTGGAATCAGTCCATGAAACACATAAAGCATTTATGATGCAGCCATGTTCATATTACATGCCATTTTGTTATTATGAGTACATTATGCAATTTTTGCTATTCTAACTGATCCTATGACATGCCATTCATGTAGCTATATCAGCCTTCCTTTTCAACACAGAGGAATCCTTGAAATAGTTCTCCGGTCTCAGGGAACCCCTGTTAAAAAATAGAAATCTACAACTCATGATACAATAGTGTGATGGTCAGTGGGAAGAATGGTCCTTACACTTGTGGTGATTGGGAAGAATTACCTCCTTACAGATAGCTGAAAAGATCAATGGTGTCAGTGAGAGGCAGAAATTGCCCAATGCTGAAGGAACCCCTAGCAACCTTTGGAGGAACCCTAGTCGAGAATCACTGATCTATATGAACTGCAACAGAATTTTGGTATGTGTGTATTTATATGAAATACGTTTTATCTGGCTCTGTACCATCTGCAATATGTTATGATATTGTTTAAGTCAATCAATATGTTTAAGATTTTTTATTAATTTGTCCCTCACTGCCTCATTTAAAGTCTCTAAAATCTCTCAATTTATTACAGGTAACTAAAATAAATGGTTTTGCTTGCACAGTGAGCCTCACCTCATTCAATAAGCTAAGTGAACAGCCTTTAGTAAATCAATCCCACATTAAAAAATGTGAAGCAGATGCTTTTCTTAATGTCCTTCCTTCTCTGGAATTAAAAAACAGAAAATCCCAAACTAAGCAATTCTAAGTTTGCTCTTGCTTGGGCCTACATTGACAATTCTCAAAATACAAGTAAGGAAACTGTGAGGGAAAGTAGCCTTCTGTTCCTGAATATATTAAAAAGAGCTAAAAAATTTTCAAATGTACAATTATTATTTAGTATTGTTAAACATAAGGTAATCGGTTAATTCAGTGTATTATAGTTGGTTATACAGTATGTCTACGCAGTTTTTTAAAACACGCAGCCACTTGCTAACCATAAGATGACAAGAAAATAAGATTGTTGGGATACAGTTTCCTTGATGGCCATTACTATTCCACCTAGATAAGGCCAGCAATGAAGTATCTGCTCAATAAATACAATGAAAATTTGACTTTAAACATGATCATTGTAACAAACAATGGTTCTACGATTGAATCTTCCAAGTGTCATCTCATGTCTATGCTTATTCTACAAGGAAAAAAAGCAATATACTGTATATGTAAAGATACTGAGTGACACTACCAACTGCTGTATAAAAACACCAAGGTGATGTTGCATATTTGTGAAAGTTGTATGTGCTTTTTGTAACCTGGGATCTACAGCAGTGGCTTTAGGTCTAGCAAAATACTTCAACGCACAATCTCAGAAGCTGTGAGCTCTATAAAGCTAAACAGTGAGATTACCTCCTGGATGCTTTGTATGTTGCAATCCTAAAATTTAGATGAAAGGGATGGTGTTGAGGTATCTATTGCTAACATAATCATAATATTACATTTTAATAATTGTAGATCCTTCAGCTTTGTCTATAGTTACTACCATACCAAGTATATGTGGTGGTTTAGTAACCCTAGGTCAGCATGTATGTTAGAACTACAGAATATCTCCCCCTCTCCTTAGCTCTATAGCATAGTGGGTGTGTTTTGTAGTTCAAAGAAGAGAACTAGAACTGTTTATACCATTATTTGAGATTTCAGTTCTGTACACAGGAGGTTACATTTACACTGGTTTTATGTAAGGGTCAAAAGGTAATTTTCTGGACTAAAATAAAGAAACATGTAGCCACCATATCCAAGGGCAAATAATTGGCAATATAATACACATTTTTATGGGGAGGGGGTTAGATGTACTTTTAACCACTTGCTGACCAGCCAATAGTCATTTTACTGCTGGCCGGCGTTTAAAGTAGGCAGCGCGACATTCCAGCATGCTGGCCCGTGGCTTGAGCAGGCAGAAGAAGATGTTCCACTATGCACCGGATTGTAGTGCTTGGTATTGGGCCACTGTGAGCAGCCTGGATACCATGTGATTGCTGTGTGACTAATAAATAACAGTCATGAATGGAATCCATTCATGACATAATTCTACTGTGCGTTGTTATTTGTGATTGGTCACCAGTAAGCATATGGTGCATGGGCTAATCACAGCACTCTGTACCATGTGATAGCTGTGGCCAATTACAATAGTAAACAATGAGTCATGAATGAAAACAATTCAGGACAGTTCAAATGTACTGTCCTGGCATTTTACGGTGTAAAGAAATTAGATAGGCAGTCAGTACATCAGAATTGATCAATTTACAAATATATATATATATGCCATAGTTTGTAAACTCTATAAAACTTTAATTCAGACAAAATAATATACACTGATTTGGGTTATTTTTAACAAAGAAACCTATCAAACTACATTTGGGCCTAAATTTATGAAGAAAGATTTGTTTGCAACATTTTATAACAGAAACTAGAAAAAAGAGTATTTTTTCAGAATTTGTCTTTCATTTTTTTTCTTTATATAGCAAAAAAAAAAAAAAAAAACTGTGATTAAATACCACCAAAAGACTTGTCTTTTTTCGACCTCACCTACTATGGAACTATGTAACAACTGTGGTCATTAAGCCTACCATCAGCCTGTTCTGCAAAGATAAGGAAATTAGTGGGGGGGGGGGGGGGGGTAGTGTGGGGTAGGCAGAGAAGGAATTACAGTTTGAGGTGCACAGGTGAGCAAAGAGGGGATGTATGGAGGTAAGGAAGGTGAGTAAAGTTAGAGGGGAGGGAGATTTGGAGTGGAGAGGATGGGGGAGGTTTGGGGTGCAGAGGTATACTGACAGGGTGGATAAAGATGTAGATCATGTGTAGGGCAGCCCTTTCATTTCAATGGGCTGCTCTATGCACTACAAATGCAGAAGAAAGTCCCAAATCCTTTTTCAAAATAACATGGTGTCAAGGTACATGTCAGCAGATGCGTGAGGTATCAGTAACAATTAATGGCACTGCTGTCTATCTACTAAAGGGCAGCACATTTCTGTGGTGTCGGGAAAGTTATTTTGCATGCGTTCCCAACACACACAAATGTGAGCACAGACTAAATGTCTCAGTTACATTGGTGGTCAGTGTAAATCTTCTCATTACATTGGTGCCTGGTGTAGAATCCTTTCATTCACACTAGTGGCCAGTGTGAATGTCCCCCTTACATTGGTGATCAGTGTAAATCCCTCCTTACATTGGTGGTTACTGTGAATGCTTCTATTACATTAGTGGTCAGTGCAAACCCCTATTACATTGGTGGCCAGTGTTGAAACTCCTCTTTATATTGGTAGTCGGTAAAAAAAAAAAAATCAGCATTGCCATTGATCACACCTTCCCCTCCCCCCAGCACTGCCACCAATCCCAGGAGTCCTAGGATCCCTCTTTTTCTGTCTATTAATGGGTCCCCTCACCTCCCCAGTCCATGGTGTGCAGGCAGTGAGGAGATGATGTGCTATAACCTCTAGCAACCAATCAGTAAGAAGTAATGATGTGCAGTAACCTCTAGCAACCAATTAGTGAGCAGTATTGATGTACAGTTATCTCTAGCAACCAACCAACAAGCAGAAATCATGTGCTGTAACCTCTAGCAACTAATCAGTGAGCCATAATGTGTGCTGTAACCTCTAGCAACCAGTCGGTGAGCGGTAATGATACACTGTAACCTCTGGCAACCAATTGCAATCCTTGCCTGAACTGATTCAGGAAATGGATTTTGAATCTAGCTGCTATTTATTGCATGCCTCAGAGCAGGTGGAGAGCGAAAACTGGATGGGGGTGGGGAGAAAATGTTTGCCCAGGGTCCAATCAATATTAAAGACAGTCCTGGTTTGATCCTGATAAAGTATAGTTCTGTCACTGACAATTAAATTGTTGCCTTATGCGCTTATGTGAAATCTACATTAATATCTGTACAATATTGTAATTAGAAATATATTTCAGTTAGAGGGAAATATATATATTTAAAGTATTGAGGGTTGTGTTGGTGTTACTGTAATTAGTTCAACTTCAAAGCTTGGCCTTTTGTTTTCCCTGATAACATCTCACCTGGGTAGTAAACAACAGCCTTCTTTGATTCATCCAATCAGGCTGTGCCCAATAGACATGTACTAGGTGACCAATTAGGGAGAATTATATTAGCCACACTACAGGAAGTAGGGGGGGATATAATGCTTTGTGAGCAAGCTAATGTTGGCTTTTGCTGGTAGGGGAAACACACAGCAGTCATCATGGGCTGAACTGAACAGGTAATATAACTCTATACTTGCACCTTATATATTGTATTGTAAATATGGTTCTGTGAGTAATATGTAAATATCATGTAATCCAGGGGACATACACTGTACATTGTGTTGTAAATTCTGTCTGGTGTGTAATTTGTATATATATTATGTAACCCTAACAATAAATGTGTATTGCGGATTGAACTACCTCTTTTGTACAAAATCTCTCAGATCTAGATATGTATATGTCCATACTACCACAATGATTGAGGTGTATGAACATATACAAATACTTAGACTACAAATGGCGACCACGAAGGGACAGAAAAATTTGGTGGTCTCTTTCAGCAATATCTCACGGGGTTGCAAATATCTACAAAAAGCACACTATGAAGGGATTTTTCATTTGAATGCTAAAAATGAACATTGGTGCTCTATGTGCTCAATATAGAAATGGGCTATAAGAAATAGCTGTGTTGTACAGTGTGTAATCATTAGGGGGCCTACTGTTAGTATACTAAGGAACACATAACTTAGGATAAAAGCTAAATATAATATAGAATTTGTACATGAAGAGTCCAGATGCATTAGAAGGAGATGAAAAGAGCTGTTGCCCAATGTTATGCATGGAGATTCAGTCTATTTAAAAATGTTTGAAAGATGTTTTCCTGCAGGGGATGAAGTGCATGTATGCCCATCAACAGGAATTGGAAACACAGCACAAAAGATGGATAGGGAGAACGGACAGTCTTTAGAAAATGTGCTACTTGTAGCTAACAATATTGGCAAACTATTGCCAGGAGTGCACATAACATTTCATGCAGATAATGTCTTGCAACGATGTAAATTGCTGGGAGTTGCCAACTCCAGAGATCAGGTTAAAGTTTTACTATTAACAGTTAACTTAGACACATGGTCTTCCCTACCAGACCATGTTAAAGAAGGAAGAGCAGATTACAATGAAACTGTAGATGAATTGCTAAAAATATTATATCCCTCTGACCTAGGCTTAATAGCAGCATTTAGAACAAAACAGGAAAATAATGAGAATCCACTTCTTTATGCAAACAGGCTATGGTCAGCTTACTATGTAGGCAAACGGAGAAACGTACACAGAGAAGACCCAGAGTACAAAACCATCCTAATATCTAATGCCCATCCAAAATTTAAAAGTCAATGTGGATTTTTTATAAATCCTCTTAAAGATTCATATCAATGTATCATGGACTGTATGCATAATTTTTTTCATGTAGCAAGAAAGTCTGAATCTGTGAAATCAAAAATACATCACAAGAGTACAAACAATACCTGTTTAGCAAGTCACCCTACAAGAGACGTGGCCACCTTTTCAAACAGAAAGAGGCACCATTACAATTACAATGCCTCCAAAGATAAGATCTATAGGCATGGCCCAGCAGTTACTAGTCAAAGGCAAATAGCCACATGCTCCCCTTTGAATGTAAATCCTATGGAAAGCGATCTCAGATTACAGCACAGGAAATCAGTTCTAAAAGAACTTAAGTTGATAACCACAATTACCTCTCGTGAAAATGAGATTGAACTACTGAAGTCACATATTCATGATTGGGAAAATACCAATAAAATAATGGAAACATCACAACATGCTCTTAAGGTAAAATATGAAGCATGCCATGCAGATTTGAGACAGTGTAATAAAGAACTGAAAGAAATAAAACAATCTTTTGATCAAATTGTTAAGGTCCCACAGAAAACCGTCTGTTCCATTCAAACACAAAATAAAGGACGGAGGGCCAACCTATCTATATTATCTGCTAGGACTTCCCCTTACGGGGAACAAAACTTAAATATTAGCAATGTAGAAACAGCGAAAGAAATACCAGATCTAATGTGTCATTCCGATGTCTATGATCTGAGTAATTTATTTTCACCAGATCCAAGTGTGAATGTCAGTGAACATATACCTATGTAAATGTAACAATGTGGCAGTGTTTGCTTTCTTTGTGTCAAAGAAAGGGAAAAGGATAATAACTTTTGTCTAAGTTTTATTTTCCAGGTGCAGGGAGCTCATGAGAAAGTATTTACATATTAAGCAGGTGTATTAATATAGATGTATATACATAAATATATACACCTAAGGTAATGTATATTAGGCTAGGTATTCAAACATGGTTATTAGTAATGCATGATCTTCCCCAAAGGATCAGAAGACTGTCATAAATATTCAAAGGTATAGGGTACAAGTATTTCTTAGTACAAAAGCTTACTCTCGCTTCATTGTATTTATTTTTTGTTTCTGGTTGGTGTTCTTGGTTGTTTTTTTTTTTTTTTTCCTTTCTCCCGTTTACAGAAACGCCTAACAATTAATTTGCAATTACCAAAGCGTTATCCAGAAGGTATGGGATGCAAACCAAATGAATGTGTATGTGTGAGCGATGGAATGCATGAGTATGAACAGTACATGCATAAACTAAGATTTGTTTTTTTGATAGGGGGTGCACCCAACATTGTTTTATGGCCATCAATAAGTGTGATCACACTAATGCGCATGCGTTGCACTGTTTATGATTATTTTATTAATATTTGTTGTTTTTTTTCCCGTTTATAATGAGCTCAATACTGGTACCAGTTAAAATTTATAATTTTTTTTTTTACAAGTTTTAAGTATTCGCGAATAAATAACCTGTGCACAGATATGAATTATTTTTTTTTTTTTTATGTCCTTTCTGGGGGCTTACAGTGAAGATTCATTCACTCTGACACTTGGAACTTACATGATACATTACTTTGCACATTGTGGCATCTTAGGCATTCAGTAGGTCTTGTGTTGCGTGTTGTTTTCCCTTCCAAATTCACTCATGTGAAGATTATAGGTCTACATGTTGTATTCTTAGAATGTAAGTATTTATAAACCCTACAGAGTTTTCCTATAATTTTTGGCTATCAGAGTTTAGATATGGGGTGGGTCCTGTACATTTTTGACTTTACTTACGGTTGATGGATTCATTACCTCTGCTGGAAGGCGGTTCCAAGCATCCACTACTAGTTAGGCCAGTATGAACCTCTCAGAGAGGTACAGTGAGATGTTATTAATGATTTTTAAGTTTTGTATTATAGGATAAATGCACAAACAAGGACGGATGATTGGACCCAGATGTGTACCCAAATACAAATAAGGACCTTAAAGAACATCATTTTTTTTTTTTGTGTATGTTCTTAGGAGAAGCCTTAAATATTATTAATTACAGGCCTAGGTAAATTCTAAACACTGGTTTGGGGCAGTCTGTTTCAATAAACAGACGCCCTACCCTCTAGAAAAACAACTTTTTGTGGCCTTTTTGACTTGCAAATGGGTTTGCACTGAGTCAATTAATATGTTAATCACCACCGGGAGAGGGGGTTACCTTTAGTATACCTACAATGCTAAAGGCAGTTTTTCAAATGTTTTTTTTACAGATTTAAGCCCCTTCAACAAAGTTAAAGTTTGGGTCAGCATTCAATCTGTATGGTTTAATTATTTTGTCTTATTTTTTATTTATTTTTTATTTTAATTTTATTTTTTTTTTTTTTATTATTTTAATTGTAATTTTTATTTTTATTTATTTTTTTTTATTTTTTTTAATCAATTTATTTATTTTTTTTGTTTGATTTTCTTCTTTTTTTTTCTCTTAAGGGAAAGGATTTTTATTTTTTTTTTTGTTGTTGGTTTTTTTTTTTATTTCTTTCCTATATCACCTTTTTTTTTTATTTTTTATTTTTTTTTGGTGATTCTTCAGTTTTGCGTGACTATGGTCAAATAAAAAAAAAAAGAGGGGAGTGAGTACGGGGAACACTACATGGAGAACATTTAAAGCGATTAGAAATGTTGATATAGAATATTTAGGCTTCCCTGTAGCATTTTGGGGATGGGCCAAGTCCCAACAGGTGTTAGTTTTCTCTTATGACATGGGATAATCGTTTTATATGAATTTAGGTCATGGTAGCTATTTATCATGACCCTAGTAATATTAGGGTTTAACAACAGTCATGTGACTATTTTCTGTGTAAATGTGACATACAATCCTCTCTACAGTTCTAACATTTGGGCAGTCATCAGATGTGGTCATTGATATTGTTTTTTTGTTGGTCAGGTTTTCCTTTGTGTGCCATAATAAGTCAAAGAGCATTGCGTGAATATAATATAGATATACTGGGACGGGTGAGACTCATAGTGATTGGCAAATAGCAGGGAGTATAGTACAATTGTACTTACATTTTTTTTTTTAGTTTGATTGTTCCTGAAGCCACTAGTGACTGGTGACATCACACTTATCCATATTCTGAAATCAAGTTATTTTTGTCTGCGTAGATGACACTGCCTAATCTGCACATAGATCTCTCAAAGTGGTGACCTCTTCTGTAGCCTGCTAAAGGCCGGACGGTACAGTAGCTACCCATGGTAGCCAAAGACGGAGCTATATGCCCAAATGTTTGGCACCAGCACTGAACATAGCTGCAGTAAAGGGAGCTAGTGGTGAGTTGCGATGGCAACAAGATCCCCCTGGACACTTAAAGTGTCACACACACACACACACAGTGGTATTCAGCAGAAGGTGGAGCAGAGTTACTTGCAGGCATATGACAATGGAGGAAGAAAGATGAGCGGTGAAATCAGAAACCTGGCTGAAGAACGTAAACTTTCAAATTGTTACACATGTCACTGGGAAAAGGGTCTCACTTTATGTTGCAGTATATCTATGGCAATTAAAAGGTCCTTACTGCTCAGACTTACCAGACAAGCATTCAGTTGAATACATATGTCCCAAATGTACTTGTGTATCTCTTTCTCTACCTCTGTCCACATTAATAAAGTATAATCTTAGAAAGCCCGGATAGCTGTTCCAAAGGCCATTACTGTATGCTGTATCCAACTGGAATCACCATGGAAGGCTGTCCCAGAAGCAAGGGCAACATGACCAGATTGACATTATGGACTTTCGCACTATTATTATTGGACAGTTGAGAACAAGGATCCTCATGTTTTTATTATTATAATTTTTTTTTTTTCCCCCTTCATTTTTTTTTTTGGGGTGTGTTTTTTTATTTTTCTCTTTATTTATCATATGATTTTTCTTTTATTATTATGGACTTATTACATCCAGAACAAGTGATGACTACCGATACTGGGATCCAGAAATGTGAACTGTAGAGATGGAGAGTTTAAAAGTTTTTTTTCTCTTCTCAAAGAGTTTTATTTCATTTCAGAGGGCAAAGCTGAAAAGTTCCAAATATTAAAGAAGATTGCACATAAACCATTATTCTATGTGTGGCCGAGTCTCATATACTCAACTGGCCACAAGGGGCCATCTGTTGCCTTATGCGCTTATGTGAAATCTACATTAATATCTGTACAATATTGTAATTAGAAATATATTTCAGTTAGAGGGAAATATATATATTTAAAGTATTGAGGGTTGTGTTGGTGTTACTGTAATTAGTTCAACTTCAAAGCTTGGCCTTTTGTTTTCCCTGATAACATCTCACCTGGGTAGTAAACAACAGCCTTCTTTGATTCATCCAATCAGGCTGTGCCCAATAGACATGTACTAGGTGACCAATTAGGGAGAATTATATTAGCCACACTACAGGAAGTAGTGCTTTGTGAGCAAGCTAATGTTGGCTTTTGCTGGTAGGGGAAACACACAGCAGTCATCATGGGCTGAACTGAACAGGTAATATAACTCTATACTTGCACCTTATATATTGTATTGTAAATATGGTTCTGTGAGTAATATGTAAATATCATGTAATCCAGGGGACATACACTGTACATTGTGTTGTAAATTCTGTCTGGTGTGTAATTTGTATATATATTATGTAACCCTAACAATAAATGTGTATTGCGGATTGAACTACCTCTTTTGTACAAAATCTCTCAGATCTAGATATGTATATGTCCATACTACCACAATGATTGAGGTGTATGAACATATACAAATACTTAGACTACAAAATGCATATTAAAGTATATGTAAAATAGCTTTGTAATTGTAACTGCAAGAGGTTTTTATACTGGTGCATGGTAAATGTTTCAAAAATAGTTGTTGATCCTACCAGTTTCTGCTCTCTTTCAATTTTTTTTTTAATATGGTGACTGTGAGAAGAGCACTTTTAGCCTCCCCTGCACAGAGATTGTCCTCCTTGCGGGACAACAGTCAAAGCACTAGCAGACAGAGTAATCCTCATTGGGGCAGGTCAATGCTACAGTTAACCCCTTTACACACAAACAGTAGGACTGCCATATTTTTTAACAAAAACACACACCGTTCACAGAATCTGCTGTTGCACATCTGACTATTAAGAAACATCTGACACTTGCTGTCATGCCCAAACATGAATGTAACAGAGTTTTAAAATAGGGTAGCTCTGCAGTCATGGATAAGATGCTATTTATTTACATGCAAGTTTTTCCTGCTTCCCCTCTATTAATTTTGCCTCCTTATATGCAAGGTTTTTTCTCACATTCCCGGATAGCCCAGCTCCTCTCTCCTCTTCCCTTTTCTCTCAACTCTTGCTTTCCCCTTTCTTTCTGGTTTTGCCCTGGTTTTATTATGTTTTATATATTTGGTATATTTACGTGCACTTCTCTTGATATATTTTTGTTCTTCATAAAAGCATATCTCCATGACAAGACACAAGTGGGCTTCTGTAGAAGCTTTCGTATATTGTTGTTGTAAATTCTCTAAAATTGACAAAATTGTTTTCTCACTCTTGTGACGTAGAGATTATTGTCCAACAATACACAAATAAAAGATGTATTCAACCTAAAATATGGTAGTTATTCCCAAAGGCAAATCATTTTTTAAGTTTCTGATTACAGAATTCAGAGATTCAGCTTAACAATTTCAAAATATCGTTTTAATGAAAGAAATGAAAAAAGATATGCATCTAAACATAAAAACAATAAATTGCAGTTTACTAGTCTTTAGAGGTGTTGGCTGCATAATATTTTTTTCAGGCTTTCTTTCCTTTATTTGCACCAGGTGACTGGCTGCTAGCAACATACTTCCTGTCCTAGAGTGAGAAGGCTCATTGCATGTCAACTGTGGAGTATCAGCACTGTCACCTTGGGACAGGACGAATGTTAGGCCTACAGAAAACATCCCCCTCTTATATGCCACAAAATGGAGGGGGAGGGTTTTCTAGTTATCGGAGATAGCTGGGGACAGTGATAAGCCAGCAGCACAGGCATAGGAAGTGACAGCTGACAAGATATCTGGCAGGTATTTTTGCACATATTGAATAGAAATAACAAAAAACTTTCAATGGTATATTTAAGAGATAAAAAGAAAGCCAATAAGAGAACTTCACAGTTGCGTTCCAGTCTTTTAATTTCCCAATTACATAGGAGATTTTAGAAACCATTATACACTAGTACCAGTTGGGCCCTCTTACCTCTATAATATGTGCTTTTTAGCAGTCAGAGTAGCGTATGTGGATCCTGTCCCTGAAACAATGTTGTATTTCTATATAACTGTTTGAACAAACTAGGAAAAGATCTTCTAGCAAAGGCAAACTATCATTCGATTGTTCTTTTACATTTGGACCATAAAATACATACTAGAATGTTAAAGCTCAACTTCAGGAAACAAAATTACTCATGTTAACTACTTATTTGCTTGGGTAAAGATGAATAGGGTAATATACTTACCTGATTACTAGCTCCCCCAGAAACCGGCACTCTCCGACGCTCCATGATTTGGGCAGGCCCTTGTTGTCCTCCCATACAATGCAGGACTGCCAATAATGCATGTTTTCCCCCAGAATTCAGCTTTAACAAGAAGACAGACTCACTTCTTTCTTAAATCCTCCTTAAGGTAGTCTCAATAGCCTTTCAACAAGCTAAGAACCACCTTAACATCCAAAGAGCTGTGGGCATAGTGGATATCCTTAACAAGTCCAGAACAGCAAGGCATATGCTAAACCCGGAAGCTGAAAAAAACATTCAACCCATTCAGCACATTTAACGTCCACATTTCAGCATACTGAGATAATTCAAACAAGTCCACACATTCAGTTATTTACTGGTTTTTGCTTTGTGAAATAGAATTCTCAATTAGCAGTAAACTGTCTAAACTAAATTTAGATGTACTATCTGAATAAAGCGCATAGAACAAATGTTTCTGGTTATACTTCTGTTTTTATTCCACAGCCTATTAAACTAGGAAACATTAAGTGCTTAAGAGAAGAAATACAAACAGAAATGTTTTGTTCCTGTTGCTGAGATGCAGCAGTGAATCGTGGGGCCAGAAGATGGCTCTTCCACCCCCCAGCAGACTGAACATTGCAGCTGTCTAGAAAAATGTAAATGTCCTGCTGGCTATAGGATTAAAGCAGGATTTTTTTATCTTGCATTGCCAGGACGATGACTCACACTTTAAGTTTTTGGAACTTTTAAATCCCTTCACTATCATTAAATAAACCACAAAATGCACACGTGCTTTAGTAGATTAACTTTATGTGGAATCACTCACACAATGCCGTAAAATATACTAATATGATTATGTAAACATCTAAAGTTGATTGATGTAAATCCTACGTAAATGTTATTTGGTTTGCCATCCTTTATTTTTTAATAATATACTTGGGAGACAGGTACAAAGTGTTGTCACCCTATCATGGAAAGTGCCCCAACAAGAACCTTCATGGCAGGATCAACAGGTATTAATTTAATTAAAGCTGTAGATTTAAAACATTTGAAAATGACTTTTGAAATTATACATTATGTTAAAGTTTATATGACATTTTAGCTATTGGATTTACATACACTTTAAACCCTGCCTTATAACAAAGAATTTGAGAAACATATGCTTGCATAGGTACACGCGTAACTTTAGGATGGCAATTCACATACAGTCCTCAGATAAAAAAAATGGGCAGCAGTACATGCCCAGCCTCACTTGAATCATGTTCTGCCAGAACCCAACTCAAACTTGCTTTTTTGCACTGGAAGTTGAGGTCAGCAATAGTGCTATAAATAAAAGGTTTTCCACAGCCTAGTAATAGCAAGTTTGGCAGCGAACAGTAGATGTACAATGTTATATCTGAATTGGGGAGGGTATATTTCTATACCTACATGTAGAAGTGTTAGAGTAGGGGGCAGTGGTTCTGCCACAGTTCCTCCAACAGTTAGTCAGTAGGGCGTTATGTACCATCTGTGGATGGTTTTCTGGTATGATTCCCAATGGTTACTGCAATAGGGCGCTTTATAAGTTTCCTTGAACGCTCTAAGCCACTGGTCCTGAGTGATAGGAGCATTGAGTCCTTCTACACATTTGTGTAGGGTACATATTTGGGGGCAGGGGCGGTCTATACTTAGGTTAAAGTACATCAGGGAGATTCCTTTCCTAGGGTAGGGGGCATTAAAGTAAAACTGGAGGAAGTGAGAGATTCTAGTATACGTGTTGGCTTCTGACCTTCGGAGGTTAATTCTGAGGACTTTAAATGTTTTTTCTTTGTTGACTTTGCTGCGTATTATGTCGCCTATTTTTAAAATGCCAACAGAGTGCCACTCAGATACATTTAGGTTGGGAATACAAGAGGATAGTACTAAAAAAGATTTTAACAGCGCCAAAGATGTATATGTAACAACTAAACTGACCGAACCGCAGCTTTATCAATATTGATATAAGTCAATAAGGGTTGGATGAGAGTCGAGATTAGCACGGGTTCACAGTATCCATACATAATATGGTGATTTGCACATTGTTGCATTTTTGCTATTCATATAGTAGGCTAATACCATTTATACATATTTTATATACAATTTCAATCTCTCACAATTGATATAGTACCGATTTTCAATTTTTTTTTACTTCAGCTATTGGGGTTTTTTTTTTTTGCACACTGTTTTTTTGATTTGTAGTATTTACACAATAAGGTATATAATTATTCACAAGATTACATATATGTTGTAGAATACTGTGTACCTGCGCCAATCTTGACTCTCATCCATACAAGAGGAGAGAGCTGAGAGTGGTATCGGCAGCGGTTGGGTAGGTGAGCCAAGGGGGTATGCAGCTAGCAGTTTTTCCCAGTCCAAGAGAGGGGCAGAGAGGGTTGGTATTGCTAAGTAGAGGAGGGGATCCTGCTGCAGTTATCAGAAGGTAGTCTGTTAGGGTATCGGGGTGGGCATGTGATGGTTCCATGGTTGACCAAATCTTTTCGGAGGTGGGCTGTCACCAATAGAGTTGGTCTAAGATTGAGGCGTAGTAGTATGTGCTAACGTGAGGACGTCCAACCCCACCCTTACTGTGTGGTCCATTTAAAATGTAGTTAGCACATCTGGGTGGTTTAGAGTCCCAAACAAATGGTCAATTTGCTCTGGATCGCAGCTAAAGGGGATTGGGAAATAAAGACGATTAGTGTGCAAAATAGGTAGAGAAGTTTGGCTAAAACTATCATTTTGAGGGTGGCTATGAACCCAAGTTTGGAAAGTACTATACAACGTAGTGACTTTAAAAGGGAGGGTAAATTTTGCAGGCATGCATAGTAGTTTAGGTCTATCAATTGGTTCAGGTTGGGGGAAAGCTGTATTCCCAGGTATGGGATCAATGTTGTAGCCCATGTTTAAGATAGAGTGGACTTCAGTTGGGAAGATGACTGGGGGGAGAGATGAATGGGTAAAACTAGGGATTTTGTGGTATTAATCTTATAGTATAATACAGAATTAAATTGGTATAGAGTTTCTGGTATAATTTTCAAGGAGTGAGGAGGGTTATAAACAGTCAGAACCATATCGTCAGCAAAAAAGCTAATCTTGTGGTCAATACCATTATGGGAGATGCCCTAATATACGTAGGTAAGATCTAATTTTGGAGGCCAAGGGTTCCATCAATATGGTAAATATAAATCAGGGAGAGGGGACACCCCTGCCTCGTTTCCACTGGAAATTTTGAATGGGGTGGAGAGGGTCCCTCCAATAAGGCCCTTGGCTGATGGGTTGGAGTATAGGGACAGGATAGCATCCTGGGACCTGCCCATTATGCCAAATTTGGTGAGCAGCGCTTTAAGAATATGCCAATGAACTCTGTCAAACGCCTTCTCTGCATCCAGGGATAGAAGCAGAGAAGGCGTTTGAGTACATACGGCATGGTAGATGATGTGGAGTACATGTCTAGATGCGTCTATTCACGTCAAGTCAGGGGCTTGCCTGCCTGGAATGAAACCGACTTGGTCGGGGTGTACTAGTTTAGGGAGGAGTGTTATCAGTCTGTTAGCACTGACTTGTAATGGTAAATTGGTAATTTAATATATGTATTTAAAAGGGAAAATTGGTCTATAATTGGAAGTCAGAGAAGGAGCTTTCCCTGGTTTGGGAATGGTAGACACTATGGAATGTAGCATATCTGTAGGCAAGGAGCCAGAGAAACCAGCAGCATTAAAGAGGTCTGTAAGTCTAAGTGCCAAGATGTCAGCTAATTTTTTATAAAACGCATTTGAGATGCCATCTTCACCTGCAGATTTGTGTAATGGGAGGGCCTTAATTGCATGCAGTATTTCATCTGTTGTGAATGGTTGGGAGAGCTAAATCAATTGAGGGCAAGTTAACCGAGGCCAAGAAGTCATGGATATGATCATCAATAGGCTGGGGAGTAAGGTGGTCATTTTTGAGGTTGTATAAGCATAGCATCATTAAATGCATTGGCAATCTCTTGTGGGTTGGTTAACCATTGCTTTGAAGTGGGGTGGGGTAGGGAATGGACTTTGGCTTTTGTGCATTGGGCTTTGACTGGCTTGGCTAAAAGTGCTCCTGCTTAGAGTATTTAAAGTTGTGTTCAAATTTATGTAGCAGAAGGGTTTGTAGCCTTTGTCTCAGCTCCAAGAACTCAGATGCTTGTTTTTGAGAAGGGGATGCTTTATTTAGTTACTTTCTGATCTGTGCTGTGCTCTCCATACATCGAAGAGATCTGATGTTTGGAGCAGGGGGTTTAAAGCCAGTCGTTTGCGGGGTTGGTTTGTGGAAGTGTTCATTGAAGGGTCACAGACGATATTGAGATCGCCTCCTATGATGATATTGTCTTGTTTCAGGCTCTCAATCTTCTTGAAGAGGTGCTTGTAGAAACGTAGTTGCCTGGAGTTGGGGCCATACACATTGACCAGAGTAAAGGTGACTTGGACGATGGAACAAACGAGTATCAGATATCTGCCCTGTGGGTCGGTGTAGGTAGGATGGCGCTGAAATTGTAGGTTGTCCTTGACAGCCGTCAGAACTCCATTCTTTTTATTTTGGCCAGACGTGAGAAAGATGGTGTTGTAGCCCTTAAGTGTTTTTGCCACAGTAAAGTGTGTTTCCTGGATGAATGCAATGTCACCGCTTTGCTTAATCAATTCCTTTTGAAGCCTAGCTCTTTTTGCAGGCTATTCAAACCCTTGGTATTCAAGGAGATCCGTTTCATCGGCATGGTGGAGAGATTGGTTCAGTCACTAGGGGACGGGAAGTGTCAATGTTTCAAGTTTCAAATAATGTATTCTGTATTTGGTGTTATGATCTTTGTTGGGGGTGCATCTTTTAGATCGGTTTAGTATTGGTGTTCATTTTGTGGTTTATTCACTCGCTGCCCTGCAAGGCATTCATTTTCTATCAAGTGGAATATTTGATGCCAATACCATTTTCTCCACAGAGCAATCTGTATTGGAGTGTGAGGAAGATTATGCATCTATATTTAAGACTTTGGCGAACACTTTAGAGAAACAGGTGAAGACATGGTGGGAAGTTTTCCCCTTTGAGCACTATCTAAGGGATAAACTCCTTTTCAGAAGTATGAGATGGGAGGTGGCTCCCCAGGATGGTCTCTCTGATAAGCAGTTTATGGATGAGTGGCTGGAATTCTTTAATGATGCTGGATGAGAGCTTCAGGCATTAGTCCTTAAAAGGAAAAAGATTAATTTGCTTAGACTATATAGTTAGACTATTGACCTACAAGCTAAATTGGAACCTATTAAGGGGTCCAAGGAAATGCAAGATTTCAACATTAACATTAAGAAAAAAATTGAAAAAGTGGATAGAGACACTCAGAGAAAGAAAGTAAAAAAATGTAGGAGTGATCTCACTGATTCTAATACTATAATGAGTCTGCAAATTTTGAATATCGGGTTCCAATACAGAACAGATTTCAGTCATTGCTCATCAAGGATATAATCACAGTTACCCCCAGCCTAACGCTGGTTCTTTTTTAGGACAACAGGGGAATGGATGGAGAGGGGGCAGAAAGCAGAGATGTGGCTTTCGTCCCCCAAACAATCGAGGAAGGGGGAGGGAGGACCACCTCAGAATTCATACAGAGACGATCCATCATTCCAAAAAGACAGAGAAGATGTAGGGCAGGGAGATGTAAACAACGCAAAAAAGAGAATATACCTAAATAAGGGGATGTACAACTTGAACTACAATGAATTAAACATACTCAAACTGGGACTTAAATGTGCCCCAAGGAAACCTCTTAAAACGTTTAGGGCCTATAGAGATACACATAAGTATGTGCGCAATTTGAATATGAAAATATATTTTCTTAGCCACCCTGCTTTACGATGGATCAGCTGTGGCGCCTGACCCTATTGATAGTGGATTACATAATAGATCAATTTTTAACCCTCAAATCAATTTTAACCATCATATAGAGGTATTTAGGAACTTAGTGTTGAAAGATATGGAAGGGTTAAAAGTTAAAAGTAAAGAAACAAATGAATCCAGAATATATTACGAATGGCATTAAATCACTGGAAAATCAAAATAATGTTGTTATAGAGAAAACATTCTATCATAATCAGCTTATGGAAATGCTGATTGATAGGGACACATACAAAAGACTTCATAGTGATCCTACAGAATTATATGGGAAACAACTAGCTGAATTGGTGGATTTAGGTTTTAGAATGAACACAATCAATAAAAAAGAGAAAAGATATTTGGTCCCTAGTGCATGTAGAATTCCGGTGATTTACACATTACCAAAAATCCATAAAAACGCGAAAGTACCTCTGGCACGACCTATTGTAAATGGTATAAGCTCAGTTACTGCTAGGTTGGTTGAATATATCTTGATAAATTCCTTCAGCCAAGTGTTCAGGTCAAGGACACTAAGGATCTTTTAAAGTCCCTTGAAGAAATTCAACTGAATTTTGAGGAGCCAGTGTTTCTAGTTACTGCGGTGGCCTTAAGCTTTCCTCAGGGAGAACCTGCCAGGATCTCAGTAATTGAGGGCCAGCTTAGAGCGTGCACACAGCGTGGGTTCTTCCTTGATAGGTGAACAGCAGTTTGGGAGGGATCCCCCATTTATAGGGTATATGATGGTTTTGGAGTGCTTTTGTGATGGTTGATAGTTGGCAGCGATTCCCCATGGTTGCCTTGGACAAGTCCACGTAGAGAATGATCACAGTGAAGGGTTCTGGTAAGTTCATAACACATTTGGCAGCAAGCATCACTTTCTCCTTGGCATTGTAAAAGTGGATGGATGCTAGTACATCCCTAGGTTTTTAGCTGGAATTTGCGAAGGCTTTGGCTGCCTATGGGATCTATCAATTTCTAAGTCTCTGTCAGTTAAGTCAGGAACCAGTGTATGCAACAACAATTGCAGAAAATGCACTATTTCAGACTGCTGTACTGATTCAGGTATATTACAGAATTTGACGTTATTCCGGCGAGACCGGTCTTCAAGGTCCGCCAGTTTAAGGTTGATTATTAGCAGTTCATCCTCGTGCTCTGTACAGGTGTCTACCATGTCATAATGGGCAATGAGGAGGTAAGAGACTTTGTTTTCAACATGGAGGATACACTTATCTTGTTGATGCACTACACTAGCCAGGAAGGATACTGCAGTTGAGAGGTCAGAGTACAGTGTTTGCTTTAAGGAGATCAGCATATTTTTCATGGTCTGCTCAGAGATGGGCTGGTCAGAGGGCAGGGGAATTGTCTATGGCTGATGGATGCTGAGTGTCAGGAGAGGGCAGAGTGAAGAGGAGGTTGTCTGTCTGCCCTGGGAATCCCTCATCCCTTCTAGGTTTGGATTTAGTGGTGTTAGTGAAAAACAATCACTGTATGACTACAGGACCGTGTGGATATTGGCAACAGTGAGCTTAATAAATTCTAATTCCTAATAAATAAAATAAACATGTCACAATATTAGAAAAAATATTAATCATGTGAAGAAAAGTAAGTAATAAACTTGATGTGTCAATAGAAATGGTTAATGACAGTTGAACAGTCCACAAAGTGAAAAAAGTGTTGTAGTTTGATCCAGCCAGAAAGAAGTAGTCCTTATGGCATCAATACAAATAGGGAAATAAGTGAGTATGGAAGATAGCCACCACCGGCTATAGGAAGGCTTACCAGAACTATCAGACTCAAAAAAGCGTATGCCCGATTAGTCTTCAAGGCTTGTGGTGTAACATCCATGCCTGGAGCTTATGGCCAGAGTGGAAGATGATCCCTCTGTCCTTTGGATGGCTCAAAGTAATAGTACCCAGATGCAGATGGTGTTGTCAAACCAAGGTGGACCAAATCTTCCCCATAAACTCACACGGTGTAACCAAAATGAGACAAATGCTCCACATAGTATAAACCCGCAGGAATAATAAAAAAAAAAAATATTAAAAACTGGAACACTCACATTTGGATGGATAAAAAGTGCTTCTAGGAGTAACGGTATATAAAACGCAATGGCATCAGCAAGGGTCGACCCGACGCGTTTCGCCTTGCATTAGGCAGGCCATCTTTTCATGAAATCCACACGGTCCGGTAGTCATACAGTGATCGTTTTTCACTAGCACTGCACATATCCTTATAACTATTTGTCTGCAATTGTCCTTTGCTGTGCTGGCTTCTGCATAATATTCAGGGTGTCAGCGCAATATTTTTTTCTCTTATTTTGGATTTATTGGTGAGCTGAGTGGTGAGTACTCAGTGTGCTGCTTGTGAGGAGAATTTGAGGTGCTGAGATCTGCTGTGACCCTGTCACGTACCTGGTGGTGAGTGCAGGAATTGCAGGAGGAGGGCCTCCCTTGCGGCTCCCACTCCTGGCTCCCTGGTAGGGTGACAGGAGACCCAGGAGTGAGGAGAAGCACGGGTGCCTGGCAGGATCAACAGACCGGTGGAGCGACCCAAGGTCAACTCAGCGGACAGGGTAGGTAAGTAGGTCGGATCGGTATAGCAGACTGGATCAGAAGACAGACTGGATCAACAAGGCAGACTGGACAGCAGAGCAGGACGGGTCAGCATGGACAGAATGGATCAGCAAGGCAGACTGGATCAGCAAGGCAGACTGGCTGCAGAGCAGGACTGGTCAGCATGGACAGACTGGATCAGCAAGGCAGACTGGACAGCAGAGCAGGACGGGTCAGCATGGACAGACTGGATCAGCAAGGCAGACTGGACAGCAGAGCAGGCCGGATCAGCACAGGTACACTGGTTCAGCAGAGCAGACAGGACCTCAGAGCAGACTGGATCAGCACAGGTACACTGGTTCAGCAGAGCAGACAGGACCTCAGAGCAGACTGGATCAGCACAGGTACACTGGTTCAGCAGAGCAGACAGGTTCTCAGAACAGACTGGATCAGCACAGGTACACTGGTTCAGCAGAGCAGACAGGACCTCAGAGCAGACTGGATCAGCACAGGTACACTGGTTCAGCAGAGCAGACAGGTTCTCAGAGCAGACTGGATCAGCACAGGTACACTGGTTCAGCAGAGCAGACAGGACCTCAGAGCAGACTGGATCAGCACAGGAACACTGGTTCAACAGAGCAGACAGGACCTCAGAGCAGACTGGATCAGCACAAGAACACTGGTTCAACAGAGCAGACAGGATCAATACAGGTACACTGGTTCAACAGAGCAGACAGGACCTCAGAGCAGACTGGATCAGCACAGGAACACTGGTTCAACAGAGCAGACAGGATCAATACAGGTAAGCTGGATCGTCAGGCAGGCCGGGTCGGGTATCAGGCTGGCAGCAAGGTACAAGGGGGTAAGGCAGAAGGATGGTCACAGACAAGCCAAGGTCGGGTGCAGGCAGACAGATGGATGGTCACAGGTAAGCTGGGTCAAACACAGATCAGAGGTATCAGGTATCAGGTTTCAGTCACCACAATGCTGTAGAGCAAACAGCGGGGACCGTCTGCTCTAGCTGGGTTTAAATAGCCTACCTGGCGCCAACAGGGGCGTGCGTTTATCTACCTGCGCGCTCGCCCGTGCACGGCCGCGCACGTGCACGCGCGCCTGCGCGCATGCGCAAGGGGGGCCTGCGGCATGGGAAGCCCAGGATTCAGGTTTCTGTCAGGAGCATCATGACATTGCCCCCCTCCTAGGGGCAGCCTCCGGATGCCCCTTTGGGCAAATTTTTCAGGATGGGCTCTCTTGAAAGATTGAACTAGACTCTTAGCGTGGATATTGCACTCGGGCTCCCAAGAATTCTCTTCAGGACCATAGCCCTTCCATTTAATCAAAAACTGGTTCTGGTTCCTTCTTCTCCTGACATTCAGGATGGCCTCCACTTCGAACTCCTCTTCACCATCAATTACCACTGGATCAGGGGGCACAGTTTTCCTGTTGGGAAAGGGGTTGGGAGTGGGGGGTTTCAGCAAGGAGATGTGAAACACAGGGTGGATCCTGAGGGAATCTGGGAGTTCCAGCTCATAGGCCACTTCGTTGATCTTTCGTTTAACTGGGAAGGGCCCTAAGAACTTGGGGCCCAGTTTCTTCGAGGGACATGCCATTTTCAAGTTCAAGGTAGAGAGCCATACTAAATCGCCCGGTGCCAACACCAGCTCCTCTCGCCTCTTCCTGTCAAAGACTGTCTTGTTGTGTTCCTGAGTCTGGGCCATGGTGTCCTGCAGAAGTTGGTTATTGGAAGTGAAGAAGTCCATTTTCTCCTGGACTGCTGGCACAGTACACTCAGGGAGAGAGTTGGGCAGAAATGAAGGGTGGAAGCCGTAATTGGCGAAGAAGGGCGTCTGTTTGGTGGCCGAGTGGATGGCATTGTTGTATGCGAACTCAGCAACCGGCAGCAAGGAGATCCAATCATCCTGGGCAAAGGAGGAAAAACATCGTAAGTCTGGGTCTGGTTCGTCCTTTCAGTTTGCCCATTGGACTGGGGATGATAGGCGGATGAGAAGGAAAGTTCAATGTTCAGGGCTTTGCAGAGGGATCTCCAGAACTGAGAGGTGAACTGTACCCCTCGGTCTGAGACAATATTTACTGGTACCCTGTGAAGCCTGATAACCTCTTTGACAAACACCTGTGCGGTTTCCGGGGCAGAGGGGGTACCCTTCATGGGGATGAAATGTGCCATCTTCGACAGGCGGTCGACTACCACAAAGATCGTGGTGTGATCCTCAGCTGGGGGTAGTTCCACGATGAAGTCGATAGACAACATCCCCCAGGGTCGGTCTGGGACCGGTAGGGGCTTGAGTAGGCCCCAGGCCTTGGTTCTGTGACTCTTGCTCCGTATGCATACGGTGCACGTGTCTACAAATTTCCTACAGTCTTCTCGTAATTGAGGCCACCAAAAGGTACGCTGTACCAATTCAGTGGTCTTGGTGACACCAAAGTGTCCGGCAAGTTTGTGGTCGTGGCACAATTCCAGGACGGTTACCCGTAGATCCTCGGGTAGAGGGGGTACCGGGGCAGATGGGGATGAAATGTGCCATCTTCGACAGGCGGTCGACTACCACAAAGATCGTGGTGTGATCCTCAGCTGGGGGTAGTTCCACGATGAAGTCGATAGACAACATCCCCCAGGGTCGGTCAATTCCAGGACGGTTACCCGTAGATCCTCGGGTGATGTCAGCAAGCCATGCCCAAGTGACAGTTTTTTTTTTTAAAGCATTTAGCACTGCAGTAGTGAGTACAAGACTGGAAAAAACATGCAGTGCAAGGCACAATATGGACTCTTTTCTGTACTAAAAATTATAGCTTACTGCCAGAAGTAACTTGTATAGGAACAGAAAACCTAAAAAAAAACATGTATTATCTAATTAGAAAGTCTATTGTAATTCTTTAGGTAACCAACATAGCCTTTATTAACATACAAAAGACAAATGCCCCCTAACTTATGCACATTGCAGTTTTAGCATTGATTATTAATGAATACGACCACATAAGAGTAAACACGTCTAGTTAAAATAAATCTTTACCTATGGCCATCATAAGCATGAAATAACTACACTGTTTTCCAACATAGTTCACAGGTGTAAAGTGTCATATTCACAATACAGATACAGCACCTACTCTGTTGTGACCACAGGATCATTAAAGGAAACAACCTATGATTAACTTGGAAATTTGAAGATTATCAAGGCTGTAGAACTGGATAGATTACATTCATGACTGTTTGGGAACAGAAGCTATGGTGAAATCTACGTCGTTATTCTTTATATTCTGCAACTGCCCCTTCCCCCAACTGCAATCAGAAATATAGATACATTGCATGGAAGGTATGCAAGATAGGCAGAATAGGACATAGTAAAACTGGTTTGTTCCACATATTTTCACATTATTTGAGCCAAAATTTAACAATCCTCTTACATAACAAAAAACCTTAGGATAGGCTGAAACTGTTAAAGCGGAGCTCCACCCACACCAAAATATTAAAAGTCAGCAGCTACAAATACTGCAGCTGCTGACTTTTAAAAAATGGACACTTACCTGTTCCAGGTTCCAGCGGTGTCGGCAGAAGATGACGAGTGACCGCTCATCTCTCGGCTGCCCCACCGCCTTCGTCTGTCAGGGAATCAGGAAGTGAAGACGCAACGTCTTCACTGCCCGGTTCCCTACTGCGCATGCGCGAGTCGCGCTGCGCATCTCTATTGGTCCATGTTGTGTCCTGGGAACTGTGTTTCCCAAGACACAATGGGGCATCTCCGGATAGGGGCGGGGCAGCTCCGGATATCTCGTCCGGAAGTGGGTGCAGATACCTGTATTATACAGGTATCTGCACCCCCCTCCCCCCTGAAAGGTGCCAATTGTGGCACTGGAGGGGGGGGGGGGAATCCGATAAGTGGAAGTTCCACTTTCGGGTGGAGCTCCGCTTTAAGCACAAAACACAGCTATACAGATAAATAGCACATTTTTTTACTGAAATCTTTCTGTACCATGTTGGATATACAGTATGTTAAGTGCTGACCAGAAGGGAGGTACACATACCAGCCATCTCCTATACATTATATATATATATATATATATATATATATATATATATACACACACACACACACACACACACATAATATCTTTTCAAAGTAGAGGAAAGCCACCCCCAGTCTTCAATTAGTGCAATGCAATCTGGTCATCCCACTGACCAAATATAAGAAAAAGTCCAGAGGATCACTGCACTTAAATTGTCTTTATTGTACCAAAGTTCAAATAAACATTACTTGATGTGTAAGTTCATTAAGTTTCAGGCTCACAAGTTTATCCCCTTCTTCAGATCAGACACACATCTAAAGTCAAAGTTACACACATGGCTTAAATACTATCATTTTACATATTTGAAATAAATTATGTTATTAGTAATTGATCAAATACAAATGAATTATTATTTTATACATGCTTATATCACAGGTGGGGAAATGGTTAGCAAAGCGTAGAGCCCTCCCATATTTCCACAGAAGCCTTCAACCCGTTAAATCTGTCAAAAAGAAACATGTACACAATGTATCACTATCTGGCCATCACATCGAATTAATAAACACCTAAATAAACAAATATAAACCCAAATCTGTATTCAACCCCTTAGGGACAATAGTATCAAGAAAATGAATCCAACGTACCTCTCGCTTTTTTAGAATGGATTCTCGGTTACCACCCCTCCTATTCTTATTAACCACTTGCCGCCCGCCCACCGCCCACTGTCAAATGACTCTCATTCTGGGTAGACGTCATATGATGGCCTCCCAGAAATACTCCTCTGACGCTCCCGCAGGGGGGGGCACAGCACAGAGATTGCGACCACACAGCGCAACACCGATCTCTGTAAAGAGCCTCAGCTGCGGCTCTTTAACTATGTGATTGGCTGTGTCCACACATATTGGCTATGTAAACACAGAGATGCCGGTAATCACCACTCCTCCCGCGTCTCACACTGACAGAGAGTGAGGAGAGGAGAGGAGAGGAGAGGAGAGGCGATCAGTGGCATCTCCTCACAGGAGGACATCTAGGTATGTAATCAGGGCACTGATCACCAGTGCCCTGATTACAATTAGGTGCCACCAGTGCCACCTATCAGTGCCCATCAGTCCCGCCTATCAGTGCCACATATCAGTGCCACCTATCAGTGCCCATAAATGTGGCATATTCACGCCTCATCAGTGGCCATAAGTGCCACCTCATCAGTGCAGCCCATCAGTGCCGCCTCATCAGCGCCCATCAGTGAAGGAGAAAAATTACTTATTTACAAAATTTACTGGACAGAAACTAAGAAAAACTTTTTATATTTTCGAAATTTGTGGTCTTTTTTTTTTTTTTTAGGAAAAAAATAAAAAACCCAGAAGTGATTAAATACCACCAAAAGAAAGCTCTATTTGTGTAATGAAAATTATCAAAATTTCACATGGTTACAGTTTAGCATGACCGCACAATTGTCATTCAAAGTGTAACAGCGCTGAAAGCTGAAAAATGGCCTGTATTGAGGTGGTTAATTCCCTCCAGTACTATGAATTTTAATTGGGAAATCGAATGTCCTTTCTCCAAAAAACGTCTTGCTAAAGGCAACTGTACCAATTTGTCTCTGATTGAATATTTGTGCCTTGCTATCCTGTCTTTAACTTTCTGAATGGCCTCTCCGATCAACTAACCAAAACCGCCTCCTCACCCTTAAGTCCCTCTAGAAATCAAAGGGAGAACGAAGATTCGCAGTCCAAGGACCATGGCTATGGAACGCTCTACCCACGAACATCCGCATGGAAGAAAACCATCGGACCTTCAGAAAAAAACTCAAGACCCACCTCTTCTAAGAAGCAGGACAACACAGGACGGCCAATCGCCTTGAGGCGATTCAGTCCGCATTTGCAGCGCTATACAAATTATTCATTCATTCATATAAAGAAACCCACATGGACATTTTATTGCATAGATTACATATGACGATTGGCAAGTATAATACCCTTTGATTTTAATATCATACCCCTTATGTGGATGGGATATACTCTTGCCTTTTATCATGGAGATACATTGTATGCACGATAGACATGGGTATGACCCTGTATTAAGGGGTCCTAAAAAAGTTACTAATGGGCTGGGAGGGTATATTGGTCAGATCTGACCAATCGATCCTTTAACCTTTTCTATATGAGGATAAGGGGGTAACTTGAAATTCACTAATATTTCATATAATTCTCTCTTAACCACTTCAGCACCGGAAGGATTTACCCCCTTCCAGACCAAGTCATTTTTTGCGATACGGCACCTCATCGCTTTAACTGACAATTGCGCAGTCATGCGACATTGAACCCAAACAAGATTGACGTCCCTTTTTTCCCACAAATAGAGCTTTCTTTTGGTGGTACTTAATCATCTCTGCGGTTTTTATTTTTGCGCTATAAACAAAAAAGAAAAAGCAATAATTTTGAAAATAAAGCAATATTTTTTACTTTTTGCTATAATAAATATTCCCAAAAAATAAATATTTTTTCCACAGTTTAGGTCTATATGTATTCTTATACATATTTTTGGTAAAAAAAAACTCGCAATAAACGTATATTGATTGGTTTGCGCGAAAGTTATTGGCTTTACAAAATAGGGGATTGATTTATGGCATTTTTTGTAATATTTGTTTTTTATTAGTAATGGTGGCGATCTGTGATTTTTGTCATGACTGCGACATTGCGGCAGACAGATCGGACACTTATGACACTATTTTGGGACCATTGGCATTTATACAGCGATCATGCTATAAAAATGCACTGATTACTGTGTAAATGTCACTGGCAGGGAAGGGGTTAAACACTAGGGGGCGATCAAGGAGTCAACTGTGTTCCCTCAGCGTGTTCTAACTGTAGGGGGGATGGGCTCACTAGAACATGACAGAGATACCTGCTCTTGATCATTGGGCGCAGTAGATCCCCGTCATGTTGCTAGGCAGAACAGGGAAATGCCTTTTTTAAATAGGCTTCTCTGCCTCTCCATGCAACGTTCGCGGGACACCAAATTCACGGGACCCGCGTGCAAGCTCCCGCAGGGGGGGGCCTGCTATCCGTGGATGAAGTACGGGTACATTGTTATATCGGCGTGAGATGGTCGGCAAGTGTTTAATAAACCCCAATGTTTCTTAAGAATTATAGATACAAAGTGAATATGGATGATACTGTGACACGAATAGAATTCTCCTATCATTTCTATAGTGATGCCTATTATCTGCTAAATGTATACATTCTGGACCTGGATTTATGTTTATTTATTAAACGAGTTGAAGGCTTCTGTTGAAATATGGGAGGGCTCTAGGCTTTGCTATCCATTTCCCCACCTGTGATAGAAGGATGTATAAGAAAAGGATCTAATTTGTATTCGATTGATTACTAATCACATAATTGATTCCAAATGTGTAAAATTATGGTATTTAAGCCATGTGTGTAATTTTGACTTTAGATGTGTGTCTGATCTGAAGAAGGGCATAAGCTTGTGAGCCCGAAATGTAATGAAGTTACACATCATGTAATGTTTGTTTGAACTTTGATTCAATAAAGACATTTTAAGTGCAGCGATCCTCTGGACTTTTTCTATATATATATATATATATATATATATATATACACACACACACATATATATACACACATATACACACACACACACACACACACACACACACACACACACACACACACACACACACACTATATTACCAAAAGTATTGGGACACCTGCCTTTACACGCACATAATCTTTGATGGCATCCCAGTCTTGTTGAGAGGAGTTGGCCCACCCTTTGCAGCTATAACAGCTTGAACTCTGGAAAGGATGTCCACAAGGTTTATGAGTGTGTCTATGGGAATGTTTGACCATTTTTCCAGAAGCGCATTTGTGAGCCAGGCACTGATGTGGACGAGAGGTCTCTCTCTAATGCCATTAAAGTTCATGTGTGTGTAGAGGCAAGCGTCCCAATCATATATACACACATATATATATAATTGATATTACTTACTGATGAACTGAACAGCCCTTCTAAAATTCTCAGAAGTTATGGCTCAGATCATTTTGTTTTGTCAAATCGGCAAGACATCAAATGATCCATATATAGCATACCTGCTTAAAATGTTATTGTTTTTTTAACCACTTTACCCTCAGGCCAATTCTGAGATTTCTCACATACATGTAAACATCAGCATTTTGCTAGAAAATTACTTTGAACTCCCAAACAGATATACTTTCCTGATTGCTCCATGTCAGCACAGCTAGGTGAGGCCCCGCCCACCGCCTACGTAATCAGGCCTTAACTATACATTTTTAGCTCACCTCAGCCTCAGTGTTCCTTTTTCTTCCTCCTAGATCAGGACTAATGGTGTCTCCCCTCCTAGCTGGTATAAAGTGCTGGCTGCCCATCCGGATTTATCTGCTGTTGGACGCTGTCCCTGCTTCCTAAGCTGCTAATAGCAACCTTGTCAGGGAGCCCCGCTGCTGATCCTCGGGCGGTTTCATGCTGCCTTAAACAGCCTGCTTGTGGGGGGCTGGGTGGCGTGCTGTGTCTCTCACCTCCAGAGCGGCAGATTGCTGTGCCTGTTAGGGGTGAGCCTCGCTTATTCTCTGCCAGTTTCTGTTTTCCATGGGTAGAGATGCAGGCCAGCGTGGAACGCACGCTGGTCTTCCGCTCTGAGCAAGTGCGGAGCCACCCCGGCCAATCAGGGGACTGGGAGGCCTTGCAATTTCAAGGTTTACTCCTGAAGATTGCCTACTATAACGTTTTTGTCCTTGACATAACATGTCTTATATTTTATTCCAGCAGGATCAAAATGCCTAACCCCTCCAAAGATCACGCAAGGAGCGCAAAGAAGGTAGAGGAGATACCAAGGAATATATTCTTTTAAATTCTCCAATTTTTGCAGATTAATTCCTCACGCTCCCTTAGGCGTTGATCGATCTGTATAGATAAGTTATTAAGTGTATCCAAGGATTGGGGTTCCCTACCCATGCCAGTTCATCTTTTAGAGGATCTGAGAGGCCCATCCAAAATTGCTAACGAGGGGCTGCATCGTTCTTTCAGGACACATGGACTCTACTATGGCAGCGTGGGCGGGGGTGTTTTTTTCTTTTGAGGCACCTGATTAAAGCCTGAGGCTCTAATAGGCTTCAAAAAAGGGTGGGCTTGGGGCACAGAGAGTGCGCCCTGATCCCACCCTGTTGTGTGACCATAGCAAATACATTTTTGCTATTTTTACACCACAGTGCCTCCCCGCCAATCAGGAGGCAGGTCAATGAGACCTGTTTCCCGAATGGTCAACGCGCCGGGCATCCTATTGGATGCCCGACGCTTTGGCGGAAGAGACACACTCACAGGGGAGGAAGCATGGAGGAGTAAACTCCGTCACCGCCGTTGACACAGAAGGAGAGGACGAGGAGTCGAGGACACAACAGCCTGGGGCCAGAATGAAGGAGGGCATGCATGTGGTAAGTGTCAGCCTGATGGCGGGCGAGTGGGGGGGGGGGGCTTGTCACAGTGGCTGCATATGTTGGGCAGAAGCTGCATATGACAGGCACATGCTGTATAAGATGGGCACAGGCTGCATAATATGGGCACAGAAGCTGCATATGATGGGCACAGAGGCTGCATATGATGGGCACAGAGGCTGCATATGATGGGCACAGGCTGCATATTATGGACACACAGTCTGTATGATGGGCACAGGCTGCATATGATGGGCACATGCTCCATATGACAGGCACATGCTGCATATGGGCACAGAGGCTGTATATGATGGGCACATGCTGCAAATGAAGGGCACAGAGGCTGCATATGATGGGCACAGGCTGCATATAATGGGCACAGGCTGCATATGATGGGCACAGGCTGCATATAATGAGCACAGAAGCTGCAAATGACGGACACAGGCTGCATATGATGGGCGCAGAGGCTGTATATGATGGGCACAGGCTGCATATTATGGGCACAGAAGCTGTATGATGGGCACTGACTGCATATGATGGGCACAGAGGCTGTATATGAGGGGCACATGCTGCATATGATGGGCACAGAAGCTGCATATGATGTGCACACGCTGCATATAATGGGCACAGAAGCTGCATATGACGGGCACAGGCTGTATATGACGGGCACATGCTGCATTTGATGGGCACATAAGCTGCATATGATGGACACAGAGGCTGTAAATGATGGGCACAGGCTGCATATGATGGGCACAGAGGCTGCATATGATGGGCACAGAGGCTGCATATGATAGGCACAGGCTGCATATTATGGACACACAGGCTGTATGATGGGCACAGGTTGCATATAATGGGCACATGCTCCATATGACAGGCACATGCTGCATATGGGCACAGAGGCTGTATATGATGGGCACAGGGTGCAAATGGAGGGCACAGAGGCTGCATATGATGGGCACAGGCTGCATATAATGGGCACAGGCTGCATATGATGGGCACAGGCTGCATATAATGGGCACAGAAGCTGCAAATGACGGGCACAGGCTGCATATGATGGGCGCAGAGGCTGTATATGATGGGCACAGGCTGCATATGATGGGCACAGAGGCTGTATATGATGGGCACAGGCTGCATATGATGGGCACAGAGGCTGCATATGATGTGCACACGCTGCATATAATGGGCACAGAAGCTGCATATGATGGGCACAGGCTGCATATGATGGGCACATGCTGCATATGATGGGCAGAAGCTGCATATGATGGGCACAGAGGCTGCACATGTTGGGCACAGGCCACATATGATGGGCACAGGCTGCATATGATGGGCACATAGGCTTCATATGTTGGGTACAGGCTTCATATGATGGGCACAGGCTGCATAAGATGAGCGCAGAGGCTGAATATGAAGGGCACAGGCTGCATATGATGGGCACAGGCTGCATATGATGGGCAAAAAGGCTGCAATTGATGGCACAGTGGCTGCATTTTATTGGGCACAGTGACTGCATATGATGGACACAGTGAGGCTTCAATTGGTGTTTTTTTTCAGTTTGCTTGCCCCCCCCCAAAAAAATTTTGAGCACCAGCCACTGAGAAGGCGGTGTGCCCAGGTTTGAGACTTACCTACCAGCAGTGAAGTAACAAAGCCAACTTTCGTTGCCTCTAGAGAGAAGGTACGTGGTTGTAAGGCAAAATAGAGTTCACAGGCATTGTGAAAGGCTCTATATTTGCTGCATATGATGGGCACAGAGGATGTATATGATGGGCACAGGGTGTATATGATGGGCACAGAAGCTGCATATGATGGGCACAGGCTGCATATGATGGACATATGCTGCATATAATGGGCACAGAAGCTGCATATGACTGGCACAGGCTGCATATGATGGGCACAGAAGCTGCAAATTATGGGCACAGATGCTGTATATGATGGGCACAGGCTGTATATGATGGGTACAGAGGCTGCATATGTTGGGCACAGGCCACATAAGATGGGCACAGAAGCTGCATATTATGGGCACAGGCTGCATATGATGGGCACATAGGCTGCATATATTGGGCACAGGCTGCATATTATGCACACAGGCTGCATATGATGGGCACAAACGGCATATGATGGGCACAGAGGCTGTATATAATGGGCACAGAGGCGGCATACGATGGGCACAAAAGCTGCATGAGATGGGCACAGGCTGCATATGATGGGCAGAAGCTACATAAGATGGGCACAGAGGCTGAATATGATGGGCACAGGCTGAATATGATGGGAACAAAGGCTGTATGATGGGCACAGGCAGCATATGATGGGCACAGTGACTGCATATGATGGACACAGTGAGGCTGCAATTTATGTTTTTTTTTTCAGAATTTTTTAGTTTGCTTGTGCCCCCCCAAAAGTTTTGAGCGCCAGCCGCCACTGAGAAGGCGGTGTTCCCAGGTTTGAGACTTACCTACCAGCAGTGAAGTTACGAAGCCAACTTTGGTTGCCTCTGGAGAGAAGGTACATGGTTGTAAGGCGAAATAGAGTTCACAGGCATTGCGAAAGGCTCTATATTTGCTGCATATGATGGGCACAGAGGATGTATATGATGGGCACAGGGTGTATATGATGGGCACAGAAGCTGCATATGATGGGCACAGGCTGCATATGATGGACATATGCTGCATATAATGGGCACAGAAGCTGCATATGACTGGCACAGGCTGCATATGATTGGCACAGAAGCTGCAAATTATGGGCACAGATGCTGTATATGATGGGCACAGGCTGCATATGATGGGTACAGAGGCTGCATATGTTGGGCACAGGCCACATAAGATGGGCACAGAAGCTGCATATGATGGGCACAGGCTGCATATGATGGGCACATAGGCTGCATATATTGGGCACAGGCTGCATATTATGCGCACAGGCTGCATATGATGGGCACAAACGGCGTATGATGGGCACAGAGGCTGTATATAATGGGCACAGAGGCTGCATATGATGGGCACAGCTGCTGCATATGATGGGCACATAGGCTGCATATATTGGGCACAGGCTGCATATTATGCGCACAGGCTGCATATGATGGGCACAAACGGCGTATGATGGGCACAGAGGCTGTATATAATGGGCACAGAGGCTGCATACGATGGGCACAAAAGCTGCATGAGATGGGCACAGGCTGCATATGATGGGCAGAAGCTACATAAGATGGGCACAGAGGCTGAATATGATGGGCACAGGCTGCATATGATGGGAACAAAGGCTGTATGATGGGTACAGGCAGCATATGATGGGCACAGTGACTGCATATGATGGACACAGTGAGGCTGCAATTAGTTTTTTTTCAGAATTTTTTAGTTTGCTTGCGCCCCCCCAAAAGTTTTGAGCACCAGCCGCCACTGAGAAGGCGGTGTTCCCAGATTTGAGACTTACCTACCAGCAGTGAAGTTACGAAGCCAACTTTGGTTGCCTCTGGAGAGAAGGTACATGGTTGTAAGGCAAAATAGAGTTCACAGGCATTGCGAAAGGCTCTATATTTGCTGCGTTCACCCGCAAATCATTCGGGCGTGGGTACCCTCGGTTCTGGAGGCAGCATCACCACTTCAGGTGCGGATGAGGTGCCAGCTCAGGTAACGCCTTGAGGGTTGGTGGGAGATGACAAAACTTGGACCCATTCTTCCAGCCGCGTGTATTCCTCTTGTAGAGTCTTAACAGCTTGTGTCAGGCCCACCAGGTGTTGGCACAGTTCTTCCATGGGGGAGGTTCCTTGCTCGGGCTCAGACATGGCTGTCTGATACTGTCCAGTTCCTACGTACCTGACTGATGAGCCGAGTGCAGAGGAAGGCCTCCCTTACGTTTCTGACTCGCAGCCCCTGGTAGAGCAGACAGGTGGCACGGAAGTGCAGAATGGTTTGAGTGCCTGGTGGGTCAGCTGTCAGAAGGGCTGCTCCGAGGTTCCTGATGCTGCAGAGAAGAAGACCAGCTGGGAGTAGGATCAGAACAGCAGACAGACTGGAGGCTGGAACACCCGATATCCGGACACACACACACACCCAGATACTGGGTCTGGCACATAGTAGAATAGTCCAGAGGGTTGTGGATATAGGTAAGAGCAGCAGGCAGGCTAGGTTCAGCACAGACAGGGGATGCTGGAGCAGGTGCCAGAGGCAAACAGGTCGGGTCACAGGCAGGGTCAGTAACTGGCGAGCAGCATGGTATCCAAAAGAGCAGGCAGGTTCAAGGTCAGAGGAGAGCCGAGGTAAGGTGCAGGCAGAAAGCAAGAGAAGTCCAAAGGTCAAGCCGGGTCATTCAGGAAGTAGATCACAAGAGCAGATTAACAGGAGCAGGGGTCACAGGAAGCAGCAGGTCAGATATCATTGGTCCTGTCTGCATATCCTGTTTAAATAGACTGTTTGGTGCTGAGAATCGTGCACCAGCTCAGCCAGCAATGTTTCTTCCACTGTGCACTTCCTGACAGTATCATTAATGAAACAGGCGTTTGAGGAAACACTGAAGTTGTTTGCAACGCAGACACAGGCTTCAACTGCTCCAGTTCCTTCTACCTCTCGCTCCCTATCACCTCAAATACCTCCGGTCACTCAGGGGAACCCAGAGGCACAAGTGCCTTCGGCTTCAGATGCATCTTCTGCTGAAGAAGAGGATACACAGTATAATGGATTCGACTTCGCCTTAGTCCAACCTTTTGTGAAGGAGATTAGGCAGGCCCTGCTGTGGGAAGAACCTCAGAAAAAGCAAAGGAAGTACTTTGCAAACATGAGAAGGGATGCAGTGCATTTTCCCTTCGTGGAAGAGATCCAGGAGGTTATCTACGATGAGTGGAAGCAATCAGCTAAAAGGATTACATTCAAGAAGCTTTATCCATTTAAAACGGAGAAGGTGAAGGTTCTGGAGGAGTCTCCAGTAGTAGGCGCAGCACTCATGCGCCTCACCAGACATGTAACCCTGCCACTGGATGACGCGGTATCCTTCAAGGACGTACTAGATAGGAGAGTGGATGTAGAACTTAAAAAGAGCTACACACTGGCTGGTGGGGCATGTAGGCCGTTAATGGCATTGGCCGACATTTCTAAGGCCATGGAGGTCTTTAGCATTATTTTTTTTCTTGTCACTCTGATGTACCAATAAATGACACTTCAAGGATTACAATCTTGCTGGCTATTCTTACTATTGGAGAATGACCTGGGCAAAGTCGAGGTCCTGGCCTCGTTAGAAAATTTAAAGCTAACAGCTTTGCTTATGGTAGAGGCAGCCATCGACTTGTTCAAGATTCTGGTGAAAGTTATGCCAAATGCAGTAACTGCCAGAAGAGCCCTGTGGCTGAGGCTCTGGGTGGCTGACCCAGCATCCAAGCAGGGATTGTGAAGTATACCATTGGAGGGTCACTCCGCGTTTGGAAATAAATTAGACGTGGCCATCGCAAAGGCAACTGGTGGAAAATTGGGGGTTTATTGCACAGGATCAGAGGTTGCTTCATAAGAAAAACACAACCTTCAGAAACACGGCGAGACCTAGAGGCAGAGACGCCAGGTTCTACAGGCCAGGAAGGGAGTTATGCGGGCAATGGCCGAACTCTGCGGCAAACTGCAAATCTAGAAGACCAACCTCTTCCCTGGGGCAAGAACCTCAGAAGTCTTTTTGACTACCCACCGGCTCACACTTGCCAGGTAGGGGCCAGGTTATTCAGGTTATTCAGGTTCCGTCAAGTGTGGGCAAAAAGGATAAAGGAGCCGTGGGTGATATCGACCATCAGGTACAGTCACAGCTGGAGATTCCTCAAACAGCACAGAGGAGCCTTTGACTCAACAAAGATGCCTTCAGAAAAGGAAAAACAGGATGTCTTTTGGAAATGCATAAAGACCCTTCTGGAGCAAGAAGTGATAGTCGCAGTCCCTCAACAGGAGCGTTTTTCCGGAATCTACTCGCCTCTGTTCTTGGTTCAGAAAAAGTCGGGGACCTGGAGGTAAGTAATAGACCTCAGGGACCTTAACAGTTTCATCAAGAAGGATCGATTCAGGATGGAGTCACTCCAAACAATCCTGAAGGTTATTCAACCGGGAGATTGGCTACTGTCAGTGGATCTCAGGGATGCGTACTTCCATGTGCCCGTGGCCCCGTTCTACCAGAGATTTCTTCGGTTCGCACTGGGACAACTTCACTATCACTTTGTATGCCTGACCTTTGGGCTGACCACATCTCCCAGAGTGTTCACGAAGATCCTGTTGGCCCTGGTGGCACACCTATGATTGCAGGGAATCCAAATACATCACTATTTGGACGACATTTTGCTCCTAAGCCAAGACAAGGACACACTCCTGGCACACCGTAAGACATTCTTGTTGACATTGGAGAGCTTTGGTTGGCTGATCAAGAGAAGAGTCACCTTGTACCTACTCAGTCTCTGGTGTACTTAGGCGCAAAAATAGATACTCAGATAGCATCAGTGGCATTACCCAAAGACATGATGTCCTGTATCCTGTAATCCTCAGTAACACTAATATTCCACAGACCCTGTATGTTGACTCCAGCCATCAAGGAGATATATTCACTAAGCAATTGGCGCAGTTGATTAAAACAGTCTATCCTCACCAGTCTTGGACCAAGGTGTCAGGAGTGATCCGAGGTCCAAAGGAATATTGTATGACATACTACAATCACTTTAAACAAGCTGTGGAATCGGCTGGTGGGGACATTACTAACAGTGCCCTATCACCTGTATTGATACATAGCTTCATTACCGGGTTGAGAGGAAACATCACGTAAAAATTGATGACTGCAAATCCAGAAGGAAGAGATAAGCCCCTCTTCTCTTTGTTGTCACTTGCAACTGCTATTGAAAGGAATATAGCAGATTGGGAGTCACAGAAACCTCAAAAGGATCTGTAGTGTCACTGATCAGTTGAACAGATACGACCCTGGTTGTGTTGGAGGTGCCGAGGTGACATTGGCTCCCGCTTTCATATTTTTTGGGAATGTCCCAGTATTCAATCCTTTTTGCTGGCTTTATCCTCTTGGCAGCAAAACGAGCCATACCCTTGAGATGGTTATCCTCATCTCCACCCACTCTCTCACAAGTCCTGCAAATACTGGAGAACTCCCTTGACCCCGCTAACATATTCCCTTAAAGATTCCATGGTGCTCCTCTCTCCCCCTCTATGTGGGAATCCCATGGAGTGCCTCTGTCTGGTATAGGCACTCTTGAGACCCCACTAACCCTAGACCCAGTGAGCAACATCTCCTATGGTGCGATATACCAATATACATGGATTGCCCACTCCCTGGGTCCCTCCCCATCCCGCCCCCTCTCTTTGCCTCCCTCCTCTGACCTACACAACTGTTATACTGTAAACTTGCAAAGTTGGTAGCATTGTAGCCTTACCTTTAAGGCTTCGGCCTATGTTATATACTTTCTGAAAGATTGTACTTATTTTGTACTGACAACTGTTTGACATTGCCTTCCCTTCTGTATTTTTGAAATCCTTTAATAAAAACATACAATTTATAAAAAAACAAAAGGGAAATCGGTTTGGTTCAACTGCCACAAACCCGGACACTTCAAGAGGGAGTGTAGTGCTCCAAGACAAAGTAGGCCACCATGACATGAGAGGGAATCTGAAAGAGACCTCAAGTGATGGGAAAAGCTCCTGGTGTTACCTGTAATCTCGACAAATGAGCAAGGTAGTGCTTATGTACAAATGCAATTAAATAATCAGACCCTAAATCCAGGGCTCAAAATTTCAAGTCTTGAGCTACTAGCCAGGCCTTAAGGGTTACTAGCCACCAGTTGCCCCACCCAACCCCTACCATGCCCCGTCCCTAATCCCACCCCAATGCATGCCCTCATAAATTCTCATGAAATTACACTTAATTGTTTTTTGCAGTATTAGGTTACATAAATAAATATTAACAACAACTTTATCACCCGTGCCATCAATGCAGCCTCACCCGTGCCCATCAACGCAGCGTGACCAGTGCCCACTAACACAGCCTCACCTGTGTCCATTGCAGCCTCACCCATGCAGATGAAGATGCAAATTAAGGACTCTGAACGGCCGCACTCCAAGAAAAATTCAAAAGCCTTTATTGGTAAAATGTGGAATCACACAAAAATAGGTCACAGCAAAGCAAGAAAATAGCTAATGCATTTCACACTACCAAGAGTGCTTACTCATAGCCTCACCCATGCAGCCTCACCTGTGTCCGTCATTGCAGCCTCACCAGTGCAGTCTCACCTGTGCAGCCTCACCTGTGTCCATCATTGCAGCCTCACCTGTGCACATCATTGCAGCCTCACCTGTGCACATCATTGCAGCCTCACCTGTGCACATCATTGCAGCCTGACCTGTGTCCATCATTGCAGCCTCACCCATGCAGCCTCACCTGTGCACTTCATTGCAGATTCACCAGTGCAGCCTCACCTGTGTCCATCATTGCAGCCTCACCTTTGTCCGTCATTGCAGCCTCACCTTTGTCCATCATTGCAGCCTCACCTGTTTAGATCATTGCAGACTCACCCATGCAGCCTCCCCTGTGTCAATCATTACAGCCTCACCTGTGAAGCCTCACCTGTGTCCATCATGCAGCCTCACCAGTGTCCATCATTGCAGCCTCACCGGTGTCCACCATTGCAGCCTCACCTGTGTCCACCGTTGCAGCCTCACCTGTGTCCATCATTGCAGCCTCACCCATGCAGCCTCGCCAGTGCAGCCTCACCTGTGTCCATCATTGCAGCCTTACCCATGCAGCCTCGCCAGTGCAGCCTCACCCGTGTCCATCATTGCAGCCTCACCCATGCAGCCTCGCCAGTGCAGCCTCACCCGTGTCCATCATTGCAGCCTCACACGTGCAGCCTCACCTGTGTCCATCATTGCAGCCTCACACGTGCAGCCTCACCTGTATTCATCATTGCAGCCTCACCTGTGCAGCCTCACCTGTGTCCATCATTGCAGCCCCACCTGTGCAGACTTACCTGTGTCCATCATTACAGCATCATCAGTGCAGCCTCCCCTGTGTCCATAATGCAGCCTCTCCTGTGTCCATTATTGCAGGGTTACCAGTGCAGCTTTACCTGTGCAGAGGGGGCGGCTGGTTTATTATAGCAGAAGAGAGCGTGTAGGAAGAGGAGATCTGACTTCATCACAGAGCGGGGTTTACCCGCTGTAACAGCTTTACATTACAATTGGCGTCCGCACGCCGTCACACACAGCCCCGCCTTCCTGAACCCGCACCTGTGACAGACAGAACGCGTGTCCAATGTCAGGGCGCGTTCTCTCTGTCACAGGTGCAGGGTCAGGACGGCGGGGCTGTGTATGATGGCGTGCGGACACCAATTGTAATGTAAAGCTGTTAAACCCCGCTCTGTGATGAAGCCAGATCTCCTCTTCCTACACGCATTCTTCCGTTATAATAAACCGGCCATCCCCTCTGTTCTTCCACACTTTTTCTCGCATTCATCCCCCACTGATGGCGGTGCTCACCCCCCCTGCTCCCAGGCAGCCCAGCTCCTCGCCAGACCTAATTTTCCACTCGCAAAATGCGAGTAGGCGAGTGGAAAATTTGAGGGCTGCTAAATCTATTGGTAGACATCGGGGCAGCTCGCACCATTTTAAAATCCAGTGAGGTGAATCTTCCCATTCAAAATACTGTGAGAGGAGTTGGGCTAGGTGATATATCATATCCCCTATTGGAAACCACTCCCACAAAAGTTCACGTTGGACCCTTTCAAACTTAAGCCTCCCTGCTCTTGAGCAATTCAATTCCTTGCAATTTTCTGGGAAAAGATTAGCTCTCCCAAATGAGAGCACAAATACAATTTACTGAGGATGGAGTGGAAGTAAACATCCCTTCTGATCCAGGCCAACACCAAATGGTAGAAATCTGGGATAGCATCATTGTCTTGTGTAAACTGGAACTGGATGCAAGTTTTGCAGAGAGCTTGCCCATTCATTCATTCAAAAGCACCAATCCAGATGTTTGGGCTAAAGAGAGGAACACGGGACTTATGATCCGCTGCCCCCCTGTTAGGATCAAACTAAAACCAGATGCTATTATTCCTAGATTACCTCAGTATCCATTGAAATTTGGTCTCAAATTCCCTCCAATTGAGCCAAACACCTCCTGAAAGAGGGCATATTGGTGTCACGTACCTGGTGGCTGAGCCCACTTATGCAGGATACTCCTCGTATTCCTCTGGCTCGAGAACCCCTGATAGAGCACACAGGGGCTCGGGAGTGCAAAGGGGCACAAGTGCCTGACAGGTTACAGGTGTAGGGCAGATCTGGACTTCTGGAGTGCTGCGAGGAGACCAGTTGTGGACTGGAGCTGGGACCCTGGAGGTGTACTGTAGTCCGGGAGAAGTAAGCAGGTAGCTAAAGACTGCAGACAACAGGGAGGTATAGCAGCTCCAGGGGATCAGCAAGAAGGACCAGACTGACAGCTGGAGGCAGCAGCAACTAGGAGGTGTCCTGTAGTCTGGAACACAAGCCGGTTTCAAGCAGGCCGGGTCATACACTGGTGGGCAGGTGCGGTACAGAAGCAGCAGGCAAAGTGTAGTAGTGTAGCAGGTTGGGTCGGTAACAGACGGGCAGCGAAGGACCAAGGAGCAAGCAGAAGAGATGTCAGGACAAGCCGGGGTCAGAGACTGGCAGCAAGCAGTGAAGGTCAAAGACAAGCCGGGTACAGGAATCAGGTTCAAACAGGATAACAGGCAGCTAGGGGTCTCAGGAACGCTGTAGACCGGACAGCAAGATGGCATGGTAACAGTCTCCTTTAAATAGTGAGCGTTCGCTCGCGTCTGTGCGCATTTGCATGCTATCGCGCATGTGCCGAGCGGCTCTTTCAATGGGGACGCTGCGTACGGATCTTCTACTGACAGTCAGGTTCTTGGAACGTCTTCCTTGACAATTGGTGAAAGTGAGTTCACCAGCTAATAATAGGATTTTTATAACAGCTTACCTGTAAAATCCTTTTCTTGGAGTACATCACGGGATACAGTGCTATAGTTATTAACTATATGGTATATAGGCACCTTCAGGTGATGGACACTGGCACACCCAAGACAGGAAGTTCACTCCCTATATAACCCATCCTCCTACCAGGAGTACCTCAGTTTTGTAGCAAAGCAATATACACAAATCCCAAAAGAGGGGAGGGACCTCTGTGTCCCGTGATGTACTCCAAGAAAAGGATTTTACAGGTAAGCTGGTATCGTACATCATGGGACACAGAGCCATAGTTATTAACTATATGGGAAGTCCCATAGCAAAAAAAAGAAAACAGGCTGAAATGTTTACCGGATGGTACAAGACCTGAGGGCAATTAACAAAATCATCCAAGAGGATGCTCCAGTGGTACAAAACCCTCACACTATTCTGAGTAACATCATCCCTTCTAATCAATATTTCAAACTTATGGATTTGAAGAGTGCCTTTTTCATGGTACCACTCCACCCTGACTGTCAATACCTTTTTGCCTTCAGTTTTGAATGGCAGCAGTATACCTGGAGTAGATTGCCCATGGGTATGGTATCTAGCCCAAATGAGTACAGCAAAGCAATAAAAGAATGCCTGGACAGGTGGCACTGCTCGGAAGGTATCACTCTCCTTCAGTATGTGGATGATTTGCTGATTGGAGGCGACACGAGAGAGGCATGTAGAGATGCCACCATCTCCTTGTTGAATCACCTTGGAGAGGAGGGATGCAGAGTATCCCCCACCAAGTTTCAATACAATGCGGACCGAGTTGTGTTTTGGGGTCAATGCATCTCCCAAGGAAAAAAAAAAAAAAAACTTGACACAAGACCGAAAGAAGGCTATTCTGAATAGCAAAATGCCACAAAATGCAAAACAATTGAGGGGATTCCTAAGGTTGGTTGGATATTGCCGACAATTGATACCAGAAATGTCCAATTTTGGTAAGCCCCTCTATGACTCTGTAAATAAACTGGGAAACTGGAACTCAGTGAAGGGCAAATGCATGCTATTCAGACCTTGAAAGCTGCAATCAGTGAAGCCCCGAGGGCAAATTTAATGGCCAGCAGTTCCCTATCCCCCACATCATAATTTTTCTCTGGCGGGCTCAGCTTCCGGGAGGCAAAGGCCACTGGGTGAAGGAGGGCCTTGGCGCCCTGGCGCTGGGAGAGGATGGCACCGAGGGCAGTCTCAGAGGCATCTACCTCCAACACAAAGGGCAATGCGGGATCTGGGTGCCGTAAGATCGGGGCGGATGAAAACAAGGACTTCAACTGGACAAAGGCCGCCTGGGCCTCTGGGGACCAACTGAACCGACTGTGTTGGTGGGTGAGCAGGGTGATTGGTGCCACAATGGAGGAGAAGCCCACGATAAACCTCCGATAGAAGTTGGCAAACCCAATAAATCTCTGAACTCCCTTTTTATCTTTGGGGGCCGGCCAATCTTGAATGGCCTGTACCTTCTGTGGATCCATGGCAACCCCACTGGTAGAGATAACAAACCCCAGGAACTGGACCGTGGATTTCTCAAACTCGCATTTCTCTGCTTTCAGGTAAAGTTTGTGCTGCCTGAGGATGGTGAGGACTATTTTGACGTGCGTACGGTGGAGTTCGGGAGAGGCCGAGAAAATGAGTATATCGTCCAGGTAGACTACTAGGAAGTCATCCAAGTATCTCCGGAAAATATCATTCACTAGGTGTTGGAATGTTGCCGGGGCATTACAGAGCCCGAATGGCATTACGAGATACTCGTAGTGCCCGAACCTTGATCTAAAAGCGGTCTTCCACTCATCGCCCGCCCTGATCCGTATGAGGTTGTAGGCCCCTCGGAGGTCAAGTTTAGAGAAGACCTTTGGCCAGGTTATCGTCAATGTAGGCCTTGAGAGTGGCTAACTCGGTCTCGGACAGAGGAAAAATACGGCCAAAAGGAACCGCAGCACCGGGTAAGAGATCTATAGGACAATCATAGGGTCGGTGAGGTGGTAGGCGGTCGGCCTGTTGTTTGTCGAAAACGTCCCTAAATTCTAGGTAGGTAGGTGGGACATGTTTCAGGTTGTCAGGTACTGGTACTAGAGCTAAACAGGAAGCCAGGGTTGCGGGGGAGCAGTTTTGGGAACAGTATTGGGAAGGGAAGGAGACCTCCTTCGTCCGCCAGTTAATCAGGGGTTCATGTGCCTGCAACCAAGGGAGCCCCAGGATAATGGGAAACATAGGAGACGGAATAATGTCCAAGCGAAGGAGCTCCTTATGGCCGGAATCGGTAGTAACAGGAATAGGGTTGGTTTCCAAAGTGATCAAGCCGGAGCGCGGAAGGGATCCATCAGCTAGATGAACCTGGAGGCACTGCTTCTTGGGGACCAGGGGAAGCTGGAGCCGCGTGGCGAGGGAGGAATCCAAGAAGCAGCTGCAAGCCCCGGATTCAATTATGGCCGGGAGGCGGACCTCCTTTCCCGTTAACTGCAAAGAGATAAAGAGGGTCATGTAAGTGTGAGATAGACCGGAGACTTGGTAGTTTAAGTTAAACTTGGGAAGGGACTTACTGGGCCTAATGGGGCAGGTGCGAAGATAATGCCCGCGTGGCGTGGGAGGAATCCCGAGAACCAGGCCTAGCTGCATGGGCTCAATTCCAGAAGAGGGCACAGGTTGATAAGAAGGCTGGGCAGGACTCGGCTTGGGCATCATCCAACTGGAGCGAGGCGTCTGGTCTTACGGTTTCCAAGGGATTCCGGCTTTACTGTCACAAATCCAGAGGCCATGCTGCTGGAGTCCTTGGCGGAACTGATACTTGATGGCCGGCCCATTCCAGCCGGTGTCGGCTGACCATTTCCTGAATTCAGCAGTGTAGTCTTCAACCGGTCTCCGGCCTTGGGAGAGATTGTGCAGGGTGGTTTCAGCGGTGGCCCCCTTCTGGGGATCGTCGTAGAGCTGACCCATACTCTCAAAAAAAGTGTCAACTGAGTTCAACACGGGGTCTCTCTGTTCCATTAGGCTATGGGCCCAAGCCTGGGGTTCCTCGGCCAGGAGAGAGATGATGAACCCCACTTTCACCACCTCAGAGGAGAAGGTTCTGGGCTGCAGGGCCAGGTACAGGCATTTTTGAAAGCCCTAAATCTCTTTCGATCACCCGAGAAGCGCTCGGGTGTAGGCACCCTAGGTTCAGGGGAAGCCACGACCACAGTGGGGTTGATGGGGGCTGCTGATGGAGGAACCCCGCTGATGGTGGCTGAGTTGCCGGCTGCAGGGGCAGATGGCCCGGTTAGTTGCTGTAGGCGACTGTCAACTTGAGCGTAGCCCATCTGCAGTTTTTGGACAGCCTCAGTAAGTGCTGCCATCTGCTGACACAGGATCTCAAGAGGTGAACACGCTCTGTCGGTCTCAGACATGGCTGGTCTGTACTATCAGAGATGTACTTACCGAGACCGAGATGCTGAGAGCGGTTCACCCTTGCGACCCGGCGCAATCTGCCCCCTGGAGGTGAAACAGGGAACAAACGGCACCAGAAGGCACAGGTCACCTCCGGCAGGTGGGACCAGTGGGATGCCCGGGAGAGATGTGGACCTGGCCTGGGCAGACCGGCAGATGGCAGGGAGGAGAGGCAGGAGCCCAAACACCTGGTTGATGAACTGACGGAGCCCAAACACCTGGTTGATGAACTGACAGAGCCCAAACACCTGGTTGATGAACTGACACCGGTCACTGAGCAGTCAATAGTAATGAAAGTCCGGAAAGCAGGCCGGGGGTCAAACACAGGTATAATGCAAGTCCGTGGAAGCAAGCAGGGAGTCAGACACAGGATCTGGCAGCAAGTCCGTTGAGCAAGCAGGGGGTCAAACACAGGTTCAGGCAGCAAAGTCCGTTGAGCAAGCAGGGGGTCAAACACAGGATCAGGCAGCAAAGTCCGTTGAGCAAGCAGGGGGTCAAACACAGGAGAGAGCAGCAAGAGTCCGTTGAGCAAGCAGGGGGTCAAACACAGGAGAGAGCAGCAAGAGTCCGTTTAAACAAGCCAAGGGGTCAGGATGCAGGATCAGATCTGGTAAACACAGGAGACACACAGGCACTGAGCTGGAAAGACAGACCAGCAAAGTGCCTGTGCGTCAGGCAGCTTTTATAGGCGCCTAGTGGACGCTAATTGTGCGCCATGGCGCACAAACGGGCGCCAGTGCGCATGCGCGAGCGCCGGACCGCCGAGCCGCGAGTGCGCATGCGCCGGAGAGCCGGGCCGCCGCGCATGCGCACCGGGGAGCGGGCCGTTCGTCCGGCGCTGGGTCCCTGACAACCATCTACTTGTTGAATCACCTTGGAGAGGAGGGATGCAGAGTATCCCCCACCAAGTTTCAATACAATGCGGACCGAGTTGTGTTTTGGGGTCAATGCATCTCCCAAGGAAAAAAAAAAAAACACTTGACACAAGACCGAAAGAAGGCTATTCTGAATAGCAAAATGCCACAAAATGCAAAACAATTGAGGGGATTCCTAAGGTTGGTTGGATATTGCCGACAATTTGTAAACAAGAAAAACCGCGCTAACCAAATAGAGGAGGGGAGGGGGGGGGGAGGGGAGGGGGGAGAAACAAAATCAAATGTGGATGACAGAAAAAAACGATAAAATAATAATAATGATGGAAATAAAAATAATATCTAACCCGGCTGCAGAATAGTGGGATAAACACAATGCAATATAGAAGAAAAGAAACTGCGCCAGGTAATAAGCTAAAATGTCTATACCATAATCAAAAACAATCCTATTGAGAACTGCTGACACATGACTAGTGGGTAAATAATAATAAAACAGTATAGAAGCACACAGATTCTAATGTGAACAGTAATATCTGGAGGTAATGGTAATAGATAACTGAGTGGTTATAAATAGCAACATGTGACAAGAAAGTCCTGTGTTCTATCACACACTAGCCCATGTGTGAATCAACCTGTGGGGATAGAAAATAGTTCAAAAAGTTTGAGTGCCGTCCTAGGATATGGCTTCCTATTCTTAGGGACCAGGCACTCCAGGTTAAACTTCTTTTCACACCGCTGTGCTCCACACCACACAAAAGTGCCGCCACCAGTATATAATCTCCTTACCAGATGGTAGGCAAAATCAAGCCATTCAAAATGAACCCATACGGAAATCCTGACTTCCAAAAGGTGAGGGGACGGACGTCAAGATAAACGATCTCCCAGCGTATGCTACTCACACCGGACACAAGACCTCAGACCAGACCCAGTAGAAAATCAGATCCAGAGAATAGCACTCGGCGGTGCATCAAATATGGCCAGGAGAGAAAGAAGGCAGACCATAGTATAATAACGTTTAAAACATATAATGAGTATTTTATTGGTCAAAAGTACTCACATTTAAAAAGAAGAATAGAAAGCGCATAAGAAGACTCCAAATGGAGTGACACAGAACGCCGGCCGGCATACAATAAAAACGAACCCTTCCTCCTTCCAGAGACGCTGAACGCGATGACGTCACTGCACGCCTTCCCAGAAGCTTTTCGTCATACAAGACATTCTCAATGGGGATGAGAATGAGAATTGAGAATGTCTTGTATGACGAAAAGCTTCTGGGAAGGCGTGCAGTGACGTCATCGCGTTCAGCGTCTCTGGAAGGAGGAAGGGTTCGTTTTTATTGTATGCCGGCCGGCGTTCTGTGTCACTCCATTTGGAGTCTTCTTATGCGCTTTCTATTCTTCTTTTTAAATGTGAGTACTTTTGACCAATAAAATACTCATTATATGTTTTAAACGTTATTATACTATGGTCTGCCTTCTTTCTCTCCTGGCCATATTTGATGCACCGCCGAGTGCTATTCTCTGGATCTGATTTTCTACTGGGTCTGGTCTGAGGTCTTGTGTCCGGTGTGAGTAGCATACGCTGGGAGATCGTTTATCTTGACGTCCGTCCCCTCACCTTTTGGAAGTCAGGATTTCCGTATGGGTTCATTTTGAATGGCTTGATTTTGCCTACCATCTGGTAAGGAGATTATATACTGGTGGCGGCACTTTTGTGTGGTGTGGAGCACAGCGGTGTGAAAAGAAGTTTAACCTGGAGTGCCTGGTCCCTAAGAATAGGAAGCCATATCCTAGGACGGCACTCAAACTTTTTGAACTATTTTCTATCCCCACAGGTTGATTCACACATGGGCTAGTGTGTGATAGAACACAGGACTTTCTTGTCACATGTTGCTATTTATAACCACTCAGTTATCTATTACCATTACCTCCAGATATTACTGTTCACATTAGAATCTGTGTGCTTCTATACTGTTTTATTATTATACCAAGGGATTCCGGCTTTACTGTCACAAATCCAGAGGCCATGCTGCTGGAGTCCAGACACAGTACCATGGAGGACATGACAAGCCCATTGGCTATTACAGTTGTCAGATTGACACAGTTGTCAATGCAGTGGCACCATGCCCGAGGGCAGTAGCAGCAGCTGCTGAAATGCTGACAAAAACTGCAGACATTGTGCTAGGGAACCCATTGGAAGTTATGTACCCCGTGAGGTTCACGTGGTCATGCAGAACCTGACCACAAAGCATATTTTGTCAGCGAGATTGACCAGATATGAACTGGCACTTTTAACACCCACAAATATTACCCTCAAAAGGTATGCAAAATTAAATCCAGGTACATTGCTACCAGAGAAATTGCAAGATGAAATAGAGAGCCATGACTGCAATGCAGAATGGAGGATCATTATCTGGAAGCACAGAGAGTATGAGACACCCCCATCCACAATGCTGACCTCACTGTTTTTGTAGATGGGTCCCGCTTCTATACTGAAGATAGGCACCTTGTTACTGGGTATTCAGTAGTCGCCAAGGATGAAATCCTTTTCCAAGGAAAACTACCTGGGCATCATTCCGCCCAGGTGGCAGAGCTTATGGCTCTCATGCAAGCTTGCATAGTAGGGAAGGAAAAAAAGTTCAATGTCTACACAGACTCAAGATATGCTTTTGGCAAATGTCACGATTTTGGCCAACTATGGAAACTGAGAGGCTTCCTGACAACCTATCAAACATAGTGAGCTCATTAAGAAAGTCCTTGAGGCACTTTGGTTCCCAGAGGAAATAGCAGTCCTAAAATGTGCAGCACACACCAAAGGCATGGATGAGGTTTCACTTGGGAATGCTAAAGCAGATATCACTGCAAAGGCAGCTGCTGTAACTGGTACTAAGTCTGTGGAAATCTTCATGGCCACACCTTCCTTCGACAGTCCTGATCAGCCAGATTTGACTATTTTGGAGAAATTGCAAGTGCAAACTGATGAAAAGACAAAACAGAAGTGGCAAGACCAGGGATGTATAGAAACAGACGGACTTTGGGCCCATGAGGATGGAAGGTACTGTGCCCCTCCAGCACTGTATCCATATTTGGCTGAGGCATTGCACGGCCCCTCTCATCTGTCCAAAGGCGCAATGGTCTCCAAAATCACATCCCACTGGGTGGCCCCTGGATTCACCACAGTTGTGGAGAGATTCTGTCAAGGGTGCGAAACATGTCGGATACATAATCCTGGGAGGCTTGTCAAAACCTCAACTAAGCATTTGCCTAAAAGCACAGTATCCCTTCAAGAGACTGCAGATTGATTACATTCAATTGCCAAAATGTCAACAATTCCAGTATGTCATAGTATGTGTAGACATGTTTTCAAGATGGGTAGAGGCCATGTAGCCAATGCTACTGCATCAGTCACGGCAAAGAAACTATTGCAGGAAATTGTGTGCAGGTATGGCCTAATGGAGACCATAGAATCTGATCAAGGGAGCCATTTCACAGGCCAAGTGATGGCTGAGGTTATGGGAGGACTCCAAATTGAACAAAAGTTCCATACTCCCTATCACCCGCTGGCATCAGGGAAGGTCGAAAGGTATAATGGGATGAATAAGAATAGACTAGCCAAAATTTGTGAAAATAGGCGCCTTACTTGGGTGCAAGCTCTCCCTCTGGTGTTGAAATCTATGCGACATACTTCTAGAGGTCCGGAAAAACTATCTCCATTTGAGATATTGTTTGGGAGACCCCCAATGACAGGATTGTTTCTCCCACAAGAGATGACATTAATGTATTGTTCATAAAGATGTATGTGCAGGAATTACACAAGCAGTTCACCAAGTTGCATGCCCAAGCGTTCTCTTCTATTCCAGACCCAAATTCTGATGGTAAATCTCACTCCTTACAGCCTGGAGATTGGGTGGTGATCAAGAAATTTCAACAAAGAGGACTGAAGCCCAGGTTTGAGGGTCCCTACCAGGTATTGCTGACCACCCCCACCTCAGTGAAGATAGAGGGAAATATCTCTTGGGTGCACGCTTCGTATTGCAAACAAGTTCATAAGGGTGTTTAGGGAGCCTGGTAGAATGGGCACGTCTCCCCTTTTAGGTTAACTCAGCTGGCATATTCTGATTTCTGCTCAAGAACCACCAGCTCCTAGGAAGCGAATCCCATTCTACCATGGAACAAAGCCTGTACCCTGAACTCCACCGGATACATTTGTGTGATTGGTGGGGATGGGTAGAGAGGGAACATAAAAATCAAAGCTCCCATTGATGCGCTCTCTCTTAGCCTCATGGAAGACAAAGCATGGTCACGTAAGATCTGTCTTTGTAGCGTATCCATATTATCTTATTTCTCTTTTCTCTAACTTTTTCTATCCTAGGATTTGCCTTAATACATTGATAGCATTTGTATGTCCATTGTAACTATATATCCTTTTTGCATTAATTAAATTTGTAGACTGGCAACACTATTTGTAACGTCACTACGTTATATTTGGTAATATCAGATTATTCTAACGTTTCTTTTCTGTATAAATAAATTTGTTATTATTTTTGCACCGTTATTAGTTTTTAATTCTATCCGTAATAGCTGCAACTGCATTGGTTGATTCTTATATAGACAAAGGGTTTTAATCACTTATTTTATGTATCATTAATCATTTAAGTGAGGTACGAACATTGCCAACACAGTAGGGGGTGGGCGGGGCCTCATCGAGCTGTGCTGCCATGAAGCTCATCAGGAAAGGAAAATTACAGTAAGCATTTTAATTCAATTTTCCATTTTTTAAGCAGAGGCCCTATAGAATAAGATGTTTTTCAAACGCAAATTTTTGGGAAAAAAAATGCACATAAATTTTAGTGAACACAAACACAATATAATTTTTGTTTTTTAACCACTTGCCTACAGTTTTTTTTTTTTTTTTTTTTACTTAGTTTCTGTCAATAAATTTTGTAATTTTTCTCCTTCACTGATGTGCACTGATAGGCTGAACTGGTGGGCACTGATTAGGTGGCAGTGATAAGCAGTGATGTAAGTAACTGAGTTAAAATAAACGGAGTTACTTAACGCAGTTACTTTAGAGGGCAACGAGTAATCTAACTGATTACTTTTCCCCTTATGGTAACGCAGTTCCCATTACTTGGGCTGAGTTACCACAATTACATCTACTGCCACTAGATGGCAGTAGTGTAATTCTGGTGTCCTGCCAAAAAAGTTCCCCCGCCGGATAAGGACCCCCTGTACTGCGCAGGTGCAGCGCTTGCGCAGTATGAAGGACTACGGAGCTTACGAAAATTGCCGAACCTAAACAGCTCTGAGTGAACTCTACACCGCGCAGGCGCAGTTAACATGTAATTGTACGAGGCGATGCCGTACGCTCCCGATGCTCGTGCTACTCTGCAAGGGGTGTCTGTCGTGTAACTAAGCGGCGGGTCTAGTATACCTGTAACCAAGGGGCGCATTTATTATTATTGTTATATATCGAGCTCTGCCCATTAATTTAACATTCGCCCTCTTCTGTAGCCATCCGCCCCTTACACAATATAATAATAGACCCGCCCCTTGCTTAGACACTGTAACAGATCTGCCCCTTGGTAAGAGTAATAATAGAGCAGCCCCTTGGTTACACGATATATAACAATAATAATAAATGCGCCCCTTGCTTACAGTAATACTAGACCCGCCCCTTAGTTACATGTATAGAATATAAAAAAAAAAGTCAGTTACTTTGCTGCATAACGAATTACTTTTCCAATGTAGTAACTTAGTTACTAACGCAATTACTTTTTGGGAGAAGTAATTTGTAACTTAACTAATTACTTTTTTAAAGTAAGATGACCAACACTGGTAATAAGACACTAATATGTTGCACTGATGGGCACTAATAGATGGCACTAATAGGCGGGACTGGTGGGCACTGATAGGCAGCACGGATAGGCGGTACTGATTGGCATTGATTGGTGGCACTGATGGGCAACACAGATGGGCATTGATGGACAGAATTGATGGGCAGAACTGATAGGCGGGACTGATAGCCAGCACAGACTGGCATCACTAATGGGCACTGATTGGTGGCACTTGTGGGCACAGATTTGTGGCACTGGTGTCGCTATTGTAATCAGGGAACTGATGATCAGTGCCCTGATTACATGTGTAGATGTCTCCTGTGAGATGCCCCTGATCGGCTCTCCTCGCCACACACTCTGTCAGTGTGAGGTGAGGAATGCCGATTACCGGCACCTCCATGTTTTAATGTGACCGGCTGTGATTGGACACAGCCGATCACACGGTTAAAGAGCCGCCTCCGTGGCTCTTTACAGAGATTGGGGTTGCGCCATGTCCTAGCAACATGGTGCGGGCGAGTGGCCGTTCTGGCAAGGTCACTAAGGGCCGTCCATAGTTTTGTGATTTTCCTAATGAGGGATACAGTAGGGGACAGTTGCAGTCGGCGCTCTAGGGTCCTAAGTTATTTTTCGGTACGGATCTTCATGGCCTTGGTGTCTTTTTTATTTTTATTTTTTTTATTTATATCAGGAACAGGGCCCAATCGGGCCGACAAGTTACAGAGTATTACAGTACATGTGTCAAGAAAAAACATCTTATTCAAAATACAGAATCCAACAAATCAAGTTATAACGGAGCCAGAAATAGTCATGTTTTTCCGCAGTATATTGCATGGTAGGTTTGGGTTACTGTCAATTCCCTGGAGTTCTTTTCTTGTGTATGGTTGGTTCTGGTAACCAATGTTTCTCTGAATGTTTGGTTCCGTCTATTGGTTCCCTTTCCTCAGAAGGATGTTTCTGTGTATAGTTATCTCAATGTATGGTATCGGGGTCATGTGCCCGGTTCCTTAATTTCCATTTTTTATTTGAAAAGATAGCTCCCCGACTTGGGGGGTGAAGTTAGCTAGAAAGAGTCTCTAAGATGAAGCAATAGAGTAGAGCAATAGAGGGGGGGGTGGACGAAGAAGAGAGAGGGAAGGTGGGTGGGAGGGGGGTAATTGGGGGATGGTATTGCGTTGTTAGGGACGAACGGGCTGGGGGTAGCCGTAGGTTCTCTTTTATTCAGGAGTATGTATGTCTGTGTTACATAGGTTTAGGGGACAGTCGGAGGAGTGTCATCCCTGCGTATCTGACGTGGATTCCTTCAGCGTCTGGCCCTCGGCCGAGTAGAAGTAGATGAAGGTGATCCACAACTGCCAAGTTTTAGAAAATGCTTCCTGTCTATGTTGTGCTGTAAGGACAAGGTCCTCCAACTGTCTTATTTCCTCCACTCTAGCAATCCATGAGGCTATAGTCGGAGGGCGTGTGGACTTCCACTGCAGGGGTATACAAGCTTTAGCTGCATCTAGCAGGTGTCTAATTACCGATTTTTTGTATATTTTCTCCGGGGTGTCTGATGCGTGGAGCAGGAAGAATGCGGGGTCTTCTGGTACTGTGCGCTCCGTGAATTTCTGGATGACCTCGTGCACCACCTTCCAGAAGTGATTTAGTACGGGGCAGGACCAGAATATGTGTAGTAGTGTTCCCTTATCTGCCCGGCAGCGCCAGCAAATATCTGGCATCGCCGGGAAGAATTTGTGGAGCAGTTGAGAGGTCCTCTGTAACAGACCAGTTCTAAAATGGTATAGAGTGCGCCCGCCGAAGACTATATGCCTGCAACAGCCGCTTCCAATTTAGCTGGTAGTCTAAGGTGTATGCAAAATACTTGCTAAGACACTTCCCAGGGCTCCTGGGTAACAGGCGTCATCCTAGGTGCGGGTGTGTTCAGCAAGGGTCCTTGGGAGTCTCCCAGTCCCTTCCCGACCACACCGGCCTTTCCTAAGTGTATGCGTGTGGGCATTCGTAGTGTGGTCAGTGATGTGCAGTAAAGTGGCATGTACATTTCGGGTTGTACAGTATAAGGACGTGGATTTTCATTACTTAGTTGCTAAATAACTTATAAGGCTAACATAAACAGTGTCAACATAACAATTATAACAGAGTTCATAGGCTGATTCATCAAATAAAGTGTTTCCCCGTATGGACTGGCTTCCCTCTCCAGACTGGCCCCCAACTTTGTCAGTTCACTTCCAACTTAACTGCGTCTGGGAGCAACTTCAAGGTGGGAGGAGGAAGAGGGGTGTATTGTGGTATCGCTATTCCCGTCTTCCCCGAGCAGTTCCCTGTAATCAGGGTCAACCTTCCCACCCCCAAGTCTTTGCTGGCGGTATAGTTGCACATCCAATACAGCACTAACAACCCAGTGTCCTGCTAGGAGCAGCTGTATCTTGGGGTTAGGGTCCCATCCCAATCGTGAGCCGCTACCAAGTGTGTACCCCCCTTCCCTGCAACCACTCACATGACCAATATACATGCCGGTGTGTGGTCCCTGTTGATCCGGAGGTGTTGCAGCACTTCTCGTTGTTTGGGCCCTTCCGGGCCAGGTGCTTGATGTGTCTGCGGCAGGAGGGGGGGCACAAGGCGAAAGCTCGGGTGTTTCCTGCCATCAAGACAACCGTTGGTGCAGGGGGGGTCACCCGGGTTTGGCAGGTAAAGCGGCTACCTGTGTTGTCAGGTATAGAGTTCCTATGGTAAAGTGGGGTATGGGATCCAGTCTCTCAGCTGTGTTATCCTTGCGGGAGGGTGTATCAGCTTCTCCTAGCAGCGTGTAGTTGCATCTCCGAAAAGGAGAGGTGGTATACCGGGGATGGGGGTGCCACTTAAGTCGGTGCCTTTTGGTGGGCAACATGGGGTCAGCTCTAGGGCTAACACGGGTCTTGAGTCAGAGCTAAGACAGAGTTCGTACATGACTCCCATGTGTGTCTGCCACGGTTTGGGGATCCAATACGCTCTATTTCAGAGAGGCAGGGACGTCACCCTGGGAGGGTTCCATGGTGTTGCATATGGGGGGGGGGGCACAGGAGTGAAGGCAAGGAAACAGGATGTCCTTGGTGTCTTTTTTTTTAAATGACAGATGACAGTGCCAGACATCTGCCTCGGATAACCGCCTTATGAGCTTCCCAGAGTGTGGGGGGGGGGGGATGTCGGGGGTCTTGTTTTCCATGAAGTAAAATTTTAAGGTGGAGGTTAACTCCGTTGTTGATGGAACGTGCTGAAGCAAGAATGTGTTTAGTCTCCAGTTGCAGGGCCTTGGGTTGGGGGAGCCCAGGTCTAAAGTGAGAAAGATAGGGGCATGGTCTGACCATGATATCGGGAGTATCCAGGCCTCACGTGTTATTCTGAGTGTAGAGTTGTTAACAAAAAAGTAGTCAATACGGGAGTGAGTTCGGTGGGGGGCTGAGTAGAAGGTGTACTGCCAATTCCCCAGGTGGAGAGCCCTCCAGGCATCAAACAGAGCAGAGCGTATCGTCTAGAGAGCTGGCAAAAAAGCTTTGAATCCCTAAGGGCTCGAGCCGAGGATGCTCGGGGGCTCACCACATGGTGATCAGCAGCCACAGAGTGCGTAAGGGTAAAGTTGCCTTCCACCACTAAAAGCCCGTGGTCAGACCGAAAGAGGCAAGTGAACGTTTTAGAGAGAAATCTATACTGTTTAATGTTTGGGGCATATAGGGCGCATAAAGTCATGTCCTGAACATGCCACTATCCTTTAAGGATAACAAAGTGGCCTTGTGGGTCGCTATAGTGTTCCATACCGGTGAATCGGGACCCATGTTTGATAAGTATGGCAACCCCAGCGCGTTTGTGGGGTCCTGATGAAAGGTAGATCTGGGGGAATTGTTTAGAGGTTAATGCAAAGGAGCCCTCCCTGTCAAAGTGAGTCTCTTGGACAAATATAATGTCTGCGCCTGACTGTCTAAACTCCCCTAGTGCCAGATGCCTCTTCTTGTTGGAGTTTAGGCCGTGGACATTCAAGGAGAGAATCTTGGCCATGATATCAGGTGTGAGGGGGGAGGGTGGGAGAGTATCTTACCTGTTGTGAAGGTGAGGGTTCCAAAGACGAAGGCCAGGAGCGGGCACACATCGGGAGGAGGTTAAGGCAAATTCCGCGGTCTGCACGGTGAGCTACACTGTGATAGGGAGGAGGGGGAGAAAAGAGAGGAAGGTGAAAAAAAGAGAGAGAGAAGTTAGCACATAGTAAAACTAAGTAAGTCAGAGCAACTATTGCCACATGACCTTGGGAGGCTCTCCGGCCTAGGTCAGTACGGTTTCCCAGGGATCCACCCACCCCTATTCCCAGGGGGTGGGCTAGGTGGATGCGAGGGAGCCCTTGGCTGGTCATATAAAACAAAAACAGTAAAACTATTGTGATTGTAATCACTCAACTGGGGGGGGGGGGTATCACTCACACATGGGGGGGGGGGGTGATACATGAAGGTTCCTACTCTCTCGAGGCTCAGAGACATGCCCATAAAGTAAACTTGGCATTTAAGTTGGAGCAGCAGAGGGGAAAAAAATATTCAAGAATGTCCAGGACAGATCCATCGGTTTTTCTGTATGACTGGTTGGTCTTCTAGCGGATTGCTCCTGGGGAAGGGGTTTCTGCATTTGGCACTCTTGCAGAGTGCGTCCGTGTTCCGGGAACGGCTGGAGGGGGGGACCTTCTACCAAATTGTGGGAGGTGGGGGTGGTGTGGCCACCAGGTCCCATTCCGGGAGTTGGGGGATAGGGATCCCCAGGGTGTCACAGAATGCGTTTAGGTCCTCCGGGTATCGTAAGACAGGGGACTTGCCCTGATGTTTAGCTGTGAGGCTAAAGGGGGATCCCCATCGATAGGGGATATTTTCACCTTGTAGGTTATGCAACAGGGGTTGTAGAAGTCTCTGTTTTTGCAGGGTTATCCATGAGAGGTCTGGGTACAGTTACAGTTGGGCATCATGGAAGGTCACTTTGGGGGCTAGGCGTGCTTGCCGCATGATCTCTTCTTTGGTGTGGTAGGAATTAATCCTACAGATGTTGTCTCTGGGTTTAGAAGTAAGGTTCTTAGGGCGTAGGGTTCGATGGGCCCTGTCCATTTCAATGTGGTTGGTAGCAGGTTCTCCCAGGAGGTTGTTAAACACATTTTGCAAAATGGTCTGGGTGTCCTCAGGGCCCTCAGTTTCCGGGACCCCTCTTACGCGGATGTTGTTCCTGCGCCCCCTGTTGTCCAGGTTCTCCATGTATATCTCTTAACATGTTGCGCTGTTCTGTGCCCTGAATTTGAGTCCTGTGGACTGCCAGCTTCGTCTCCTGAATTTCTTCTTCGGCTATTTCCACCCTCTCTGCTAGGTGTTTAAGGCCAGACTATAGTACTTGTATTTCTGCACGGCATGTAAATTTTACATCTACTATCAGTTGTTTAAATTCTTCCTTGGTGGGCATCGCCTGTAGGTACGAGTGCCATTGTGGGGGTACAGGGTAGACATGGTCTGGCAGTGGGTTTTGAAATGAGTGGGGTGGAAGTGGCCCAGGGTGAGAGGCAGTGTTGCTCTGGGCAGAGAATGTTGGTTCTGGTGTCGGGCTCCAGGGATCTCCCCAGGTCGACGCCTGGGTAAGCCTGGGGGTCTCTCATGCCTCCTGCCTCGTAGCAATGGGGGGCAGGAGAGTGCACTTTTTGAGCGTAGGTAATTGAGGGTGCCTCCTGTTCCCTGGAGGTGTAAGGGGCCTGTGAGCGTGCTAGTCTCTGTGTTTTAGGTGGAGGTGGGTCATTTATGCTGTCACTGAAGTTTGCAAGAGTTCCCGCAGGATCTTGAAGTACCTGGTTGGCTACGAACATAGGGCTTGGTAGGGCTGGGTAATCTGCAGAGTAATCCGAGGAGACCGGTGATCCGGGGTCCCCCTCATTAATGCCGGGGTCCGATGCTGTCCTGAGCAATTGGGGGTATGCATCCGAGCATTGGGTATACTGTGGGGGGAAGGGGGGCCGGGCATGGCGGACTGCACGCCATGTGACTACATCCCCCCGAAGACGGAATGGGGAGGACTCTCCGCTCCTATAAGGGAAGGGGTGTCCGTGGTGCTCTGCGGGTCCGGTGTTTGTGCTGGCGGGGAGAGCAGTGGAGATGTCTGGGAGCGGGCCGCAGAGGTCTCCGGCGCCATCTTGTCTGCCCCGCCGGGAGACATGGCCGACGGTGGGAAGAAGGTTCTGAGGTCCGTGGAGGAGCCTGGCGGGGGTTGTGATGTTCCCCGGGTTCTTGTGGATTGGGTGGTCCTGGATCTGCCCATTAAATTGCAGAGTAACAACCCCAAATCTGCCTTTTTTCACGGGCTGAGAGAGAGCAGGAGGATCAGGCTTCCATCCAGGAAGGCTTCTGGTCACGCCCCCTACAAGAAAATTTTTCAGACTTGTCTCATCGGATAATTTTGCCTGAATTGTCGATCGGGTCTCGAAAGCTGTGTACTAACAATCAGATTATCGGATAATTTTGCCTGAATTGTCGATCGGGTCTCGAAAGCTGTGTACTAACAATCAGATTATCGTACGATCGCTTCAAAAGCTGTATTCTTCGTACGATTTTCAGATTGTGTGTATGGGCCATTATGGACATGTTCTTGTTGCCACACACCTGTCAGATGATTTTCCACATTTATCAGTCATTCGATGGCTGGATCACACCTTCACTCCTTGATTTGAGTTTTTTTTGCTACCATTTATTAAACATCTATAAATCCAGGTTATATTTACAAATGCTCCTATCACTTTTAATGTGTTTACCATTTCCAAACTCTGGCAAATGAAAATCAAAGCCAGGCACTAGTATGACATTGGATTCATCAAACATGACCTTATGTTTTAGGACGAAACCATTTCTATTTGCAAGTATGCAATTAGGTAAATCTGTAAATATTTTTACTTTATGTTGAAAATAAATTAACACTGATGTGTATATTTACTTTCTGGCCTGGTTCACACTGGTGCGACATACGTGGTGACTTTGGAAGCACAGGTCGCATGACGTGTATAAATGATTGGTTCCCTATGAGAGCCATCTTAACTTAAATAGCCATGGGGCAAGGCCATCCAGTGACATCACCCCACGCCGTTTTATTTTTATTTTGGCGTAGGGTCCCCCCTCAAGACTCATACCAGACCCAAAGGGCCTGGTATTGTCGGATCAAAGTCAGATCCCATTCATTGAAGTCGCATGAAAGTCAGACATAAAGTCATAGGGCAAAGTCGGAGCGGAAGTCGTCCAACTTCCATGTCGGAGCAGTGTAAACTCAGCCTCTGAGATAAGAGAAAAAAAAAGAAAATAAATAAGTATTAAAGTCTGTCAGAAGACGAAAAAAAAAACATAATTTATTTAATCAAGTAAAGCTGTAGTCCATAAAATATCTATATCATGTAAAGAAATTAAAAAATAAAAATAAAAAAGTAATTTTTTCTTGTACATGTTTGGATAACTGTTACCTATGAGGCAGAATCTCAGTTCAAGAATTTGATGCTGATTCTGGATGATACCTGAACAAAGATAGTGCTGTCTCTCTGGAGAGAAAAGGAAATGAAGGCATTGTCAGGGATTGCACTATGATCTCTGAGCGCAGTAAAAAAGTGCTACGCATACATTTTTATTAATGTTAAGTGCAGTATAGCTCATGTTAGATCATGATCTTCTTGCAACATTATTTAAATTTCCTACAACATAAGGGCACACAAAAGATGAAATGAATCCAACTGTCCCAGAACAAATTATATTTGACAATTATCATTATCAGTATTTTTAATGACTCATTCCATCTGTCTTCTCCTATTTTGCCTACATCTTTCTCCCAGCAAGTTTTTACATTTTGAATAATATATTTTTCTGAAGCTGGTAACAATCTCACATACAGTTTAGAAATCTGCCCTTTACCAATATGCTAAACCATTTTATTCCAATTAAGGAATAGACCGTGAACATTTAACACTGTGGGGTTGATGTAAGGCAGATAGGCTGTTTACTTTGCAAGATAATTTTTCACATTAAAATAGCAAATGATGCGAAGCTCTGCTAGCTTCTATCATCCAATCATGGGGAAGCAAAAAATATAGGAAATATAACTTACTTACTTTTAAATCTTGTATCTTGACTTAATCGGCATATGCTACCATGAGACTTTTGTCGCTTGGTAGAATTAACACACTGAAAATAGATGTTCTCCCTCATTTCCTATACCTGTTCCAAACTGTTCCTAACCATCTGCCTACCTTGTACCTCCGGTCTCTGCACCAAGTGTTCTCTAAATTAATTTGGCAAATGTCACGTTCCAGAATTAGATTCACAACTCTATTTCTCCCAAAACATCGGGCGGGGCAGGAGTTCCCGATGTAGCTCTCCATCATAAAGCCACAATCTTTACATTAATCCTGGATTGGTTCCATCACAAATCTTCTAAGTTATGGGTCCAGTTAGAAAGCCACTTGAACCCAACTGATCTCTGTACTCTTCCTTGGACCTTACCTATCAACCGACTTGGCTTTTCAAGCCTTCCCAGTCTCACTCAACAGATGATTCACCTATGGAGATTGTACAAATTCTGCTCTTCACCTATCCCTCTCTACAGGTCCTAGGACCCCCTTTTTTGGGACCCCGGCTTTTCCGCCAGCCCTTCACACTCCAGGGTTTGGAACTGGAACCTTTAAGACCATAGGAGACTAGTTCAGATTCTTAGGGCAGACCTATCTTTAATGGCGATGCGTGCCTCCGTGCCACCAGTCGCTAGTTTACTCCAATGGCTACAGCGTTGACAGGCCCTATATACGATAGGGCCTGTCGACGCTGTAGCCATTGGAGTAAACTAGCGACTGGTGGCACGGAGGCACGCATCGCCATTAAAGATGGGTCTGCCCTAAGAATACGTTTTTTTACCTCCCTTTCAGAGCTCCAAGCTCAATCAATGGAATTCAAATCTCTGCTTTTACAAGACGACCCCCAATACACATGGTCTCCCAACTATACTTGTTGCTCCTGTCAGCCTCATCCCCAGATTTACCCTCCTGTGTCCAGGCATGGGAATCTGAGCTTCATCACTCTGCCCCCCCCTTCTGACTGGATGAAATGTTTCACCTTAACACATAAACTTGCTTTCGCTACTAAACACCAGGAAACGGGATTCAAGGTTACCACTAGATGGTATAGGTGACCATTAGTCATGCATCATTTTAACCATTCCACTCCTGATACTTGTTGGCGTTGTGGCTCCTACAAGGGTACTATGATCCACATATGGTGGGAATGCCCCCGTCTGATTCTTCTGGCAGCATATTTTTAACCTTCACTGCAAATTGATGGAGACCTCAGTACAACCCTCACCTGAAGATAGCTCTCCCGTCAATGCTTCCCGGGATCCTTCAAATTTATTAAAAAGGACGTCCTTTTAACATTTCTTAACAGCAGCTAGAATAGTCATATCTCGCCACTGGAAGATGGTGTACATACCTTCCCTCAAGTATTGGTCCATGGAAGTCGACTCAGAGACCTGGAGCTGCTGTTGGCACATGAAGCTGATAGGGAAGAACAGTTTTTGCTAACTTAGACCTCTTGGTCCATGTTCCGAGATTCATCCAAATTGATCATCTGAGCCTCGGGCGCTCCCATACATATCTCTTCTGGACAATGACGGAATATACTGAATACCTTTCTTTTTTCTAACTATTTACTCTTTATTTTTGCCATAAAAAGTAGTATCAAAATGTACTCTTCAATTTAGTGCTCCCTTCGGCATATCCCTGTATATTAAATCGACTTCTTCAAGTTAACTGTTCTTCATGTTTACTGTGTGCACCAATTCTCCTTGATGTCATCCTAATCGTTAACAAATCCTGACGGCTGTTGCAGTATACTTCAATACTTGTTTATCGATGAATATTAGATTCTATCTTTTAAAGTTGAAAGTTCTTTGTAATCAATATTATAACACTTTACAAACATTAATAATTCATATGTTATTGTATGCTTTTATTTTTTTGATACAATAAAATTGAGATTGAACTAAATCTCATATCTTGGAGTACAGCACACGACACAGTCATTTTATTCTTAAAAACCATAGGTTAAATGCTGCTACATTCAGGTGGCTGGACACTGGAAACGCTTTGCAAGGAATGCCCGCTAATGTATCCACATAACCCCGCCCACTCCGTGAGGCTCCAGTTTTGTCAGCAAGCCACTAGGAGATCACAGGAAAAAAAAAAACACGAACTTGCGTCATGTGCTGTAATCTAAGATATGGAATTTACAGGAAAGTCAAAATTCCACATGAACACAGAAATGTTATTCTTGGACCATGGGACATCCCCAAGCAGTATGTCTAGGGATGGGAAACATGAAGGGCCAAAAGGACCAAGATAAACAGTTGACAGCAGAAGAACCTTCCGGCTGAAGCATGCATCAACAGAAAGCCTATTGGTCACCTAGCAAAAAAAAAAAATTATTGAACATGAACAGGATTCAGTGGTGGTTCTGCAATCTATGAAAAAAAATAGGTGATGGATTCTTGAAGACATAACAGATAAATCAGTTTTTTTTTTTTAAAAAGTCAGCAGCTACAAACACTGTAGCTGCTGACTTTTAATAAGGACACTTACCTGTCTAGGGAGCCCACGATGTCACCCTCCCGAGGCTTATCCGTCCATCAGATCAGGTGCCGGCGCCACCATTTTAACAAAGGGAAACAGGAAGTGGAGCCTTGCAGCTTCACTGCCTGTTTCCTACTGCGCATGCGCGAGTTGCGCGGCGCTTTGTGAATGGCCCTGTTGATTTCTGGGACACACACGTGTCCTAGAAGACAACGGGGCAGCTAGCCGAAAGAGGAGGAAGTGAAGGAACAGTGCAGCGGAATAGGAAGGGGCAGATAATGAAGACTGCCTAGCAACAGGGTTTCTGGTAAGTAAAAAAATAAAAATAAAAAAAAAGTCAAATATTTTTTTTTTATATATATTTTTGTAGAGAATATTAATGTAATTTTTTATTTTAGGGTGGACCTCTGCTTTAAGTAGGGAGAGTAAGCCCCCCCCCCCCCCGAAAGGTGATAAAAAAAAAATAAAAAAATAATAAAAAAGAGCCTCAGGGAAGCAAAGGGCTTCCAGGTAGTGAGGGGAGTCTGGGCAGCAGTACAGCCGACAAGGGCTACAAGGGAAGAAGACCCCATAATATATAGCGGGGAGACCCCAAAGATCAAAACAAGGGGCCGGAGCTCTGCTCGGGCAAAAGCTAAAAAGGCTACAGGGACAAGGGCTTATTTCAAGATCAGCTGTAGAGTCTGAGGATTCCTTAGCTATGGGAATGTGAGTAAATAGTAAAAGGTGAGTAAATACTGGGACCAAGCAATAAAACAAACCTTCTTTGGAAAGAATGATAGGCATCTCTAAGATGCAGTGTGATTTAGTAAGATTTTTCAGGTAGAGGCAACCAGGGGGTGCCATAAAAGCATGTTCTTGAACTTGAAGTCAGCCATAAACTAAAAGTTGTGCTGAAGGAAGCCTGAATGAAAAGGATGTACAGGGTAGAATGAAAGAGTCTGAGAAGGCTGATTTTTGCCGATTCTTTGCTATTCCCTTTTGAAGCCCTAAAAAGACTTAATAATGTACCTCTCCTGGTAAAACTTTAGTAAGGGCTAAAGATTTTTTTTGATATGGTAAAGGTGTGATTAGGGATGAGCTTCGAGTTCAAGTCGAACTCATGTTCGACTCGAACATTGCCTGTTCGCCTGTTCAGCGAACAGCGAACAATTTGGGGTGTTGGCGGCAAATTTGAAAAGCTGCAAGCACCCTGTAAAAGTCTATGGGAGAAATCTCAAGTGCTAATTTTAAAAGCCTATATGCAAGTTATTGTCATAAAAAGTGTTTGGGGACCTGGGTCCTGCCCCAGGGGACATGTATCAATGCAAAAAAAAAGTTTTTAAAATGGCTGTTTTTTCAGGAGCAGTCATTTTAATAATGCTTAAAGTGAAACAATAAAAGTGTAATATTCCTTTAAATTTCGTACCTGGGGTGTGTGTATAGTATGCCTGTAAAAGGGCGCATGTTTCCCGTGCTTAGAACTGTCACTGCACAAAGTGTCATTTTTGCAGGAAAAAAAAGCTATTTAAAATCACTCGCGGCTAATGAATTGCCGGCTCCCGTAAAACAGAGAACAGTCATTCATTGAAAGTCATTGATTGAAAAAAAAAAAAAAAAAAAGCGTGGGGGTTCCCCCAAATTCAATTACCAGGCCCTTCAGGTCTGCTATGGATATTAGAGGGGAACCCTGCGTCAAATTAAAAAAAAAAAAATGACATGGGGTTTCCCCTAAATATCCATACCAGTCCCTTCAGGTCTGGGATGGATTTTAAGGGGAACCCCACACCAAAAAATAAATAAAAAATGGCGTGGGGTCCCCCTCAAAATCCATACCAGACCCTTATCCGAGCACGAAACCTGGCAGGCCGCAGGAAAAGAGGAGGGGACGAGAGCGTCCCCCCTCCCTCCTGAACCATACCAGGCCACCTGCCCTCAACATTGGGAGGATGCTTTGGGGGTCTGTGACCCCTCAAAGCACCATGTCCCCATGTTGATGGGGACCAGGGCCTCTTCCCCACAACCCTGGCCATTGGTTGTGTGGGTCTGCGGGCGGGGGGCTTATCGGAATCTGGAAGCCCCCTTTAACAAGGGGACCCCCAGATCCCGGCCTCCCCCTGTGTGAAATGGTAAGGGGGTACAAAAGTACCCCTACCATTTCACCAAAAAAGTGACAAAAATGTTAAAAATGACAGGAGACGGTCTTTGACAATTCCTTTATTAAAATTTTCTTTCATCTTCTTTCTTCTGGTCTTCTTCCTTTCTTCATCCTTTGGTTTCTTCCATCTTCTTCTTCCATCTTCTTCTTCCTCCGATCTGCTTCTTGCTCTGGTCTTCTCGTCCGGCATCTTCTTCCACGGCGTCGGCGTCTTTTCATCTGTGTCGGGCCGCTCTGCGCAATGGGAGGCTCCCGCTGTGTGAGGCTTCGCTCCGTCTGACAGCTCTTTTATAACGGAGGGCGGGGCCACCTGGTGACCCCGCCCCCTCTGACGCACGGGGACGTCATTGGGGACTTCCCTATGGCTTTCCCAATGACGTCAGGGGGGGCGGGGGGGACGGAAAAAAAACCTGACGGCTCAGGTTGGAGCCGCTGTAATAATGAGTACAGCGATCTCCCCTGCTGAGCTATTGTGTTATGACAGGTCACTCTGGCTATCGCTTTCAGCCATTGGCTGAGAGCGCTGATTGTGAGCCAGGCAGCTGCTGCTTTTCTAGCATGCTCGTCCAACAGAAGCCGGGTGCCATACACATGGGCCAAATGTCGACTGTTTTTTTATTGAACCGGCTGATGTTGCGTGACATTTGGCCCCTGTGTACTAGGCTTTAGAGTCAGGTCTCAGAGATACCTTGAAATATGAATAATTAAGCCATTACCAGGTGTCGAATAATAGAACACTATAAATTGCTATGACTATTCCCCACAGCAAGGACTATCCATATGGTGATGGGGTTATAACCCTATTAGATGCATTTGTAAAAACGAAATATCTTAAGTGAGAAATATACTATAATAATAGGCCTATAAGAAACCAGACAAAGGCCTAGCTACTGCAAAAAACCTAATGGCTGGATCACTTGTGACCATGCCGAAGTTAATTTACTGTAGTAATTTTTATATCCTTTTATGGATAACAACGGGACATGTATACCCAACAGAAAAAGTTCTCTCTATGGAGACTTTTTTTTAGGGGCGCTGACAATCAGGCTGCTCATAAGGTGGTAAGTTTATAAAGAATTGTTAACAGAAGGCATGACGAGAGCACAGCAAGGGAGGCTCATTTTGTACCTCTCAGAAAGAGAAGGTGAAACTGAAAAAACCTTAACATTACTGAATTTTGGCTTGCCAGTAGACATGCTACAATCTACATGAAATAAGGAAATCCTTAGTGATTATTAGTTTTGTTTTTTTAGCTGTTCTGGTGGACTTAGCTTAAAAGATATGCCTGGTGGCAGAATGGCACGGGTGCACAAAAGGGAGTACCCGTATGTCCCTTCGTAATCCTGGGCTAGCGGGCGCACGCGTGTCACTGGCGGCATGGGAGCGTGCCCGTGGACTCGATGTCCGCTGGTGGGGAGGCAGAATAGGGAAATGCCTATGTAAACAAGACATTTCCCTGTTCTGCCTAGTGACATGACAGGGATCTACTGCTCCCCGTCATCAGGAACAGTGATATCGGTCATGTCCAAGGTAGCCCATCCCCCAGTTAGAACACACAGAGGGGGAACACAGTTAACCCCTTGATCGCCCCTAGTGTTTGACCACTAGCTCCCTCAAACTTAATGGATCGAAAACAGAACTACTGCTCCTCAATGCTAACCGAAGTAAAAAAAACGAAGACCTCATGGATCCCACCAACCATCCTTGGACAGACCATCCTCCCAAGCACCAAAGCCAAAAGCCTTGGTGTCATCTTTGATTCAGAGATGACCATGGATGCACAAATAGGATCATTAATCAGCGGATCCCATCATCTCCTCCGCATGCTTCGCAGACTCATCCCCTTCATCCCGGAAAAGGAGAAAGCAGTAGTAGTAGGAACCATCATCAATTCGCGTCTCGACTACACAAACTCCCTCTACATAGGATTACCGGATTACCAGATTGCACGCCTACAAGTCATCCAAAATGCAGCAGCAAGATTAGTCACCGGAAAGAACCCCTGGGAATCCATCTCCCCATCCCTAAGGTCCCTTCATTGGCTCACGGTAAAAGATAGGATCACATTCAAGACCCTCTGCCTCACCCAAAAGTGTACACAAGGAAATGCTCCACAATACCTTTGTGAGAAAATAGAAAAATACATACCGAATCGCAGACTTCGATCGACAAACCAAAATCGCCTACTCATCCCCAAAGCCCGCTACAAATCGCAGGGAGAACGAAGATTCGCAGTACAGGGACCTCGGCTATGGAATGCGCTACCAAACAACATCCGCTTGGAAGAAAACTATCAGGCCTTCAGGAAAAAACTCAAGACCCACCTCTTTTAATACAGCAGGACAACAAGGGCAGAGAAGCGCCTTGAGGCGATTCAGTTCGCATTTGCAGCGCTATACAAATCATTCATTCAACCCCTTACCTGCCAGTGACATTTACACAGTAATCAGTAGCTATTTTTAGCTCTGATCGCTGTATAAATGTCACTGGTCCCAAAAAAAGTGTCAAAAGTGTCCGATCTGTCCACCGCAATGTTGCAGTCCCGATAAAATTTGCTGATCACCACCATTACTAATAAAAAAATGAATAATAATAATGCCATAAATCTATCCCCTATTTTATAGACACTATAACTTTTGCGCAAACCAATCAATATACACTTATTTGCAATTTTTCTTTTCAAAATTGTCAGGCTTTTTTTTGTTTATAGCGCAAAAAATAAAAACCGCAATGGTGATCAAATACCACCAAAAGAAAGCTCTATTTGTAAGGGAAAATCAACGTCAATTTTGTTTGGGTACAACATTGCACAGCCGCGCAATTGTCAGTTAAATCGACCCAGTGCCGTATCGCAAAAAGTGCTTTGGTCATTAAGGGGGTAAAATCTTCCTGGGCTGAAGTGGTTAAGGAAGCGGTGGGCAAGTCAATAGGAAGCAGTGTTGGTCATCTTACTTTAAAAAAGTAATTAGTTAAGTTACAAATTACTTCTCCCAAAAAGTAATTGCGTTAGTAACTAAGTTACTACATTGGAAAAGTAATTAGTTATGCAGCAAAGTAACTGACTTTTTTTTTTATATTCTATACATGTAACTAAGGGGCGGGTCTAGTATTACTGTAAGCAAGGGGCGCATTTATTATTATTGTTATATATCGTGTAACCAAGGGGCTGCTCTATTATTACTCTTACCAAGGGGCAGATCTGTTATAGCGTGTAAGCAAGGGGCGGGTCTATTATTATATTGTGTAAGGGGCGGATGGCTACAGAAGAGGGTGAATGTTAAATTAATGGGCAGAGCTCGATATATAACAATAATAATAAATGCGCCCCTTGGTTACAGTAATACTAGACCCGCTGCTTAGTTACACGATAGACGCCCCTTGCAGAGTAGCACAAGCATCGGGAGCGTACGGCATCGCCTCGTACATTTACATGTTAACTGCGCCTGCGCGGTGTAGAGTTCACTCAGAGCTGTTTAGGTTCAGCAATTTTCGTAAGCTCCGTAGTCCTTCGAACTGCGCAAGCGCTGCACCTGCGCAGTACAAGGGGTCCTTATGCGGCGGGGGAACTTTTTTGGCAGGACACCAGAATTACACTACTGCCATCTAGTGGCAGTAGATGTAATTGAGGTAACTCAGCCCAAGTAATGGGAACTGCGTTACCATAAGGGGAAAAGTAATCAGTTAGATTACTGCGTTAAGTTAACTCACTTACTTACATCACTGATAGGAAGGAATAATGTCTTCTTTTCCTTTTGCATGAGAAAGTGTACTGGATAATTCATGTGGTAATTCATGTATGTCGTCAGGCAGAGGAGATGCAGAAGATAGTTTTCAGCTGGTTGTACTTGCATTTTTTCAGAAGTGGTGATAGTGAAATTAAATCACGATGACAGAAAATTCTTCTTTAGTCAGAAAGGCCACATGGTGCAAGTCTGATGAGAAGTTAAGTTCAGAGGCTGGAGCAGTGTTGGTATAAGATGTTGCTTTGCAACAAAGGAACTACTATAAACCCGATAGGAACTTAGGAGTTTCCTCAGGGCCTGTGGCAGAATGGCTGCTATGTGTCCCATGTGCTACCACTTACAAGCACCTGTAATCCACCATTGCTAATGGAGGATCTTCCTCTGCAGGGTACGCAGGGAATGGATGTAGCCTGGGGGAGTTCAAAATGTCAGTAGGCTTCCTACTGTTAAAGGGAATCCTGCCATACAGCACCACTCCACACATACAGTATATGGTATTTAAAGTGTTGCTAAACCCAAGACCATGCATTTACTATATCTGGTCCCGAACAGAACATGAAAATGCAATTATTTAAGTAAACAAACTGTTAAATACTCTCTCATGAGTAGTTTATAGCAGTCTAATGACTTCTGTGAGTGTCTGGTTAAAGCTTGTAGGAGTAGTTTTAATTGCTCTCTGGCTGTCCTATGAGCCTGCAGGACCCTCAACCCTCTGTACAGTGTCAATTGGCCCTGTGCCGATAACATGCACCTTCCCAGAAAAAAAATAAACTCTAGCAACACACCCAAACTGAGAATGTGCAGAGTGCCCCCAAGGCTCTGTACTATCAGGAGATAGATTGGGGACTGTGGAAGGGGAGGATTAGAGAAGGACGGGATTAAACAGCCTTTTTACACAATGCGCAGGATTAACCCCATAGGTTCCACAGTGAGTATAACAAGCATGCTTTGCTGCATATTATTATACAGGATTTATATAGCGCCGACAATTTACGCAGTGCTTTACAACTTGAGGGTAGACAGTACAAATACAAAACATTTTAATACAGTAGGAATCAGAGGGCTCTGCTCGTTAGAGCTTATAATCTAAGAGGGAGGGTCATGCATATACAGACTGATTTTGTTGTGGGTTTAGTAACACTAAGTATTTTAATCTAAAAAATTATTTTGTTATATGTAAATTGAACCCAATGTGCCTGATGTTTGTGGTTCATTTTGAATGGTCTTTATTTTTAGAACCCTGCTCTGCTGAAGAAGCCCTTCTGTGCGAAACGCATTGCGACAATAACCACCCACCCATCAGTGATCAATATGTATTTTGGAAGATATTGTTTAAAACAAGATCCATTTATATGGCACGTTACTATGTTTTGGGTGTTGCTAGGTTATATGCAGGGTAGTCTTTTTTATACATGTGTGGATAGATGCGTATATTGCACAGCAAAGTGCAGTTTAATAATTTTGTACAATACATAAATAAATTGACTTTGTGATTTCTATGTTTCAGTAGCGCCCGTACTTTTTTCAAAGTACGCGCTATGCATGTAAAATTTAGTTTTTGCCCGAAACTATAGTTGAGTTTTGGGGTTAATTATTCTAGGTTATGATTTGGCATCAGTTTGGCTGGGCTGTATTGAAGTTCTGCCTGGTCATAGGTGGGTGAGCACCTGTGACAGGCTTAGAACGCAGTCTGGTTGGGCACATTGGGTACTAATCTCTCCCCGGAGCCAATCAGTGGGCGCGTTTGTCCCGCTGTGTATTCCGGGAGAGGGTACTTAAGGTGCTGAAGTCACGTGGTTCTGGGTTACATTCCGGGGATCCGGCCTGGGTCCAATTCCGGCCCAGGAGTGCCTGCTGACTCCATGGCCCCTGTCCTTCTGACCAGCCCCAGGGGCCCTCATGGCCTGAGGTGCGGATCCATCCGTTTCCGAGCCTCAGAGCTGGCTAGTTCAAGGCGCAGTAACTGAAGGAGGATTCTAAGGTGTTCCGGTGCCATCTCAGGATTGGAGAGGCCCAGCAACTCTACATGCGACCAGGGGAGGACTCTTCGGAGGAGGGCCATGCATGAGGCTGGCTGCTCGGTAAGAGCCTGGAAGCTGAGCTGTAAGGACACTAATTGAATCCGCATTTCTTACGGTATCGCTGGATGGGCTGCGAGATACTGGTACTGCAAGAAAAGTTCCTAACCTATCCTTCAGTTGCAACCAAGTTCCTGTGAGAGACCTTTGTACGTTCATCTAAAGTTTCACAACCAAATCTGTGGCAGAGACTTTGCTAACCTAAAAAATCACTTGTTGGCTACTAGATCTACAAGCGAGGATTTACCCAACAGTTGAGCTATCCAGTTGCGAGTGGCTACTCCCTGGATCATCTAGAGTCATGTATTGAGTGTCAGCAGTTCTAAAGTACCTGAGCTAAACTTCGTACCCTTACCCTCTATTCCCAACTGAGAGACTGTGTTTCTGTTTTTGTTTTACAAACAAATAAAAATTCTGAAAAGGAATTCAAGTGTCAGTCTCCGCAAATACTGGCTATCAACCCTGGGAACCCCTAGACAAGAACGACAAGCTACAAAGGCGGAGGAGGTAATTGGTAAGCCCAGAAAATCCAGCCGCTACATTTCTTTTTCATGAAAGTCACATATTTTGTCTTTTTATCGGTTTCTGGAGTTATACTTATGTGGTGCACTATTTATTCACTCACACCATCTTTTTAATAATATTCAGTTTTAGCCAACTTAAGTTCGAGAGGGACCACCTTCTATTGTGTGCAGAGTCTTGTTCAGAACTTAAATACAACCTGTCATTGACCATTCAAACTCTATGGAAACTAGAACTTCATGTTCACCTACTGCATATTCACAGGTGCTCAACCATTCAAAAATTAATGCAAATTTTGGGTCTCATGTTAGTTCCCCGCAGATCACTTCTGTATGTGCAACACTGCATCAGGAATTTGCAGCATGAATCCCTGTTCTGCCGTTGCTAGTTGGAAGTGCTTCTTTTCTCTTTGCTGGAAAATAGTAATGAGGGACATGAACTTGTGTGGCTGGTGAGGAAGCAGGAGGAAATTCTGCTTCTCATTACTGTGCTGGAGCTTCAAGTGATGACATGGCTTTCCTTCTTTGGTGGCATCTCCTGGAGGGGCACCTAGCCCGAGTGCAATTGGAAAACACCAAGGAAGTAATGCATTTAAACCAGAAAGCAAACAAGAGCTTGGCAGCAGTGCTGGAGATGTCGTACATCCTGAGTTGGGTGGAGCATCACATGCCAACACTGTCTGCAGTACACATACTAGGCGACTAGTCTAAGTTTAAAGGGTCTGGATCAGGGAGAGTGGGCCCTTCATCCAGAGGTTTTCCAATAAATCTTCATGCGAAATGGCAAGGTCAATGGCCAACCTCACTGCTTCTCTATTGCCTGCCACTTGGCTTTTCTCCAGCATTGGATGGAACAGCGGTGGGCCTTAAGCACAATTAAGGATCAGGTGTCGTGCCTATTGGGCTATATTGACGATGAGGGTCTACCTAAAAATATGTAAACATTTCTGAGGATAGTACTATTCTATGCTAAAAAAAAAAAAAAAAAAAAAAAAATCGATCACTATGCATTGGAAATCACAATCCTCACCTACTATAGCCTTTTGGCTCACTATTATTAATCAGGCTATACCATTGTACAAGCTAACATATGAATCCAGAGGATGTCCAAAAAAAATTTAAAAAAATAAATAAATAAAAAAATTTAAAATTAAAAATAAATAAAAAAGGTGCTCCGAGAATACTATCCCACCTGCCAATTAAAGATCATTGAAAAATATAAATTTATCAAAGGGTTTATTATCATGGCACAAAGATATCTATGCAAGGTTGTTCTGTACTGATCAAATGTATACCAGTTTGCCGTATATGATCTTGGGTTGAGCGATGTCCGCTCTATAAATGTATGTATTGTTGTTTGTTTGTTATATAATGAAAACAAATAAAAAAATTTACCTTTAAAAAAAAAAAAAAAAAAAAGAAGGATCAGGTGTCAGCGTTGGAGGTCCTATTTCTATGTCCCCTTGTGTTGCTTCAACTTATCCACACCTTTATCCACACCGGAATTCTTTTTCTCTCCACCCTCACACAACCCCCTGCCTCCGATTGCCCACAACACATTCACCCTTCTAACTAGGACACAGTTCAGTGGAACTACCCCCTGTGCCAAACACAAATCGAAGGGCTGGTCCTTCCTACCCAAAAAGTGTCTGCTTTGCTTTCCAGCTGGGCTTGGATTGGTTACACACAGAAAATAGACTGGGTGGGAAATAACAGAGACTGCATAAACCAATACACTTTCATAACTACTGCTTCATCAATAGCTCTCAATGACCAGTCGCCAAAGAGTTTTTTCAATTGCCATGGTGATCGGGTGACCAGGAATTGTCCAGCCTTTGCCTAAGGTGGTGTCAGCTTTCCACTTGAATGAAGACATTGTACTTTCCTCTCTGTCTCAAGCCAGTCCATCCTAAGGAAATTGCTTTACATTCTTTGGATGTAGTCAGGATGATTAGTGTGTATTTTAATGCCAAGGCTGGGTTTGCAGGTCAAATTCCCTTTTTGTGGTTGTAGAGGGTTCACATAAGGGCCTTGCAGCATCCACTGAACCTAATAACAGGCAGATTCTGTGCTCTACATAACTATACCCACCATAATAACAGCTGCTGTATCAATATCACCAAAGATATTAACAGTGTTGTATATAAATACCTGTAACAATTCAAGTAAAAAGATTAAATATAAAATTATAGCGCTCCCCAGATACTGAAATATAAATACCTGCAATAAAAAGAACTATTATTAAATAAAAAAAATAAGAAGTGGAAAAAAATATATATATTATAATTGAACCAGACTGGTTGTAGGTCCCTCCACATTGTTAAGTGTTCATTAAAACATCACATATGTGTTTCTAGTGAACAAACTTTCAATTTCCATGTAATAAAGTGATGATACTTCCACAACGTCTATGATGCATCCTAATGGCAAAACTCGCTCACCTTATCTTATTAATAAGAGGGTTGAACAGTACGGTATTATGATGCCCAGCAAGTAGAGATGTTTGGCTCCTTAATTGCTCCAGAGCAAGTTCATCATGTAAAGCCCAGAGTGGAATGGCTCATAGCGTGGAAAGTATCTTTAGTAAAACTCTTTAAAACAAACAAAAAACTCAGATGTATTCCCAAAAAAAACATCACAAGGAACTGATGGCATACACTTGTATCTGGCGCTGCACCACCCAGACCTCCTGCTTATTTCCATGCATGCAGCCGCCCCTCATGTGCATAGTAAAGAGATGGAGAGCAGAGAAATGAATGTGATTCTTATATTTATCCATTTCTAAATGGCTTTGAATAAATGTGGAAATAATCAGTCCTTGTGCCGGAGAGGAGATTGAGGAATCTAGGTCCCAAGTTTTCAATTGCAATACACACATAGGAGACATTTGAGAGCTAGACCTTGAAGACCTATAGAGAACTTTTCTGCTTTCAGATTAGCAAAATAAAAACTGTATAGTTAAAATGGTTGTAAACTTCAGACCTGAAATATGAACAAAGAATATTCCTCTATAGCAGCCGTCATTAAATGGCGGCCTGAGAGACGCTCCTGCCTGGACAGTCAGGCATCCAGTGTAATGTCACAGCTTTGCAGCCATTGGCTGCTAGGATCATGGGCATCCCAACAACGTCACGTGTGCGCCCCGCCCCCTGCTGCTCACCATGGCTCCTGGCTCTCACTCTCTACCGGGATGCGAGTTGAGGCATGATGTCACACGTGCGCCCCGCCCCTCTGCTGCTTGCAGCTCCCACCCCCTGCAGCTTGCCACCTCTGCTGGGTCCTGCCCTCAAGGTATGTGGGGCACACTTTGTTAAGGGGCGCACTGATGGGCACATTTTATGTTAAAGCGCACGCTGATGGGCACATTTTGTTGTGCCTATCAGCATGCCCCTTAAATATAAAATAAGGGGCATGCTGATGGGCACATTTTATGTTAAGGGGGCACATATTAAGAGGGTATGCTGATGGGGACACCTGATGTAAGGTGGCACTGTGATGGGGACACCTGATGTAAAAGGGGCATTCTGATGGGAGACACCTGATATAAGGGGGTACTCTGACGGTAGCAACTGATTTATGGGGGGGGTAGTCTGATGGAGGCACCCAATGTAATGAATTACTCTGATGGGGCACCTAACATAAGGGGGAACACTATTGGGGACATTTACAGAGTAATACCAGACTGTGTGGAGGAAACCGTAACAAAAGCGCCAGAGAGCGTGGCTTGCACCAATAAAAGGAAAAAGTGGACACGTACAATCTTTCATGGCACAGACTTGAGATTTGGACCTCGGTTGGAAGAAAATTTTAGTGATCGGACCTTCTTGAATTTTAATTCAATACCCCTGCTCTATAGTGTGTACTTGTCTCAATTAAAAGCACTAGATGTAATTTCTGTCTGCTTTTTCTGACATCAAGAGAGAAATGGTGACAGAGATGGGACCTCCAGCTGACTGACAGCCCCAGCTCTGTTCCTGTGTGAAGGGTGGGGTGTCCCTTCCCTCCAATCAACCCTCAGAGCTCTCTTCACTGAGCTCTGCAGAGTGTGACTTCAGCTCTTCGCCCCCTTTTTTCTGAGCTCTCAGTCAAGCTTATAAATTCAGCACTTTGAACGTATGAAGAGAATTGAAGACCGCAGATAGACAGGTACAACTTATGTAGGAGAATTTGTTTAATCTCTATGTATCACCTGAGGAGAGTCCCTTCACTGGGTATATTAAAGGGTTTACAACCACTTTAAGCAAACAAACTGTTTCAGACAAATGTAAATGCAGGTTATTGCTGCAATTCTGTAGAATTTTGAATATGTAATGCACATTCTCATTGTTTCATCTGTTAATTTGGAGAGAAGATAATCTCTATCCTATTTTCATTGCTGTTTGTGCCCACAGAAGAAGCTTTCCTCTAGCTTCCTGTCCAGGTGATAGCTGTAAGACAGAATGGAAAATCTCTCAAGTGGAGACTCAGACAGCAGTAAAGTCATCTACCCCAAACTAATTTAACATGTTTTGGTTGGAGTTGGAACTTAGCTGAACATATTAATTAAATGTGGGTTCCCCCCAAAAATATGCAGGATAAAATGTTCATTGTTTAGATGGGTTCCAATACAGGGTAATACCTGAACACTCCAGTTTTCTATTCCCCTGCCAAAGAATGTGGGCAAGTCCTCAACTTATTCATGTATAATACAGGATCATTGTTGGTCCTGCACTGTACATTATATAGAAAATCAAATAAATATGTGCAAAAAAAATAAAAATCCTTAGGTGTATTTGCTGCTAAGCAGTAAGGCCCCATGCACACGAGACGCAGATGCAAACTCTGCTGAACGCATGTTTTAAAAAGCAGAAACCTGCGTTTAAAAACGTGCGGTTTGCTGTGTTTTCATGTCGCGTTTAGACGCGTTTGCGTCTATAAGCATTTGTAAAGATAACATCATATAGACCCTCCCCAAGCTCAGAAAGCATATATTATTAACTATTTCTGAAATTTTGTGAGCAGTAGCAGCAGAGAGAGCAGTTGTACACTTGCATTTGCCTCTCTTTCTGTGTTTTTTTGTCAGAAAATGCTCCTGATGTCGCTCTTGATGAAGCAGCAACGTCATCGCAAATTTGCATCAGAGGTCCAGAATCAGAGCTTGGCGATATTGGACCCATCCGTTGATGGCACAGCGAATGTCCGTTGGATATTTCACAAACATGTATGCATTTCACAAACATGTATACATCAGTGAGTATATATGCTCTATGAACTATCTAAACTAATTACGAAATTTTAACCAATTTTTTTGAGTATTTTTTATGGTTTACCATCATATTTCTGAGTTTTCTGGTCAAAAAAATTGGGTTCCTTTAAAAAGGCTTATAAACGCAAACGCGGCTAAACGCAGGTGCCTGCGTTTAGACGCGTTTTGCGTCTGAAACGTGGAAAAGCAAAGTGTCTGAACGCATTTTTTTGCTTCTGGAAAAACGAGGTTAAACGCAACTGCATAAAAACGGGAAAAAACTAGACTGTGTACATGGACACATAGGATAACATTGCATGCGTTCAGGTGCAGTTGAAAAAAGTGTCCAACTGCCTCTGAACGCGCGTTTAACTGCGTCTCGTGTGCATGGGGCCTAAGTGTTTTTCACCACATCATGTGCATCTATTAACCACCTGCTGACCGCTGCACGCCGATATACGTTGGCACAACGGCAACGGTGGGCAAATGGATGTCCCCTTTAATTGGCGGGGTTAGCGGGCCCACAGGACCTGATTTCCGCTGGTTTCGTGGCGATCGTGTCACAGAGCCGCAGAACGGGGAAGTGCCTTTGTAAACAAGGCATTTCCCCATTCTGCCTTGTGACATGACAGAGATCACTGCTGCCTGTCATTGGGAGCAGTGAGCGCCGTCATGCAAGTTGTAGCCCCTCCCCCCACAGTTAGAATCACTCACTAGGACACAATTAACCCCTTGATCGCCCTCTAGTGTTTAACCCCTTCCCTGCCAGTGTTTATAGCACTGATCACTGTATAAATGACAATGGTCCCAAAATAGTGTCAAAAGTGTCCGATGTGTCCACCATAATGTCGCAGTCACCATAAAAAATAAAAAAAATAAATAAAAAAAATCGCAGATCGCTGCCATTACTAAATAAAAATGCCATAAAACTATCCCCTATTTTGTAGACGCTAGCAATGCTGGCAGCACTCATATGTCTATTTCCCAAAGACAACCTCTGGATATGACGCTGAGCATGTACACTGAACTTCTTTGATAGACCATGGCAAGGCCTGTTCTGAGTGGAACCTGTTCTGTTAAACCACTATATGGTCTTGGTCACTGTACTGCAGCTCAGTTTCAGGATCTTGGCAATCTTCTTATAGCCTAGGGCCCTAGGCCATCTTTATGTAGAGCAACAATTAATTTTTTCTGCTCCTCAAAGAGTTGCCATGTTGAACTTCCAGTGACTAGTAAGAGAGAGAGAGAGAGAGAGAGCGATAACACCAAATTTAACACACCTGCTCCCCATTCACACCTGAGACCTTGTAACACTAACGAGTCACATGAAACCGGCGAGGAAAAATGGCTAATTGGGCCCAATTTTCACCATTTTTAAATTCTATACACACACACACACACACACACACACATACACATACACAGTCTCCTACATATATATCCACTGCATTCTAGTCTAGCCAAGCATATACCTGAACCGCCTCATCTGTGACATGCCCACTATGTGGAACTCAACGTTGGCAATGCTGCAGCGGCTGCACATGCAGCAGAAGGCCATCAATGATTACCTGTGCGAGTATGGCACCAGGACAGGGTCAGGGGAGCTTGGCTTTTTTCGCAGTGACAGTGCATGCATCAGTGATACTGTCCCTCTTGTCTTCCTGTTGGAGTACACGCTGCATGGAATAATGGACAGGGCACTTGAGGCAGAACAGAGGGAGAAAGGTGGACTTCCTTACCTCTCAAGGCCCCCTTTATGATGAAGAAGAAGGGAGGGAGGAGGAAGGAGGAAGGAGGAAGAGCCTGGCACTCAGCATCAGCAGCAGGCTTCAAGGGATCGTTTTCAGTCCCCAGAAACCCATGGACTTGTACGTGGCTGGGAGGAGGTGGCTGCGGATCATGTTGTCTTTAGTGACCCAGAGGACTCCGGACCAAATGCCTCAGCAAACCTACGCTGCATGGCTTCCCTGATCCTGCAAAGCGAAAGGACCCTCGGATTCGTGGTATCAAGGAGAGGGATCAGTACTGGCTGGCAACCCTTCTTGATCCACGTTACAAGGATAAGGTTGCGGAACTTATCCAGCCTTCACAGAGGGAGCAGAGGATAAAACATCTTCGGGAGGCCTTGCAGAAAGGTTTGTGCAATGTGTTTCCAGAGCCCGGGTGGTTGCAATTCCCTGGTCCTCCTGGACAACGTATTGCTGAGGCTTCAGCCAGTCACAGAAGGAGTGGTGGAGAAGGTGGCCGTCTGACTGATGCATTCAGACAATTTTTTAGTCCGCAGACCCAAGGTCTGATCGGTTCCAGCAACCATCGCCAGTGTCTGATTTACATGGTGCAGAAATACCTTGGGGCAAGATCAGACTTGGACACCTTTCCAACCGAAAATCCACTGGGTTACTGGGTCTTGAGGATGGATCACTGGCCAGAGCTTGCACAGTATGCAATTGAGCTACTGGCCTGTCCTGCATCCAGCGTTCTATCTGAACGCACATTCAGTGCTGCTGTAGGCTTTGTAACCGATCACAGAGTGCGCCTGTCCACAGACTCGGTTGATCGGCTCACCTTCATAAAAATGAATCAGTCTTGGCTCACCAGCTACCAAGCACCTGATGCTGATATAACCGATTAATTTTTTGATGAATGTGAGATCCCTTGAAGACTGCCTATGCTGATGCTGAGTGACTATCCTATTCCTCCTCAATGTTCATGTTGATAGCTTCTAAGAACATTTTTGGTTCTGAGCACCACCACCAGTGCTTAAAGCCCAATTTTTCTGCCCCTGTTTAAAAGGGGCGTGCAATTACAATTTTTGATCTAATATTTCACAGCAGGGCTCGTTCCTGCTCTCAACAGAATCTGTGAGGGGTTACAGTGTTGTAGCACCACCACCACTGCCTAAGACCCAATTTTTCTGCCCCTGTTTAACAGGGGCGTGTAATTACAACTTTTGATCGAATATTTCACAGCAGTGCCCGTTCCTGCGCCCACCAAGAGTAACTTTGAGGGCTTACAGTGTTGTGACAACACCACCAAAGGCGCAATTTTTCTGCCCCTGTTTAACAGGGGCGTGCAATTACAATTATTGATATCTTTCACAGCAGGGCCGGTTCCAGCGCCCACCAAGACTAACTGTGAGGGCTTACAGTGTTCTGGTAACACATAAGGCCCAAATTTCTGCAGAGTATATAGGGCAGGCCATATAGTGTATACAGGTGGTCCTCTACTTTCAAACATCCGACTTACAAACGACTCCTACTTACAAACGGAGGGAGACAACAGGAAGTGAGAGAAAATCTACCCCTAGGAAGGGAAATTCTCTCCTGTAAGAGTTAATATGGGAAAAAGGTGTCTCCACTGATGCTTTATTATACCCCAATCCTTGTTTCCCTAAAAAAACATTCTAAATCCAATTGTCATTGGGACAGAAAGTGAGGTAAAATCTTCTGAACAGGGGCACAGACAGCAAAACAAATGTTACAGGGGTGATGATAACCCTTACCTATGTTACCCAAAAAGCTTAAAAATCGATTTTTGGGCTAAAGCTACACTTAAAAAATTTACCTGTTCCAAATTACAAACAGATTCAACTTAACCACTTGCTTACTGTGCACTTAAACACCCTTCCTGCCCAGACCAATTTTCAGCTTTCAGCGCTCTCGCACTTTCAGTGACTATTGCGCGGTCATGCAATGCTGTAACCAAATGAATTTTTTATCATTTTGTTCGCACAAATAGAGCTTTAGTTTGGTGGTATTTATTCGCGACTCCGTTTTTTATTTTTTGCGATATAAGCGAAAACATAGCGGAAATTTTGAAAAAAAACAATATTTTCTCCTTTCTCTTTTAAAAGAAATCCAATAAAATCTAATTTTGTCATAAATTTAAGCCAAAATGTATTCTGCTACATGTTTTTTGTAAAAAAAATTCTGTTAAGTGTATAATAATTGGTTCGCATGATCACGGACATATGTACGCAAATGATCATTGGCACATGTGATTTTACTGGGACATATGTGAGGGACATGTGTTTTTATTATTTGGGGACATGTGTGTTTTGGGACATGTGTGTTTTACTGTGGGGACATGTGTGTTTTACTGTGGGGACATGTGTGTTTTACTGTGGGGACACTAGACAGGTGATCAGTGAGTAAAAGCTGTAAAAAACACAGCTAATACTCACTGATCACCAGCTGGCTGCCGCGATCCGCTCTCCTCTCCTCTCCTCACCGACGACTTCCATGTGAGGAGAGGAGAGCCGATTGCCTAGCAACCGGCTGTTTGTGTACATCACATGACGGCTGTGATTCGACAAGGCCATCATGTGATCAGGAGGGCCAATCAGCGAGCCCTCCTGCCGATCCGAGATGCGCCGTGTCCGGGTGACACGGCCGCATCGGGATCGCGCCGCTGCGCGGGCACGCGCGCGATCCCTCTACTTCTGAAGGATGTTCCGGAACGTCCATTCAGAAATAGACGGCTCCCACCTGGCCGTATATGTACATTGGCCGGGTGGGAAGTGGTTAAGAACAAACCTACAGTCCCTGTCTTGTTTGGACCGCCTGTATACTGCTGTTCAGAGTATATAGGGCCTGGGGGCCCCACGCCTTTTCTTTTTTAAATTTGGGTGCGGGGTTCCCCTTAATATCCATACAAGACCCTAAGGGCCTGGTAATGGGCTGGGGGGGGGGGGTTACCCATGCAGTTTTTCTCAATTTTCATCCATATTGCCGGGACCCGACATTACATTACATCCGCGAGCAGTTTTAAATGACTTTTATTCCTTTAGAAATGTCATTTTGTGCAGGGACTGTTCTAAACACAGGAAACACGTGCCACTTTACAGGCATACTATAGACACCCCCAGGTACGATATTTAAAGGAATATTTCACTTTAAGCATCATTTAAATCACTGCTTTTAAAACTTTCTGGGGCAGGACCCGGGTCTCCAAACCCTTTTTAGGACAATAACTTGTATATTAGCCTTTAAAATTCGCACTTTTGATTTTTCACGTTCGAGTCCCATAGACTTTAACGGTGTTCGAATGTTCCGGCAAACTTTCGGTCCGTTCACATGTTCTGGATATGAACCGAACCGGTGTCCCTAGTCTATATAGGACCTCATGCTACCAGTAGTGACACTGACCCTAGCCAAACGCAAAACTAGTGAAAAAAACTGTCAGAAAAGATGAGTAGGGAAAAAAAAATGTCAGTGACGTCAACCTATAAAACTATTCCTGTTTTGGAGGACATCTCATTGTTGCCCATCTAATGCACCTGTTAATTTCATTAACACCAAAGCAGCTGAAACTGATTAACAACCCCCTCTACTACTTAACTGACCAGATCAGTATCCCAGGAAATTAATTGACTTGATGCTATACTCTGATTCAAAAGTGTCTCTTGAATTTTTTGAGCAGTGATTATTTTATTATTACACACACACACACTTCCCCGGAAGCTATGGTCAACAACAGTAACTGATTAAATACTGGAACACTTGTCTATTAATCCCTGCTTCTGGTCAGGATCAGCTTCTCTATGCTTCTCTATGGAGGACATGTGGTCCCAGGCAGAGAGAGGAAGTGTTTTGTGATATAAATTATTTTTTTCTTTAAACAGTATACATGTCATACACAAGCGCAACAAAGAGGTGGTACAAAACGCACAAACCCGAACCTCGCCTTATGCCTGAAAATGCCCATAAATGTGTGGATAACACCTTAAGAACCAACTTGAAAAACATAAACCTTATCTAATGAAAGCAATGGAAACATTCCACACTTGTGTAGAGCCTCCCATGAAATGTGTGTGTGGCCCCTCAGCAGCCATAAACCACACTTAAACTACCAATAGGAGAGCACTCTGTACACATGCAGATTCGTCTTTCCCAGCTTGTGGCTCCTCAGCAGCATACACCGTACCCAGACTACCAATTGGAGACCCCTGTGTACCTCAGCCACTTCACACAAACTACCAATAGGAGAGCTCGCTGTACTTGTGGCCCCTCAGTGGTTTCACACTGACTACCAATAAAATAGCTCTCTGTACCTGTGCAGAGCAGCCTTTTTCAGCTTGTGGCCCCTCAGCAGCATACACTGCACTCAAACTACCAATAGGGGAGCCCTCTGTACCTGTGCAGATCCACCTTTCCTAGCTTATGGCCCCTCAGCAGCATACATTGTACCCTGACTACCAATAGGATAGCCCTCTGTACCTATGTCCCCTCAGCTGTTTCACACAAACTATCAATACAAGAGCACTCTGGACCTGTGGCCCCTCAGTGGTTTCACACGGAATACCAATAGGAGAGCTCTCTGTACCTGTGGCCCCTAAGCGGTTTCACACAGGCTACCAATAAAAGCACTTTCTGTACCTGTGGCCCCTTAGCGGTTTCACATAGCCTATCAATAGGAGGGTTCTCTGTACCTGTGGCCCCTCAGTAGCTTCACACAAACTACCAATATGAGAGCTCTCTGTATCTGTGGCCCCTTAGTGGTTTCACGCCGACTACCAATAGGAGAGCTCTCTGTACCTGTGGACCCTCAGTGGCTTCACACAGACTACTAATAGGAGAGCTCTCTGTACCTGTGGACCCTCAGTGGCTTCACACAGACTACTAATAGGAGAGCTCTCTGTACCTGTGGACCCTCAGTGGCTTCACACAGACTACTAATAGGAGAGCTCTCTGTACCTGTGGACACTCAGTGGCATATACTGTCCACAGGCTACCGATAGTATAACTCTCTACCTGTGTCCCCTCAATGACTTCACACAGTACCAATAGGAGTACTCTCTCTGTGGCCTCTCAGCAGCACACTCTGTACACACAATACCAATAAAAAAAAAGTCTCCCGCAGAGCAGAAAAGCCGCCAGTGTCTCGGCAAGTTCCGGAAGGGCTCGGAATGCGATTGTCACCACCCTCGGGCTTGCAGAAGTTCGTCGACTTTCGGAATCCCTCGAGAACTTTCGGCTTCTTCCGGGAAGGCGAAGTGAGCGAAGCGAGAGGTGAGTGTACGATTCCTCCCCGCACCTTGTCCCGGGATCCCGGAGGGTGACAGCTGGCTGCGGCTCAGGTAATGGTCAGTGGCCGGGATTGGGGGGGCTGGAAAGGTGCTGTGTGAAGCTGGTGATTAGTAAGCGGGGTGTGTGCAGATAAAGGTGGAGCAGCTGCTCTCTTTATCACTCTGTCTGTACTCTGCTAGTGATGTGCAGGCGCAGCGCCTCTGCCTGGGAACTTGTTTATGGGCTTCGGACTTTTCCCAGCTACAGGAGCTGGCTAGCCACTCACTGATCATCAGCCACCCACTGATCAGGGATCATCAGCCACCCACTGATCAGGGATCATCAGCCACCCACTGATCAGGGATCATCAGCCACCCACTGATCAGGGATCATCAGCCACCCACTGATCAGGGATCATCAGCCACCCACTGATCAGGGATCATCAGCCACCCACTGATCAGGGATCATCAGCCACCCACTGATCAGGGATCATCAGCCACCCACTGATCAGGGATTATCAGCCACCCACTGAACAGGGATACGTGATCAGCCACCCACTGATCATTAGCCACCCACTGATCAGGGATAAGTGATCAGCCACCCACTGATCAGGGATAAGTGATCAGCCACCCACTGATCAGGGATCAGTGATCAGTGATCATCAGCCACCCACTGATCATCAGTCACCCAGTGATCAGGGATAAGTGATCAGCCACCCAGTGATTAGGGATAAGTGATCAGCCACCCAGTTATCATTAGCCACCCAGTGATCAGGGATAAGTGATCATCAGCCACCCAGTGATCAGGGATAAGTGATCATCAGCCACCCAGTGATCAGGGATAAGTGATCATCAGCCACCCAGTGATCAGGGATAAGTGATCATCAGCCACCCAGTGATCAGCCTGGAGCACATCAGCAGCAGTCCCCATTGATCTGAGACAAGGATCGTGTGGCTGCCCTTTAGTACTCCCTAGACTAGGGTTTCCATGTTGTGTGCCTGGCATATCCAGCATCAGAAAAGGAAAACGTGTCACCTGTACAGCAAGTCCTGGCATGAACAATACTAACATCTTCTTTTCTTTCTTTTTTTTTTTTTGGGATACTAATTGCATATCCAGAAAGCAAGCCAATAGAGACCTGTTGGAATTCTCTAGGGAAGGGAAGTAGGCAGGTCATGTGACCACCAAAAATGACATTATCTACAAGAGGGATGCACTTTGAATTATTGGCACAGCTTATCCCCTTTGCTTCCCTGGTTCAGAATCAAGGTTTGTTGTAGCGCTCTGTTAATTTTTGTTAGAACATCAAAACGTTGTGGAGTTAAGGGCTGATCACACTCGTTTCCTCACCTGTGATCCTGATGCATTTAATCTTTGTTAATAAAGAGTCAGCGCATGTCTGTCTGTAGGCAGGGCATGCCTGTCTGATCCTGGCAGTGTCAGTGTGAGTGGATGTGTGCACAGGCTGATTAAAGAGCCGTGTCAGTATGTCTGCAGAGAGCTGGAGAGATGTCTCTCTAATAAGCAGATTAAAGCCAAGTTGGTGTCAGACTCCCTGGCACCGGATTCTTTCTGGATGCCCAGGTGCAGTGCACTAGATTAACTTGTCAGTCTAGGCATTTGGTGTTAATAATGACACATTTGGACTATCGTTCACCCCCACTGCTATTTGCTGACTTATAAATTCTATAAATTATCATTAGGTTCTCCGGTTGCCTGTCTGTACTGGTGAATCCCAACAATTCATGTCCTGAATATCTGGAGAAGATCTTCTTAGAGAAACTCCGGGAGAACATGGCAAGCGGTGGCTACAGGGCACACAATCCGTCTTCGTCACACACCACCGATTTCCTCGAAGAATGGAAAGCCAAGCGGGAAAAGATGAGGGCAAAGATGCACGCGGCTGAGATGGCCACAGCAGGGAGTGCTGGAGCAACTAACAATGGCAGTAAAACTAGCAGCGAAATGAACAATAATAGTAGTAGTAGTAGTAGTAATAATATATCCAATATATCCAACAGCAATAGCCAAGCGTCTGCATCGGCAACTAAGGTCCCAGCTATGAGTAGGACTGTGGAGGAACAGCAGGTTACCGCAGTGGTTGCCCAGCCGAAGAAAGCCTCAGCGCCCTTACAAGATGGCATCACAGGAGTAACAACCCAGGAGGAACCTCCACCACCGGCGTCCCTGGAGAGTTCCAGTAAAGCAAAAGATAAAGGGAAAAGTTTCGGCCCAAGTGCAAGAAAGGGTAAAGGGCAGATTGAGAAAAGAAAGCTGCGGGAAAAGAGGAGGTCCACAGGAGTTGTCAATATTCCCTCTGTAGAGGTAAGTGATAAGGAAATGTGTCACTATATTACTTTGTCTTTGTGAATTCAAAGATTTGTATATACACAAAAGATATGGAGAAACAATTTAGAGTTGTTTGCTCTGTTTAGTCCTTTGATATCATACCTTAAATGCATGTTCATATTTTATAATCAGGCTAATATGACTTGGCTAGACCTTGTTCTCATCCTGGTGGGCCATAAATGTTCAGCGTTCAGGAGGGACCTGCAACATTTCAATCCACAATTAGCCGTTCGCGCTCGGCAGAATCTGATTGGTTGATCAACTTCTGTCAAATGGGAATGTTGGAAAACTTTTGCTGATCAGCAGTTGCAGCCTCTGTTCAGTGTGTATTCTGACAGCGGAGAGTTCCACTGTCAGATCACAATGTCCTGATAGGGGGGGGGGGGGCTAATGGAAGTTTTGTCTAAGCTGTTAGAAACATAGGTATACATAGTTTAGTACGAAAGTTCAACTTTAAGAATATGTAAATACTTAAATGTCTAAAGATTAGGCACATGTGCAATTTAACTTCTTTTTTGTAAATCTTGACTGGTTCATGGCTGTTGGTGTATCTGGATACTTCCTTTACAGTAAGTGAGGGGAAATGTCTCTAATGGTTCCCCTGAAGTAAAAAAAAAAAATTAGCCAGGGCTTCTAATCCTTCAACCTTCAGTTTAAAAAAAAAGTTTTGCCAGGATTACGCTTTGAATTATTTTATTTACTAATTTTTACCCACTGTCAGCCCTGTATAAATGTATGTAGAATCAACTACATACAGCATACAGCACTGTGATTAGTCAGTGCTATGGGGACTTTCCGTCTGCTGCCGTACAAATTAAAACCAGGCTGATCTCTGCTCAGCCATTCACAGGAAGCCTGCAATTTATCAGTAAATACTAGGCTTCCTCTGATTATCTGAGATGGAGAGGTGGGCAGATGACATCAAAATCTCTACCTTAACCAATCAGAGGAAGCCTTGCATTCACTGGTAAAATTCAAAGCTTCCTGTGAATGGCCGAGCAGCGCTCAGCCCTACTTGATTTTGTCAGCCCAGGAGCCCCTGTCTGTGACTGGACAGTGAAAGAAGAATCAGCACGGTGATGAGCTCATCTCTGTCACTCTGCTTTCTTCTCCTGTCAATGTGCTTTTTTGTCAGCACACAGAGATTGGCTTCTTCCTCTCACACTCCATCCCCTCTATACAAAGACTGCAAGAGGTTGTTACCAGGTTATAAAAAATGTGGAAGAAATCTGCGCTCGGAAAAAATTAGGAAATAACCAGAGCAGCTGAACACTATGGCTCTAGATACTAAACCAAAAATAGAAATAAATGTGAAAAAGTGCAGCGCTCAGAAAAATGAGATAAAAAAATGAGATAAAAAAACTTGACCAATAACGGTAAAGGTGAGTGAATCAAGTCCTATTCCATGTGAATGGATACTGGTACTTGCGACAATTTGAGTGCATATAAACTTATAAACAACTTAATTACAGTGCAAACCTAAACCAAATATGTGTTGATATATGTTAAATACATAAACTAACATTTGCAAAAAAATATGTGAATACCCAAATCTATAAGTTCAAACACATAAGTGCATCCAAATCGCATGCAGTGAAAAACGCAAAAAAATCAATCAAAATAGTCAAACAGAGTCCTCAGTACTGAATATTGAGTACATAAACTAACATTTGCAAAAAAAATATATGTGAATACCCAAATCTATAGGTTCAAACAGATAAGTGCATCCAAATCACATACAGTGAAAAACGCAAAAAAAACAATCAAACAGAGTCCTCAGTGTTCAGTAGCCTTTGACAGTCTCCTACACAGAGCGCTTCTGAGTGTAATAAGATTTTCTTAAAATTGACCTCGCAGTTCCCTTCAAGAGATATAAAGTAAGAAAAGGAGGCTTACCAGATGTCTGGTCTTTACCGCATATATCCCATCAAACGAGGTTCCAGGTACAGCGAATCAGCTGGGCAATTCCTCGCTCATCAGGCTCCACCAAGTGCCTATATACCCCCTCTGGGGGGTCCGATCAGAGTCCCGCAGGGATACCAAAAAATAAAACAAAAAAGGTCCGGATCGTGTAGTATGTTAAAACAAGGGATGCCTTTATTCTGGCTCAATGGGTCCAATGTACAGCACAGATAAGTAGCAATACAAAATAAAAACAGTTTCGCTACCTTGTAGCTAAGAAAGATAAAAACTCCTGGCCTGGGAGTGTAGAAGCGATCGCATATGCGCAGAGCGTGTGGGCGTGACTACCCGACGATCGTTTCGTCACAGCGTGACATCATCAGGGGTACCCTGTATAAATGTATGTAGAATCAACTACATACAGCATACAGCACTGTGATTAGTCAGTGCTATGGGGACTTTCCGTCTGCTGCCGTACAAATTAAAACCAGGCTGATCTCTGCTCAGCCATTCACAGGAAGCCTGCAATTTATCAGTAAATACTAGGCTTCCTCTGATTATCTGAGATGGAGAGGTGGGCAGATGACATCAAAATCTCTACCTTAACCAATCAGAGGAAGCCTTGCATTCACTGGTAAAATTCAAAGCTTCCTGTGAATGGCCGAGCAGCGCTCAGCCCTACTTAATTTTGTCAGCCCAGGAGCCCCTGTCTGTGACTGGACAGTGAAAGAAGAATCAGCACGGTGATGAGCTCATCTCTGTCACTCTGCTTTCTTCTCCTGTCAATGTGCTTTTTTGTCAGCACACAAAGAGATTGGCTTCTTCCTCTCACACTCCATCCCCTCTATACAAAGACTGCAAGAGGTTGTTACCAGGTTATATTCAGGTACTTGCACTGCTTGCAAAAAATACATTTAACGATGCATCAATGATTACAGAGCTCCACAAATTTGTGTCTTTTTATCTGTCTAGAGTTCACTTTTAATAATAGAGCTCTTTTTATTTTTCATATGCTTTATGCACTCTCAGAATGTTGGAGACTTTGTGTTACAGCAGGCAGCAACTGTCAGACTTCTGGTGACTCGTTATTCATGACTCTCAAATGGAAAAGTCAGACTCAAAGTAAATAAAGCTACATATAAACAAAATATAAATATTTTATAAGTAAGCCTACACTTTGATAATTCATGGCAAATATTCAGATTCTAGTATAGGCCCAACTCTGACATAACCCTTTGGAAGTATTTCAGCGAAAACTAAATGTTTGTTGCAGAGGATGCCTAAAATCTATCTTGGAGCAGGAAAAATCAGTGAGCCAGTCACACAAGCAGGAAATTACAATTTCTTGGAGTGTTCTGGACACCAGTGGTGTATGGAACACCTCCAGGTGACCATTTTGCATTGAATTTTATAGAGAAATACAGATATTCAGATTGAAAAGGAAAGATAATTTCTATAACATTCAATTACAATATGGCTTGTGTAGAGATAGTATATGCTATATTAATAATAATAAAAAAAACATTATATATATATATATATATATATATATATATATATATATATATATATATATATATATATATATATATATATATATATATATATATATATATATATATATATATATATATATATACATATATATACATACACACACACACACACACACACACACACACACACACACACACACACGTGTGTGTTTTGTGTTTTTTTTTTTTTAAATCTCTATCTCTTATCTCTTATTAATTTTCCAATAGAAAAACATATTGCAACATATACTTTTCAATCTTCAACTTTCACATAAGGGCCCTTTCACATGGACGTTTCCGTGTACGGGCTTCGCTTTGCTCAGCAGGGGATCGCTCTATGCACACTGTGCAGGGACCGACCTGTCAGAGTGCCGCTCTCCTCTATGGGGGATCGGATGAAGACGGACCGTAGAGTCCGTTTTCATCCGATCCGCAGACGGATGGAAAAATAGGGTTTTCCTCTGTCACATTTTTTCGGATCGGAGTGGGTCGGATGTCAGCGGACATGTCACTGCTGACATCCGTCACTCCATAGAGGTCTATGGAGCATCTGTTCAGGTCCGCTTAAAAAACTGACATGCGGACCTGAACGGTCCGTCCGTGTGAAAGAGGCCTTACTTTTCTTAATATTGATTACAACAAATAAAAACATTAATTCTTCCCCCTAAACCTTCATGTTGATGGTGTGGTTTGTTGTTCCCCTTCACTTTCCTATCTAACATCACATTACTTTCTTTCTTATTTTTTTAGCTATTCACTCTTTAGGTTTTCCAGAAGCTGTTGTAGGTTGCACTATCCAGCTTGCCCTAACTCTATCATATTTTTTCCTCGCATCCTCTATTGCAATATGTTTCTCTATACAGCGGCAGGTTGTCATTTACTAAGTATTTCCAAAAGGGTAATCAGGGAGCTTCTGTTTTTTTCCAATTCAGTACTATTGCCTTTCTCTCGTAGAAAAGCAACAGACTTATTTGTGTTCTGTTTGCCCTAGTAGGGATGTTATTTCCTACCAAACCCAAAAGACAAATCTCTGCATCCTGTTTTAAAACCACTGATGTAACTGTAGTGATTACACTTATAACCTCTCTCCAAAATACCACTATAGCAGGACAAGGCCAGAATATATGTATTAAATCTCCTGGAGTGTACCCACATCTCCAACAATTCTGAGGGTTCAATGGGCACATTCTATATAATCTATAAGGTGTATAATATATTTTATGTGTTATCTTGAATTGTATAAGCTTGTCTCGAAGTGAGACTAGTATCTGGAAAGGGAATCCCCATATCTCCTTCCAATTCCCCTCCTCTAATTTTGGGACATCTCTCATCCAAAGTACTTTTAACTTATATCTAATAATGCAGTTTTCACGAAATAAGTATACAAAGTTGATATTGATTTATTTTCCCGTCTCCTAGTTATTTGTTCTAATCCTGATTCTGTCAATTGTGGAAAACCTTGAGGAAATTGGGCAGAAAGAGCATGGGCAAGCTGCATATATCTAAACACATAACTTCCTGGAATATTCCAAAGTTCTGTCATTCCTTCAAAGGATATCATTGTTTCTCCCTGCACCACCTGGGATAACTTTTTAACCTTCAATTTAGTCCAAGCTCCTGGATCTTGGATAGAATTTTAAATTGGACAACTGAGGATTCCTCCACAGCAGAGTATTTGGAGACCAAATCTCCTTAATATATTTTCCCCCCACTAAGCCTGCTCTCCATACCTTTTTATAGTAGTTACCATCCAAGGGGTCAGATCGTATACAGATTTTAACCTTCGGAACAGCAGTGCCTGAAGTGCTTCAGTAGAGTGTATATTTATCTGGGTTTAACCATTCACCTGCCGTTACCAGTCTGGGATGGCCAGTCCCCCCCTGTGCCAAAGGACGCATAAGTGTAGTTAATTTAATTCTAGGTAGTTTATTTCTCCATAAATATTAGGAAAAATACTGTTTAACTGTATAAAAAAAATTTTGGTAACCATTGTGGTGAATTTCTAAACAAATATAAAAATTTAGGAAGAATTTTCATCTTTATTAAATGTATGCGTCCTAGTAGTGAAAGGCGCAAGGTCTCCCACACCTTCAGTTTCCTCTTAAATTCCTGTACTGCTAGATTTAAATTCAACATAAAGACATTCCCAACCTGTTGTGAAATTATTATACCAAGGTATTTAAAATCTGTTACCCATTGTAATAGCAAATCTGAAAAAGCCGTATCCTGCGTTCCTAGATCGGTCCCAAACAGTTTACTTTAAGCCCTGTAAATTGTGAATATGTATTTAGCAGATCTAAAGCTCCTTGTAGCGATGGACCCGCATCCCCAAGGAATAGCGGCATATCGTCTGCATATAGAGCTACCCTCTCCTCCAGCCCTCCAGTTTGTAATCCCTGAATATCAGGAGAAGTCCGGAGAGCCTCTGCCACCGGCTCTATTGCTATAGCAAAGAGGGCCGGAGAGAGAGGGCAGCCCTGCCTCGTTCCTCTATATAACTGGAGAAAAAGTTGACAGTCTTCCTCCCAGCTTAACTACTGACATTGGTTTATTATATACTGTGTTGTATCCAATTAATAAACGTTAATGGAAATCCCATCCTTCTAAGTATTTCCCATAGAAAGGGCCATTCGATAGTATCGAAGGCCTTCTCTATATCCATAGAGGCCACTGTTCTAGATCCCTCGTTAGCATGATGAGCATGTATATTAGTATGTAACCTACGTAGATTAATATCTGTCGTCTTTTGAGGCATAAATCCCGTCTGATCTGAATCTGTAATGGTTTTTAACAAAGGTTGTATTCCTGATGTTAATATTTTAGTCCAGTATTTTAATATCTGTATTCAATAATGCTATTGGCCTGTATGAAGCGCGTTTTTTAGGATCCTTAATTTCTTAATGTATAAGGGTTATATACGCATATCTCATTGAATCTGGAAGAGTTCCTTTTGACAACCCATTTAGGAATATTTCCGCTAATTTTGGGGCCAAAAAGTCCCCGTATTTTATATAAAAATCAATAGGGATTCCATCAGGGCCTGGAGCTTTTCCCCTCGAAAAAGTATGTATAGTTTTCAAAATCTCCTCACTTGTGATTGGGCTAACCAATGTTTCTCTTTCCCTATGCGATAGCCACCCGGGAACTATCTCGTCTATTTTTATATAGTTATAATCTGGTTATTTCCATCATATGCAGGTGTAAATCCCTTTGCACAGCCATCATTGTTTTGAAAGTGCTCATACTAGGATCCAGGCTATATTTTTCCTTCTGTAATTCTACCTGCATTTGTAATACCCATGTATCATTTTGTTTCTTATTAACTGCCGCAATGTTTGAGGTATATTGCCCTCGCACATATGCTTTAAAAGCATCCCAGACCATATCTAACGACGATGATCCAGCATTATTTTCCCATTATTCTACTTGCATTAATTACATTTTTTTTTTTTCTGCTATCTCTGGGTACAACACTCACTAAAGAGCCAATCGCCACAGTGATGCATTTTTTAAAGTGGGGGTACATATCGACAAAAACAACGGAGAGTGTTCTGAAAGGCCACTTGGTAAATATGTATCTTCCACAATATCTGCTGCCAATGCCGAATCTGCAAAAGCTAGGTCTATTCGGGAAGAGGTTTTATGGGAGGTGGGAAAAACAGGAGTATACTCCCTTTTTTTTTTTTCGTGGATTTCTTCATCACCAAATTTCTATTTAACCTGTCACCTGTGCCCAGTTGTATAGATCAGCTGAATACTGCTTGGGAGGCTTCGATCTGTCTAAATCTGGGGATAGGATAGCGTTTAAGTCTCCAATAAATAATTTTGCTGGAAAATGTTGGATAATTTTCTCTAGTATTACGTTTAGTGTTTCAACAGAAGAAGGGGAGGAATATAAATTGCTGCTATAATGTACCTTTTGATTGTTGTCCTAACATATATACTAAGATAACATATTTTCCCTGTACATCTGTATATATCTTCTCTATTAAGCCAGAAAAAGATTTATTTACTAACACTGATACCCCTCTTGCGTAGAAGGAGTAGGTAGCATGATAGGCTTTTTGAATCCACGTTTTTTTTTTTTTTTGAGTCATTAGTTTCCCTCCCACTAGATGTGGATTGTACTTTTTTTACATATTGAAATATTATTGCCCTTTTGAACTTAGAATTTAACCCACAAACATCACATGATATTATAGAGTGACTATTTTCACCTGACATCATATATACATAGCAAGACACAGACGACTCCACACTGAACTGAGCCATGTGGCTCTTAAAGAGAACATCATTGGGGCAACAACACCCCACCATCTCTGGACCCTCAAACGCCAAACCTCTACACCTCCCACCCCACCCTGTCCTTTTTCACTCCCCTCCCTACTCTATAACCTCATCCATCCATGGGTGGGAGCAAAAAGGGACCTTTTCCTTACCCTTAACCTCACTGACTATAGCTTCTATTCTATACCCAGTCTTTCCACCCAAATTTGTGAATCAGGCTCTCTAATGAACAATTTACCTAAGAGACCCATTTAGGTCAAAGTTGTAATGTAAATGTAAAGTAGTGAGTGTACAGCTTGTATAACAGTGTAAATTTGCTGTCCACTCAAAATAACTCAACACACAGCCATTAATGAGAAAAATGTGGGGTTATACCGTGCTATATATGTGTGTGTGTGTATATATATATATATATATATACTGCAACAAAAACTGTCAAATATCTCTATAGTGTAAAAAATGTGTACAAATAAGTTGCGCTTATACCGTGAGTTACCCTGTGTGAACAAATGGAAAAAACCACAGAAAAAATGCACTATTGAAAAACAAACTGTAAATAAAATTCTGAGTGTAATCGAGTGGAACTATCTTCGTGTCCTTTGACCTGAGGATCTTCCTCCCCTTCTTCTTGTCTTCTCCTTTTTTTTTCTTCGTTGGTGAAGGTGGAATGATTTTGGACTTTATCACTATATATATATTTTTGGGATTGCTGTTTTTTCTTTTTTCATTCACAAACTCAATTGCCGCTTTTATTATTATCATTGGTATTATTGATTGATGAAGAGTTTTTCATACAGACTTTCACACAGATTTTTACACTCACAATTGTTTATTCAGAGATTTTTTTTTCAGATTTTTTTTTTTCCAATTGTTCACACAGGATTACTCAGGGTATAAGCGCAACTTATTTGTACACACAGCCATTATTGTCTAAACCGCTGGCAACAAAAGTGAAAATGTCCAAAATAGGCTCAAAGTTTCAATATTTTGTGTGACCACCATTATTTTCCAGCACTGCCTTAACCCTCTTGGCATTGGAGTTCACCAGAGCTTCACAGGTTGCCACTGGAGTCTCTCTTCCACTCCTCCATGACGACATCACGGAGCTGGTGGATGTTAGAGACCTTGCGCTCCTCCACCTTCTGTTTGAGGATGCCCCACAGATGCTCAATAGGGTTAAGTTCTGGAGACATGCTTGGTCACCTTTACCCTCAGCTTTTTTAGCAAGACAGTGGTCGTCTTGGAGGTGTGTTTGAGGTCATTGTCATGTTGGAATTCTGCCTAAAATAGGCCCAAAGTGTCAATATTTTGTGTGGCAAGCATAATTTTCCAGCACTGCCTAAGTCTCCAAAGGGAGGGGTTCATGCTCTGCTTCAGTATGTTACAGTACATGTTGGCATTCATGGTTCCCTCAATGAACTGTAGCTCCCCAGTAATGGCAGTACTCATGCCCCAGACTATGACACTCCCACCACCATGCTTGACTGTAAGCAAGACACACTTTGTCTTTGTACGCCTCACCTGGTTGCTGCCACACACGCTTGACCCCATCTGAACCAAATACTGTAAGTTTATTTTGGTCTCATCAGACCACAGGACATGGTTCCAGTAATTCATGTCCTTAGACTGTATGTCTTCAGCAAACTGTTTGCAGGCTTTTTTTTGTGCATCATCTTTAGAAGATGCTTCCTGCTGGGATGGCAGCCATGCAGACCAATTTGATCCAGTGTGCGGCATATGGGCTGAGCACTGACAGGCTGACCCCCCCCCCCCCTACCCCTTCAACGTCTGCAGCAATGCTGGCAGCACTCATACGTCTATTTCCCAAAGACAACCTCTGGACATGGCGCTGAGCACGTCCACTCAACCCCTTTGGTCGACCATGACGAGGCCTGTTCTGAGTGGAACCTGTCCTGTTAAACCGCTGTATGGTCTTGGCCACCGTGCTGCCGCTTGACTTCAGGGTCTTGGCATTCTTATTATAGCCTATGCCATCTTTATGTAGAGCAACAATTCTTTTTTTTTAGATCCTCGGAGTGTTCTTTGCCATGTTGAACTTCCAGTGACCACTATGATTGAGTGAGAGCGATAACACCAAATTTAACACACCTGCTCCCCATTCACACCTGAGACCTTGTAACACTAAAGAGTCACATGACACCGGAGAGGGAAAATGGGCCCAATTTGGACATTTTCACTTAGGTGTGTACTCACTTTTGTTGCCAGCGGTTTAGGTATTAATGGCTGTGTTTTGAATTATTTTGAGGGGACAGCAAATTTACACTGTTATACAAGCTGTACACTCACTACTTTACATTGTAGCAAAGTGTCATTTCTTCAGTGTTGTCACATGAAAAGATATAATAAAATATTTACAAATATGTGAGGGGTGTACCCACTTTTGTGAGAAACTGTGTGTGTGTGTAAAATATATATATATATATATATATATATATTATACACACGCATATATTTTATTTTTTGCTATTTTTTATTTTTTTCCACACAAAAGTGCACTTACCCTTTTTTATAAGCAGTCGTACCAGCTGATTCTTTGAAGTGTTAGCTCTTGCTTCTAAGAGACTGTAGCGCTGCTATCATGTTCCACCACACAGCTGGATTGTGAAGGTTCAAACCATGCAATACCACTTCACCATAAATCACAAGTTACTAATATACTGTGAGTAGATTTACTGGCTATAATCTTGTAGTGCTTTCTGAGTCAAAAGAATTTACAGTTTAATAATATGGATCCTAAAAGTCATCACAAGTCATTTGTGTAAGCTTCTCTGACGTCAGTGTGCAAAAGCAACAGCATATGATATATAAACGATACTTCATCTTGTTTAACGTGACTGTAGAAGTTATGTAGATACTTACAACTGTGTAAAATTTACAAGACGGTGAGAATGTATAGCACTGTGTCTGCTGTTTTATCTTTTACAATTTGAACCATGCTTTTTACTGACATTTTCCCAGGTTGTATGTACAGTGCGCCACCTAAAACAACTGTTTGCAATGCAGTACTATTCAGGCCTTTTGTGAGTGAGAAAAGTCAATGTGACCTGCAAGTCGACATGTTCTCTCGGTCATGTGACCGTATTGTATATGGAAGATTGACATTAGTTTATGTAATTTTTTCAAATATACACCAGAAGTGGTATTCGTTCATTTTTCACATGGGCGTTTTTCAAATCTTATTTTGACTCCAAATACGAAATAAAGGTCTAAATAAAAAAACACATGTACAGTTTGTAAGGCGTTGGATTACTTAAAATAATTGTAAACGGGGAAAACGTTTTTTTTTATTTTTATTTTTAACCACTTCAGCCCCGGAAGGATTTACCCCCGTAATGACCAGGCCATTTTGTGCAATACGGCACTGTGTTATTTTAACTGACAATTGTGCGGTCGTGCAATGTTGTACCCAAACAAAATTGACGTCCATTTTTTCACATAAATAGAGCTTTCTTTTAGTGGTATTTGATCACCTCTGCAGTTTTTATTTTTGTGTGCTATAAACAAAAAAGCATGCCAAATTTGAAAAAAAATATATATAACTATATTTTTTTACTTTTCTGCTATAATACATATCCAAAAAAACAAATATGTTCATCAGTTTAGGCCAGTATGTATTCTTCTACATATTTTTGGTATTAAAAAAAATACCAATAAGCGTATTTTGATTGGTTTGCGCAAAAGTTATAGCGTCTACAAAATAGGGGCTAGATTTATGGCATATTTATTTATTTTTTACTAGTAATGGCAGCGATCAGTCATTTTTATCGGGACTGCAACATTGTGGCGGACAGATCGGACACCTAATTGACATTTTTTACTGGGGAAACGCACAGATCCATCTTCCTGTTTAGCAGGAAGACAGATCTCAGTGTCATCCCCTGACAGAACAGAGATCTGCCTTGTTTACTTCAGGTAGTAGGCCGACATTGAGTCCGATGGACCCACCGATTGGCTCCCCTGCTGCGGTACGGCGATTTGCTCAGCTGAGCCACCTTGCCTCAGTACTTCTGCGGCGGGTGGTCAGCAAGTGGTTAAACACACGTTATACTTACCTGCTCTGTGCAATGGTTCTCCTCTTCTCAGATCCCCCGCCAGAGCTCCTAGCTCCTCCTCCCTGCTGAGTTTTTTACAATATATACAATGTTATCTCACCGCTAAGCTATTGTGTTCTCACTGGAGGACTGCCCCCCCCCCCCCACCCCACCAGAACACATCGGTCAGCAAATGGCTGTGAGTGCTTATTGGATGCCAATCAGCTGCTGGTTCTCCAGCATGTCCGTTTGACAGAAGCCAGACAGGCTGCTGTACACATTGGCTAAATGTTGGGCGGTTTCTGTTGAATGGGCCGATATTTGGCCCATGTGTTGCAACTTTAACCCATCCTGCAAAGCTTTTATTTTTCCTTACTTGTGAAACAATTTTATACTCCTAAGTCCCTTCTTCGGGTGTCCATGTCACTTCCTGATGTAGACAGTTCCTATTGTCTCACCAGTGGTAGGATTTTTTCAGGATTCAGAAGAGGTCCAAAGTCAGCCCGAGGAGAGTGAAGGGGACTGGAGATTTTGAGCGTATCAGTGGTGCTGGATTAGGGGTGGTGCCCACAGCCAGAAATGGCATCAGCGAGGGAGCTGGGTAGGGGGATTTAGGTCAATAGAATTTGCTTCACCAGGTAGGAAAATAAAACAGCTTGAGGTCTGCATTAGTCTGGGGAAATTTTGCCTTGACTTGGGATTTAACTGAATCTGAGGAGTTCACTTTAAACATACAGTTTTATTTTTTTTAAATGTCCTCCTTTAGAAATGATTTTAGATACTTGTTACAGGAGAACTGGCCTGACTTAGATTGAAAAAGTTATTTTTTGTCTTGAAATGAGGTTTACTTTGTCCTTTCCCGTTGATCAAATGTTTCATTGTGCAATCCACTTATAATTAAGAACAGTCTGTACCAGTGAGAGAAATGCCTTCTAATTGCTGTTTCATCTAAATGGCCAAGCAAAAATTATTTTTTCTTTTTTATTTTATTTTTTTATTTTTTTTGTGAAGCAGCTTACAGTAGAGTATCTGTCAAGGTTCTGGCAAACAAACCCATCTTTTCACAAGACACAGTCTTATCAAGACAGTATTTCTGTTCTTTGAAGTGTTACAGGCTACTCTGCTCTAACAGCTTTATTTGTAAACCTGCTCACTGTCTCGGATCCTTTAATAGCAAAATTGATGCATATTTATAATACTACTAAAAGCCTGACACACACCAAAGAATCCCAGGCTAGTGAAAAGATCTCTTTACCCACACTTGCTTCTCCATAGTCAAATAAATATAAATTGGGACAGAACTGGGAAAACCATATACACTACTGTACAGTGTCTAACTAGATATTGGGGGTTATTTACGAAAGGCAAATCCACTTTGCACTACAAGTGCAAAGTGCACTTGAAATTGCACTGAAAGTGCACTTGGAAGCGCTGTAGATCTGAAATGAGGGGAAGCTCTGCTGATTTTATCATCCAATCATGTGCAAGCTAAAATGCTGTTTTTTTTTATATTCCTTGCATGCAGTGATGTAAGTAACTGAGTTAAAATAAACTGAGTTACTTAACGCAGTTACTTTAGAGGGTAAAGAGTAATCTAACTGATTACTTTTCCCCTCATGGTAACTTAGTTCCCATTACTTTGGCTTAGTTACCCCAATTAGATCTACCGCCACTAGATGGCAGTAGTGTAATTCCAGTGTTCTGCCGAAAAAGTTCCCCCGCCGGATAAGGACCCCCTGTACTGCGAAGGCGCAGCGCTTGCGCAGTACGAAAGACTACGGAGCTTCCAAAAATTGCTGAACCTAAACAGCTCTGAGTGAACTCTACACCGCGCAGGCGCAGTTTACATGTAATTGTACGAGGCGAAGCCGCACGCTCCTGATGCTCGTGCTACTCTGCAAGGGGCATCTATCGTGTAACTAAGGGGCGGGTCTAGTATTACTGTAACCAAGGGGCGCATTTATTATTATTGTTATATATCGATCTCTGCCCATTAATTTAACATTCACCCTCTTCTGTAGCCATCCGCCCCTTACACGATATAATAATAATAATAGACCCGCCCCTTGCTTACATGCTATAACAGATCTGCCCCTTGGTTAAAGTAATAATAGAGCAGCCCCTTGGTTACACGATATATAACAATAATAATAAATGCGCCCCTTGGTTACAGTAATACTAGACCCGCCCCTTAGTTACACGTATAGAATATTAAAAAAAAAAAAGTCACAGTTACTTTGCTGCGTAACTAATTACTTTTCCAATGTAGTAACTGAGTTGCTAACGCAATTACTTTTTGGGAGAACTAATTTGTAACTTAACTAATTAATTTTTTAAAGTAAGATGACCAACACTGCTTGCATGTCCCCCCTCGGATCTATAGCAACTGCACTTCCAAGTGCAATTTCAAGTGCACTTTGCATTTGTAATTTGCACTTGTAGTGCAAAGTGGATTTGCCTTTCGTAAATAACCCCCATTATTACTTTAAAGAACACGTATGCATTTGGTTGGATATGATTAGCTTGAGCAGGAAAATGAAGAGGACTCGTCTACGCATCCAGAACTGGATGGACAAAGAATACAAATCCTTTGGCAGGTAGAACAGCTCCCTTATGTAGTTCATTTGTAGATTGGGCTGTATGCCTGGAGTTGAGCTTTAGGGCTTGTTCACATGAGCGGTCGCAGTGTAACGCACGGCCGCTGGTGTGCGCTGCGAGGAAAAGTTCCAATGCGTCACACTGTTTACTTTTTTTTTTTCTAAATTGATTGAAATGTCACAAAGTCTCATTTAATTCCCTTCTATTCACTGCAGCATGTTGCAATGTGTTGCAGTGTGTCGCAGTACTGTATGTGCTACTTTTTTCAGTGCATACCACTGCAACGTGGTGAACTGAGCTCATTAGACACAAGGCAAATTGTCTTGTCTATGCAGTGGGCTGCATTGGGCCAGAATACCTAGCGCAACAAAGTGCAGATGGCGTAAACTGGTCCATAATGTAAGAAAATGGCAACACTGAGAACGAAGAGAAAGAGGGTGTAATATCTATAGATGATTTTAAATATAAAAAAAATGATTAACAGTTACTTAATAAAAAAAACATAATAAGGGGAAATCCTCAAGTACTAATAAGGGCTCGTTCACATGGGCAACCAGGGGGCAGTAAAAGCAGGTGGTTGAGCCATGTAGGGCTCCATAAATGCTGTGGTTGTGCTGCTTTTCAAAAATGAAACAGTCTCTTGCGTGCAGAAAATGCAAACTATTCAAGCTAAAGCCATGGCACAACCACCCTTCCCCACTTCATGGTTGGACCTATTAAGGTTTAAAACTGGTGGAAAAGAGGTGACAGATCACATCTCTACCACCTGTCAACCGCCGATTCACGATCGATTTGCTTTTGAGAGGGGCAGCAAGGGCTAACAATTGTCTGAAAGAGCCCTAAAGAAGACAATTGCACTTTGCAGAATAAAATATCTGCAGATTCAAGTTGTAGGTGTGGAAATACCACAGTATAAAGTCTAGTATACACGGGCCGAATGTCGTCCGACATTTGGCCCGTGTGTCCTAGACTTTGACTTACAGAAGCTGGCTTCTGTTAAAGGGGCATGACCGAAAAAAGGTCTACAGATCAGCGCTTTTAGCCAATGGAGAGCGCTGACCGGAGTGTTCTGGTGTGGTGGCCGTCCCCCTGTTGGAACACAATAGAACAGCAGAGGAGAAAGCTGTACTAATGTAGGATAGTTAGTACAGCGGCTCCTCCTGAGCTGTCATATTTTTTTATTTTTTTTATTTGCTCAGCCCTGCTGGGTTAAACGAAAAAAAAATAACTAGTAGTGTATACAGGGCTTAAGAGATATCAATGTAAGGTGTATTATCCTGGCTGTCTTTTTGGGACCACCAGGGGGCCATTGTACAAGCACTGTGTGTTTTTATTTTTTTTATTTTTTTTTTTCATTAATTTAAAAATGATGTTACCAAAATGACCTGGCTACATATATTGTTTAAAGTAAGGCCCCTTTCACACGAAGGGTGCGCTCGGGTCCACCTGTCAGTTTTTCAGGTGGACCTGATTGGACCCTCTATTCACCCCTATGGATCGTCAGGTGTTAACAGTCTTGTGTCCGTTTACATCCGCCTACCCCCAATCTGATCCGGTCCACTAAAAAGAAATGGAAGGGGATCCGTTCCCCTCTGTCTAGGCCAGTGGCCTCCAAACTGCAGCCCGGGGGCCGGATGTGACCCTTTGCTTGCCTCTCACCGGCTCTTGCGGGCACTACTTCTCCAACTGACACCATTGATGGGACACCATTCCTTTCACTAATAGCACCAATGGGGGACTATTCCTCCCAGTGATGCCAACAAGGGGCACTATTTCTCCAATTAAAACCAATGATGGGACACTATTCCTCCCACTGATACCAACAAGGGGCAATATTATTCCCAATAAAACCAATGATGGGTCATTGCTTGCTTCCACTGACCACAGTTCGGCCCGCCCAAAATATGAAGGACAGTAAACTGTCCCTTTGCTTAAAATGTTTGGAGACCCCTGGTCTAGGCGGATCAGATTGGAAGGCAGTTGGGTGTAAATGGAAAGCAGAGTCCATTTACACCCGCCAGTCCATACAGCAGAGCGGACTTGGTCCGTGTCCTACTCTGCAGAAACTGCAGGCACGGGCCTGTCCTTCACCCGCTCTGCTCAGAGCAGTGGACAGATCCCCTGCTGATCTAATTGAAGTCTGCCCTGTGTGCAGGGGGCCTCAAGTAAACTTTTAATTCTAACTAAAGCACTAGGATACAAGTGATGTTTAAACAGTGTAAAGTTGTTTTTTGTTTTACTAAATAGTGTTGCTAATTTTCCTTTTTTTGTTATGCGAAAGGCCATGCCCAATCTGCCTGTCCTATTATTATGATTTCAGTTTTTAAACTACTGTTTAGCTGCGATCTAAGGCCTGCTGCCACTCCTTTGTATATAGAGCACTGTTGTCAGCGTATACAGTGCGCATGTTAGGCCATCCTTTCCCTCAGGCAGTGCCGTGTAGATTAAATATTTTGTCACGCTTGGACACCAAGCAAAGTAAAGGTTTTAATGATCTTTGTGAGCTCTGAATGCGAGGAGATTCTTGTGTGATGTAATGTCGTATTTGCACCATGCAGTAGAGACTGACTGACTAATCTGTAAATGTTGCTTTCCTATGAGGAAATGGCAATAGGATTCAAATAGAAATGTGTCCATAATTGGTCTAATATCATGAGCTGAAGTTTCTTTTTATCTATATGTAACCAAACCGATACAGTTTTTGTAAGAAGATGCCAAAATTTGAAGAATTGATACAAGGATATAATGGTGTAGTTAAGGCAGAATTCCAGCTATTCCACACCAAATGCCTCTGCCACCCTCAAAAGCCCCTCAGACTTTTTTTTTTTTTTTTGTGGGGAAAGGCTAGTTGCCTCTGGCTAGTTGCCTCTGTCAAGTGTTTATTTTTATTTTTACGAAACTTTTCATACAGATAAGAATGCTGAATGATTGTGTACAGACTTAACATAGGCAAACACAAAAGCCATATGACGTAATAAACTATACAGAAAACCAACCATCCTGTTGATTTTGAAAAGTTGCTCATCATGGCCAAAGTCCAAACGGCAAATTTAAAGAGCGCATTCATCTCTTATCTGTGATTTTTAATAAAATGTGTGTGTGTGTGTGTGTGTGTGTGTGTGTGTGTGTGTGTGTGTGTGTGTGTGTGTGTGTGTGTGTGTGTGTGTGTGTGTGTGTGTGTGTGTGTGTGTGTGTATGTATATATACATACATACATACAGAGCCGATCGGCCCTATAGGCACACTATGCAAGCTGCTTAGGGCCCCGCCACTGTGGGGGGGCCCCCAAGACCCAGAATCCCCCCTACACCTCTGGCTGGCCGTTTAGAGTGCAGTTAGGAGAGGTGGGAGGAGGTGGAAGGCGGTGATCGGCAGCTCTATGGTGCCTGAGTGGGCGGCACGATCTCCCTGGGGTTTGCAGTACTCTCAGTGTATACAGTGGAGAGGAGAAGGGAGGGGCCTCTGACCCAGGCAGGTATCAGTTTCACTTTCACTCTGCTTGAACACTGTTGCTGATGCCCGGGTCAGAGGCCCCTCCCCTCTCCGCTGTATACATTCGGAGATAGAACTACTAGCCCCAGGGAGACCCCCCTGCCTGTGGATACCATATAGCTGCCGATCGCCGCCTCCCACCTCCACCAGCCAGGTACAGGGGAACCTCTCCAAGGGGGGGAGTCAGCTGTTTGGGGGCCCATCATATGACGGCCTCCCGGGAATTGACATCCGCGCCGAGGCCGTCATTCGGCTACGGCCGGATGTGAAGTGGTTAAAGGAGGGAGGATTGTTTTGGGAGCACTGAAGTGTCAGGTGTGACTGTGTGGCAATGGCAAATGGTTTACATAGCTCACGGCATCTCGGGTCGAGTAGAGGGCCCCTTAGCATAATTTTGCTTAGGGCCCCAGGGAGGTCAGGATCTGCACTGCATACATACATACATACATACATACATACATACATACATACATACATACATACATACATACATACATACATACATATCCACAGATATCAGATGAATGCCCTCTTTAATTTGAATTTGCCATTTAGACTTTGGCCATGATGAGCAACTTTTCAAATCGACAGGATATATATATTTTTATAAAAAAAATATATATATATATATATATATATATATATATATATATATATATCTCAAACATTCAGCATAGCATCACTCAGAAATGAAAGAAGAGGCAAAGAATAAATAGGAGAATAAAAAAAGTAAATGGGGGTCCAATAGAACGACTTATGGTTGAATTTTTCCTCTTTACCCCAAAGCGAGGCCGTGATTTTCCATGGAATACATTTCATTAATTTTAGTGAACCAAATGGAGAGCGATGGGGAGATCTCCTGTCTGTCAAGTTTTTATTGCTGTTTTTATTGCTGTTTGTGTCTTCGTTGGGGGGGATTCACCTCTGTACTGGTGACTAATGTCACTGAAACAGAAAGGGATGGGAAAGCCACACACACGAATAGGTGCGCTTGCTTGGTGCGCTGTATTAACTGTATGTAGCCTCCTCTACATATAGCATACAGCCCTGTTTTATATCATTTAGAATTGGGACTGCCCATCTCACTCCCAGAACAAAATAGAGTCTGGCTGAGCACCACTTTGCCATTCACAGGAAGCTTTGTATTCATTCATATATTAGTCTGCACCCAGAGCCGATTACTCACTTGCAATCGCCGCTTGAGTGATTAAATGCGAGTGAGTGCGATTAGCCGGCGGCAGCCTCCCATTGTTTTCAATGGGGCTGCCTACTCACAGCTAATTGTGGGAACTCCCGCTGGGTTTGAACTTCAGCAAGTCGTCTTAATGCATTTAGGCATCTAGATGTGGTGGAGTTGCTGCCATGCGATTGGCTGATTAGCAATTTGTGTTTCCATGCAATTGAACAAGTGTACTTTAATAAATTGGCCGGTGAGTGTATACTGTACCTTCACATCAGTCCCTGCCCTCCAGGAGCTTACAATCTAAGGTCCCTAGGGCTTCATGTACACTAGTAGCTCCTAAACTTTTGGTGTTTTTTTTTGCCAAAGCTTCTAAACTCAACTTCATAAAAGCCTGTACTTCCCTTTCCTGGACGCAGAAATACACAGACACAGATTTTGAGGTGTACTTGAAAGTAGATTGGGTAGTAGAAGATTGGGTGTTCTTGGGCATGATTTATTTCTTTCACAGTGGAGTTTGATGGATGCTTGGAGAGACCTAATTTGTGGAGAGCAAAATCCATGCGTTATATTATAAATTCTTCAAGCATATATTTAAATAGGCAGGTTAAACTGGGCATACATGAAGGAATGCAATTTCAACTGCTTATTTTATGTTTGTTTTCTGATGACAATTGCTGTATGTGCATGCATGTAACATGGGCTTCATTGATGTTCACATGTGAATGGTACCTACTGTACATTATAACATTTATGTAGAATACATGTCACATGGCATACTGAGGAATTATAAGTGTAATGACCTGTACACACGAAAATCGGACCGCTTTCAAGGCGATCATACGATAATCAGATCGTTAGTACAGAGCTTTCGAGAGCCGATCACAACAGTTCATCCGATTTGTATCCAATCGGACAAACGTGAAAATGTTTCTCGTACATTACCAGATTGTACGATTTTTCGTTTAATCAGTACGGTTGTTGTCCGAAAATACAATAGAAATACACTACAACACGTGACATCACTTCCGATTCTTTATTTATTTTTTTTATTTTATCATACGAGAATTTTCGTCACTTTAGTAACCTCTCCATTTTCGATATGCGACTAGCATGCAAAAAAAAAACGGACAATCTGTCGTCCAATTTTCGGATCATGTGTACGGGCCATAAGTCACACAAGCAGAACAGATAGGAGTAGTTTCTTCTTTATAGAACTGCCTAAAACTGAAGGTTAGTTTTAAGACTTGCATAAGTATCACTAAAAATATAAGAAAACGTAGAGAAAAATCATAAAAAAAAGATAAACATTTTAGAAGCAGAAATCTGGAGAGTAAATGTCTTTAGCATGTAGTCAGGAAGTCAAATGGATCAATTCTAACTAATTGGATCAGTTTAAAATACGCAATTTGCATTTAAATGCATAAAAAAACGTATTGTGTATGTTGTGGTTATTTGTCGATTTTTTTAGTAGATTGTTTCTCGTACATGGGTGTAAAGCTCTTTGATCTTCACAGTGATTAGAGGTTACTGCAGGGCATGTCGCACATCTGCTGCATTTTTGTTACATCGATGCGAGGATATGCGCTGACTTGCGTCGTGCCCTGCAGTAAGTTCTCTCTTCATTGTGGAAATAAACTGAGGTCTGTGAACAGCTTCTGGGGGCTGTCATGATTGTTAGACGAACGTGAGCATGTCAATTTGGGATTTTTTACACCTGTGTAATGGTACCCTTAGTGTATTTCTGTCAAAGTCAGATCTATACTCTTAGTCACCGACTTCAGTCAAAGTGTAGACAGTCTGTTACCAATAAATAATGCAGCTCATTGTGTCTAATTACCAGTCATACTTCAAAGACGACATGCTTGAAGGCTTTTTAACTCTTTTGTAAAAGTTTACATACTGGAAATTGTGATTTGCTTCTTGCAGATGTGTGTATCATTTTTTTATTGTGGAGTTTAATCTCTGTACACTTTCTTTTTTGCTTGCAGTGGACATCCAAATGTTCTTTGTTGTCCAAAAGTATATGTCGGGGCAAACACAAAAAATAAATGGTATATAGTACATTTCTGCTATACATACCTATTTTCCCCTGTTAGGAACATTTGTCCCCTAATTGTCCCCTAATTTCTTGTTGTGGACTGGTAGCACCGCATTTTGTGGACTAAACAGTGTCAGCCCTGCCCAGATGTCTTTTGCTAATCTACTAAATCCCTCCTATTGCTCCAATTTCCATAACATAGGGTCTAATTCAGGGATATGCAATTAGCGGACCTCCAGCTGTTGCAGAACTACAAGTCCCATGAGGCATAGCAAGACCCTGACAGCCACAAGCATGATACCCAGAGACAGAGGAATGATGATACTTGTAGTTTTGCAAAAGCTGGAGGTCCGCTAATTGCATATCCCTGGTCTAATTGTTCTGAAGTCCAAAATACTACTTGAGATGACACTAAGATGGCTTTCACACCAAGCCGCCTATAGCGTTGGCGGTAAAACGCTGCTATTTTTAGCTTTTAGTTTTATCGTCGGATTTGGGGCGCATTTCGGCCGCTAACGGGGGGCTTTTACCCCCCGCTAGCGGCCGAGAAAGGGTTAAAACCACCCGCAATAGCAGCGTTTTGCCGGCGGTATTACAGCGCTGCCCCATTGATTTCAATGGGGATCAGTGGTGGAGGAGCGGTAAACACACTGTTCCTTCACCGTTCCAAAGAAGCTGCTGGCAGCACTTTTCCTGACGTCCTGTCAGCGCACCACTCCAGTGTGTAAGCCCTCGGGCTTTCACACTGCAGACAATGGAGCAGCAGTTTGAGGGCGGATTGCAGGCACTATTTCTAACGCAATAGCGCCTGCAAAATGCCCTCTGTGTGAAAGGGGTCAAAGGGGGAGATTTACTAAAACTGGTGCACTCAGAATCTGGTGCAGCTGTGCATAGAAACCAATCAGCTTCTACGTTTTATTGTTCAAGCTCAACTAAACAAGTTGAATGGTTGCTATGCACAGCTGCACCAGATTCTGTGTGCCCCGGTTTTAGTAAATCTCCCCCAAAAAGTGTGCACAGGGTATAGACCGCACAAAATTTCCGACTTGATCAATGGGTATTCTTATTACACTTATCAAACAGATATACCAAGTAATAGACCAAAAAGGGGGAAATAGAAGATGTTCATTCTTTTTTTACATACACTTTTTTTAAGGGGTGTGCACTGCATATAGTGTATTATATCTACAGTTGTCAAATGCAAGGATACTATTTAGATTGGGTGAAAGAATGTGCAGTTAAAGCAGAGGGCCACCCTTAAAAAAAAAAAAAAAAAAAAAACATTTGAAATTTGCATGCGCAGTAGGAAACGGGCAGGGAAGTCACAAGGCTCCACTGCCTGTTTCCCTTCCTTAAGATGGTGGTGCCGGCAGCCGATTCGATGGACGGATCAGCCTCGGGGGTGGGGGGGGCGACATTGTGGGCTCGCTGGACAGGTAAGTGTCCTTTATTAAAAGTCAGCAGCTACAGTGTTTGTAGCTGCTGACTTAAAAAAAAAAAAAAAAAATTGTGGTCGGAACACCACTTTAACAAGCTTTGCATTGTGGGTCAATGTTGCTTTTCGCAGGGCGAATGTAACATTCCTTAACATTCAATCCATAGAGGGGAAAAAAAAGCATTTAAGAACATTTGACCAAAAAAGTTAGAGGAACTTCACCAATTTTATAAAAAAAAAAAAAATTAAGTAATCGGCTACAAATACTGTAATTTCTGAAGCCAATTATTCTCTCCACTGTGGGTCCCCAGCACTGCCATTTGGATTTGGGAGCCAGTTTGAACTTCCAGCTCCCCGCTGTGCATACGCGAGAACGCATGGTGCAGTGAGACTAGTCTTACAGCCTCCTGAGACATGTGACATGTCCCAGGAGGCAGGGGTATGGGCTGGCTAAGCGAATGTCATTCTCACCTTGGTGAGAATTGGGGGTGTGGGAGAGAGTATCTGTCAAATAGCTCAGATGTGTAAAGCCTAGTACACACTATTAGTGTTTTTTTTTTTCTTTTGTTTTTTCATTCAACCCAGCTGGCAGAATGAAAAAAAAAATCTGACAGCTCGGGAGGAGCCACTGTACTAACTATGCAATGTTAGTACAGAAATCTGACCTCTGCTGAGCTATTGTGTTCTGTCCAGAGGGACGGCCTGCGAACGCTGATCAGATGCCGATCGGCAGACCTTTTTCGGTCATGCCCCTTTGGCAAAAGCCGGACAAACGCCAGACCGGCTGCCGTACACATGGGCCGGCCGATGCCCAACATTCAACATTCAGCTGAGATGAGCATCCGCTGACACCCGCATCCGCTGACACCCGCTATTGTCCGCCTCCACAATTGTCAGATTCTGCAGACGGAGGAAAACCCTATTTTTTCATCCGTCTGCAGAGCGGATCGGATGAACACGGACAGACGGTCCGTGTTCATCCGATCCCCCATAGAGGAGAGCGGAGAACTGACAGGGCGGTCCCTGCACAGTGTGCAGGGACCGCCCTGTCATCAGCCGGCTCAGCGGGGAACAGCTGTGCGATCCCCGCTGAGCAGCGGATCTTCACGGGGCGGATCAATACGGATCCGCCCCGTGTGAAAGAGCCCTAAGGGCTAAGAACCTTGAAACAGAAGAGGAAATAATATGAGACTTCTGCACTGATCAGCTACTCCAGATAGTGAACTTCTATACAGAATTGGTACAATGTTGCAGTCAGGGGCAGATCCAGGGGGGGGGGGGGCAACAGGGCAATTGCCCCCTCCCCCCTGAAGGAAAATATTATGAGTCCGAGGCTCCCTCCCTCCGCCACCTCACCAGATTTAAAGTGATTGTAAGGGTAATTTATTTTTTATTTGTATTTATATCTCCTATACAGTGCAAGTTTAGGAGATATATTCACTGTAGGTATAAGTTCAAAAGCGGAGTTTACTCATGCCTTAAGACCCCTTTCACACTGGAGCACTTTTCAGGCGTTTTAGAGCTAAGAATAGCGACGGAAAAGTGCCTCTCATGCCTCCCCATGCCCCCCAGTGTGAAATCCTGAGCACTTTCACACTGAGACGGTGTGCTTGCAGGATGGGGGGAAAAAAAGTCCTGCAAGCAGCATCTTTGGGGCATGTATACACCTCTCCCAAAACGCCCCGCTTATTGAAATGAATGGGCATCGCTGCCGAAGCTCCTGCAAAGCCACAACATGGGTGCTTTTAACCCTTTCTTTAGCGCTAGCAAGGATTAAAACTCAAAAGTACCCCTCGGGGCCGAAACGCCGCTATAACATCGGTAAAGTGCCACTAAAACTAGCGGCGATTTACCGCTAACGCCGGCATCGCCTCAGTGTGAAAGTACCCTACTTTTTTTTTTTTTCTCTTAGGATCAAATGTTAGGGAATGTTGCAGTCGCCTTGTGAAAGGCAACAAACGGAAACTGATTTTGCACACATATTACAAACATTACAGGTATTATTTCTGACTCTTGCAGGAATGCTAAGACATTCTCAAAGCAAATTATATAATAAATACATTTTTATACATAGACCTTAATGTGTTTTGTATGACCTGCAGAATTCTTAAGCCCCATACACACGGTCGGACAATCCGCGGACCAGGTCCGTCGGACCATGTCCGTCATACTTTGTCCGATGTTGGTTTTGCGTACACACGGTCGGACAAAGTTGTCGGAAAATCCGATCATTCTGAACGTGGTGACGTTTGTTGCCTACGACGGGACTACGTAGAGGCTAGTAGCCAATAGCTTTGGTCTTGTAATGTGATCTGAGCATGCGTAGCACTTTGTCCGGTCGGACAACCGTACACACGATCGGATTTGGTGTGATCGGACCGGGTTGACGGCAAATCTTTCCAGCAGGAGATAAGACTTTGTCCGACGGACAAACCGACGAACACTGTCCGATGGTGCATACACACGGTCTGATTTTTCAACAACCTTGTCCGATCGGACCAAATTGATGAAAAAGTCCGACCGTGTGTATGGGGCTTTATTCGTTCTGTGAAGGAGCATGACTTGCTCTGGGTAATGCTGATTCAAAAAAAGCTACACCCTAAAATACACACACTTTTTAAAACTGATAAGGTGTTACTAAGACAAACAGTTATTACATTCTAATTAGTCATTCTTTGTTGATGCTAGCTATAGATGAGTTACTGCCCTTTATAAATTCACGCACTGTCCTTTCCTCATTTCCCTTTATTTTACTTTAAATTTGCATTCAGGAAAAAGCCGGCTGTTCATGTCTAGTTACTCTACATCTAAAGACAATGTGAACACTGCCTTCTGAATGTATGATCTCTAAATGTCATAATGTTTAAAAAAAAACGTCAATTACCCAGAACAGGGTTCTGACCTGATCCTTCCTAAAATATATATTTCTATGCATAACTTTTATTTTATTTTTTTTAACTTTTTAAATAGAGTAAGTGTAGGGAGGGTTTAAAACCTACTTTTTTGCCCCTACTGTGTCTCATTGGGGAGAACTTCCTTTTACTTCCTGTTCTGGTGGCACAACAGGAAGTCCGGTGAAGTTTCTCCAATTTGTGAGGCAATCCCCCTGTTAGTTGTAACCAGAACAAGTGTAACACAGTAGTCCTATTTCTCCCCTGTTATGCCTTGTACACACTAGCGGAATTTCCGACAGAAAAAGTCAGACAAAAGCTTTACAGCGTATATCACGATCGTGTGTGTGCCTCATCTGACTTTTTTTTTCGAAAATTCTGATGGACCTAGAAATAGAACATGTTCGAAATATTTCCGACGGAACCAATTCCTATCTGGAAAACCGCTCGTCTGTATGCTGTTCCGACGGATCAAAAACGACGCATGCTCTGAAGCAAGTACGAGACGGAAGCTATTGGCTACTGGCTATTGAACTTCCTTTTTTTAGTTGCGTCGTACGTGTTGTATGTCACCGCGTTCTTGACGATTGGACTTTGGTGTGATCGTGTGTACGCAAGACAGTTTCAGCGGAATTCCGTCGGAACTCTGTCGGAAAAACCTTCAGAGTTTATTCCGACGGGAAAACCGGTCGTGTGTACGCGGCATTAGTTGTTACCAGAACAAGTGTAGCACAGTAGTCCTATCTCTCCCCGGTTAGTTGTTACCAGAACAAGTGTAGCACAGTAGTCCTATCTCTCCCCGGTTAGTTGTTACCAGAACAAGTGTAGCACAGTAGTCCTATCTCTCCCCGGTTAGTTGTTACCAGAACAAGTGTAGCACAGTAGTCCTATCTCTCCCCGGTTAGTTGTTACCAGAACAAGTGTAGCACAGTAGTCCTATCTCTCCCCGGTTAGTTGTTACCAGAACAAGTGTAGCACAGTAGTCCTATCTCTCCCCGGTTAGTTGTTACCAGAACAAGTGTAGCACAGTAGTCCTATCTCTCCCCGGTTTGTTGTTACCAGAACAAGTGTAACACAGTAGTCCTATTTCTCCCCGGTTAGTTGTTACCAGAACAAGTGTAGCACAGTAGTCCTATTTCTCCCCTGTTAGTTGTTACCAGAACAAGTGTAGCACAGTAGTCCTATTTCTTTAGGTGGCAGAGGCAAAGCGGTGGCCTATTTTTTTATTTTAATATTTTCTTCCCCCCACCATCATTAAAAATGCAGTTATTTCAAATTGGCTGATTTACACTTTATTATTTTTTTATTTATGACTGGCTAACTGAACAATAGAACAAAACCTTTTTAACCTAATTTCACCATGGACATATGAGTGGCTGCTGCACATTTAAAACCCACATTTCTTGCAGCACCATATATGCATTACGTGGCTGAAAGAGGTTGAATAAATATCTTACAAATTGCTAATCCCAAACCCCCCTAAGAACATAGCATTTCAAAGATGGTTCTTGTAGGATTTTGCCAGTTTAGACTCCTAATATTTACTGACTGCACCAGTTTATTCTTTTTTTAGATATGTTGAATAGAGCGTAAAAGCTGATTCCACAGAAGTGTCTGTGAGAAGTAGCAGATCTAGAGCAGGATGAAATAGATAGATTGATTCCTGTGATTAGTTTAAAAAATGTAAGCACCCCTTTAAAGCGGAAGTAAACCCATCGATCTAACAGTTTGAAAAAACAATTAAATTCCCGGAATGCCAGAAATGCTAACTGTCACATTGGTTGTACTCTCAACCAAACTGTCAAACCAGCCAATGGCTGGTGTGATAACTGATCACATGTGCAGCTTCATGGCAGTTAAAGATTAAACGGAGGCCAAGATGGCAGCTTCCTTGGCTGAAAATGATAGGAGGGTTTACTTCCACTTTAAGGGTCTTCGCACACGGTGCTGATGTATAAATGCTAGATCCTCCTGGCAGAAAGTGCCTGCGCAAAAAACGCAAGTATGGTTCGCATAGCGCATCCATTTACACCTGAGTAGACACGTAAAAATGACAGCTTCCAGAATGCCGAATATTCAAATAATTGAATCTACTATTCAAGAGGGAGGTGTTATTTATGTGCGTATTCATGTAAAAGTGACCAGTAATGCTGATTTATTTATTTTTTATATTTTTTGTATTGTCTTTTGTTAATTTTGGTGCTAGTTCACTGGTATTTATTACGTGTGTACTGACCTATTAGAGACAATAGCCTGCATTCAGATCATAGAAAAAAACACCTGAATGCCTAAAACATGGCGAGTGCATTCTAATGCTCCGTACACACGGTCGGATATTCCAATGGAAAAAGTCCGATCGGATTATGTTGTCGGAAAATCTGATCGCGTGTGGGCTCTACCGGGCTTTTTCCGTCAAAATTTCCGACGGGAAAAATTTGAGAGCAGGATCTAAAATTTTCCGACAACAAAATCCGATCAGACTTTTTCCGATCGTGTGTAGAGAATTCCGACACACAAAAGTGCCACGCATGCTCAGAAGAAATTTGGAGACGAAGGCTATTGGCCTCTACGTAGTCCTGTCGTTTTATACGTCACCTCGTTCGGAACGATCGGATTTTCCGACAACTTTGTGCGACCGTGTGTGTGCAACACAAGTTTTGGACAAAATCCGTCGGAAAAAAAACGACGGATTTTGTGGTCGGGGCATAAGACTGATCTCACAAAACTCTCCAAGAACATGGAAAAATGCGCAGGTAACCAAAGCTCAAAGGTGCCTTGAGGCGATTCAGTTTGCATGTGCAGCGCTATACAAATCATTCATTCATTCATTCAAAAGGTGCAGGAGCTACTTTGCAGCAGGTAGGGCATCCTATTGAAATGAATGGACTGTCTTATGTGGTTAGTGTGATGATACAAATCAATGCACATATGTTCCTTGGTGCCGCGTGTCTAAGTGGGGCCTAAGAGAAACTTTGTATTAGCAGTTTATTTTAGAATTTTAGTTTACTTTCTGGGTAACTCCATTTTTTTTTAGGTTTGGTGTCTGCCTGCATTGTACTTAATTTACAGTGGTCTGTGGATAAAGGCTTTATTATAAGTACTGCCAGACTTGTAAGTTTACTAATTGTCCATACAAGAAAATGTTGGTGCATTCTTTAAAGGGTTATGCAGGGCTCCTGTGTGGAAGTGAAAAGTGACATGTAAGTATGCATGCCCTTTGGGATCAAAGTTTCATTGTATTGAGTGATGGCTTGCAGCTCTGTCCTCCCCATCAAGTGATAAGGAACGTTGTTTAGTAAACCTAGTTGTTTGGCTGCATGGTTTTATTTATTTAATTTTTTATTTATTATAGGTACTTGTATAGCGTTGTCAATTTATGCAACGCTTTACATATACATTGTACATTTGCATCAGTCCCTACCCTCAAGGAGCTTGCAGCCAAAGGTCCCTAACACACATTCACTCTACTAGGGCCAATTTTTTTCGACAGGATCCAATTAACCTACCAGTATGTCTTTTTGGAGTGTGGGAGGAAACCGGAGTACCCATAGGAAACCCACGCAGGCACAGGGAGAGCATGCAAACTCCAGGTAGATGGTGTCGTGGTTGGGATTCAAGCCAGTGACCCTTTTTGCTGCTAGGTGAAAGTGCTACCCACTGCACCACGTTTTATGAGAATATAACTGTGCAAAATAAATTGTAATTGGGAATGGTGTGTGTGTGTGTGTGTGTGTGTGTGTGTGTGTGTGTGTGTGTGTGTGTGTGTGTGTATTAAAAAATAGAGAGAGAGAGAGCATTTGCCTGGACAGTCAGAGTGATCGGTGCGGAGTGGATGTTACAAGCACCAATCACCCTGTATAGATTTCAGTAAAGCTGGACAGCCGTTTCTCCGCCCCCCCCTTTTTAGCTGCTTTAGTGAAATCTACACAGTGCTTGTAACTGCCCCCAAAGCCGCACCGATCACCGCTGACTGTCCCTGTATCCTCCTCCAGTCCCCCTCTGTTCTGCTGCTGTCCCCCTCTGTTCTGCTGTCCCCCTCTGTTCTCCTCCGTGTTCCCCTCTGTTCTCCTCCGTGTCCCCCCTCTGTTCTCCTCCGTGTCCCCCCTCTGTTCTCCTCCGTGTCCCCCCTCTGTTCTCCTCCGTGTCCCCCCTCTGTTCTCCTCCGTGTCCCCCCTCTGTTCTCCTCCGTGTCCCCCCTCTGTTCTCCTCCGTGTCCCCCCTCTGTTCTCCTCCGTGTCCCCCCTCTGTTCTCCTCCGTGTCCCCCCTCTGTTCTCCTCCGTGTCCCCCCTCTGTTCCCCTCCGTGTCCCCCCTCTGTTCTCCTCCGTGTCCCCCCTCTGTTCTCCTCCGTGTCCCCCCTCTGTTCTCCTCCGTGTCCCCCCTCTGTTCTCCTCCGTGTCCCCCCTCTGTTCTCCTCCGTGTCCCCCCTCTGTTCTCCTCCGTGTCCCCCTCCATGCTACTGCCCCCCTCTGTTCTCCTCTTCGGCCCCCTCGATCTTTCAGGATGGAGAGCGGAGGTAGGAGCCAGTAAATCTGGCTCCTTCCTTTTCCAAATGATCAGTCAGTGATAACTGACTCTGTCCATTCACATAACTGAAACATTGTAACCTGTGTTTACGATGCTTCAGTTTATGAATGGAGAGGAGCCTCTGTCTCCTCTCCATTCATTTTCAGTGCAGCTGAGGCTGCTGGGAAGGGGACTGGGAAACATGTGTCCTCAGTCCCTTTCCCTGTCTTAAAGGGGAGATGTCAGGGGTCTGTTAACAGGGCTAATAATAATAATAAAAAAAAAATTGCAATAAATAATAAAAAGAAATTAATTGTAAAAAAAATAAGAAAAAATAAACACACTGACACTGTCCACTCCCCCCCCCCCCCCCCTTAAAAAAAAAAAGAGAAGAAAGCATTGTAAAAAAACACAACAAAATAAATTGTAGAAAATAATAAAAAAAATGAATTGTAAAAACAAAATACTACTGACACACGTGCCACTGTCGCATGACATTAAAAAAAAGTATCGGTAATCGGTATCGGCGAGTATTTGAAAAAAAGTATCGGTACTCGGTCTTAAAGTAGCATCGGGACAACATATATATATATAATAAACATACACACCTGCCAGCCACCCAGCAATGGTGTGCCCCCCCACATGCTAGCCACTAGGGCTGACAATGACCTGGTGTGTGTATGTGTGTATGTATATATGTGTGTGTGTGTGTATATATATATAATCTATCTCGGTCACCTATAGCATTATGACCACTGACAAATAAGGGAATATCTTGTTACAATGGCGTCTGAAAATTGCCATTGGGTATATATTAGGCATATATATTATTATATATTATTTTAGCCTATGTATTCATCCACACATAGGTGTTTAGAGAAAAAAAAACCCCCAGGGCCAGCATGTTCAGGAGAGGAGAGTTTCAGCATAAAAAAATGCTAAACACATCTAAACATTCTTTAGTGCTAGGCTTTCATTCATTCCAATGGCCAAAATAAAATTCTGGTGCCTAAATGCTTTGATGCTTTGCAAAATATGACTTCCGGCGCATTTTTTAACATTGCTTACAAACATCCAGTTTGTATGAGGCCTAATGCCTTCTCGATGACTGGAACAAGTAGGCATGTCAGGAATTCTGACTCTTCACTACAACCGTATCTTCCTGTCTGTATCTCTGAGGGTTAGCATGAATGCCAGGTAACTAGCATTTTTAGAATCATGTCCGGAAAGTCAGCCTTCACATTTCTCTCCGGTTCCCATAGTGTATATGCATTTACCTTTTTGTTTCAAAATAAAAATATAATTGCTAATTTTTCTTTACACAACTTTGTTGCAGTGCACATACCGATAGAACAAATAAACTTCATATTACCTCCTTTTAGCATTGCTTTTTTCTTTATAAAATGCCACTCCAATTAGTGCTATAGATGGAGCACTGTTGAACTTCTATCAGTGTCAGGAGAAAAATGTCTGGAACAGCACTGACCTGTAAAGAAAGTTAGTTTTAGTTTTTGGAAGTTCATTTGATGAACTTTACTAGTCAAGACAATTTCCCGAATGAATTCACTTTTCTAGCAAATAGAAGGCGATGTTAGATAAGCATGACTGAATACCAACCTCTGGAAGCATTTCCTGACATGAGCAAGGAATCGCCTGTTTGTTTACTCAGTAGCATGTATTGAGTGTGACCACCATCGCAATTCTTGTGGTTTTAGCAAGCACAGTATGCATCACTGAGAACTTTGGATTACTTTAAAGGTCATCTGCGAACCATAGTTTTGCAGTCTTTTGGATGTTCTGATCATTGCATGCTTCATGTAACAAAGTAACAGTTGAAAATCCAGTGTGTCTATAAGTTGGCCTTTCACTGTTTGAAATCTGTTCAGTTCAGCAGGGACTAGCGGAATTTTAATTTAGTGTGTGGCGGTCTCCACAGAAGTCAATCGTTTTGAAGGGACATGCTGAAAACATTTTCGCAATCACAGAATTACAATGTCCCATTTGTGTGGATGGAGGAATCTTTTCCATTTTTTTTCATTCAGCCACTGGCTGCTGAGACGCATTTTCTGCCCCCCAACCACTCCCCTTTAAGCTGCTGCAGGCAGTGGATTCGGGTTTACATATGCACATTTTATTTCCACAGTCGAGCTCAACCCAGGTCTATATTGCATCTGCTCCTGATTTATTTTATATAAAAAAAATCCTTGTTTATATTGTACCATGATGTAGTGGTTTTTTTTTTATTTATTTTTTTATATACCACTACTAGTTATTTCCCAGACATATTTGTAGCCATTGTACACTGCATGCTTCATACAAAGTCTCAAATCAACCCCCCCCCCTCCTCTTAGTTTCATAATTTAGGGATGGCGGCCATGGACTCTCGTCCTATGATTCATACAAAGTCTCAAATCAAACCCCCCCCCCTCCTCTTAGTTTCATAATTTAGGGATGGCGGCCATGGACTCTCTTGTCCTATGATTCATACAAAGTCTCAAATCAAACCCCCCCCCCTCCTCTTAGTTTCATAATTTAGGGATGGTGGCCATGGACTCTCTTGTCCTATGCTTCATACAAAGTCTCAACCCCCCCCCCCCCTAGTTAGTTTGGTAATTTAGGGATGGAGGCTATGGACTGTCTTGTCCTATGCTTCATACAAAGTCTTGAATTCTCCCCCTCCCCCCTAGGTTAGTTTGGTAATTTAGGGATGGAGGCTATGGACTGTCTTGTCCTATGCTTCATACAAAGTCTTGAATTCTCCCCCCCCCTCCCTTAGTTAGTTTCGTAACTTAGGGATGGAGGCTACGGACTCTCTTGTTCTGTGCTTCATAAAAAGTCTCAAATTCTCTCCCCCCCCCCTCCTTAGTTTTGTAATTTAGGGATGGAGGCTATGGACTGTCTTGTCCTATGCTTCGTACAAAGTCCAGATGTTCTTAATTCTTTATCAGGTTGAGCTCAACCCCTGCAGAACATGACCCAGTCGACTAAATGGGGCCACATGCAGTGGTATGAGGGTTTCTAGGGGTTAAAACCATTGGTGAGGAGGTGACGCAACACCTCTTCACTACCTGTTAACTAACCTGTGAAGTGTTGTCCATCACAGATTGCTCTTCAGAGAGCAACACATGTTTAAACGATCCCAAAACAGTGTATGGCTAGCTTTCCATACAAATTTTGAAATCAGCTGTGGTATTTTGGCATTGAAATGGATGGCTCCTCTATTTTGCTGTATAATACCTTTTTTTTTTTTTGTAGAGTACTTTGTAAATGAAGATATATACTTCTTTTAATTTTGAAGCTCAGACGTACGTTGATTTGCCAGTGGCTGTGATAAACTCACATAGCCAAGGCTGCAGCAGTGAGTACCGAGAGAGGAGTGCCAGTAAAAACTCGACTGTCAAACTTAAAAATTTAACAGTAAGCTTGTAGACGGGATTATAAAAAAGAATCATCCTCTGGCTCCTGTAATTGAATTTCTGCCCATCCCAGTAATCTGCACTGAGCTTTTGAGGTCAATTACCAGTAGCATGAACTGCAGAACCTTGTTGAGGTTCTTGAGTTTGCTGTACTGAGAGTTATACTTGCAAAATATGCCGCACATCTCGGGAGATGTTGAAGGAGCAATGTTACTATTGACAGCACTGGGCAGACCCTTTAAAAAGATTTGAGCAAGCACAATGGAATGGCTTATCTGATGTTTTATTAAGCAGCAACAGGATCTTTTTTTGCAGAAAAAAACCCTGCATTGTGTAGTTCAACCAGAGGATGGGGGAGGGGAGTTGCAATAAGCTGACCTTTAGTGTAAATTGGGAATTTAACTATTTTGGATTTGTGATGGAAGTCATGAGCTCTAAATGGCTCCTGTTCTAAGATGGTGATCATGTGTTTTTCATGGCTTTGAAGGGCTTTTTTACGAAAGCTTCTGATATATTTTTTTTTTTTTGTTGCATTCATTCTCCCCCTATCCTTCCTTACCTGTTATGCTGGGTCCTCTTTAAAAAAACACTCGCCTGTCCAGTGGATCCAGCGTTATCCTGCAGTGATCTGTTGTTCAGGTGTGACAGTCTGTCCTGTGTCTCCATCTTAGTTCTCTTCAAATGTCTTCTGGGTTCAGACAGCCTGCTTCCTGATGGCGTAATGCAGCTCGGCCTCCAGGATCCATTGTGAATAAGCTCCAGCAACCTCCTGGGGTATGTGATGGGAACATGCCAGGGGGCTACATGAGCAGGACATGCCATTCTCCTAGGCATAAATAGGCTCCTGCAACCTCCTGGGGTATGTGATGGGAACATGCCAGGGGGCTACATGAGCAGGACATGCCATTCTCCTATGCATAAATAGGCTTCTGTAACCTCCTGGGATATGTGATGGTGACATCCAGGGGGCTGCAGGAGCAGTACACGCCATTCTTCTAGACAAGAATAGGCTTCTGCAACCTCCTGGGGTATGTGATGGGGAAATACAGGGGGCTGCAGAAGCCATTCTTCTAGACAAGAATAGGCTTCTGCAACCTCCTGGGGTATGTGATGGGGACATCCAGGGGGCTACAGGAGAAACACGCTATTCTCCTACGCATAAATAGGCTTTTGCAACCTGCTAAGGGAATGTGATGGGGAAATACAGGGGGCTGCAGAAGCAGGACATGCCATTCTTATAGGCAAGAATAGGCTTCTGTGACCTCCTGGGGTATGTGATGGGGACATCCAGGGGCTGCAAGAGCAGGACATGCCATTCTCCTAGGCATAAATAGGCTCCTGCAACCTCCTGGGGTATGTGATGGGAACATGCCAGGGGGCTACATGAGCAGGACATGCCATTCTCCTAGGCATAAATAGGCTTCTGTAACCTCCTGGGATATGTGATGGTGACATCCAGGGGGCTGCAGGAGCAGGACACGCCATTCTTCTAGACAAGAATAGGCTTCTGCAACCTCCTGGGGTATGTGATGGGGACATCCAGGGGGCTACAGGAGAAACACACTATTCTCCTAGCCATAAATAGGCTTCTGCAACCTGCTAAGGGTATGTGATGGGGAAATACAGGGGGCTGCAGAAGCAGGACACGCCATTCTTATAGGCAAGAATAGGCTTCTGCAACCTCCTGGGATATGTGATGGGGACATCCAGGGGGCTACAGGAGAAACACGCCATTCTCCTAGGCATAAATAGGCCTCTGCAACCTGCTGAGGTATGTGATGGGGAAATGCAGGGGGCTGCAGAAGCCATTCTTCTAGACAAGAATAGGCTTCTGCAACCTCCTGGGGTATGTGATGGGGACATCCAGGGGGCTACAGGAGAAACACGCTATTCTCCTACGCATAAATAGGCTTTTGCAACCTGCTAAGGGTATGTGATGGGGAAATACAGGGGGCTGCAGAAGCAGGACATGCCATTCTTATAGGCAAGAATAGGCTTCTGTAACCTCCTGGGGTATGTGATGGGGACATCCAGGGACTGCAAGAGCGGGACACGCCATTCTTCTAGGCAAGAATAGGCTTCTGTAACCTCCTGGGGTATGTGATGGGGACATCCAGGGACTGCAAGAGCGGGACACGCCATTCTTCTAGGCAAGAATAGGCTTCTGTAACCTCCTGGGGTATGTGATGGGGACATCCAGGGGCTGCAAGAGCGGGACACGCCATTCTTCTAGGCAAGAATAGGCTTCTGCGACCTCCTGTGGTATGTAATGGGGAAATACAGGGGGGCTGCAGGAGCAGGACACGCCATTCTTATAGGCAAGAATAGGCTTCTGTAACATCCTGGGGTATGTAACGGGGACATCCAGGGGGCTGCAGGAGCAGGACGTGCCATTCTTCCTAAGCAAGAATAGGCTCCTGCAGGCTCTATCTTATGTGAGTGGAACATCCCAAGAGGCTGCGGGAGCAGGACACACCATACTTCCTAGGCAAGAATGGACGTTAAGCCGCCAGAGAAAAAAAAAGAAACAGAAATGGCCCCTACATACTGTAAAAAGGCTATTTATTATGATTTGAGGAGGGGGAGACCGGCAGAGTTTAACAGGTGCGAATAACCTGCTTTTGCATAGACTTGTAAAGGGTGACAAACAGTACTGACATGAACAAAACCCATCAACTCAAAATCGGCCACAGATATTTTTCAGACAATTGGTTAGTGTATTGTTGACCTTAGTGTGGCCATATAACCTGATAATAGTGATTTGATGTGACTGTTTTAACAATGGGGTAGATATTTGACTGGAAATCTCTAGGGCACTGCATGCTGTTGTTTCTTTTTCTGTATAGTAACGTGCACAGTTTGCAGTCCTTAGTTGAGTTGTTAAAGGTGAAACCTTTCTGTTTTCATTCCATATCTTATTTTAGACCCAGTGATGTCATCTCTAGATGTCTGTGCTTTTCTATTCAATATAGGCAGACCATGGATGGTGGGATGGGTTGCTGTTTGTAGATTCCTGATGACCGTATACTCAGTACTCCTCTCAAGAGTTCTTAGTCCTGATGCAAGTAGTTGGATGGCTCTAGGGAGATGTTTTGCAAATATCAAATGCCTTAGTGGGTGGATGCCAGACCGCATTTACATGCCACGTCTGATGTTTATAAATCGGTACCATGTGCAAGTACTTCAGGGGTTATCTGCTCATTTAGTCCAGGGGAGAGAAATGGTACTTTCACTTACCAGATCCTACGCTCCCCTGGCAGACGGCACTTTCCCATGCTTCAGCAGTAGACTGTCCATTGGCGTCCTCATGTCCACTACAGGTCTATAGACTCTGCATCATTCTTGATGATGTAGGGACCTTAGATTGCTGGAGCAAAGCATGGGGAGAAGACAATGCAGTGACCGGTGTAGCAGTGTGGGGATTGGGTAAGTAAGGCTAGCCATAGATGGCTGTAATCTGAATTGATCGATCAATCAACTTGGTACAATCTGCCTACCCACACACGGTTCAAATCCCAGCCTGTTCCTCCTGAAACTTCCAGGATGTGAACCGTGTGTGGGCAGGCTGAATGCACCAAGTTAATTGATCAACTTGGGTACAACCAGCCTACCAGATTCATTTGCAAATATAGCTAGCGGCTGCTATAACCGCTAGCAATAATCACTGTCTTCTCTCACCCCCACAATAAATAATAATATAGCATATATAATTGCCACACAATTCATATTGTAATTAAATGTTCTTAAAAATTGACCTTTCCCTTTCAATCTGCAGCAAAATGCAATATGACTACCAGGATGTACAGATATGTATGAAATATGTACAGAAGCCCCCCCCCTAGATATGTAATTTCCTGCTTGTGTGATTGGCTCACTGATTTTCCCAGAAGTCTGCACTAAGATACAAGTCAGATTTCAGGCATGTCCTGCAACTAACACTTCATTTTTGGTAAGATATTCCCAATAGGTAAATCACGTCTAAAGGGATGCAGACCCTGCAATTTTCCTCATCGGAACCCTGCAGGTGCAGCAGCTGGTTGATAATTATGAAACCACTCCCATTAGACTCACTCGGCACAGGGAAACAAACAGTGAATTCTTCAGAATAAAAAAAGGTAGGAACATGTAACAAAGTTTGTTAAAATCCTTGCATTGTACATAGATCACCAAGGGGGGAATGTTTTTTTTCTCAACAAAAGTGGAGTTACGCTATAAGTAAACCCCCCCCCGCTGACAAATATTTAAAATTCAGCACAAACGTGTGGATCTCCATAGTGTGTTGTCATAAATGATATTGGCTGGCTTTGCAGAAGCAGCCAGGACTTTAGGGAAGTTGTATTACTATTTTCGGAAAGCTCGGAGTCCACGTTTTTCATGAATAATTTACCTGGGTGGTTTTGAACATTGATATTGTTTTCTTTGCTGCCCTGCGATAGTTCTTGATAGTTCTGGGCTGGGTGTACACCCACACTCCCCTTTTGTCTTGTATTGCCGTGCGGTTGCTGAGCATACTCGAACCACGTACTGTATGGAGTGACCTTTAATGGAATTATAATGCCTGACATTCCTGAGCCCGCACCTGTGTTTGTCTAGCCTGTTCATAAACATTACATGTAGGTGTTTGGTTTCTCATTGCACATGATTGCCAGACTACAGTAACCTCGCACATTCCTCAGGAGCACTACTCCTAGATAAAGAGTCAGGACAATAGGAATTTCAGCCAATGAGTATCTACATTAGCTCCTTCTCCTTTTTTTTTTTTTTTTTTTGCCATGTATTGTAACCCAAAGGTATATTGAAGTGACTTTGTTAATTATAGAGATACAGACAGGCCGACTTAAAGGGTAACTTTAATGCAAATTAAAAAAAAAATGATAATATAGCATATACAATTGCTACACAAGTCATATTGTAATTGAATGTTATTAAAAATGACCTTTCCTTTTTCAATCTGCACTGCTCTCATTTTCTGTAAAATACAATATGGCTACATGGAGGGTTTCTGTACACAGATGGTGTACAGAACGCCCCCCCCCCCCCTCCAGAAATCGAATTTCCTCGTTGTGTGATTGGCTCACCGATTTTTTTTTTTTCCCCCAGAAGTCTTACTAAGACCCCTTTCACACCGAAGCGTTTTGCAGGCCCTATAGCGTTAAAAATAGTGCCTGCAAACCGCCCTAAAACAGCCGCTCCACTCACTCCAGTGTGAAAGCTCGAGCGTTTTCACACTGGAGCAGTGCGCTGGCAGGGCGTCAGAAAAAGTCCTGCCAGCAGCTTCTTTGGATCGATGAAGGAGCAGTGAACTCACCGCTCCTCCAACGATCCTCCCCATTGAAATTAATGGGGCAGCACTGCGATACTGCTGGAAAAACACTGCTCTGGCGGCATTGTGCGGGCAGATTTAACCCCTTTTCGACCGATAGCGCGGGGGGGTGGGGTTAACCGAATAGCGCCGCTAAAATGACGGTAAAGCAACGCTAAAAATGGCGCGCTTTACCGCTGACGCCGGTGTGAAAGGGGTCTTAGGTATAAATTCAATTTTGAGCATCTCCTGCAACAAAAATTTCATTTTTGGCGAGATACTACTAAAAGGAAATCAGATCTAAAGCGATGCAGACCGTACAGCTTTCCTCATTGGAGCCCTGCAGGTGCAGCAGCTGATTGATAATTACAAAACCACTGCCGTAAGGATTCACTCCGAATATATACAAACAGCTATATCTCCAGAATAAAGGTAGTACATTCCTTGCAATAAACACAGATCACCCAGAGGGGAATGTTTTTTATTTTTTTTTTCTCAACAAAATTGGAGCTACTCTTTTATAAAGTGCATCTAATCTCTAGTACGAAAATGTAAAATACTGCAGCTTGCCATTCATTGGATGCGGTGGCTGCATAAGTGTTCTTTTTTTTCAGGTGTTTTCCTGTGATCTTGCCAGTAACCACTTTCTTTACTAGAGTGACAACACCCTCTCACCTTATTGTGTCTGTGGAGGCGCAGCGTTTTCACCCTATGAAGAGACACATGTTGGATCTACAAAACGCCTCCCTTCTTCTATGCTACATAACATTGGTGGGGCAGTGGGGGCGCTTTGGTCTTGTAGTTATTATTATTTAAGGTACTTGTATAGCGTCGTCAATTTACGCAGTGCTTTACATTCACATCGGTCCCTACCCTCAAGGAGCTTACAATCCAAGGTCCCTTACTTACATTCACATACTAGGGACAATTTAGACAGAAGCCAATTAACCTACCAGCATGTCATTGGAGTTCAGTGGTTCTCAACCCTGTCGTAAAGTACCCCCAACAGGCCAGGTTTGCAGGCTTTCCTTTATCTTGCACAGGTGCTTTAAAGCAGAGTCAATGGCTTGATATTTTGGACAGCTATTTTATCTAAGAAATTCCCAAAACATGGCCTGTTGGGGGTACTTGAGAACAGGGTTGAGAACCACTGCTGTAGTGCACAGACTGGACCTGCTGCGTGGTGCGAGATTGCATGTGATTCGCACCGCACTACAGTGCAAATCACATGTGATGTCGGTGTGATGCAAATTCAGCCATACAGATAGTATGGCTGAATTTGGATCGCGTTTGGACCAAACTTGCACAGGACCCTTTTTTTTTTTTTTTGTTGATCCGCAGCAGAATCGGGTTGCATGTGTGTTTTACACCCATGCGATCCGGTTTGTGTCTGAATTTGCAGATCGCACTGTGATATGCGAACTGATTTGGGGGCGTCATTAACTTTTAATTGACACTCCTACCAGTTCGCCATAGGGCAGTGTGAACTGCCGCCGGGAGACATAAAATGCGGGAACCCGCAATGGATTCGCAGGATTCCCACATCACTGCGGTGTGAAGCGAGCCTTAATGATACAAAGGAGCTAATAGGAGTTCATTGTTTGAGTTTACTTACACTTTAAGGGCTCGTTCATATGTGTGGCTAACCATAGTAGCACCTCTGAAATGCGATCCACCGTGGATTGCTTTTCAGAGAGCATTTGACAGGTTGGGAGGAGGCAATATGTTCTCTCCTCGCTATCTGTTTTAACCCTCATCGTGCAGAACCCCCTTGCCGCAATTGCGTGTGTTGCACTCAGTTGTAGGGTGGTTGCAGCACTCCCCAATTCACTTGAATGGGTTGCGGTCGGAGCTGGTAGCACTAGCTAAAAGCTGCATGCTATTCCATTTTTTACCCCAGCTGTGAAGCAAGGCATCACAGCCACGGCATGTGTACAGCCATGAGTGGTTGCATGCCCTTGCTCAGGTAGGTGGCTCAATCATTTGATTTTTACCCCCCCCCTCCTCCGCTCTGGTGAATGAGCTCTAAAGTAAATTGTGTGTCATACCTTTTATTTCCTATGTGCTTATGCTGCAGCCTTTGATAAAGTCCCTGTGCTGGCAGTGCACAGGAGATCCAGACTACTGCGATCGCACAGAAGTTCCAACAACCCAATGCGCCAATCTCATGACAAGGCAAATGCTGAAATCCATCTACGATCCTTATTAAATTTCATTTGGTTAAAAGGCAAGTTATCAGAGGGGGGCGTGGCGACCGGACTCCAGGATGGCCGCTTAACCTGGAGCTCCGCTCGTCCGCAGGAGACATTCGTCAGCCACACACTATTTCCGGCGGAAACATACCTCCACAAAAGGTCAGTGCGATCCCGAGAACCGGAGGCAGTCACTAGGGATGGGCCGGCACAGGAAAAACCCGCCACAGCCACCGAAAATAGCGAGCTACTGCGCCACGAACGGCGCCTCACAAGATGGCGACGACGGCGGGAATGCTGACACTCATACCTTACCTCAGAGTCTGGGAGAGGACGTGTCCGGAACCTACCGCACCGATGGCCACACACTACAGACTCCCAGAGACTCATCCTCCGGTCCCGCAACGCCTACCACACGGAGCCCAGTGAAATCCAGGCCGAGGAGAGAATCCCCATTTAGGCCGCAAAACGCTCCGGCCATGGAGGTAAGCGAACCACACTCATACCAAGCTAGCCAGCATACCATGAAAGGAGAATCAATTATGGACTTTCCTACAACAGATGGGCCCGTGTCTGACACTATAATAAAAGACATGTTGATTTCACTGAGATCATCACTACAGGCTGATATGGTCAGGGGGATTAATCAATGTAAAAGAGAAGTGCATTCACTAGGCCTAAGAGTGGACAGAACAGAGCACAAAATGGAGGAATTTACCTCAGCTTATAATGTAATGGTCGACTCAAATGCAGCTCAGGGGGAAGAAATAGGATGGATTAAAGACAAACTAGCAAGTCTAGAGGACCGCTCCAGGAGGAACAACCTCAAATTGAGGGGTATCCCTGAAGAGGTACCCCCGAATCAGTTACTACCATTTGCCCAAGCTTTATTTTCAACTTTTTTACCTCAGGCTACAGCACAGGACCTCATTGTGGACAGAATTTATAGAATTCCTAAACCGTCATTTCTGCCTGCAGAAATTCCCAGAGATGTTCTTCTAAGAGTCCACTATTTCCACATTAAAGATCAAATTTTGCAAATTTCTAGAAAACAAGAAAATTTACCCCCACAATTTGCTAATGTTAAATTGCTCCCTGACCTATCTAGACATACTTTACAACGCAGACGCAATCTTATAACTATTACAAAAGCCCTAAGGAATCATAACATCATTCACAAATGGAAATACCCTGCCACTCTATCCATTGTTCACAATGGCACCACCACCATGATCTCCTCGTTGGATGAAGGTCTAAATTTACTACGTAGATGGAAAATACTACCTGATGCAAGCACCAACTTTCCCGCCATAGCAGGCCCATCACATATCCCTAATGAATGGCAAGCAGTGACTCATAAAAAATCTCTTAAAAAATCCGCTGGTATACCAAGCACAGAATTTCAACAGATTACTTGAATGTCTCCTAGGAAGAGTGCCTTATACTCTGTTCCTTGTTACCCTCAGGTTACCATTAGCAGTTCCACCTGCTCTTGGATCGCTTTATGGATCCTTTTTTTATCTATGTTTTCTTTTTTTATTTCTTTTTCCTTGATATGCACAGATCTCTCAAGAGCAATTTATCGTCCTACATCTACTCCAGAAATCCATATGATGGCTGTCAACAACCAGGAAAATTCACACCAATTGAAGTGAGTACTTTATTGTCTATCCTCCATATCCTTTATACAATGGACCAATGACGATCTCTTGCTTATCAATCAACGCACATGGTTTGAACCACCCGGCCAAACGATTTTCCTTATGGAAAGAGGTTCATAAACACAAGGCAGATATTGTATGTGTACAAGAAACGCACTTCCAACTAGACAATACCCCGCAGTGTACCCACAAAGACTTCCCACACATCTACTTAGCATGTAATCCTCTCAAAAAAACTGGAGGCGTTCTAATAGCCCTGAAGAACTCACTTTCATTTCAACACAGAGATTCGTTTACGGATGAAGCTGGCAGATTTATCATTGTCTCAGGCGACATAAATTCTCAACCATTCACTCTGGTTAACCTATATTCACCAAATACACATCAAATTCGCTTCTTCAATAAGGTCCTTCGCAAACTCAAGTCTATGCAGTATGGTAAAGTCCTGATATGCGGAGACTTTAATGCTACTGTAGACCCCCAAGTGGACACATCTTCGGCCAAAATCCGCTCAACACCAGCTCTACAAACCATTCTTCACAAAGAGGAACTGTTCGATGCGTGGAGATGTCTCCATGCTGGTGAAAAGGACTTCACTTTTTTTTCCAACAGGCATCGCTCATACTCCCGTATTGACATGTTTCTAACTGATAAATGGTTGTTACAAGATATAACCACAGCTGCCATTCACGAGATTACGTGGTCTGACCACGCAGCGTTTTCCTTATCCATTATGGAGAAGGGTGTCTCTTCTTCACCTCCCATCTGGCGGTGTAATAATAGACTAGTACAAGAGCCTTCATCTAACAAACTACTGACACAACACATCACCAATTTTTTCTTAGATAACTATGGTTCAGTTACGAAAACACATGTTTTATGGAACGCCCATAAGGCATACATGAGAGGTATTCTAATACAAATGGGGGCTAGAGCCAAACACCAGAGGTCTCAACAAATTCAAACTATACTCCATGATCTTAGAAAATTTGAAACACAAAATAAAACATCCCCTACCTCAGTAATAACTCACAAACTTTCTATCCTTAGGGAAAAACTTAGAGAAATTTTATCTCAACAATATGACAGACATATCAGAAGCTTAAAATTGAATTTCTACCATAATGCTAACAAAACAGGTAAACAATTAGCCAACAGATTGAAAGCAAAACGCACTAAGACAAGGATAGCATACTTAAAACACCCCACGTTACACCACAAAATTATTCATCCTAAAGATATAGCTGACCAATTTGCAGAATACTATAGTTCACTTTATAATATACATAAGGATACCGCTACGAACCAACCATCTAAGGAAAACATAAATGATTTCCTACAACGCATTCATTTACCCTCGCTATCTACTGAACAATTAGAATATCTTAATACCCCCTTTACCACTTCTGAAGTTGAGAAAGTTATTTCTTCTCTTCCTAACGGTAAATCCCCTGGCCCTGATGGCTTCTCAAATGAATATCTTAAAGCATTTAAACATGTCATAGCACCTTATCTCACACATTTATTTAATGACACTGCCGATAGTGCTAGTATGCCCCCAGATATGCTTAAAGCATATATAATCACATTACCTAAACCTGGTAAGGAACCAGACACTCCGGCCAATTATAGACCGATATCACTGCTTAACTCTGATACCAAAGTATATGCCAAATTATTAGCCAATCGTTTATCAAATATTATTCCTTTACTAGTCAAAAATGATCAGATGGGATTCGTGAAGGGGAGACAAACTTCTGACGCAACCAGGAGAATTATAAATGTTTTGTATCATGCTAAATTGCACCGAACGCCTTCTCTGCTGTTATCTATTGACGCAGAGAAGGCGTTCGATAGAGTCCACTGGACATACATGGAGATGACGCTTAGTAAGTTCGGATTCCGGGGTCGTATACTTCAAGCTGTTTTGGCATTGTACTCTTGCCCCACTGCACAGGTATACTCGACAAATGCTTTATCTTCACCCTTTGATATTAGAAATGGAACTAGGCAGGGATGCCCCCTGTCTCCTTCCATTTTTAACCTTATGATGGAACCTCTTGCAGAAACTATAAGGTCTCACCCGCTGATTTCGGGTTTCCAGTTCGGCAACACTAAACACTCCATTAATCTTTTTGCTGATGATGTCATTCTGCTATTGACTAATCCAAAAATTTCTTTACCACATGCTCATGAGGTCCTGCAAGAATTTGGTAAGATCTCATACTATAAAGTGAATTTTTCTAAGTCTTTGATCCTCGCCCTCAAAATTCCACCCAAACTTAAACTTGATCTCCAATCACAATTTCCATATACATGGAGTACTGAAGGTGTTCCATATCTGGGGATTGTCTTGAAAGCCAAAGTTTCTGAACTCGTCAAATCTAATTTGAAACCACTCATTGCCAAACTGGGAATTCAACTCAAAGACTTTTCAATGAAAGAGGTTTCATGGTTTGGTAGGATTGCTGCATTTAAAATGTTGATATTGCCTCAAATATTGTATGTTTTTCGCTCTCTACCACTTCATATCCCACAACATTTTATTAAAAAACTTACTACTATGTGCTGGAAGTATGTGTGGAATGGTAAAAAAGCCAGATGCTCCAGGAACAATCTTATCTCACATAAGAGATTCGGTGGGGCAGGGCTTCCCGATATTCAAGACTACTACTGGGCAGTTAGACTGGACCAACTTAAACATTGGTTCCCGACTAAAGACCCACCAGTTTGGGTAGACATTGAAAATTCATTAATCCCACTATCCATATCCAACGTATGCAATCTTTTACTGACTGATAGCTGGGCTACTTGGGACCTACGTAAATTATCCCCTACAATTCAAATTTCCTTTAAAGCATGGAGACATGCACTAACTACTAATCAAGATGACGTTATAGACTTACCATACAATATACCTCTTTCTATTCTTAGGACGAAACTTCCCGACATCCCTATAAATGACTTCATTAATATAGGAATTACGATGCTATCTGACTTCTTCGATGTCAATAAGCTCAAATCTGTAACACAATTGACCTCGCAGTATAACCTTACTACTGATATGGCTCCTTACGCATTTCGGATATTAGAGTTACTTCAAACCTTACCTTCTCCTTTAATTACCATTCCACGCAGACTATGGCAGTTTTATTATCCAAGTAGTAAAGAAGTGAAAGGAATTTCTTATTTTTACAATCTTCTACATGATAAATTACAATTTATCAAAACACCTGCCATGCTCAAATGGGAAGCAGAACTCGGCTCTGACTTTTCGGAGGTTCAGTGGCGCCACGCCTTCTCTGAAATTCATTCTGCATCTCATTGTGCCAAACACTGGGAACTTACTATTAAACTCTCCAATAGATGGCATTACACTCCTTGTCGATTGGCATCTTTCTTTACAGGTTTTTCTCCGAACTGTTGGAGGGAGTGTGGCCACTTAGGTAATCTATTACATATGCTTTGGTATTGCCCTACGGTTAAAAGCTTATGGAATAGTGTTTTTCAACATATATCTACCATTACTGGTATACTCACTAAACCAGACCCTGCCTTAGGTATTCTTCATATGAATATCGACAAATTTCCTAAATCATTTAGATCAGTTATAACTCATATTCTGTTAGACTTCCAATTGCATAAAATCAGCAATCTGGTTTCTAACACTGCTATCAATTTATCAGATGTCATTTCTGCAGTACGTAGAAACTATACTTTTGAACGTTTGATGGCACTTAAGAATTCCAAATGTGTACAATTTGATAAATACTGGTCTATATGGCCTAAAGTTTCCTCTCAGGATGATATATAATTCTGTAGATTGTTTGTTATAAATGCTCTATATACGTTCTTTGAACATGTCTTATCTTTTATATGTTAAATAGTCGATGGATACTGACACATATCCCACGTTGTGCATATCCTATTATTTATTTCTTTTCATGTTTATTTATTTTCTGTATGATTTCATGAAAATACTCAATAAAAATTGAATGATTCAAAAAAAAAAGGCAAGTTATCCATCGTATTCAGAAGAGGGCTGCTCATCTGGATGTAAACGCTTGGTTGTGCATACAGCTACGGCGTCCGTCATACTACCATCGATTTGTACAGGCTGCTGTCTGCGGCTGTAGGCAAACGCCTCAAACTATGGACTCACAAATCGTACTTTTATGTACTGTGCATGACCCTCTTCAGCTGTGTGAATGAGGCCAAACTTTTCAGAAAAAAATAAAAATCATCATATTAGTATTCTTCTCATAGATTGCAGGGACAAACACAAATGTATTATGTTTAGTGAGTTTACAGTTCATTCTGCACTCCTGTGACCCATTTTCAGCAGACAGCCCACTGTTCGATGATGTCACAGAGCTGGTCCAGACTTATGCCTGGACCAGCACCCAGCTCAGCCTCTTAGCGAGCCACTGAGAGCCTGAGCTGGCCGCTCCTGAGCGAGGAGAGGGCAGAGCAGAGAGCTGTGACTGACAACCACCAGCTCCCTGCTCAGGGAGCCCTGAGAACCAAGCGATCGGCAGTGTTTTGATCGCTCAGTTCTTTTAGAGCTAGTGGGGGACAGATGCTGCATCCAGCTAGGTAAGTATGATTCTTAAAAAAAAAAAACAAATCCCATACTTCTCTTTTAAGCTTTTTCAAAAACATCTCTTCTGCAATACTGGTCTTAAAAAAGTTCCAGGGCCCAAGTCAAACATATTAAGCAATAGAGAGCTGTTGTAAAGAAATATAGAGCTTCTGTATTGCCAAAGGCTCATTTTTTTATTGCAACTAGCAGGTGGAAACTGTAGCGTAAAACCTTATTGTTTGCTGAGAATGAATGCCTTGCATCCACCTAGGTAAGTGTGATTTCCCCCTCCCAAAGATTCTCACAGCCACCATTGAAAACTATGTATTTTCCCTTGTCATGCGATTCTATATGACTCAAGTCACATCTAAAATCACACTAGTGTGAACCAGGCCTTATACTATGAAGGGCCAATACAACTAAAAATAGTTTGCACTACCAATACTTTTTGCAAACATATGCATAACAATGTAACACTTTGGGTTTGCTAGGTGCGCTATGTTAGCTGCCATTTTGGGATAAATGAGGCTTCAGTGCAGCACTCTTGTATGGGGATTCCTGACAGAAATGTACATGTTTGCTCAGACATATGTTTCCCCTATTCTAGATATTTGTTTATACCTGTATGCATTTTTTGAAATTGTTGCCTATTTTGAGAACTTTTACCTGTAAGTTATGTTTATTGGTCTGTTGCTGTGAATTTAACTTGCACTTTCCTGTAATCAGGCTTGTGGAGGATGTGCCTGTTTATTATACAGAAGACAAGCTTTATTAGATTATATGGTACAATGTGTGCATGGAAACATTTAGTTTAAGTAGCTACTTTCCTTTGGAGAATTGCTGCCATCAAAACTGCAGTTGTTGGACGTGGGCCAGGTTTTGTGGAAATGCTATGTAGGCCATGGCTCAAGACAGCAAGGTTTTTTTTTATTTTTTATTTATTTTAAGAGGGATTTGTTCCATTATCTTAACGTTAATTCCTTTGTAAAATTCAAGCATAAAATACATTTTCTATACAGCTACATTTTTCTATATACTTATTGGTACACTGTGCTGGGTATGAGCTCTTCACAAACATTTGCATCACAAGAAAGGCAAAGTTGGGGTTCATTGGTAAAAGTTAACACTGACTAAACACGTACTCAATTATTAATAATTCAAAAATCTATTTATTATTGATTTTATTTTATTATATTATTATTATTTTTTTTAATGGACGCTCAGTCCTTGGTAACTGTTATCTGAAAATAATTTTTTCTTTTCAATAGATTTTTATTAACTTTTTCAAATAAGAAATACAAATAAATGGTAGGCAAACTTGGCTCCAGCCAGTATGTAAAAATAAAATAGGGGTACATTAGGAAAATCTCCTCATGGGCCGTATGAAAATCTCCTCATGGGCTATATGAAAATCTCCTCATGGGCTATATGAAAATCTCCTCATGGGCTGTATGAAAATCTCCTCATGGGCTGTAAAGACAAAATCTATTCAGGCAAGCCCAACTAAAAATCATTTTTAATGTGGCTGTTACATTAGAGCTTACTGCTGTTCCATATTTTAGTGATTTTATATTTCATTTTCAGATTTGCACATTCATATTCCAAGGCAGCATTGTTAGTATCCTGCTGAATGGCTGCTGAACTAAGATCAATTTGCCGCAAACCACACTTTTGAGAGAGCATAGTGGTAAAGCACAATCATTTTGCTCTAAATACATATTAATTTTTTTTTTTTTTGATTACAGGTACAGCGCCATCAATCTATACAGCACTTTATATACTGTACATTCACATGAGTCCCAGGTCTCAATTAGCCAATCTAAGGTTCCTACACCATATGCACATACATATGTATGTGTATATGTGTATACAGTCGATATAAAAAGTCTACACACCCCTGTTAAAATTTCAGGTTTCTGTGATGTAAAAAAATGAGACAAAGATAAATAATTTCAGAAATGTTTCCACCTTTTAATGTGACCTATAAACTGTACAACTCAATTGAAAAATAAAAAACTGAAATAATGTGGTTGCACACCCTCTTATAACTGGGGATGTAGTTGTGTTCAGAATTAAGCAATCACTTTCAAACTCATGTTAAAGTGTAAGTAACTTTACAGAAAAATCTGTAAGGTGATCTCCCGTTCGAAACCCCCGGTATAGTCACCTCAGGGGTTCGGGGCTTAGAAATCCCTGCTGCTTTCATTCACTCTTCTTCCCCGCTGAGAGGACTGGCTTTGTGGGTTCTGATTGGTCCGCCGCCGATGTGATGGCACCGACCAATTACAATGCTCCTAAATGTCCCTCCTGACGGGGTATGTTTAGGAGATTAAGCACTGGGGATTTCTAAGCCCCGGAGCCGTGAGGTGTCTTTACCGGGGCTCAGAACGGGAGATCGCCATGCTGCAGGTCAGCAGTACTGGGGGGGGGGGGGAGGGTGATGTGAGTACAGGGTCCCGTGTAAGCTCAGCCTATGGATTTTTCTGTAAAGGGGAATTTACACTTTAAATTGGAGTCAGTACACACCTGCCATCATTTAAGTGCCTCTGATTAACCCCAAATAAAGTTCAGATGTTCTAGTAGGTCTTTCCTACAGCAAAAGCCATGGTCCCTAGAGAGCTTCCAAAGCATCAGAGGGATATCATTGTTAAAAGGTATCAGTCAGGAGAAGGTTACATAAGAATCTCCAAGGCATTAGATATACCATGGAACACAGTGAAGAAAGTCCTCATCGAGTGGAGAAAATATGGCACAAAAGTGACATTACCAAGAACTGGACACCCCTACAAAATTGATGAGAAGAAAACTGGTCAGGGAGGCTGCCATTAGGCCTCTACATCAACATTAACGGAGCTGTAGGAATATCTGGCAAGTACTGGCTGTGTGGTACATGTGACATATGTCTGGGCTAAGGGGTAGAGAGGCAAGACAGAAGCCTTTTCTTACGAAGAAAAACATCCAAGCCTGGATAAATTTTGCAAAACACATCTGAAGTCTTCCAAAAGCATGTGCGAAAATCTGTTCTGGTCTGATGAAACCAAGGTTAAATCTTTTGGCCATAATTCCAAAAGATATGTTTGGTGCAAAAACAACACTGCACATCACCAAAAGAACACCATACCCACAGTGAAGCATGGTGGTGACAGCATCATGCTTTGGGGCTGTTTTTCTTCATCTAGAACAGGGACCTCAGTCAAGGTAGAGGGAATTATGAACAGTTCCAAATACCAGTCAATATTGGCACAAAACCTTCAGGCTTCTGCTAGAAAGCTGAATATGAAGAACTTCAACTTTTAGCATGACAATGACCCAAAGCATAAATCCAAATCAACAAAGGAATGGCTTCACCAGAAGAAGATGAAAGTTATGGAATGGCCCAGCCAGAGCCCAAACCTGAATCTGATTGAAAATCTGTGGGGTGATCTGAAGAGGGCTGTGCACAGGAGAGGCCCTCGCAATCTGACAGATTTGCAGTGTTTTTGCAAAGAAGAGTGGACAAATATTGCCAAGTCAAGACTCAGACTCATACCCAAAAAGACTGAATGCTGTAATAAAATCAAAAGGTGCTTCAACAAAGTATTAGTTAAAGGGCGTGCACACTTATGCAACCATATTATTTAATTTTTACTTACCTCCACCTAAAAGATTTCAGTTTGTTGTTCAATTGAGTAACAGTTTTTAGAGGTCACATTAAAGGTGGAAAAGGTTCTGAAATTTATCTTTGTCTTTTTTTTTTTTTTTACATCACAGAAACCTGACATTTTAACAGGGGTTTGTAGACTTTTTTTTTTATATACACTGTATATATTTAGCATTATACCGATACTGAGCATTTGCATGAACTTGTGCAAATGCTCCGAAACATAAAACTGATTTCTTTTGCAGTGCGATTTGAGCACCAAACAAGCCTGGGATCACACAGAAGCAGTGCCGGAAATTGCATGCGACAGGAATTGCACCTCATTCCTGTTCAAATCACATGTGAATCTTTGCAGTGCAATTTGAGCCCATTGATACATACATATATATATATATATATATATATATATATAGGAATGTGTGTGTGTGTATATATAAATATATATATATATATATATATATATATATATATTAGTATATATATAATATATATATACACACACACACACACACACACACACACACACACACACACACTTTTAAAGGGGTGCCAATTCCCTTGCTAGCATGTCTTTGGAGTGTGGGAGGAAAACCAAAATACCCAGAGGAAACCCATGCAAGCACAGGAAGAACATGCAAATTCCATGCAGATAATGTCTGCTAGTTGCCTGGCTATGTATGGGCAGGCTGGTTGTAGAGAAGTTGATCTACAGATCATCTTCTATTCAACCAGCCTGCTGGAAAATTTCCACATGGCTGTAGCCGGCAGCGTTGATCAATGTATTCTGAAGTCTCCCCACCATCAGAACACAATAGCTCAGAAGTGATTCCCCTATCCACCGTGTGTGTGTGTATGGGGGGAATCGGGTCTTTTTATTTATTTTTTTTATTTTCAATATGCTGGTTATATGAAAAAAAAAAAAAAAAGTATGTATGGGCTGCTTTAGTGTGAAGCTGGACTTCTTTATCCATAAACTTGTTATGAGTCAAGGATTCAGAAAGTGGCACAGCAAGAGAATCAGCTTGGCAGCCAAGCAGCTAGAATTTTGAAGAGGACAACTGTGGTAGAATATGCATTTCCTTCATTACTGGTTATCTTAACCCATGCACTATAAAATAAAATGTACACATACTTGATCAATTGCTGTTCTGTTTCACCCTTTTGAAAAACAAGAAGACAATCTTCCTAACAGTTATGCTTATAGTATAATTATTGCCTTGCAGGGTTTCCTTGGAGCCACATCCGATTATCGTATGATCGCGGATTGTGTGTACGGGCCATAAGGCTACATTTTTAGATATGTGGCTGAATTGCTGTGCCTCTGAAAAGCGATCTGTGTTTGGATCCATTTGCAGAGGCATTTGACAGGTGGTGAGGAGGCGATATGACACTTCGGCCCCTTTCACACTGCCACAACTTGAAAGTCGTGCAATTTTACCACGATTTCGGGGCCACTTCAGGGACTGCCTGTGTAAACTTGAGGTCTGTGGACCTCAACTCGGATCAAAGTAGTACAGGGACTACTTTGAAGTCGGTGCGACTTAAAGTCGCACAGATATGAATGGTACTCATTGCAAATCATGGTGTACGACTTGTCATGTGACTTTGCAGCCAGTCGCAGAACGAGTCGCACAAGTGTGAAAGGAGCCTTCCTTACTGCCTGTTTTAACTCCATAAATGCTGTAGCAATACGCTGCCTACCTATTCACTTGAACGGGTTGCTTTCAGCGGCTCTATTGGCAGGCAAATGTGACAGGAGCAATCATTTTTGCATCACCACTGTGCCATGTGAACACATCCATTGCTGCCTTTTCCGCTTAAGGAGCTTTGTTTTTTTTTTTTTGTTTTTTTTCTTTTAACTCCACCAACTGCATGTCTAGATAAACGATTACATGCCCGTTCCCAAGACTATATCTGTTTGCAGAAGCTGACACAGAGGCAGGCACTTGCCTCTCTAAACCACAGCGCTACTCCACCCACCGACTCTTTTTTATTATCACCTTAAGGTTCTTAATTATGTTGGTTGTAAACAAATATTGCGTTATTGTTTCAATACCTACATGCCTGGATTAAATTGAGTTTTTTTTGTTGATACATCTCTGCCCTCTGGAGATTGCTTAGCTTTTCAGGGGTGGGCTGCACATCGGTGCAAGGAACCCAGAGATATAATATGTGGTGTCCTCTCTAAATTCATATAATAGCAAACTGAAACAAAAGTAAAAAGTGTAGGAAAGAAAAAAAAAACACACACAAATACATACACACCAATTCTCAGAGTGAGGATGTATAAATGTACAGAAATGTCTATTATGTCTTCGATATTCCTATGTACGCCAGAGGTAGAAGAATCATTTTAGGTCCATTATTTTAGTTCAACTCTGACTTGATGGGCAGTAATGGTTTTTAATGCATCATCTATTTACAGTTACTGGGAATCTTAGTTTTTCAACGTTTTGCACGCACATTCAGTTTTCAGCCCACAAATATTTATTAACTAAACATTTCTTTTTATTTAACCTCTCTTCTTCTACTTTTCTAATTTAACCTGTTTGCCACAGCTTTACTGTAAGTGAATGTCCTCTAAGGCAAGTTTGGACATTTATAGACATTGTACTTGAAAATGCCTAATGTCTAGAATAAGAGTCTAATATAGTAAAAAAAAAAAAAGACTTTAAATATAAAACTTTGGTCTGGTTGTGAAGGTTTTGTTTACCCATGAAAGGGTTGAGTATTTGGCTGAATAAGAAGTACACATCTGGGTGTTTTTATTTTGGAAGGGGATGGGGGGGGGGGTGCTGTCATTGAGTTACTTAAGTGTATTTCCACTTCCCATTGATACAGCATTCCTTCATTTTTTACCTTTTTGGATGTTTCTCCGGGGGAGGTGTCATGGCTGACTGCAGAGTTATTTAAACAGTGTTAAGCAACCCATAGATTTGTGCATTTTTTTTTTTTTTTTTCATTCAACCAGCAGGTTGAACAAAAGGAAAGTGCCTCGGTTCCCACATCCACACATTTAATGTGGATGGGGAATCCTTCCCACTGTGGTATTGTATTTTGACTGTAGGGAGCCTTCACCACAGTCAGAATACAATGATCAGTGTTGCTAGCTATAGCCGGTGGCACTGATTGTTTGGGAGAAACTCAACAGGCTGGTTGTACCCAATTTGATCGATAGATCCACTTGTATACAACCAGCCTGCCCATACATGGATGGAAATGTGGCCGGGGGGGGGAGCGGAGGAGGACACGGAGGGGGGGGGGGAGCGGAGGAGGACACGGAGGGGGGGGGGAGCGGAGGAGGACACGGAGGGGGGGGAGCCGAGGAGGACACGGAGGGGGGGAGCGGAGGAGGACACGGAGGAGGACACGGAGAGGGGGAGCGGAGTAGGACACGAAGAGGGGGAGCGGAGGAGGACACGGGGGGGGGGGGAGCGGAGGAGGACACGGAGGGGGGGAGCGGAGGAGGACACGGAGGGGGGGAGCGGAGGAGGACACGGAGGGGGGGAGCGGAGGAGGACACGGAGGGGGGGAGCGGAGGAGGACACGGAGGGGGGGGGGAGCGGAGGAGGACACGGAGGGGGGGAGCGGAAGGAGAGCAGAGGAGGACACGGAGGGGGGGGGGGGGAGCAGAGGAGGACACGGAGGGGGGGGGGGGAGCAGAGGAGGACACGGAGTGGGGTAGCGGAGGGAGAGCAGAGGAGGACACGGAGTGGGGTAGCGGAGGGAGAGCAGAGGAGGACACGGAGGGGGGTAGCGGAGGGAGAGCAGAGGAGGACACGGAGGGGGGTAGCGGAGGGAGAGCAGAGGAGGATATGGAGGGGGGTAGCGGAGGGAGAGCAGAGGAGGATATGGAGGGGGTAGCGGAGGGAGAGCAGAGGAGGACATGGAGGGGGGTAGCGGAGGGAGAGCAGAGGAGGACATGGAGGGAGAGCAGAGGAGGACATGGAGGGAGAGCAGAGGGAGAGCGGAGGAGGACATGGAGGGGGAGCGGAGGAGGACACAGGGAGCGGAGGGAGAGCAGAGGAAGACTCGGGGCGGGGAGTGGAGGAGTACAAAGGGGGACTGGAGGAGGACATTGCGGGGGACCTTAGGAGCAAGGAAGAGGACACAGGGGGGGGGGGAGCCGAGGAGGACACGGAGGGGGGGAGCGGAGGAGGACACGGAGGAGGACACGGAGAGGGGGAGCGGAGTAGGACACGAAGAGGGGGAGCGGAGGAGGACACGGAGGGGGGGAGCGGAGGAGGACACGGAGGGGGGGGAGCGGAGGAGGACACGGAGGGGGGGGGGAGCGGAGGAGGACACGGAGGGGGGGGAGCGGAGGAGGACACGGAGGGGGGGAGCGGAGGAGGACACGGAGGGGGGGAGCGGAGGAGGACACGGAGGGGGGTAGCGGAAGGAGAGCAGAGGAGGACACGGAGGGGGGTAGCGGAGGGAGAGCAGAGGAGGACACGGAGGGGGGTAGCGGAGGGAGAGCAGAGGAGGACACGGAGTGGGGTAGCGGAGGGAGAGCAGAGGAGGACATGGAGGGGGGTAGCGGAGGGAGAGCAGAGGAGGACATGGAGGGAGAGCAGAGGAGGACATGGAGGGAGAGCAGAGGGAGAGCGGAGGAGGACATGGAGGGGGAGCGGAGGAGGACACAGGGAGCGGAGGGAGAGCAGAGGAAGACTCGGGGCGGGGAGTGGAGGAGTACAAAGGGGGACTGGAGGAGGACATTGCGGGGGACCTTAGGAGCAAGGAAGAGGACACAGGGGACAGTCGGGGATGATCAGTGCGGCGGTGGAGGCCGTTACAAGCACCAATCTCCCTGTAAAAAATTCAATAATGCAGCTGACAGCCACAGGAGGGAGAGGAGGAGAAGCTGCTGTCAGTTGCTTTATTGAAATCTATACAGGGAGAGAATCTATACACCGTTCGTCCCCTGAATGTCCAGGTATTGAAGCATTTGCACGAGTACAAGTACTTGTATCAGTATCAGTGCAACCCTACCTTCATGCATAGAATGCATGAAGGTAAAAAAAAAACTTCAGCCTTTAGAACCACATTAAGCTTCATAGATGTGAGAGTCCCTAAAGTTTTGGTTCATAAAAGATGTTCAGCCTCGAATTTATTGTAAGGATTGCATATTTATTTGTTGCTTCTTTTGAATATTCAAGGTTGGAAAACTGTATAAAGTGCAGGTTTAGGTTGTGCTGTCATTTTTTAAACCGATAGACACTATTATTTCAGATGGCAGCCTTCACTTGATTATGTGCCGTTAGGATACCATAGCATTTTGGCCGATCAAGTGATGTTTTTCCAGCTGTGAGAAGGTGTAACATAGATAAATGCTTTCACTGCAATGCACAGTCTACTGTCCGTAACCTGAATAATTCATTAGCAGATTGTTCTGCTCATGAATTATAAACCTGCACCCTATTCTTCCTGTGCTACTGACATTTCTTACACACACTGTATGCAATTTTCTGCAGATTCAAAGAGGTCATGATAAATGAAAGCCTAGGCCAAGGCAAAAAAAACACATATTTCATACATGTCTGCAATACATGAACATTCCTCTATGTTTTGTCCCTTTTTAAACATGGTGCAGAACAAAAAAATACGTTTTTATGTACCAGAAAATGATTATGCCTTCCTTATTGACTTGACAACACCATATTTCTGGCTCTGACTTTCTTAAGTACATGTTGTCAGCCCCGCCTACTTCATTTCTGATGGATTATATAGAGCCCTGCTCACCTCCTCCCCACCATAACCCCTACCAGAGGAAGTAAAAGTGTAAACAGATTGAAGTTCATGCTCCGTTTTACTTGATACCTGCTCTGTGTTAAACATAAAATATAGTAGACGTGTAGCATGCATGCATTTTAGATTAAAGTCCGTGTGGCTAGTTTCTGTTCACTTTCAGCAAAAGAAAAGAGGCTGCAGGTCTGTACACATTTGTCTCTTTCCAGTAAAAAGCATGTTAATGACCCAGTGACATTTCTCAGTTGGGCCACTTAAAGATTAATTATACACTTGGCCTTTTTATCATTCTCGCTCTTGTGAGAGACTTACGTGAAGTGAATATTATTTTCAAAGTCCCTTAAGCTTTACAGGCTTGGATAGGATGCAGAATGTATTAAAAATGTTAAGTTTCTCAGTTTTAAAAAATAGTTTATGCTTTTGAAATGATGAAAATCGTTTTATTTATTTAAAGGGGATGTTAACCTTCGTGGTTTTTCACCTCAATGCATTCTATGAAAAACCTCTTGCAGTGCAGCAACTCCCCCAGTGCCCCCATTTTACTTACCTGAACCACTCTAGCTGGTGTCTTGTGTCCTGATTGGCTAGATTGATGGCAGCGCAGCCATTGGCTCCCGCTGCTGTCAATCGTATTCAATGACGCAGGCGCCGAATGCTGGACTTGGGAGCTCGCCGCAAGGTAACCCCCTCTGGGAAGCGCTTCCCCTAGAGGGTTATCTGATGCGGGGAGGAGCCGCGAGAGCCAGAGGACCCCAGAAGAGGATGTTCGGGCCACTCTGTGCAAAATGAGCTGCTCAGTGGAGGTAAGTATTTTTTTTTTTTTTTTTTTTTTTTTAAATAAAAAACATTACAATCACTTTAAAGCACATCTGTGGTCAAAATTTTAAATCATTAAAGTATAAGTATAATCTCCGCAAAGGGACATAGATGGCGAAAAATCTGACAGGTGTCTGACAATGCTCTATCAAACATGGGTAAAAAAAAACTAATTTTGCCTATAGCTCTATTTTAATTTGTTTGCACATTGTATTTCAATTATTTCTAGCCTACTCCTATTAATCTGAATGATCTTAGAAGTGTAAACTTTCTTTGTGAAGGTCCCCACACATTTACTTTCTTGAATTCTGTGACACGTATTTACTATGCCCTTTGAATAGATATTGCTGTGTCACACATTTCATAGCGCTTGCCTTCTGAACTACAGAGGTGCTGAGGGGAGGAGTTTCAGGAGGCAGAGTCGGTACAGGAATCCCTGATTGCAGGCAGCAAGGTACCATGGGATATGTAGTCCTTAGAAATGAATAGTAAACGGTAGAGGAGAAGCCGCAAAGCATGCAAATAATCCAGGAAGTTGTAGAAAGATGGCAAGCAGACTGGCAGCACTAACCACATGAAAGGAGATTGTTCATGTAAGCTTATATTGGACTGTCAAGAATAACTATTGATTGTATTGTATTACAGTGCTGATGCTATAAAATTAAAGTGTGTGCTGTGACCATAGATTTTTCTTTTAAAATGTTTGTCCAGCCAATGTTTTAGGGTCCATTCACACCACGCAAAGTGCTCCGTTCACGCCACTGTGTTACAGTGGTGCGTAGGCCATGTGCATTAAAAAAAAGCAGTCCACTGCCTCGCACCACTCGGCAGCAAATTGTACTTAATGAAATGTAATTGTGTAGCATTTTTCAATAAAATTTATAAAATGTATTAAAAAAAATGAACAATGCGATGTGCCAAGATCACGCTAACCCACTCCTCACAGTAGCTGGTGTGAATTAGCCCTTAGATTTCAATAGCGTAAGAAAAGTTTAGGTGGGCTTTGGCCCCTTTTCACTAAGATAACATCAGCATGCAGCTCTGCATGGTGATATGAAATCCTCTTGCATTCATTAGTTTTAATTTTTCGTTTTGATCAGTTGACGTTCGGAAGGTTTTACCTCTTTCATGTGCAGAGCATTTTTTGCTATTCAACATTGTGCTACTTTAACACTGTACACAAATTAATTTTATATCATTTTTTTTTTTTTTTTTTTCACACAAATAGATCTTTCTTTTGGTGGTATTTGATCACCACTGGCTTTTTTTATTTTTTATTACATAAACGAAAAAAGGACAAAAATGTGGGGGAAAAAAATATATTTTCTACTTTTCTGTTATAAAATATATCCAGTGAAAACGAATCTCTACATAAATTTGGGCCAAAATGTATTCTGCTACACGTCTTTGGTAAGAACCAAACTATATTTTTGAGGACACTATACTATTGGGGATACTAGTATAGTTCTGATCGTGATCAAGATACTGATCCGTACTCTATACTAGTAATGGCAGTGATCAGCAACTTATAGTGTGACTGTGATAGTGTGGCGAGCAATTCGGTGCTAACAGACACTGGCTGGAAGTGACACTGACGTCACTAGTGACACGAATACAGTGATCAGTGATAATACTGTACTAATGACACTGGTAGGGAAAGGATTAGCTGTGTGCCTGTAATGTGTGCTGCTTTTACTTGCAGATCTGGCTGCTTTTTCTCCCTGAACTCAGAGATGATTTCAGGGAGAAAAACAGCCAGATCACTGTCTGCTTACAGAGTTCTGTGTGTTTGAAAAACAAAGAACTCTGTGCTGTGATTGGCCACAGCAGGGGGCGTGCGCATGCATGCCCAAAAAGCCGGAGACAGGCGGCGACATACAGGTATGTTGCCTAGCCTGTAGCTGCCGCTCGCCCACAGTAAATGTACTGGCGGCAAGTGGTCAACTTACAATTTCTGTTTTTCTTCTTCCTCATTCAGGAAGGCACTGGTGATGTAACCGGGGCCTCAAGGCTGCATCCTGGGATAGCTACAAATGATGTCCACAGTCACATGTTGCAGGAAGTAGACCAAGAGTTTCAGGTAGAGTTCCAGGAAGTAAAGGGAGATGGCTATATCTGCCCATGGTGAAAAAGTTTAAACATTTCTAAAGGTGCCTTTGTTGCAATTTTTATGATGTATGCATGTGAATTAGGGACCTTAGATTGCAAGCTTCTTGAGGGAAGGGACTGATGTGAATGTAAAACATATATGTAAAGTGCTGCGTAAATTGATGGCGCTATATACGTTCCTGCAATAAATAAAAATAAGCAAATAAGGGTGAATTTCCTCTGTAACCAATTCCCATCCTTAAGATGTACCTGTAAACCCCCAAGAACAAGCAGTGATTCCAGGATCATGGGCTGCATTCGGACATAGGCTTTTCCATAGAAGTAATCCCAGCAGCTCTACAACTGCCTGATCACTTCCAGGTTGTGGACCCCCCTCCGAGTGCTGCACACCGCTGTTCCTGGGCTCTGTGGTGCAATCACAGAGCTTGGATACCTTGATTAATTTAGCCTAGTGGAAAATTTAGAATTGAAACATTACTGTCACTTTATATATGCAGGGCGTAAGCTATCAAATCTGTGTCTTTTCTAAATCGGGTCAAAAATTATATTCAAGAGTGGTCTCCTGATTAAATATGCAGCAAAGGTTGTATCTCTTTGACACATCACACCCGACAAAGTGTCTCAGGTGGCTTTTGGGACAGAACAAGGTCATTATGTAATAGAATTTTTATTATTTATTAGTAGCTTTGTCAAAAATCTATTATAACTATAGTTAAAAAAAAAATACACTTCTGTTTTTCCATTTAGTGTTTACACTTGTGAGAAAAGATGAAGTCCTTAGGAATTCTCCTGATTCCTACATGAATGGCTCTCAAAATGTGAACTGATCTTCATAAGTTATATTAAGAAGTAACAATAGTCTTAGTTAACAAACAATACACACAACTTTTTACATCACTATATTCTGTGTTTTATGAATAAGTAGTTTCATACAATGGAATGCCTCTGGATGAAAGTCTAAACATGTAACAAATTCAAATACCATGTCCTGCATAAAGTAAATAAAGACTTTATTTTCCCTACCTGAGCTAAATCCTCCTTCATTTGTGTCTCACATGCTCCCCCCTCCCAGGCAGCTCATGGTGGGAGGATTTCAACAACGGAGGCTAGGGGACAAGCTGCACATGCTCAGATTGGTGTGTGTTGCTAGAGAGTTTTTTTTTTTTTTTGGGGGAGTGCATGTGATCAGCACAGGGCCAATCAGCACTGTCCAGACAGAGGGTCAGGGCGTCATGCAGCCTCATAGGACAGTCAGAGGTGAAAGAAAACTCCTCCTACAAACTTTAACCAGACACTCATAAAAGTCACACGACTGCTCTAACTACTAATGAGAAGGTATTTAGCAGTTTATATTTACTAAAACTAATTGCAGTTCCATGTACTGTGTATTGTGGGAGACCAGGTATAGTGAATGCAGGGTCCTGGGTTAAGTAACACTTTAAATCTTTTTTTCACGCTAGTATTTCCTCCAGATTGTCTGTCTGTCTGTCTGGTTCAAGTGTTTTGCACATGTTACAACAAGAGGTAAAAAATGATAACATTAGATAATTGCCCACTTCCAGCATTGTGCATAGTTTGGTGAAACTTCCTGGTATAGTGTGCCTGTGCCCCTGCTCCTTTGCACAATTCCCATAAAGAAAAGCTTTGGTGTGGAGGAACTCCACTGACCTGCACACAGCCCTGACCTCAAATCTGTTGAACACTTTTTGGGGTAAGCTGAAACTCAATTTGTGAGTCAGGTCTTCTCATCCAACGTCTGTATCTGACCTTACAAAGGCAAGCTCTTTCTCTGATTCAAACCCCCTCATACGTGCTTTCTCTTCCCTGACACGGTAGCTCTGAGAGCTTGCTCCTTTGATGGTGGGGGTGAATAGTAACAGCTGGGAGTCTCTTAGTAATGTCCTTGCAACAAGGCAGGACTGGATGATGATATCTCTAGGAGTTTTTCAATCAGGCTTCGGGAGATGTATAAATGGCCTTCACCTATAATAAGGGCATTATTCAACTTTGGTCAAAGCTGCACAATTAGTTTTTATCTACAGACACCTCAGCATAGGCGGTTTTTTGGTAAAGATGAGTTATGCCTTTAAGCAAACTCCTGTGTGAGAGTCTAAACAGGTTCCAGATCCAGTACAATGTGATGCACAAACCTCATAAAGTACACAAAAACTTCCTTGACCTGCCGTCTGAGTCAAATCCCGCTTTGTCGTTTGAGTCTTACACATCGACCCTCTTACACACATGCCACACTGTCTGCCCCTTCTCTCCTCTGTCCATTCGCAGAGTGCTTTGTATTCTGGGAATGGGTTTACCGAACACAGGCGTTAAGTAAATGGACGAGAAGAGAGTGCGGCCTATGTGTAGAAGATCTGAAAATCTTTTGTCAAAGCACCGGAATTATAGCGAAAACTACACTTCCCGTCATGAATATATGAATAAATTGTAAAAATCAGACATCAATCCAAGAGGTGGCATACACCTCATTATACTTATACTGTTTGTTACTCAGCAGATTTTAAATAAAGGGTTTTTTTTCTGGAGCAGAGGCACTTATGATTATATGCTGCACAACATTATATTTTGGTGACCATGGTAAGATAATGAGACTAGATATGCAAACTGCAGTAAAAACATGATAGACATTTCCACTTTAGATCCACTTTAGATCAAATGGTAATAATCCTATAGACTCATTATTGCAATGTCAATCACCCTAATAACTATATTCTCAACATTACAAAATCTATACAGGAGTTTTGTTTTGTGCCTGTAAAAGCAGCTCAATTTTATCCTATGTGTCCATGCACATTAGAACAATTACAGGCATATTTTGAGCTCAACGTTTAGAGGCAGGGAAAAAAAACCTGTCTGGTTTGCGTTTCTGATTGGAGCTTACTGGCAGAGAAAAATTAAAACTCTCCTAAACTGGTCTAAACTTTGTACTAAAAAACTTTCTATACGAGTATTTTTTTTCTTCCAGGTGAACTGGAGTTTTTTTAAGCCCAGTATGCATGGAGGCTATCTTTGTTTCTCTCCCTCTGTCTCTCTGACCTAAGGCCCCTTTCACACTACCGTGACTTGAAAGTCACACGATTTTGCCACGATTTCAGGGAGACTTGAGGTCTATGGACCTCTGCTCGCATCAAAGTCGGACCAAAGTAGTGAAGGGACTACTTTGAAGTTGGCACGACTTGAAGTCATACTAATATAAATGGTAATCGATGGAAATCATGGGAAATGACTTGTCAAAGCCTCTACATGCTTTGCAAGTAGGAAAACCAGAAAAATCGTCAGTGTATCAAATTGTTGTTCTCCTCACTGTAGGTTAGTCTAAGAATGTTGCTGCGAATAGATCTAGAGTTCGTTTTAAGCTGAACTTCTACTTTAAAGCAGAGTTCCAGCCTCTAAGAATTTTTTTTTTTTTTAAAGTCAGCAGCTACAAATAATATAGCTACTGACTATTAATATAAGGACACTTACCTGTCCAGGTATCACGTGATGTCCATCGGCTCGGGTGCTTTTTGAAAAGCCCTGTCGTCTTTTGGGACACACACAGGCCCCAGAAGGCAGCGGGGGGGGGGAGGAGGGACCAATGCAAATCCGGAGATGACGTACCTCGCAGCCAGGTAGGATGGAAGTCCTGCTGGAAAATCGTCAAAGGTACAAAACGCCCAAAAAAAGGCCATACAAAAATGAGGGGTGGGGGGCGGTGGGTTGCTTGATTGGTTTAAACCTAGTTTGATTTTAGCTTGGAAGTTCGCTTTAAGGATCAGATCCTAATACGAGCTATTCTGAGAAAAAAAAAAAAAAAAAGTAGCTATACCTTGAAGTACTGGGTATCTCATAATGAAATTGTTTTTGTATGTATATCTCTATAGTAGATAAAAGTAGTGGACAAAAGTGTGGCACAATTAATTAGGAGAGCTACAAAAAACAAGTCTAGTAGCTCTAGCCAGAGGCTAGTTGTATATTTCCAGATTATTATCTGATCTTTGGAGCCTGTAGACCATGCAGCCTGGAGGGAGATCCCTGATGTTTATTTACATTAAAGTTAAGAAACTCTAAAGAATGTGTTTCCCCGCAACTTTTCAGATCACCGCTGACTTTACAGATGTTTTTTTTTTTTTACACCAAGCTGCTACTTGAAGAGTGTAAAACAGGCACTTAAAGGCAAACTTTTCTACAAAAATATTATTTGACTGCATGGCCAGCAAATAAAAATAATTTGCAAAAGAGAAACTTAAAGCGGAAGTAAACCCAACGATTTAATAGTTTCAAAAAGCAGTTACATTCCTGGCATGCCGGAAATTCTAACTGTCACATTGGTTGTGCTCTCAACCAAACTGTGACACCATCCAATGGCTGGTGTCATAACTGATCACATGTGCAGCATCATGGTAGTTGAAGATTAAACATGGCAACCAAGATGGCAGCTTCCTTGGCTGAAAATGATAGGAGGGTTTACTTCCACTTTCAGTTTGAAACTTCAGCAGCTGACTTTTAAAAATCAGGTGCTTACTAGTGCCTGGGGTCCAGTGTCTTACCGCAGATGGTTCTTCCTACCGCTGTGGGTTGCTGATGCCTCCATCTTTGATATGGGAGCCGGCCATGACTTTTTGAGGAACAACAGCTGTAATTCAGTTACAGGCTGGGGGAAGGGAGAAAGCCAGTGGGACCTCACTTTTTGGCTCCATGCACACTGGCTTGGGCTTCATGTACACTAGCAGCTCTTATTGGCATTTTTTTGCCAAAGCTCCTAAACTCAACTCCATAAAAGGCTATGTGTCCATGTACACATAGGCTTTTAGGATCGTTTAGGAGCTGCCGCGGTTAGGGGAGGTTCAACCTCCCCTAATCTCCCGCCAGCCGCTAGAAAACGCAAAACATAGCAAAATCATGCAGAGGTCAAAACTTTCCTATCCTGAACGCGATTCTTCCGGGTTTTGCGTTTTTCCGGTGGTCAAAGTAGTTCAAGAGTACATGAAGCCTATTGCTCCTACAGGAGTTTTGTGTTTTTGCCTGAAGAAGCAGCTCTGTGTTATTCTATGTTGCAACAGTTTTTTTCCTTTTGGGATAAACGTTTTATTTAAGGCCCCTTTCACACTTGCGCGACTTGTCCTGCGACTTGGGACTGCAAAGTTGCATGACAAGCCGTACCCAATGATTTCCAATGAGTACCATTCATATCTGTGTGACTTCAAGTTGCAGCTACTTCAAAGTAGTCCCTGTACTCCTTTGGTCCGACTTTGATGTGACTTGAGGTCCATAGATCTCAGTCCCAGTTCACATATATGCGATGCGGGAACCAGTGTGATTTCAGTGTGGGTTCCCACATCGCATGTCACCTGTCGGCGGTTCACACTGAAATCTGCGAAGCGCTGCGGGTGTCAATGCAAAGTTAATGACACCCCCAGATTGGTTCACAGATTGCAGAGCGAGCTGTCAAATCATGCAGGAATTGGGTGTGAACACCCATGCGATCCGATTCCAGTGCAGACCAATAAAAGGGTCTCGCATCACATTGCACCAGTGTGAACCCAGCCTCAATATTACACTGTCATTGCTTCAAGTCATGGAAAAATTGTGCGACTTTCAGGTTGCACGCGTGAGAAAAGGGGCCTAAATGGGAAAAATACTGACCAATGCAAGCACCCCTGTCAGTGTTTAATGGTCTGTCTGAACTCTATACCTGCCACTTTACCTTGACAGCTTGGTCTATTAAAAAAAAAAAAAAAAAAAAAAATGTTTTACTTTTTTTTTAATGGAGTTTAGTGTCAGGTTTAGTATCTATTTTACTGCATGTACTTTGATTTTTATTAGTAAGATAGTTGGGGGTCTACGTATTAAACATTTACTTTACTATGTCTCAACCAGTTGCATGGGCCCCACAAATAATTACCATATTGTTTGTACTATAAATATATTCTGTGCATTATAGTGGCAATGATTTAATGTACTGTGTAGTTTAGTGATATAGATTCAACATACTGTGCATTATATAAGCACTTTTCTGCAGCAGAGAATTACATTTTCTGAACCGACTTTGGGGCCCTGTATCTAGGGGCCACTGAGTGCTAGGAACCCCATCTTTGGATATGTTGTAGTGCTAGTTCAACTGTGTTTGAATGCCAAATTTGGGGTTCCTAGCACCAAGTGTCCCCGAGAGATAGGGCCCCAAATTCGGGTCAGAAAATGTCAAGCACTTTTCTGCAGCAGAGAATTACATTTTCCGAACCGACTTTGGGGCCCCGTATCTCGGGGCCACTTAGTGCTAGGAACCCCATCTTTGGATATGTTATAGTGCTAGGTCCACTGGGTTGGCACTCCAAATTTGGGACTCCTAGACCCAAGTGGCCCCGAGATACGGGCCCCCAAAGTCGGGTCGGAAATATTTTTTTTTGCTGCAGAAAAGTGCTTGACTCGAGTATAAGCCGAGGGGGGCACTTTCAGCACAAAAAAATGTGCTGAAAAACTCGGCTTATACTCGAGTATATACGGTATATTGGCATAGATTCAATATACTGTGCATTATAGTGACAGATTCAATATACTGTGTAGTATAGTGACATAGATTCCATATACTGTGTAGTATAGTGACATAGATTCCATATACTGTATAGTATAGTGACATAGATTCCATATACTGTACTGTGTAGTATAGTGACATAGATTCAATATGCTGTGTATTATAGTGACATAGATTCCATATACTGTGCATTATAGTGACATAGATTCCATATACTGTGCATTATAGTGACATAGATTCAATATACTGTGCATTATAGTGACATAGATTCCATATACTGTGTAGTATAGTGACATAGATTCCATATACTGTGCATTATAGTGACATAGATTCCATATACTGTGCATTATAGTGACAAAGATTCCATATACTGTGCATTATAGTGACAGATTCCATATACTGTGTAGTGCAGTGACTTACAATCAACATATTTTGCAATGTAGTAACATAGGTTTATTATATTAGGCAATATAGTGACATAGGTTCAATGTACTGTGCATTCTAACATTGAAGGTAGTGATAATGTATATGAATATTTCAATGAATTGAGATACTATTTTAGGTACCATATTGATTTTCTTTACACACATACACCAGTCCAGACTGCAGAACCATGAGAACACACTGCTGCTTTGTACCATGTGAAGATCTGAGCCCCCTCTCTTCTATTGCCTTGGTTTTGCATCTTGGCACTGTGTTTGCATGGTACAAGTATAGAATAATAAATGTACAATGAATGCAAAGCTTGTCTTTGGATTTGTCACTTCTTACTTGCCCCTGTGTTACAGTTCACAGGGGGTAGCAATTGTGGACCATAACAATTTAATCACTTCTATTGGTACAAGAATTCCTAGTTTAAAATGAAGATCTAATTTTTAATCTTGGGGGGGGGGGGGGGAACTGATGTGCGTTCATTACTAATCTTGATGGAACACTAGAAAACGTTCTCATTGAGGTGGACCTCTACCCACTCCCAACTCTAAACCACGCATGCTGCTCTGTAATCACGTTACATGCATATGTAAAATAAATGCTTTCTTTGTGGATTTACATTTTAATATATTGTACTTCCTCCTTTTCTTAAAGTGGTTCTGATGGCAGGAGATTTTTCACCCGTGTGCCTTCTGTGCCTTTTACTTACACTTATTCTTACCTCTGCCCCATCTTTATCAAGCGATGTGCATGAGAGCAGTGGCTCTCCTGGGTCTCTCTCTCTCCTCATTGGCTCACACAGCAGCAGGAGCCATTGGCTCCTGTTGCTATCCTTCCCAGCCAGTGAGTCAATGAAGAGAGAGTGGGGTCAGTGAGCCAATGAGCCGAACAGTGCTCTGTGTGTGAATGGACAATGTCTTTTCACAGGAAAGTGGCTCATGAGTGTGCCAGCTTGAGTGCCCCCATAGCAAGAGGCTTGCTATCGGGGGCATTTGGTAGGGGGTAGGAGCCAGGACTACCTTCAGGGGACCTGCACAGAGCAGGTAAGTATAACATGTTTCTTATTTTAGATTTAAAAAAGTTAATCCTTTAGAATAATTTGAAGCCGACCATAGACGGTTAGAATCTCAGACGGTTCAGCAGGGATCGGCCAAGATTTGAACCACGTATGGGCAGGCTGTCAGATTTTTCATGCGATCACTGTGTTATATGTGTGCGCCAACTTCTTTATTATCTAGGATTGTAATCATGCTAACTTCTGCAATCCAGCCATGTAGTCTTATGAAAAGATTTAGAAAATCTGGCTGGATTGGGCTCACTCCTCTGGTCTCTCCATGAATAGTATGAGTCACCTTTAAGTGGTAAAGGCCATAGTGGAAATTGATAATGACAGCTAACTATAGGTTTTATGGTTGATTTTTCCATCGCTTCCTTGGTCATTATCTATACACAATACTGAATTCTAACATTTGATAGTCAAAGATATACAGTACATTGGAAGGATTGATGTACCGTAATTTGATTTGAATGAGTATGCTTGTTCCAGTCTGAAATGTTCCTAAAGTGGATGATAAAATAATATCTTGGTTGGTGTCAACCTTTATACAAAAATAAATACAATGCTGAATATATCAAGTTTTGTAGGCATCTGAAGTGTTTTGCATGTTTTATTGCTTACTTTACATTGTAGGTTTGATGGCTTTTTAAATCAGCATGATTTATTTATGATTTAATAGTGTGATATGATTATAGAATAGCTGTTTAGTAGCATCCCTAAATGAGTAATTTAGAGACAGCACTGTTGTCAGTCAATTTATTGCTGATGCCTGCCTTTAAATTATAGCTGTAAATGTGAGATTCTCATATGAAGAAACTAGCGGGATATGTAACACACATTGGGGGATTGTAGCCATTTGTTAGGGTCCGTTTGCACTTATGAATTTGAAAACCTGATTTATAAAGCAGTGAATGTGACATTCACCAGCTAGTCACTGCAGCTAAATCAATCTTTGTAATTTAAAACACATTCCTTGCAGTAAATGTGAATTTTAAACGCATTACTTTTTAAACATACCACGTACATTTTTACTATGATTGTAACATTTTTAAAGTTATTGTAAACAATCACCTTGCAAAAAAACCTATTAAGTTTAAAATAGAAATTAAAGGGAAAACATTTTTGTATAAATATAAAAAAAAAAAACATGAATAGAGTAATCACATTCCCTCTGTTCTCAGCTGCATAAGAGCTGGGGGAGGTAAAGCAGCCGCACACTGAGCTTGCCAGTTAATGGCTTTGCAGAGACGGAACTTGTCAGGACAAGTCTGATCTTTGGAGGAGAGTACACTTGAGTTCCTAGCATGGCTAGAGAACTGACCACAGTGTGCTCTCCTACTTAGTGTGGTCCGTTTTTAATAGGAAAGCAGGGGGACTAGCAGGAACACCAGAGATTTCACATTAAGTAAGCAATACAAAGAGAATAGAATACTTTCTCATACAAGTACATGGTACAGCAGGCACATATCAGTAATATGAAGTGTTGGGGTAACAAACGCTTTAAGTGTGCTGCAGTTCTCTTTTGTTTATGCACGCTAAAGTGGAGCTTTTATTTTAAAAAGATAAGATGCAGGTAGAGTTTTTTTTTTTTTTTGGCCGAAGAGAGCTGTCTTTTATGCCAAAAAAAACAACTCTTTCCTCTTGCTCCTAGCAGTTGTCTTTTATATTGTACACTCCCAGCCCATTGCCATCATCTGCCAAGAATTGAGTTGAGTGACGGGATGATGTTTAAGCGTTAGGTCATCAATCGCCTCCTAGTGGCCATAGAGGTCAACCCGATGGAAGCAGTGGAGAAGGTTTCATCAGAGAAGTGGGAAGGGATAGCTCTCAACAGGAGGCGGGTGGGTAAACAGAGAAGTTATTTTAGCATAATTTGCAAGTATGCTATGTGCAAGTATAATAAAAGTACATCTGTTCTTATCTCTTTTGTCTATAAAGCTTAGACAGGCACGGATATCATGTGCATGAAACTCGTATAATTCTGTGCTATATATATATATATATATATATATAATATATATATATATATATATATATATATATATATATATATATATATATATATATTATATATATATATATATATATATACTATCTATCTCGGTCACCTATAGCATTATGACCACTGACACATAAGGGAATATCTTGTTACAATGGCGTCTGAAAATTGCCATTGGGTATATATTAGGCATATATATTCTTATATATTATTTTAGCCTATGTATTCATCCACACATAGGTGTTTAGAGAAAAAAAAAACCCAGGGCCAGCATGTTCAGGAGAGGAGAGTTTCAGCATAAAAAAATGCTAAACGCATCTAAACATTCTTTAGTGCTAGGCTTTTATTCATTCCAATGGCCAAAATAAAATTCTGGTGCCTAAATGCTTTGATGCTTTGCAAAACATGACTTCAGGCGCATTTTTTAACATTGCTTACAAACATCCAGTTTGCATGAGGCCTAATTATATATAATAGCCCCTTTTACGTGGGGCGGATCCATTTTGATGGACTCCGCTTGCTTAGTGGGGATCTCTCCACTAATGCTCACTGTGCAGAGACAGACCTGTCAGAGTCCTGCACTCCTCTATGGGGAGATCGGAAGAAAATGGACAGACTGTCCATTTTTATCCAATCCTGACCTATCCGACCCGCTGGACGGATGGCAAACAAATTACCATCCATTATTTTCTGCGGATTTTGTCGCATCGGATGTCAGCGGACATGTAAAAAATTCCCTTCATTTTCTGTCCCATAGCCAACCAGGAAGTGAGAGAAAACTTCTGCAGATTAAGGGAATTTCTTGGGGACCCCCAGGTCACCAGAACTAGTGTCCCCATTGAAAGATTTCCCCTCTATTACTATTCTGGGGACAACCCAAAATTTGGGAACTCCTTTTTAATTTTCACTTTCAATGATAATGGTAAACAGGACAAATAAGAGAGCAAATTTCCTCAATGGGGGCACAGGCAGCAATAAAAATTGACAGACATTCTAATATCTGTTCACTCTATCCAAAACTAAAAAAAAAGTTTTGCATGTTAGGCTTTCAACATGGCAGGCTAGGGGAAGTGTGACAGACCTAGCCGGGATAGAGGCTTTTGGAAGGGACTGAATGCTAGCCTCTTGCCGACCGATTATGGGCCCTGGCATTTGAGGTAACGGTGTTCTTTGTGAGCTGTATGCCTGGGGACCCTTGAGGTGGTGCTACTTTTGCATTTAGGTCTATATCCCCCCAAGAGACACAGACTCTGGGAACCCTGTATTTGCCATATTACAAATAGTGAATGATTCCTACTGTTGGGACACATACTGTTAGATGCTAATTTCATCAACTCCAGCCACCTGTCTGTTTTCTATAATGTAGTCTAGTGTGGCTTATCTTTCAGCCATTGTTGTCTGGGCTAATTAACCCTGCAATTGAGAAGAAGTCCTGTGTTTAAACTTATGATAATGTATCATCTACGGTGTGAAGCTCGGTGACAACAAGTCTGACCTGTAGTGAAATCCTGATTTATCATAACAATGACCAGGCTGCTTAACCACTTTCAGACCGGACCAATTTGCAGCCAAAGGACCAGGCCCCTTTTTGCGATTCGGCACTGCGTCGCTTTAACTGACAATTGCGCGGTCGTGCGACGTGGCTCCCAAACAAAATTGACGTCCTTTTTTTCCCACAAATAGAGCTTTCTTTTGGTGGTATTTGATCGCCCCTGCGGTTTTTATTTTTTGCGCTATAAACAAAAATAGAGCGACAATTTTGAAAAAAAATGCATTATTTTTATTTTTTGCTATAATAAATATCCTCAAAAAATATATAAAAAAACATTTTTTTTCCTCAGTTTAGGCCGATACGTATTCTTCTACATATTTTTGGTAAAAAAAATCGCAATAAGCGATTATTGATCGGTTTGCGCAGAAGTTATAGCGTTTACAAGATAGGGGATAGTTTTATAGCATTTTTATTAATAATTTTTTTTTTTTATTATTAATGGCGGAGATCTGCGATTTTTTTTGTGACTGCGACATTATGGCGGACACATCGGACATTTTTGACACATTTTTGGGACCATTGTCATTTTTACAGCAATTAATGCATTTAAATGCATTGATTTCTGTATAAATGACACTAGCAGTTTAGGGGTTAACCACAAGGTGGCAGTGTAGGGGTTAAGTAGGCCTAGGGGTGTGTTTTTTACTGTGGGGGGGCGTGGCTGTCAGCTAGTGAATGCTGATCTCTGCTCCAATCACAGGGAGCAGAGATCGGCGTCACTATTGCTAGGCAGAACAGGGAGATGCTGTTTATCTCGGCATCTCCCCGTTCAGCCGCTCCGTGAGACGATCGCGGGAGTCCCCGCGGCGATCGAGTCCGCGGGGACCGCGGCCGGACTCACGGGGGTCCCGACCGGCGCGGGAGCGCGCCGCTCCCGGCGCGCTCCCGATGGCACGGACAGGCGAAAGGAGGGACGTATATATACGCCCTCCTGCCTGTACGTGCCATTCTGTCGACGTATATCGTCGTGCGCCGGTCGGCATGTGGTTAAAGGGATTAGTTAATGAGCTCATGTTAATTAGGTTTCTGGTCACAGGTGTATTTTCAGAGTAATATGAGCAGGAGGTATACACCTCCTCTTTTTACTGTATATAAGACCTGTATTCCTTTCAATAAAAATTCATTCCTGTTTGACCCTCATGACAGAGCCTTGTCTCGTACTTGGGGGGGAAGAATTATTTGTATGGGTTTCTTGTTCGACTGATTGAAGTGTTCGGTAACTGCCTTTGTATTCAGGAATGGAATGTCCTAAATGACTATAACCCCTTTCATACTCGGGGTGTCGTTACAGGAAGTATTGAGGACAGAGAGCCAAGCAACTTGTATTTTCAGTAACCTATTTATGTCACCAACAACAACCTTTACTACTCTCAGGCTTCCTCCAAGTATATTATATGGTGTGAAGTTTGTGGACGCCTGACTCTCACACCTATATGAGATTATTGGAAATCTGGTTCCATGATCAATAAATGGGAGTTACACCTCACCACCTCCTCTTCCAAATCCTTTGACATCTATACCAGCCTCTACTATTTTGGGAAGGCCTTCTACAAGATGTTAAAGTATGTCTGTGGGAATTTGTACCTATTCAAAATACAAAAAGAACATTATTTAATGGATTCAAATCCAATTAATCCCAAAGGTTTCGATAAACTGAAGTCAGGACTCTATGCAGACCCCTTGAGTTCTCTAACAACAAACTCCTAATACAGGGGGTCCCCGACTTACGAACACCCGACTTACGAACAACCCCTACTTACGAACGGGGTGCTGCGGGGACCCTCCGCCATTTTCCGGTGGTTTTCGGCGTCTGTCGGCCGTTCTGCGCATGCGCGGCCATACGGAGCGTCGAAAAATGCCGGAAATGTCCGTAATTTGCCGCGCATGCGCAGAACGGCAACAGACGGAACATCGGAAATGTCCGGAAATCTCCGTATTTGTCGGTCTGCGCATGCGCGCCGACTTACGAACATTTCCGAGTTCCGTACACGGGGCCAGTCCCTAACGAGTTCGTAACTCGGGGACCCCCTGTATCACGATTTAATAGAACTGACTTCCTGTTGAGCCAAAAAAGGTACTTTCCTATGCTGTTATCACAAGGTTGGGAGCATGGAAATGTCCAAAATTGATTTTTATGCTGTACCATTACCAGCACTCTTCACTGAAAATGTATTAAGAAAACATTTGGAGTGGTGTCCACATACTTTTGGCCTTACCATTTTTTAATTTATTTAATTTTTTTAAAAGGGACCACTGTGTACATTGTCAATATGCCTAATGCAAGACCATCTTCAAAAGGAATAAAGGAACTTGGCAAAATAAAATAATTTAACAAAAACCTACTTTATCCATAGTATGTTTTTATCTTGATTTTTTTTATTTAAGGTTTCTAGCCAAAAAAGTGAGATCTACAGTGCCTTGAAAAAGTATTCACACCCCTTGAAATTGTCCACATTTTGTCATGTTACAAGCAAAAACATAGTTATGTATTTTATTGGGAATGTGTGTGATAGACCAACACAAGTGGCACTTAATTGTGAAGTGGAAGGAAAATGGTTTTCCAATTTTTTTTTTACAAATAAATATGTGAAAAGTGTGGCATTCAGTCCCCCTGAGTCAATACTTTGTAGAACCACCTTTCGCTGCCATTACAGCTGCAAGTCTTTTTGGGTATGTCTCTACCATCTTTGCACATCTAGAGAGTGACATTTTTGCCCATCCTTCTTTGCAAAGTAGCTCAAGCTCTGTCAGATTGGAGAGCATCTGTGAACAGCAATTTTCAAGTCTTGTCACAGATTCTCTTGAATTTAGGTCTGGACTTTGACTGGGCCATTCTAACACATGGATGTGCTTTGCTCTGAACCATTGGAGCTCTGGCTGTATGTTTAGGGTCATTGTCCTGCTGGAAGGTGAACCTCTGCCCCAGTCAATTTTTTTTGCAGACTCTAACAGGTTTTCTTCTAAGATTGCCCTGTATTTGGCTCCATCCATCTTCCTATCAACTCTGACCAGCTTCCCTGACCCTGCTGAAGAAAAGCATCCCCACAACATGTTGCCACCATGTTTCACGGTGGGGATGGTGTGTTCAGGGTGATGTGCAGTGTTTTTCGCTATACGCGTTTTGCTTTTAGGCCAAAAAGTAAAATTTTGGTCTCATCTGTCCAGAGCACCTTCTTCCACATGTTTGCTGTGTTCCCCACGTGGCTTCTCGCAAACTGCAACCTGGACTTCTTATGGCTTTCTTTCTACAATGGCTTTCTTCTTGCCACTTTTCCATAAAGGCCAGATTTGTGGAGTGCATGACTAGTTGTCCTGTGGACAGATTCTCCCACTTGAGCTGTGGATCTCTGCAGCTCCTCCAGAGTTACCAGGGGCCTCCTGGCTGCTTCTCTGATTAATTCTCTCCTTGCCGGCCTATCCGTTTAGGTGGACGGCCATATCTTGGTAGGTTTGCAGTTGTGCCATACTCTTTCCATTTTTGGATGATGGATTGAAGTGCTCTGTGAGATGTTCAAAGCTTGGGATATTTTTTTTTATAACCTAACCCTGCTTTAAATTTCTCTACAACTTTATCCCTGACCTGTCGGGTGTGTTCCTTGGCTTTTTTTTTTTTTTTTATGCTGTTTATTCACTGAGATTCTCTAACAATCCTCTGAGGGCCTCAGAGATTAAATTACACACAGGTGGACTCTATTTACTAATTAGGTCACTTCTGAAGGCAATCGGTTCCACTATATTTTAGTTAGGGGTTTCAGAGAAAAAGGGGGTGAATACAAATGCACGCCACACTTTTCACATATTTATTTGTAAAACGTGTTGAAAACCATTTATCATTTTCCCTCCACTTCACAATTATGTGCCACTTTGTGTTAAAATCCCAATAAAATACATTTCCGTTTTTGGTTGTAACATGACAAAATGTGGAAAATTTCGAAGGGTGTGAATACTTTTTCAAGGCACTGTAAATCCAGATTCTCTTTCTCTTGGCTTCAGAAAAAAAAACAAAAAAAAAACCATTTGCTAATATCTAATCAGTAATGCATAGCTTAACATTATTTATCAGTTTTTCTTTGAACAATGCCGTATTTAAACCCTCCAGGTTCCAGTTCTGCAAGGCATGTTAATTGTACTTTCCGCAGCAGTATGGACAAAGCCAGCTCTAAGCCTTTTCATTAGTTGATGAGTCATTCTCACAAGTTCACCTCTGCTAATGTCAGAATTAGAGTCCTGGATTAGAGGACAAAGAAGGCTATCCTTTTAATTTATGGGTCAAAGGGACTATGATTACAATGTAAAATGTGCAGGCAAGGTTAGGCAAAGTGTGAATATTTTCCAGGCATATGTCATTTTATAGAAATCTATATATACTGTAAATATACTGTGTGTGTGTGTGTGTGTGTGTGTGTGTATGTTTTTATATTTATTTATATATATATATATATATATATATATATATATGTGTATGTGTGTGTGTGTGTGTGTGTGTGTATATATATATATATATATATATAATTATTACAGCAAAATATTCCTATTCCTGCATTTCTAAACTGTTACCAGTCCCAATTATTACTACTATTGTTAAATTCTCTCTGTGAAGGCTACTTTCAATACTTTATACACAACATATCAAATTATTGATTTTTGTTAAAGCTTTGAAAGCTATTTAATTGGTTATTCATGTTTGCACAGCTATTTCTTTAGTCAGCAATGCTTGGAAATGCTGTGATCTGCTTTTTAGAGATGAATATGTCACCAGACATAATGAAATCTAATTTCTCTTACTTTTCATTTCCCCGTGTGAAGTATAAAAGCCAGAAGATGTTAGAACTATGAGATCAAAGGCTTGTGAATACAGGGAAAATAAAACTTTGTTCTGCTTGTGTGAAAGACTGTTGTAGCTTGAACATTCTTAGAGTCTTATTGTAAATACGGCATCAGCTGAATCTTCTACAGACTGCCATTTTAATGAGCTGAAATTTACTGAAGCTTACACTTGGTACCCAATGTAAACAAAGTGGAGTGCCATATAGTGGCCAAAACTAATGTTCAGTTTCAGACCCGGCTTTTTTTTATCCCTTTGATGCCAGCCTGCAATGAAATGTTATCTTGAAGACTAACTTCTGAAACTGGATACCACAAATACTGCGAAAACTCCCTCCTCCCTAAAGTGACTAACCCATTATTCCAGTTCACTGGTCTGCTAGCATCAACATTGTTGGGGGGGGTTAGCAAGACCTTCTTGTATCAATTGAAAAGCATCTCTGTGACCATGAAGAGCTCTTGTTACCTTGAATTCAATTTTCCCATCTGAGAACATCAGTAAAGTATGAGTCACTATTTGAAAACGGCTTCTAGAAACGCTCCGCTTTAGGTCAGCTTAATTGTTGAAGGTTTCTTTGAAAGTTTGTCACACATGGGCACAAGACTCTTTCACTAGTTGTTTGAACTAAATAAATGCTTATAAATCTCTGCAGCAATTAGCAAGAGTTCAAAAGGTTGTAAACCGGCTTCAGATGCAACTGCAAGCCTCACTATGGTATTCATTCATATATTATGAATTATCAGCTGGAAACAGAAATAACATTCTTAAAGAGTTACTGGAAAGGCAAGTTTTTGGAGGCACTAAGGACTTTCATGGTACCACTATAATTGTACTACTAATTATAATTTAAATAAGAAACGCGTAAGAAGCCGCGCTAAGTGGTCAAATAGTAAATTGCGTGAATAAGCAGCAAACCTCTTGTGAGATATAAGCAAAATAATAAACATAAAAAACATATAGGTTGCGCTAAACAAATATAAACGCAAAACAACTGTGATCACAGGAGGAGGAGGTATGGAAGCCTTTCTGTCCCTCCAGGTACACTGTCAGTTCCCAGCCTGGCAACTGACAGTGCACCTGGAGGGACAGAAAGGCATCCATACCGTCGTCTCCTGTGATTGTTTGGAGCTTAAAAACTACTGCTATTTGGAACTTCCTTCCATCCAAACTGCTTCCCAGGCATCTGAACCTGGCGGACCATGCAAAAGCAAGGACCCAGGACATCCTGGCGAATGAGCCATTACACGATAAGCTTATTTTACCTTACCTGTTGGGTGGAACAATAATCATAATGTACTCCGGTCTGCTGCACCAGCTACTTAGGCAGTAAAAGCCAATCATCCATGGAGAAATCATCATAAGTCCTTGGTGCCAAGGAGTGATTCTGTGCAGGAGACCATCTGGATCAGGAGAAAGGCCTGGGCTGGGTTAAAGCCACAAGTGCATTTGATCCCTTGTAATGAGGGATCATTTGAAGTTGGTAGGCGAGCAATTCTGCTGATGGGTGAAGTCAGTGATTTTTAAAGATCACTATGGTGGTGGACGATGTAGAGTGATACCAGGGTCCATATATCACATTACTTGTGGACTATTTAACTATTTGCATCACATTTGTTTTGTGTTTTATATTTGTTTAGCGCAACCTATGTTTTTTTTTATATTTTTTATTTTATAACTATAATTTAAACTTAACATATATTTTTTTACAAAAATCTATCAAAGATTATAAATGCAACAAGGAATTGTTTAAAAGAAAATTTTCTGGTTCAAATTATTTGGTGAAGGGGGGATTATGGTGTGAGGTTGTTTTTAAGGGGATGGGCTTGGCCCCTTAGCTCCAGTGAAGGGAACTCTTAAGGCGTCAGCATACCAAGACATTTTTGACGATGTCATGCTCCTAACTTTGTGGGAACAGTTTGGGGATGGTCCCTTTCTGTTCCAACTTGACTGCACCAGTGCAAAAAGCAACTTCCAGAAGGACATGGATGAGCGAGTTTGGGGTGGAGGAACTTGACTGGCCTGCACAGAGTCCTGACCTCAGCCATATAGAACACCTTTGGGATGAATTAAAACGGATAGTGTGAGCCAGGCCAAATCAGTTCCTGACCTCACAAATGCGCTTCTGGAAGAATGGTCAACCATTCCCATAGACACACTCCTAAACCTTGTGGACAGCCTTGAATTGAAGCGGTTATAGCTGCAAAGGGTGGGCCAAAGGGTGGGCCAAGTCAATATTGAACACTACGGACTACAACGCCATTAACCACTTCCTGCCCGGCGCACACACATACGTCGGCAGAATGGCACGGACAGGCATAAGGGCGTACATGTACGTCCCTTTGAATATGCTGCCGTGACATCGCGTGCACGCTGCCGGCGGTGCACACCGGTCGGGGCCTCCATGAGTCCGGTCGCGGGTCCCGCAGACTCGATCGCCGCGGGGATACCCCCGATCGTCTCACGGGGAGGACGGACAGGGAGATGCGGAAGTAAACAGCATCTCCCCGTTCTGCCTAGCAACAAGTGACACTGATCTCTGCTCCCTGTGATTGGAGCAGAGATCAGTGACTGTCACACACAGCCACGACCCCCACAGTTAGCAACACGCCCCTAGGACACACTTAACCCCTTCACTGCCACCCCCTGGTTAACCCCTTCACTGCCAGTGTCATTTACACAGGAATCAGTGCATTTGTATAGCACTGATTGCTGTATAAATGACAATGGTCCCAAAAATGTCTGATGTGTCCGCCATAATGTCGCAGTCACAATAAAAATCGCTGATTGCCTTGATTACTAGTAAAAAAAAAAAATAATAAAACTGCTATAAAACTATCCCCTATTTTGTAAACGCTATAACTTTAGCGCAAACCAATCAATAATCGCTTATTGCGATTTTATTTTTTATTTTTTTTACCAAAAATATGTAAAGAATACATATCTGCCTAAACTGAGGAAAAACATTTTTTTTATATATTTTTGGAGGATATTTATTATAGCAAAAAGTAAAAAAAGAATGCGTTTTTTTTTTTTTTTTTTTTTTTAGAATTGTCGCTCATTTTTTTGTTTATAGCGCAAAAAATAAGAATCGCAGGGGTGATCAAATACCACCAAAAGAAAGCTCTATTAGTGGGGAAAAAAAGGATATCAATTTTGTTTGGGAGCCACGTCGCACGACCGCGCAAAGATCAGTTAAAGTGACGCAGTGCCGAATCGCAAAAAGTGCTTTGGTCTTAAGCCAGCAAAATAGTCCGCTCTGAAAGTGGTTAGAGTGCATGTAAAGGCAGGTGTCCCAATACTTTTGGTAGTATACTGTACATGTATGTGGTTGAAAATGCAGAGAAGTAGGTCAAAATGCAGTTGTAAAATGTACATCTATACATTTCCAATCTTTGATCCCACTTAACTGACTCATTAGGTGAACTTAGGACTGGGATGCCATTAAAGTTCATGTGCATGTAAAGGCAGGCGTCCCAATACGTTTGGTAATATAGTGTATATACATCTCATAAGTGTGTGTGTGTGTGTGTGTGTGTGTGTATATATGTATATATAATATGTGTGTGTGTGTGTGTGTGTGTGTATGTATATATATATATATATATATATATATATATATATATATATATATATATATATATATATATATATATATATATATATATATATATATATACATATATTAAAAAGTACAAAAAAAACACACATGTACACATGCATATAAAGATTGCACACAAGTAGTCAATTCATGAAACAGAATATTTATCTCCATACACTTTGCAGAGGACTCGCAAGGCTACTGTAAGGAGGGCAAAATACTCACCCAGCAATCCACCCCAACCTATCAGCGAGAAAATATCGCCAATTGGCAGCCTCCCCGGAGAGTGTGGAAGCCAGGGGTAAACAGGGCGGAGGGGCTCTGTTCAAAAAAATATATGCATTAGCCCATTGTATGGATTATAAAACAAATACTATACACAGTGCCCTGCATACGCTCCACAAAGGTCTCTAGGATTTCATGAACTGGCGGTGTGTAAAGATGGAAAGAGGCTTGAAAACTAGGTTCCCCGATTTAGTTTATATATGTATACTGTAGCTATAGTTCCAAGTATACCCAGTTTCAACCATCCATATAGCCGGTAGATGCAACTCCATTTAAAGCAGATAAATGTGCAGTTCATATTATGGGGATTTTCACCTGGCGGACAATAAGGCCAATTATACAGATGCCTATAACAAGAGATAATAAAAAACGATATAAGTAGGTTAATTGGATTCTGTCTATATTGCCCCTAGTATGTGTATGTATGAATGTGAGTTAGGGATCTTGGAGTGTAAGCTCCTTGAGGGTAGGGACTGATGTGAATGTACAATGTATATGTAAAGCGCTGCATAAAATGACGGCACTATATAAGTACCTGAAATAAAAAAATATATAAAGGTTTTGCTGATCAACCAGCTCAAGTTACTCCCTTGTAGTACAGGTATAAAGCTGTGTCTCAACAATGGAGTCATAAGATTGCACGTCATCGCCAGATAATAACCCCGCCCCCTATATATTTCTTAAAAAGTTGAATTTTTATGCAGATCGTATGGACAGCGACCTTTGCTAAACTGAAGCAGTTTAAGGAAGGGGCCAAAAGTAAAAGTGTGGATCTCAAAACACAGGTCTGATTCTAAAGCCAGGTCCGACATACGGGCCGAATGTCGCAAGTCATTTTCCAGTTCAAAAAAAATACAGACCGGAGCTGACAGTTTATTTTTTCATTTTTTTTTTATTTTTTCATTCAACCCGCTGGGTTGAACGGAAATAAAACTTATAGTGTGTACCAGGCTTAAAGGATGTTGGGCATGTCCACATCTTTAGTCGCACAGAAAGGAGTATAAAATGTTGGTAGGTTCGTAAGCAAGTTTCCCGGCTCCAATAGACCGATAAGTAATTAACCTTTGTATAAAGGAGTCCTTTATTTTATGTTGAAAAAATTATTGAAACTATCCAGCCACATTCTCTGTTGTGCAATATCATGTCCCATCATCCAAAAGAAAAAAAAGGTAAGGGTTAGAATCCAAGGGCAACAAATACCTGTGCCTGGATACCAGGGTGGATTTGATTTAAATCAAGTCGATTTAAAATCACGATTTAAATCACTGGTAAAAAGGCTTGACTTAAATCAAGTAAATTTTATATCATCATTTTTATAGACCAACTGTCATCTGTCCTGCAACGGATCCTCCTCTGACCCACTGTTGACTCACTGACAGTCCCATTCACTTTAATGGGACAGCTGGTGATGCGGCAGTGACACAACAAGGTGAGGGACGTGGCGGCAGCAGGTGAGTGGATGCCCGCTAACAGGCGCTGCCATGATGAATTTGAAATGACAGTTGCTCTTTTTAAATGTAAGGCCTTATTCTTGCTGGTAGTTAGAATCTTTAATATTTGCAAACAATAAGGTTTTCTATTTAGAATAATAAGCTGTCAGGCTCGTAAAACAGTGATATCAGAACCGATTCAATCATACAGTTTGTAGTGTACATAGATTTGCAAAACAATGGGATAAAGGAATATTCCTGAACTTTATTTTATCTCATGGTTACTGTGAAATTATGTGAATGCATCAATGCAGTGCATGTTATCTCAGCTTGCAGAGCTTGGATTCATTGAATGAGTACCAAAAATGTAAATATAGCACAATATACAGCCTAATGCTACATAACTAAGCTCCATCTCATGCTGAATAAACTAAATTATTAATCTATCTTAAATTGAAAACTATCTTTAGATATATTTTTTACTCCAAAAGCATTTTATTTAAATACATTTGATAAAAATCAAAAAAAAAAAAATCGATTTTTAAATCAAGAAAATCATTTTTTTTTTTTTTTTTATAAAAAAAAATACATTTGATAAAAATCAAAAAATCTATTTAAATCAAGAAAATCTTTTTTTTATTTTTTATTTTTTTTTAAATAAAAATAAATAAAATCATTTGATTTGTATCCACCCTGTTGGATACTGCACTTGCTCCGGTCTCTTTCTGTGGGGATATCAGTATGTATGTCTTGAGGACACTTTTCTTAAATTGAGAAGACCAGATTAGATTGTTCAACTCAGAATTGGTAATTTTCCACGTATAACTGCTACCTGTTAGCTGGCTCAGTTTGGGTACAGTTTTTTTGGTCCACACCACTTTTTACGAAGAGGTATGTTATACTGTATAATAAAACAGATACTTTGCCCTTGAACCTCAGATCACATGATGGATTGCAGTAGCTATCTCAGAAGTGCAGTTGAGATGGAAAGTAAATACTATAGGAGGGTTATTTAATGGCACAGGGCTATTGTGATGAGGGCTGATTGCTATTTATAGTCTAGTTGGTTTAGATTAATGAAGGCAACTTGGTCGCTAACGTAATTTCTGTTTTTTGGTTTCTATTTTATATAGTGTAAATCTTCTTTTTTTTTTTTTTTTTTTTAGTGGCAGCACCTAAATTTTTCATTTTGAGGTTTATATAAAATTTACATATGTGCAATTTTACATTTTTTATTTTTTTTTTGTATAAAGAAGATTCTAGTATATAATGGTATTAAAGTGTAAATGAATGTAATTGCTTTGGTAAACTTTTTGGTTGATTCTGTATGCTGGACGGAGGTTATCCTATTAGGAGTCTTTGTTTCCTCACATTCAGGAGAATTTTATCTCCATGTAAGGAAGAATGTGAACTGGAGCCGGTGGTATTCTGATTGTGCTTGTGAAAACATTCCTCCTTAGCCTCAGTTGCTCGCTCAGCCTTCTCTATTACTAGCACCATCATTATGGCTTTTTAGAGTCTCTGAAAAATGAAAAGCACATTTCCATAGGAAAGTAGGGCACATCAGGAGCCGCTGGGCTTTGCAGCTCTCTTCATTAATTCAGTAACATAGATTATTTGTGAAAGGCATAGCTAATTTTCTCTCCACCTTTCTTTCCCTAGAACTAAACAGATTAGAATAGTGTTCAAAGAGATTGCCCAAATGTCTATGCTTTATTCACACCTGCTTTACAGAGCTGCCGCTACACCAAAATTCTATGTGACGGAGGGTCATAAATAAAGAATTTTGCAGTAGGCCTCCCATCCTATTCAGCTGTTTTTCTCCCAGTTTAGCTTTGATAGCATATAAATAGAAATCCACAGTCACTGATCTGATTACATACATTTGTGGATACAACATAATGATTTTTTTTTTTAAGTAAAGTGCTTTTCAAACAATTAATAAAGTAGGTTCTCCATGAATCCATGTTGGCATCTACAGTGCTTTGAAAACGTATTCATACCCCTTGACATTTTCCACATTTTGTCATATTACAACCAAAAACATAAATGTATATTTTATGGATTTTATGTGACAAAGTGGCTCATCGTGAAGTGATCAATGGCTTTTCAATTTTTTTTTTTTTTTTTTTTTACAAATATCTGAAAAGAGTGGTGTGCCTTTGTATTCAGCCCCCTTTACGCTTATACCCCTAACTAAAATATAATGGAACCAATTGCCTTCAGAAATCACCTAATCAGTGAATAGAATCCACCTGTGTGTAATTTAGTCTCAGTATAAATACAGCTGTTCTGTGAAACCCTCAGAGGTTTGTTAGAGAACCTTAGTGAACAAACAGCATCCTGAAGGCCAAGGAACACACCAGACAGGTCAGGGATAAAGTTGTGGAGAAGTTTAAAGCAGGGTTAGGTTATAAAAAGAAAAATATCCCTAGCTTTGAACATCTCACGGAGCACTGTTCAATCCATCATCCGAAAATGGAAAGAGTATGGTACAGCTGCAAACCTACCAAGACATGGCCATCCACCTAAACTGACAGGCTGGGCAAGGAGAGCATTAATCAGAGAAGCAGCCAAGAGGCCCATGGTAACTCTGGAGAAGCTGCAGAGATCCACAGCTCAGGTGGGAAAATCTGTCCACAGGACAACTATTAGTTGTGCACTCCACAAATCTGGCCTTTATGGAAGAGTGGCAAGAAGAAAGCCATTGTTGAAACAAGGCCATAAGAAGTCGCGTTTGCAATTTGCGAGAAGCCATGTGGAGGACACAGCAAACGTGAAAGAAGGTGCTCTGGTCAGGTGAGACCAAAATTTAACTTTTTGGCCTAAAAAGTGTGGCAAAAAACTAACACTGCACATCACCCTGAACCCACCATCCCCACCGTAAAACATGGTGGTGGTAGCATCTAACAAGTCCTGGCACTATTTTCTGTGCAAAGCCAATGCAAGTTCAGCCATAAAACTGTATAGCTCAACTCGCATTGCTCAGAGATTGCATGTGATCGGCACCTGCAGTGCGGGTGCGAATCACATGCGATCTCTGAGATCGCAGCAGTGTGAACCCGGGCTTAAAGCGGAGTTCCACCCATTTAACAGTCAGCAGCTACAAAAAGTGTAGCTGCTGACTTTTAATATGCGGGAGCATGAAGCCTCACTCCTCTCCCCCTCATCTCCACAGTGCCGGCATTCTAACTGTGGAGCCACAGCCGGGCATGCATTGCGCATTCACGAGCCGTGCTGTGAATGGCCGGGCAATCTTCTGGGACCTGTGACGTTTTCCAGAAGATTGCAGGGAGGGAGGGGGAGCGGTGAACTTCCTTCCGGCGCTGCGGCACCAAGGGAGGAAGTGGGAGCTGGGTGCCGGTAAAACCTGGGTACACGCCCCCCCCCCCCAAAAAAAAATGACATGCCAAATGTGGCATGTCAGGGGGTCACCAGCACTTAAAGCGGAAGTTCAATTTTTAGGTGGAAATCCACTTTTAATTGACATGTTTTTATATGTGTAGATATGTTTGTATCTAATATCCCATAGTTCTATTAAGTACGAGTGAATGATAACCCCACCACATCCTTTTGCATCAAAGAGTTTAGTGTGACGTGCTGCAGACCGAATTATACTATGATACTAGCAAAATATTGTCCATTCTGGCTGTGCTGCGTGTATAATTTTCTTAAACATCCTTCTATTTATACTGTGCTGTATGTGACATACTTTAGAATACCCATCCTATTCTCTGTGCAGTACGTTACACGCATCGCACATCTCCACTGTAAATGTTCAAAATTGGAGACAATTTTTTATTTTATTTTTAAACACGGTATATACATCAATTGATGGCAGCAGTTATGCTATTGTGTGATTGATGTAGTGTATACCGTATTTATCGGCGTATAACACGCACCTTTTCCCCCTTAAAATCGTGGGTGCGTGTTATACGCCGATCCCCCGCCAATCCCTGCCGTTCCGGAGCCCCGCCGACATTTAGGAGCAGAGACAAGTTTACTGTGTACTCGGCTCGGCTCGCAGTCACGCCCAGTCCCGCCTCCCTAGCCTTTACGTCCCGCCATTGGCCCGGTGTTGTGTCCATCATAGGGGCGGGACATGGGCGTTACTGCGAGCGGAGCCGAATAGCCGAGTACACATTTGGCTCGTCTCAGTCTATGTTGGCGGCTGCGGGAGGGGCCGAAGATCACGCCGGCGGCGGGAGGAGCCGAAGATCTCAGTGGCGGGAGGAGCCGAAGATCTCAGTGGCGGGAGGAGCCGAAGATCTCAGTTGCAGGAGGAGCCGAAGATCGCGGCGGCGGCTGTGGGAGAAGCCGAAGATCTCAGCGGCGGCGGCAGTAAGTTTAAAAATAAACCATGCTGCAATTTTGGGGAAGGCTGCAGGTGGACAGTGGAAAGCTGCATTAATGGGCATTTAAATGTAAGTTTTTTTTTTCTTTAAACTTCCCTCCAAAACTTGGGGTGCGTGCGCCGATGAATACGGTATATCAAATAGTTGTGCCATTTTACACAATAAATAATTACTAAGACCTGTGTTCTCCTGCTGTTCAAGCTTCTATTGTTTTAGGAGGGTGGTGTTATTGAGATTTAAATAATGAATATGTCTGAAGAAAGGTGGTCTGTGCCTTGTCGAAATGTCAACCACAATACCTACTGGTCAGTGTATATAATAAATAATTTTATGCAACAGTGTATGCACCAATTTATTAGGCCAGTACAAGCATTACTGATTTAAGACTAGGTTCATACGGCCATCCTGTCATCTATGTGCTGTCACAGTTTTGTTAAAATCAGGGGAACCACAGGGCATAATAGGACAGCATAAGGAACAATAGTAATTATCAATGCATTGACAGATGAGCTGTAAACACAGGGCTGTGATTAAATGCGTTCCAAAATAATGTCAGAGAAAAGTGTATTTTGCTATGCTTTTCCCTAGTGCTTCTACTCTGTTTTACTCCAGTCCTGTGTGTACAGCTCATCTGTCAGCGCAGAGAACTATTGTTCTCCCATGATCTTTTGTACTGTAAGCTTCCAATTTTACTTTGTTTTTTATGTTTACAGCCCTGTTTGCAGTATCTCCTTTTCTTGGCACTCTCTCCAAACCGTGGATATTGCTATATGGTGATGGGCAGTATGGCAAAGTCCATCGTTTTGCAAGAGAAACATTTTAATTCATTGTTTCTCCAGTAGTTCATTATATTGTTTTAAAGTGCCTTGGAAAAGTATTCATACCCCTTGAAATTTCTCCACATTTTGTCATGTTACAACCAAAAACTTCATTTTATTTTTTGTGGATTTTATGTGATAGACCAACACAAAGTGGCACATAATTAATTGTAAAGTGGAAGGAAAACGATCAATGGTTTTCAAATTTAATTACAAATAAATATATGAAAAGTGTGGTGTGCATTTGTATTAAGCCCCCTTTACTTTGATACCCCTAACTAAAATCTAGTGGAACCAATTGCCTTCAGAAGTCATCTAATTAGTAAATAGAGTCCACCTGTGTGTCATTTAATCTCTGTATAAATACAGCTGTTCTGTGAAGCCCTCTGAGGTTTGTTAGAGAACCTTAGTGAACAAACAGCATCCTGAAGGCCAAGGAACACACCAGACAGGTCAGGGATGAAGTTGTAGAGAAGTTTAAAGCAGGGTTAGGTTATAAACAATTATACCAAGCTTTGAATATTTTATGGAGCATTGTTCAATCCACCATCCGAAAATGGAAAGAGTATGGTACAGCTGCAAACCTACCAAGACATGGCCTTCGCCTAAACTGACAGGCCGGGCAAGGAGAGCATTAATCAGCAGCAGCCAAGAGGCCCATGGTAACTGGAGGAGCTGCAGAGATCCACAGCTCAGGTGGGAGAATCTGTCCACAGGACAACTATTAGTCGTGCACTCCACAAATCTGGTCTTTATGACAGAGTGGCAAGAAGAAAGCCATTGTTGAAAGAAAGCCATAGGAAAGTCCCATTTGCAGTTTGCAAGAAGCCATGTGGGGGTGCTCTGGTAAGATGAGCAAAACGCTATGTGTGGTGGAAAACTAACACTGCACATCACCCTGAGCACACTATCCCCACTGTGAAACATGGTGGTGGCAGCATCATGTTTGTGGGGATGCTTTTCTTCAGCAGGGACAGGGAAGCTGGTCAGAGTTGATGGGAAGATGGATGGAGCCAAATGCAGGGCAATCTTAGAATAAAACCTGTTATGCCGCATACACGAGCAGAATGTCCGACCAGAAAAAGTCAGACGGAATCTTTTCATCGTATATTCCGATCGTGTGTGTGCCTCTGACTTTTTTTTTAAAAAATTCTGACGGACCTAGAAATAGAACATGTTATAAATATTTCCGACGGAACCAATTCCTATACAGAAAACCGCTCGTCTGTATGCTGTTCCGACGGACAAAAAAACATGCATGCTCTGAAGCAAGAACGAGATGGCAGCTATTGGCTACTGGCTATTGAACTTCCTTTTTCTAGTCTCGTCATACATGCTGTACGTCACCGCGTTCTTGACGATCAGACTTTGGTGTGATTGTGTGTAGGCAAGACTGTTTTTAGCAGAACTCAGTCGTAAAAACCTTCAGAGTTTATTCCGACGGGAAAACCGGGCGGCATTAGAGTCTGCAAAAGACTTTGAGACTGGGGCGGAAGGTTCACCTTCCAGCAAGACAATGACCCTAAACATACAGCCAGAGCTACAATGGAATGGTTTAGATCAGGGGTGCCCAACCAGTGGCCCGGGGGCCACATATGGCCCGCGGAGCCCTCTGATGTGGCCCGCAACCTTCTTCTCTGGGATGGAATAGAATAGAATACTGTTATTAATAGTAAGTTTATTAATAAAATCACAGTGTATATATGGGCATATCTGTCCTGCAGTGGTTACTGGGCTGCTTTCAAACTGATCCGCAGGTGCACCTGAGGGTTACCTGCACTGAGCCATAGGCCCCTTTCACACGGTCAGTCAGACCCAATTGGACCCTCCATTCACCTCTAAGGAGTAGCAGATGTAAATGGACTTGTGTCTGTTTACAAACGCCTACCTCCAATTTGATCTGAGAGTGAGTAGAGTGGGCTGCCATGCACACGCTCTGCTCATTGTGGCCCGCGACCGGGTACTAAGTCACTTAGGTGGCCCTCGCTCTTCAAAAGGTTGGGCACCTCTGGTTTAGATCAAAGCATATTCATTTGTTAGCATGGCCCAATCAAAGTCCAGACCTAAATCCAGTTGAGAATCTGTGGCAAGAGTTGAAAATTGCTGTTCACAGACGCTCTCCATCCAATCTGACAGAGCTTGAGCTATTTTTCAAAGAAGAATGGGCAAAAATGTCAATCTCTAGATGTGCAAAGCTGGTAGAGACATCCCCAAAAAGACTTGCAGCTGTAATTGCAGCAAAAGGTGGTTATACAAAGTATTGACTTGGGGGGGGCTGAATACAAATGCATTCCACACTTTTCACATATTTATTTGTAAAACATTATAAAAAACATTTATAATTTTTCTTCCACTTCACAATTATGTGCCACTTTGTGTTGGTCTATCACATAAAATGCCCCATAAAATACATTTACCTTTTTGGTTATAACATGACAAAATGTGGACAAATTCAAGGGGTTTGAATACTTTTTCAAGGAACTGTATATCAGTATATCAAGCTGAACTAGGCCAATGGGCAAGTTGAGCTGGCCTGGTCTGGCAGGGTTGGTAGGATTGATGGTGATAAAGGACTTTAGATGGGAGAAGGCAACCTAAAAAAACCTGTATAAAGAAAGAGGCATCCTCGTGATGATATGTCCTTGCAAAAATGATGGTGGCTGAGAGGAAGCTACCTTTTTGAAATTTTGTTGTTGGATTTATTGTTATTGCAAATAAAATTGTTATCTTACCTTATCCTACCTATCTTCTAGAAAAAAAATCCTTGTAGAGTACTCAAATCTACCTTTTTAGTTCTTTGTGGAACCATCCTAAAGACCTAGTACAACATCATAATGTCTAGAATGTGTGTTGTTTTTATATTAATTTGAGAAGACTTGAGATAAGGCATTGCATTTACCTAAATATTGGAGGCAAGCCATGGATTTTGTGTATTCTCTTGAAATAATAGCACACTTATCACGTTTCATCATACTTATTTAGCAGTAATTTACAGTTTATTCTTATTTTATTACTAATGTAGTCCTAGCTTTGTGCAACATTACATTGACTGAATTCCTAATTTCCTTTTTATTTACGGTCTTGTTAACATTAACATATGTAAAACATCCCCTTGACGCAGATAAGAACAGCATTGGTACTTAAAAGTACAAAGCTTTAACCTTATAAGGAAACTGCTCAGCCACAGATTTGAGAAACATTCTTCCAATAAATATTCAAGGAATGCTTTTTCACTTCCTAAAATCCTGTGCGTAAAAGCAAGTACATGGTTTTAATTTCAACATTTTGCTCAACAATCCCAGTACAAATTCTATGCTTTAAAAAAGGCAAAATTCAAACTATACAGCCTTGTTCTGCATAGCCTGTAACTTTGAAGTAAACTTTACTATGTTTTAGTATGCAATTTCCAGCTTTATGTCAGTTTTTATTGTGTTTTTAAAAATACAGCAAAGCATGCATTTTGAAGACCTGTGCAAAATGCATATGCAGTGTTTATTTCTAAATGCTGTTGTTTAAATCCAGGAATACTCTATGGCTGCGTTCACACCTGCGAATGCGTCCAACGCAGATTATACGTGAGAACCCCAGTAGGGGTTCCTGGCATTTAGCCCCATTGAAAGAAACGGGAGGCTGTCTGGTCCCACAGCTAACGTTGGCCACTCGCATGTAATCTCTCATGCAGCTATAACCTGTGGGTGATCGACCCTGGACGCAGCTTTTATATGGTGCCTCTGCAGTGCTACCCTTTGCTCTGCATACAGTTTATAATACATTTCATCATAAATACCTCTTCTTCTTTTTTTTTTTTTTATGTTTTTCCTTGCGGACACGTGACTTCTAAGCTTATTCCTGAGGCTCCATTCACACATGGGCGTTTTGAATTGCCATGATTTCAAAACGGCCATTTTGTGAATTACAAATCGCACAATGCACATTTCAGATGCCATTCATTTGAATGGACACTAAAAACGCGGTGCGGTTCTGGCACGATTTTTGCTTGATAAATCGCGCTGCAACCGAAGGGATATACATGCTGTTTTATTGTTGTGCACCAGAATAGTGAATTTATTCAAGCTGCTACTATTTAAAGGGAAAGAGCATGCCGTTGTCAAGCAAAGGATTATAAAGCCCCATACACACGGTCGGATTTTCCGATGGATTCTGTCCTATCGGACAATGTTGTCGGAAATTCCGACCGTGTGTAGGCACCATCGGACATTTTCCATCGGATTGTCCGACGGACAAAGTTTTATCTCCTGCTCTAAAAATTTTCCGACAACAAAGTCCGATCACACCAATTCCGATCGTGTGTAGCGAATTCCGACGGACAAAGTGCCACGCATGCTCAGATCACATTACAAGACCAAAGCTATTGGCTACTAGCCTCTACGTAGTCCCGTCGTAGGCAACAAACGTCACCACGTTTAGAATGATCGGATTTTCCGACAACTTTGTCCAACCGTGTGTATGCAACACCAGTGTCGGACTAAATCCGTCGGAAAAAATCCGATGGATTTTGTGGTCGGAATTTCCGACCGTGTGTACGGGGCATTTAGAGTGGAAGGAGGATTCCGAGGAAGGATCCAAGGGTGTTGAGACTCCTTAATGGGGAAAATGCATATTAGACCTATAAAAGAGATGTTATGGGTCAAATCGAGAGGTAAGCGTATTATGAGCACAGAGTTGGAGCACGTGGATGGATATAAGTTTACAACACAAGAACACTTTTCATGAGCACTGAAGCTGGATTTGTTAATTAATGTTTTTTGAACAGTTTATTTGGATGCAATATTAAGAGACATGTTCACAGTATATCATTTATGAAATTCTGTATGAATTTTATATGTATCATTGTGATTCATGTCCAACATGCAGGATATATTTTTATATATATTTAAGTAGGTATAATTAAATTCCAGCGTGCAGGATATTTTTTAGTGATTTAATTTTGAGATTTTATATCTTTATAGCAATGCTGCATTTTATGTAATAGTTGTTCAATGGGGTGTGGGAACACGTCAGTGCTGGCTAGCTGCTGTTATTTTTTTGTCCCATGTAATTGATTAGATGTCACTTTTTTATGCACTGAAGTTGGTGAGGGTGTAGCACAACAGTAATTTGTTTTTTATTGGCTTATCGTAGCTTTTTCTTCCACGTTAAGGAAGGCTGATGAGAAGAAGGTCATTGCTGAAAAAACATACCATTTTGAGGTTGTCAAAAAGCATGTGGGAAAATACTGCAAATATGTAGATAAAGGCTCTCTGCTCTGATGAGACCAAACTTTGACCTTGGTTTTAACCCTTAACTATTCTATGAAAAACAAAACTTTTTGATACACGTAGGGATCGATTGACAAAAACTGGAGCATGCAAAATCCTGGTGCAGCTCTGCATGGTAGCCAATCAACTTTTAACTTCAGCTTGCTCAATTAAGCTTTGACAAAAAAACCTAGAAGCTGATTGGTTTATATGCAGAGCTGCACCAGATTTTGCACTCTTCAGTTTTAGTAAATCAACCCCAATGACTTTTTAACTTGTATGTTTTTGCAGTATTATGTAGTTTTTGTGTACATCAAGACTAAAAATCCCAAATACATTTAATTCAAAGTGGTATTGTTAAAAATTGTGGAAATATCTTAAAGCTGTCGTAAAGTAGTAGTGACAGACTTACCGACAAACATAGCCTCCCAGTGCTTGCCTGTAATGGCTTCCCGAAGCTTCCATGTTTGCCCCGTCTTCCTTTCGGGTTTTGTATCTTCGGTCGCTTGAATGGCCAGGCCGGAGTGACCTCACTCCCCCGCATATGCTTGGGAATCGCATCACCACGGCAAAGGGAGCAGGCCATAAATGCCATAAATGTGGTCTGAGCTGCGCAATTGTGGCTCAGATTTTTTTACTCGCTGTCAGGCAGAGAACACATTTATGACAGAAGTGACCTCTAGGGTTTGTCTAATTCATGACTTTACTAGCTTTAATTTGATATACAGTGCCTTGAAACGGTATTCATACCCCTTGACATTTTCCACATTTTGTCATGTTAATACCAAGAACGTAAATGTATTTTATTGGGATTTTTTGTGATAGACCAACACAAAGTGGCACATAATTGTGAAGTAGAAGGAAAACGATCAATGGTTTTCAACATTTTTTACAAACAAATATGTGAAAAGTGTGGCGTGCATTTGTATTCAGCACCCTTTTACTCTGATACCCCTAACTAAAATCTAGTGAAACCAATTGCCTTTAGAAATTACCTAATTAGTAAATGGAGTCTACCTATGTGTAATTTAATCTCTGTATAAATACAGCTGTTCTGTGAAGCCCTCAGAGTTTTGTTAGAGAACCTTAGTGAACAAACAGCATCGTGAAGGCCAAGGAACACACCAGACATGTCAGGGATAAAGTTGTGGAGAAGTTTAAAGCAGGGTTAGGTTAGTAAAAAATATCTCAAGCTTTGAACATCATACTTAGCACTGTTCAATCCATCATCCAAAAATGGAAAGAGTATGGCACAACGGAAAACCTACCAAGACATGGCCTTCCACCTAAACTGACAGGCCGGGCAAGGAGAGCATTAATCAGAGAAGCAGCCAAGAGGCCCATGGTAACCCCGGAGGAGCTGCAGAGATCCACAGCTCAGTTGTGAGAATCTGTCCACAGGACAACTATTAGTTGCCCACTCCACAAATCTGGCCTTTTATGGAAGAGTGGCAAGAAGAAAGCCATTGTTAAAAGAAAGCCATACGAAGTCCCGTTTGCAGTTTGCGAGAAGCAATGTGGGGGGGGGGGGGGCAGAAAATGTGTGGAAGAAGGTGCTCTGGTCATTTGAAACCAAAATTGAACTTTTTGGCCTAAAAGCAAAACGCTATGTGTGGCGGAACACTAACACTACACATAACCCTTAACACACCATCCTCACCGTGAAACATGGTGGTGGCAGCATCATGTTGTGGGAATGCTTTTCTTCAGCAGGGACAGGGAAGCTGGTCAGAGTTGATAGGAAGTTGGATGTAGCCAAATACAGGGCACTCTTAGAAGAAAACCTGTTAGAGTCTGCAAAAGACTTGAGACTGGGGTGGAGGTTCACCTTCCAGCAGGACAATGACCCTAAACATACAGCCAGAGCTACAATGGAATGGTTTAGATCAAAGCATATTCATGTGTTAGAATGGCCCAGTCAAAGTCCAGGCCTAAATCCAATTGAGAATCTGTAGCAAGATTTAAAAATTGCTCTCCATCCAATCTGACAGAGCTTAAGCTATTTTGCTAAGAAGACTGGGCAAATATTTCACTCTCTAGATGTGCAAAGCTGGTAGATACATCCCCAAAAAGACTTACATAGTTACATAGTAGGTGGGGTTGCAGCTGTAATTGCAGCAAAAGGTGGTTCTACAAAGTATTGACCCAGGGGGCTGAATACAAATGTATGCCACACTTTTCACATATTTATTAGTAAAAAATTTGAAAACCATTTATAATTTTCCTTCCACGTCACAATTATGGGCCACTTTGTGTTGGTCTATCACATAAAATCCCAATAAAATACGTTTACGTTTTTGGTTGTAACATGACAATGTGGAAAATTTCAAGGGGTATGAATACTTTTTCAAGGCACTGTATAATGAGCTACAAATAAGGGAAAATGTGTGCCATGCCATCTCCTAATTATTACATACCTTTCAGAAAATTTCATGCTCAATATAACAAATTTGTGAGTGTTAAACCATCCTCTAGGTAATGAACAATTTATTCATTGCTTCCAAGGCAGAAATCTAGAGAAAGATTCCTTTGTCAATGTCAAAGCTAAGATCCAATGGACATGAGCCCAGGAGTGGTTGTTTGTATTGCATAGGACACACCTAATTATGTTTACCAGAGGAAATGGTAGTATATGTAGCGATACCCCCGCAGGAGCCGCTTAAGTATGTTTGTTGCGTACTCTGCCTCTCAACCCCGATAACCGCCTCTGCCCCTCTTGGCACACCTGGTAATAGTGTAAGTGCAATGACCAATGAGAAACACACACGTTATGATAAAACACAAATTGTCTTTACTGCAATATTTCTGTGGAAAAGTAACAGACAGTAACAGTATATATATTCAAGTGGTGAGCAATAACTGAGATTAAGGCCTCTTTCACACGCAATTTCGCCGCGATTTGCGGCCACAAATGTGGCCGCGATTTCAAGGAATGCCTGTGTAAGTGGCATCAAAATCGGACCAAAGAAGTGCAGGGACTACTTTGAAGTCGGAGCGACTTGAAGTCGTACTAATATGAATGGCTGTCATTGGAAATCATGGGGAACGACTTGTCATGCTACTTTGCAGTCCCAAATCGTGGGACAAGTCGTATAAGTGTGAAAGGGGCCTAAGAGCAATATAGCTCAATACTATATTCAGGCTGCTTTCAGGGGATTCCAAACCTAAGAATAACCCCAAAAGCAGAGGTACACTTAAATGGCAAATCACAATATGACACTTTATATCGGATTGGTTACCTCTACTCAAATGTGGCTCTATGAGTCCAGGCAGCAGGAGAGCAGAAGACAGACCCTCTTAATGCTAGACCTCTCTTCTATCTCCTGACACCACAGGCCCAACTATAAGCACTGTATTCAAATCAACATTTAATGTATTAGCTTCCCAGATAAACTGTCCCACACACCCACTGCATATACAGAGCCCTGAGTATGTGTGTCTATTTGGCACTATTAGCTTCAGTCCCTTTGAATAAAGATAAGGCTTTGTATCTTCAGCTAGCCACTCTCATTGGTGCACTTAAACTCATGAATAGCAAGCAGGGCCAAACAACACAACTGGCCCAGATTTTCAAGTAAAGAATGCAGGATCTTCCTCAGCAAGGTGAAAGGAAAATGGCGTCTGTATATAGTGTCTCTGTATCTAAATGGCCTTGTGTCCTGCGGCACTACAGGTGTCCGCAAGGTGACTAAGAGCAATTCTGTCTGTATACAGTGTCTATACAACTCTATCTGTGTGCAATGTCCTTGTTTCCTGCAAATGGGCAAAAGCCCTCTCACCCAATCCTATGGTCAAGGCCCACACGAATGTCCTGGAAGAGGCAGGCTCTTCTAGTGACCTGACTGGTCACCTCACACTAAAAAATGCTTCACACCATCGGTGCAGGTGCGTCTGGGTATGCACCTGGGATCCCCCTCTCACAGACTGGATGTCTAGACTGGCTGTGGATGCCTAAAATCACACGGTGGACTGACCTGGGAGGCAGACCCTCTCTCCTAGGTCCAATCTCTTCCTCTCCCTCATGTAGTCTGAGAAAATCCCCTCAGATCAGCAAGATGGAGTCTCTAGTTCCTTTGCCCCCAGAGGAAGCTGGAAGTTGTAGTCCTAAAACAGTGCAATCTCAATGTGAAACTTGAGTCCTGCAACCACAATTCCCTGTATGCTTTGCTTGTTGGTGTTATTTACTCTGCTGACAGGATGTGATGACACAGTCTTAGCTGACACTAGAGGCAAACAGTCTCACTGCAACAATATTGCAGAGTGTCTTCTGATACTGTAGGTAAGATAGCCAGCTCCCTGCTACATATATATCAACATCAGTATCAGTGATGTAAACTTTTATATACCCTCTCTCCTCTCAACACTATTACTACATGAAGATTATGGTAAACTTTTAATGTGTGTCATATTTATATTTACATTTTAGATCTGCATACTATGTGCCGCGTACTATGTGAGCGTGCCCGCGGACTCGATGTCCACCGGGGGCCCGCGATCATGTCAAGGACTGGCAGAACGGGGAGATGTAAACAAGGCATTTCCCTGTTCTGCCTAGGAACATGACAGAGATCTACTGCTTCCTGTCATCAGGAGCAGTGATCTCTGTCATGCTCTAGTGAGAGAATACCCCCTACAGTTAGAATCACTCCCTAGGACACACTTAACCCCTTGATCGCCACCTAGTGTTTAACCCCTTCCCTGCCAGTGTCATTTACACAGTGATCAGTGCATTTTTATAGCACTGATCACTGCATAAATGCCAATGGTCCCAAAATAGTGTCAAAAGTTTCCGATGTGTCCGCCATAATGTAGCAGTCACAATAAAAATCGCAGATTGCCACCATTACTAATAAAAAAAAAAATAATAATAAAAATGCCATAAATCTATCCCCTATTTTGTAGACGCTATAACTTTTGTGCAAACCATGTCGGTTTGCGGTGACATGTCCGCTTATTGCTTATTGCGTTTTATTTTTATTTTTTTTACCAAAAACATGTAGAAGAATACATATCGGCCTAAACTGAGAAAGAAATTCGTTTTTTTTATATATTTTTGGGGGATATTTATTATAGCAAAATGTAAAAAATAATTTTTTTCAAAATTGTCGCTCTTTTTTGTTTATAGCGCAAAAAATAAAAATTGCAAAGGTGAACAAATACCACCAAAAGAAAGCTCTATTTGTGGGGAAAAAAAGAACGGCAATTTTGTTTGGGTGCAGCGTCGCACAACCGTGCAATTGTCAGTTAAAAGGACGCAGTGCTGTATCGCAAAAAGTGCTCTGGTCAGGAAGGACGTAAATCCTTCCGGGGCTGAAGTGGTTAAAGCACAAATGTCACACATAAATGGCTTTTATTTTTTTGTGTCGGTTATTAAGAAGCTTTGAATTATATTATCGTGTTTGTTTGTACGGTATATGTTTTGCCTTTTAACCACTTCAGCCCCGGAAGATTTTACCCCCTTCCTGACCAGGCCATTTTTTGCGATACTGCGTTGCTTTAACTGACAATTGTGCGGTCGTACGACGCTGTACCCAAATAAAATTGATGTCCTTTTTTCCAACAAATAGAGCTTTCTTTTGATCACCTTTGCAGTTTTTATTTTTTGCGCTATAAACAAAGACTGACAATTTTTACATTCTGCTATAAAACACATCCAATAAAAAAAAAAATTAAAAAAATCGAATTTCTTCATCAATTTAGACCAATAAGTAATTTTCTACAGGTTTTTGGTAACCCCCATAAGTGTATATTGATTGGTTTGTGCAAAAGTTATAGCGTCTACAAACTATGGGATATTTTTATTTATTTGTTATTGTTTTTACTGGTAATGGCGGTGATCACCGACTTTTAGTGGGACTGTGACATTGCGGCGGACAAATCTGACACTAAGTGAGGCTTTTTGGGGACGAGTGACACCAATACAGTGATCAGTGCTAAAGAAAATGCGCTGTCACTGTATAAATGACACTGGCAGGAAAGGGGTTAACATCAGGGGCAATCAAAGGTTTAAGTGTGCTCCTAGGGAGTGTTTTCTAAGGGTTCTTTCACACATGCGGACCGTTCAGGTCCGCCTGTCAGTTTTTCAAGCGGACCTGAACGGACGCTCCATGCACCTCCTATGGAGCGACGGATGTCAGCGGTGACATGTCCGCTGACAACTGATCTGCTCCGATCCACTAAATCTAGATGGATGGAAACCCTATTTTCCACCCGTCTAGTGTATCTGATCGGATGAAAATGGACAGGCAGTGTGTTTTTGCATCCGATTCCCCATAGAAGAGAGTGGGGCTCTGACAGGTCCATCCCTGCACAGTGAGCAGAGATGGGCCTGTCATCCACCGGCTCAGTGGGGATCAGCGGATCGATCCCTGCTGAGCAAGCAGAGTCTGTGAAAACAGACAGCCCCATGTGAAAGGCGCCTAACTGTGGGGGGAATGCTATGACTGGAGGAAAACAGATCTGTGTTTCTGCTTAGCAGAAACACAAGATCTCCATTTTCCTCCTTCACAGAACGACCGTCTGCCTTGTTTACATAGGCAGACCACTGTTCTGCCTTTGATCGCAGGTGGCCAGCCACAATAGCAGCGGGAGCAGGTCGCCGGCGGCACATGCGTGCACCCCAGATCTCGGGCACAAAATCATGTACAGGTAAATGATTTTGCACAGCCAGGGTTCTCTGCTGCAGTTTGTCTATGGCGGGCGGTCTGGAAGCGGTTAACCAAAGTGTCTTCTTATTTGTGTGTTACTTTGCAAATGCAAAAGAACAAACTGCACACAGTTGAGTGCAATACACTGAAATACTTCTCATTTGTGATGATTTTTTTTTTTTTTTTTTAAAAGCTGCAAAACTGAAGTTTGTTTTTCCTGTTAGTTTGTTGAGTGGAGCAAGGATTATAGCATTCAGAATAGCTGAAAGATGCTGTTTGCATGCTGTTATTTAATCTCAGTGCTTTGTTAGAGTATATCTAAAGCCAAAACTTTTTTTTTTTCTTTATGGAAAGCGTAGGAAACCGTTGTATTTATTTATTTTTTTCAAGTGAGGGATTTTCCTTTTCTCCCTGTCCCGTAGACACAACAGAAAACTAGAGGAAATCCCCCCAAAGTGAGAAAAATCTTCTCATAGACAGACAGTTGTTATTCCTATTCTGCTAACAACCTCTAGTTTTGCATTTTCTCTCACTTTCACTCCCTGTAACAATGGTTGAAGTTTCCTTATAGGTGCACAGAGGCAATTAAAACTTGACAGCAGTTTAACTTAACTTGGGGAAGAAAAAAAAAAAAGTAGGCTGTAATGCTGGCCATGGATGGGTTGATGTCTCTTTCGAGAATCATGGATGGTGGTTCATCTAGTGGTCTGTTTTCTGTCCCAGTGGTCAAGTTCCTGATCCATTAGGCATTTTTAGGAAAGTCGGAAATCCTTAACGGTATACTTGTGTTGGGTTAGTAATTCAAAGTATTGAAACTAGAGGGCCAACATAACAACTGGACAATTAGCATTTAGATAATGAGAACTGAGCAATGTTTCTTTAAAACTTTAGGACATTTTTCTTTACTCTGCCACTTGGCTAATAAGTGTCACTCAAAATTAAAATCCTTTGTTTAAATTAAGAAATGAGAAGGATCAGTCCCTTAATGGGGGATTCCACCCTAAAGTGGAACTCCCGCTTTTCGGAACCCTCCCCCCCTCCGGTGTCACATTTGGCACCTTTCAGGGGGAGGGGGGTGCAGATACCTGCCTAAGACAGGTATCTGCACCCACTTCCGGGCATAAACTCCCACAGGAGTTTACGTCACTTCCTGTCCCGGCGCGCTGTCTGCCGGGACACACACGTGTCCCGGCAGACAGCGCTGAAGATTCTCATTGCGCCGCGTGACTCGCGCATGCGCAGTAGGGAATCTGGAAGTGAAGCCACTTCCTGATTCCCTCACCGAGAATGGCGCCGGCTACAGCAGAGAGCCGAGCGATCGATCGGCCTCTGCTGCCGACACCGCTGGACCCTGGAACAGGTAAGTGTCCATTTTTTAAAAGTCAGCAGCTGCAGTATTTGTAGCTGCTGGCTTTAAAAAAAAAAATAAAAAATTCAGTACAGTCCCGCTTTAAAGTGGAAATAAAAGGTTGCTGGTGCACAGCATACTTGCACATTATAACACATTTACTTCTGGGTGTGTTCTCCATCAATGTGAGGTCCATTCTCCCAGCTTCCACTTCTCCCCCATTGGTGCCATATCTTTCTCCTTTTATTTTGGGTATACCATCTTCTTGCTTCCCTCATGAGGCAACCTTTGGGATGTTGTAACTTCCACGCATGCAAGCTGGAGTTACATTATGTTGGCACTTGGGTTCATTTCCAAAATCTGTAAGATGTCATGGTGTGAACTGTACTGCCCTCATGCTTGCAGTCAGTGTACAGATTACAAAACATTGCTAGGGGGAAAGTAAAGGGTTATGAAGTTTCTTCTACCGAAATATATTACCGAGTGGCACATTTTTGTTTTCGGGGTTTACTTACTTACTCTTTTCCACTTTTGGTATAGATTGTTTATTGGGCTTTTACTTTGTTTGCCCTTTGGACAGGGAACAATGAGCTGGCCCACGCTTGATCATGGCTTAGATTGAGCTGTGCTTTGCCCATGCAGGGCAAAAAGCAACAGATGCACTATAATGTCTACCCCCCACAACCAGCATATAATACCTTTCCCTTGCTACCGATACCTTTCCTTTGCCACATCACCAAACTAATTGCCACCAGGCCAGAATAAATACCAGTACTTCTGGTAGGAGCATTTTACCTAAACCTTACCTTTTCATGTGAAAAATCTAGTGCTTGGTCTCGCACTATCCCATGGGGCCTGTGAAAGAGCCCTGTTTAAAGGATCAAACGGGTTAGAATAAAGCCCAACTCGAGGAAAAGTGACAATTCTCAGAAAAAGCATTACCTCTGTTACCAAAAAATGGGAAGAATTTTTGCTGCTGTTTTTTTTTTTTTTAAATAATATTAAACAGGCGGTTGACAAAAATATCCATATGTTAACTTTTCATCATGGATCAGGTTTAAGATCTTTACCAACATTAAACACTGGACCTTTTTAATTTGTCCGTGTTTATACTGAGTACTGTAGGTGGAATTCATATAAACACAATACTAAAGGACACAGGATTTAACATATCATAATAAAACTAAGAAAAGACATGTTCTTAACAGGACTAACCCCCTTCCTGGAAGCCTCCTCTTTCTCACACTAGCCTGCATGAAAGCAATATGCTGTCACAGAAACAGTCATGCATTGGTTTCTGGGAAGTGGCATTCAGCTCACATTAATAAAAAATGCCTATCTTTGGTATCGGCACCAGCAATTCTAACCCCCCCCCCCCCTCGTTAATAGGTGCCAGTGACCGCAATTAAATCCTCCCTATCATTGGTGTTGGTGGCAATGGCAGCAATATTAACCACCCTTCATTTGTGGCAGTGGCAGTATCCGAAATGTTAACCACCCATCATTGGTGTCAGTGACAGTTGCAGCAGTAATACCCACACCCTTTCCTGGTTTCAGTATTTCAGTAATGCCCCTTCATTGCTGACAGTGGCATTGATGTCTGTGGCAGCCATATTAACCCCCCAGTATTGTCTTCTGTGACCATGGCAGCAATAACCCACCTCCATACCCATTCATTGGTGTTGGTGTCAGCAATAATAGTGTCAGCATTAATAATTTGATTACCCCCCCCCCCCCCTTCACTGGTGCCATTGTCGAAACTTTACTTCAGTGATGTCTGTGACAGTAGCAGTAATAATAACCCCCCCTGCGTAGGGGCAATGACAGCGATAAGTTAGGCAGTTTTAATATTTTTATATCAGTAATTGTTTTATTGTGAAGCATTTATGAAAAATGTGCTGGAGAAAGTTTGTTTTGGCAAAATGTAAGAAATTCTTGAGCTTGCTGTTAGATTCTCAGCAAAATACACATCCCGTGTGACCTAACATGTCAACTTATTCAGCGAACAGGTCACCACTTATTTACAGAACATCCTCTGGTTCACACTGAGAAAGGAAATAAGGATATTGTATTCTGTTTAATACATAGTCAACTCTATGCCTATCATAAGACTAGATTGTTGTCTTTCTCATCCCTAGCGTATCGGTGTGAGGACATTGATGGAGAATGGAACGTAACCATGCTTTAAAGTAAAACGTTTTTTAGATTTAATTTAGTCCTATTAGATTACCATAGCTCTATGTGGTAATTTCCAAATGAAAGTAAACGTTTCTCGTGTTAACTGGTTTTGAGCTAAAAGTCATTGCCAACAAGTCATGCCATGGGATCAATGATTTCCACAGCCACAGTGAACACCTGTACTTTGACGTTTTGTAGGCAGCTGGTAAAGGCCACCTCTCTGCATGCTCTGTTAAAAACTTGAAGATGAAATTATGGTACTCGACAGAAACACATTGCCACAATTATTTACATCTTTTATCACCGCACCCATTTATAATGTGCTAGTTTGGTATAGTAATATTGTAGCGCTCACTGATAGCAAATGTCATTTATCTGTTGAAAAATTGAAACATTCTACCTTCTCACTAAGCATAATAAACCGTGGATAATCTAGAGATACTCATATGACAACCCGATGTTAATCTATCGATAATTAATATAAAATAAAATAAATGCACGGGGGTATGTGCATCCACCAGGATAAAGCGGCTACTATGCAATTGTGATACCAAGAGCCAATATAAGAAATGTCATAAAGCAGCACTGAATCCGAAAAGGCAATAATAAATAAATAAAATACTGTACACAAATATCAATTAAATGTAGTGCAACAACACAATTTTAATACATGGTAATGAAAAATCAAAAATGTATAATATTAAATAAGCAATTTGTCTGTAATTTGTGTACAGTATTTAATTAATTTTATTGTTTCTTATTTCCTTTTTGGATTCAGTGCTGCTTTATGACTTTCATTCTATGGTTAGTACCTGGGGTGGCCACACATGGTCACAAGTGCAATTAACCACTTGCTATCTGGGCCAATTCTGACATTTCTCTCATATATGTAAAATCAGTCTTTTTTTGTTTGAAGATTACTTAGAACCCTCAAACATTATATTAGCAGAGACCCTAGGGAATAAAATGTCAGTCTTTGTCATTTTTTACGTCACACAGTATTTGTGCAGCAATTTTTCAAAGTTGTTCTAAAAACACTTTCATGAATTAACAAAAAAAACAGAACACTAAAGTTAGCCCAATTTTTTTGTATAATATGAAAGATGATGTTACATCAAGTAAATAGATACCTAACATGTCACACTTGCACACTCGTGGAATGGTGCCAAACTTCAGTACTTACAAATCTCCATAGGCTATGCTTTAATTTTTTTTTTTTACAGATTACCAGTTTAGAGTTACAGAGGCGGTCTTTTGCTAGAATTATTGCTCTCGTTCCAGCATTCGCGCCGATACCTCACGTGTAGTTTAAATGCCGTTTACATATGCGGGCGTGACTTACAAATGTGTTCGCTTCTGCATGCAAGTTTTTTTTGATCACTTTTATCCCTATTACAAGGAATGTAAACATCCCTTATAATAGGGACAGAGCATGACAATAGTACAGAGAGATCTGGGGTCTATAAGTCCCCAGATCTCTCCTCTATGCTGGGAAGCCTGAGATTAAAAAAAAATAAAAAATCTCAAGTTTCCCAGTAAAAAAACCGGCAGTGTTTACATGTGACGGTGGCGGAAGTGACCTCATGACGTCGCTTCCAGCCTCCGAGGGTCAAAGATATGGCTGGGAACCATCTGGTCCATGGCCAGCTCTGTGGTAAACCGGCGGCAGTTTCATTCTTCGGCGTGACGATTTCACAGGTGAGCTGGGAGACGCATCGGAGGGTGGCGGGAGGGGGGTGGTTGTCTCCTCGGGGGGGGGGGGTTGTCCCCTGGGAGATAGGGGGTTGTCCCCTCCCGATGCCTATAAAAGCAATCAAGAGGCTAAACGACCGCTGTGATGGCTTTTACATTGCAGGGGATCGATACCTGAAAAAAAGATATCGGAATGATATTCAGATATCACCACTTAAAGCCCAGGATGTCATATGACGGTCACCCTGCAGGAAGTGGTTAATTACAACATGCTAGTTCATGGGGGACCACATATTAGACGCTGGCCCTAGAGCCAGTAATGAGAACCTATAAAAATACTTGTCAGGGTGAGCTACCTATACTACATAGAGCCAATGGCTCAGTAGGCACACTGTTCTACCAGGACCTTAGTTTTGGCAACATGTACCAGAAGGTGTTCACTTTTACCAAGTGCTAAGTTCTATTCTATAATAAAACACTATGCATCGCACACAGTTCTTTCTCCCTATAGATGAGTTTACAAAAAAAAAAAAGAATGTATCTGCAGTTTGTGTACCATCTCTTTCGAATATTGTAGTCTATAGATTGGGGGGGGGGGGGGGGGTATTGCAGGTCCTAGCTTTGAGACCCACTGAGATCAAATGTTTCTAAAGGAGGAACTGCACTGCTCTGAGAAACAAAAAATCTAAACACTTGCATTTCTGATAATAATTATGTATATTTATGTGAATGTAAGTAAGTGCTACAATGTGCTCCTCTGCATATAAAAGGTGCTACAAAACTGTTATTTGAAGTATTCATAGACCTCTCACATTATAGAAAGGCACCTGCACACTCCATTTTAAATTGCATATACTCCCTGCAAGCTTTATTCGTAAATTGCCTTTGAAACCAGCAAATACATGGAAATGTGACAACCAAATTGCAGTGTGTAAGTGTATGGCTCGTGATACAGTATGATGGTGAGATCAGATGAGTTCTTAGCTGATTTTCTATAATAGGCGGTAGGGAACCCTTACCACTAGACATTATGTGGATTTCAGCTTTCTTTTCTTTCATTGAAGTCTGATTCAGTCAGTGTTCATAGTTTATTGGATATCACTATATCTGTAACAAATCTGGGATGGTGTTCATACATATGCAGGTTTTAGGCAGAGAAGGCTTGCATCTTTGAGAGTAAATTTATATATGCACAGTATTTTCAGTAACTGACTTCCCAACATATTAATTACCTGCTGAAATATTGTTGGTGAACTGGAAGATGTTGTCAGTTGAGAATCTCATCGGTGCATAATTACAGCTGCTGGGTGACCAGTCCTCTTCTACATTACATGTATAGTTGACTGCTGCCTGTGCCACCCTTATCTATCATATTTGGCAATCACAGTAAATAAGCAAATGAGAAGGCTTATGCAGCCCAGTTGTCAATTGTGTGGGCAGCTTTACATTCTTTACACTAAGGGGAAGCAATATACATATAGTGTGTACCACACGCCATCAGCATTTGATTTTTATTCCTGAACCCTCTGCTATTTCCCAGATGCTTGAGGTGCCATCCATAAAAAATGTACATAAAAACGGTGACCTGTAGATTATGCCCAACGTTAATCACAAATCCAGCAGTGTCCAGGGTTTGTAACAATTTCTTGCTATTTGCATCCTAAAGTGATCCAACATGAGTTCAAAAATATCTTTGGCTCGGTTCAAGTCATGACTGATGCAGGTGTCTGCTGCTATTTGTGCATTGTAGTTTCAGCCAAAGTAAACACGATGGCTACTTTGGGAAAAAGATGTCAGTGTTGCAAATTTTGATTTCCATCAACCTCTTCAAACTACCTCCCATGCATCGTGTAGCATTTCTCAACCATGGCACCATTTTTCTGGATTTTGGGATCTTCGTGTGGGACTCGCAGGGGTTTGAGGTAGGACAGCTAAGCCCCCGTACACATGGTCGGAAATTCTGACCACAAAATCCGTCTGATTTTTTCCGACGAATTTTGTCCGACACTGGTGTTGCATACACACGGTCGGACAAAGTTGTCGGAAAATCCGATCATTCTGAACGTGGTGACGTTCGTTGCGTACAACGGAACTACGTAGAGGCTATTAGCCAATAGCTTTGGTCTCATAATTTGATCTGCGCATGCGTGGCACTTTGGCCGTCGGAATTCTCTACACACGATCGGAAAAAGTAAAATCGCATTTTGTTGTCAGAAAATTTGAGAGCAGGATCTCAACAATTCTAATGGAGCCCACACACGGGCGGATTTTCCGACAACATGGTCCGATCGGACATTTTCCGTCGGAATTTCCAACCGTGTGTACGGGACATAAGAGATACTCCTACTTCCAATCATGCTACCGTGAACTCTTGGACCACCCTGTAGCCTTATCTAACACCAGTGGTTATGCTTTGTAGTTGCATGGTAAAATCTAAAGAGTTCTGATTAAATGGGAGGGGACATTCTGTGCTTGAAGTGGTTAAAGTGACAAACTCTCTAGTTTTATTGTTCTTAACTCCAAAAAAAACTACCTTTTTTATATTGCTCTCATCCTCCTGCAAAATTCTAAACTCCTTTTTTATTTTGCAGGTGTGACTGTCATCCTGTTACAGGGTAGCTGTGTTTGTTCTCCATAGTCTCTCCATATGTAGGAACCCCTGTATGTACCCCTCCTCTCTTACTTCCTCCCGAGATGGACTTTGGGATGTAGTTGTATTGAACATAGAGCAGTGGACATGATGGCAACTAATGTGCACTGCTTGTTCTAAATCAATGCAAGTGGGTGGAAAAGGAGGGGGTGATTAAAGTGGGAGTAAACTCCCATGTATGAAGTTTACCTATAGGTAAGCCTATAATAAGGCTTACCTACAGGTACTTTAAATATCTCCTAAATGTGCACAGTTTAGGAGATATTTACTTTAGATGCAGCTGTGACATCACTGGTGCATGCGCTCTGAAAGAAGGGCAGAGCCGTGTCGTAAACGGCAACTGCCAATCAGATAGCCGAAGCCTGCAAACCCGGAAAGCCGACCAGATGAAGACTGAAGTGCCTTTAGCGGTGACAGCGCACTGCTGGAGGGCTTGTTCTCAGTTGTCTGTCATAATGTACTAGTATGCGATGCCCAATTTTTTTTTGGATGCGATTTACTACTGTTTTAAGTAGTGGATGTGTATGATTTTTTTATTTTATTTTTTCCTGAATTAGGATATTGTACAGTGTTACTTTAGTATAAAAATGTTACATTACATCCTCCTTAAATGTATATTTGGTAAAGTCTTTAATTAAATATAATATTTAAAACAGGCTTAAAATTGGGAGGAAACCTCTGCCATCTACTCAAGCCTCTTTCGCCTGTTTACGAGCAGTCCTGAATCTAATATAGCATGAGAGAAACCTTTATATTTTCCATTGGCTTGTCTTATTTGTTGTTTTTCCAGTGGAAATGATCTTTTCTATTTATATATAGAATAAAATATTTCCACCAATTATATATTCAGTATTTGCTTTCTGGGACATTCCTAAATATTAAAGATTTGGTTGTAAAAATAACTCCATATAATAACATCCTTTTTCTCCCTAAAATTCAGATTCAGTTTTCATGCTCTGTAAATCTTAGCATTTATAATACAGAAAGCCCCTCTTTTTTTTTTAGGATGCACTATAAATTGCAGTTGCTTAAGGCTCAGTTCACACTGTTGCGACCTGTCAGACGACTTAGCCGCCTGATAAGTCGAGCTCCATTCAGTCCAATGGAGCCATTTTAATCGGAGTAACTCAAGTTGCTCCGACTTGGAAAAAGGTTCCCGTACTACTTAGGGGCGACTTCGGAGCGGCTTGCATTGACTTCTATTACAGTGTGTGAACCGAGATTTGAGGTCAGAGTGTGAATAGAAATTTTAGCCCATTGTTTTCTTCCTGTGAAGTAACTACACCGATTAGGAACTAGTTTAGGGCTGTTAAAAAATGAAATCCCAGCTAACACATAACTTCCAGTTGCAGAATTATTCTATAACACCGCAGTACTAAATGGGCATCTGGTTTTAGATTTTTTAAGTAAGCAACAAACAAATTAAAACCTAGCTCCAGAAAACACTTATAAACTAGTTAAAGCAGCAGTTTATTTTTTTCTTTTGGAATTTTTTTTTTAAATTATGTGAATAAAAGCTGACCATTGTAAGAACCACTGACAGTATATTAGTTGTTCAAACTCCTGTAACTGTCACATTTGCTGCACAACATATAAATATATTGGACAAATATAAATAAAGGCATGGAAAAAAAAGAGGAATTCATACGCTGAAGGCAGTCTTTAGAGGTGTTCCCTCCATACAGTTGACAGAATACATTGGATCTGTAAAAATTTGGGATTAAGGCTTGGCCATACACGGTTCGAATCTCGGCCGGTTCCTGCTGATTCGAACCATTAATGGGCAGGCTGAATGTGCCAAGTTGATCGCCCAATCAACTTGAGTATAACCAGCCTGCCAGATTCTCTTACGACGATGCAGTAAAGAAATTTGCACGGTTTATGGCCTGCCTAATTCACTAAAGGCCAATAGACACTTTGCAAGGGAATTGTCCCCAAAGCTTAGTAAATGAGGTGAAGCTTTTCTGACTTCCATCATCCAAACTTGTGAAAGCAAAATGCTGTTTCCTTGCAATTGATGGGGTAATCTTTGCAAAGTGAAATTACATCACATTCACTACACTCTGAGGATAATTCCCTTGCAAAGTGCAACTAACAGTCTTTTTTTTACTTTTTAATCAATCCATAAAGTTTCCCTAAAGTAACCCTTTGGTCTAAATGGACAGCAGACACCTAGATGTTGTACATCCCCCTGGGAGACCCTAAACCTTGGATATCCTTGCTTTACAGATGCTTACCAGCTCCTGTGGCAGAGAACTTAAGCCATCCTGTCCGGTCTTCCATATCTCCCTATTGAGGCTGTCCATCATAGTTATAAGACAGTAGGGAAGCACAGGAGGTTGTGGGGGGTGTAATGCCCACTGCAACCAGCATTTGTAGTACAAAAAACTCTTTGTCCCTAATTATATTGTTTAGGAACTTGCTAGCGCCACCTTTTACATTCTTTAAGATGCTTATTTTTTTTATTTACACAGAGCCCTGATGAGTTTGATGATGAAGCCGGACAGAAGGAGTGCAAGAAGGAAGATACAATTACCGTTCAAAACACAGCACAGAATGAATCCTTTTCTATAGAGCCAGCTGAATGGCAGATGGTGAGAATGTTTTTTCATTGCTTTAAGGGTGGCATGATTATGCCATGGTGGGAGCTCCATACAATAAACAAATCAGTGCGGAGGCCTAATCTGAGAGAGATTGATATCTTTGTTATGACATTATGGAGGGTGCAGAGACACAAGTTACTGTGGTAAAATCTCATCAATAAAGTCTTCAAGAGATAGTAAACCAGCATATGATTCAACCCACAGGTGACTGCCAGTGCTGAGCTGACCTTTTTTAAAGATTATTTCCAGCACTTACCGAATGTTTTGTACAGATCTACTTTATTTAGCACAATAGCCACACGTATTTCAGCCAAAAATGTCCATTCTTTTGCATGGAAGTGGCTGTGCCTACTTCAGTAAATTACATTTTATTTATTTTTTCGAGAGAGAGTCCAGGTTGTATACATGAAAGATACATAACAAACATGTAACGTACATTACTTTTAGGCTGCATTCACACCTGAGCGTTTTGTAGCTTGAAGCCTGAAGCTACAAAAGCTAGAGGGGAAAAAATACATTATTCTCTATGGAGATGGTTCACATCTCCACTCCAAAACGCCTGAAGCCCTACGCCTGAAGCTCAAACAAGTTCCGGATCCTTTTTTGTCGCGCGAATCGGGCAGATTTGGGCGTTTTTATTCTTTTTACATTGGTGACCTTTTGCTCTGCACAAAATTCGCGGCAAATCGCGGTAAAAAACGCCGCGAATCGCGGTAAAAAACGCTGCAAATCGCGGTAAAAAAACGCTGCAAAAAACGCCGCAATTCGCGCGATTTTCTGCCTGAAAGGTGTGAATGCAGCCTAACACTTCATTACTGATTAAAGTCAGTATACTACAAATTCAACTATATACCTTATCTTGAGTTACATATTTTCTATTGTAAATTCAAGAAAGCACTTGAGAAAGTAGAAAGAGGAAGCAGTAAAGATTGGGAAATATATACTGTAGATTGGCGTAGATGGAGCAGGCAAGAGGATAGGAGAAAGAGATGGTGGGAAAGGGAAGGGAACTGGAACAGAGGGGAGAATGAAGTGTCTGGGTACCTCACCCCTCCCAGGTCCAAGACCAGTTCCACATATAACATAGAAGTCCGGAGTTAATATAATTGCGTGTGGGGGTACTAGAAGAGTTTGGACTTTTTTTTAAAAGTCTTCCAAATTGTTCAGTACTTCTCATTCTGATTATCCCGAGCCATAGTGAATTGTTCCATCTATTGAATCTCAATGATCCTAGTAAGCCATTGTAAGATGGTGGGGTGAACTTTGTTTCTACATTGCTGAAATGCAGGCTTTGGGAACATTAAGAAGATATTTGAGGGATACGTTTTTATATTTCTTATTAGAGAGTGGGGTATCAAGAAATAAGTATACGGCCAGGTTCCTGTCCAGTGACATACCTGTATGGATGTTTATTGTTTGTTCTACAGATTCCTAGAAGTTCTGTAATTTGGGACAACCCCATACAATATGTAACCAACAACTTCTTTTAAGTGCTGGTCACCTATTTATATACATGTATGTGGTTGAAAATGCATAGAAGTAGGTCAAAATGCAGTTGTAAAATGTACATCTATACATTTAGGTTTACTACCATTGATCCCACTAAACTGACTCATTAGGTGAACTTAATAATGCTGTGTTCCTACTGGTAATTGCACTGCTGTGTACCGATCATGGTTTTGTTAGAGACTATTGGATTGATTTACTAAAGGCAAATATTGACTATTTACTTTGAAAGTGCAGTTGCGATCTGCAAGGGAATTTTCCCCAAAGCTTAGTGAACGAGGTGAAGCTCTGCTGACTTACATCGTCCAAAATCTGAAAGCCAAATGTGTTTTTTTTTTTTGTTTTTCTGTATATGATTGGGTAGTCTTTGCAATTTTTTTTATTACATTCACTAAGCTACAGGGAACATTATTTTGCAGACTGCAACTGCACTTTCAAACTGAGAAGCCTATTTGCCTTTATTAAATCAATCCCTATGATCAAAGTAAGCATTTACCTTTAATTTACTCCAACAAAAATGCCTTGGATTATTGTATTTCAAATAAGTTTGTACTTTAACTGATCATTGCTGTTAACAGACTTCATATCACATTCAGTACCTTATTCATCCCACAGAAGGTACAGGCTTGTACTTATTTCCGTCAGGCATGCTGTGTTGAATCACAGTCAAACTCTGTTAAAGTGCAATGTATTCCATTAATAAATAGCTTCATTTGTACAAAAACAAGAAAGGCATTCTGAAGGTCACACTCTGTTTTCATTGGAGTCCAATACAAAGTGTCTGGCCTTTGATGTTAAGACAATTGCCCATATCCAATTTCTTCTCAGTCGGGAGCCCAAATTGCAAATATCTGTTCAGGTTCTAGTGCTTAGTTTTATCTGTCTTATCAAGTGTTGGAGAAGTTTATTACAAAAAAAAATAAAAAAAATAGAACGTTTACTAATAAAAACAACAAATATGTGGTTATTACTTCCAGTTGTTTAACAACTTTGAGTAAATTTTATTGTGCCGCCACATTGTGTAGAGGTGCTGCTTGAGCAGTCACCACCTTAAAAAACGTTTATACTTTCAGAGATTTAAATCTCAATGTATAAAATTCTTTCCTAGATTGTAAGCTCTAACGTTCAGGGCCCTCTGATTCCTCCTGTATTGAATTGTATTGTAACTGTACTATCTGTCTTCATGTTGTAAGGCATTGCGCAAACGGTTGATGCTATATAAATCCTGTATAATAATGATATGGGCTTGTAACTGGTGGCTAGCACACTTGCAAAAGCTTGAATGTTTTCTGTTTTGATAAAGTATAACTAAAGTCAAACCTTTTAGTTTTGGATAGAGTGGAGAGGGATTAGAACTTCTGTCAGTGTTTATTGCTGTCTGTACCCCGGTTAAGGAGATTCACCCTTTGTATTTGTTCGGTTTACCATTATCATCGAAAGTTGTCCCCAGAAAAGTAATAGACGGGAAATCTTCCGATGTTGTCACTAGTTCAGGTGACCTGGGGGGGTCCCCAAGGGACTCCCTTAAGTTGCAAGTATTTCCTCACACTTCCTGATTGGCTATGGGGCAGGAAGTGAAGGGAAATCTTCAGATGACGAAAAAAAATCTGACGGGTTATACAGTGAGGGAAAAAAATATTTGATCCCCTGCTGATTTTGTACATTTGCCTACTGACAAAGAAATGATCAGTCCATAATTTTAACGGTAGGTTTATTTTAACAGTGATAGAGAGAATAACAACAAAAATATCCAGAAAAACGCATTTCAAAAAAGTTATAGATTATTCTGCATTTAATGAGTGAACAAAGTATTTGATCCCCTATCAATCAGCAAGATTTCTGGCTCCCAGGTGTTTTCTATACAGGTAATGAGCTGCGATTAGGCACCTCTCTTAAAGGGAGAGCTCCTAATCTTAGCTTGTTACCTGTATAAAAGACACCTGTCCACAGAAGCAATCAATCAGATTCCAATCTCTCCACCATGGTCAAGATCAAAGAGCTGTCCAAGGCTGTCGAAGACAAGATTGTAGACCTACACAAGGCTGAAGTGGGCTACAAGACCATCACCAGGCAGCTTGGTGAGAGGATAACAACAGTTGGTGCCATTATTCGCAAATGGAAGAAACACAAAATAACTATCAATCTCCGTTGGTCTGGAGCTCCATGCAAGATCTCACCTTGTGGAGTTTCAGTAATCATGAGAATGGTGATGAATCAGCCCAGAACTACACGGGAGAATCTTGTCAATGACCCCAAGGCAGCTTGGACCATAGTCACCAAGAAAACAATTGGTAACACACTACACAGTGAGGGACTGAAATCCTGCAGCACCCGCAAGGTACCCCTGCTCAAGAAAGCACATGTACAGGCCCGTCTGAAGTTTGCTAATGAACATCTGAATAATTCAGAGGAGAACTGGGTGAAAGTGTTGTGGTCAGATGAGACCTAAATCAAGCTCTTTGGCATCAGCTAAACTCGCCGTGTTTTGAGGAGGAATGCTGCCTATGACCCCAAGAACACCATCCTCACCATCAAACATGGAGGAGGAAACATTATGCTTTAAGGGGGGGGGGGGGTTTCTGCTAAGGGGACAGGACACCTTCTTGGGTGAGAACCTCCTTCCCTGGGCATTGAAAATGGGTCGTGGTTGGGTATTCCAGCACAGGACAATGACCCAAAACACACGGCCAAGGCAATAAAGGAGTGGCTCAAGAAGAAGCACATTAAGGTCCTGGAGTGGCCTAGCCAGTCCCCAGGCCTTAATCCCATAGAAAATATGTGGAGGGTGCTGAAGGTTCGAGTTGCCAAACGTCAGCCTGGAAACCTTAATGACTTGGAGAGGATCTGCAATAAGTGGGACAAGATTCTTACTGAGATGTGTGCAAATGTGGTGACCAGCTACAAGAAACGCCTGACCTCTGTGATTGCAAACAAGGGCTTTGCCACCAAGTACTAAGTCATGTTTTGCGAAGGGGTCAAATATTTATTTCTCTCATTAAAATGCAAATCAATTTATAACTAACTAACTTTTAAATACGTTTTTCTGGATTTTTTTGTTCTATCTCATAGTTACAGTAAACCTACCATCAGAATTATAGACTGATCATTTTTTTGTCAGCGGGCAAACGTACAAAATCAGCAGGCGATCAAGTACTTTTTTCCCTCACTGTAACCATTCCTTGCTCTATCCAAAATGGGAAAAAATAAGTTTTGCCTATAGTTTCTTTAAATGCTTGCACACACCTAAAGTGGTTGTAAACCCACTTTGAAAAAAAAAAGAAAACTAACACCTGCAAGACAAAGGCTTAATGAGCTAGTATGCTTAGCATACTAGCTCATTATGTAATACTCACCTGAGATCGAAGCCCTCTCTGCGGTGCCTGCACACAGCACTGGCCGGCGACATCACTCCCAGGGGTTACTTCCGGGTATCGCAGCTCCGGCGCTGTGATTGGCCGAAGGCGCGATGACGTCACTCCCGCGCATGCACGCGGGAGCCGCCGGTAACGGCACAATCGCTGAAGCAAACGGCACGTACATGCCATTGCTTCAGTTTGCTTCAGTGCGCATGTGCCAATGACGTCGGCACATGCAAATATAGGGGATATCTCCTAAACCATGCAAGTTTAGGAGATATTCTGGGTAGCTACAGGTAAGCCTTATTATAGGCTTACCTGTAGCAAAAAGTGGTCTGTAAGGGTTTACAACCACTTTAACATAGAGTTGACCACTTATTACTAGTACTTTTATTTAAAGTGTATGAATAGCCAAAACTATTTTTTGTTTTGGCTAGAGTAGTAAAGGATACAACCCCCTGTCAAGTTTTTATTCTCCTAATTCCTGCTGATCCACCATCTCTATTTTTCTGGTGACAAAATGAAAAGGGAAATCCAAAACCAGAACAGGTTAGGCTGGGTTCACACTGCAGCACGCTCCGGCTCACAGCAGGAGTCCTGTGCCTCCCATTCACCGTTTCAGGCCCGATTTCAACCCGAACCAAAAGATGCACATGACTCCTGTGCAATTTGCACCGGAGCCGCTGTGGAAATGTGTGAATCGGCTCCATAGAGAGCCGGTCACAATCTCCTGCTATGCGAATTGGATGGGGAGAAATCCGCATCCAATTCGCAACAGTGTGAACCCAGCCTAATTGTATATCTTCCAACAGATTGTGGCAACTGTCAAGGAGGGTAATTACCATAACTTTGTAGAGAGTTCCTTTTACTTGTTGTGTCTCTAGGACAGGAAGTGAAGAGAAATTTCTCCAACAGTACACAGACAGCTAAATTGACATTTAGCCCCTGTCTACCCTATCCAAAACTAAAAAGAAACATTATGGCTATACATACACTTTAAATCCAGAGGCAAGTGTTCTCTGCAGATTCGATTTACGCACATGCTTAGCATAGATGGAGTAATTAGGCAACATGGGCACAGGTGTTGAAGTAGAACTCTAGGCTAAAGCCTAACCAGTCTCAAAAATGCCCCTCTTACTGACACCTATGCTGACTAACCTGCATAAGAAGGATGTATATAATTGCCTATTTGCCAACCGCTGCAGTCCAGTCATGTGATCTGGCTCCACTCTATCAGCTAGCGGTGGCAGCAGAGGAGAGAAGAGAATTCTCAGTAACAGCAAGAATGGGAGCGGTGAAGTCACCTAACGCCTTTATATGGTCCATCCGTCACTGGTTGAAACATGGGAGCTGGATCACATGACCAGGCTGCAGCGGTCTGAAAATAGGGAAGTATATACATCTTTCTTACACAGGTTAGTCAGCAATGGTGTTCAGTGGGGGGACGGAGCATTTTTGAGATTGGTTAGAGTTGGCCTGGAATTACACTTTAATAATTATTCCTGGTCATAATAGTTGTAGGTTTTTGCATGGTCCCATGTGGGAGTTATGTTCTTCATACTTGTCTCAATGTGTATTATTTTTAGAATACATTTTTTATTACATTTCCAAATTATTTTTTTTAAATACTGAACACCTTTTGAGGTAAAAATAGGTATGTGACTCTGCGTGATCCTGTGATACTGCAAGGAACACATCGTTCATCACATACCTATTTTTCTTTCTCAAAAATTGCCAACTAAAGTTATCACAGGTCTCAGTGTGCATTGTTGAGTTCCTTATTATATTATTTCTGTATGAACAGACATATTTGCATAGTTAGTAAGGTTGAATAAAGACACCAGCCCATCCAGTTCAACCTGAGTGAGTGTGGGTGCGTGTCTACAATTGTCCCTATCCCTGTATATTGTGTCTCATTAAGATGCTCATCTATATTATTATTATTTTTTATTTAAGGTACCCATATAGCGCTGTCAATTTCAATTTATGCAGCGCTCCACACATACATTGCACACTCACATCGATCCCTACCGTCAAGGAGCCCACAATCCAAGGTCCCCAACTCACATTTATATACTAGGGCCTATTTTGGACAGAAGCCAATTAACCTACCAGCATATCTTTGGAGTGTCTTTGGACGTGTGTCTAACCCCACAATCATACCCTTCTCTCAAATACCTTCAGTTCCTGAAGTTTGTCATTTTTTCTTTAGAGAGAGTTGGTGGTCCATTAGGCATCATATTCCTGTAATTTCCACAGTTGGCTAGAATAGTTAAAGGTTATGTAAATGTTGAATGCATTGCCTGGTCAGGCTGATTTAGAATCAAAGATGTGTTTTTAATTGTGAAAGAATGGCATGCCAGGAATGCAGAGATCTGATGTTGTACATGCTCTCTGGTTAGTAAACAGAAGACTTGCATGCCGCCTTCCTCCTCAAAGCCTTGGGCTCCTAGCTTTCTGCCAAAAATGTAGACAAATTAAACCGTGTCACAAACTGTTTGCATCAGCCCCTTTTTTCCTGTGTAAATTATTAAAACGTGTGTTAGGGAAAATGTCATCAAGCTGAAATTATAGATATACATTTAAGTCCTGGAGCCTGCAGTAATCAACATATTAGTCATTAAGTCAACATATCTTGGGCAGGATGTGTTTCAGTTATTATGAACACGAGTTCATGTGGCATTACACTGTATACAATGCATGCTTCAAAATGACACTTCTAAGAGAACAGTCCAAAATGTATACAGTACAAGTAGATTCCAGCAGAATGACTCTAACAGAGCATGCAGATTGGAATGGTAATTTGGGATGAAATATGTCTTTTTTTTTTTTACATAGATGCTTAGAAAAATGATAGGGAAAAGGTCATAACCAACCCAGACTTGCTTATATGCTTTGTGTGCATGAAAGCATTTGCCCATCTAGATTCCTGAATCATTATACTAGTCTTTTATAATGGCAAGAAAGAACTGTGTACGTTACAGCAGTAGCCACTCAGGTTCTTTGTTTCTGTTGTTAATATTAGAAGGGTTAAATTAAAAGTTTTATCTGATTTTCTATTTTGTCACCCAGCAGTCATTTAATATTGTAAAAACAGAAAACCAGTATTGTTACTATGAAATCATGTAACCTCATTGCTTAAATAGGTTTAAAGCAGGGGTGGCAAACTCAATTTCATTGCGGGCTGTATCGGAATTATGGTTTCCCTCAAAGGCCGGTTGTATTTGTAAGACTATATAAATGTATGTAGGGCTTTTTTTTTTTCTCAAAGAATAGGTGCATGAACTCATCCATGCCCCTCTCCCCCACTGAAATGCATCGAACAGTGGGTATGGCCAAATTTCACAGTGGGGCGTCTTAAAGGGGCAAATGGTCGAGTGCCAGGAGTGCATTATGTATGGAACTCAGGGATGTGTCCTGTACAAAGTGGAGGTTTCAGGGGTGTCCTACGTACAGATTGCAGAGTTGAGGGTGGACAAGTGCAGAGTTCAGAGGTGCACTGTGTATAGAGTGCAGGGTTGAGGAATGCGCTATGCACAGTGTGCAGGGTTCAGCTATCTTTCACAGTCTGTCCACATTTCACTTCCACCCCTCCTCAGCTCTGACCTCTGCACTCATCTCCATCTATAGCCTTCATGTGTCTTCCCCCCCTTCCTTGCATCTCACCTACCTGGCTCAGCTTTAGTACTTCCTGACAAGGGTAGGCAGCTCCACCTTTCTCTCTCTCTCTCTCTCTCACTTGCAGTGAGATCATTGGTCAGCATGCACCCGGGCACAGATGGGGATCACAGTTCAGCTTACCATGTGATGCCCCATCCCACACGGCACCTGCATCTACATATCCCTTGTTCCCATTCTGAATGCAAGGCAAGCAGGGATCTGTGAGAGCCACTGAGCACACCCCTAGCATATATAACTTTATGGACACTGTAGTTGGAATGTCACCCAGGAAAGACTATGGGATGTGTTTTACCTCCATGGATTGCTAGGTATATATAGACGTGGTCAAAAGTTTTGAGAATGACACCAACATACATTTTTCACAAAGTCTGCTGCCTTAGTTTTTATGATGGCAATTTGAATATACTCCAGAATGATATGTAGAGTGATCAGATGAATTGAAATGAATTGCAAAGTCCCTCTTTGCCATGAAAATATACCTAATCCCATAAAAAATATTTCCACTGCATTTGTGAAGAAGGCTTCAGGGTGCCAAGACGATCTCCTACAGTTGATTCAGCTGTGGAATCGGGGCACCACCAGTGCAGAGCTTGCTCAGGAATGGCAGCAGGCGGGTGTGAGTGGATCTGCACGCACAGTGAGGTGATGACTTTTGGAGCATGACCTGGTGTCAAGAAGGGCAGCAAAGAAGCTACTTCTCTCCAGGAAAAACATCAGGGACAGACTGATATTCTGCAAAAGGTACAGGGATTGGACTGCTGAGGACTGGGGTAAAGCCATTTTCTCTGATGAACCCCCTTTCTGATTGTTTGGGAAAGAACCTTGTCTGGAGAAGAGAAGGTGAGCGCTACCATCAGTCCTGTGTCATGCCAACAGTAAAGCATCCACGAGACCATTCATGTGTGGGGTTGCTTCTAATCCAACTAAGTGGGCTCACTCACAATTTTGCCCAAGAACACAGTCATGAATAAAGAATGGTACAAAAACATCCTCCGAGAGCAACTTCTCCCAACCATCCAAAAACAGTTTGGTGACAAACAATGCCTTTTTGCAGCATGATGGAACACCTTGCCATAAGGCAAAACTGATAACCAAGTGGCTTGGGGAACAAAACATCGAAATTCTGGGTCCATGCCTAGGAAACAAGACCCTAATCCTATTAAGAGCTTGTGGTCAATCCTCAAGATGCAGGTGAACAACACCCCCCCCCCCCCCCCACAAATTCTGACAAACCCCAAGCATTGATTATGCAAGAACAAGCTGCCATCAGTCAAGATGTGGCCCAGAAGTTGATTGACAGCATGCCAGGGTGGACTGCAGAGGTCTTGAAAAAGCTTGGTCAACACTGCTGTGCGCATAGGCTATGCTACAGCACAGTGATGATGTAATTTCTACTTTTACAAGGTATTAACATGATTTGCAAAGGCATTTGGTGCACCCAAAGTGGATTTTTATTCTTTGTGAGTGTTGAGGAATATGTTGAAATTAAAGTTTTTAATTGCCTGGAGTTCAGCTTTATAAAAGCAGGGTGAGTCTTTCATGTGCTGATGCCAGATATAGCATGCGGACTGTCCGTTATCTATCCATCCACAGGAAATTAGAAATTGAATGCTACTTGGTCGTTTGTGTTGGTCATAAGAGGTCGTGTGAACAACATATCTTTGGCTAGCTGTCATTTGGACTGCATTAAGCAGATGCTGTTTTACTTATTCTGTTTATAGTGAAATGTTAGTTGTGGTGTTTTACAGTTGTGTCCATGTGGTCCATTTTATTTCACTGTATTTGCAGTATATCGTGCGTATTTTCAGCTGACCATCCCACACATTTTAGACCGTCGTCCTCCTGTGCTGTATTGCACAATTTCTCTTCTAAAGAGTTGTTTTGTACAAATCAGTAGACTTAGACTTGCATGATATGTCTGACATGACATGTAGAGAAAAATGCTTTTTTTAAATGTAGCAATGTCTAATGTGCTGCATTAAATTATGGTGGAGAAACGGATATGATTCAGCAAGGCACTCAACATGAAATATATTTAGTGCTCATTTTATTATGGTTATGGGATGAAGGGTTTCATATTTTCTTCTGTATGTGCTGATACATACTTGGGGTTTTGGCTGTAGAAAATGACTCTTCAGCTCTTCTTTAAACCCACATAAATGTAATCCCGATGCCTAATGGAGTGCCATTGACATCTTTTTGAAATATGCTGTTATAAATAATCATGTCCTATATTCATAAATGTAAACAATATGTTCAGTGTTTTGCAATTTTTATGGCTCAGAATTTATTTCTGTTTTATCTTCTCTAGGAATCTGTAAGGACTGTGCCAAACAGATATCAGAGGTAAGACCAAACTTTAACCCTTTTGATGTCAGAGACGTTTTTTTAATTTTTTTTCACACATGTTAAAATGCACATTTTGAGGCTAGAAGATTAGTTAAAACCCCCCCAAAAGCATTATACATTTTCTGAAAACAGACTGTGGGGAATTAAATGGCGGCAGTTGCAATGTTTTATGTTGCACAATGTTAGCATAACTGTTTATCAAACTAATATTTGAAAAATACACTAAAGTGTAATTTTAGTGCACACAAATAATAACTTGTTTGTAAAATCAGAAAAAATTAAGTTACGTCAAGTAAATAGATGATAAAATGTCAAGCCTTAAAATTGCACACAGCCATGAAACAGTGACAAACTATGTTACCCAAAATTGTCCATAGTCAATACTTTAAAAGTCTTTACAGATCATCTGTTTATAGTTAAGGTGGAACTAAATTCTCTAATTAAAAACTGTGAGCAGGCAGGTTTTGTATTGCAGAAAATGTCTCTTCACCAATAAGACAAACCTACCTGCCTGCTTGCAGCCTGCTTTAGAATGTACAATTAGCTTTGCATGCATAGCTCAGTTTACATTCTGGCAAAGATCATGTGTGCCAGGATGACCAAACTGCAATGCATATGCAGAAGAGACATGATCTCATGCCGACCAATCGAGAAGACCACAGCCCAGCATCCAGAAAATGTATCAGAGTTTATCTAACTTTTTTGTTGGATCATTGTGGGTGACCAGTGATCTAAGCATATAAGGAACAGCTATATACACAAACTGTCTGGAGTGCCTTATTATTATTATTATACAGGATTTATATAGCGCCAACAGTTTGCGCAGCGCTTAACAAAATAAAGCCAGACATTACAATTACATAACAATTTGGTACAAGAGGAATCAGAGGGCCCTGCTCGCTAGAGCTTACAATCTAATGTCTCCCCATATCATTTACAGATCTGCCTCTTGGTCTATGACAGTCTTTTTCAACTGGGGTACCTTCAGTGTTGGTCATCTTACTTTAAAAAAGTAATTAATTAAGTTACAAATTACTTCTCCCAAAAAGTAATTGCATTAGTAACTCAGTTACTACATTGGAAAATGAATTAGTTACACAGCAAAGTAAATGTGACTTTTTTTAAAATATTCTATACGTGTAACTAAGGGGCGGGTCTAGTATTACTGTAAGCAAGGGGCGCATTTATTATTATTATTGTTATATATCGTGTAACCAAGGGGCTGCTCTATTTTCACTCTAACCAAGGGGCAGATCTGTTATAGCGTGTAAGCAAGGGGCGGGTCTATTATTATTATATCGTGTAAGGGGCGGATGGCTACAGAAGAGGGCGAATGTTAAATTAATGGGCAGAGCTCGATATATAACAATAATAATAAATGCGTCCCTTGGTTACAGTAATACTAGACCCGCCCCTTAGTTACACGATAGACACCCCTTGCAGAGTAGCACGAGCATCGGGAGCGTGCGGCATCGCCTCGTACAATTACATGTTGGCAATTTACGTAAGCTCCATTCGCACTGCGCAAGTGCTGCACCTGCACAGTACAGGGGGTCCTTATCCGGCGGGGGAACTTTTTTGGCAGGACACCGGAATTACACTACTGCCATCTAGTGGCAGTAGATGTAATTGTGGTAACGCCGCCCAAGTAATGGGAACTGCGTTACCATGAGGGGAAAAGTAATGAGATTACTCGTTACCCTCTAAAGTAACTGCGTTAAGTAACTCCATTTATTTTAACTCAGTTACTTACATCACTGACCACCACCCTACCCCAACTGGGGCAAATAACCTTTCCAGACAGCAAACTTTCTGTACTAGTTCACTTTCTGTAATCGCATTTTAGAAGCAGGTTGAAGTTAGCTTAGGACTGAGTCCTGTGGGATATTTGTTTTAGGCCATAGACATGTTTTGCTGAAGCACAATTTTGATTGTGCTGTCAATACAGAGGTTGTAAAAGTTACCTTATACATTTTTGGATGTGAACAGTTCTGTCAAATATATTGTAAAGGGAAGGTGTGAATAGTTCAGTAAGCTGGAACAGAACAAATTGTATTTGATTGTATTACTTAATTCTGAGCCTGTCGTGGATAGCCCAGCAGCAGTGTACTCTATGAAATGAAGCATGTAATAGCACAGATTGAAATTTTTCCATTACTGTCTATGTATTGTATTGTGAGAGAACTTCTTGCTACTGTGAAATTAGGTTGAAAGGTAAGCCCTTTAATTCATGAAGAATTTTCACTTTTGTTTTTTGTTTTTTCTTGTCTTTTGTTGAGAGCTGAAAAATATAGATTTTCTGACCTGCTCCAGAATGGTATAACAGAAACCATGATTCATGTCTTTACAGTCCTTTGGTTTTATAATTACATCTTGTTAAGCACATCTGATTCGTAAATTTACATGTTATAATTTCATAGAATGGTTGCAGTTTTAATTGCTAAGCTTTAAATATTATAAATTTCATCAATTTGGGCTAGACATGCATACAATTTAATCTGCAACTTTCCTTCTTCAAAAACTGCTCAAGCATTTTAACCACTTCAGCCCCGATAGGATTTGCCCCCTTCCTGACCAGAGCACTTTTTGCGATTCGGCACTGCGTCGCTTTAACTGACAATTGCGCGGTCGTGCGACGTTGTACCCAAACAAAATTGGCGTCCTTTTTTTCCCACAAAAAGAGCTTTCTTTTGGTGGTATTTGATCACCTCTGCGTTTTTTTATTTTTGCGATATAAACAAAAAAAGAGCGGCAATAAAAAAAAAAAAAATATTTTTTACTTTTTGCTATAATAAATATCCCCCCAAAAATATCTAAAAACATTTTTTTCCCTCAGTTTAGGCCGAAATGTATTCGTCTACAGATTTTTGGCAAAAAAAAATCACAATACGCGTATATTGATTGGTTTGTGCAAAATTTATAGCGTCTACAAAATGGGGGATAGTTTTATGGCATTTTTATTATTATTTTTTTTTTATTAGTAATGGCAGCGATCTGCAATTTTTATTGGGACTGCAACATTATGGTGGACAAATCGGACACTTTTGACACTATTTTGGGACCATTGTTTATACAGCGATCAGTGCTATAAAAATGCATTTATTACTGTGTAAATGATACTGGCAGTGACGGGGTTAACCACTAGGCACTAGGAGGCGATGAAGGGGTTAAGTGTGTCCTAGGGAGAGATTCTAACTGTGGGGGGGGGCTTCAACACACATGACAGTGATCTCTGTCATGACACAAGGCAGAATGGGGAAATTCTTTGCTTTGTTTACAAAAGCATCTCCCCGTTCTACCTCTCCGTGACACGATCGTGGGCACACGGCAGACATAGAGTCCGCGGGACCCACGGTCACGTAGAACGCAGCGGTGCCTGCCCGCAGTGGCACTTCTTAAAGTGGAGTTCGACCCATAAAAAAAAATCATTCCTGTGCAGGAAATAATATAAAAAAAACATTTGGAGAAATTTTTTTTTTTTACTTACCTTTTCTTGCCTGTTGCTATGTGGTCCCTTGAAATCTTCCCCTTCCTCACCTCGGCTCCTTACGTCACTTCCCTCGGGAGATGTGTGTCATCATTTCCCAGGAGGGCTGCGCTAAGGGCTAGGTTGCCATAACAACGGGGCGGGCACTTTTCTGCTGCCCATTGTTATGGCAACCTGTATACTTTACAGCGCATTACTGCGCATGCGCGAGAGCAGGGCGGTGCATGCTGGTCGCTCAGCTGCACCGTATCCCGGAAATAAATGCTTGTGGGCTTCACATGCCCACAAGCAATATGACAACGGCCAGCAAGCAGTTTTATATACGTTTTTTTTTTTTTCTATTAACCGTGACATCGGGGGACGAATTGCTCAAAAAAACGTGAGTGTTAAATGGCATTGGTTATTAACTTATGAAATCTTAAAAAAAAAAAAAATGATAAAATGTCATTGGAACTCCACTTTATTTTTTTCTTTTATTTTCTTTTTTTCTTTTCTTTTCTTTTTTTTTTTCCCACTTCAGATAAAACTTTTTATGGGACTATGTCAGCTGCGCCCACATCTATGTCCCTTTTTGTCTTAGCATCATTTGTGGTTTATTTTTAATGCTTCTTTTTGACCCCTTAAGGGTTATTTTATTTCCCCCCTTTTTTTTTTTACTTTAAAGGGGACGTACCTGTTCTCCCTTTTGCCCACCAGTGTCATTCTACCAACGTAAATCGGCATGCTCTGGTCGGCAAGCGGTTAAAGGCATTACCAGTTCTATACAGAATGTTGGATACAGCAGTAGTTCAGAGTTAATAGAAATGATTCAAACTAGACTAGTGGCCTCAAAATTACCAAAATCCTCCTTTTTTTTTTGTGTGTAATTTTCTTTGCCAGGCCCTTTGGTATTACAATAAATTAAATCAAGTCAAAATAGTTTTACTTTTAGATAGTGTGAGAAATGTTTAGATCCTTTGTTTTTATTGTTCTGTGTCACCACTGGGGAAATTCAACTTTAACAGTTGTCCCCAGAACAGGAAATTATCCAACAGGGACATGGGACAATTATTCTAGTTACCCCCTAAAAGGGACTTCAACCCTACTTTGGAGAGAGTTATAGTTTCAGTTGCATCTCCATGGCAAAAATATGTAGGGAAATCTCCCTTTCGGGTGAAGTTCCTAAATGATTTAGCACGGGGAGAGAAATGAATTTCTCAAAATATGGGACCACTAAAAATATTTCTGCTATTATACAAATGTAGGAAATGTATTCAGATTTCAAGTTTCTAGCTCGGCCTTTTTCAACCAGTGTGCTTTCAGGTTTCTTCAGGGGTTCCTTGGCAAAATACCTAAAAATTGCCCAAAAATTATATACAAGCCAGCAGGTAGTCCAAGCCTGCCTTTTATTTACACATAGCCACGGCCTTTCATTGTGCACCATTACAACCTTCTAGCCATTGGCATCCTAACAACCAATAATGTCATTGGTTGAGAAGAACAACGTTGAGCGTCTGCACAGCAGCCTTGTTTAGCCCTCCCCTGCCCCTCCCTGTTAGCACTGGGGTCTCATTAGCTCAGTGAGGGAGAAGAACGGAGGATTACAAGTCAATACCAATGCGAAAAGGCATGTTTGCTTTAGAAGAATAAATCACCTGTAGTAATGTTGGGTGTCTTACGTGTGGGTGTTTCTGTGTTATGTAACACTGTTGGTCCAGTTTTAAACATTTTAGAATGGCGTTCCTTGAGATTGTGCAGAATTTTAAAGGGTGCCTTGACTGCAAAAAGCTTGAGAAATACTGGTCTAGCTCATAAATTTCATGTATAAATACTTACAATCTAGAAATGATATGAAATGGTTTAAATATAATTTAAATATGCATTAGGCGACTGGATACAATCAGCACCATGGACAGTGTTGGGCATGCTAGCCAGGTAGCTTCAAAGGTGATTCGGCTGTACTGCAATTAGAAGTAGTGACCAATGAAAGCTGCATGAGAAGTCTACATTACAGAGTTTTTATAAGTGCATAGCATCACAAATTGTTTTTTATTTATTTTTTTCAGCCATTTTTATTTTGTAGTTTTGTTTTTTGTAAGTTTACCAGTTTATGAAATCATTTACATAAATTTGAATTCTATCACACATTTCTCCTATGAAGAATAAACCTATAATGCAGACTGCCTCTACTTTTATTTTTTGGTGTTGCTGCCCGCTTTTACATGCTCTTTCACATTCTCCCCAATTTAAAATAAGAATTTTGGACACCTTCCTAGTGGCCACAGAAGCTGTGCAGAACTAGGATGTCAACGGAGAGATCTCACCAATAGTGCCCACAAGATATAAACTGAGAATAGCTGTCGATTTAGGTCTCCAGTCACTGCAGTATCAATTATTGATGGGTTGACCCTTTAACTACTTCTGGACTGTCCACCGTACTGTGGCAGGGCAACCCGGCTGCGTAAATCAACGTACCTGTACCTTATTAGCTTCTTCCGGGTCTGGGGTGCGCGCGCTGCTGGCGACCCACAGCGGGAGTCAATCGGCGGGTCTGACGGATGCAATGTCCGCCGGGAACCTGGCGGGAACCTGGCGATCGTTCGTAGAGAGGCAGAATGGCGGTCTGCAAGGCAGATCGCCATTCTGTCAGTGAGGAAGAGGGAGATCTTGTGTTCCTGCTAAGCAGGAACACAGATCTCTCTCTTTCTCCAGTCAAACCATTCCCCACACAGTTAGTTTTTTTTTTATTGGATATGTTTTATAGCAAAATTGTCAGGGTTATTTTTGTTTATAGTACAAAAAATAAAAATCACAGAGGTGATCAAATACCACCAGTAGAGAGCTCTATTTATGCAAAAAAAAGGACATAGGTTTTTCTTGGGTACAGCGTCGCACGACCACGCAATTGTCAGTTAAAGCAACGCAATGCAGTATCGCAAAAAATGCTCTGGTCAGGAAGGGGGTAAAACCTCCCGGGGCTGAAGTGGTTAACTATTTGAAACTAAGTTTTAAGAATAGGATAGAAGGAACATTTTCTATTTTTGTTTTTATAGTTTTTGTTTTTTTATATAACTATATGGTTGTCACATATGCTAGGTCAAATTTGTACTATAATGTGAACAGATCGTCTTCAAATACTGGTTATTACTGGTTGCAGCATTTTGTTTTCATTGTTTGCTCAGATTCATTCCCTTCATTTTCATCTTTATTTCAACAAAACTTGTATTCACTTACAAAAACTTTACTTGCTGGCAAATATTTGTGCTTTTAAGAGTAACTGCATCTTTGAACATATCATTATAAAACTTCCAGAGTGGACTAATGCTAAATATGGTAAAACACAGTTTACTAAATTCCTCTTATGTTAATGTGTCTGAAAGACACATATTTAACACAGTGGAATAGTTTTTATAAACAGAACTGTCTGCCAAGCTCTGTTTTTGATTAGAAGGCATCTAGCGCGCACTTATTTTTGACATTAGAGAATTTTTTTAAGGCTTTTCTTAGTACATTTAAAAGTGGTAGCATAAAACTAGTCTGTTGAATACGATCAGGGCCAAATCAAAAAGGGTGTATGTAGGGTCGTAGTGATAAAACCGTCTAAACCAACAATTATTTGAAGAACCTTATCCTATATGTGAAAAGTGTTTTACAATAAACAGAGTGCAAACCAATAACAAACATGTTCTTTTAGACAACTACCACATTTCATTATGGTCACCAATCAATGCAGCACACATTGTTTGGGGTACTTTTTTTGGCCAATAGGAAACTATCCCTACAATGAAAGGGTCAGTTGGTTGCGTTTGCCTCCCAAGCCAAATGTTTTCATTCTTCTCCAACATGTTTCATGCCTTCAGTCAAAGTTTTTAGTATTTTTTTTATTATTTCTATGAGTATACCTAGTGTGAAACCTGCGGCCACTAAATATCGCATAAATGTTTACTGCTTTACTTGACATGGGATGTGTGATTTTAGCCAGCTGCTCTTGTGACACATACTTCTAGATCAGCTTCACACTTACTGGACAGAAGTGATGATGCTGATTCACTGTCCTGTAATAATGCTGAAGGTAAGGAGGTAGCATAAAAGCTGAAGTTAAAGGGGTTGTAAAGTCAGAAGGTTTTTTTTTATCTTAATGCATTCTATACATTAAGTTAAAAAAACCTTCTGTGAGCAGCAGCAGCCTCAGCCCCCCTAATACTTACCTGAGCCCCAGCGATGTCCGCGAGTGTCTGAGCCATCCGAGACTCTCACTCCAGATTGACTGAGACAGCAGCAGCGCCATTGGATCCCGCTGCTGTCAATCAAAGTTAGTCAGCCAATCAGGAGAGAGAGGGGTCGCTGTCGGCAGCAGCTTCATGTCTGAATGGACACAGGGAGCTGTGACTCGGATCAGTGTCCCAAAAGCAAGCTGCTTGCTGTGGGGGCACTCAACAGGAGGGAGGGAGGGGCCAGGAGCTCCGAAGAGGGACCCGAGAAGAGGAGGATCCGGGATGCTCTGTGCCAACCGGGCCATAGCCGAAAGACGGCTACAGCGCGGTCAGCTTATTCGAGGGCATCCATGGACATCCTCCCAAAATTTCCCCCTTGGAAATATCAGTGACCGCCGGGTCCGGAAGACCCGGCGCATCATGGTAAATTTGCCAGCTGATAGCCGTTTACCACGTGATCGCTCTGTGAAATGATGGAGCGATCACTTGTAATTGACATCACTAGTCTCTCACACTGCTCTGATGTAATTTTGTTTCACTCTTCTTCCAGTCTCTTTCACAGTGGGTTTCTTGGCCATAAGTTTGTCGCCAAGGATTTGCCAGAGGTTTTCTATTGGGTTTAGATCAGGACTCTGGGCTGGCCATTTCATTATTTTAATGTTTTCAGCTTCAAGGAACTGCTTTACCTGTTTTGCTGTGTGACAGGGGGCATTATGGGGCATGAAAATTGCTGGCTGATTGGGTGATTAATGCAGGGAAGGAACCGCATGTTGGCCTTCATCTGGACTCCCTGCTGCTGGAGGGTTTCAGTCACTTTGGAACGGCTCACCATCTTGCAAATCAGTGAAAACTGGAAAGTTAGGCTGCCAGTTAAATAGGGTTTGTTAGATAATTTAAAGAAATTATCACAAGGTGCCAGATTAACACCAATAACTGGGAGGTATCTGAAAGTATTCTCTAATTTTGATCAAGGTTCTTTTTCAAATGTCATTTAAGTTTTTTATTTTATTTTATTCTGTGCTTCAAAATATATGTAACTCATGAAATATGCTTAACAAAACTGCTTTTTTTAGGCTGGGTTCACACCATCGCCGCAGGGGTCCGGTGTGTCCTGGTTTACCGTTTCAGGTCCGATTTCAGCCCGAATCTTTGGCTGAATTCGGACCTGAAACGGACCAAAAGATGAACAGGGCTCCTGTGCAAATTCACATAGAGAGTCGGTCAAAATCTCCTGCTATTGCAGGTTGTTCTCTACTTTTGATCACCAGTATACATGTGGGAGGTTGTGTGTATTACATGAACATTTACGATGCCTAAAGCATATCTTATGCACATAGACAGTTGCCACTTATTCCTTAGTCCATGGCAGTGACCAGTGTTCTTTGACTTTATTTTAAATCTTTAACAAGATTTTTTTTTTTTCCTAAGTCCAAAATAGAATTTCAGCATGAGCATATGATTACTTACAACCTTTCTTGTCTTCATATTGATTGCTAAGACATAGATGATTTGTTTTTTTCCATCAGCCAGAGGGCTGATGGAAAAAAGCAAACGGATTCCCCCATCCACACAAGCAAGGAGGATGGAGGAATCCTCCCCGCTGTGCTATTGTATCTTTTACAGTGGGGATTCCTGCGCTGTCAGAATACACTGATTAGCGATGCAGCTGATTGTCTGCAGCCGCTAATTGAATGAACGTTTTCCAATGATCCCACTCCACAGAAGTTGATAGACTTCTGTTGTGCTGGAATGGCCGTAGATAGATCAAAATTTGCCCAGTCCCTGCTGGCCAGCATTAGTCACAAACTTTCTTTACATACTTTTTCTGTTTAATGCCTGACTCCTTTGGATTCTATCTGACTGTGTTACCTCCATCCACATTTCTATGCATAACCCAACACTTCGTGTAAACAGGCTTCAACCTGCTCCACCCATAACTTTACAATGTTGAAGAAATATTCCTAGAAGTAAAATGATCCATAAAAACCCATTCCTGTAACAGAAAAAGGTAAATACTTATTTTTCCCACTGCCCATGAGATTAAAATTACAGATATGTTGGTTTCTCAGTAGACTTTTGGTTATCATTTCTACAGATTGGAGCAGCGATCAACTGTGTAGGCAGCAAGAAAGGAATTTAACTTCTTATACAGTTATAGCTTTTTACAGATAGTTTTACTCTGACAGGCTCACTTTAAATGTATGCTTTCGGGAAGGAGCTATAAAGGCTACATTTAAAGCAAATATGTCATGAGAGAAATATGCTTGTTGCCTTGAATTTCTGCTCACCTACTAGCTTTATTTGTTCTAAGTCACTGACACAGAACATGAATTTCTAGAAAAGGTCCTTATCACCATACTAATGTATGAGCTCAGCCTCAGCTGGTTTCGTTGACATTTTTTTAACCTACACATATGATATACTAGCAATATATGAGTAGCACGGTAAAGTACATTTCTGATTGTTAGCTTACCTAGACATAGCATGTGACCCCTAGATCAAAGGTCCTCACAAGTCATTGTTCGCTTATCTGCAAAAAGTTACGCGGTGACTATGAAAACTAGCATTTCATGTAATTTACTTAAATTACCTGAGCTGTGTAAGCTGTACCCAAAATGGTAAGCAGTGGACAAAGGACTGGTAATGCTTGTGATATCCCTGAAGATGATTTTTTTTCTCTACTACTGTCCTAAAATGTCTTGTTCTTTGCTGTGTCTTTGTGTGGAGGTGGCCATCTTGGCAGGCCTTGTTCCCAAGACATCCAAACAGTTACACAGTTGTGTTCATTAGACACAGGGTTGAAAACTAAAATGTTGCTTGTACTCCTGTAAAGAGATCAGGAAGATGTAACCTAGCAGTAGTCTATAACTATTGGTTTGGGAAACACTGGGGTAACCTATGCTTGGCTTATTGAAAACATATAATACACTAGAGGTTCAGATGCAAAGCTTCTCAGCATCTGCATAGAGGAGATTGTATTGCGCGTTAAAATTATTTGAAACCCACATACCCTAGACCAGTGATGGCAAACCTTGGCACCCCAGATGTTTTGGAACTACATTACCCATGATGCTCCACTACACTGCAGAGTGCCAGAGCATCATGGGCAATGAAGTTCCAAAATATCTGGGGTACCAAGGTTCGCCATCACTGTCCTAGACCTTCAATAGAATTACCATATTTGCGTCCAATACAATGACATATGTAAGGTCTTCTTTGAGTCATGTTTATGGGGTTTACTGACTTTCCATGGGGTTAATTTATATGTGTAAACATGGTGAACAATGATCCCACCGCTTGGTTCAAGGAGGCAGGGAGGCATTTTGTGAGATTTGGCCAGTAAAAGGTCTGGCTCCCTTACAGCCATAAAAGTCTTCCTGTAAATATTCACTGCTGTGAACACTTTCCTTGGAGGCTTTTTAACAAAACAAGGGTTTTCTCTGAAACGCACATCATTCATATTTTACATGGAGTCTAATTTTTACTCTTTTAGCACAGGCCAGTATTATATACAGTATTATATACAGTGCCAAGAACTACACGTGGGAAAATATTCTTTGACTTTAATTTTATTATCTTGTGGGCCAGACATATAACAAGTTCAGAATCTGTCCAATGCGATAAAACTTTTAAAAATATACCATTACAGTGATAATCGAATTAGAGAATGTACAGTCCCCAGTAGTGAATAGTAGTTGACCAGCATGCAAATTGTTTCCCTTGGCTGTCCCCTGTTTTGTACCGTGTGAAAGCTAAACATTAAAGACTAAACTTTTTTTTTTAGTTCTGGATAGAGTGGAGAGGGAATAGAAACCCTGTTAGTTTTTTTTTTTGTTTTGTTTTTTGACAGTCACTATTTTGCCAGTTGGGATAGTTGCAATAAAATTCTCATAACCATGACTTCTGTATGAATAGATGCTTCAAACTAATTTATGTAATTTTATCATAGTATGAAACATTATTTTATTTTTTGTGGATCTGAATGGAAACTCAATGTTAGTCTACTGGCAGGTGAATGTAAACTTAAATGTGATGGATCAGGTGTAAGAAAGTGCATGTCTGTTTACATCTGTCTGCACATAGACCACTTAGTGCAACATGCGGAGTAGCTGCAAGGCGCTTTAGAAGTGCGGGCCATGGTTTGCCTGGTGCAGAGCCTTGTACATGAAGACAGGAAGGCCCATTGCAGGGGAATGCCCATTGTGGAGGGAGCTAAACCAGAATGATTATTGCACAGGACCTAGATGGTGAATAAGGTCAGAAGCCCTTTAAACATTTTAACCCTGAGGTGCTCTTGTCCTATCAACCCATTTGAGGGTTAAGGGAAACAGCTGACCAAATACTGGGACTAGGTTACCAGCTCTTCTTTTCAAATTTGATGCCATTGTGCTGTTTTACACCTGTGCGTACCCCCCTAGTGGTGCCTCATGTGCATGCGCAGACTTGAGCACTCACTACATCTGTGCACCCTACCTGTTCCTCTGTGGACTTAGACTTCCAGCTAGCAACATCTCTGGGTCTCCTCCAAACTATGAGCACACAGGTGATTTGAATTGTGATACCTGGGTTGTTGCAGCTTACATGTGCCTGTCTTATACTGTTGCAAAGTTTGTGAGTACCCCTATGAAGATAAATTCACAAGCATGGCAGGTCATAAGCAAATAGGAGGGTCTTCCTAGCTGAGAATCAGCTTTTAGTCTTATTGGGGGTGGTAGTTCCTCTATACAGCATCTGGACTTCCAGCCACTTCAGTTTTCTTTAACTCCTTTAGAGAGGAATTTTCTGCCACTGTCAGATTTCATGGTCAGAATTTCTGACCTTGCTGAGGCAATAGACAACAGGGGTCACAACTTTGCCTCCCCAGCCCTTCCTCCAGACTTGGTCTTTGATTTCACCCTTAAGCCAGAAGTAGTACCTGAGAAGATAGATATTAAAACGGGAGCATCCCTTCTATGCCTGAGGTTGGGAAGGGTTCCTTTCATCCTCCTCCGTATTCCAATGCCACGTCTAAAGCCCCATACACACGGTCGGATTTTCCGATGGAATCTGTCCTATCGGACAATGTTGTCGGAAATTCCGACCGTGTGTAGGCACCATCGGACATTTTCCATCGGATTATCCGACGGACAAAGTTCTATCTCCTGGCTCTCAAATTTTCCAACAACAAAGTCCGATCACACCAATTCCGATCGTGTGTAGCCTAGTCCGACGGACAAATGGCTACGCATGCTCAGATCACATTACAAGTACAAAGCTATTGGCTACTAGCCTCTACGTAGTCCCGTCGTAGGCAACAAATGTCACCACGTTCAGAATGATCGGATTTTCCGACAACTTTGTCCGACCGTGTGTATGCAACACCAGTGTCGGACTAAATCCGTCGGAAAAAATCCGATGGATTTTGTGGTTGGATTTTCCGGCCGTGTGTACGGGGCATAAGACTAAAGTGTACTTTTGTAAGAAGACATCGCCCTCTAAGCTAACTAAGTGTGGTGCCCTCTTTACAGTAATTGATCTTCCTTATTTCCTGCTCCAAGGCATTCTAAGGAAATTTCCCTGCATTTCCCTGCTCTCTGCTGACATCACAGGAATCAGTCCAGGCACCGCATCATCACGACAATAAAGTCTAGATCTGCCAGGTGCCTAGACTGATACCAGTCTCATCCTCTCAGCGAGCTGCTGAGAGCCTGAAACAGCCTCTCACTGCCCCTCCACAGCTCAGTGCTCCAATGAGTACAGGGGGGGCTGAGCGGAGAGCTGCTGATTGACAGTAAGCAGCTCTCTGCTTGGGGAGCTGTAAGAACCAAGCCATCAGCGATGTTCGATCACTCGGTTCTCAGTGCAGAGGTGGCGGGGGACAGATGCAGCATCGAACCAGTGCTGCATCCATCAAGGTTCAGTATAAAGTTGAAAAAAAATCCCTTATTTCTCTTTTAACACGTTTGTTACGTTTTCTACCAGGTCAATGTTCAGGTCTCTTCTGTTGCCAGTTTCACGTATAAAGGTACTACAGGCTGATCTCTGAGGCTGTTGAGTCTCCTTGACTTGTTTATTTTGTGTGCCTGTTGACATTTTTTGCTGTGTTTTAAGGATAAAAGTTTGTTGCCATTCCACGAGTGGGGCAGTTTTGAAGTGTGACATGTTGGGTATCAATTTACTCGGCGTAACATTATCTTTCACAATATAAAAAAAAATGGCTAACTTTACTGTTGTCTTATTTTTTAATTAAAGTGTATTTTTTTTTAAAAAGTGTGATTGTAAGACCGCTGCGCAAATACGGTGTGACAGAAAGTATTGCAACGACCAGCATTTTATTCTCTAGGGTGTTAGAAAAAAAATATATAATGTTTGGGGGTTCTAAGTAATTTTCAAGCAAAAAAAAATTTAAATTGTAAACGCCACATCTAAAAAAGAGGACCGGTCTTAAAGTGGTTAAAGTGGAAGTAAACCCTCCTATCATTTTCAGCCAAGGAAGCTGCCATCTTGGCCTCTGTTCAATCTTCAACTGCCATGATGCTGCACATGTGATCAGTTATGACACCAGCCATTGGATGGTTTGACAGTTTGGTTGAAAGCATAGTCAATGTGACTGGTAGCATTTCCGGCATGCCATTTTTTTAAACTATTTAAATCAAAGGGTTTACTTCCGCTTTAAAGAAGCCCGCGTATTCTACTGTACTAGCAGGAAAATGGGATCTTTGACCTAAAATTCCTGGAGTTTAGTACAGGGCACATGTCCCTCCTCTCTGTTCTTGTGTTCTCCCTATTGCTTGCTACAAAAATTAGGCTAGCTGAGAATGAGAGGGGTTATATGGGTGATGTCCCAGCAGTTTTTTTAGCCAGTGTGTGGTGAACTGAAGGTAGCTGCATATAACCCAGTTGTAATGATTTAAATAGGCCTGTGTCCTGTACTTCTATATATTCATTTATACAGATTTTTTTCTTCAATTGTGAATGAAGACAAAACTAAAGCCAGCCAGCCATACAGGGTCCCTGCTGAAACTGACCAATTTTGATCCATGTAAGGGCAGGCTGGTTGTACATAAGTTGATATACCGACAACCAGCCTATCAGATTTCCCTTGTTCGATCTGCTCTGCTGACTATAGCCGGTAGCACTGATCAGTGTATTCTGACAACAGGGAAGTCTGCTGGAAGAGGCTAAGCTTATCACAAAACATCAACAGCATTGAAAGGAAGCGTTTAAAAATCGATCTATGTAATAATTTTTTTCAGGTCTGGAATAGAAAAACTGAATTACCTATATGTAAATTCTGCCAGTTTAAATTCACTAAGGGAAGCAATGACTTGGCAGTGCTTTATTCTCATTTATGGTATTAGTTTGCTTCAAACAGACAATGATGTTGCTAGTGCCCTTTATTTCAGGAAGTTCACAATGGACTTGCATTAACAACACTGCCATGCCAAGAATAAAGAATAGATTCACACAAACTCATTAAAGCATTTCATACAGGGAAGGACAGCGCTTTTCTTGGGGCTCTAGTGGCAGATCAGGGTGGCAGGTTTCACAAGGAAGCCAAATACAAAATGCTTACTGTGCCTGCTCCAAGCTAAACTTGTTTTTCGTACAGTTTCACTTCAAGCCCCATGCACAGACGGCATTTTTTTCCTCTCCTGGATGCCTATGGTCCAGGGAAGGGTAAAGCAGCATTAAAAACTCATCTAAACCTGTGTTTTGCAAACATGTTTAAGCAAGTAATTCTATTGGCCAGACTATTATTATTCTGGCCATGGGAATGAAGGAACACCCAAGCACTTGGCGCACCTAGCGCTAAAGCGTGTTTACACATGTTTAGATGATAGAATGCTCCTCTCTTGAATGCCCTGACCCTGTTTTTTTTCTGCATCTAAATGCCCCTGCCTCTAAATGCCTGTAAACACACATGGACACATTAGGGGCATTTAGAGGCTCAAAATAAAAGAAATGCAGAATTCCTTTAAAAGCATCCTAAGTGCATGAAGCCAAAAAATGCAACCTATGGAGCCACCATCTTCATGCTCCTTTTTTTTTATTTATGAGTAGCTGCGTTGGAACAAGAATGCAGGCTGGCTTTTATGGCTTTAGATACCTGGTCAGTCATTTACTTGGTAGCAAAGCATAGATGAGAATAACCACTTTTTAGCATTCGGAAAAGCATTTTGTATATGGATGCTTTCATTTTTTATCAATACAGATTCCCTTGAAGTGTTAGGTTATGTATGTCAAAGGACCTATCACAATGTCTGTAATTATGTGGGGGACACTGTTTGCACACATAGCTTGGCAATACTCCTCGTGGAAAGGAAACCTGACCTAAAGGGTACCTTCAGACAACTTGTGTTCTCAGCCATTAGCTAATACAGTTAAGAGTGCATGGGTTCATTTATTGTAAGAGAAATTTTAACAATTATTTTTTGCTTTTTAGCACAAACAATACCCCAGATGATGACTCCTTAAATCGTTATCCCCATACTGACCGAGCAACAGGTGGTCGCTACAGCAGAGATCCCAATTCTGTAAATTCTGTCCAGGGAAATTCCTTGGAGAAAAAGATTGAAGAACTTGAAAAGGTACCAGCTTTATTGAATTGCATGTTTTTTTTTTATTATGATCAACACTATAACTATATAAACACCATTTTTATATTGATTTTACAGGAGCTAGCGAAAGAAAGGCATGACAATTTAAGATTAGTCAAGTTAATGCAAGACAAAGAAGAATTAATTATGAAAATGAAGGAAGAAATTGACTTGTTAAACAGAGTAAGTATAAGATGAGCACTGCATACGATGTTTAGTACAAGAGTTAAAGCATATTATGATTCAGAATTAAGTTTTTAATTCATGCATGGCTCATAGGGTCCTGTTGGATACAACTTATTTATTAGCACTGTTTTGTTGGTGATGCTTGTTCATATATTTGTATATCCACCAAAACGTCTCGGTTTCTGATGCAGCCCAGACAATATTTTAAATCTTTTATTAGTTTTATTATTATTATGATCTTATACAGGATTTTTATAACAGTTTGTCCAGCGTTTTACAAACTAAAGGGAGAGAGTACAGTCCCTGGTGTCCTGCTCATGTGAACTTGCAATCACAAAAGTTCCATAACTTTTTCTTGCAGTAATAATGTATTCTTTCAGGGCCAGTTTACACAGGAATCGCACAGGAACTTCATTTTAGTGGGCTGCAAATAGAACTGGAATGCAGAAAAATTTGTCTTTGCACTCTTTTAAAAAAACACACCACACCAAATCCCTTATTATCATGTGATTTGGTGTCCACAGATTTACTACGTATGAGATCTGCATTCAGGTTGCTGTTAACATTACATTAGCACCCACAGCAGATCATAAGGGCAGTGCGTTTGAGCCCTGTGTGGGTACATTTGTGGAATACATTTTACTCTGAAACCGCGGTCTGGTGTGAATCATCCCTCCACAGTTTATGGTTGGAGACTATAACAAGAAATAAATAATATAAGGCTATAAACTAACAAGACACAAATATCCTCTAAGGCTAATAAATATATATTACCCATGGCCCTTTTCCCCCTAAATCCCCAGAGCTATTTTTAATGAGGCTCTATTGCTGCAGCACGATGGACACGCTGATGCAGTGTGCCATAACGTCCAGCATCATCTTCTGGAAAGAAGTCTTATGCGGCGTACACACGAAGGGACAATCCCGCGGGATTATCCTCTGGACTGAAGTCCAGCGGATAATCCCCTCGTGTGTGGGCGCCGGCGGACTTTTTGGCGCCAAAGTACGGCGGACTAAAGTTTCAGGTTTTGTTTTCAAATTATCCGCTGGACTTGGAAGTCCAGCGGACAATCCCGCCGTTAGTGGGCAAGTCCGCGGGACTTTTGAAATGAAGGGACTTGCCGCTCATCGGCAAGTCCGTTCATTTAGCACGTGACTTCAGGTTACGTAGCTAGCGTAGGCAGTTACTGCCGCCGCGCTAGCTCCGTGACCTGGCATGGATTTAAAGGGAATCCCCACGCCGAAAAAACGGCGTGAGGGTTCCCCCCAAATCCATGTCAGACCCTCATCCGAGCACGCAGCCTGGGAGGCCAGGAAAGGGGTGGGGACGAACGAGCGCCCCCCCCCCTCCTGAGCCGTACCAGGCCGCGTGCCCTCAACATGGGGGGTGCCCTGGGGAAAGGGGGGCCGTGCGGCCCCCCCACCCCAAAGCACCTTGTCCCCATGTTGATGAGGACAAGGGCCTCTTCCCGACAACCCTGGCCGTTGGTTGTCGGGGTCTGCGGGCGGGGGCTTATCGGAATCTGGGAACCCCCTTTAATAAGGGGGCCCCCAGATCCCGGCCCCCCACCCTATGTGAATGAGTATGGGGTACGATGTACCCCTACCCATTCACCTAAGGTGTAAAATGTAAAGTAAAAAAAAAACACCCACACTTTTGAAAAAATTGTTTATTGCACTGCTCCGGGGGTCTTCTTCCGTCTTGGGGGTCTTCTCGCCGGACTCCCCCGCCATTTACCAAGCTCTTTTACCGAGCGAGGGGAGTCCGGCTACCTTCTTCGTCGTCGCCGCCGTCTGGGGGTCTCGATCCGCCTTCGGGGGTCTTCTTCCGTCTTGGGGGTCTTCTCGCCGGACTCCTCCCCTCTCTTCTGCTCTTTTACCTAGCTCTTTCACGAGGGGAGGAGTCCGGCTACCTTCTTCGTCGTCGCCGCCGTCGTCTGGGGGTCTCGATCCGCCTTCGGGGGTCTTCCGGGGGTCTCTTCTGTTCTTGCGGCGGTCGTCGTCTTCCGCGCCGCCGGCGCCTTGTCCTTCTTCTTGTCCTTCTTGTTCTTCTTCTTCTTCCGATGTTGACCCGTCGCTGTCTCTGCCCGGAATGCCTGTGCCGATCTGCGCTCGGACTTATATAGGGACATGGGGGACAGGGTCACATGTTCATGTCACATGGTGACCCCGCCCCCTTGCGATGTCACAGTCCCAGCATCCTCCGGGACTGTGACAACACAAGGGGGCGGGGTCACCATGTGACATGTGCATGTGACCCTGTCCCCCATGTCCCTATATAAGTCCGAGCGCAGATCGGCACAGGCATTCCGGGCAGAGACAGCGACGGGTCAACATCGGAAGAAGAAGAAGAACAAGAAGGACAAGAAGAAGGACAAGGCGCCGGCGGCGCGGAAGACGACGACCGCCGCAAGAACAGAAGAGACCCCCGGAAGACCCCCGAAGGCGGATCGAGACCCCCAGACGCACGGCCCCCCTTTCCCCAGGGCACCCCCCATGTTGAGGGCACGCGGCCTGGTACGGCTCAGGAGGGGGGGGGGGCGCTCGTTCGTCCCCACCCCTTTCCTGGCCTGTCAGGCTGCGTGCTCGGATGAGGGTCTGACATGGATTTTAAATCCATGCCAGCTTGCGGAGCTAGCGCGGCGGCATTTACTGCCTACGCTAGCTACGTAACCTGAAGTTACGTTCGAAATGAACGGACTGCTCCGTGTGTGGGCAAGTCCGTTCATTTTCAAAAGTCCCGCGGACTTTTGGCCGGCGGATTATCCGCTGGAGAAGTCCGTGCGTGTGTGGGCAAGTCCACACCCTCGGAAAGTCCAGCGGACCTAGCCGGAAAGTCCAGCGGATTGTCCGCTGGACTTAGGTCCGCCGGGAAAAGTCCGTACGTGTGTACGAGGCACAACAGACACCTGTGCAGAGAGTATGGAAAGCATCTTGGGGCCTATAGTCCCAGAGCTGGGTGCATGTCAAAGATGGTGCCATGTATGGGAGCATGATCTAACTGGAAGGGCTAGAAATTGGCAGTTGATCTCTAAATAGCTCTAAAATACAGAAATGAATGCAGTTCTGTATTCATTGATACATACGGTAATTAAATTACTTTATTAAATGCAAGCAGTGTAAGTACCTGAGGATGACGTACTATCAGCCTCTCACAATCCCTGTAAAGCAGAGCTTTGAATGAGGAAATAAAAGCAGCATAAGAAGCCAGTCATTTCATATGCGAACAAGGAACACACTGATAGAAGTAAAAGGGTTAAGCTCATCACTGCGCTGCTTTACCTTCACTGTTCAGTCTCATGCTAGGGGAAGCCTAGGTTTAGAGGAAGTAGATTGAATGATGTTGGCCGTTTTTCAACCAGGTCTTATGCCGCGTACACGCGATTAGAAATTCCACCAGCAAAAGTCCGATGAGAGCTTTTGGTCGGAAAATGCGACCGTGTGTATGCTTCATTGGACTTTTGCTGGCGGAATTCCCACCAGCAAAAGATTGAGAGCAGGTTCTCTATTTTTCGGTCGGAAAAAGTTCCGATCGTCTGTAGCAATTCCGATGCGCAAAATTCCTATGCATGCTCGGAAACAATTTGACGCATACTCAGAATCATTGAACTTTCTCGGCTCCTCGTAGTGTTGTACGTCACCGCGTTCTTGGTGGTCGAAAGTTCAGAGAACTTTTGTGTGACTGTGTTTATGCAAGCCAAGCTTGAGCTGAATTCCGTCAGAAAAACCATCCAAGATTTTTCCGATGGAAATTCCAATCGTGTGTACGGGGCATGAGAAAAAGAATTACTGCAAGGTGCTGCTTCAGACTGAAGGTGAATATTGTGGCAAAAGCTGCTTTTTAAATTACCTTTTTAATAGAGCTTTATTAAACATTTTTGACTAGTGGCTCTTAGAAAATCTGTTCCACTAACCATGCAGCATATTGAAGGCAAATAGGCCCAATCCCGATCCAGGTTGAATCTGAGGTTCAAGTCAGAAGTGAATCAACCCACTTATCATGAAGTTAAAGGTATCATCAAGTAGTGGAGGCTCAGAAATGTTGTTCTTGGCGAATATGTGCAATCCACTTAGCGTATCAGTTGGTCCAATCCATTCTGAATTTCAAGTTCTGATCTGAATTAATTCACTCATCACACAAAAACCAATGGAGCACAAAATATGACTATTGTAGAGTTTAACCTCTAGTTGAAAGCTACTACAACTCTAATTCCAAAAAAGTTGGGACACTGTAAAAGCTACATAAAAACAGAATGCAATAATTTGCAAATCTCATAAACCTATATCTTATTCACAATAGAAAATAGGAAATATTTGTTCAAACTGAGAAAATGCACCGTTTTAAGAAACAAATAAGATTAAAAAAAAAGTTGGGACAGGGCAACAAAAATCTGGCAAAAATCTGGCAAAATACAACCCCATTTCCAAATAAGTTGTTGCAGGGCCATGTTTACCATGGTGTAGCATCCTCTCTTCTAAAGAAGCTTAGTTGCTAGGTTTTTGGGGGAGGAATGCTGTCCCATTCTTGCCTGAGCATAGGCTGCTATAAACCCTGGATATATCTTTTAACATTAATGGTGCCTTTGCAGATGTGCAAGCTTCCCATTCAATGCCCGCCCATGGTTGCCTAAAAAGAATGTCACATTTTGATTCATCTGACCACAGAATAGTTTTCCACTTGCAACAGACCAATTTAAATGGGCTTTGGCTCAGAGATTATGGTGGCGTTTGTGGATCATGTTCAGATATGGCTTCTTCTTTGCATGATAGACTTTACCTTGCGTTTTTTGATGACACTGCAAAGTGTGTTTACAAACAGTGATTTTTGGAAGCATTCCTGAGCCCATGCGGTTATGTGCATCACAGAATCATGTCTGTTACTGCAGTGCCATTTGAGGGCCTGAAGAGCATGAGCATCCAATATTGTGTTTCGGGCCTTGACCCTTGCACATTGAGATTTCTCCAGATTTTCAAAATCTTTTGATGATTATGTACTGTAGACAGCAAAACATTTAAAATCTTTCCAATTTTACATTGGGGGACATTTTTCAGGTGCCGTTTTTGACATATTGGCAAATCTCTGCCCTCTTTACTTCTGAGACACTCTGACTCTCTTAAGATGCCCTTTTTATACCCAGTCATGTTACTGACCTGTTGACAATCAACCTAATTAACTGCAAAATGTTCCTCCAGCTCTTCCTTTCCTACAGACTTAATAATGTACACTGATTTGGGTTATTTTCATCAAAGAAATGTAGCAGTATACAATTTAGCCTACATTTATGAATTTGCTAAATTTTATAACAGAAACAAAGTAAAACAGTTTTATTTATTTTTTTTCAAAATTGTCAGTCTGTTTTTGTTTATTTATCAAAAAATAAAAAACCCAGTGGTGATTAAATGCAACCAAAAGAGAGCTCTATTTATGTGAAAAAAATTATAAAAATGTCATATGGGTACAGTATAGCAGGGCGGAAACTAGGGGGGGGCAGGGGGGGCACCTGACCTGGGTGACGCATCTAGGGTGGAGCCGCCAGGGGTTCTGCCCCCACCTGCCCTGGAAACCGCTGCTCTCAGGGTGTCACTGCTGCCCAATCAAGTGTAAGGGACAGGCAGGTCTCCCTGGGGGGGGGGGGGGGGGGGGGAGGTGCAGTGAAGTCCCTGTGCTGAAGGGAGTGGTGCAGATGAGGCCCTGGACTGGGGGGTTGGAGAAGGCCTTGGGCTGGGGAGTGCGGAGGAGGCCCTGGGCTGGGGGTGCAGAGGAGGCCCTGACATGGGGGGGCACAGTGGACCCCCTCTGGACTTGGGGGATGCAGAGGAGGTCCTGGGCTGGGGGGGTGCAGAGGAGGCCCTGACCTGGGGGGGTGCAGAGGAGACCCTGAACTTGAGGGATGCAAAGGACATCCTGGGCTGGGAGGGTGCAGAGGAGGCCCTGACCTGGAGGGGAGGCTCTGGACTTGAGGGGGGTGCAGAGGAGGCCCTGGACTCGGGGGTGTAGAGGAGGCCCTGGATTCGAAAAGTGGGCTTGATAAAGGACCTGGACTCGGAGAGCAGGGTGCAAAGGAGGCTCTTAATTTTAGGTGGACTGTAAAGGAGTCCTTGGACTAGGAGAGGAGTGCAAAGGAGACCCTGCACTAGGGGGGTAGGTGCAGAGGAGGACATTGTGCTTCTCCTCTCAGCTGATGTCACAGAGTCAGTCCAGGCTGGGGAAAGATTGCAACCATATGGTTGGGACCCACTCGCATGCCTGGACCGGCACCCAGTTCAGCCTCTCAGCAAGCCGATGAGAGCCTGAGCTGGGCACTCCCGCCCCCTCCACAGCCCAGTGTTTCAGTGAGCACCGGGGAGGGGGGGGAAAGCAGAGAGCCAGAGACTGACAGCCACCAGCTCTCTGCTCAGGGAGCACTGAGAACTGAGTGATCGGCTGTTTGATTACTCGGTTCTCAGCCTTAGAGTCGGCGGCGGACAGATGCAGCATCTACCTAGGAAAGTATGATTCATAAATAAAATTCCCAAACCCGACATTTCCTCTTTCCTGCTATCTGGCCTACATGACAATTAGGCCTCATTCATATATGCGTATGCATATGCGTCCATGCCCAATGTGATGGCCGTGTACCCTGTGGGGATGCATGGTGTTCTGTGCATCTCTGTGCAGGCAGTCCAGTCAAAGTCAATTGGGACACAGAAGCTGCATAGATATTGTCGAATGTCAAAATTTAACATGCAGACAGGAAGGAATGTACAGTGGTGTGAAAAAGTGTTTGCCCCCTTCCTCATTTCCTCTTCCTTTGCATGTTTGTCACACTTAAGTGTTTCGGAACATCAAACCAATTTAAACAATAGTCAAGGACAACACAAGTAAACACAAAATGCAATTTGTAAATGAAGGTGTTTATTATTAAAGGTGAAAAAAAATCCAAACCATCATGGCCCTGTGTGAAAAAGTGATTGCCCCCTAAACCTAATAACTGGTTGGGCCACCCTTAGCAGCAACAACTGCAACCAAGCGTTTGCGATAACGTGCAATGAGGCTTTTACAGCGTCCTGGAGGAATTTTGGCCCACTCATCTTTGCAGAATTGTCCTAATTCAGTTACATTAGAGGGTTTTCGAGCATGAACGGCCTTTTTAAGGTCATACCACAACATCTCAATAGGATTCAGGTCAGGACTTTGGCTAGGCCACTCCTAAGTCTTCATTTTGTTTTTCTTCAGCCATTCGGTGGTGGACTTGCTGGTGTGTTTAGGATCATTGTCCTGCTGCAGAACCCAAGTTCGTTTCAGCTTGAGTACACGAACAGATGGTCGGACATTCTCCTTCAGGATCTCTTGGTAGACAGCAGAATTCATAGTTCCTTTTATCACGGCAAGTTTTCCAGGTCCTGAAGCAGCAAAACAGCCCCAGACCATCACACTACCACCACCATATTTTACTGTTGGTATAATGTTCTTTTTCTGAAATGCAGTGTTCCTTCTACGCCAGATATACTTGGACACACACCTTCCAAAGAGTTCCACTTTTGTCTCATCGGTCCACAGAATGTTGTCCCAAAAGTCTTGGGGATCATCAAGATGTGTTGTGGAGAAATTGAGACGAGCTTTGATGTTCTTTTTGCTCAGCAGTGGTTTTCTCCTTGGAAGGCCATTTTTGCCCAGTCTTTTCCTGATGGTGGAGGCATGAACGCTGACCTTAACTGAGGCAAGTGAGGCCTGCAGTTCCTTGGACGTTGTTGTGGGGTCTTTTGTGACCTCTTGGATGAGTCGTCGCTGCGCTCTTGGGGTAATTTTGGGCGGCCGGCCACTCCTGGGAAGGTTCACCACTGTTCCATGTCTTTGCCATTTGTGGATAATGGCTCTCACTGTGGTTCGCTGGATTCCCAAAGCTTTGGAAATGGCTTTATAACCCTTTCCAGACTGATAGATCTCAATTACTTTCTTTCTCAATTGTTCCTGAATTTCTTTGGGTCTCGGCATGATGTGTAGCTTTTAAGGATCTTCTGGTGGACCTTACTGTGTCAAGCAGCTCCTATTTAAGTGATGCCTTGATTGTGAACAGGTGTGGCAATAATCAGGCCTGGGTGTGGCTAGAGAAATTGAACTCAGGTGTGGACAACCACAGTTATAGTATGTTTTAACAAGGGGGGCAATCACTTTTTCACACAGGGCCATGATGGTTTGGATTTTTTTTCACCTTTAATAATAAACACCTTCATTTACAAATTGCATTTTGTGTTTACTTGTGTTTGTCCTTGACTATTGTTTAAATTGGTTTGATGTTCCGAAACACTTAAGTGTGACAAACATGCAAAGGAACAGGAAATGAGGAAGGGGGCAAACACTTTTTCACACCACTGTATGTATCCAAATGCATAGTGTCTGCATTCGGATCTGTGCACCCACTTCTATAGGTGAAGCTCTCTGGTGGATGCAGATGCAGCAAATCAGCATATCCTCCTGTCTCAGCGCCCGTCCGAATGAGCCCTTGGGGGAATTTATCAAGACTAGAGCAGACAGAATTTGGAACAGCTGTGCATGGCAACCAATCAGCTCATAGCTTTCATTTTTAAAGCGGAATAAGCTGAAGATAGAAGCTGATGCTTTGTTAAACTGGTTGTAAAGGCACAAGCTTTTTAATCTTCATGCAATCTATGCATGAAGGTAAAAAGCCTTCTTTGTGCAGCAGCTGCCCCCCAGCCCCACCTAATTCTTGAGCCCCCTCTCGATCCAGCTATGTCCACGAGAGCCTTGGCTGTCTGGGGACTTGCACTCCTGATTGGCTTTTGGCAGCAGCGGGAGCCATTTGCTCACACTGCTGTCAATCACAGCCAGTGAGCCAATCAGAAGAGGGAGGGAGTGAAGTCGAGCCATGGCTACGTGTGTGAATGGACACACAGGGCCGCAGCTCAGGAGCATGCCTGCTTGGGCACCCCCATAGCAAGCTGCTTGCTGTGGGGGCACCCAGAAAGGAGGGGCCTGGAATGCTTGCAAGGGATCCAAGATGAGGAGGATCCAAGCTGCTTTGTGCAAAACCACTACACACACAGCAGTTAAGTATAACATGTTTATCATTTAGAGAGAAAAAAAACAAGACTTTAATATCACTTTAAGGTTAGCTGTGTGTAGTAAAGGATATGCAATAGAACAGTTTTATTTTTTAAATGAGTGTACTGAGGTTTGTACTGTCTGCAATATAGTTGCTTGTGGCACAGTCATTAAAGCATATGGCCCTTTAGGCCCCTCCCACTGTTGATGAAATCTGACCACACCCACAGTGTTGGCATGGCACCGTATATTGTCCTGTCCCGGGTGCCAGATGTGCTAGCTACGCCACTGCAGTATAGCATGACCGTACAAATGTCTTACAAAGTGTGACAGCCCTGAAAGCTGAAAATTGGCCTACCACTGTACCTGTTAAATCCTTAACTTAATTTATATTACGCAGAAAGCACAGGGAGACACAGGAACACCCATATTGTAGCGGGATGGGTGACACTATAAGGTGGATAAACAATTTTCTCTTAAAGTCCCAAAGGAAATAACATCAGTGGATGCATCAGCAGACCATAATCTGCAATAGCTGTTTTGAGGGGAATGACCTTTTAGTCTTTTGATCTTTGAACCCAAAGTGCTTACCATCTTTTCTGAATAAATTGTAACTATAACCGGACAATTGGAGGAGGGATCAGTGATGCGTCAACATCACGCCCGGCACTGCAGGAACAAACCGCAAATGACTGATAGTGAACGGGACTGACTGGGTGATTGAACAGCCTGGGTCCTCTTACTGCAGCTCATATCCTAAAACTACACAGGGGCTGTTACACAACCGGTGGCCTTGGGAAGCAGTGACATAGCAGTCCCCGTCTTACTAACAGGAAATCGGGGGCAGTGAGCCATATAAAAATAAGGATCATTCAGTGATTTCTTACTGCTGCAAGGAATGAAAAATAAGCATATATCTTTGAGCATTTAATAATTAAAACCATGCTTTTGGTAATAACTGATTATTTGAATTGTGTTTAGCAGTGTATAATATTTATTTCATCCTGACCCTTTTCCCTTTTAGGCTTGTTTGCTGGGCTTAAAAACCTACATATATTTATACTTTGAAAGCTTGCAGTTTATAGCAGTGTACTTTACACAGTGGCTCTGTAAAATAGTGTTTTTATTGGATGTATTTTTCATTTCTTTTTTTTTTTTTTTAAGGATTTGGATGATATAGAAGATGAAAATAAACAGCTAAAGCAGGAAAATAAGACCCTTCTGAAAGTTGTTGGCCAGCTAACAAGATAGATGAAAAGTTTGCTGTGGAACAAACACTACTGATTATTTTTCTCTTGAGAGGCGGGTGTGTAGGATAGGGGAAATTGGTTAAGGGAATAAGGGGATCTTAAGTCAACCTCTTCGATGAAGGGGTACACCCAACGAATGGTCAAGATTGTATATTTATTAATATAGACTGTGTTCTTGAGAGTATGAAATTGCACCAGATTTTGAAGATATAACTTTTTGTGATAAAACATGATTTTGCACTGTCATAAAAAAAAAATATTTGACAGGTTTAAATGTTCAGCCTCCAATTTAAGTGATGTGGAATTCATCTTTTTCTATGTTTTTGGGTCAAATGTGTTTTTTCACACTTCTCAATCATAACTTTAGAGCTTAAACACTAATTTGTTAAATACATGCAAGTCAGACAAGCCCAAGTTAAAAACAGCGGACAGACAATTGTCAACCCAGTGTCTGGAGAAATCCCCGGAGGACAAAGGGTGAAGGAAGAGGAATGTAAACTTAGTCACCGGAATGGAATGTCTTCATGTCTGGAGAGACCTAATCTTTACATGTAGAATGGGGAATCTTGGACATTTTTCATTTCTCTATACCCTTGTACATGTCACTGAACACATTTTCATTTGTAGAACTCTTTGCATGGGAATATGATACTGACTGATAAATACAGAAATGTGTATTGATGTATATGCTAGTCGCTAGCCTCCTTCAGAGTAATATAACTAACTTTAACATTGTTTTACTCCTCATGTGTTTGTGTGCCCACGGATCCTTTTAATTCTCCATGCTTTTTAAAAAAAATATATTTTTCATACATACTGCTTTCACGTTTACCCCTTGCCTGGGGAAACGGTAGCAACGATTTTATAGGCTGGTCCAATATTGCATAGTGCTTTTTATATTTGTTAGGGATCTGTGATCACTGAGACATGAGGCACAAAGGGCACAATTGTAGGATTACCTCATTTATGGAGTGCTTTCCAATTTTTATATGGTGACCCATGTTCCTTTCAATAAGCATGCTGTTGGATTAACAAGTAATTAGATGTAATCAAATGCTAAAGAATACTTAGGCCACAGTTAATTCCTGCTTTGGCTAAACAGACTCTTGATCTCATTGTGAAGCCGTGTTTTAAACAGAAGTTTGATATAACTATAATCAAGATGCTGCAAGAACCATGCTTAAAATTTAATTTTTGTGTCTGCACCAACTACTATTAAATGGGTAATTAAAATTGCCAGCGTGGCAGTACTTTGGTGTAATGAATTCTGAGCTTAGAAGAAAACTGTGTTCTGATTGAGAAAGTTATTGGTTTTCTCTTGCATTTTGGGCATGAATAGCACAATACCCTTCACATTACATCAGTAGACCATAATACCATGGATTTTGGTAAAGCTGGAAGCATTTCAGTTTTATGCCTACCAAGGTATTCCTTATGTCAGGGATATGCAATTAGCGGACCTCCAGCTGTTGCAGACAAGTCCCATGAGGCATAGCAAGAATCTGACAGCCACAAGCATGACACCCAGAGGCAGAAGCATGATGGGACTTGTAGTTTTGCAACAGCTGGAGGTCCGCTAATTGTATATCCCTGCCCTATGTTCAAAGCTCAACTTCTAATACTACAGATGTGCCCTTTCCTGTACATACAACTGGGCCCTGTACCACTGCAAATGTGTATGAATAAAAAAAATATATATAGACAAATGTATATAATTATCAGGTTGTGTAGTAAAAAGATATTAAAATAAATATTTATATCATACTAGCGGAAGTCATTAAATTCCTATTAATATGAACCTCCTTTATTTCTGTGAGCAGCAGCGAAGAGAAATTTTTTGCTCAGGGCTGTCTGTGAGTAATCTTACAGGTGGGGAGAGTAGAAACCAGCCAACGCTCGGCCCCTGTGTTCTGGAGTCGGTCCGACAGAAGTCAGCCATTCAGCTGGCTTCTGTCGAATAGGCATGAGCGAACAAGGTCTGCTGACTGGCTCCCAATCAGCGCTCTCAGCCATTGACCGGTGTATTTTGGTGGAGGACCACCCTGCTGGGTTGAACAGAAAAAAACTACTAGTGTGTACGAGGATTAAAGTGATTGTAAACGATCACCTTGTAAAACAACCCATTCAGTTTAAAATGCAAATGGAAAGCAAAACGTTTTTATATAGATATTCAAAAAAAACATTATAAATACCCTTTTTTATAAGTGATCGCATTCCCTCTGTTCTCAGCTGCATAAGAGCTGGGGGAGGAGAAGCAACAGCACACTGAGCTTGTAAGGGAATGGCTGTTCAGTGGGGGGCATGTCAAGACAAGTCTGATCATTGGGGAGAGCACACCAAGTTCTCCGCATAGCTATAGAACTGACCACAGTGTGTTCTCTACTTAGTGTGGTCAGTTTTTAATAGGAAAGCAGAGGGACTGGCAGGAACTTAAAGGAAGCAATACAAAGAGAACAGGAGACGTTCTCATACAAGTACATGGTACAGCAGCAAGCACATAGGAATATGAAGTGTTGGGGTAACAAACGCTTTAAGGAAGCAAAATATGAGCATCCATTTATTTCTTCTTCTTCCCAACCACATGGGTTAATGCAATTACATTGATTTTCTTCTTCTCTGTGTAGGGCACACACTGACAAAAGCCAGTTTCTATCCTGTGGGCATGGAAATGATTGCTAAGCAGCAAAGATTTCAAATATCCTGGAAAAAGATAATGTGCAATAGAACATAATGTTGATACTAGTTAATCCCTGTGTGGCCTGATTATTGCAATCAATAGCGTATAAATAACTTGCAGTGTATCACTACATTTTGCCTATGTAATGAGCTAGTGTTAATAATATGTCATTTCCTGGATGGTTTACAGTAAGTTAGCAAGAACAGGAATTGGAGTTAGTGAATTTAAATCAGTTTCATATTTCTAAGTCACCTTATTTGGGCAGCCCAATACATTTATATTCCTTACATGTTGTACCTGAGTGTAAATAAGTAGGAAAGTCACTCTATTGTGGCAGGTTGTCAATAAAATGATGGGATGACCAATGTTGTGTTTGTTATAATTAATGACTTCAGTGCTATAAATAATTGCATGCTTTAGCCTGGGTAATAATTGTGTGTTGCTTGTATTAATACATGTAAGCAAAATCTGGCAATACGCTGTATGTGATTTTCACTACAAGTGGGACAGTCAGAAATGTACACAAGAAGAACACAAAAATGGGTTTTCCAGACTGCTAAAAAATGTCATATGTCCAGTTGGTCACTGGGTCACTTTTCCCTACAAAAAGTTAAGTTTCTTTATGACCAACTGATCCAAGAGGCACACAATTCACAAAAACATTAGTATGTAGCATTTATATTTCCTTGCTTTCCGCTACATTTAGTGATCACATTTTTTTTAATTCAATAAAGCTTTTATCACATGCAATTTGTATTATCAGTTTTCATAGTAAAATCAATTCACTGGTTTTCAGAGCGAGTTTCTATGGGTTGTCATTGAGGAGAGCTGAAAAACAAGCCACTCACGGTGCAGATAAAATGTCATAAGACAGAGTACTCATCTATGAGAATAAGAGGTTATAAGTAGTTGTGTTTATTTCATAAGAAGAAGAATTCCACACCAACATGATATTTCATTTTGTGATTTGAACATTTTGATTGTTAAATTATCACTACATAAAATAAGACACATTTGTAAAATAACGAATACAGATTTGTGAATTGACAAGTTTGTTGGAAATTGTTATAGTGTTACTGGGACAAGTAGCATATGTAGAACTGTGTTATCATCCATAATATCTGCTAGTCAGTTTGCCTATCGCAGCAGTGGCACAAAGAAACACTAAATACTTTTAATGCAGATCGTTAAGTGAAGTGTTACTAAACTGATTCACAATATCTGGTCTCCCACAGTACACAGAACATGGAAATGCAATCATTTTAGTAAATATAAACTGCTAAATACCTTTTCTCATCAGCAGTATATAGCAGTCTTGTGACTTCTATCTGTGTCTGGTTAAAGCTTGTAAGAGGAGTTTTCATATTGCACTGGCTGTCTTATCAGGATCCACGACCCCTGACCCTCTGTCTGGAAATTGCCGATTGGCCCTGTGCTGATCACATGCACTCTCCCAAGAAAAAAATACTCTCTAGCAATACACACCAAACTGAGCATGTGCAGCCTTACTCCATTAACTCTGTCTTATCCGGACATGTTGTGGGGGCAATGCAAGAAGGGGAGGATCTGTGAATCCAGCCTAAACAAGATGGTAGTACAACATGTTAACTTTGTTAGCCAGAAAAGCCTTGTCTGTTAACCTCCCTGATTTACGGTATTTACACTTTGTTTCTTGAGCCTGATTTGAGCTGTCTTCATGGTTAAGACCTGGAAAGTTTAATTCGAACCTCTCTGAGAATCCTATCCTCCCATTAGGGAGATGGCAGTTGGTGGAGCTTAGTCATGAAGTGTGAAAACGCAAGCCACTGTGACAAAGTGAAACTGTCATAGAGGTGCACAGAATTGCTCCTCTGGTTGATAAGTGTCATAACAGGTATTTTGTGGTGTCTGTTCTTGGTTTAGATTCACTGTACACATAAAAATATACAGTTCTATTTGAATTTATATTGTGATTACACCTAATTTTGTGTGTGGGGAATGGTGTAATAGTAATATAATACAATAGTTGTTTCAATAACATTTAACATAGAGGTTCTGCTATGTAGGTAACAGATATAAGGTGCTCCGCTACATGCTCTATAAAGTGGTAGGTTTGCATAAAATAAATGACTATAAAATAGTCCGGCATGGACTGGCCCACCGGAGGATCCTCAAGAGGCTCTCATATAAAAAAATATAAGGACTTTGATCCATCCCTAGCACAGCACTGCACATCTACCCCTCCAGTTCTGCCCCCTTTCAGTAGTGGCCACCTACCTTCCATTTTACAGATCTGAACTCGAAAGAAGGGAAAGGGGCCAATGGCAATTCTGAGGGTACATGGAACAATCTCATGTTTAAAAAGATGGCAGGTGATTCGACTGTTCACTGATAGTAACTGTGACAGGTGAGTTGTGGGGGTGCTTGAAGGAGGTATGCTTGAGTTGCTATATTTCTTCTCAGTACAGAAAACTGGAGGCCATATATTGCTATGGTGTTTAACTTAATCTTGGTAAAAATACAGCTTGTGGGGAAGGCATGTTAGTAATGGGGGGATTACTGCTGACTTGTGCTGTTAAGTCTGGATAAGACTCTGGATATGGTGCAGTAATTTAGGAGTATTTTGTAAGTAGGGACAAGGAATGTGGCATATGTATTTGTATCGCATACGGGAACCGCATGTGATTTTGAACAGGAATCTCAATGCATGTGATTCTTCAGCAGTGCGATTTGAGCCATTATTCTGTATGGCTCAAATCCGCACCAAAATCATGATCTGTATGTAGGATCTACATATCGCACTGCATTTTGCAAACCGATTCAGGGTGTCATTAACATACACAGCAGTTCATAGGAACGGGGTGTGATTCGGTTCCAGTGCGGAATCCACACAGAATCTAAAACTGGAGCATGCAAAATCAGCTTTCAGTTTTTTTTTTGTCAAAGCGTAATTGAACAATCTAAAGTTAGAAGCTGATTGGCTACCACGAACAACTGCACCAAATTTTGCACTCTCCAGTTTTAGTAAACAAACCCCACTGCGTTATGTGAGTAGACTCAGACACTAACCACAGCCCTTAAAGCCATTCTCAATATTCAGCGCAATGCAGCTGTGCCCACTTTTCACTTCTGTGCTCACTGCATTTTATCCCTGCACCCATGTGTCTCTCTTCTACTGGTTGATTATACATGTGATGTGCTCTTGGTGCTGGGTAATATAAAGGTTGTTGTAGCTTGATATCATATGTATAATGTGTAGGCAAACAGCAAAAATCCCACCACCCTTTCCTGCTCACACAAATCCACAACCATATTGGAGCACTACAGGCTTTGAGGTGGGCCCTCACTTGTTTCCTCTGGTAGACACCAGATAGTTCATTGTGACCTAGGATACAGACAGTCCTTTTGTGTGCTGGACCATTGCATTTTTTTGAATGTAGCTTTGTGCATTATTTTCACTAGTAAAGTACATATGTATTTACACTCCAAGCAAGCACTTTTTTCTAGACGTAAGGCCCATACACACGATAAGATCAGAAGAAAAATTGTGTATGACGAACGATCAGCCGATTATCCGATTGTTAGTATAGTGCTTTTGACAGCCGATTTCGACTTTTCGGACAACAAAATCTGAAGGTACGTACCTGTACGTTTTTCATGCTCCCTGGTCTAGGGTGCGCACGTGCACTGCTGGCAACTCGCTCCCGCTGTGATTGAACGATGCCCGCAATTGTTCTCGAGAATGACAGAACGGCAGTCTGCCTATGTAAATAAGGCAGATCATCGTTCTGTCAGACAGGGAGAAAGAGATCTGTGATTTCTACTAATCAGGAACACAGATCTCTCTCTTTGTCTAGTGTCAGCATCCCCTACACAGTTAGGCCCTTTTCACACTGGGGCGGTGGGTTGCGTCGGCGGCATTTTACCGTCAATTTCATGTCGCTTTTACCCCCGCCGAGAAAGGGTTAAAACCAGCCTTGAAAGGGTTAAAACCACCCGCAAAGCGCTACTGCAGCAGCGCTTTGCCGGCGGTATAGCCACCCTGCATATTGAAGGAGCGGTATACACACCGCTCCAAAGATGCTGCTAGCAGGACTTTTTTAAGCATCCTGCCAGCGCACCGCTCCAGTGTGAAAGCCCACAGGGCTTTCGCATTGGAGAGACAGGAGCTGCTCTTTCAGGGTGCTTTGCAGGCACTTTTTTTAGTGCTGTAGTGCCTGCAAAGCACCCCGATGTGAAAGGGGTTAAGTAAACACACCCAGGGAACACATTTAACCATTTGATTGCCCCTGTTAACCCCTTCCCTGCCAGTGTCATTTATACTGTGACAGTAATAGTGCATTTTTTTTAGCACTGATCACTGTATTGGTGTCACTGGTCCCCAAAAAGTATCACTTAGTGTTCAAATTGTCTGCTGCAATGTCGCAGTCTCGCTAAAAATCGCTGATCGTCTTCTTTACTAGTAAAAAAAATATCTATCCCATAGTTTGTAGACACAATAAGTTTTGCGCAAACCAATCAATATACACTAATTGGGATTTTTTTTTACGAAAAATATGTAGCAGAATACAAATTGGCCTAAATTGATGAAGAGATTCGATTTTTTACATATTTTGTATTGGGTATGTTTTATAGCAGAAGGTAAAAAATATTGGTGTTTTTTTTCAAAACTGTTGCTCTTTTTTTGTTTATAGCACAAAAAATAAAAACCGCAAAGGTGATCAAATGCCACCAAAAGAAAGCTCTGTTTGTGGGGGAAAAAAAGGACATTGATTTTGTTTGGGTACAGTGCCGTATCGCAAAAAATGGCCTTGTCATTTAGGGGGTAAATACTTTTTGGGCTGAAGAGGTTAATTAGTACATTTTTTCGTCGTTCTAGTATGCACAAAAAAAAAATGGACGATTATTCGTCCGATAATCTCATTGTGTTTACCAGACTTAAGTGTGTTAGCCTAGGTTCACATTGGTATGATTTGGCATGCGATTTGACATGCCAAATCGCATGCAAAATCAGCGGCTATTGCTGGCAAAGGCACCGCCTGAATTTGGTGCGGCGCCAACTTTGCAGCGCTGCACCAATTCCAAAAAGTAGTTCCTGTACTACTTTTGGCAACTTATGGGGGCGATTTGTATAGACATCCGCACAGATGTCTGTCAAATCGCCCATGAAGTCGTACTGCATTGCCAGGCTGAAATCGAACTTGCACAATTTCAAACCCTCGGCAAAGCGAACCTAGGCTAAATGATAGTAATTCCTTTAAATCAATGAAAGATCCACAGGGGTTAATTTACTAAAACTGGAGAGTGCAGAATCTGGTGCAGCTGTGCATGGTAGCCTATCAGCCAAACCCTGGAAGCTGATTGGTTTCTGTGTAGAACTGCACTAGATTTTCCACTCTCTAGTTTTAGTAAATCAACCTCATGGTCTTTCTGGAAGTCTGGCAGCATCTAGTGGCAAAAAGATGTAACTTTGGGAGACCGCACTGGATTTAATTTAAAGGCCCCTTTCACACAGGCGGTCTGTTCAGGTCCGCCTGTCAGTTTTTTTGGCAGACCTGAACGGACCCTCCATAGACCCCTATGGAGGGACGGGTGTCAGCGGTGACATGTCCGCTGACATCCGACCCGCTCCGATCCAAAAAAGTGTGATGGAGGAAAAAGCTATTTTTCCATCCGTCATCGGATCGGATGACGACGGACTCTACGGTCCGTCTTCATCATATCGCCCATAGGGGAGAGCAGCGCTCTGACAGGTCCGTCCCTGCATAGAGTGCAGAGACAGACCTGTCACCTTCCTGCACAGCGGGGGATCGACGGAGCGATCCCCCGCTGTGCAGAGCAGGCTCCGTACACGCACACGTCCGTGTGAAAGAGCCCAAATAGTGCAGCAAAATCATTTTTTTTGTATTCCTAATAGTGATGGACTTTTCAATTTTAAATATATAACGTATACCTAGATAAAATACACTACAGAATACACCTTTTCTTCTCATCTTCATAACATATGAGGGTGTGTTTTGTAGTTCAGCAACAGAGGACGCTTGCAGAGTTTCAGTGCAGTTGTCAGTTCTCTACAGGGTGTTCAAAGCTCATTGGATTTCTGGCAGGATCGGCAGGTATTTTTGCAGTGTTTGAGACATTTTAAAGACACAAAATATTGGGATATATGTAGGCATTACAGAGATGTACTGAAATTTTTTATTTTATTTACTTTATGTGGACTACCAACAGGTCTGTGCTGCTTTTCTTTTATCTAGAAACATTATATGGCATCTTGTTAGATACCTCCTTTATCTGCATTGATTTAACTGAAAATGCTTTTCAAACTGGATTGTTAAGCAATGTATCTCTTTTGTAACAAATTTGCATGGCAGAACATTGTACCATTGTACTCTTTAAGCAGGCCTTGCCCAATTTTTATGCATCATTGATTTTAAAAGTCCACTGCGATTTCCTGCCTGCCATTGATGAAAAAAAAACACCTATGTATGACAATTGAACCACAAAAGCAACTTTTGTTCTCATGAACAAAGATATCTATATTTGAGTTTTTTAACCATGAGTAGTAGTGAATATTTTTTTTTCAATATGGGCACTTAAAAATCTGTGCTGAGGAAATATGGGGGGAAAACTCTAAATCTGAATGTTTGTTACATGTCAATGAGTCAGAAAATACTGAAGATATTGGGTTTACTTGACTATGAGACAACTAGCATTTCCAAAAAAAAGCAGCCATTTATGACAACCTCTTTATTTCCCCACCTATACATTACCCTTAAGGTTTTTGTAAACCTATTCTTTAAATAACAAACATGTTATACTTACCTGCACTGTGCAGTGGTTTTGCACAGACCAGCCACTCCTGGCTCCTCTCCCTGTCAAGTGTCCCCTGTAGCATGCTGCTTGCTATTGGGCACTTGTGTGGGCTCGATCCAAAGCCGCACTCTGTGTGTCCATTAACACACACAGCACAGCTCTGCCCTACTCTCTCCCCATTGACTGTGATTGACAGCAGCGCTGCCTCTGTCCAGTGAGTAGAGAAAGAGCAGAGAGAGAGCTGGATCAAGACCAGGGTCAGTAAAGTATAAGGGGGTGGGGGGAGAGCTGCATACAGAAGGTTTTTAGCCTGATGCAGAAAATGTAAAGGTAAAACAAAACAAAAAAAAACTTCTGCCTTTAGAACCACTTTAACCACATGATGACCGGGCCATAGCCGAAAGATGGCTTCAGCGCGGTCGGCTTATTCTGGGTGGACGTCTGTGGGACGTCCTCCCATAACCTTGCTCCCGCGCGCCCCCGGGAACATCCGTGATAGCGACTGTTTACCACGTGATCGCTCCATCAAATGACAGAGTGATCACATGTAAACATACCGGCATCACATCATGACGCTGGTTCCTCCCTCCCCTCTCTGTACCGATCGGTACAGTGAGAGGGGTTAAGCGGAGAGGGGGAGAGATGACAGCACCGCTGTGGGCTGGTTGTGTAGTGCCCACAGCGCTGCTCAGTGACAGCTACTCTGCCAGCACTGTGCAATACTCTACCAATACTGTGCAATACTCTGCCAATACTGTGCAATACTCTGCCAATACTGTGCAACACTGCAATACTCTGCAATAAATTTTAATAGAAACAAAGAATTTTTTTTTTTTTTTTTTTTTACCGAATTTTCAGTCTTTTTTGATTTATAGCGCAAAAAAAAAAACAGCGGTGAATAAATACCACCAAAAGAAAGCTCTATTTGTGTAAAAAATGAATTTGGGTACAGTGTTTCATGACTGAGTAATTGTCATTCAAAGTGTGAGAGCACCGAAAGCTGAAAATTGGTCTGGTTAGGAAGGGGGTTTAGGGGCCCAGTGGGTAAGTGGTTAACATTGTTGGCACACAAAAAAGTGTAACAACTCTTCAAAAGAAGCTGAACAAATGTAATCTCTTTGGTGGGTAGTGACTCCTAAGAACGAAGATGTGTCCTGCTCCTGCAGTGATGTAGCATGGAACCTTGGCACACAGAAGGGCACAGCTGTGGTAGTACTTGAAAAGAGAAAACTCACTTCCTGACTTTATAAAATTTTTTGCCGGGAGCATTTTTTACATTTTGCTCATTATGGTGACAAAGTCACTTTAAAGAATCCCAAAAAAATTCATGACCTCTTTATACTCTGCCTCGTTCATGAACACAGCTCTGGTAGCATTGAAGCCTTTGACAAACTATCTCTAATAGAGCATATGTTTTGATAGCATTTTTCATTAAATCTTAATGTTCAGTAAATCTTGTACAGTGCTGGATGGATTGAGTTTACCAAACAACAAAGGTGGGCTCATGCTGAAAGAAGCATTAACAAATTATAAAAAAATTTAAGTACATTTTTATGTTGTCCAAATGGGCAACTTTTCTTTCATATTTCTTAATTTTTACAATATCCACTAATTTAATTTATTCTGCATTTGTGTCGATGACCTTCGTATCTAAACATCATAAGTGCAAAAAAGGTTATGTAAGAGGGTGAAACTCTTAGAAAATCTTACAATTTATTTAAGGTATAACTGAATTTTTACTATGACTTATACCTGTCCCTACAGCCAATATGATGGGATAACTTTACTCAAGATAAGGCCCATTTGCTTGCAGATTCCTAATTCTGTCAAATCTCTTGTGTCACAAGTTGCATCTGGGAGACAGTATGCATGTTTACCGGAAAAAGAGCAGATAACCATCCATATTCCCAACTTACACGTTCCTGGAAAAGGCTCAAGGATACTGGGTGCTACAGCAACCACCATCTGGAGACTGGCTCATGCATGCCACAATGTGGGTTATTTACGAAAGGCAAATCCCCTTTGTACTGCAAGTGCACTTGGAAGTGCAGTCGCTCTAAATCTGAGGGGTAGATCTGAAATGAGGGGAAGCTCTGCTGATTTTATCATCCAATCATGTGCAATCTACAGCGACTTTACTTCCAAGTGTACTTTCAGTGCACTTGCAGTGCAAAGTGGATTTTCCTTTAGTAAATAACCCCCAATGTAGATATTTGCCAGCACACCACAAATCTCCACAAATCTTTAACCTCTTACCCACTGGGCACTTAAACCCCCTTCCTAACCAGACCAATTTTCAGTTTTCGGTGCTCTCACATTTTGAATGACAATTACTCAGTCATGCAACACTGTAGCTATATAAAATGTTTGTCCTTTTTTTCACACAAATAGAGCTTTCTTTTGGTGGTATTTAATCACGGCTGGGTTTTTCTTTTTTTGCGCTATAAAAGACCGAAAATTCTGTAAAAAAAAAATAATTTTTCTTGGTTTCTATTATAAAATTTAGAAAATTTGGAATTTTTCTTCATAAATTTTTGCCAAAATTTATACTGCTACATATCTTTGGTAAAAATAACCCAAATCGGTGTATATTATTTGGTCTTTGTGAAAGTTATAGAGTCCACAAGCTATGGCGCTAATCTGAAAATTGATCACACCTGATGCACTGACGGCCTCTTGAGACCCTAACAAGCCAGGAAAGTACAAATACCCCCAAAATGACCCATTTTTGGAAAGTAGACATTCCAAGGTATTTAGTAAGAGGCATGATGAGTTTTTTGAAGTTGTCATTTTTTCCCACAATTCTTTGCAAAATCAAATGTTTTTTTATTTTTCACAAAATTGTTATATTAGCAGGTGATTTCTCACACACAGCATATGCATACCACAAATTACACCCCAAAACACATTCTGCTACTCCTAAGTACGGCAATACCACATGTGTGAGACTTTTACACAGCCTGGCCACATAGAGAGGCCCAACATACAAATGTTCTAGGGGCATAAATGTCAAATCTGACTATATATTACACTTTTGTGAGGCACTGTAGTGGCATGGATGTGGCATGGATGAGCATGAATGGGGATGGATGAGCCGTGGATGGGGATGGCTGAGCATGAATGAGTATGCCTGGGTATGGCTGGGTACGACTGGGTGCGGCTGGGTGCCGCTGGGTATGGCTGAGTACGGCTAGGTACAGCTGGGTATGGCTGAGTGCAGCTGGAAATGGATGGGTACGGCTGGGTGCTTCTGAGTGCGGCGGAGTGCGGCTGAGTATGGCTGAGCATGGATGGATGGATGAGTATTGATAAGTATGGATGGATGGATGAGTATTGCTGAGGATGGATGAGTATTGCTGAGGATGGATGGATGGCTGAGCATGGATGGCTGAGTATTGATGAGGATGGATGGCTGGGTATTGATGAGGATGGATGGCTGAGAATGGATGGATGGATGGTTGGAGTTGTCACGTATCAGCGCTGTGGGCACTGCACATCCAGCCCACAGCGCTGCTGCCTCTGATTTCTCTCCTCTCTGTACCGATCGATACAGAGAGGGGAGAGAGGAACCGGACGTGACGCTGGTTTGTTTGTACTGTGGACCCGGCGGTCACAGATATTCCTGGGTGCGCGCCACAGGGGGCACGCGGGAGAGCGATTCTGGGTGGATGTCAATGTATGCCCTTCCAAAGTTATCCGACCACTCTGCAGCCGTCATTCGGCTATAGCGCGGTCGGCAAGCGGTTAAGTTGAGTCCAAACTGTTTTTTAATTGATGTATAATCACATCACAATTCGCAAACAAGAGTGCAATGAATGTGACCAACACAAGGAACACAGGATGTTTATACAGCTGATGTTTTTGGCTTCAGGTGTTTTTTTCTGCAGCCAGTAAAACTCCCCAGCATGTTCTCTTACACATAGGCTGTTATCAACATTTTTTTTGGCAGGGGCAATTTCTAGCTGGAAAAAAACCCCAAGAACTAGTGGATTTGAAGAGGAAAGCTGTAAAAAATGCTCTAACTTTGATAAAGGCTTAAAAAAAAAGGAAAAGCATGGCTCTTCGCGCGTTTAACAGCATTTTTGAGCCATTTGCTTTTGTGGGAGTATAGTTTTGCTTAAAAAAAAAAAGCTACAAAACGCTACAGCTGAAAAACGCTGAAAAGTACTACTGCAAAAACACTGCAAAACCCATTCTACAGCTACAACTTTCTACATACAGCTAACGCTACTGGCATTTTTATACCGACCAGCGTGCATGAGGTCTATAGGTGAATCAACTGCTGTAATTTGACTCAGGCATCAGGAAGATATACCTGCAGTGGATGTCACATTCACTGCTTTAGGTATATACTCCTTGGTGCTTGTTCTTGTTCTAATATAATATGTTTGATTGTGCAAGCGCAATGGTTTGCATCCTTACTGACAAGTCCAGCAGGTAATATCGCAGTGTTAATAGAGGTACTGTATTTTTGTAATATAAGCACCTCATAAAATCTGAAAGTATTTAAATGATTTTCGTTTTAATTGCTGGTTTTGTAATAAAACAGTACAGTTGTTTCCAATATTTTAGTTATTTGTATTCCAAAAATATTTTTCAAACTTTATTGCAAATAATCTCTGTCTGTAAGTGATGAAACAGGGTCTAGTTAAAGATTTGGTTAGAAGCAACGTACAAAAAATTGCTCTCAGGTTTGAAATCAGTGTTGACCAGGGGCTGAGTACAACAGCGGTGAAACCTTTGACCTCCCCAACTGCTGTCCCCTTACTCCCTGTACTGTTACCATTTTTTTCTAGTCGTTTTGTTCCTGAAGACCCCACTACTCTGCGTCTGAGCTGGCTGCATGAGGCACTCACCACTTTTTTAGGTTTAGTAGTGATCGGTATCTAGTGTATACGACTACCTCTGAATTTATTAGGATTCAACTCTTGTATCACTGTACCATAATATTATCATTGTATCCTATTTGCACTAGTTTTAATTCAGTGTGTGTATGTGTGTGTATATATATATATATATATATATATATATATAATATTGCCAAAAGTATTCGGACACCTGCCTTTACACGCACATGAACTTTAATGACATCCCAGTCTTAGTCCGTAGGGTTCAATATTGAGTTGGCCCACCCTTTGCAGCTATAACAGCTTCAACTCTTCTGGGAAGGCTGTCCACAAGGTTTAGGAATGTGTCTATGGGAATGTTTGACCATTCTTCCAGAAGCGCATTTGTGAGGCCAGGCACTAATTCCTCCCAAAGGTGTCCTATCAGGTTAAGGTCAGGACTCTGTGCAGGCCAGTCAAGTTCCTCCACCCTAAACTCGCTCATCCATGTCTTTATGGACCTTGTTTGTGCACTGGTGTGTAGTCATGTTGGAACAGGAAGAAACTGTTCCCACAAAGTTGGGAGCATGAAATTGTCCAAAATGTCTTGGTATGTTCCCTTTACTGGAACTAAGGGGCCAAGCCCAACCCCTGAAAAAAAACTCCACACCATAATCCCCCCTTCACCAAATGATTTGGACCAGTGCACAAAGCAACGTCCATAAAGACATGGATGAGCGAGTTTGGAGTGGAGGAACTTGACTGGCCTGCGCTGAGTCCTGATCTAAACCCAATTGAACACCTTTGGTATGATTTAGAGTGGCGACTGCGAGACAGGCCTTTTCGTCCACATCAGTGCCTGACCTCACAAATGGGCAAACATTCCCATAGACACACTCCTAAACCTTCAGCCTACATACAGGGCCAATAGTACCAGTCTTGCACCAGTTTGAATGTCCTCTCAGGTCCTAGGTGGCCATGATTGTCATGTAAGGCAGTCAGCACAGTCTCTCAATGCTTTCTCCATAAGACTAGCTGCCACTTATCTTCAGGATCATCAGAAGTGCCCCTTCGGTAGACCACCCCATTGCGTAACTGCAGTCGATCCCATTCCTTGTGTACTAGTCAGGGTTCTTTTGGAGAGTTCGTTAGCAGTAGATCTGGGTGTTGGCCTTCCAGGGTCTTCAGTGTTAAACTACAGATGGGATCTGTATATAATATATCAAACAAAAGAAGAGACTGGAATTTTTTTGACATATAGCACACAATTCCAAGAAAGACCAAATGTATACACTATAGGGGGGATTTACTAAAACTGATGCACAGAGAATTTGATGCAGCTGTGCATAGTAACCAATCAGCTTCTAACTTCAGCTTGTTCAATTAAGCTTTGACAAGAAGCCACCGTTCACATTGGCGAGATTTGACAAATCGCAGCCTATTGCCGGCAACTGCACTGGTCCAATCGGTGCGATGCCAACTTTGCATCACCGCACTGATTTCCAAAGTACTTCCTGCACTACTTTTGGCGACTTCAGGGGCGATTTCAATAGACATCTGTGCATGAACCTCCCCGGATGTCTTTCAAATCACCCCCGAACTCGCACTGAAATGCAGGTTTAAAATTGTGTGAGCTCAGATGAACTCAAACCTGCGTTCAGTGTGAACGAGGGCTAAAACATAGAAGCTGATTGCACATCTGCACCAGATTCTGTGTTCATCAGTGTAAGGAAATTGCGCCTTATGTTTATTGTTCTCTTTTGGATATACACAACAGTACTAAGAGCAGGCAATATATCTGACTTTGCTCATTAACCTCTTGCTGATCATATGTATTTTGTCAGGGGATGTGGGCCTTAATGCCCACACACCGCACATATGCATCCATGCAAGACAAGGTTTTTATGCTGAGAATGTGCTCACTGAGCACTCCCAGCATGGTGACCAACTCCCAGGTTTCTGATCATGATCAGGAGTTGATGGGATTGGCTACCAATCATGTGACCACTGTGTCAGCCAGTCACGGTGATTACATGTTCAGAAAGTCCATCCAGCTTTCCAGAAAGTGTTGGGGGTGCACAAGAGGGTTAAATAACATAGCAGTTTATATACTGTATGCCACCATTTGTCTATAGATACTATATGCTATTAAATGTAGCTGAAAAGATCAAACATTTTCACCATATGCACAGTTTTTGCAAATTTGTTCAATGAATATGCATGTCCCTATTTTGCACCATCAATCAATTTTTTTTTACAAGTCATTTTTGTCTTATTTGCATTATCAAAGAATGAACATATTACAACTACTTTGCAGCATTACATATCAAATAGGAAGCAATAAACATTTACAGTATAAGTGCAGCAAACTTCAGCTAGAAGTGTCATGGATTTATGATTATAAATTATGAGAACATATGGTCTTTTATTTGATTGCTGTATGAAGTTGTGTGATTGATCCCACAAATTATTAACTTGGACAGTTTTGCCTCCATAACTTTCGCAGTTTACAGGGATTAATGGTATGTGTGCAATATTCCTTCTTCCACATGTGGTTTAATCACTTTGAAAATGTATGGGCAAAATAATATTAAAAAAAAAAAAATGCTGAACGTCTCTACAATACATGCTCATCTTCCCACGTTCTTTTCCTCTGTAAAAATGCTGCAAGTACAGAAAAATACCCATTGATCCTCCCAGAAACCCAGTGGGCCCCAGATCTTTTTTTGAGCTGACAACACAAACATAGTTGCATAGTTGATTGAATCAATTTTAGGCATTAGTTATTCATCGTTACTGTCAGAACACAATGGACTTGTGTCTTTTTTTAGAGAAAGGCAAAAAAAACCCTGCATGGTCCAATTGGCGAAATTGGCGAAATGTTCTGGACCATATCAATTTTAAACCATTGTGGTTCATTTGAGGTTGTGGCAATACTGCCCACAATATGGACTTAAACTGCATCTTTTTCATTTTTATATACAGAGATGAAGAAGTCATTACCAGATTTGCCATCTCGTTGTCCTCATTCACCAACTATGAGTTATCTTGTATAGGCCTACAGTGGGGAAAATAATTATTTGATCCCCTTCAGATTTTGTACTGTAAGTTTGCCCACTTGCAAAAAAATGAAGGGTCTGTAATTTTTATCATAGGTGTATTTTAGATGATAGAGACAGAATATCAACTAAAAATCCAGAAAAAAAACACATAAATCAAATGCTATAAATTAAGTTGCAGTTCAATGAGTAAAATAAGTATTTGATCCCCAAGCAAAACATGACTTAGTACTTGGTGGAGAAACCCTTGTTGGCAAGCACAGAGGTCAGACCTTTCTTGTAGTCGGTGACCACACATCTCAGGAGGGATTTTGATCCACTCTTCTTTACAGATCTTCTCTAAATCCTTAAGATTTCTTGGCTGTCTCTTGGCATGACTGGAAACATTATGCTTTGGGGCTGTTTCTCAGCTAAAGGTACAGACCGACTTTGTCGCATTGAGGGGCCAATGGACAGGGTCATATATTGTAAAACCTTAGATGAGAACCTTCTTCCCTCAGCCAAAACACTGGAGATGGGTCATGGGTGGGTGTTTCAGCATGACAATGACCCAAAGCACACCACCAAAGCAACAAAGGAGTGGCTCAAGAAGAAGCACATTAAGGTCATTGAGTGGCCTAGCCAGTCTCCAAACCTTAATACTAAAGAAAATTTATGGAGGGAGCTGAAACTTCAAGTTGTCAAGCGACAGCCAAGAAATCTTAAGGATTTAAAGAAGATCTGTAAAGAAGAGTAGACCAAAATCCCTCATGAGATGTGTGCAAACCTGGTAACCAACTACAAGAAACATATTATTTCTGTGCTTGCCAACAAGGGTTCCTCCGCCAAGTTTGATGCGGAACAAATACTTTTTATACTCACTGAACTGCAACTCAATTTATAACATTTGTTTTATGTGTTTTTTCTGTAGTTTTGGTTGATATTCTGTCTCTATCATTTAAAATACACCTATGATAAAAAATTACAGACCCTTCATTTCTAATTATTTTCCCCACTGCATGTGCTCAGACCTGATCTTTTTATTTTGACTATATTTAAAGAATTCTTGGGGTTTGTCTTACTCTTTGCAACCTGTCATTGGTTTTAAAGTTTTGCAATTTTGTTTTCATTTTAACATCTTTTGTTATATTCTCCATAGCTTTTAAATGATGAAAGTGTTTCTCCTTTTTATATTTTTAATGCCCTTTTCTTATTATTTACATTTTTAAACTTGGACCTGAGAATCATAGGTTTTTATTTTAGCTTTTTAAAATCCTTGCCCACAGGAATATATTTTGCAGTGTGTTTGCAATAGAGTCGATTTGAATAGTCCTTCCCAGTCTAAGTCTGGAAGAGCAACCCGCAGCATCAGAAAATGTGCTCTTTTATGATATTCTTTTGCTCCACTAATATCTCAAGCAGCGTTGTTAGCCCTGTTCTCTTTCAGACTACGGAAGACCTCTCTCTCTTCTTGTCTGCATAACATAAGAGGGAGACTTTCTGTTGTCCAGAAGAGAACTTGGTAGGGCTGACAACACCGCTTAGGTTTAAGTGCAGCAGAGGAACTGTGTAGTCAACTCAAACAGCAAGTTTGGAGCTGATTGATTTTTGGAAAAACAACACGTTTTTTTTTTATTAAATTTTTTTGCTTTTTTCATATTTGCCATGTTAAAAGAATAAAACATTGGTAAATAAACTTGTATTGGAGGGATGTACTCAATATTTTTTCTGCCCTGTCACAAACCGGAAGGCAGAGCATTTAAAAGGTTAATTCACTGTGTCTTATAATTTTATTTTAAACATTAGCCTAATATACAGTGGTATGTGATCATTTTTGTGAACTACTAAAATGTCTGTTAAACCAGTGTTTGAAATAGGTGTAATTAGAACAGAGCAGGAAAGCTATAAGAAAGAAGTATTGGCAAAAATTTAAAATGGTTGTTAAATCCCCCAAGGGACCGTGTGCAAATCTGTGCAGTGCTTGAGAAATAAAATCACATTTCTTTTCTGTCAGTGTTGTGCTAGAGCTCTACCCCAGGCTGAAGAACAATTTATGGGCTTACCTAAAGGGAAGCTACAGTCAGCACTGAAGTCACCCATTCCCCTTTATTCTGCATCCCACCATGTGATCCTGCAGCCATGTGACATCTCTGTTCTCACCTGCCAACTTCCATGTACTGAAAAGATTTAATTGATATGGACAAAAAAAGATTAAGCCTGAACATAGCCACCAGCTATTCTAGGGAGGGATTGCAGTAGTAGCGGACAGTTTGTATTTGAACGACACCATACTGGAGAGGAGTGCCATCATTTACAAAATCACAAGCCCAAAGCAATACAAGCCCCCATAGTGAAAAAGCCCTTACTGGAGCCAGCCTGAACAACCTAAGACCCATCTCCTTGCTCCTGTTTGCATCAAAACTTTTATAACGTTTAGTCTACAACCGTCTGTACTCCTACCTCACTGACAACAACCTTCTTGACCCCTTACAGTCTGGCTATCGCTTACCACACTCCACTGAAACTTGTCTACTGAAACTCACTAATGATCTACTAGCTGCTAAAACCAATGGCCACTACTCCATACACATACTATTATACCTCTTTGCAGTCTTTGATACTGTTGACCATCCCCTCCTTCTCAAAAAACTCCACTCTCTTAGCCTTCAAGACTCTACCCTCTCCTGGTTCTCCTCCTACCTATTACAGCGCTCCTTCAGTGTTACCTATAACACTGTTTCTTCCCCTCCACTACCCCAAGGGGTACCCCAAGGTTCTGTCCTCGGTCCCCTCCTTTTCTTCATTTACACCTCCTCATTTGGTCAAATAATAAACTCCCACGGCTTCCAGTACCATCTCTATGCTGACGACACATAAATCTATCCCTCTAATCCTCACCTCACTCCTTCAGTCTCCTCTCGCATTACTAACTTATTAACTGACATATCAGCATGGATGTCACACCACTTCCTTAAACTCAATCTTTCTAAAACTGGGCTTATAATTTTTCCTCTGGGCCATGCCCCCTCCCCTGACTTCTCCATCAAGATTAATAATACAACCATCAGTCCCTCCCCTCATGTCAGGGTGCTAGGTGTAATCCTGGACTCTGACCTGTCCTTTCAGCTCCAAATCCAATCACTGTAACATCTCAAAAATACACCCCTTCTTAACCATTGAAACCACTAAGCAACTTATTCACTCCCTTGTTATCTCTTGCCTTGACTATTGTAACTCCCTCCTCTTTGGTCTACCTCTCCGCAAGCTATTCCCTCTTCAGTCTATCAGTCTATCATTAATGCCACTGCCAGACTCACCAACTGTTCAGTGTCTGCCACCCCTCTCTGCCAATCCCTCCACTGGCTTCCCATTCCCCATTGAATACAATTCAAAACACTAACAACAACATTTAATGCCATTTACCCAAGCTACATCACCAATCTGATCTCCAAATATCATCCAAACCTCTTTAGTTCCCTTGTCTCCTCCCCCCATGCTCAACTCCAGGACTTCTCCAGAGCCTCTTCCATCCTCTTGAACTCACTACCCTAATCTGTCCGGTTATCTCCTACTCTGTCCACTTTTAGGTGATCCCTGGAAATGCTTCTCTTAAGGGAGGCCTATGCTGCCTTTAGCTAACAACCGAATCTTCTACTTCCCTCATCAGTTCATCCCTCTCAGTCACCACCTTTTGTTCCACGAGCCCCTACCTATTTGATTGTAAGCTTGCAGGAGCAGGGCCCTACTAAGCCTCTTGTATTGAATTGTATTGTTGCTGTACTGTATCCCTTTATATTGTAAAATATAATAATAATAACACAAGCCAGCTACTACACCTGTCAGAGAGACTAGTGTAGCAGCTGGTGTGTAATGTTGTGGGCTTGTGTATTTGTAAATTACAGTACTTCTTTCCAGACACCATCATTCACAACCAAATAGGCCTATAGCCATTACTCCTCCAAAATGACAGGTGGCTGTTGTGGGCTGTTGTGTGCTGTCCGTCATACCCCCTTCCTTCCTGTGCTGCCAGTTAGAAGTAAAAAAGATACATGTAAAGTGAAAGTTTGTAGACTAATTATTTACTGCCTAGTGCTTTTGTAGTCTTTATGCAAACTGCCTTTGGCACTACATTGTACATTTCATACGCATATGTTTGTTATAAGCGGCAGTGAAATTAAGTGTTTGTACTGTAGCTTTAGTGCCTTTAATGAGCATTAAATCCATACACTACTTAATATTTTCTAAGCACCTTAGAATTCCTAGTATGCACACCTCTATAAAGAGATGGGAATTGTGTAAATATAATGTTATAGCAATTTTATTTTACTTTGTTTAGAGTCGATTAAATATTAAATTAGGATTTCCTTATGTTTGGAGTCCATCTACTGCTAACAAGTCATGTTTCCCAGTTTCCATTTGGTAATGTTTGAAAAGGGCCTTGCTAATGGTTATGCCTTTGATCCATATGAGTACTGGAAAACATAGACTAATAAAGTGTTACTTTAAGGTCGGTTTGGGGAACACTGTATTAAATGATACTCCTGATTCAATGAACCAGATAGTACAGTTAAATACTTCCATACCTTAATTAAATACATAGTGATTATTTTTCACTTGAGAAAACATTGAAAATTGCTTTGGGTATTATTTAAAAATATAACAAATATGTACATAAAACTATAAGATTTTTAAAACATGATGCACAACATTCAGACAAGTGTATACATTTATACAGTACAATGAAAAAAATTATAAAATGTACATTTTTTTTATGTCTGATATTCAAACTATCTTTTTATTTTCCTGAACTCCATAATCATGATACTTACAGTTTTAGTATGCATAATATTGTACACAAAGAGTGCATGTACAGTCTTTACCTTTCAAACTTCCATAAGAAATGGCACTATGGCTGTGTTCTCTGTCTTTTTTATGCAAATGTATAGCTTTCCTTAGGATCTCCACAGTTGCCATCACAGGCATAGGGTAGTCTACAAAATTATTACAAAAAAATAAATAAATCTGTGTGGTTTATTTTTGCTTTTGTAATTGTTAAGCCCCATACACACGGTCGGACAATCCGCGGACCAGGTCCGTCGGACCATGTCCGTCATACTTTGTCCGATGTTGGTTTTGCGTACACACGGTCGGACAAAGTTGTCGGAAAATCCGATCATTCTGAACGTGGTGACGTTTGTTGCCTACGACGGGACTACGTAGAGGCTAGTAGCCAATAGCTTTGGTCTTGTAATGTGATCTGAGCATGCGTAGCACTTTGTCCGGTCGGACAACCGTACACACGATCGGATTTGGTGTGATCGGACCGGGTTGACGGCAAATCTTTCCAGCAGGAGATAAGACTTTGTCCGACGGACAAACCGACGAACACTGTCCGATGGTGCATACACACGGTCTGATTTTTCAACAACCTTGTCTGATCGGACCAAATTGATGAAAAAGTCCGACCGTGTGTATGGGGCTTTAGAGTTATTGTTTCCTAATTAATGAATATCTGACATTTTTTTCTTCCTGTCAGGTTGATGCCTTGTACCGCCTCCGCCTGGGGCCGGCCTTTCTTTCGTCTCAGGAGGAGTAAAGGGAGGCGGAGGAGAGGTACTCTCCTCCTCCAGGCATTTCATTAGCCATTCCTCTCCGCCCTCCTTCCCAGCCCTCTCAAGGAGGCGGCAAAGGAGGGACTCACGGCCACTAGGAGAATGGGGCTTCATGGTGCAGGATGTCCGCGCTTCAGCTCTAGTCAGAGCGGTCTGTGAGGGAACCGCTCCAGGTCCTTTTATAAACTCCTATAGCGCGGGCTAGCAACCGCCAATTCAGACCAATCAGCCCGCTTCTGCTGCACTCCAATCCCCTGGTCTCCTGGTTGCCCAGGGATACCGTTCTAATGCTGCACCTGTGAATATAAATTAAAGAGGAGAAACAAATGGTCCCTTTGAGCTATCCCATGGTGGTCCAGCATATTGCAAGACCTTTCAGGTGAGGGAGACACCACCGCTCTAGGCAGATCCACAAGACAAAGAACAGCTCCTCCAGGAATAGAGAAACCTGAGTGCAGGCAACGGCATGCAGATAATGTAGATAATTAGGACAACTCTGGACGACCGCACTCCAAAACAAACTTAGTGCCTTTTATTCGTGGAACTGGAACATATCAAATGAATCACAGCAAAAGCAACAACAGCTAATGCATTTCACACTACCTGGAGTGCTTATTCATGAATCTACTCCTATAAATGCTAAATTCTAAATCTTAAATGTGTTAATTGCTATAGCACTATCTGCAGTATATTACACTAACCTAACAATTAATATTTAAGGTTTCCTTGTCTAATGGGTGTCTGGTTCGCACAATGGCCAAGATTCTTCTGCTGGACAGCTTTATGTACACTTCAATACAATGAGGCATGTGAACCATGTAAGATCATTTAAAACAGAGGGCATTTCCACACCTTCCATAATGTCTGGGGTGTATCATGGATATTAGAAAGAAATAAAATAAGCATGTACAAACTGACCACTTTCAGGAATCTTTCTGGTCAGTTTTGCACAGAATGCAAATGGGCACGTGGGTGATGGGTCCTGTGTCAATTTACACAAAAAGGCAAGGACACACAGCAGGCTGGATTGGGAAACTATCTTCTAATGCCTATAGCAGGGGTCTCAAACTAGCGGCCCTCCAGATGTTGCGGAACTACAAGTCCCATCATGCCTCTGCCTATGGGAGTCATGCCTGTAACTGTCAGCCTTGCAATGCCTCATGGGAATTGTAGTTTCGCAACAGCTGGAGGGCCACCAGTTTGAGACCCCTGGCCTATAGGCATCTTTAGTCATTAACTCTGCATCCATGGATAATCAAGACACACTGGGGTAGATTTACTAAAACTGCAGAGGGCAAAATCTGGTGCAGCTGTACATGGTAGCTAATCAGCTTCTAACCTCAGCTTTGTCAATTAAACTTTGACAAAAATAAATGGAAACTGATTGGTTTCTTTGCAGAGCTTCACCAGATTGTGCACTCTCCAGTAAATCAACCCCACTTAGTTTATTATAGGGAGACATATACAGTACAAATGAGTAAGGCCTTGCTTTGACAGCTTTTCTTGCAAAGACCATTTGTCCATCCACCTATATACCTACACACATTTTACAGTTTTTTTTTATAATCACTTTTTCTTTATTAAGACAAATTCCAACATACAACATAGAAATACACATTACACAATAAACCTATATAAATCTTTTCATTAAAATACACCACACTAACCCCCCACCCCGAGAAAACACACAGGGTCCTTGATCATGTCCTCTTCAAAGAGAGAAAGAAAGAGAAAAAAAGAAGAAAGAAAAAAGGAACCTACCCATAACCAAAACTCAATTTGTGAAAAACATTATTCAAAGTATAACTAAGAAGGGGGCTTTACAGCACCCTATTACGTGTGTCAAACAACCAACAATACAATAAAAAATATATATATATATATATATAAGAAAAATAAAAAAAGTGTATCATTTCAAATTACTATTTTCGTGTCCTATTATGTTTAGTGTTTTAATTCAATATAAACTCACTCTACTATTTCATTTTTATACCTCTCCACCTTTCATTTCAATCTACTCTTCTTTGTGTGATTCCATTAAGTGTTGCCCATCCCGTGCCTAATTTACTATTATAACTTATCCTCTTCCTTTAATGACATTAATCATCTCTCCACTGTGCCTCCCAGAGTAGGAAAAAAGAAACAACACAAAGAAAAAAAAAAAATCCACCTCCTCCCAATTTCCCTCCACCAGATGCATCCAACAGACTATCCGATCCATAACACAGCACTGACCCCAAAAGGGTTTAATCCACCTCTATTTCTGAGGAATAATACAGCCATCCTGCCCATGTATCTTTAAATTTATTCTGTTGGTCTTTAACCATATGTATCCATCTCTCTTATCTTTAGCAAATGGGGAGTAACGCTTCTCTTATAAAACCTAGCAGATGATGGCATCCCATGAAAAAGAAAATGTAATGGAGAGAATTCTATAGGTCTAAGTGTCATTTTCTTAATCCAAGGGATCTGTCACGTACCTAGTGGCGAGTCTGGATTGCAGTGGGAGACCTCTCTTACGTCCCAGACTTGCGGCCCCTGGAGATGAGGACAGGGGGCGCAGAAGTCAGAGGAGGCACGAGTGTCTGGAAGGAACAGCAGCTGTAGGTGGGCCTCAGGACTAGACCAGCGAAGACAGGAACCAGCAGACAGCAGGTGACAGGAACCAGCAGACAGCAGGTGACAGGAACCAGCAGACGGCAGGTGACAGGAACCAGCAGACAGCAGGTGACAGGAACCAGCAGACGGCAGGTGACAGGAACCAGCAGGCAGTAGGTAACAGGAACCAGCAGACAGCAGGTGACAGGAACCAGCAGACAACAGGAACTGGCAGGTATGCAGCGGACCACAGGAACCAGCAGGCAACAGGAACTGGCAGGTATGCAGCGGACCACAGGAACCAGCAGGCAACAGGAACTGGCAGGTATGCAGCGGACTACAGGAACCAGCAGGCAACAGGAACTGGCAGGTATGCAGCGGACCACAGGAACCAGCAGGCAACAGGAACTGGCAGGTATGCAGCGGACTACAGGAACCAGCAGGCAACAGGAACTGGCAGGTATGCAGCGGACCACAGGAACCAGCAGGCAACAGGAACTGGCAGGTATGCAGCGGACTACAGGAACCAGCAGACAACAGGAACTGGCAGGTATGCAGCGGACTACAGGAACCAGCAGACAACAGGAACTGGCAGGTATGCAGCGGACTACAGGACAGGTGCACAGGTAGGTCAGACAAGCCGGGTTTGGTAACAGAGGACACACTGCGGATAAGCCAGGGATAAGCCAGAGAATGGTCGTGGGTAAGCCGGGATCGGGGCAGGCAGGAAGCAGAGCAGGTAAGCAGACAAGCCGGGTCACAGGTGCAGATACAGAGAAGTACAGGACTAACAAATGGAACGCTGTAGATCAGGCAGCAAGGATTGCATGGAGATGGCTGGTTTAAATAGCCCGCCTGGCGCCAGTAACCGTGCGCGCGCCCGTCCGAGACCGCGCACGCGCACCCGCTCGATTCCGCGCATGCGCAGTAGCCGGCGCACCCGTTCGAGCCCGCACACGCAATCGCAGCGGTGGAGAACCACTAGGCCCAGCAGAGCTTTCCTTACATTGCCCCCCCCCCAAGGGGCAGCCTCCGGATGCCCAACTGGGAACACCTCTCTGGGTGAGCTCTCTTGAAGGCTTGGATCAAATGCTTGGCATGCAAGTTGGTTTCAGGTTCCCAGGAATTCTCTTCAGAACCGTACCCCTTCCACTTGATGAGGTATTGTATCTGGTTATTTCTCTTTCGGCAGTCCACAATTGTCTCCACCTCGAATTCCTCTTCTCCATTGACCATTATCGGGGCTGGGGGATCCGTGGATCGCCCAGGGAAAGGATTGGGGACTGCTGGCTTCAGGAGTGAAACATGGAAGACCGGGTGTACCCGAAGTGACTCTGGCAATTCCAGCTCGTATGCTACCTCGTTGATTTTCCGCTTCACAGCGAAGGGGCCCAAGAATTTGGGGCCTAACTTCCTAGAAGGACAAGCAAGTCGGAGATTCACTGTGGACAGCCATACTTTGTCTCCAGGCTCCAGGACCAATTGCCCCCGTCTGCCCCTGTCAAAGACCTCTTTATTAAGATTCTGTGCCCAAGTCATAGTTTCCTGCAACAACTTATTGTTGATTGAAAAGAAGTCCACGGTCTCAAACACAGCAGGAACGGCACATTCTGGTACAGAATTTGGCAGGAATGATGGGTGGTAACCATAGTTGGCAAAGAACGGAGTCTGTTTGGTAGTGGAGTGGGTGGAGTTGTTGTAGGCGAATTCCGCCAATGGCAACAGAGAGAGCCAGTCCTGTTGAGAAAAGGATGAAAAGCAACGCAGATACTGCTCAAGAGTCTGGTTTGTTCTTTCTGTCTGCCCGTTTGTCTGTGGGTGGTAAGCAGAGGATAAAGATAGTTCGATGCCAAGAGAGTTGCAGAGGGCCTTCCAGAACCGAGACGTGAATTGGACGCCCCTGTCCGAGATGATGTTTGCTGGAATCCCGTGAAGTCTGACAATGCCTGCAATGAAGGCTTGGGCCGTCTCTGGTGCTGAAGGAGTCCCCTTCATGGGGATAAAGTGGGCCATTTTGGACAGCCGGTCCACTACCACAAAGATGGCCGTATGGCCTTCGGAGGGGGGAAGTTCCACAATGAAGTCCATGGTTATTAGCTTCCACGGCCTTTCCGGAGCAGGTAGGGGTTTGAGTAGCCCCCAAGATTTGGTCCTGCAGCTCTTGTTGCGGGTGCACACTGTACATGATTCCACATACCTTTGGCAGTCTTTTGCCAGTTGGGGCCACCAGAAAGTGCGCTGGACCAGGTCCGTGGTCTTGGCTATGCCGAAATGTCCGGCCAGTACATGGTCATGACATAGCCCAAGTATAGTGACCGGAGACTTTCTGGAACGAAGATCTTACCACCGGACCAGAATAGGCCATCTTTGGCGGAGACTCCTGGCCTAGCAGGCGGCGGGTCCTCCCTGGACGCCTGCTTGATCCGGCTTAACAGGTCTTCATGGAGAAGTAGGAAGTTCTCAGCGGTTAGGATGGTGTCAGGTGGATTAGGCTCCTTAGGATCGATGAACATCCGTGATAAGGCATCAGGTTTGGTATTTTTGGAGCCCGGCCTGTAGGTAACATGAAAGGCGAACCGGGAGAAAAACAGTGCCCACCTGGCTTGACGTGGTTTTAGTCTCTTGGCGGCCTTCAGATACTCCAGGTTCTTGTGGTCTGTATATATGAGACTTGGGTGGGCCGCCCCTTCCAACAAGTACCGCCATTCCTCCAGTGCCGCCTTGATTGCTAACAGTTCTCGGTCGCCCACATCGTAGTTCCGCTCGGGAGGTGTCAACTTACGGGAAAAGAACCCAACGGGGAACAGGAGGGCCTTGGGGCCTTGCCTCTGTGATAGTATCGCCCCGACTGCGATTTCCGATGCGTCCACCTCCAAGACAAATGGGAGAGCCGGGTCGGGGTGCTTCAGGATGGAGGCGGAAGTAAAGAGTTTCTTAAGGGCGACAAAGGCGGCCTGGGCCTCGGTTGTCCATTGGAACCGAATCCCTTGTCGGGTTAATTGTGTGATGGGGGAGATGATGGCCGAGAAACCTTTAATAAATTTCCGATAGAAGTTAGAGAAACCCACAAACCGCTGTACCCCTTTTTTATCCACCGGTGCAGGCCAGTCTAGAATAGCGGAGATTTTCTGGGGGTCCATCTTAATGCCTTCGATGGAGATGATGAGCCCCAGGAACTGTATGCTCTGTTGCTCAAACTCGCACTTCTCGGGTTTAGCATACAGACCATGTTGCCGCAGTCGCCCCAACACGCATCTGACGTGTTGTCGGTGACTGTCCAAGGAAGAAGAAAAGATTAAGATGTCATCTAGGTAGATGATCACAAACAAGTCTAAGTAGTCTCGAAAAATGTCATTAATGAAATGTTGGAACGTGGCGGGGGCGTTACAGAGTCCGAAGGGCATCACAAGGTATTCAAAGTGCCCGAATCGTGTACGGAAGGCGGTCTTCCATTCAACGCCCTTTCGGATGCGTACCAGATTATACGCCCCGCGGAGGTCCAACTTGGTGAAGATGACCGCTGCCCCCAGCCTCTGGAACAACTCGGGGACTAACGGCAAGGGGTAACGATTTTTGATGGTCACCTTATTCAATTCTCTGTAATCGACACATGGCCGGAGGGAATGATCCTTTTTCTCAACGAAGAAGATGCCGGCTCCGGCAGGTGACGTAGAGGAACGGATAAAGCCCTTTCGCAAGTTGTCATCAATGTAGTCTTTAAGGGCGGAGAGCTCCAGTTCGGATAGGGGGAAGATCCTCCCAAAGGGAACTTCAGCTCCAGGGAGAAGCTCGATGGGACAATCGTAGACCCGATGAGGAGGTAGGGTCTCTGCCCCTTTTTTGCTGAAGACATCCAAAAAAGAGTGATAGGCCTTGGGAACCAGCTGATGGGTCTCGTTGTCCAAACACATTAAGGTAGTTGACTGAGCGTCAGTCCGTGGAAGGCAATGTTGGGAGCAGTAAGGAGAGGAGAAGGTAATCTCCTTGGTGGACCAGTCAATGCAGGGGTTATGGGCGCGGAGCCAAGGCATGCCCAAAATGACCGGGAACAGTGGGGAAGAAATAATGTCCAGACTCAGCAACTCCTGATGGAGATGGTTTATGCATGCCGGAAGAGGTTGCGTTTCTAGGGTGACAGGCCCGGATCTAATGGCTGAACCATCGGCCAGGTGTATCTGTAGTCCTTGGGCCTTGTTCCGTAAGGGGATGCTATGGGCAGTAGCAAAGTCTGAGTCCATGAAGCAACTGCAGGCTCCAGAGTCAATAATGGCGGGGACCGTAATGTTCTTTCCGGGAAGCTGTAACAAAATAGAGAGAGCAAGGTGAGAAGAGGCGTCGGTAACGGCCATTATCTGGTCAACTGAAGGAGGGCGCCACTTACGGGTCTTGGCTGGACAGGTTCGCACATAATGCCCTGGCTCCCCACAGTATAGACACAAATTGTCCCGACGGCGTCTCAGCCGTTCTTCAGGAGTGAGAGCAGGGCGAAGCACACCCAACTGCATGGGCTCAGTTCCTTCGGTGGAGGCAGAGGGTCGAACCGGCGGTGGACCTCTAGGAAAGTAGGGTACCTTTGGCAGCATCCAGGAGGGACGAGGTGGAACAGAGGCCCTCTCAGACCGTCGTTCGCGTAGGCGCCTGTCGATCTGTATGGCCTGGTTGATGAGCTCCTCAAGAGTTGGAGGAACCCCAACCCTAGCAAGTTCATCCTTGAGGGGATCTGACAACCCCAACCGAAACTGGTAGCGGAGGGCCGCATCATTCCAGCTGGTATCAGCACTCCATCTCCTGAACTCAGCAACATAGTCCTCGGAGTAGAGCATGGAGGGCAGTCTCAGCCGTGGCACAGAGTTGCGGGTCCTCATACATTCGGGCCATTGCATCAAAGAAGGTATTTAGATGAGCAAGTTCCGCGGCCTCCTGTTTAAGCAGGCGGTGGGCCCAGAGCTGGGGGTCGTTCTGGAGCAGGGAAATCACAAAGCCCACTTTGGTGGACTCCAAAGAAAATGTTCGGGGTTGTAGTGCAAAAAACAGCTCGCATGCACTGCGAAAAGTCCTGAACTTGCTACGCTCACCGGAGAACCTCTCAGGTGTGGGTACTCGAGGTTCCGTGGGGGAAGCATCACGACAGTCGGTGGAGTAGGCTGGCTAGTGGTGAGGCCTGGGGATCCCTGAGTAAGGACATGTTTTTCAAGTCGGGTATAACCTTCCTGTAGGTTAGTGACCGCTTGTGCAAGGCCTGCTAGGTGTAGGCAGAGTTCTTCCATAGGAGAGGCTCCCTGCTCAGACTCGGTCATGGCTGCCTGATACTGTCACGTACCTAGTGGCGAGTCTGGATTGCAGTGGGAGACCTCTCTTACGTCCCAGACTTGCGGCCCCTGGAGATGAGGACAGGGGGCGCAGAAGTCAGAGGAGGCACGAGTGTCTGGAAGGAACAGCAGCTGTAGGTGGGCCTCAGGACTAGACCAGCGAAGACAGGAACCAGCAGACAGCAGGTGACAGGAACCAGCAGACAGCAGGTGACAGGAACCAGCAGACGGCAGGTGACAGGAACCAGCAGACAGCAGGTGACAGGAACCAGCAGACGGCAGGTGACAGGAACCAGCAGGCAGTAGGTAACAGGAACCAGCAGACAGCAGGTGACAGGAACCAGCAGACAACAGGAACTGGCAGGTATGCAGCGGACCACAGGAACCAGCAGGCAACAGGAACTGGCAGGTATGCAGCGGACCACAGGAACCAGCAGGCAACAGGAACTGGCAGGTATGCAGCGGACTACAGGAACCAGCAGGCAACAGGAACTGGCAGGTATGCAGCGGACCACAGGAACCAGCAGGCAACAGGAACTGGCAGGTATGCAGCGGACTACAGGAACCAGCAGGCAACAGGAACTGGCAGGTATGCAGCGGACCACAGGAACCAGCAGGCAACAGGAACTGGCAGGTATGCAGCGGACTACAGGAACCAGCAGACAACAGGAACTGGCAGGTATGCAGCGGACTACAGGAACCAGCAGACAACAGGAACTGGCAGGTATGCAGCGGACTACAGGACAGGTGCACAGGTAGGTCAGACAAGCCGGGTTTGGTAACAGAGGACACACTGCGGATAAGCCAGGGATAAGCCAGAGAATGGTCATGGGTAAGCCGGGATCGGGGCAGGCAGGAAGCAGAGCAGGTAAGCAGACAAGCCGGGTCACAGGTGCAGATACAGAGAAGTACAGGACTAACAAACGGAACGCTGTAGATCAGGCAGCAAGGATTGCATGGAGATGGCTGGTTTAAATAGCCCGCCTGGCGCCAGTAACCGTGCGCGCGCCCGTCCGAGACCGCGCACACGCACCCGCTCGATTCCGCGCATGCGCAGTAGCCCGCGCACCCGTTCGAGCCCGCACACTCAATCGCAGCGGTGGAGAACCACTAGGCCCAGCAGAGCTTTCCTTACAGGATCTCCTCCCAGAAAACTTTAATCTTTGGGCAATGCCACCATAAATGCAGAAATGAACCCCTTTGGTTACATCCGCACCAGCAGTTACCATCCGCGGATGGATATATCTGAGCCAATCGAGCCAATACCATCTTGTCAGGAACTTGTAAGACATCTCCTGTATATGGGAACTTATTGAAGTATTGTCGCTTCCATCAGCCTTTTAATTTGCTCTGATGTAAAATTATAGCCCAGTTCTCTTTCCCATTCTCAAATAAAATAGGGAGTTGTCATAGTTTGGGCGCTGAGAACCAGTCTATACATTCGAGACAACATATGACCTGGCTCTAATATGTTAACACACCATTCCTCAAAAGTAGTAAGCGGGTTCGCTGGCCTAATCTGGTGCCAGTTGACAGTATTTCCATACAGCCATTGGCACTTTTCCCAGTATTCAAACCAAATCCACCAATGGAAGCACCTGTGGGGCCACACCAGCTCAATTACCCTTCCCGTCCATTCCCCATCCATCTAACCTTTCTCTTCCCCCAGGGAAAACCAGGGAAATCCTTCCAATTGTGTTATAGGGGGGGGGGGGGGCAACTTTCCCGTACTGTTCATTCTATCCCAAATGGATAGTGTTGTCTTCATCAATGGTAATGCATATTCTGACAACCTCCTATAAAAAAACATAATCCAGGGGGCTCCGGCCAAATTCCTACCTGCTAATGTTTTCTCCAAGGGCACCCAAATTTTACTAGCAGAGTCATGGCACATTTTACAGTTAAATAGTTTGCAGTAGAAACATTTCATCAGTGCAGAGAATAATGATATATGAATTAAAATGTAATAAAAAAGAACACACCTTAATATCAAGGGGTTAACATGAAGCCTCTATGTGACCAAAACTAGTCATAAGCTTCCTTGAAGAGTAGCATCTAAGGAGCATTAACTCCAGCCAAAGTCAAGTACCATGTTGATTGTTGATTAACAAGAAGGAACCTTCAAGCAGGTAAAGCATTGTTTGCAGAACAGTTAAGAACAATCAGGCAATGGTCAGGACAATTCTCAGATGAGTAATTGGATCAGATCACATCAGAATCAAAATAACAATGACCTAAAGGTGAGAATAAAAAAAAAATCAGAGATAATTAATTGGAACAATGAGTACCCTTTTGGCTCAAGCATCGTCTCAGCGTCAAGACTAGCTTGCTTGTGTTTCTTGGCAAGTTGCAGGAGAAGTAGTGTACCACTCATCTTCAATCTTACTTCCTTTGTGATATTTGTACTTGAAATGAATTTAAATGTCATAGACTTGATTTAACATGTTATTTATGATATCATTGCTAAACCTGTTTTGAGTGTGTGCCATTAAAACAAAAACACCTGGTGTTTTTTTTTCACAAGTTGAAGCAGTGCTATGGAAATAATAATATAACATATAATTATCCAGGTCATTGTTATGTTTCCATTAGTCTTCATTTTTCTATCAACAGGATAATATAGTGTATTACTTTGTCTTTTTATGCATATTACTTCCTGATAGTACCTTGCAACAGGAAGCGTAACATCACGTAAAACAAAATGTGAAGATAATGGTAAAATATGATTGTCTATGATATTGGTCAGATAATTATTTTTACGTGCGGTGAGAAGATTGAGGACAAGAAAATAATCTAGTTTTAAAGCAGACACAATTGCAGCAGTTACTGACTGGTTTACACAAGTGAAATCACTACAATTATCCAAACAAATGTGTGTAGTTTTGTACATAATGCATACAAATTACCTGCATTGATTATATTGGAGGAGTCAGCGTTGTATTAGCCATCAGGCTGCACTAGGCATATGTGAAGGATTATCTTCTTTTGTTTAAACTCCACCCTGTTTGTTGCATTATCTTTGCAAAAATAAATGAATGTGTTCTTGGAGACAGCATGCTGTCAAATTTATATCCTGAGCTACAGTACTGTAAAACTGTAAAGGACCCACCAAGTAAGGCAAAGTTGATGGGATTGTATGTTATTTGACCTGTAGTGTTTTGTGGTTTCTGCACTCCATTTTCCCACAGATATTTTACTGTAATGACCCACAAATGTTCTGAAGTGGCCAAATTAAAAATCAAAAAGTAACCACAGTTTATATATTTTCTGGTTTGGTAATACACTGGCCACTCCAAAGGACCTCAAGTGGTCTATGGTATGTACAGAGCTTGAGGATATCAATTTATTCATAATGGAAGCAGAAACAAAGCATCATTTTTAAGCTATACTCCATCTGAACACCAAATTTAGCTTTTAGGGTTGACTCAAACTTTTTTTTTTTTATTATAGTTTATGTAAACAAACTATTCTCTAATTTGCTAATTTTTATTTTGTTTAAAATTTTTTTTTTTAAAAAATTTAATGCTGAAAGTGTGTTGTAATATCTGTTTGATAAGTGCAGAAAAATACCTGTTGATCATGTAAGATATTCAGAGCTGTCCCGTGTCTTGTGGTCATGTCCTATTATCTCAGAGAGTCGAATTATCCCTCCTGGCTGTTGTATTGGGACTACAGAATAATAAGTCTCTATGTTGTGTAGAATATGATAGTGGTTCAATTTTAATAGTTTAGTATGAGTAGGGCTTACACCGCTCAGTCCTTAGGAGCTGAGTGAATGTATGCCAGATCAATAGGATTTTTTCTGAACTTGCAGGATCTCTAAAGGAATAATACATTGGGAAGTGTGAATGCATCGAAGAGATGTATGGCATATGTTTTTAGGATTTAAACTTCATAACCTCCTGACTCCTGTATCGATAAAGTCAATATTAAAGGTTACTTTATTCAGAAGAAGCACTGTTTAATACCTCTATACTGTACATTTTTCTTTCTGTTCAGTTTGGCATGTATGTTGGAATAAAGTTGGGCAATAAAGAATAACGGTAGTCTACCAAGTGCAAGCACTGGGAAGTAGATAGGAACTGTCCATCATTTCCATAACCAAACCCCATTCTACTATGAACATGTGCCCTGAACTTTAAAGGAAAGAAGTGCCAAGTAAACACTTTATTGTTCTTGGGCAGGGTTGAATGCTGATTGGAAGAAGAAATTATCTGGTCCTCTTAAGACTCAGTGCCCTGAGAACATGGCTGTGTATCTACAAATAGGGGTTGCCAGGCATGCAAGAGTCACATCCTAAAGCCTGGTACACACCACTAGTTTTTTGGGGTTGAACTAAAAAAACGGACAACTCCGGTTGGAGCCGCTGTACTAACGATCCAACATTAGTGCAATTATCTCCCCTGCTGTTCCTTGTGTTCTGACAGGCCCCCTTGCCAGAACACTGTGGCCATTGGCTGAGAGCACTGATCGGGCGCCAGTCGGCTGCTGGTTTTCCAGCATGCTCGCCTGACAAAAGCCGGCCAAATGGCCATACACACGGGCCAAATGTCGGACGGTTTTTATTGAACTGGCCAATGTCGCTCGAAATTCGGCTTGTGTGTACTAGGCTTAACTGTGTGATATACAGTGATCTGAAATAAAGGGTCGACAGAGGATATGACAAGGTGACCAAGTGGCGATATGGAGATTGTGGTGTTAGCATATGAGGTGACAATGTGATTTTGGGTGCAATATGGTTAGGGGATAGAGATTTAATGTGATAACAATAGAAATGAAGCATAGATTAACATAAGACATAAGGTATGAGGTGACAGAATGGAACAGTGGACTGCTCTGGGTGTCTCAGGTGATTGCTGAAAATTATGGGCGACATCTAGGCAATGCATAACATCACACTTGTGTTGACAAAGAGGTGGAACTAATATAAGTTCACACCAGAGATTATACCGGTTTTGCAATTTCTCACTACCAACCTAGAAGTTACGTCGAAGAGTGAACCTGAACCAAAGCAAGAACCTTGCACATTGCACAGCCTGGGCCAAGAATGAGTCTCAGTTGGCCCTAAGAAAGGGCCAGGAACAAAAAGACCACAATGTATAAGGCATAAAACAGGAAGAAAGTATAATTTGTTTTTCAAAGGTCAGCCTCAGAATGCCAGGCTAGTGCTTTCCTGAGAACAAACAGTAAGCCATATTTCCCCTCCTAATAAAAATAGGCCTATGATTGTCATATGAGCTAATATAAGGGTTACTATCTAATTCCTTGAAAACCAAATACATGTGATTTACATGCACTATTTTTTCTAGTACTACAATAATAGGCCTGCGATTTGCATATTGGTTAATATAACGGTTACTATTTTATTCTTTGAAAACTGAAAACATATGCTCGTACAGCTTGTTAATCTAAAAAAAAGTAGAAAGTTGGGAAAAAAAATAAAAAATGAAAACTAATGAGAAAAAAAGAAGAGAGAATTCGAGAGTCCCTTATGGTGTAGTAATTAATGTACAACAGAAAAGAGGTGTGATAATGTGTTGTGATTACTTACGTCTGAAAAGGTTGTGAAAAACCATTAGGATAGTATAACAAAATCATTGCACTGAAAAAGCCTGTTTGTTTTTTTGTTAGCAGAAGTGCCTCTAGTTCTACAGTAAATGGTGGTCCCATAGGTGGGAATTATGAGTTGTAAATAATGAAGATCTGGTAGGCGTATCAGTTTTTTCAGATACATTTATTTATTTAAAAAAAAGACATGAATTAAAAGAAGTTCACACCTACCAGGTTTTTATCATTCATATAAATACACGGGGATTCTGCCACCTTAGAAGCACATGAGATTTTTCAATGCACTCATATGAGGTACATGTTCTGTGACTAATATGAGGTCATTGATCAAGCTAGAAAATGCTGCTACTGACTTAAATTTGATGATTCTTGGCTACTTTGCTTTCCTGGTGTAATAACATGTTTATGCCAACAAAGCTGATATTTTGAAGCTTGTGTTCACTGTATTACAGATATTATAAACCTTCTCATTGGTTTATTAATATGTTTTTTACTGAGTTCTCTATATACATATAAGAGTCGGTTTGATGGAGTCTTTGAATTTTAGTTTTGTAGAGTAGCAGGTGAAAAAAATCATACTTAAAGGGGTTGTAAAGCTTCATATTTTTTCACCTTAATGCATCCTATGCATTAAGGTGAAAAAACACCTTGCACTCTCCGGCCCCTCCGAGCCCCCGTTTTACTTACCTGAGCCCCGAATCTCCGTGGGCGCGATCCCGCGTTGCTTTCCCCCAGCTCTTGTGGGCTCTTCATTGGATGATTGATAGCAGCGCAGCCATTGGCTTCCGCTGCTGTCAATCAAATCAATGACACAGCGCGCCGGGGGGCGGGGCCGAGTGATACACTCTGCGGCTATGGCCACCGACTGTATCTCACAGGAGCGCGCCCGCAAGCTAACCCCCTTGGGAGAGAGCTTCCCAGAGGGGGGGGGTTGGCTCTTGCAGGGAGGAGCCGAGACAGCTGCCGAGGGACCCCAGAAGACGAGGATCGGGGCCACTCTGTGCAAAACGAACTGCACAGTGGAGGTAAGTATGATATGTTTGTTATTTAACCTTTACAACAAAATTTTTATCAAAACAAAAACACACAAAGAATATCTGATCAAATTCAATATACAACAGAGTATGGCGTATCCATACGTGAGCTAACTTTTCAAATGTCAACCCTTTCCATTAAATGTGATATTTTCCTATAGTTTTTCTTTAAACTATAACTTTAAGCTCTGAGCGATTTAAACCTTTCACTGCCAAGTCCATACAACGTGCCTGCAGTACGGCGTATGGACCTCATTTCTCCCTCTCCTATAAGCTTATGGTCACTTTAATGACCATAAGCTTATATCAGAATTGTTCAGCAGACTCTGCTGAACAATTCTATAACTCTAAACAGCGAATTACAACCCGCTGATCAGAGTTATTAACCCCTAATTTGACTGCCCCCCCCTGTCCCTTGCCACTCCACCCCCCCTGCTAAATTTCACCTAAAACTGTCTCCACTCCCCTTCTTCCCCCCAGCACTGATCCTTCCTCCACCCGATCAGACCACCCCCACAAACCAGACCCACGCAGCCACCATCATTAGCCGGCATCCCTCCTCTGCCGCTCCCGCCAGCTTCAAGTGCTGCATGGGGCTTGGTGGGGTACCAGACCCAGATCCCCCCGCAGGTCAGATCACCCCCAAACTGCCCCCGCAACCCCTGATCCATCCCTGCTCCAAGCGGCATCTCTCCTTCCCTTCCTGCCACCTGCAGCTTCTCCCTGCACCGATCTCTGTGATCTGTCAGCTTGGAGATTGGGGCGGGGGAGCAGCCCCAGTGGGGGTGAAGTTGGGGCTTAGTAAACATGTGTTTACCACCCCCCCCCGCACAATGGATATAGGCAGTGGTGGCTGGAGCTCAAATTCTTTTGGGGGGGGCAGAAACAAATAAAAAAATTATGAAAAATACTGAAAAAAAACATCAAATGCAGCCACTGTGCCCATCAAATGCAGCCTCTGTGGATATCAAATGCCACCACTGTGCCCATCAAATGCAGCTACTGTGCCCATCAAATGTTGCCACTGTGCCCATCAAATGCAGCCACTGTGCCCCATAAATTGCAGCCACTGTGCCCCATCAAATGCAGCCACTTGTGCCCCATCAAATGCAGCCACTGTCCCCTTTAAATGCAGCCACTGTGTCCGTCAAATGCTGCCACTGTGCCCTTCAAATGCCACCACTGTGCCCTTCAAAGGCAGCCACTTGTGCCACAACAAATGCAGCCACTGTGCCCCATCAAATGCAGCCACTGTATTTTTAGCGAAAATATTGTTTTGATAAACATTTGCGCAAATATTGGGCTGCCTTAAAAATCAGTAGCACCTTCTTTTTATTCTACTGGCCATGTGCTTTCAGAAAATGTATGGTTTGGGGGGTCTTTTACAAATTCTGAAAGCTGTATGTGAAAAAGGAAAACCTCCAGATTTTCTAAAACTTTTGCGTACCTCCGATTTTCACTATTATTATATAAAATGTACAAATATTTGTTAGTTAATAACTCAATACAGGTTAACCACTTCAATACCAGACACTTAGACACCTTCCTGCCCAGGCCAATTTTCAGCTTTCAGCGCTGTCACAATTTGAATGACAATTGCGCGGTCATGCTACACTGCACCCAAACAAATTTTTTTATCATTTTGTTCCAACAAATAGAGCTTTCTTTTGGTGGTATTTGATCACCTCTGCGATTTTTATTTTTTGCGCAACAAACAAAAAAAGACTGAAAATTTAGCAAAAAAACAAGTTTTTCTTTGTCACTGTTAATTTTTTTTGTAAATAAGTGCGTTTTCTTCTTCAATGACGGGCACTGATATGGCTGCACTGATGGGCACTGATAAGGCGGCACTGATGGGCACAGATGAGGTGGCACCAATGAGGTAGTACTGATGAGGTGGCACTGATGGGCACTGATGATGGGCACTGATAGGCGCCACTGATGGGCACTGATAGGTGGCACTGATGGGCACTGATAGATGCCACTGGTATGCAGCACTGATGGGCACTCAGGTGGCACTGATGGGCACTCATAGGCGGCACTGATGGGCACTCATAGGCGGCACTGACGGGTACTTATGGGTGGCACTGATGCATACATATAGGTGGCACTGATAGGTGGCATGGATGGGCACTGATAGGTGGGCCTGGATGGGCACGGATGGGCACTGATAGGTGGCACTGATGGACGCTGATGGGTGGCACTGATGATACTGATGGGTGGCATTGCTGGGCACTGATTGGCATATTTTGGGCATTTTTTTAACATGTGGCTGGCCATGGGGGATGTACCTGGCCATCCACATGCTGGGGGCTTCCCTGGTGGTCCTGGGGGCTTCCCTGGTGGTCTAGTGTGGGCATCTGTGGGGGGGGGCTGCGCTAATAAACAATAAGCGCATACCCCCCCTGTCAGGAGAGCCGCCGATCGGCTCACCTCTACTCGCGCCTGTCAGACGCGAGTGAGGACAAGCCGATCAGCGGCTCTTCCTGTGTACATTGTGATCAGCTGTGATTGGACACGGCTGATCACGTGGTAAAGAGCCTCCGCCGGAGGCTTTTTACCAAGATCGGTGTAGCGGTGTGTCACACTGATGGGCACTGACATTCACTCACATTCAACACTTCCTCCTTTACCTATAACTAAAACACAGTTACACATACACTGATAAGATCTGATTAAAATGATCCTGCTGCTAGCCAATTTTAAGCAGCGTATTCTCATCAAATTCTTCATCTTTGTCAGGTGGTAACAAAGGGGATTGTCACATACGGTTGGGGATTGTGGACCCTCCATGCAGCCTGTCCTGGTACAGGGAAGCACAGAGACAAGGATTTGAAAAAGCATGGAAAACTGCTGGTCTTACAGGTGGACAGGGCATTACTAGTACCTTACAGAACTAGTGTGCACAGAAATAATCGTTCTTCATAAATGTATGTGAAAAGTTTTCTGCTACATTTCTCTGGTAAGAAATAACCCAAATCTGTGTATATTATTTAGTCTATGTGAATGTTATAGAGTCTCCGAATGCATTTTCGTCCGAATTTCGGGTATTTCGTACAGAATCCGAAAACCGAAAGATCCGACATAAACAAATGCTTTATTTTCGTTTTCCTTGTGACAACAGTTTGATATAGATAGGAGATTCGACATAACGCTGACAACAGCAATCTGTGTCCATCGAACCTGGGGTCGAATGTGCCTAACCTTAGCTCTATTAGTCCAAGATTATTCTACATAGAGAGAAAAGATTTGACATAGAAGGAAAAGATTCGACATAGAGAGAAAAGATTCGACATAGAGAGAAAAGATTCAACATTATAGAGACAATAGCAAAAAAAGGTTGAATGTGCCTAACCTAACTCTATTAGTCCAAGATTATTCACCATAGAGAGAAAAGATTCAACATGAAGATTCGACGAAGCAGTCGATGCGAGTGGTCATTTATGGTCAAATGCTCCGCCCATAGGCTATAGAAGAATTCTAATGTTGATTGGCTGATTAATAAATATAATTATTACTAGTGTCATACAACATTAGAATTCTACTATAGCTTGCAGGCGGAACATTTGTTCGGAAATGTACGATTGCAGGGTCGTACAGTTTAGCAGCTGCTCCTTCGAATCTTCTGCCTACAAGCTATTCCGTCGAATCTTCTTAGAGCATTCGACAGACACCATAAACCTTCAATGACAGATTTGACCTTAATTATTTCGGATTTTTGGACGAATGCATTTTTTAACGAAACTAAATAAATAATAAAGAATTTCGGGAGTAACTAAATACATTTATTTTTCGGACGAAAACAAAATTCCGAAACGAAATATTTGAGTGTGCACATGTCTACTAATCAATCCTAATGTACTGACTGCCTAATTTCTTGAAGCCTTAAAATGCCAGGACACTACAAATAACCCCAGATGATCTTGGGAGGTTTGGGAGGGAGCTTGGACAATGGGGGGTTGTGGTTTTGGAGCAATTTTGTGTGCTCTATTTTAAAATTTCAATTAAATTTAAAGAGGTTGTGATGGAATTTTTCTTGTTAAAATAATAGACATGTTATACTTACCTACCTTTTTTCAAGTATGGTGTTGCTGATGTTGTCCTTCCTTCCTATTGTTTAAAAGCATCTCAAAAGCATGGTATTTAAATATAAGAATTAGTACTTGTTGCCCTCGAAGTTGCATTAATAGGTGGATCCTCTCTCTGCTGTACTAACTATTTTATTATTTTCTTTGAATTGGTAAATGTTCCCCATGGCAACACCCTTTTTGACAATCTCTTATAAATTAGCCTTAGCTTTAAGTTTGCAATATTTGTACTTCATGATTGGTTTGCTAAACAGATACCTTCGCATATTACTATTATTAGTAAATGGATCATTTTACCAGTTATTAGTTATCATTATAAAATAGTTATGATTACTTTATATGGAGTGTGATCAAGAGCCTGAAGTTCAACTTAAAAGAGCTTTTTGTGGTATTTTATTTTATTTTTGGGAATAACTTACAGTATTTGATTTGATTTCCGGGTTGATTGGATTTATCATATTGCCAACCTCCTAACTGGGTAAATACAGTGCCTTGAAAAAGTATTCATACCCCTTGAAATTCTCCACATTTTGGCATGTTACAATCAAAAATATAAGTGTATTTTATTGGGATATTATGCAAATAAATATCTGAAAAGTGTGGTGTGCATTTGTATTCAGCCCCCTTTACTCTGACACCCCTAAGTAAAATCTAGTGGAACCAATTGCCTTCAGAAGTCACCTAATTAGTAAATAGAGTCCACCTGTGTGTAATTTAATATCAGTATAAATACAGATGTTCTGTGAAGCCCTCAGAGGTTTCTTAGAGATCCTTAGTGAACAAACAGCATCATGAAGGCCAAGGAACACACCAGACAGGTCAGGGATAAAGTTGTGGAGAAGTTTAAAGAAGGGTTAGGTTGTAAAAAATGATCCCAAGCTTTGAACATCCCACAGAGCACTGTTCAATCCATCATCCGACAATAGAAAGAGTATGGCACAACTGCAAACCTCCCAAGACATGGCCGTCCACCTAAACTGACAAGGCCGAGCAAGGAGAGCATTCATCAGAGAAGCAGCCAAGAAGCACATGGTAACTCTGGAGGAGCTGCAGAGATCCACAGCTCAGGTGGGAGAATCTGCAACCAGGACAACTATTAGTCGTGCACTAAACAAATCGGGCAAAAATCCACGTGGGGGACACAGCAAACATGTGGAAGAAGGTGCTCTGGTCAGAATTGTTCAAAATTGAACTTTTTGGCCTAAAAGCAAAACTCTATGTGTGGCGGAAAACTAACACTCACTTCACCCTGAACACACCATCCCACGTGAAGCATGGTGGTGGCAGGATCATGTTGTGGGGATGCTTTTTTTCAGCAGGTACAGGGAAGTTGGTCAGAATTGATGGGAAAATGGATGGAGCCAAATACAGGACAATCTTAGAAGAAAACCTGTTAGAGTTTGCAAAAGACTAGAGGCTGAGGCAGAGGTTCACCTTCCAGCAGGACAATAACCCTAAACATACAGGCACAGCTACAATGGATTGGTTTAGATCAAAGCATATTCATGTGCTAGAATGGCTCAGTCAAAGTCCAGACCTAAATTCAATTGAGAATCTGTGGCAAGACTTGAAAATTGCTGTTCACTGACGCTCTCCATCCAATCTGACAGAGCTTGAGCTAGTTTGCAAAGAAGAATGGGCAAAAATGTCACTCTCTAGATGTGCAAAGCTGGTAGAGAAATACCCAAAAAGACTTGCAGCTGTAATTGCAGCGAAAGGTGGTTCTACAAAGTATTGACTGAGGGGGGCTGAATTCAAATGCATTCCTTTCCATTAGAATCACATCAGGTACTTGTTTTGCATTCAGTGGTGTTGGCAGGCACTTCCTTGTCTCTCTTATTTCACCTCACAACTTCACTCCCAGTCTTGTTTTTCTGGGTAGTTTTATGCACATTTGTTCTTTACCTTCACCATCACTGCGCACTTACCGTATATACTCGAGTATAAGCCGACCCGAATATAAGCTGAGGCACCTAATTTTACCACAAAAAAATGGTAAAACGTATTGACTCGAGTTTAATAAGCCTAGGATGAGAAATGTGCAGCTACTGTAAGTGGAAAAGACGGTCAACAATACCCATTTGCAGCCTCACTGTGCCCATTTGCATGCCTCACTGTGCCCATTTGCAGCCATAGGTCCCCCGAACTTCAAACTTGGTAGTTAATTTGGGTTTTCTGAACCCAAAGGGTCCCGAAATGACATTGCTGCAGATGGAGACAGTTGACCGATTTGGGGCCCTGTATCTCGGGGCCACTTAGTGCTAGGAACCCCAAATTTGGTGTGCAAACCCAGTGGAACTAGCACTACAACATATCCAAAGCTGGATTCCCCAAATTGGGTTCCTAAAATGTCAAGCACTATTCTGCAGCAGAGAATGACATTTTCTGAACACACTTTGGGGCCCTGTCTCTTAGGGCCACTTGGTGCTAGTTCCACTGGGTTTGAACACCAAATTTGTGGTTCCTAGCACCAAGTGGCCCCGAGATACGGGACCCCAAAGTCGGTTCGGAAAATGTCATTTTCTGCAGCAGAAAAATGCTTGACTCGAGTATAAGCCGAGGGGGGCATTTTCAGCACACAAAAAATGTGCTGAAAAACTCGGCTTATACTCGAGTATATATGGTAGCTTTACTGCTCACTCTTTGGCTTTTCCACACCAACGCTCCTTTCCTCCCTCTAGCTCCCATTAGGTTGTCACTACTCACTATGGATTATCCCAATATGGTTATTCACCATTTATCTTACTTTAGCTACTCATCTTTCACAGACACCTTGGAGTTATCATTAGGCACTACCTGTCATGACAGCGTGGACTTCCGGTCCCGGTGGGGACTTGTGGGCTTGCTCCGTCATGTGAGCCTGTACCACCTCAGCTCCAGGCACAGACATTCACGATGTTCCCTGACCGCCCAGTATCCAGTTCTGGCCTTTGAATTCTGATGTAAGTAGGGGGGTGGAGATTTTCTTCCCTCCTACTGCCCCCTTTTTTGCTCCTTTCTTTCTACTTCCCCAATCATTGGGGTTATTATAGATTCATTTTTGTACATATATTTTTCTTTACAGAATTATCCCTTGCTTCTGCTCCTTATGAGGTGGTATTTAACCCAAAATGCACCGAGCTACTTAAGATTCATATATACATGACTTTACCTATAATGGATTTTACCTGTGTGCTTTATGTTATGCTGTATATGGAGCAATACTGGCATATGCTATTCCATACCATCTAGTGTCCTATATATCCTTTTGTACCAGATGTTATGCAATTGTCAATGGTTTTTATATTAACATAATACATTTACTGTAATACAAATTTTTTGACAGACTGCTATGACAATGATTGTTCAATAAAAATATATTTACTTTTACGTCTGTTTTTTCTATGTGCCTCACTTAAAGTCCCAATGCCCCCGTCTATTAATGAATACAAATGCACGCCACATTTTTCACAAATTTATTTGTAAAAAAAATTGTAAACCATTTTATCATTTTCCTTCTACTTCACAATTATGTGCCACTTTGTGTTGGTCTATTATATAAAATCCCAATAAAATACATTTAAATTTTTGATAGTAACATGACAAAAAGTGGAAAATTTTAAGGGCTATGAATACTTTTTCAAGGCACTGTACATCATTACTTTTTTATTACATCATGCAGCTAGATGCTATTATGCCGGTATAATTTTTTCTCTCAGATGCCAGACTTTCTCATAAAAGTGGCCCGAGCGGATTGTCCCCCCTGCCTCTGCTTTCTGATGGCTTACCTGGCCGATCGGTAACTCCGAGAACCCATCTAGCGATGGCTAGGCATAGAGATGAGCGAAGGGAAGATGGCCTCCGCTCAGAGATGAGCCAAGGAAAGATGGCCTCCTATGGCCTCTTTTGGTTCCAGCCACATGTAAACAAGGCCATTTTTTTTAAAGCAAAAGATTAAAAAACATATATATTTTTTTTAATATTTTGCTTTTAAAGGTAGAGGAGAGATTTGGGGTCTTTTAGACCCCAGATCTCTCCATAAATAGGACACGTCATGCTGTATTGTTATCGCAAGGGATGTTTACATTCCTTGAGATAACAATAAAAGTGATCAACATTTTTTTTTAAAGGGACAATGCAAAAACAAAAAAAAGTAATAAAACAAATATTTTTTTAAACGCCCCCATCCCGCGTTCTTGCGTTCAATGGTGAATGCATACTTAGGTTATGCCCACATATAAACGGTGTTCACACCACACATGTGAGGTATCGCCGTGATCATCTGAGCAAGAGCAATAATTCTCGCTATAGACCTCTTCTGAAACTGGTAATCTGTAGAAATGTTTAAAGTGTCGCCTATGGAGATTTTTAAGTACTGACGTACTACACACAATTTTAAAGCATGACATGCTAGGTATCTATTTACTTGGAGTAACATCAACTTTCATGTTATACAAATAAATTGGGGTATTTTTTTTAAATAATTAACCACTTTCAGACCGGACCAATTTGCAGCCAAAGGACCAGGCCCAATTTTGCGATTCGGCACTGCGTCGCTTTAACTGACAATTGCGCGGTCGTGCGACTTGGCTCCCAAACAAAATTGCCGTCCTTTTTTTCTCACAAATAGAGCTTTCTTTTGGTGGTATTTGACCCCCTGCGTTTTTTTTTTTTTGCGCTATAAACAAAAAAGAGCGACAATTTTGAAAAAAAAAACGCATTCTTTTTTATTTTTTGTTATAATAAATATCGCCCAAAAATATATAAAAAAACTTTTTTTTTCCTCAGTTTAGGCCGATACGTATTCTTCTACATATTTTTTGTAAAAAAAAATAGCAATAAGGGATTATTGATTGGTTTGCGCAGAAGTTGTAGCGTTTACAAGATAGGGGATAGTTTTATAGCATTTTTATTAATCATTTTTTTTTTATTAGTAATGGCGGCGATCAGCGATTTTTATTGTGACTGCGACATTATGGCGGACACACCGGACATTTTTGGCACATTTTTGGGACCATTGTCATTTATACAGCAATCAATGCTATTTAAATGCATTGATTCCTGTAGAAATGATACTGGCAGTGAAGGGGTCAACCACTAGGTGGCAGTGTAGGGGTTAAGTATGCCTAGGGGTGTGTTTCTTACTGTGGGGGGGCGTGGCTGTCAGCTAGTGAAGGCTGATCTCTGCTCCAATCACAGGGAGCAGAGATCGGCGTCACTAGTTGCTAGGCAGAACGGGGAGATGCTGTTTATTTCCGCATCTCCCCGCTCAGCCTTCCCGTGAGACAATCGCGGGTGTCCCCGCGGCGATCGAGTCCGCGGGACTCGCGTCCGATGGCACGGCGGCATCTTAAAGGGGACGTATATATACGCCCTTATGCCCGTCCGTGCCATTCTGCCGACGTATATCGGCGTGCGCCATTCGGGAAGCGGTTAAAGAGCATTTTTTCCCCCAAAAATTTGCGTTTTAAAAAACGCTGCGCAAAAAATTTGTGACATAATGTTTGGGGTTCTAAGTAATTTTCTAGCATATAATACAGATTTTCCAAGTCATCTTCCAGGACGGCTTACAGAGAGAGATAGGCTTCTCCCATCAAGCACAGGAAACACATGATCCACATTATAAAAGCACAGACACAGGCAGTAGCCCCTCAGTATTTGTGTTTCCTCTGGCCAGTCAGGAACAATTTCATTGTTTTACCAGACCTACGTGCTAGGTGGCAGGGGCCTCCTGGCGGTCATATCCCTTACGTTACTCCTGAGGATATGAATGTGCTCGGGTCATCCTCGGACCAGGTAAGCAGGTCTGGATGAAAATTTAAGGGACTCCCTCTCCCTATCATGTTGCCATGTGTAATTTAAACTTATTTACAATCTTTTATATAAGTTTTATCACCAATATCTGTGGTGGAAGAAAATAACACAATGGAAATCACAGAGAAGACACTAATTTGGCCCTTTTATAAAACATTTACAAAGCTTTACTATACACATGTTTGAAATGCTGGATCCTCAGACACAGTAAAGCTAGCCATAGTTGGATAAAAATTTGGCTGGTTCAGCAGAGATAAAATTTGAATTGGTGTTCATAGTGGCCCCATCCTTTATTATATGGAAAAGTAATAGATGCACTCTGTCATGTCCTTGTGAGCAACAACTTACACTTTGTGGAGAACCTTTTTCTCTCCTTTTTGGAACAGACCCTAATAACCACAAGATTATTGGAGATGATGGATGCAGATTGAAATATGCATCCAAATTGTTAACTGTTTGCAATTGAAAAAAAAACAAATACAGGATCTACTACATACTGCTTCCATATTACAAATAACCTTACAATGAAATGTGTTGCTTGAATAGCTTGTAATACAATAATCACATACGGCTTGTATCATACAGAGGTAAAATACTGGCTCATGTTGGTACAAGGAAAGATTGCCTCATTAACTCTGTTCACTGCCAACGCCCAAGTAGCTATATCCTGCGTGTGCTCAGCCTGCACAAACAAGGCAGCCGGTGCAGCCATTCCAGCTCATTATAAGAAGCTTCCTGTTTCATGGCTATCAGAAGATACATCTAGAGCACCATAAAGCAAGATGTTTTAAAGTCGCCTCTATTCTATGACTCTCACTTTCTTGTTAGATAGCTACTTGAACTCTTACCTTCCAGTTGTACATTGTACTCCCAGACACATTCTAGTTATATGTGTTTTGTGAAGTATTATTTCACATGAGTTTTCATTAAACTGTAGTAGGCTCATAGAAGCTAGGACACGTGACAGGATCCAGTCATAGGCTGTACCAGATATGACGGACACCCTCTCTTTAACTGCTTCAATACCAGGCACTTTCACCCCCTTCCTGCCCAGGCCAATTTTCAGCTTTCAGAGCTGTCGCACTTTGAATGACAATTGCACAGTCATGCAACTCTGTACCCAAATTCAATTTTTATCATTTTTGTAGACAGATAGAGTTTTCTTTTAGTGGTATCTAATCACTACTGTTTTTTTTTATTTTTTTGCAAAAAAAACGAAAAAAGACAGAATAAAAAAAAAAAAAAGTTTTTCTTTGTTTCTGTTAGAAAATTTTGTAAATAAGTAATTTTTCTTCTTCACTGATGTGCACTTATGAGGCAGCACTGATAGGCTGCACTTATGGGCACTGATGAGATGGCACTGATAAGGTGGCACTGATGAGGAGGCACTAATATGCAGCACTGATAGGTGGGACTGATATGCAGCGCTGATGCAGAACTGATAGGCAGCACTTATGGGCACTGATAGATGGCACGGCTAGGTGGCACTGATCGGCACTGATGGGTGGCATTGCTGGGTGGCACTAATGGGCAGCACTGTTGACAGGCCCTGATTTGCACTATAAGGCATCACTAACTGACATCACTGATGTGCACTGATATGCATCACTGATGGACACTGATTATCATCACTGGGCACTGACTGGCATCACTGCTGGGCACTGATTGGCATCACTGTTGGGGCTGCACTGATAATCAGGGCACTGATTATCTGTGCAGATTTTCCCTGCAAGGAAATGCTGCTGATTGGCTCTCCTCAAACTCTGTCAATATGAGAAGAGAAATACCTATAACCAGCATTTCCTTGTTTACATATGATCAGCTGTGATTGGACACAGCTGATCACATGGGTAAAGAGCCTCGTCATCGGCTCTTTACCGAGCTCAGGGATGCACAGATCGCCACGCATGTACAGTTTATACAGTATACTGTGTATGTGTATATATCTATCTATCTATCTATCTATCTATCTATCTATCTATCTATCTATCTATCTATCTATCTATATTGTTTGCTTGGGTATGCTTCTTTCTCTTAGTGTAAATATACTGTATTTATAACACGCACCCCAAGTTTAGGAGGGAATTTTAAGGAAAAAAAACTTTTAGGAGGGAAGTTTAAGGAAAAAAAATTACATTTAAATGCCCATCAATGCAGCCTGATCAGTGTCCATCTGCAGCCTTGTCCATCATTGCAGCCTTGCCCAGTCTCATTGCAGCCTTGCCCAGTCTCATTGCAGCCTTGCCCAGCCTCATTGTAGCCTTGCCCAGCCATTGTAGGCTTATTGTTTATAATTGGCAACATCGAGATACACAGAGCCGGATGTCCTGTGTATCTCGGCTCCTCTTGCAGTCCTGCCCAGTCCTGCCCCTTGGCGCGACTCCTATGATGGACATAACACAGGTCCAATGGTGGGACTGGGCGTGACTGTGAGCGGAGCCAAGAGTACACTCGGCTATGTGTATATTGGCGGCGCTCGCTCCTCTCCCCTCACAATCAGTGGAGATCGGCGTATAACACGCACCCACGATTTCCCCCTGATTTTAAGGGGAAAAAAGTGCATGTTATACGCCGATAAATACGGTACTTCCTTTCCTCAAACTACAGTTCTCTATGCTGGCATAGATGAGTTACAGACACACCTGTAACACACCAAAATTACAAGGGCCCTCACATATAGTTTCTAAGAAAGATATTGGGGGGATGGAGTCATGCTACTGAGTGCTGAATACCAAGTGCAGTAGATGCCTTTCGGTTGGACTGCACAGTGATTTTTAAAGGATTTCTTAAAGTGGTTTAAAAGTACAAGCTGTACGGTTTGCTATGGGGACATACATTTTTTTTTCATTTTGTATAGAGGGAGGGTTATAACCCCTGTCAGATTTTTATGGCCACCTGTGTCACATTTCCCTTCACTTCCTGTCCCATAGCCAAACAGGAAGTGAGAGGAAATCCCTGCATATTAAGGGAATTCCTTGGGGACCCCCAGGTCACCAGAACTAGTGTCACCATCAGAATATTTCCCCACTATTACCTTTCTGGGGAAAACCCAAAATTTGGGATTTTCTTTTACTTTCACTTTCAATGATAATGGTAAAGAGGCCACATAGAGAGGGTGAATCTACTTAATGGGGGCACAGACAGCAATAAAAACTGACAGGCGTTCTAATCCCTGTCCACTCTGTCCAAAACTAACAAAAAAAGTTTTGCCTTTAGTTATGCTTTTAGATGATTTTGAGTCCTTTTGTGTACTCTATAATCAGCAGTGTTTGATGTGGTGTGTTCCAATATGCCTCTAAACTTTCTTGTATTGCTCTGCAGAGTGGAATCTGTCTAGTTTCCCACTTATTTGTACTTATTGGCTTGTGCTTTTGTCTGTGGACCTTGTTTTCTATGTAGAATATGTCTGAGTTTTGCAGAGTCTGTATTTGTAGCTATGTAGAGCTATTCTCCCAAATAGCAGGTATGCAATGGAATTATACATGTACAGTAAATAGCTTCTGTTCTAAGAAAACCCAAGTTTGCTACACACTGGTTCAGTGGGAAGCTTTGTGGTTCTTTTTATCCTCCCTCACCATAACCTTCTACATTATACTTTCTCCATGGTCCCCAAGCCCTACTCCATCAAAGCCATTGTTTCCACACACTGTACTAATGATCACTAGAGAAGGGCCAAACACCCCCCAGTTTTGTATGTGCCAGAACTCTCGAACATCGCAAAAGTTCAGACCTAAACCGCAAACCCTATTAAAGTCTTTGGGACCGGAACTTGAAGTTCCCATTTTAAAGGCTTATATACAAGTTATTGGCCATAAAAATGGTATGGGGGCCTGGGTATTGCCCTGGGGGCATGTTCCAATGCAAAAATGTTTTTAACCACTTCCCACCCGGCCACTGTACATATACGGCCGGGTGGGAGCCGTCTACTTCTGAATGGACGTTCTGGAACATCCTTCAGAAGTAGAGGGATCGGGCGCGCGCGTGCCCACGCAGCGGCAAGATCCCGATGCGGCCGTGTCACCCGGACACGGCGCATCTCGGATCGGCAAAAGGGCTCGGTGATTGGCCCTCCTGATCACATGACGGCCGTGTCGAATCACAGCCATCATGTGATGTAAACAAACAGCCGGTTGATAGGCAATCGGCTCTCCTCTCCTCACACGGAAGTCATCGGTGAGGAGAGGAGAGCGGATCGCTGCAGCCGGCTGGTGATCAGTGAGTATTAGCTGTTTTTTTACAGCTTTTTACTCACTGATCACAAGTGTAGTGTCCCCACAGTAAAACACACATGTCCCCACAGTAAAACACACATGTCCCCACAGTAAAATTCCTTTGAAGAAGTCACGTGGGCGTGACGCAACTAGTCAGGATCACACACAATCCTACACAGCGCTGTTCATTGTTTTCCTTAACTGTGAGTGATTCATTTTGTTTTCAATAAAATATATCTGTTTTACTGCACAATGGAGTCCCTCCTTCCCTCTCTTTTGCCCACATGTTGAGCTTATGTACTGAGAAGAGATAAGGAGCCACAAGGACCGGTTTGTTTGCTGGTAGGAAGACTGATAGGAGAAAGACTTCTGTCCAGCTGGATTTATGTAAGGCGTTTTTACCCTTACTTTGAGGTAAGGGGCTGGGGGAAGCATTTCTATCGGGCACTTAGATCACGCATGGAGGAAACTACTGTTGAAAAATACACGGCTACCAGGAGGATTCAACAGATATTGAAATCTGCACCTATAGAGATTGCAGTGGACTTTTAAAAAAAACACAATTTTTTTATCACTGCACCTTTAGCAATTTCTGTGTTGCACAGTATTCCTTTTTTGCATTTTTTGCACATGCGTTTTTTGCACATTATTTTTGCACATGCAGCATTTATTGCCATTTTTTAATACTTTTATATTTATTGCTTGGACTGATATTTATATATTTTTATATATTTTTTGCACTTTCATATTTTTTCACTTTTTTTGGTATGAATATTTACGTTTACTTCATGAATTTTTTGTTCACTATTTGATCTATAAGTGATCGTTGCACAATTTTTTTAAAGCACTTTACTTTGCACAGGACACTTTCTCACCATTGGATGTTTATATCATTTTCTTGAGTAGTTATTTATTGGTATAGCACAGTTTATTACTTGCTGCTATACATCGTCATTGAAGCTATCAATCTTGAGACGCTTTGTTGGAAGCCGTCCTTTGGAGCCCTCCCACAGGATTGCTATCCTTCCCAGCAGCAAGCACCACATATTTTTTAATTATTATTATAATTTTTATTTATTTTTACCTCTCTTAGTGCCATTTATGACCATGTGATTATTTTTATACTTTTCTAGTTTTAGTGTCTGCGCCCCATTTTTTATATATTTTTACATATTCCTTCTACTGTACATTGGTGTGTGAACACCCTGATGGTGGCTGCGGCAGTTGTGAATTTTATTTGTTACTTGTTTATTGATTTTTATCCCTGTATTGGTTTGCGCATTTGGTTCCCCCCCTTATATACCCACAGTAAAACACACATGTCCCCAAAACACACATGTCTCCAAAACACACATGTCCCCAAATAATAAAAACACATGTCCCTCACATATGTCCCAGTAAAATAACATGTGCCAATGATTATCTGCACACATATGTCCGTGATCACCTGCACACACCTGTACATGATCATTTGCGTACATATGTCCGTGATCACGCGAACCAATTATTATACACTTAACAAATTTTTTTTTTACAAAAAACATGTAGCAGAATACATTTTGGCTTAAATTTATGACAAAATTTGATTTTATTGGATTTCTTTTAAAAAAGAAAGGAGAAAATATTGTTTTTTTTCAAAATTTCCGCTATGTTTTCGCTTATATCGCAAAAAATTAAAAACGGAGTCGCGAATAAATACCACCAAACTAAAGCTCTATTTGTGCGAACAAAATGATAAAAAATTAATTTGGTTACAGCATTGCATGACCGCGCAATTGTCACTGAAAGTGCGAGAGCACTGAAAGCTGAAAATTGGTCTGGGCAGGAAGGGTGTTTAAGTGCACAGTAAGCAAGTGGTTAAAAAAAAGATACATTTTGAAGGAGCACTGATTTTAATGATGCGTAAAGTGAAACAATAAAAATAACAAAATTATAAAAAAAAATCCTTTAAATATAGTGCCTGGGGGATCCCCTTAGTCTGCCTGTAAAGGGGCGCATCTGCACCTTGTATAGAACCTGCTGCAGCAAAACTGACATTTATAAAGAAAAACATATTTAATATTTTAATAGATTTTTCCTGCCAGCTTTCTTTATTTAATAAACAATGGCTTGGGGCCACAATTCAGTGCGCTCGGAAAAAGATTAGAGATTTTTTGGATAAATTCTGGTATCTCTTTGGCAGACTTTGGATGGAAATAACAAAGTTTTACACCACAGTGAGCAAGCCTTATGTGAAGTCAAACTAAAAAAAAAAAACGAAAACGAAGATTAAAAAGTCTGGTGTCTCTTTCGCAAACTTTGGATAGAAGTAACAGGTGTGGAAAAATTGGGCTTTGGATGTCGATGATGCCTTCACACCATAACCATATAGAGGTATTTTTGATGAAAGCTAGAATTGGCCTTGCTGTAAATAATTTAAATTTGATGCCCCTGTCAAACAGTTGCAGAAAAATTGGTCTTTGGGTGTTGGTGGTGCCTAAACATCATAACCCTATAGAGGTACTCTTGATAAAAGCAAGAATTGGCCTTGCTGTAAAAAATTTAAATCTGACGCCTCTGTCACACAGTCATGGAAAAAATGGTCTTAGGGTGTTGGTGGTGCCTTCACACCGTAACCTTATAGAGGTACTCTTGATGTAACGCAAGAATTGGCCTTGCTTAGGAAAAAATAAAATTTGATGCTCCTGTCACACAGTTGTGGAAAGATTGGTGTTTGGATGTTGGTGGTGCCTTTACCCCGTAACTTTCTAGAGGCAGAATAAGCTGCTCTGGCAGCTGCGGTGGACTGTGCACTAGTGTCAGCTTGGGTTATAGAGGATGAGGAGAATGAGGATGGTTTAATAAGCCAGTCCACCATCTCCTCTGCATGCTGTGGCTAGATAGCATGGGCAACACCACTAAAAAGAGACAAATCTCTGGCCGAGGACAGACCACATCCACCTTTGCCTGTAGACACAGACACTGCTGGCCCCCTCATAGTGGCATGGGAACCCCTGCCTCTCCTTGTTGGCCTCCCAGACATGATGGAGGACTTATTACCCAAATTTATTAGAATCTGGGAAATGTGTGATTGAATGCACTTTATTGAATGAAAAGTGGTGTTTGGTGCACTTTAAATTGAGGACTGATGCTGACAGAAATGTAAAAACGATAAAAAAAATAAAAAAAGGGCAACACAAGTGTCGCAGTCAGAAAAACTGCTGACATTTTAAATAAAGGGGCAGGCAGGGGACAAAAACAAGACAAAACCAAAAAAAAAAAACAAACAAAAAAACATGCAGCAACCAAAAAAATCCCCCCCCCAAAAAACAGTATACAGCACTGTATACAGCACTAAATGTTATGCATACACTAACACACTACACTGACACTACACTATTTTCACACTACACTATACTCACACTACACTAACACTACACTAACACTCTACACACACTAACTCGCTAGTAGCAAACTATCTATCTAGCTCCACCCCAACAATACACTGCAAAAGCTTCCTGTGAGAAGGAACATTTTAGTTGTGATTGGACAAAGTCATCATCATTTTGTCCAATCAGGGCTCTGTGCCCTAATTGGCAAAGCCTAATCATCCAATTATGGCCCTAGAATGCACTGTGCAACACGCAGTGCATTGTGGGGTGCTCAGCGGGTGAACATCCCACTGAGCACCCTGGAAATTTGGGTGTTTCCGCAATAGGCGAACAGGCGATGTTCCAGCCGAACTTTTGCTCTGCCCGAACTGTTCGCCCAACACTAATTATCGCCAACAAGCCTGAAACAGCTGTATGCAGTTTGGAAATAAATGTATCAATAATATTTAGATTTTATATGTGCAATACACTGGTGGCTCTTGATTTAAAGTTAACTATGGGGCAAAAAGGGATGATTTCCATGACTATGCCTACTATACTGAAATGAGGAATAATTCCCTTTTTGGGGATTTGTGATATAATGAAATATGTGAATACCTTCTGTGCTTAGAAGGCTCTACTGTGCTATGTACTGGTTCATTGGAGAGTGTTGTGGTTCTAATCAGGATTGGCTATGCTGAACCAACTAAGCATGATATCCTTAATGTCTGCAAAGTCTTTAGCCAACAGTTTCAGCTGATACATCTGAAACATGTTGTTGTGGGTGGCTTCTGCTTGAGAAGTCTCATGCACTGAATTTTTAGGGCTCGTGCACAGTTTGTCCGCTTTTTTGCATTAGCGTTTTTCCACTTTTTTTTAGCATTAGCGTTTTTAGCAAAAAAAACACAAGCTATGGGATAAAAAATGCAGGTTAGCTGCGTTTTACCGTGTTTACCGGCATTAGAGCATTTTTACAGCTCAAGAACTTCTCTCAAAACTCACTAGTTCTGGGGTTTTTTCCCAGCCAGAAAACGCCCAAGCCAACAAATGCTGATAACAACCTATGTGTGCATAGACACATAGGATAACATGCTGGGTGTGTTACTGGCTGTAGAAAAACACCAGAAGCTAAAAACAGCAGCTGTAAAAACGTCCAGTGTGCATGAGACCTTAGTGTTATGTAACTCTAATGCCACGTACACACGGCCGGACTTGCCAACGGACTATGCTTCGTCTGCATTTCCGACGGAAAGATTTAGAACATGTTCTATATCTAAGTCCATCGGAAATGCTGGTAGACAAAGTCAGATGGGGCATACACACGGTCAAAATGTCCGATGAAAAGCTCCCATCTGACTTTTTCTGGCCGTGTGTACGCGGCATTAGCCTTCCTTTCCTCCAAATACAATAACCATTTTATACTTCTCTTGGTATTTACAAGCATCAGTTGGAATTATATATAGTTCTAGTTTTTGTTGCCTCCATTATTTACTTTTGTTTCCAGGGAATATCAAAGGATTTGGAGGTTTTAACTGAACTGTATCTCAGACACCCTTTTCTATAGCAGAGTTACTCATAGTCTGGCTGTCTGACTGCAAATCTACTCACACCATTCTGTGACATTTTGCATTGTACTGCTCTAGCCACTTCCATACTGGGCCTATTCTGGCACTTCTCTCCTACATGTAAATATCATCATTTTTTTTGCTAGAAAATTACTCAGAACCCCCAAACATTATATATGTTTTTTAGCAGACAGCCTAGGGAATAAAATGGCGGTCATTTCAACTTTTTATCTTGCACGGTATTTGCGCAATAATTCTTTCAAATGCCTTTTTTTGGGAAAAAAGGAATTAAAAAATAACAAAACAGTAAAGTTAGCCCAATTTTTTCACAACCCAATAATGTGAAAGATGATGTTACGCAGAGTAAATAGATACCTAACATGTCACGCTTTAAAATTGCGCACACTCATGGAATGGCGCCAAATGTTGGTACTTAAAAATCTCCATAAGCGGCGATTTGAAAATGTTTACAGGTTAACAGTTTAGAGTTACAGAGGAGGTTTAGTGCTAGAATTGTTTCACACGCTCTAACGCACGCGGCGATACCTCACATGTGTGGTTTAAATGGCGTTTACATATGTGGGCGGGACTTTGGTGGCGTTTGTGTTTGCTTCTGAGCACAAGCTACCGGGAACAGGGGCGTTTTACATTTTTTTTATTATTTATTTTTTATTTTACTTTATTTTTTATATTTTTACACTTTTTTTTTACATTTTTATTTTTTTGATCACTTTTATTCCTATTATAAGGAATTTAAACATCTTAATGGAGAGATGCGGGGTCAATAAGATCCCAAATCTCTCCTCCAGGCTGGAAACCATGAGATCGAGAAAAAAAATTCACTGATCTCATGCTGAGAGCCGCGATCGCGGCATTGTTTACATCCTGGAACCCGGGCGTAACGTCGCGCCTGGGCCTCCGACGGTCATAGAGATGACTGGTGACCATCTGGCACGGGAGAGCCTGGAAAAGTACCGGATGGCAGCGGGAGGGGGGATGTCCCCTCCCGTTGCCTATAAGAACGATCAAGTGGCGGAACTGCCACTATGATCATTCTTATCATGCACAGAATCGCTGGCTGGAAAGAATGATATCTAAATGATGCCTGTAGCTGTAGTCATCATTCTGATATCCCCGCACAAAGTCAAGGACGTCATATGACTATGTATGGTAGGGAAGTGGCTAGAGACCATCGTACTTCATTACACGTCATAATATCTGGAGATCTGGATACTGGTTAACCTCGGTAAAGAAGCAAAAATAAGAACTTGACAGCTTTTGGCTGGAAGTTTTGACTAATCAGGATAATTAACTGGAACACCAGATTCCCAGATTGAATCCTGGTTATGTCTCCAGTCGCTAGTATATCTTGCCTATGGCTCTAATCAGGTCCTTCAAAAAAAATAAAAAACCTGGCCGCTTTAATTCATATGCCTGGTGACCCGGAAGGGGCTGGGCACATGAATATGCACATGAAATGCTGTGCATGAATCTATCCACTGCATATAGGGGGTGGAGAGGATAGGGGGGTGGTGCCCGGGCACCCCTACTGGATGGGTCGCCCCTGTCTCCAAATGAATCTTACAGCAAAGGTCAGTTCAGGATGATTACGGCGCAGTGTTCGTCTTTGTGTCGGAGACCTGAAGACAAGTTCACTGGTGATGGGGAGATTTTTCAACCATTGTCCAACCAGTCTGAAAAGAAGATTCTCACCAGCTGAAACTATGGTGTTGCATTGGAACTCAGAGTCATCCCATCCACTTTGCGTCCCAGTCCCTAGTAGATTCTAATCTGTCATGCAAGCAGACCTCCGACTACATGGAGTTGCCATCAGATGCTCAAACTGGTTCCAAGTCTATACTGGCCACTAAATCCTAAGCTACAACTAACTATGAAATCTCAGACCAGAAAGCACTGGGTTAACTAAAACAAGAAGAGCGGTACATAAACTCTATTACTATGTACATGTTCACTTACTAATATACTGGAAGGTGACCACCACATACGTGCAGTAGCATGAATCTAGCTATTTGGCACTCTGCATGTGAGATAATAACATTAAGACAAAAATATTCTGTCTGTCACAATTCAGATACACACTCAAGAAGCTACAGTACTACTTACATAATAGTCCCTTCAGCCTGGATTTAGCAGCATGGACAGGACATGTGGCTGAGACTTTCTCCCTCTCTCTTCTTCTTCCTTCTGAGGTTTTAAAGCCGGCCTCCCAGAGACAGGAAGTGGTAATACATAATTATACATAATACTGTGATATTAGCAACTAAGCATAGAGGGCAGCAGATCCCTACATAGGTTAAACTGATTATTGGAGATTCTTCAGACAGGTTGGTACCAGGTTTGTTTATCTAAATCAGTGGTGGTTAACTCAGATTATACAGAAGGCTTCTATTGCAGCCCTTAACCTCACCAGAGGGCTGAACATGACATTTATTGTATGTAATGTTACAGAAAAAAGTTAGAGACTTCAGACATACTACAGTAGAGTGTCAGAGACTCTGGACTAGCTACAGGGGATAGTTGGAGACTAATGACAGAGACAGAGACTGTCAGAGGCTGGGGATATGTTGCTGGAGATTGCTTTTTTTATTTTTTCACCATTTTATTTATTTGTATTTTTTTGCTCAAAAGATTTTATTGAAACAAAAAAAGAACATACAATCCAACAAATCAGGTTCTACATCAAGTATTGACATACAGATTTCTACACGTCATTACTATCCACTAATACAAAGGAGAATTCTAATACAGCTCTACAGGTTTCTCCTTCTTTCCCTATTCCGCCCTTTCACTCCCTCCCCCCCGTTAACTAACCTCCAAGTTTGTTAGATATATGTAACGTACTAGCTCACAAAGAAAATAAGAGCAACAGTTATAAAGTATGATAAGGGTTACTCTCCGTGTCTGGTAAACAATCTGTCTAAGACCAAATCCACTGGACTAAGGCTGGGAGTATCCAACCATGGAGACCATATGGTGTTGAATTTTTCTGGATGACCCGGTGCTGGAAAATGTACTTCTCCAGTCACAGGGTGTCCCCCATTTGAGTTATCCATTCTCTCAGAGTGGGAGGCTCCATCCCCTTCCAATGTCTGAGGATACGTTTATGTGCCTGAAACAGTACTCTGGCTTGTTTAGGGATATCTTCAATTGAGAGGTCATCTAAAATTCCTAAAATGCATGGTTTAGGGTCCATCAGCACAGTGACCTGAAATGCACCCGATCAATATAGAGGTAGCTTGGGGCAGCACCATAATAGATGGATAAGGTCACCATGGTCTCTAGAGAACCTAGTGCTTTCTCTGAGACCCATTCTGTGAAGTTTTTCCGGAGTAAAGTGTACAGCTGGGACAGGCGATGCGCCACATTGAGAGAACACATCTGAACCACCTGTAGGGCTTCCTCCCACTGATCTTCCTCAAATGTGCCCATATCACTCTCCCATAGGGGTGCCACCCTAGAAGGAAAGCCCTCCAGGTGTGTGGATGAAAGCATGGCATAGCACTGGGATATGAATCCCTTAAAATGAGAAACCTCTGTCATGTACTAAAAAAATTGGGCCGGGGATTGTACCCAGAATTCGATTCAAGGACTGAGAGTCATAGTGGCCCGTGCATGCAGCACGTCACAGGTGACTCCATTTATTGCAGCTAAACATCCATTTAAAGTGGATTTAAAGGCTGGGAAATTATACCCATGGTGTAGCTGTGGCCACAGCAAGAAACAGCCCACGCCAATCTACAGAACCCTAGGCAAAGATCCCGGTCTATCAGAGCCATCTAGGATAATCCAAGGAGGATAGTGAAGATCATACAGCCCCTAGTGGTGGAAATTGGTGGAAAGCGTTGGATCTGAGGAGCAAAGACAAGACAAGACATCTTCTTGCATCTACTCACGCCTTTGAATGCGTGCCTTCAGGTGAGAGTCTAGAGAGCACGTTTAAGGATCCCATCCCCACACATCCACCACATTCCAATGTGGAGTCTGAACCACTTCATTATTACTGTTTGGCCACAACACACCTTTTCTTATAGAGTGTGAAGAACGTGTTCTGTGCCTAGGAACAGCACCTGTCACCTTTTGGACTTTAACATTTTAGTCCACCATTAGACTTTGTACTTCTCTCATTTATATTTACTCACCTATAGCCCATATGGGCCGGGTTTTATCACTTATTTGTGGACATTAGCCAATTTGGCACTTTGTAGGTAGTGATTTGTTTTTTATTCACTGGTTTTTATTCACTTGGTTCACATGGTATTTATTTATTCAATATTTTTACACTATTTTATACACTTATAGCACTTGGTGTAGGATTGTAATGTGTATGTATTGATTAGGACTGTGTTTTAGACTTTTATTAGTATTTTTATTTATTTATTGCACATGAGCGCAAAATCACTTCAACAGTATATTGTACCCAGAACGTTTCCTCCTTGCTGGAAATTGCTAGTGTTCACTGCCATTACAGTAAGTTTAAAATGTTTCTTTATATACAGTGGTAAATAAAAACCACTAAAAGAAAGCTCTATCTGTCTCAAAAATTATGTAAACTTCATTTAGGTAGATTGTTGCATAACCAAGTAATTTTCAGTCAAAATATCAAAGTGCTGAAAACTGAAAAAATGTCCTGGACAGGAAGGAGGTTTAACATGCTGTCTTCTAGTGCTTAGAGTGAGCTATCATCAGAGGAACAATGTAAATTGATTTGTTTATTTTGTACTGTAGTTGCCCTGTTAATTAAGGTATCAAGTCAATGTAGACCCTTTGACTAAAGTGCATTGGATACCCCATAGGAGACAATAGTTGTACTGAAGAGTTGTAGGCTGACAGCAGGTTCTCAGGGCAACAGAGTGGAGGGGAGCTGGTAATTGGGGATGCAGCTCTCACTGGATCTATGTCATGCCAAGGTGCTGGAGGGCAGACCCATGTGAGAGCAGGGGATGCTGAATCCCCCAAGGTGAGCGTTCTCATGGGTATTTGAACTTCACCCAGCTCTATGTATCATGGACCACACAGATCAGACACACACCAAGTATCAATGAACTGGAACAGATCTCAGGACCGAGGACTTGGATAAACAGGATAAACAACAAAGGTAAGGGCAGGCAGTGGACATGGATAACCAGCATACTAACCAGAGGTCAGGGTAAGCAGCAGACAGGGATAGACTAAAAACAAGCTAAATGTCAAGGCAGGTAGCAGTCAGGATACAGGCCAAAGGTTGACACATAAGGATTGATTGGGTGCAGATAGAATACAGCAGAAAATGCTCAGGAGACATGTGGCAGCTAGTAAGTAATAGGTGTTGCTTGGGCGGTGAGTTGCACTAAGTTTAAATAAGTTGGAAAAGTGGAGGAGGCTGCTCTTATTGGTTGCAGCCCAATGGAGAGAAGAGTGCCACTCAGAATGGCTGGGGCCTTTCAGGGAAAAAAAGAGTGTCATCCCGAGTGGATATGGCCAGTCTGGGGAAGGACAACACTCTGGCTGTGGCCTTTTCGGGGGGTGGGCATCGCTCTTAATGGACTTGGTTGTGACACTTCAGATAAAACCCCAGAAATGTGTGCGACCACACACCATAAAAGCAGAGGTGACACTGGATCATGGAAGGTAAGTGATTCTGACATGCCCACCTATCAGAGCAGCACAGTAAAACGTTATGCTAGTTACTAGCCCTATATCAATTGAACACTAGAGAGTAAGAGGAGTCTGTTAAAGAAACACAGCTGTCAGGGGCCATCTAAATCAACCAGGAACTATCATATATATATATATATATTGGCACTTACGGGTATTTTTTGATATGTCCATAGGCGTATGCCTGGGGTGCGCCAGGTGTGCCTGGGCACACCCTAATCATCCTCCGTGCACCAGGGCCGCTGGTAAGGCAGTACAGCTGGCTCTCATGTATCAGGCCCCATCAGTTTAAAAGGAGGACTGGCTGTACTGCTATATTGGATACACTGGTCCTCCTATTCCTACTCCTACATCGTGTGGCACTGCAGGAGGATCAGTTCTAGCATCTGTGCTCCATCCCCCTGCTGTCTGGGCCCCCTGTGTTTCCCTTTCCCTGCAGCGCTGCTGGTTTTCCTCCTCTCCTCTCCCACAGGCAGGTGCTGTGGGCACTCAGGGGGATGTTTCAGGATGAAGAGTGGGGGAAGTGGGCAGTAAAAATGTAATTTACCGACTCTATTCTTTTCAGAATAAACACAGTGAGCGATCGGTAGGGATTGCTCCTGTGTTCACCTCGGAAGCATAGTAAACTGTATTTAATATGCTTCAGTTTGTGAATGAATAGGAAGCGCGTGAGCGCTTCCTATTAATTTGTGTAGCTGAGGCTGCAGAGAAAGGGACTGAAGAATCTATGTCCTCAGTCCCTTTCTCAGTCTTGTGAGACATCAGGGGTCTCTTTAGATTCCTGATATTTCACCAAAGACCCGCAAAGAGGGCAGTTAAATTATTTTTTAAACAAATTAAAAGTTTAAAAAATAATTAAAACAAAATTAAGGACTCGTTTACATGTGCTATGTTTTCTATTATTTCTGCCACAGCTGCAAAGCATAGCACTGTGGGTGTGACATGTGTATAACCCTAGCCACTGCCTCTGTTGCTCTGCGGTTTAGCTTTGGGTGCACACCCTAATGCAATATGTTGTGCACACCTATGGATATATCAAATTTTGTTATAATGTTTTGCACTTGGTAGAATTTTGTTGCATACATATAAATAGCTATTTTTTATATTAGGTCTTTTTCTGAACCCAATATATTACTGTTTTCATGTGTGAACTTGGAGGTCTATTTATACATTTTTTTCACATACGATTCTCAGAGCTTCTAGCCAAGATTCACACATTTTTCTGATTGGTTTCAATTAGAAAAATGTGTGAATGCTGGGTTAAAGTTATCAAATTTAGTGTGAATTTTTTTTTTTTAAATAGACCCCTAACAAATGTATGTGGTATATGTGGAGGCTTATTAAGTATTCTTATTTTATGTTTCACTCACGACTTCTAAAAGTGCACAGGTATGCAAATTAGATACTGGTAGTGGGGTATGAAGATATTTTCTGTACTAAAGACTTTGCAGCAGGACAGAAATTAAACAACAGGCACAAGAACTAGAACAAGATGAAAAACTTTAGTAGGCTCCATCTACAGAACAACAAAGTATGTACAACTTGTGCACATACTGTTATATAAATTCAACAGTAAATCCAGGAGCTCTGAAACTCACATCAATTAAAGTAGACTTTTGGACACAGATTCGTAGAGCCCAGTATCCCCCAAATCTGGCTCTTCTATCATACAATATGGAATATGTGGTCAATATTTGCATATTTTTCCCATCTTGTGCCCTATTCATTCCTATTGGCTGCCAAGCATGATGACAGGTCTCATCGTGTCACCTGTAAAGCATGGGGGTGGGAGAAAACCAAGGCTAGATATTAATCAAGGAAGTGGCAGTTGATATTTGCATTATAAATCAAACAAGTGATGTGATGACGAAAGAAAGCATGTGAGTAGGGATTTAGAAGGTTCCTGCTTAATGGACCAAAAAACAGTAAAAAAAACTAGCAAAAAACCCCCAAAAAAACTGTTTTGTATATTTCTGTGCCTGTGTGCACCTTTCCCTTTTTGCTAGTTTCAAACAGATCTGTGCGGATGCCATTGTTTTTCTTTTTTTGATTTGGTGCAGATATGCACTGGAATTCCTCAGCTGCCTAGCAAAGGTGATGTCTGGGCTTCTGGTGTGTTTCTGAACCTTTTGGGAGGAAAGGGCTACCTCCAGGTGAGCCTGTTTACTGTTTACTTGGCGACAGGGAGAAGCCTTCAGGATCTGAAGTTCTCCACAGGTATCTCTCCCCAGGCTCTGGAAATCATTATTCCAGAGACCTGTTCTGCCATTATCCAGGTCCTGCAGGAGGACTATATTAAGGTAACATTTCTCCTTTACTATTCCCTTCTATATATGCTCTGTTTGCTAATGTCTTGTATTTTTTTCCTCCTTCCCTAATTACCAGGATTGCAATATGCTCTAATATACTGTGCCCCTTTTGTCCTCATGCATGCTGGAACCTTGGAATGTTATATTTTTTTTGTCCTTCATGCATTTTTGCCTTGACTTACCTCCCCAGCATGCTCTTCTGGGCCCATATACACCTATGGCCTAGTCATGTATTTTGTCTGCTTTGTCTGCTCCATAGTATTGGTTTCCCCTAAACACCCCCTAAACTATCCACAAATGTTTTCTGTGTGTTTTACTTCATGCAGAATCCCCTTTTTTGTTTCTTTTTTTGGTGGGCCAAACTCATTAGGAACCCCCCTCCCCCAACTGCTAGGTCAGCTGATACCAATCCTCTATCTGCTGGCTTTGCCAAGATTAATACACACTATATACCTACCTCTTTAGTGGTCATATTTAGGGATGAATTCAGCAAATCATGTAGTGCAAGGGGCTGCCTCAATACTTTCAAATATTTTTATTTATTTTATTTTGTTTTTTCCTCCTATTATTAGCTTGATAGGTAAGAGCAGAATGTCAAAATGTGCTTCCCTTTAGGCATTTTTATTTATTTTTTGGCATTTGGGATTAGGACTAGATTCTTTTATCTGTCCGGTGGGCTGCCAATAGTGTTAAGTAAGGAGGGTCTGGCCAAACTATCACACATTATTTAGGCATTCAGCTCTCAATGAAGTGTAGAGGGTTACCTGTCCAATCCCCCCCCCTAGTTTTTGGCAATGGCCCATCAGAAGTGGGGGAGTGATGGGGGGGAGGTGAGTAATCTGCTAAGGGGACCTTGTACTTTTGTTTTTAAATAATTACTTATTAAAATTTTAGTCTGATCTTGTTCCCAAATGTTTCTGTATAATCTGCTTTTTTTTTTTTTTTCTTGTTTCACTCCACAGTTTCCTTCAACGCCACAGGAATGGCAGACTGTGGCCTCCCACTTTGCCAGCCGTTGGGACTTTCCTAACTGTGGAGGTGCAATTGATGGGAAACACGTCCGCATCATCCCACCCCCCAACTCGGGGTCGTACTATTATAATTACAAGGGGTTTAATAGTATTGTGATGTTGGCGGTGGTGTCGGCGACATACGAGTTTCTCTATGTGGACGTGGGGGAAGAATGGCCGGATGTCGGATGGTGGTGCCATTGCGTACACGGAGTTCAACTGGCGTCTCTAGAGTGGCAGTCTGTGCTTGCCACCTCCAGAGGAGAATGCGGAAGGACTCACCTTCGTCTTTGTCGTGGATGAAGCGTTTGCGTTGTTAAGCCATCTGATGTGGCCATTCCCGATGAGGACCCTCACCCCAGACCAGAGGGTCTTTAATTACCGGCTGTCCAGAGCCTGCAGAGTGGTGGAGAACGCCTTTGGGATCATGGCCAGCCGCTTCCGCCTCTTTTTGACACCTATCCACATGGCGGAATATAAACTGAACCACATTGTGCTTTCCTGCTGCATTTTGCACAATTTTTTAAAAAGGCATACCACCAACTATGTTGTGTCTGTTGGCCCTGATGCAGACATCCCACAAAATGCCAACCTGACAGCCCTTGAAGCTGCACGTCCTGGCTTGCCCCCCCTAAACGCCCGCGAAGTCCGAGAGAGGTATATGGAGTACTTTATGGGTAGGGGGGGCATTGATATGCCAGACAATGTGTGAGAGGCATTTTTTAATAAATTTATTTTGGAAACTGAACTAAGATTTGTTTTCATTTACTGCTTGGGTTTCTTGTAGGTGTGTTCTTGCTTATTTTATGGTTTCTTTTTGGGCCTTTATCTTCAACAGTGGAAACACACTTTCTGTCCGAGAGGAGGTTACAGTCTCTTCTTCCTAAAAATAATCTTCTCATGTTGTGGGTCTGATACATACTAGTTTTTCTAGGTAAGGTATGTAGTGCATTACTGACCCCAAAAATACTCCTTTTCAGCACCATGACAGAAATGTGTGGATTCCTGAAAATGGCGTGATAGGTGGTTTATTACAAAGCACTGTGGGTGTAATAAAAAGACAAATCCACTATGCACTACAAGTGCACTGCAAAAGTGCACCGGAAACTGCACTTGGAGTGCAAAGTGGATTAGCCTTTAGTAAATAACACCCATTGTCACCAAATTCATCAACTTTTGACGCAAATAATGCTTTTGGGGTTTGGAATAAGGAAGTCACACATTGTTGATACGGTAAAATGTTACTTCAAGCACATTCACAAGTGCCTTTCCAAAAGGCTTTTCCAAACTCAAAAGATATTTGGTGTTTATAACATTCTTTAATAACATTAATAACTTGGCGCATTTGTGTAAACAGGCATGTATCAAAGCAGAACATACTGAACACAGGAACTTACAAAGTTCAACTTGGAAAAGTGAAGACAAGATCAGACATGAGTATGTCCAAACTGTGTTTGATCTTGACTTCATCACATGGGGTGTCACCCCTGGAAAAGCCAAATTTAGAAGATGCACACAATTTGGGGATCAAACTGGGCATTTGATGCAAGAACCCATGTCTAGAATGTCCAAATGTGCAATCTCCCATCATGGGGATCAATGTACGTGTTTTGGGGGTGCAACCCCTTCACCTCAGCCACTTTAGTAGTTAGTAAAGTGGTTGTACCTACAAAACGTTGTTATTGATCCACCATGATGGGAGCTAGCACATGTTGACACACTGTGTGCATCTTCCAAATTTGGCGATTTTCTGACGTTAAAATTCATTTTTTACAAACCCAAAAATGTCTGATAGCTAGTTTGTGGGGTTTCATATTTTCCCTAAAACATCAATGATGTTCTTCATTTTTTGTTGAACATCATTGATGTTTTTCTTGATATCATCTAGATCTCGGTGCACTTTCACTGGTAAAATGCGATTCTTCTTCCACAACATCCACATCACCTAAAAAATAAAAAATAAAAAAGGGTGTATTTTAAAGATGCAGGCATACATTGATTAGCTTACCTGTAGCTGTGGTCTCCGACACTCACCTGTTGTGGTGACAATTTCTCCAACTTCTACAATCTCTCCTTCCTCCTCCTCCTCTGCTTCTGGTGTTGGTATTTCCCCTTCTTTGGGAGGTGTGGGGTCCCTGGTGTCCCTGGTGTCCCTGGTGTCCTTCTCTCCCCTATGAGAATGTACAAAAGGAATACTTAGCACACCAATCTATGAGGGCAGAAATAGGAAATCTGAAACATTGCTTGGAAGTGACGTACAATAGTGGTTTGTGGCCAGGTTCAAAGCCCAAAAAAATTTATTTTGACACTTTGTAAAGGTGCAATACTTATTACCTGTTTGGTGCAAGTTTGTCAGATGGAGACACCCCTATAGTATCCACTGGAGCACATGTGTGGGACACCCTAATAAAAAGGGTGTTTGGGTGTCCCAGCACTAGTGCTCTAGAGTCCAGATGTGTAAACAGCTACTGAGTCACCTCTCCTTTACACTGAATCAAGTTTGCATTTCATTCTATTACAAACCCCTATAGCCAACAAACTTTCTTTGACTAGAAACAGGCCTGAAACAATGTAGTTAACTCCAACTTCACCAAACAGCATATTATAAGTGGCCGAACGATCAAGGTTTATTACGATCGATTGAACACATGAACATGAAAGTGGCCATTTTCAACTGTCCAACATTAAAAAACAACAAGCACATGGAGCAGTATGCAAGCAAGAAAAAAAAGATGAACACACGACAACTACTTACTTTTTTGAAGAACTGGCTTGATCTTTCTGTACTGATCGTGCTCCCTGAGTTTCAGGTCTGACCAGCGTTTCCTCAGTTGATCCTTGGATCGTCGTAGCCCAAAATTCTTCTGCAGACTCTTTACAACTTTAGCCATGATCTTGGCCTTTTTGACATTTGGGTTGGGGTAAGGCCCATACTTCCTATCATAGTCGCTCCTCTTTACTATATCCACCATCTCCAACATTTATTCAAAAGACATATTTGAGGCCTTAAATCTTCTCCTCCGGGATCGGGACGTTTCTGGCTCTGGGCTTTCCTCGTCCTCCTCCTCGTTGCTGGAATAGTTAGGGCGCACCTGCTGTGTCCCCGCCATGTGCTCTCCCCACTGCGCCGTAAAGAGAAGGGGCGGGGAATAGACGAGAAAGATCGTCAGGGGCTGGCGGAGTTTCACGCATGCGCACTGTATATAAAAACGTCACACGCGTGTGTCGTCCGGACGAACTGTGAGCAGAGGAGAGAGCTGACGCACAAGACGATCGCTATCACGAAGGTACAATTTGAACTTGGTACATCACTAGCCTAGACTGCTTCTTCATTGAGGCTTATTTTGGGAGAAGATATGGAAAGTTTAGCCTGACATTATTTTGTGTTTGTATGGTGTTGTGTCTTGCAGAGAATATGGAGGGGTCCAATGACGTCAGCTTCCTCCCCCTGTTCCTTGACAAGTTTAGGGAAATGCCCTTTTTGTGGCAGGCCAAGCATCCACATTACAGCAACAAAATAAAGAGGCAGGCATTGATGGAGAAACTGCTGGAGTTTGTAAAGCTGGTGATCCCCACGGCAACCGTCGAGAAGTTAAAAAACAAAATTGGCAGCCTGAGGAGTACGTATTTCAGGGAGCGCAATAAGGTGCTGAAGTCCCAGACATCTGGAGTTGCAGCAGATGAAGTATATGTACCCAGGCTGTGGTACTATGAGAGGCTCCATTTTCTCAAAGACCAGACTGAGGTCAGGAAATCACTGTCGACCAGTGTTGCCAACCCCCCGACGTGAAATTTACTGGCAGAATGCCGAAATTTACAAACGGCACCAATTTTTTACTGGCACAGCCAAAAAATACCTAAATTACAGTCTTCAGTACCAAACAGTGCAAATTTCAATACTTAAACTATACACACATAGCTAGTGCTATTAACAATGTGTTTAAGTTAAACAAAAGTAAAAAACATATTTCTCCATTGACATGAAGGTCAGATTACTATAACCCGACCAGCACAGAGTTCCCCCTTACATCAGAGTCTGCAGGATCCCCCTTACAGTGAAAGGGAACTCTTATGTAAAGGGGGGAACACTACAGATCATGATCTAAGGGGGAACTCTGATGTAGGGGGGGGGGCTCTGGTGACCAGAGACAACTTTATATCAGAGTTCACTGCTTTATCTTTACACCAGAGTTCCCACTTACATCAGGGTCTGCAGACTCTGATGTAAAGGGGAACGCCATAAACTCTGATGTGGGGGGAACTCTGGTGACCAAAGACCACCTTCCATAGAGTAAATACACTAAAGTAAGGGGAGATCACTAATATAGGGGGGGACCTTTATATTAGTGCATCTTACATTATCGTATTCACTCCCCCATTACATCAGCAATCCCCCTCCCTCCCTCAGACTGGCCTGGGAATGCTGTCACTGACCTCCTCTCAGGTGCACCATGCAGGGCTCAGTCAGATGGCTCCAGCTTGGTGGCTCTGGTTTTGTCCTATAGTGTCCTCTCCATAGTCCACATGTATGACTTCTCCCCTGATCCTCATCCTTACGGCGCTCCCACTCCTCTCCAGACTCCCCCTCAGAGACTGTAGACATGACTCAAGAGATGGTCAGAGGCTGCGGGCATGGCTCAGGAGATGGTCAGAGGCTGCGGGCATGGCTCAGGAGATGGTCAGTGGCTGCGGGCATGGCTCAGGAGATGGTCAGAGGCTCAGGAGATGGTCAGAGGCTGCGGGCATGGCTCAGAAGATGGTCAGAGGCTGCGGGCATGGCTCAGGAGATGTCAGAGGCTGCGGGCATGGCTCAGGAGATGGTCAGAGGCTGCGGGCATGGCTCAGGAGATGGTCAGAGGCTGCGGGCATGGCTCAGGAGATGGTCAGAGGCTCAGGAGATGGTCAGAGGCTGTGGGCATGGCTCAGGAGATGGTCAGAGGCTGCGGGCATTGCTCAGGAGATGGTCAGAGGCTGCGGGCATGGCTCAGAAGACGGTCAGAGGCTGCGGGCATGGCTCAGGAGATGGTCAGAGGCTGCGCGCATGGCTCAGGAGATGGTCAGAGGCTGCGGGCATGGCTCAGGAGATGGTCAGAGGCTGCGGGCATGGCTCAGGAGATGGTCAGAGGCTCAGGAGATGGTCAGAGGCTGTGGGCATGGCTCAGGAGATGGTCAGAGGCTGCGGGCATTGCTCAGGAGATGGTCAGAGGCTGCGGGCATGGCTCAGGAGATGGTCAGAGGCTGCGGGCATGGCTCAGGAGATGGTCAGAGGCTGCGGGCATGGCTCAGGAGACGTTCAGAGGCTGCGGGCATGACTCAGGAGATGGTCAGAGGCTGCGGGCATGACTCAGGAGTTGGTCAAAGGCTGCGGGCATGGTAGTTTCCTCCTCTGTCCCCTTCATATTGAGCAGCAGAGGAGAGCACTGTGACTGTCCAAGGCCAGGAAATACCACAATTCTGGAGCTGCCTTTTGTGAAGCTGTCCTTCCTTCTCTCTCTCCCCCCCTACTCTCTGTCTTTTTTACCCCCCTATCCACTATTCGATCGAGAGAGAGAGAGAGAGAGATGCAGTGCTGCAGTGCACACAGCCACTCACCGTTCCATCCGACACCGACCAGGGCAATCTGTGTCTCTGTAGTGTAGTGGCTGCCTGGCTGGGCAGGTAAAAGGCTCACATCAGCAGTTCAAGTCGACTCCACCGGCGCCGACCTGTCCTTAACTCAACTGACGAGGCTCCTCTGTCCATCCGCCCGGCCCTCAGCTGAGCTCCTGCTTTTTTTTAAGTCTGGCGGGCCGCGGGCCGCGCGGCTGACATCATCACGTAACGTTGCGCGGTGACGGCGGGCAGAAACAGCGCTCGTGGTTCGGAACTTCTCGGCGATTTCCGCAATCTGCGCATGCGCAGTTCTGACCCGCCGCCACCACTATCTTTTTACTGGCACATATTTGCAGCTACGGACATTTACGGGCGCCCGAAAAATGCCCGGTTTTTACGGGCTGCCCGTAAATCTACGGGCGGTTGGCAACACTGCTGTCGACTCTTCCTTCCACGCTTCCTTCAATGCATTCCACCCCTGCTAAGGGTTCCGACGACCGACCTGGGCCTTCCAGTCAGGAAGATGTGGTGGAGCCAAGCTTGAGCCAGGTATAGTATTGTTCTACATATTTTTGGTGGAAAAATGAATGATGTTAACTTAATTTATGAGCACTAATTGCTTATTTGCTAAAGTGTTTTACATATCAATAGACAGCAGTGTTGGAGAGATTTTGAGCAAGAATATAAACTGCTGGGCTCAGAATTCTATGGTTTTCTATTTGTTAACAATTTGCAACAGTCAATAGCTGAAAATTGTGTGTGTTTGATGAACCAAACACTCAAACTATGTCCCTTTTTCATACACAGGAAGACCTCAGCCAGGAGGTGGCTGTGGAATGTGGCAGCCAGGAGGAGGCAGGGGGAAGTGGCAGCCAAGAGGTGGGCAGGCCTAAGAGCCTGACTCAAACCCAAGTCCCTCCCCTTCGCCTTCCATACAAAAGGCCCAGAAAGGGGGGGGATGTGGGGGAGTCAGCGCTCCGGCTGATCAGGGAGGCTTCAGTGGCACTACATGCCACCCCACATATGAAGAGGCCTTTGCCGCCTTGGCTGCCACAAAGCTTAAAGAGATGGAGGCGGGGCAACGCAGCATGTGCGAGGAGGCAATCCTAAAGATCCTAAATAAGGGGGTGTCTGGGGAAATGACCCCAAGGACACATGTTTGCGAGATGGACCATGCTCCTCCTCCTCCTTCTGCCACACCTCCAGCACCACAGCCTGGAAGGAAGCGTGCAAGGAAGACCTTAAAGTGATGACCTGGGTTCAGTCTGGTCTGAGAGAAGATGGAGCCTCTCGTATGACCACAGCCTGGGGACATAGATGGCATCTGCTGCAGTTCCGGATCTATTGGACTTCAGGACCAGATTGAACTCCCTTAAGATACGTACTCAGGCCACCAATGTTTGAGTTTAAAAAATTGATGTCTGCCGTGGGGGTCAAAGGCTTTGCAAATTTCCCCAGTTTCTCCACCGCTGCCTCCCTCTTTATTTTGTTGCTGACACCTAATAAAGGTATTTTTGAGTTCAAGAAATCCTTGCCTATGTGTTTTACTTCAAAACGGACAGTTTATTTGTGAGTAGGCAGGTACATTCCTAATATAGAAAGTAGAATTAACAAGGGGCACCAACACCAAACAACCTCCTAGAGAATTTTAACAAAATATAATGATAATAATGGTGTTGGGGTAAGTTGACACACACAAAACACACCAACCAAAAAAAAAATAAAAAGCAAAATTACAGAGAAAGGAAATCTTGATTAAAAAGAAAACCCACTATAATAAATGTAAAATTAAAAATAAAACATTCTTGAGATCTGACGAATAAAAAAATTCTAGCCATTAAATCAGGAAAAAGAATAAAGAAAGAAGTTTGCGAGAAGTCAGTGTGAATATGAGCAGCTAAAAAACTTCATTCTTCTTGCATTGTAAAGAAAAAGAGAATGCGCTGCATTAAACACATTTTAACATTGCAGCGTGACGAATGTGCTCTGTCGATTAGGAACGGTAGTTTTACCTGACCGAGCGCCACCACCATGCTTCACGGTGGGGATGGTGTGTTCAGGGTGATGTGAGTGTTATGCCGCGTACACACGTGCGGACTTTTGCCGGCGGACCTAGTCCAGCGGACAATCCCGCCGGACTTTCCAGCTGGGTCCGCTGGACTTTCCGAGCGTGTGGACTTGCCCACACACGTGCGGACTTGCCCACACACGCACGGACTTCTCCGGCGGATAATCCGCCGGCCAAAGTCCGCGGGACTTTTGAAAATGAACGGACTTGCCGCTCATCGGCAGTCCGTTCATTTAGCACGTGACTTCAGGTACGTAGCTAGCGTAGGCAGTAAATGCCGGCGCGCTAGCTCCGTCACCTGTCATGGATTTAAAGGGAATCCCCACGCCGAAAAACGGCATGGGGGTCCCCCCCAAATCCATGTCAGACCCTTATCCGAGCACGCAGCCTGGCAGGCCAGGAAAGGGGTGGGGACGAACGAGCGCCCCCCCCTCCTGAGCCGTACCAGGCCGCGTGCCCTCAACATGGGGGGTGCCCTGGGGAAAGGGGGGCAGTGTGGCCCCCCCACCCCAAAGCACCTTGTCCCCATGTTGATGAGGACAAGGGCCTCTTCCCGACAACCCTGGCCGTTGGTTGTCGGGGTCTGCGGGCGGGGGCTTATCGGCATCTGGGAGCACCCTTTAATAAGGGGGCCCCCAGATACCGGCCCCCCACCCTATGTGAATGAGTATGGGGTACGATGTACCCCTACCCATTCACCTAAGGTGTAAAGTAAAAAAAAAACACCCACACTTTTGAAAAAATAGTTTATTGCACTGCTCCGGGGGTCTTCCTCCGTCTTGGGGGTCTTCTCGCCGGACTCCCCCGCCATTTACCAAGCTCTTTTACCGAGCGGGGGAAGTCCGGCTACCTTCTTCGTCGTCGCCGCCGCCTGGGGGTCTCGATCCGCCTTCGGGGGTCTTCTTCCGTCTTGGGGGTCTTCTCGCCGGACTCCCCCGCCATTTACCAAGCTCTTTTACCGAGCGGGGGAAGTCCGGCTACCTTCTTCGTCGTCGTCGCCGTCGTCTGGGGTTCTCGATCCGCCTTCGGGGGTCTTCCGGGGGTCTCTTCTGTTCTTGCGGCGGTCGTCGTCTTCCGCGCCGCCGGCGCCTTGTCCTTCTTCTTGTCCTTCTTGTTCTTGTTCTTCTTCTTCTTCCGATGTTGACCCGACGCTCTCTCTGCCCGGAATGCCTGTGCCGCTCTGCGCTAGGACTTATATAGGGGCATGGGGACAGGGTCACATGTTCATGTCACATGGTGACCCCGCCCCCTTGCGATGTCACAGTCCCAGCATCCTCCGGGACTGTGACAACACAAGGGGGCGGGGTCACCATGTGACATGAACATGTGACCCTGTCCCCATGCCCCTATATAAGTCCTAGCGCAGAGCGGCACAGGCATACAAGAAGGACAAGAAGAAGGACAAGGCGCCGGCGGCGCGGAAGACGACGACCGCCGCAAGAACAGAAGAGACCCCCGGAAGACCCCCGAAGGCGGATCGAGAACCCCAGACGACGGCGACGACGACGTAGAAGGTAGCCGGACTTCCCCCGCTCGGTAAAAGAGCTTGGTAAATGGCGGGGGAGTCCGGCGAGAAGACCCCCAAGACGGAAGAAGACCCCCGAAGGGGGATCGAGACCCCCAGACGGCGGCGACGACGAAGAAGGTAGCCGGACTTCCCCCGCTCGGTAAAAGAGCTTGGTAAATGGCGGGGGAGTCCGGCGAGAAGACCCCCAAGACGGAAGAAGACCCCCGGAGCAGTGCAATAAACTATTTTTTCAAAAGTGTGGGTTTTTTTTTTTACTTTACATTTTACACCTTAGGTGAATGGGTAGGGGTACATCGTACCCCATACTCATTCACATAGGGTGGGGGGCCGGTATCTGGGGGGCCCCTTATTAAAGGGGTCTCTCAGATTCCGATAAGCCCCCGCCCGCAGACCCCGACAACCAACGGCCAGGGTTGTCGGGAAGAGGCCCTTGTCCTCATCAACATGGGGACAAGGTGCCTTGGGGTGGGGGGGCCGCGCGGCCCCCCTTTCCCCAGGGCACCCCCCATGTTGAGGGCACGCGGCCTGGTACGGCTCAGGGGGGGGGGGGGCGCTCGTTCGTCCCCACCCCTTTCCTGGCCTGCCAGGCTGCGTGCTCGGATGAGGGTCTGACATGGATTTGGGGGGAACCCCCACGCCGTTTTTCGGCGTGGGGATTCCCTTTAAATCCATGACAGGTGACGGAGCTAGCGCGCCGGCATTTACTGCCTACGCTAGCTACGTACCTGAAGTCACGTGCTAAATGAACTGACTGCCGATGAGCGGCAAGTCCGTTCATTTTCAAAAGTCCCGCGGACTTTGGCCGGCGGATTATCCGCCGGAGAAGTCCGTGCGTGTGTGGGCAAGTCCGCACGTGTGTGGGCAAGTCCACACGCTCGGAAAGTCCAGCGGACCCAGCTGGAAAGTCCGGCGGGATTGTCCGCTGGACAAGGTCCGCCGGCAAAAGTCCGCACGTGTGTACGCGGCATAATAGTTGTCCCGTGGACAGATTCTCCCACCTGGGTTGTGAATCTCTGCAGCTCCTCCAGGGTTACCACGGGCCTCTTGGCTGCTTCTTTGATGAATGCCCTCCTTGCCTGGCTTGTCGGTTTAGGTGGACGGCCATGCCGGTTGGTTTGCAGTTGTGCCATACTCTTTCCTTTTTTGGATGATGGAGTGAACAGTGCTCTGTGGAATGTTCAAAGCTTGGGATAGTTTTTTATAACCTAACCCTGCTTTAAACGTTTCCACAACTTTATCCCTGACCTGTCTGGTGTATTCCTTGGCCTTCATGATGCTGTTTGTTCACTCAGGATCTGTAAGAAACCTCTGAGGGCTTCACAGAACATCTGTATTTATACTAATAATAAATTATACACAGGTGAACTCTATTTACCAGTTAAGTGACTTCTGAAGGCAACTGGTTCCACTAGATTTTAATTAGGGGTATCAGAGTAAAGGGGGCTGAATACAAATGCACGCCACACTTTTCAGATATTTATGTGAAAAGTGCGGCAAGTCCGTTCATTTTCAAAAGTCCCGCGGACTTTGGCCGGCGGATTATCCGCCGGAGAAGTCCGTGCGTGTGTGGGCAAGTCCGCACGTGTGTGGGCAAGTCCACACGCTCGGAAAGTCCAGCGGACCCAGCTGGAAAGTCCGGCGGGATTGTGGAATGTTCAAAGCTTGGGATAGTTTTTTATAACCTAACCCTGCTTTAAACGTTTCCACAACTTTATCCCTGACCTGTCTGGTGTATTCCTTGGCCTTCATGATGCTGTTTGTTCACTCAGGATCTGTAAGAAACCTCTGAGGGCTTCACAGAACATCTGTATTTATACTAATAATAAATTATACACAGGTGAACTCTATTTACCAGTTAAGTGACTTCTGAAGGCAACTGGTTCCACTAGATTTTAATTAGGGGTATCAGAGTAAAGGGGGCTGAATACAAATGCACGCCACACTTTTCAGATATTTATGTGAAAACAATATGGAAAAACATTTATAATTTTCCTTCCACTTCACAATTATTTGCCACTTTAAAACAGTTACGTATCACCACAGCTGGTACCGTGGATACGGCATAAAGTAAAACGTGCCACGTCCCGATATTGGAATTTTTTTTGAAATAACAGTTATGTTGAGAATGATGGACTTTGTAGGCATAACATACACATTTTTAAAAAGTTTAACAAAATTTATTTACAAAAAATGAAAATACTACATGCAAAAAACAAAAAACAGAGATTTGCATATAGCAATAATTGCCTCAGAGCATAGAGGTTACACTGTCAAATATAGTCAACTTGGATCATGTATCAATCGAAAACTCGAATAATTATACTACAATCCAAACAAGTCACACAAACAAGTATTATTAAAATAAAAAGAAAACAGTAATACAGACAGCGTATCAAGAATAGCTCAGCTCGACTTGCCCTACACGTTACGCGTTATATACAAACGCTTCATCAGGAGTTTTTGGCGTTTTAATTCCCAATAGGGATAAGAATAAGTAGTAGATTCGAGCGGGGGGTGGTGATTTTGACCTTGGTATATGACCAAATGCAGGAATAGATGAAGGGATTTTCTTTGCCCTAATTAGGGTGTGATCTAATAGTACGTAGATTGAAAAGATTGCTGCTTACTGGTTTGACCAGAAATATCCCGGAGTATTCAACTAAAGGTTGAGTCAGTCCCAGGGTGTTCCCAAAATAGGGAAGATAGGTCTATTTTACTGGTTTAAACCACAGTGGTCTTCAACATGAAAATTCCTAGCGTTCCCAGCACCATGTTATACAACCACTTTGTGTTGGCCTATCACATAAAATCCCAATAATATACATTTATATTTTTGGTTGTAACATGACAAAATGTGGAAAATGTCAAGGGGTATGAATACTTTTTTAAGGCACTGTATTAGAAGTGCTTTGACTTCACAGTATCGCTCTAGGGCAGTGATGGTGAACCTTGGCACCCCAGATGTTTTGGAACAACATTTCCCATGATGCTCAACTACACTGCAGAGTGAATGAGCATCATTGGAAATGTAGTTCCAAAACATCTGGGGTGCCAAGGTTCGCCATCACTGCTATAGGGAAAATTTCCTTGAAAAGTGCAACTTCCCTTGCAAAGTGAAAAATGTATTTGCCTTTAGCAAATCAAACCTGTGTGTTTATTTATACTGTACATGTTCACTGATATAGTGGAAGTCCAATAATTCAGTTTACATGAGCACTGCACAAATGTTTTGACCAACAGAAGTGTAATGTGCCACTTTTTATAATTCAGTATACTGTATATTGCTTTGCAGTCTGCAAGAAGTGAAAAGTTCACTGGTCTAAACACAGAAATAGTATGAGAACATGAGCTGAAACCTCTCATAAGATTTCTAGGTCAGACAAAGGCTTTTGAATATCAGATATGGTACAGCAGATGAACTTTGATTAAGCTTTAGTGGTAACCTGGATTAGTTCACAGAATGTGAGCATTTAATATTGAATATAAATCAAATCAAAACTTCTTGAAACAAAACATTTAGCTTTTCAACTCTTGGTTGGATATTGTAAGATATTAACCCACACAGATAAGTGTACCTATTAACATCATAGAATTGTGGGAGCACCTGACCTCACCAAGTATTATCTTGCCACCCATCTCAAACCTGTCATTGCTTGGTCCTCTAAACAACCCTCTAGTATTTGGTCTGAAATTGAGATGAACATTACCAGTCCGGTACATCCCAGCTCTATGATTTGGGTGAAATTAGAATCCTCTATAAGCCAATTAAGGAGTCTATGCTTACACCCGATGCTATTCACTCTTTCCACCTGGAGGCAGTGTTTCAGCCGATACTCATTAACCTCCCCTTGCCCGCCTTTATTAAATGTGCTGTTCAACCCAGACATCCCAGACAGCCTATCCCACGCTCGAATGCTCCCTTGGTCCCAAGCCGGAATTTTTCAATTCCGAAACTTGGTACACCCACGCACTCATACTCTTATGCCCCTTGATGAACTACAAGAGAAACACCAGATCCCAAAACAATCATACTATTCTTATCTCCAATTTAAACATTACTTTGCCTCTAAATCTCCGACCCTGACTCTAGATAAGCCTAACTCATTTGAACTTCTTTGTGCTCAAGGTCCATATCAGACTCACTTAATTTCAGATATCTATAAATTACTACACAGCGCCATCCCACTCACAGACACATCCCACTCTTACATGCTGAAATGGTCCCGGATCTGTGACTGACCCATGTCTATACATCTGTGGCAGAGGATCTGGGAAGCTGTCTCCAAATCATCCAGATGTGTGGAACACAGAGAAACAGCCTTTAAAATAATGTTCTTTTTGGTACCAAAAGAACTAACAACTTATTGAAACTACAAAACATTGGGTTTTTGCAAGGTGAATGGAACATTTAAACATAGCATATCTGTCTATTGTATAGACAGGAAGGCGGAAGTGATGTCACGCTCGGTGCGCCGGTCTATGTGACCGGAGACGCCGAGCGGCGAACATCTAAAGGTTAGTGCACAACACTACACTGACACCAGTACAGTTAGGCACACAAAACACCCCCCTGTCACCCCCTGATCACCCCCCAGATCACCCCCTCCCCCCCCAGTCACAGTGTCACTAATTGCAGTGATCATTTATTTACTGATCACTGCATTTAGTGTCAGTGTGACTGTAATAACTGTCAGGGCAGTTAGTTTTAGGTAGCCCCCTACCCCCCCCTATAAAGGTTTAACCCCTTGATTGCCCCCCCGGTAACCCTTTCACCCCCTTTTGCCAGTGTCACTAAGCGATCGTTTTTCTGATCGCTGTATTAGTGTCACTGCTGTCGCTAGGTAACCATTTTTTTTTTTAGGTAACCGCCATGTTTATATAGGTTCATAAATAGGTTTATAGGTACCCCCATATTACAACCTAAATAAGGTTTTAACCCCCTGATTGCCCCTAGAGTTAACCCTTTCACCAGTGATCACTGTATAAGTGTCACTGGTGACGCTGGTTAGCCAGTTAGTTATTTGTTATTTAGGTTCCCCGTCAGGTTTTTATATAGCGTCAGGTACCCCCATATATTACCTAATAAAGGTTTTAACCCCCTGATTGCCCCTAGTTAACCCTTTCACCCCCTTTTGCCAGTGTCACTAAGCGATCGTTTTCTGATCGCTGCATTAGTGTCGCTAGGTAACCAGTTTTTTTTTTTAGGTAACCGCCATGTTTATATAGGTTATAAATAGGTTTATAGGTCAGGTACCCCCATATTACAACCTAAATAAAGGTTTTAACCCCCTGATTGCCCCTAGAGTTAACCCTTTCACCAGATCACTGTATAACTGTCACTGTGACGCTGGTTAGCCAGTTAGTTATTTAGGTTCCCCGTCAGGTTTTTATTTAGCGTCAGGTACCCCCATATATTACCTAATAAAGGTTTAACCCCCCTGATTGCCCCTAGTTAACCCTTTCACCCCCTTTTGCCAGTGTCACTAAGCGATCGTTTTTCTGATCGCTGCATTAGTGTCGCTAGGTACCAGTTTTTTTTTGTATTACTGTTAAGGGTGACGCTGGTTAGTTAGCTTGTTTTTTATACTGTCAGGGCACCCGGCGGGTGATATCAATTAGGTTTTAGGGTCAAATAAGGTGCCAGTACCGCAAACACCCACGCGCAAAGCATACACCTCCCTTAGTGGCACAGTATCTGAACAGATCAATATCTGATCTATACTAGCGTCCCAGCAGTTTAGGGTTCCAAAAAAAACCGCATTGTTAGCGGGATCAGCCCAGATACCTGCTAGCACCTGCGTTTTCCCCTCCGCCCAGCCCAGCCCACCCAAGTGCAGTATCGATCGATCACTGTCACTTACAAAACACTAAGCACACATAACTGCAGCGTTCGCAGAGTCAGGCCTGATCCCTGCGATCGCTAACAGTTTTTTTGTGGTAGCGTTTTGATTCAGTCGCTTCAGTCTTTTTTACCTGTGAATCTCAAAAAAATAAAAAAAAATAAAATAGTCGTTTTATTGTTCTCTCTCTCACTCTATTCTCTCTCTATTGTTGCTCTTTTTTTTTACTCCATTCTATTCTGCAATGTTTTATTATGTTTTATCATGTTTTATCATGCTTGCTTTTCAGGTATGTAATTTTGTTTACTGTGTTTTAGTGTTGAGCATTTTTTTGTTTTCAGTGCGCCATTCAGTTGCAACGCGGATTTATTGACAGCAACAGCGTTTGCTCCCAGATACATAAAGCCGCGACTCCAACGCTGTAGGAGGTGATTTCACCACCACAGTTAAAAAAAAGCATATATGCCGAAGCATGGGGGCAGCAGGGGGGGGAGGAGCGATTGGCTCCTAATGCCACGTACATACGGTCGAAATTCCGACCGTGTGTACACGGCATAACTTTTGCGGGAGGATGCCCCCATGCATCGGCATATATAAATGGTGCATGTATGCCCATCATAGAAGTGGGTGGATGAAGGGAGGTATTCTAATGGTGGGCATACCCACCAATGCATCTCTTTTTTTATAAATGGTGCATGTATGCCCATCATTACAAGTGGGTGTATGAAGGGAGGTATTCTGAATGGTGGGAATACCCACCAATCAATCATCTTGGTATCATTCTTTTCAGCCAGTGATCGGCTTTCATGTAAAAGCAATTCTAGCGGGTAATTAGCCTCTAGACTGCTTTTACAAGCAGTGGGAGGGAATGTCCCCCCTCCCGGATATAAACCGCGCCATTGGGAAATTGGGGAAAGCATTTTATCACACCAATCTTGGTGTGGTCAGATGCTTTGAGGGCAGAGGAAAGATCTAGGGTCTAATAGACCCCAATTTTTTCAAAAAAAGAGTACCTGTCACTGCCTATTGCTATCATAGGGGATATTTACATTCCTGAGATAACAATAAAAATCATAACAAAGAAAAAAAATGGAAGGAACAGTTTAAAAATAAAATAAAAAAGCTAAATAAATAAAAAAAAAACAAAAAAAAAAAAAAAAAAAAGCACCCCTGCCCCCCCTTCTCTTGCGCAAAGGCGTACACAAGCGTTGGTCTGGCGTCATATGTAAACAGCAATTGCACCATGCATGTGAGGTATCACCGCGAAGGTCAGATCGAGGGCAGTAATTTTAGCAGTAGACCTCCTCCGTGAATCTAATGTGGTATCATGTAAAGGCTTTTAAAGGCTTTTAAAAATGTATGTAGTTTGTCGCCACTGCGTGTTTGTGCGCAATTTTAAAGCATGTCGTGTTTGGTATCCATGTACTCGGCCTAAGATCATATTTTTTATTTCATCAAAAATTTGAGCAATATAGTGTGTTTTAGTGCATTAAAATAAAAAAAAGTGTATTTTTTCCACAAAAAAATGCGTTTGAAAAATCGCTGCGCAAATACTGTGTGGAAAAAAAAAATGCAACACCCACCATTTTAATCTGTAGGGCCTTTGCTTTAACATTATATATAGTGTTTGGGGGTTCAACGTAATTTTCTTGCAAAAAAAAAATATGTTTTCATGTAAACAAAAAGTGTCAGAAAGGGCTTTGTCTACAAGTGGTTAGAAGAGTGGGTGACGTGTGACATAGGCTTCTAAATGTTGTGCATAAAATGCCAGGACAGTTCAAACCCCCCCCAAATGACCCCATTTTGGAAAGTAGACACCCCAAGCTATTTGATGAGAGCAATGTTGAGCCCATTAAATATTTTTTTTTTTTGTCCCAAGAGATTGAATAATGAAAAAAAAAAAAATATATATATTTTTTTTACAAAAAGTTGTCACTAAATGATATATTGCTCAAACATGTCATGGGCATATGTGGAAATACACCCCAAAATACATTCTGTTGCTTCTCCTGAGTACGGGGGATACCACATGTGTGGGACTTTTTGGGAGCCTAGCTGCGTACGGAACCCCAAAAACCAATCACCGCCTTCAGGCTTTCTAAGGGTGTAATTTTTTTATTTCACTTCTCACTGCCAATCACAGTTTCGGAGGCCATGGAATGCCCAGATGGCATAAAACCCCCCAAAATGACCCCATTTTGGAAAGTAGACACCCCAAGCTATTTGCTGAGAGGTATTGTGAGTATTTTGCAGATGTCGCTTTTTGTCACAAAGTTTTGAAAATTGAAAAAAGAAAAAAAATTTTTTTTTTCTTTACTTTCTTCATTTCAAAAACAAATGAGAGCTGTAAAATACTCACCATGCCTCTCAACAAATAGCTTGGGGTGTCTACTTTCCAAAATGGGGTCATTTGGGGGGTTTTGTGCTATTTTGGCATTTTATGGCCTTCGAAACGGTGATAGGTAGTGAGGAGTGAAATCAAAAATTTGCACCCTTAGAAATCCTGAAGGCGGTGCTTGGGTTTCGGGGCCCCGTACGCGGCTAGGCTCCCAAAAAGTCCCACACATGTGGTATCCCCATACTCAGGAGAAGCAGCAAAATGTATTTTGGGGTGCAATTCCACATATAACTATGGCATGTGTGAGCAATATATCATTTAGTGACAACTTTTTGAAAAAAAAAAAAAAAAAATCTTTTTTATTTTTGTCTTTATTCAATCACTTGGGACTAAAAAAAAAAATATTCAATGGGCTCAACATGCCTCTCAGCAAATAGCTTGGGGTGTCTACTTTCCAAAATGGGGTCATTTGGGGGGGTTTGTACTTCTCTGCCATTTTAGCACCTCAAGAAATGAAATAGGCAGTCATAAATTAAAAGCGGTGTAAATTCCAGAAAATGTACTCTAGTTTGTAGACGCTATAACTTTTGCGCAAACCAATAAATATACGCTTATTGGCATTTTTTTTACTAAAGACATGTGGCTGAATACATTTTGGCCCAAATGTTTGACTAAAATTGAGTTTATTAGATTTTTTTTATAACAAAAAGTAGAAAATCTCTTTTTTTTTCAAAATTTTCTCTTTTTTTTTATCTCAAAAAAATAAAAATCACAGAGGCAATCAAATACCATCAAAAGAAAGCTCTATTTGTGGGAAGAAAAGGACGCAAATTTCGTTTGGTTACAAAATTGCATGACCGCGCAATTACCAGTTAAAGTAGTGCAGTGCGAAATTGAAAAAAGACCTCTGGTCCTTTGGCTGCCAAATGGTCCGGGGCTGAAGTGGTTAAATATACAATTTTCCCCTATCTCATATATACCTTTAAGCTGTCAGCTTAGAATCAATGGCTAACCTACCCAAGGTCTTCATGGTATCCCCCAAAACCCCTCTACCCCTTTCCATGCACTTTAATGGTATTACCACAGAGTGCCCCCCCTCAGTTATGGCATATCTGTTTGTTCTAGGCAGTTGCAATATGTCCCTCCTATGGTCAGCAATACCTTTTTGGTATGAATTTTGATGCATGATTGGTTTAACTTATTTAACTCTTCCAAGCACCCGGGTAGGATATTCCCCCAGTATGATCTATAGTTACTATGTTTTGTTAACGATTATTGTTTATTCAAACATGTTGATTATTTGTATTATATGTCTATACTTATGAACTACTATATATGTCTCTTTCTGCATATTACTAGCTTATGCAGCATTCATAAGACTCCTGAAGAAGCCATATTTTGGTGAAACATGTAGACCTGAAGTCGCTGCATGATTGCTCAAGCCTGTTCTTCTGTGGTGGTTTTAAACTTTTGTGTATACAATAAAAATATTTGTTATCAAATTCTAAATGTTAATTGTGAAGTATTGATTTTGGCACCTTGAAAATTCCTGTTTTTTGTAGTTTCAATAGGTTAATACAGTAGGTAATTTCTTAAATTTGACATTCGTAAGAACAAATATTTGCCATACAACACACATTTTGTAATTCTGCACCTAAATATTTTTACTATTTCTTTCCTGAATCCACTCTGGTAAACTGTATCAACCATACTAAATAGATTCCCTTGTCAACCTTGTGTGCTAAGTGATGTTTTGCCCCAACATCTCTGCTTCCTGTATGGCTGCTACCCCCCCCCCCTTAAAATAAAATGTAATTAAAAAAAAACTTATTCAAAGAGCTACTTATTGCAAAACCATTTCTGCAAATGATCAGGACTACCGTACAGTTTAATCCACTTCTGCAGACTGTAAATTTAGCAACAAAAAAGACGCTGCATTTAAATGAGGTACTTGGAGACCACCATCAAAGTAAATAATGGGGCTAACACTCATTTTAAAAGCAGAATAAACAACAATAGCTAAAAAAATTGAGAACATGATTAAAAAAATGAATAAATAAGTTTTGATCACAAAACTTTTATACAGTTTACTAGTAAAGGCATACCTGATCCCATCTGCTATCCACTACTGCCATGAAACACTAGAAAGTGGTCTCATATCAGTTCATTGCTCATCATAGACAGCTTGAATGTATAAAGGACTGTAATGCCTGTCAGATTTTTTCAGACGGATTTTGGCCGAAACTTGTTTTGCATACACACGGTCGGACAAAGTTGTCGGAAAATCAGATCGTTCCGAAGAGGTGACGTACAAAACGTACGACGGGACTACGTAGAGGCCAGTAGCCAAAAGCTTTAGTCCCCAAATTTATTCTGAGCATGCGTGGCACTTTGTGCTTTGGAATTCTATACACGCGATCGGAAAAAGTCAGATCGCATTTTGTTGTCGGAAAAAGGTCCTGCTCTCAAAGTCCGCTGGAGCCCACACACGATCGGATTTTCCGACAACATAATCCGATCGAACTTTTCCCGTCGGAATTTCCGACTGTGTGTATGGGGCATAAGAGTCTGCCAAATGAATATGCCTGTGTAGTCTAACATAGTTAGATCTTGTGCTTTCAGTTATCAGTTCTCAATAACGTAACTGGTTTCATACAACCCCCTTTCTTTCTTTGCAATACAATTCTATGTGGGGACACATATTAATAGACCCTCATATATAGCAAATAATTGTTCTACCATTTATATTTGTACATTTCTCTACAAGATCATATTCATACATTTTTGTATCACCTATGCTAGATAATTCTATGTAGTGTTTATGGTGGCCATTGAACAGAAGATGGAGTAGAAAAGAAGACATCCATTCCCCCCACTCACTGATTTGTGTCCTTTGGCTGTGCGGAATTAAAACTGTCTACATGGAACTCTTTTGCTATTACAAGTTAAAGGACAGAAATGTTAATAAAAGAAAAGTACCATGTAAGTCATTATTCCTATAGGGCATGAATGATCAAGCTGCACAACTCTGTAAGCTGCACAACAACTGTAATAACACTATTGTTATATGACAGTACTGCTTAGGCCTTACACAGGTCTCAATTACTATAAGATTTAGAGTAATAATTTATTGAGTTATAGACATATTGGAAGGCCGGGTACCGGCCTGAAGTTATGGGAGGAGCCCGGAGGGTATTTAAGCAGCCCAAAGGCCGCCGGTCTTTGTCGGTTTCCTGTGCGTGATATCTGATACGTCAGACATCTAGGACCGACTCGTTCGAGACAAGCGCTGTTGGTGCCGGTTCGTGAGCTCCGTTTCGTCTGTCCGTCTCCTCTTGTTGCAGTCCCGCGTCCGTGTTCGTAAGTCGTGTTGTCCCTTCGTGTCGCACTCGTGTCGCCGAGTCGCAGTTTCGTACAAAGAGTCTGGTTCGGCTGTCGCAGGTAGGGCTTCGGCTCCCATGTTTTACGTTCTCATGCACTGCTTATCATGTCACTAAACTGTGGTCTGCGTAGCTCACGAACCACGCGCTGCTTGTCTCGAAAACTAAACACTTACTCGCACGTTTTTGGTTGTACACGATCGGGAGCCATCTAGCGGCACGCACATTCAGGGCCGCCCGCCACTACACTCCGACCGATGCCGCATCCGGCACTCAAGGGTTCCCCTTTCGCGGTCGTGCTACGCAGTTTTCGAATCGTTCAAACTTGACTCATGCACGGGTGCCGTTCGCACTCACGCGTATCGTTCATGTCCTGCCATTATTCGAATAGGTGGCGCCAGCAAGCGTGCCGAATCGCTATTCACATTCCGAAGCACTGTTGGCATACTAATTGTACGAATCACTTCGACCGTGTCGAAACATTTCACGTGTTAGCATGACAATCATTTCATCATTTCAAATGTGGCCAACGTATCAGGCCATTCGGTCATGCTAAATCATTTCGCATCAGTTAAAACAGGGTGTTCATGCCATCGCTTCCATCCTGGTCCGGTCGCATCCATGCATGCTCCGATCGGGGCGATCCAGATGCACGACTACCCGGCCTCATTTCGATACATGCGCCAAGGGCGGAATCACATCACTGGTTGCGTACATTCTTGATTCTTGCCCCTGTCATGGTATATCATTTCTGTCACCTTACCACGCCCGGCTTGTATGCAGTCACTTCCCTGCACTGATTCGGGTCGGCGTGCCCCAGGCCGGCCTCATTTCAATACATGCGCCAAGGGCGGAATCGCATCACTGGTTGCGTACATTCCTGATTCTTGCCCCTGTCATGGTATATCATTTCTGTCACCTTACAACGTCCGGCATGAATGCAGTCACTTCCCCGCACTAATTCGTGTCGGCGTGCCCTAGGCCCGGCCTCATTTCAATACATGCGCCAAGGGCGGAATCGCATCACTGGTTTGCGTATATTCCTGATTCTTGCCCCTGTCATGGTATCTCATTTCTGTCACCTTACCACGCCCGGCATGAATGCAGTCACTTCCTCGCACTAATTCGTGTCGGCGTGCCCTAGGCCCGGCCTCATTTCAATACATGCGCCAAGGGCGGAATCGCATCACTGGTTTGCGTACATTCCTGATTCTTGCCCCTGTCATGGTATCTCATTTCTGTCACCTTACCACGCCCGGCATGAATGCAGTCACTACCTCGCACTAATTCGTGTCGGCGTGCCCTAGGCCCGGCCTCATTTCAATACATGCGCCAAGGGCGGAATCGCATCACTGGTTTGCGTACATTCCTGATTCTTGCCCCTGTCATGGTATCTCATTTCAGTCACCTTACCACGCCCGGCATGAATGCAGTCACTACCTCGCACTAATTCGTGTCGGCGTGCCCTAGGCCCGGCCTCATTTCAATACATGCGCCAGGGGCGGAGTCGCAAAAAAAAAAAAAAAAAAAAGAGACTTTGACTCTTGTCTTTGTCATGTTATATCATTTCTGTGTCACCTTACCACGCCCCGGCGTTAATTGGTCACCTGCCTGTACGAATTCGCGCCGGCGTGCCCTAGGCCGGCCGCATTTCTACAAAAAAAAAAAAAAAAAAAGGGAGCTTGGAGTCGGACCCGGTGGCAGCTGGATGTCACAGTTCGGCCTCAGCAATACCCAGGCAGTTAGCCTCGTGTCACGGTTACCTCATTCCTGTACGTGCTCCAGAGTCCGGCTCACAGGCACCCCCATACGGTACGAACAGGCCGGGCCCTGTCACGGGAAGTTCGTTCAGTTAAGGCAACATGTCAAGTCAGTCATTCGTGTTGTCATCTGTCATTTGATCCCACAGCGGTCTCGGCAGTCGACTTAAGTCACTATCGCCTGTTGTTATCATCTACGTTGGGTTCCGTCGCTCTGGACGGCAGCAGTTTAGGCTCTCAATAGGTACTTTCTCTCACACTCTCTCAGGTCAGTCGGATTCAGTAGGTCCACCTGCACCAGCTTCATCAGGGTTCCAGCAGGTAAAAAAAAAAAAAAAAAAAACGCTGGGGCACGAGGGGCTCCTGCTTTCTCATGGCAGGTACGTAGATCATAGGTGACACATTCAAACTCATTGCTTGTCACCTCTTTATAGGCCCAGCCTGCAGACACGTGACCAGTCTACTAAGTAACGGGTCTTGGCAGCCGCCATGTCATCAGTCGGCAGTGATGACCTCACCACCCTGCTATCTCCGGCATCAGCCTCCGAGGCTGGCAGTGTCCAGTCCCTTAGGGCATGGACAATTCCCAGGCTGTCCGCCGAGCTGAGACGCAGAGGGATACCCTTCTCGGCCACGGCCAGGAAGGCGGAGCTATTCAGGCTCCTCTTCCCACCACCGGCCGCAGCAAGCCCCAGCAGCCAGCAGGCGTCTCTGGAATCGATTTCAGCCGCCGTCGCTCAGCTACACACCCTCGTGTCTTCCCTGTCTTCCTCAATCGTTGAGGTCCAGGACAGGGTGTCTCGTCTAGAGACTAGCCCGGCTGCCACGGTTCCGGACCCTGCGGTGGTCCCAGCCATCAGTGCACCGGCCGCAGGTAGTGAGCTTGCCACGACTACCGTTCACCCTTCCCACCTGGTGCCACCCAGCGTAAGGAAGGACATTTTAGAGGGCAGAGACGTTAACCTGGCCTCACTCATGATCTCGGTCCATGACTTGGCCGAGAACAAGGCCTACACCTGGGGGGACGTCTCGGTGGTTTTGAAAGCGAAGGATCCGAGGCTCAACAGAAAGCTCACGGTGCCCGAGTTCACGCTCGCTTTCGGCATGTTTAGGGACGTGCTGTGCTCAGCCTCCCCCGGCAGACGGGAGGAACTGGACCTCTACCTCCATTTGATCGTAGACCTGGGCCACAAATACGGTGGCTCAGCGTTCTACGACTATCATCGGTCCTTCTCGGCCAAAGCCGCAGCCAGATTCTCACAGTTTCATTTGACAACGGACTGGAGCGTAGTGGACACGGAGTTGTTCTGCCGCCACTTCGCGGGTCTTCGCTCCCCGCTATGTGCTGTCTGTCAGTCAGCGTCCCACACCACGGTCTGGTGTGCCAACATAGCCTCTGTCCATCCGATAGCTAGCACGGCCTCTACCAGCACGAGCCAGGCTCAGCAGGCCCCGGCGCAAGGGCAAAAGGTGGACAAGTTGGGACGTCCTGTGCGGATGGTCGGGGGAGCCGCCATTTGCAACAATTTCAATTACGGCTCCTGCAATTTCAGCCAGTGCCGGCTCTTGCACGTTTGCACCCTATGCCAGAGGGCGCACCCCAGGATTCTATGTGAGGTCAAACAGAAGAACCACGACTAAGCCGGGTCAATGCCCTTTGGCTCGGGGTTTACTTGACCTCACACCCCACTCCGTCACTCGCCAGCTACCTCATCCGGGGTTTCACCGATGGGTTTCATACCGGGCTCATCACCCTGCCCCACTCCACCCACGAATGTCCGAACCTACGCTCAGCAGCAACAGATGAGCCAGTGATTGACGTCCTTCTGCAGTTGTTGGATCGGGAGTTGGATCGGGACTTCTTGATAGGCCCGTTCAGTCAGTCTCCCTTTAACATCTGGAGGGTTAGCCCTATCGGGCTTGTACAGGGAATATTTTTTCAAATAAAAACGTCTGGTGTATGATCTGTCAGCGCCTCATTCTTCCGTCGCTCCCAGTCTCAACTCGCTCGTCCCCTCATCAAGTGGAGGGAGCGATATTGTTTCGCGACCAATTTGACCTTCGGGTCTAAGAGTAGCCCTTGGGCAGCCAGGGCAGATCTGGCCATGGGGGAACACTTTCTTGGTAATTGGAACGGTGTGTCCCTGTTCATCCCAGTCGTGTCCACGCAGTCACCTCAGGTGGTGACCGATGCGGCGACATCCACAGGATGCGCCGCCATTTTTGGCCATTTGTGGTTCGCCGCCCCTTGGCCTCCTCAATTACTAGCCACACCAGGCTTCACTACCACGTCAGCCCTCTTTGAGCTCTTCCCCATCATAGCAGCCGCTCACCTATGGGGTCACCATTGGTCTGGACAGACTGTGGCTTTCACGACAGACAATCAAGCCACAGCCAAGATCAGCAGCAAGGGCAGGCCTAAATTCAGGCCCGTCATGTCCTTCCTCCGCAGACTGGTCCAGCTGTCACTACAGCATCAGTTCAATGTTTACTGCTCATTCATTCCAGGGAAGTTTAACTCAGCGCTTATTGTCATTCTCACCTAGCACTGTCACACAGCACGATACGCAGTACGTGGCCAGGGTGCCGCACTACTTGTCGCTTCAAGACCCCGCGAGGCCTTCGGTGTTCTCCTGCCACGCAGTGAGGGCTCTACTACGGGGAGTGCAGAAACACCAGCCGCCAGTCAGCCCGAAGCGGCTGCCTACCACGGGGGAGATCTTCAAGGGAATGTCTGACATCCTGGATAGGTCCCCTTTCGGTCTCCTCCTCAGCACCGTCCTGCAGGCTGCGATACACATGGCGTTTTATGGGTTTCTACGGCCAGCGAGTTCACTCGCAGCCACCCAGCCGGTCCAGCCTTGCATAGAAGTAGTCTCTGCCGCCACCAGGATCACTACGTCCTTCACTTGGCGACATCCAAAACTCAGCAGCGAGGTTCCGGAGTAGATGTTCACCTGTACAGGACTCACAACAACTGGTGCCCAGTTGCCGTGTTAAACCGCTTGACGGCACTGCTATCCGACCGCCCAGGGTCCAGTCCGCTTCTACCCTTTCCGGTATAAACCCCTCAACTCGTCGCAGTTCGTGGAACATGTCCGGGTCCTTCTCGGCAATCTTCAGTTGGACCCCAGCCAGTACTCCGGGCATTCATTCCGGATTGGGGCGGCCACGACGGCCTCAAGACAGGGGGTTCCGGACCATGTGATCAAGGAACTGGGTCGGCGGAATCGGCCTGCTTCTCTCGCTACATTCCTAACCCACAGTTAGAGGTGGCTCAGGCCTTTGCTCGTCTTACTCAGTGACATTACCTTAATAAATAATTATCCCCTACCTGAAGGTTTTTGCCCCCTTATTTTGGTGTACCATACGGTAGACCAAGGCACACTTTCAGGTCTATTTCATGTGGGTGAGTTTTGTGTTGTTCCTATATGTCATCTTTACTCATGTCGTCCGTAGGGCTCTAGACCATAAATTGGAAGGCCGGGTACTGGCCTGAAGTTATGGGAGGAGCCCGGAGGGTATTTAAGCAGCCCAAAGGCCGCCGGTCTTTGTCGGTTTCCTGTGCGTGATACCCACCCACCCTCCCCTTTTAAAAGCCTCTTCCAAGTATTCTTACCTCAGACTGAATACTCATTCCACATTATTCCATAACTACTTCTTATCATTCTTTATCTAGGGTATGCCCCCTTTATATTGGTGTACCATACGGTAGACCAAGGCACACTTTCAGGTCTATTTCATGTGGGTGAGTTTTGTGTTGTTCCTATATGTCATCTTTACTCATGTCGTCCGTAGGGCTCTAGACCATAAATAAAAATCAGCAGTTATTGTAAGAACTTGGTATCAAAGCCTTTAACTTGGTATTAAAAATTCTGGCATGCTTGAGTATTCCCTATTTCAATAAGAATGGACCATTGGTACATTGAATGGAGTTGAATGGCAATAACAATGAACAGTTTGGAATAATTTTTATTTGAATATTATATATGGACAAAAGATTACCTTGAGTATTTGACTGAACCCGCCATTCACCAATCTGTGTTCATTTTATGCTTTGTTTTTCTGCATTTGAGTTACACTGATTTATCGTCTTGTCTATTCATCATACTTTGAAATGACCAAAGGTAGCCCTGTAGTTAAATTATAAAGTATATTGTTATCTTTGACACAAGTTGCTGTCAGAGCAATCTGACATAAGAATACATTTTCCATCGGCTAGGAGTGCTATTTATACCAGCTATGTATTATTAAGACAATTGATTTCAATGCATCCTTTTTGTTGACTATAAATGGAAAAGCTTGCATTCTTGCTCTGAATGCCGAAAGAATGCACATTAAAGCCTCTCAATCTCTTTCTTTGATTTCACACAATTAATTTCTGCTTCTAATTACAAATAAAGGCTCAAGCAGTGGTAATTGTACCTTGGGCCCTATGCTGTTTTAAATTCATGGATCCTTGTCAGTGTATTGGTATCATGCAAAAGAGTTTCTGTACATTTGATATGGGTTTGTGAGATTTCTCTGAAGGTTCTGGAGTGCAGTGAAGTTATTTAAATACTAACTAAACTAAACTAAAGGCAAAACCTTTTTTTTTTTGTTTTGGATAGAGTGGAGAGGGATTAGAACACGTCAGGTTTTTATTGCTGTCTGTGTCTCTGTTAGGAACATTTACCCTCTCTATTTGTCCTGTTTACAATTATTACTGAAGGCAAAAGTGAAAGAAAATACCAAAATTTGGGCTATCACCAGAACAGGAATAGAGGGAGCAGAATTAATGACAACCAGGAATTCCCTCACTTTGGAAGGATTTCCCCTCACTTCCAGTTTGGAATAGGAGACATGAGGGGAATCTAACCAATGGAGTACAGCTAACAACAAAAAAACTGACTTATGCCGCGTACACACGTGCGGACTTTTGCCGGCGGACTTAGTCCAGCGGACAATCCCGCGGGACTTTCCAGCTAGGTCCGCTGGACTTTCTGAGCGGATAATCCGCCGGCCAAAAGTCCGCGGGACTTTTGAAAATGAACGGACTTGCCCACACACGGAGCAGTCCGTTCATTTCGAACGTAACTTCAGGTTACGTACCTAGCGTAGGCAGTAAATGCCGCCGCGCTAGCTCCGTGACCTGGCATGGATTTAAAGGGAATCCCCACGCCGAAAAAACGGCGTGGGGGTTCCCCCCAAATCCAAGTCAGACCCTCATCCGAGCACGCAGCCTGGCAGGCCAGGAAAGGGGTGGGGACGAACGAGCGCCCCCCCCCCCTCCTGAGCCGTACCAGGCCGCGTGCCCTCAACATGGGGGGTGCCCTGGGGAAAGGGGGGCCGTGCAGCCCCCCCACCCCAAAGCACCTTGTCCCCATGTTGATGAGGACAAGGGCCTCTTCCCGACAACCCTGGCCGTTGGTTGTCGGGGTCTGCGGGCGGGGGCTTATCGGAATCTGGGAACCCCCTTTAATAAGGGGGCCCCCAGATCCCGGCCCCCCACCCTATGTGAATGAGTATGGGGTACGATGTACCCCTACCCATTCACCTAAGGTGTAAAATGTAAAGTACAAAAACACACACACTTTTGAAAAATTATTTTATTGCACTGCTCCGGGGGTCTTCTTCCGTCTTGGGGGGTCTTCTCGCCGGACTCCTCCGCTCTCTTCTGCTCTTTTACCTAGCTCTTTCACGAACGGAGGAGTCCGGCTACCTTCTTCGTCGTCGCCGCCGTCATCTGGGGGTCTCGATCCGCCTTCGGGGGTCTTCCGGGGGTCTCTTCTGTTCTTGCGGCGGTCGTCGTCTTCCGCGCCGCCGGCGCCTTCTTCTTCTTCTTGTCCTTCTTCTTGTTCTTCTTCCGATGTTGACCCGACGCTCTCTCTGCCCGGAATGCCTGTGCCGCTCTGCGCTGGGACTTATATAGGGGCATGGGGACAGGGTCACATGCACATGTCACGTGGTGACCCCGCCCCCCTTGTGTTGTCACAGTCCCGGAGGATGCTGGGACTGTGACATCGCAAGGGGGGCGGGTCACCATGTGACATGAACATGTGACCCTGTCCCCCATGTCCCTATATAAGTCCCAGCGCAGAGCGGCACAGGCATTCCGGGCAGAGACAGCGACGGGTCAACATCGGAAGAAGAACAAGAAGATGGACAAGAAGAAGAAGAAGGCGCCGGCGGCGCGGAAGACGACGACCGCCGCAAGAACAGAAGAGACCCCCGGAAGACCCCGAAGGCGGATCGAGACCCCCAGACGACGGCGGCGACGACGAAGAAGGTAGCCGGACTCCTCCGTTCGTGAAAGAGCTAGGTAAAAGAGCAGAAGAGAGCGGAGGAGTCCAGCGAGAAGACCCCCAAGACGGAAGAAGACCCCCGGAGCAGTGCAATAAAATATTTTTTCAAAAGTGTGTGTGTTTTTGTACTTTACATTTTACACCTTAGGTGAATGGGTAGGGGTACATTGTACCCCATACTCATTCACATAGGGTGGGGGGCCGGGATCTGGGGGCCCCCTTATTAAAGGGGGTTCCCAGATTCCGATAAGCCCCCGCCCGCAGACCCCGACAACCAACGGCCAGGGTTGTCGGGAAGAGGCCCTTGTCCTCATCAACATGGGGACAAGGTGCTTTGGGGTGGGGGGGGCCGCACGGCCCCCCTTTCCCCAGGGCACCCCCCATGTTGAGGGCACGCGGCCTGGTACGGCTCAGGAGGGGGGGGGGCGCTCGTTCGTCCCCACCCCTTTCCTGGCCTGCCAGGCTGCGTGCTCGGATGAGGGTCTGACATGGATTTGGGGGGAACCCCCACGCCGTTTTTTCGGCGTGGGGAGTCCCTTTAAATCCATGCCAGGTCACGGAGCTAGCGCGGCGGCAGTAACTGCCTACGCTAGCTACGTAACCTGAAGTCACGTGCTAAATGAACGGACTTGCCGATGAGCGGCAAGTCCGTTCATTTCAAAAGTCCCGCGGACTTGCCCACTAACGGCGGGATTGTCCGCCGGACTGCCAAGTCCAGCGGATAATTTTAAAACCAAACTTAAAACTTTGGCGCCAAAAAGTCCGCCGGCGCCCACACACGAGGGGATTATCCGCTGGACTTCAGTCCAGCGGATAATCCCGCGGGATTGTCCCTTCGTGTGTACGCCGCATTACCCTATCCAAAATGGAAAGAAAAGGTTTTTGCCTTTTAGTTCAGCTTTAATTGAATTCACTGTAGTGATTGCAGATAATATTGAAACAATGGGGTTGATTTACTAAAATTGGAGCACACAGAATCTGGTGCACCTTTACATAGAAACCAATCAGCTTCCAGGTTTTATTGGCAAAGTTTAATTGAACAAGCTGAATTTAGAAGCTTATTGGCTACCATGCACAGCTGCACCAGATTCTGAGTGCATCAGTTTTAGTAAATCCCCCCCAATGTTTCTAGGTACAGGAATTGTTCATATCTTAAACATAACCTTAAGACCCCTTTTTGTGGGACGTTAGAAAAAGTCCTGCTAGCGGCATCTTTGGGGCGATTTGGGAGCGCTGTACACAGCGCTCCCAAAACGCCCCTCCCATTACAATGAAAGCGCCGCTTAAACAAGCTCTAAGGCTCGGTTCACACTGACTTGGGATCAAACTTGTGAGACCCCAAGTCACGTGACATGTGAAATCCTATTTTAGTCAATGAGCATTGTCTTAATTAGAACTACTGAAGTCGCTCTGACTTTAGAAAACATTCCTGTACTACTTTAAGGCAACTTCTATCTGACTTGTGTCCATATAGTTTAATGGAAGTTGCCTCCAAGTCAGATCCTCATCTTAACTAATGTGATTTGGATCAGACGTTACAGGAAGATTACACAGGCATTCTCTAAAGTCGTTTCAAAGTCGCGTTGAAGTCGCGCCGAAGTCGCTTGGCAAAGTAGCACTGTAAGTTAGGAGACTTAAGTCGCGGGGCTGAACCTAGCCTTAATGAGAGGAATATGAGAGGAATATAAAGACTGGCATTGCTAATCCCTGTCTAAAAAAAACTAGGTTTCAAGTGTAAAGCTGAAAATTACTTACTATAATTAGCACTGAGATAAAGGATTAATTTTAGAATCCCCATGGGCTACTCTGGAGTGTAAGACCCCGAGCAGCCACCTATTCTGTCATTATTATAATCCGCCACTGATCACATGCTTGACCTCATCTTCACTTGCTTCTTCTAATTCTTACTTCTCTCTCTCTGATTATATTCCCCTGAAATATTTTTTTTGATATTCTCCTGATTTTCCTGATATTTACCCATCTACACATACTGTAGGGAAATTTCTGGATTTAAGGTGAACATTGCAGCAAAAGATAAAAAAATATATATATATATATTTATCGGTTTTGCATTAGTACCTACATCTTAACTCCTTATACTGTGTATGTATGTATGTATGTATATGTATATGTAATATATATATATATATATATATATATATATATATATATATATATATATATATATATACATACACAGTATCTCACAAAAGTGAGTACACCCCTCACATTTTTGTAAATATTTTATTATAACTTTCCATGTGACAACAGTGAAGAAATGACACTTTGCTGCAATGTAAAGTAGTGAGTGTACAGCTTGTATAACAGGGTAAATTTGCTATCCCCTCAAAATAACTCAACACACAGCCATTAATGTCTAAACCGCTGGCAACAAAAGTGAGTACACCCCTAAGTGAAAATGTCCAAATTGGGACCAATTAACCATTTTTCCCTCCCTGGTGTCATGTGACTTGTTAGTGTTACAAGGTCTCAGGTGTGAATGGGGAACAGGTGTGTTAAACTTTGTGTTATTGCTGTAAGGTCCTCTGTTTCAGCCCCTCTGCATCAGCCCCTCTGCATCAGCCCCTCTTTCTCTCAATTGGACTTTGGCGGTCAATGGAAAATAACCCTGTCTGTCCGGACAGATAATCAGACACCATACACCGTATGAGGTTTGGAAAAAGATGCCTTTACTTCCGTTTCACAGAGCATATACAATACAAAAAAAGGGGAAGAACGCAATTGAACAACCAATCACATTCAACCACATTTTGTTATACAATTCAATATTGATCTGCAAGACTCATAATATTTCTTCTTTCGGACTCAACATTATATTTACTCTAAAAATGTCTCACGCAATATATGTCCTTGATAAGGTTCTCAGTATGTTTTGATAATATATAGAAATACAAAACAGCATACTTGTTATGGGAAGCAGACCCGTTACTAGAAGCCATGAGAACTAAAACTTGTTATGGAAATGTGTGAGTGTGAGATAAACAGAATTTACAGTGAGTTTCTACAGAAAAACAGAAAAACATCTTTGTTACAATACTATTAAATCTTAAAGGGTAACTCTACACTTCCCACGTTTCCTTACAATCCCTCCTTTTGATCATAGGAGACTTTAAGAAGTCTCCGCTGATCACTCATTGTACCACCTATATCCTGCCTTGAACATGGTCATGGCTGTTTCAGACTTATCAACTAGGTTCTTTGATTTTGTTACTTTACTTATCAGGTAGAACACCAAGTTGATTGTCACATAAACTGCCAGAGCTAAAATAAGTATCATGAGGAGTATCATACCCGCTTTCTTAAAGTAATTCATAATGTTTTCCCAAATAGAACCGATCCATCCTCCTACACCTGAAAAGGGATTCCATGAGTCCATTAACATCCCAAATCCATCTACCTTTGTGAGGGCATTGTATACGCCCACCCCACCGAAGGATGCAAACATTTTGTCCCACCAAGTGGTTAATTCCCTCTTGTGTCTGCCAAATTCAAGGTGACCGTGGGCAGGTTTTATGGACACAAGTGTGTCTGACCCTGTGGTCCCCATTAGAGGGATCATTTCCACAATAGTACACCAACCTGAAGTTTTTTCTGTCCATAGGGTAAGGGACGGTGGTATGGCACCATAGTCCACAACAGACCATCCATCCGTGGGGAACATGAGGGGCTTGAACCACTTTGGGGGGGGCTAAGTTTTGACCTTAATCCCACTAAACACATCCAATCCCCCAAAGAGGGAATCTCCATCTCCACCTTGCCTTATCCAGGGGCTGTCCATGTGTGTGCTATTTATCCATTCAGTAACCCGTGGATTGTTGGATCCCCTTACACATTTACATATGTCATATAGGGACCTGTTACCTATCCTTTCATCAGGGTCCAGGATATTAAAAGTAGCTAACCTGTGGGAGTGGTGTTTATAATGCTGCGTACACACGAAGGGACAATCCCGCGGGATTATTCGCTGGACTGAAGTCCAGCAGATAATCCCCTCGTGTGTGGGCGCCGGCGGACTTTTTGGCGCCAAAGTCCGGCGGACCAAAGTTTTAAGTTTGGTTTTAAAATTATCCGCTGGACTTGGCAGTCCAGCGGACAATCCCGCCGTTAGTAGGCAAGTCCGCGGGACTTTTGAAAATGAACGGACTTGCCCACACACGGAGCAGTCCGTTCATTTCGAACGTAACTTCAGGTACGTAGCTAGCGTAGGCAGTAAATGCCGCCACGCTAGCTCCGTCACCTGTCATGGATTTAAAGGGAATCCCCACGCCGAAAAACGGCGTGGGGGTCCCCCCCAAATCCATGTCAGACCCTCATCCGAGCACGCAGCCTGGCAGGCCAGGAAAGGGGTGGGGACGAACGAGCGCCCCCCCCCCTGAGCCGTACCAGGCCGCGTGCCCTCAACATGGGGGGTGCCCTGGGGAAAGGGGGGCCGTGCGGCCCCCCCCACCCCAAGGCACCTTGTCCCCATGTTGATGAGGACAAGGGCCTCTTCCCGACAACCCTGGCCGTTGGTTGTCGGGGTCTGCGGGCGGGGGCTTATCGGCATCTGGGAGCACCCTTTAATAAGGGGGCCCCCAGATACCGGCCCCCCACCCTATGTGAATGAGTATGGGGTACGATGTACCCCTACCCATTCACCTAAGGTGTAAAATGTAAAGTAAAAAAAACACCCACACTTTTGAAAAAATACTTTATTGCACTGCTACGGGGGTCTTCTCGCCGGACTCCCCCGCCATTTACCAAGCTCTTTTACCGAGCGGGGGAAGTCCGGCTACCTTCTTCGTCGTCGCCGCCATCTGGGGGTCTCGATCCGCCTTCGGGGGTCTTCTTCCGTCTTGGGGGTCTTCTCGCCGGACTCCCCCGCCATTTACCAAGCTCTTTTACCGAGCGGGGGAAGTCCGGCTACCTTCTTCGTCGTCGCCGCCGTCTGGGGGTCTCGATCCGCCTTCGGGGGTCTTCTTCCGTCTTGGGGGTCTTCTCGCCGGACTCCCCCGCCATTTACCAAGCTCTTTTACCGAGCGGGGGAAGTCCGGCTACCTTCTTCGTCGTCGCCGCCGGCTGGGGTTCTCGATCCGCCTTCGGGGTCTTCCGGGGGTCTCTTCTGTTCTTGCGGCGGTCGTCGTCTTCCGCGCCGCCGGCGCCTTGTCCTTCTTCTTCTTCTTCTTCTTCTTCTTCTTCCGATGTTGACCCGACGCTCTCTCTGCCCGGAATGCCTCTGCCGCTCTGCGCTAGGACTTATATAGGGGCATGGGGACAGGGTCACATGTTCATGTCACATGGTGACCCCGCCCCCTTGTGTTGTCACAGTCCCGGAGGATGCTGGGACTGTGACATCGCAAGGGGGCGGGGTCACCATGTGACATGAACATGTGACCCTGTCCCCATGCCCCTATATAAGTCCTAGCGCAGAGCGGCACAGGCATTCCGGGCAGAGAGAGCGTCGGGTCAACATCGGAAGAAGAAGAAGAAGAAGAAGAAGAAGAAGAAGAAGAAGAAGAAGAAGAAGAAGAAGAAGAAGAAGAAGAAGAAGAAGAAGAAGAAGAAGGCGCCGGCGGCGCGGAAGACGACAACCGCCGCAAGAACAGAAGAGACCCCCGGAAGACCCCCGAAGGCGGATCGAGACCCCCAGACGGCGGCGACGACGAAGAAGGTAGCCGGACTTCCCCCGCTCGGTAAAAGAGCTTGGTAAATGGCGGGGGAGTCCGGCGGGAAGACCCCCAAGACGGAAGAAGACCCCCGAAGGCGGATCGAGACCCCCAGACGGCGGCGACGACGAAGAAGGTAGCCGGACTTCCCCCGCTCGGTAAAAGAGCTTGGTAAATGGCGGGGGAGTCCGGCGAGAAGACCCCCGTAGCAGTGCAATAAAGTATTTTTTCAAAAGTGTGGGTGTTTTTTTTACTTTACATTTTACACCTTAGGTGAATGGGTAGGGGTACATCGTACCCCATACTCATTCACATAGGGTGGGGGGCCGGTATCTGGGGGCCCCCTTATTAAAGGGTGCTCCCAGATGCCGATAAGCCCCCGCCCGCAGACCCCGACAACCAACGGCCAGGGTTGTCGGGAAGAGGCCCTTGTCCTCATCAACATGGGGACAAGGTGCCTTGGGGTGGGGGGGGCCGCACGGCCCCCCTTTCCCCAGGGCACCCCCCATGTTGAGGGCACGCGGCCTGGTACGGCTCAGGGAGGGGGGGGCGCTCGTTCGTCCCCACCCCTTTCCTGGCCTGCCAGGCTGCGTGCTCGGATGAGGGTCTGACATGGATTTGGGGGGAACCCCCACGCCGTTTTTCGGCGTGGGGATTCCCTTTAAATCCATGACAGGTGACGGAGCTAGCGCGCCGGCATTTACTGCCTACGCTAGCTACGTACCTGAAGTCACGTGCTAAATGAACGGACTGCCGATGAGCGGCAAGTCCGTTCATTTTCAAAAGTCCCGCGGACTTTGGCCGGCGGATTATCCGCCGGAGAAGTCCGTGCGTGTGTGGGCAAGTCCGCACGTGTGTGGGCAAGTCCACACGCTCGGAAAGTCCAGCGGACCCAGCTGGAAAGTCCGGCGGGATTGTCCGCTGGACTAGGTCCGCCGGCAAAAGTCCGCACGTGTGTACGCGGCATAACAGGTACTTCCTGGGTGGTATTTAGTAACTGCTCTAGGGTGATAGGCCTTCCAACCATAGGGACTAAATGTCGGCCTGTGGATAAGTATGACTCCTTTCCATGTATGTTGCTCTGGCATTCACTTCAACAGTACCCTCCCCCATCCCGCACGAGGAGTTTAGCCAACTCATAAAGCCAAAAAATAAGAGTAAGAATACAGTGATGGTCATTTCAATTGAAAAAAGAAAGACTGTCCAGGTCCAGAACCATTTTCTTGGCTCAGGGGGAAAGTCTATGGTAAGAATGGTTTGGGGGGTTTTGTGAGAGGGGGCATGGGACAGTAGTGGCTGAGTCTCTTCTTGTGGGGCTCCTCCATTTCCTTCCCTGTCTCCTTTATTTGTGGGCTATTCTTCAACCTTGATGCATGGATCCATTGCAGGCTTTGATCCGTCAGTATTGCTGTCCTGGAGACATTGAGGACTTCAAATGGACCTTGGAAGACGGGGCCTGGTTGTTTACGGACTGCAAGTTGTTTGATCAGTACTTTATCCCCCGGGACGAAAGGATGTGTTGGTTCTGTGGAAAGAGGAAGAAAGGTGACAGCAACCTTGTCATAAGTTTCAGCAGGGCTACTTACCAGATATTTCACGTACTCTTCCTGTAAGTTAGATTCCTTGCCTATCTTAGGGGCTTTTTGAGCGGGTCTTCCCATAAGGATCTCAAAAGGGGGACAGTCCTGTCCTAGCATGGGGGGGGGTGGTTCTTATCTGGGGGTGGGCCTTTTAATTTGTCTTTAATGTTTCTATTCATCCAATGGACATATGTCCGCGTGGGTTCGGACCCCACTTCTGGTACCATCTGTAAGGTCCTCTGTTTCAGCCCCTCCGCATCAGCCCCTCTGCATCAGCCCCTCTTTCTCTCAATTGGACTTTGGCGGTCAATGGAAAATAACCCTGTCTGTCCGGACAGATAATCAGACACCATACACCGTATGAGGTTTGGAAAAAAGATGCCTTTACTTCCGTTTCACAGAGCATATACAATACAAAAAAAGGGGAAGAACGCAATTGAACAACCAATCACATTCAACCACTTAAGCATTTTGTTATACAATTCAATATTGATCTGCAAGACTCATAATATTTCTTCTTTCGGACTCAACATAATATTTACTCTAAAAATGTCTCACGCAATATATGTCCTTGATAAGGTTCTCAGTATGTTTTGATAATATATAGAAATACAAAACAGCATACTTGTTATGGGAAGCAGACCCGTTACTAGAAGCCATGAGAACTAAAACTTGTTATGGAAATGTGTGAGTGTGAGATAAACAGAATTTACAGTGAGTTTCTACAGAAAAACAGAAAAACATCTTTGTTACAATACTATTAAATCTTAAAGGGTAACTCTACACTTCCCACGTTTCCTTACAATCGCTCTCACTCTCATACTGGTCACTGGAAGTTCAACATGGCACCTCATGGCAAAGAAAGAAAAAAAGAATTGTTTCTCTACATAAAGATGGCCTAGGCTATAAGAAGATGGCCAAGATCCTGAAACTGAGCGGCAGCACAGTGGCCAAGACAATACAGCTGTTTAACAAGACAGGTTCCAGTCAGAACAGGCCTCACCATTGTCGACCAAAGAAGTTGAGTGCACGTGCTCAGCGTCACATCGAGAGGTTGTCTTTGGGAAATAGATGGATGAATGCTGCCAGCATTGCTGCAGAGGTTGAAGGGGTGGGGGGTCAGCCTGTCAGTGCTCAGACCATACGCTGCACACTGCATCAAATTGGTCGGCATGGCTGTCATCCCAGAAGGAAGCCTCTTCTAAAGATGATGCACAAGAAAGCCCGCAAACAGTTTGCTGATGACAAGCAGACTAAGGACATGGGTTACTGGAACCATGTCCTGTGGTCTGATGAGACCAAGATAAACTTATTTGGTTCAGATGGTGTCAAGCATGTGTGGCATCAACCAGGTGAGTAGTACAAAGACAAGTGTGTCTTGCCTACAGTCAAGCATGGTGGTGGGAGTGTCATGGTCTGGGGCTGCATGGCTTCTACCGGCACTGGGGAGCTACAGTTCATTGAGGGAACCATGAATGCCAACATGTACTGTGACATACTGAAGCAAAGCATGATCCCCTCCCTTCGGAGACTGGGCTGCAGGGCAGTATTCCAACATGATAACGACCCCAAACACACCTCCAAGATGACCACTGCCTTGCTAAAGAACCTGAGGGTAAAGGTGATGGACTGGCCAAGCATGTCTCTAGACCTAAACCCTATTGAGCATCTGTGGGACATCCTTAAATGGAAGGTGGAGGAGCGCAAGGTCTCCAACATCCACCAGCTCCATGATGTCGTCATGGAGGAGTGAAAGAGGACTCCAGTGGCAACCTGTGAAGCTCTGGTGAACTCCATGCCCAGAAGGGTTAAGGCAGTGCTGGAAAATAATGGTGGCCACACAAAATATTGACACTTTGGGCCCATTTTGGACAATTTCACTTAGGGGTGTACTCACTTTTGTTGCCAGCTGTTTAGACATTAATGGTTGTGTGTAGAGTTATTTTGAGGGGACATCAAATTATTACTGTTATACAAGCTGTACGCTCACTACTTTACATTGTAGCAAAGTGTAATTTCTTCAGTGTTGTCACATATAATATAATATTTACAAAAATGTGAGGGGTATACTCACTTTTGTGAGCTATTCTATGTATCTTTAAAATATATACAGTATATACATATTATTAACTTTTTTTTGTTTCAGGATTCTTTGGCTGGGTTTGATGACATCACAGGTACCTTCCGTCCTCTTTTTTCTCTGGATGAAGGTGAATCTTAAATGCGGCAGAGAGAATGTGGCACCGCTCTCTGCAACATTTTTCTGTAAGTCTAATGCCTTGTACACACGGTCGGACATTCTGACCACAAAATCCGTCTGATTTTTTCTGACAGATTTTGTCCAAAACTTGTGTTGCACACACACGGTCGGACAAAGTTGTCAGAAAATCCGATCGTTCCGAATGAGGTGACGTATAAAACGTACAACGGACCTACGTAGAGGCCAGTAGCCAATAGCTTTCGTCTCCAAATTTCTTCTGAGCACGCGTGGCACTTTGTGCGTCGGAATTCTCTACACACGATCGGAAAAAGTCTGATCGGATTTTGTTGTCGGAAAATTTTAGATCCTGCTCTCAAATTTTTTCCATCGGAAATTCCAAAGGAAAAAGTCCGCTAGAGCCCAAACGCGATCGGATTTTCCAACAACATAATACGATTAGACTTTTTCCAATCTGAATATCCGACCGTGTGTACGGGGCATAAGAAGAGGGTGGAGTGTTGATGCGTTTGGATGCACAGAAAGTTTGTTGGATGACGCAACTTAAAAAAGAAAGATATATTTCATTGTATTTTTTTTGTGAAGTCCTGATCATAATAAAGGAAGAAAATATGTACAAAACCACTATAGATTTACTTTGAAAATTTAAGCACTGATTTCAACAAAACAACAAGACATTTGCTTCTATATTACTCATTTTTTATACTCCAGCTGCATTATTGATATTTTATTGTGGAACTGATGATTTACAGTGAGAGTTGCCTTTATGGGAGCCTGAACAGTTCGACATTACTCTTTTTCATCTTCCACATCTTCCTGATCTTTTCATATAGGATTTATTTTCCATTGGCTAGACCAGCATGATTCTAATCCTAATCACACACCCAGGTTGTACAGCTGCCAATGTTCATTACTGTAATTCCTTCACACGAACTTGGCAGATAAAAGAGGCTGAATACCTTTTGTTCCATACAAAGGTCTGCAATTTGAAACACACTTTGCTGTGCAGCACCATAATCGATGTTTATATAATGTAGCTCCCACCTATATCCTTTCTGCTTGCTCTAGTATTATATATAATATAAACTATTACCAGAGTGGAAGCAGATTATAAAAAGCAGATTGTGCCCCAGATATTTCATTAACTCTGAGATTGCTGGCACTGCATTGGGTACTTTCTGCACTATAGGCTATTTCCAGATGGGCACATTGTGTGCTGTGCCTGCTGCAATTAGGATTTTATTTTCTCTTGTTTTAAGTAGCATGTTTCTTTTTAAATAGCCAAATGAGATGCACAATGAAGTCTGCTTGACACATTCAAAAAGAACTTTACAGGAAATCGTTGGTGATTTTTCTACATATACATTATGTACTGTGTATATATATATAGATATATATATCTATATATATATATATATATATATATATATATATATATTCTAGACTGTAAGCTCTAACGAGCAGGGCCCTCTGATCCCTCCTGTATTGTAACTGTACTGTTTGCCCCCATGTTGTAAAGCCCTGCGCAATCTGTATATATAAACCCTGTATAATAATAATAATATATATACAGTATATATACAGCGGGTAAAGTATTGAACATGTCACTATTTTTCAAGATAAATATATTTCTAAAGGTGCTATTGACATGAATATTTCACCACATGTTGGTAACAACCCATGCAATCCATACATACAAAGAAACAAAAACCAATAAGTTAAGAAATTGAGTTATGTGTAATAAAATGGAATGACACAGGGAAAACGTATTAAACACGCTAACTGAAATGTATTTAATACTTCATACACAATCCTTTGTTGGTAATGACAGCTTCAAGACGCCTCCTGTATGGTGAAACTAGCTGCATGCATTGCTCACGTGTGATTTTGGCCCATCCTTCAACACAGTCTTCAAATCTTGAAGGTTCCGTGGGCCTCCTCTATGAACTCTCATCTTTAGGTCGTTCCATAGATTTTCTATTGGAATCAAGTCAGGTGATTGGCTGGGCCATTCTAGCAGCTTTATTTTCTTTCTTTGAAACAATTGAGTTTCCTTTGTGTTTTGGATCATTGTCTTGTGGAAATGTCCACCCTCGTTTCATCTTCACCATCCTGGTAGATGGCAGCAGATTTTTATCAAGAATGTCTATGTACATTTTTCCACTCATCCCTCCTTCAATGATATGAAGTTTGCCAGTACCAAATGCTGAAAAACAGCCCCACACTGTGATGTTCCCATCTCCAAATTTCACTGTTGGTATGGTGTTTTTAGGGTGATGTGCAGTGCCATTTGACTTCCAAACATTGTGTGTATTATGGCATCCAAAGAGCTAAATTTTGGTCTCATCTGACCAGACTATATTCTCCCAGCATTTCACAGGCTTGTCTAAATGTTATGCGGCAAACTTTAAACAAGCTTCAACATACTTTTTCTTCAGCAATGGAGTCTTGCGTGGTGAGAGTGCATACAAGCCAGTTGAGTACATCACTTTGATGTTTTCTTTAAAACAATTGTACCTGCTAATTCCAGGTCTTTCTGAAGTTCTCCACAAGTGGTCCTTAGCTATTGGACAACTCTTCTGATAATTATTTTCACTCCTCTGTCAGAAATCTTGCGAGGAGCACCTGGTTGTGCCCGTTTATGGTGAAATTATGACCCCAACAGTGCTCACTGGAACATTCAGAATTTTAGAAATCCTTCTGTAACCAATGCCATCCGTATGTTTTGCAACAATACGGTTGAAAAGCTCTTGAGAGAGCTCTTTGCTTTTACCCATCATGAGATGTTTTTTGTGTGACATCTTGGTAATGAATGACCTTTTTATAGGCCATCATTTGAGACTGAACCAACTGATATTAATTTGCACTGACAAGGGGCAGAATTGCTTTCTCATTACTGATAGATTTCAGCTGGTGTCTTGGCCTCCCTTTCTTCATGTGTTCAATTCTTTTTCCCTGTGTCATTCCATTTTATTACACATAACTTAATTTCTGAACATATTTGTTTTTTTAGGTTTCTTTGTATGTATGGATTGCATGAATTTTTTACCAACGTGGTGAAAATTTCATGTCGATAGCAGCTTTATAAATATATTTACCTAGAAAAATGTTGATGTGTTCAATACTTATTTTACCCGCTGTATTTACCATTTTTTTTAATTCCTACCAGTCTTAGCAGCTGAGGCACTGGACAGTGTGTCTGTAACTTGTAGTTCACAGCGCATTTGTCTACAATGAGGTAGCTTAGTTGGTGATGCTTGTGTTGTTGTTGTAGTAAAAATTTGCAGTTTGAAGAGCTTCTTCAGGGCTTCTGATGAATCTCTCAACCTCTCAAATTGTTTGGAGGTAATAAACAGAGGATTTCCTATGAACAACTTTTTCCACTTTCAGGAAGGACTCAAACTTAGATGAAACAAATTGGCCTCTCTGAAGTCGGGCCGCAAGTGCGGCGGGCAGCACCGGAGAGAGAGAGAGCAGAGAGATGACATAATCTCTCAGTGCCTGCCCTCTCTCTGGTGACCATGATGTAAGGAGCGGCTCTCTGGGGACTCTGAAGTAAGGAGGTGCTCTCTGGGGACCCTGATGTAAGTGGGGGGGGGGCTCTCTGGGGACCCTGATGTAAGGGAGGGCTCTCTGGGGACCCTTATGTAAGTGGGGGGCTCTCTGGGGACCCTGATGTAAGTGGGGAGGCTCTCTGGGGACCCTAATGTAAGGGGGGGGCTCTCTGGGGACCCTGATGTAAGTGGGGGGGGCTCTCTGGGACCCTGATGTAAGTGGGGGGGGCTCTCTGGGGACCCTGAAGTAAGGGGGGGGCTCTCTGGGGACCCCGAAGTAAGGGGGAGCTCTCTGGGGACCCTAATGTAAGTAGGGGCTCTCTGGGGACCCTAATGTAAGGAAGGGGCTCTCTTGGAACCCTGATGTAAGGAAGGGGCATCTACCTGGGGACCCTGATGTAAGGAAGGGGCTCTCTTGGGACCCTGCTGTAAGAGGGAGGCTCTCTGGGGACCCTGATGTAAGGGGGAGGCTCTCTTGGGACCCTCATGTAAGGGGGGGGCTCTTTGGAAACCCAGATGTAAGTGGAGGACTCTCTGGGGACCCTGGTGCAAGGGGAGGCTCTCTGGGGACTCTGATGTAAGGGGGAGGCTCTCTGGGGACCCTGGTATAAGTGGGAGGCTCTCTGGGGACCCTGATGTAAGTGGGGGCTCTCTGGGGTACCCTGATGTAATGATAATATATATATATATATAATAGCGTATGACTTTCATTAGTTCACTGCTATGGGCTCTAGACCCAGATCTTTTGTAGACATAGCAACGCCCCTGCTGACAAGTAACCCAAGACTAAATGGAAGTTAGTATGAGGTTGATCGGAATCTGAAATTCCCCTTTAACAAGAGGGTCCCCAGATCCCACCTCCCCCCATGTGAATGAGTATGGGGTACATAGTATCTCTACTCATTCAACAAAAAAGTGTAAAAAGTAAATAAAAACACAATACAAGATTATGTACCCCAAAGCACCCCCCAATGTTGAGGGCATGTGGTGTAGTATGATTGGGGGGGGGGGGCGCTCGCTCATTCTCCTCCTTTTCTGGCCTGCCAGGCTGCCTTCTCAGATAAGGGATAAGGGTCTGGTATGGGGGGGGGCATGCTGTTTTTTTAAAAAGAATTCTTAATTACTGGCATGTTTTTTTTTACATTCAGCTGTCAACGGGTTACTCATCAGCAAGTCATCCGTTGTTCAGGACACGGCAGCCGGCTTCCTGGGCTGCTCCTTAACAACCAGCAATCGTGCGATAAATTACTGCATGGAAATATGCGGTAATTACCGCATTACTGTTATTTTACCACATGAGCTATTTACCGTCAAATTTTTAATCAATTTAACATCTGTACAATTGTTTCTGCATGAGTTATTTTACCGCATTTTTTCAGTCGATATTTAAAGAGGAGTAACCATTAAAACAAAAAAATTAAAAGTCAGCAGCTACAATTACTGCAGCTGCTGACTTTTAATAATCGGACACTTATCTGTCCCTGGGTCCAACGATGTGGGGGAACGAAGCCCAGCTCGTCCCCTCCTCCGCTCGGCGGCGCCGGCATTCTAACTGTGGGCACCCGGCTGTGGCTTCACAGTCGCGCACCCACTACGCATGCGCAAGTGGCGCTGCACGCCGTGATTGGCTGCGCAGTCATCTGGGACCTGTCACGTGTCCCAGATGACTGACAGGAGGGAGGGGGCAGAGCTGAGCCCTTCCTGCGCCGAGGGGAAGTGATGTCACCAGCCTAGACACTGAAGGAGGCAGACTACGAGGGACCTCCTAGCAACAGGCATTTAGAGGTAAGTTAAAAAAAAATTCCAAATGTTTATTTATTTTTTTTTTTTTTAAGGAATTTTTATGATTTTTTGTTTTTTGTTGTGCAACCCCACTTTAACTCTTGGTGAATTGACCCCAGTATATCCTGTATCTATCATCATAGTATTTCCTCAACCTATTTCCCCCCTCCTCAGAGCTTTCCAATAAGATTAATAGCACAATTATCTATTCCTCATACCAGGGTGCCAGTTGTATTCGTGGACTCTGATCTCTCCTTTCTGCACCACATCCAGTCACTGTCAACATTTTTCCACCCTTACCCTTTTAAGAAAGAGCATATTGTGGAAATGTTAAAGTGTTACTAAAGTTAAATCAGTCTGTATATGCAGTAAAGAATGCTTGTTATACTCACTGTGGAACAGTGGAAGGGATTAATCCTGCACATTGTGTAAAAAGGCTGTTTGATCCTGTCTTCTCTTAACCTCCTTTTCTGCCACTGCCCCCAATCCATCTGCTGATACAACAGAGGCTTGGGGGCAAGCTGCACATCCTCAGTTTGGTGTGTATTGCTAGAGAGTTTTTTTCATGTGATCAGCACTGTCCAATAGGGTCAGGGGTCCTGCAGCCTCATAGGACAATCAGGGGAGAATGAAAACTCCTCCTACAATTTTTACTTAGACACAGTTTATAGTTACTAAAATAATTGCATTTCCATGTTCTGTGTACTGTGAAAGACCAGATTTAGTGAATGCAGGGTCCTGAGTTTAGTAACAGTTTAACCAGTGACACCACCATGCTACTAATCCACTCAATTGTAATGACCTAACCTGTCCTAATTACTGCAACTCCATTGGCTCCCCTTTACACAGGCTATCTCCCCTTTAATCTACTATGCATGCTACTGCCAGCTTCATCCACCTTACAGCCGCCTAGTGTTTGCCCTCCCTTTCTGCCAATTCCTCAACTGGGTTCTGATCAAGCAACAAATAGAACTGAAAATGTTATCAACAACTTGCAAAGCCATCTACAGCTCTACCCCAAGCTATACCATGAACCTTGTTGAAAAATATCAGCCATTTAATCTGCTTCACTCCTCCGAAGGCTTTCTGCTCCCTAGCTTCTAGATCGCTGACAACAATAGTTTTTTCACATGGACTATGACGGTGACACAAAAGGCCAACAGGCATAGCATTTAAACTAACCTACCGTTTTTTAATCTACTGGGGCCCCTAGGTTGCATGGTGATTTTTTTTTAAGGTGAACTTAGCCTTTAAAGTATTTTTTCAGTTGCCCACAGGGAGGCAGAGGACCTAAAACCACCCTTCTCCTTTGTGTATTAACAGAACAAAATAAAATATCTTTTCAAATGTTTGACCCCAATATTTCAGACTCATATGAAAAAAAAATGATATCTCACTAAATAATATACAATTAGATCTTCAATGTTCTTGGATAGAAAAAAATTAATTTAATTAAAATGAATATGCTACCCAAAGAACTATTCTTGTTCCAAATAATACCCATGGGGATTCCTCCCAAATATTTCCCCAAGTGAATTCATATAAAGATGTCAAGGACCTAGGGTCTCCCATGACATACTAACTAGGAAAAAACAATGGAGGCTTGGTGCTACCAGACTTTAGAAAATACTATATAACTGCTTCTTTATCATCAATCCTAGATTGAAAATATTTTTTGGATCACAAACAATGCGTAATATGGAAAACATGCTCAAGAATTACAAATTCTGTCTACTATGATTTGAATCCTAAACTCTACAAATCTTATGCAAATTTCACCTCTTCCCCTTTAACCTCTATATTGACTATTTGGGATGCTCTTCACTTCAAATATAAATGGAAATACACCTCCCCGCTACTCCCTATTTGGGACCATTGATTCTTCCTCCCAGGACTACAAGATCAAATATTTTATCTTTGCACCCAAAATGCACCTTTGCTCCTACATGAGGTGCACATAAACTGAAAATGTAAACCTCTCAAAGACCTCAACACTAGCAAAGCACCCTTTTCTTTGGAACACTAGGGATACATACAATTAAGTGACCTTGTTTGCTCTATCTCTTAACCATTACCTTCCATATCTGATTTAAAATTATGAATTTACTACTTTCTACCAAGATTCTGACAACACGAGAAAAGAACTTCTTTCAACCTCTTAGAGGAACAGAAGATTAAAATTCTACAATTTAGCCAGACCTCCTCTATAAATTTTGAGGATCAAGAAAAATTTTAGTTGATATCAGGTATGTCAGCGCTACTTACCTTCCATCGTTCAGCACCATTTCAGGAGCTCGTGGCCACTTGCACTTCTGGGTTTACTCGGAGTGTCACAGCTGCATCCAATCAGAGCTGGGCCCTCCCTAGCCACAACCAATCCAGTGGTGGTCCTCTGTCCCTGTTTTTTTAGCAACCAACCAGAGTGGCGCCCTTTACTCTTCTATCAAGCCACTGCCAGTCAGAGTGGCTTCCTCCTACTGCCCTACCTATTTTCACTCTGTGTAGCTCCTGGTTCACTGCCCTAGTATTGGTTTTATTACCTAGCTTCCATGTCCCTGGTGACCCTTCCTGCTCTCCAGTGTGCACAGTGAGCAGAGATGGACCTGTCATCCACCTGCTCAGCAGGGATCAATGGAGCAATCTTTACGCTGAGCTAGCAGAGTCCGCTGAGCGGATCTGAAAGGGGCCTAAGGCTTGTACCCATATGGATTCCCAGCAATGTATTTTTCATTGTACAGATCAGCCTGTAGGCCAATACATCTTATCTACTGAATACAGCAAAATCATGATCTTCACGATCTTCATGTTTGTCTGCTAGGTGCAAAGTCCACTGTCTATAAGTCATTAGGTAGAACCCTATCTCACTGTTCATGAACACTTTCTGACCAGAAGCCAGTTGACATTGTAATTGTAGCCCCATACACTCTTACAAAGGTCCACTTCTCATCTCTTCAGCCAGTGGCTAGGTCTGCTCCTACCTGCCCTGGCAAGGAACCCTGGATATCTTGAACTCCACGAGGCCTCTCACGTCTTCACTAGGGATGGGCCCGGTGCTCGATGCGAACCCACGTTCGCATCGAGCACCGGGCGTTCGCTCGCTCGGCGAGCCCAGAACTATTTTGGCCGCTCGCATCACGTTCGTGTGATGCGAGCGGCCCCGCAATGCATTGCGGCCGGCGCGGCCGACGCAGTGCATTGCTGGCTGATGATTGGCCAAGCATGCACTGTGACCCCGCATGCTTGGCCAATCACAGCCCCGGAAACTCGAAGAGCCATAATTGGCTACAGGCAGGACGCCTGTAGCCAATTACAGCTCAGGGCTGTAGTACACGCCCCCCCCTATAAAACGCCGCCACGCCGTCTGCGCCGGTCACATGCTGTTCCGGCGCAGATTGAGCAGGCTGATTCTGTGACACTCTGCTGCATTTAGATAGTTAGAGAGATTCACTTACAGAGATTGAGTTAGATAGATTCAGTTACAAAGATTGATTGAGAAAGAGGGGCTTGTAGTGTGCTCGTGGCAGGCAGGCAGAGCTACTATATTTTGTTACCAGAAGCACCTATAGAACTTGTAGTGTGTTCGTGGCAGGCAGGCAGAGCTCCTATATTTTGTTACCAGAAGCACCTATAGGACTTGTAGTGTGTTCGTGGCAGGCAGGCAGAGCTCCTATATTTTGTTACCAGAAGCACCTATAGGACTTGTAGTGTGTTCGTGGCAGGCAGGCAGAGCTCCTATATTTTTGTTACCAGAAGCACCTATAGGACTTGTAGTGTGTTCGTGGCAGGCAGGCAGAGCTCCTATATTTTGTTACCAGAAGCACCTATAGGACTTGTAGTGTGTTCGTGGCAGGCAGGCAGAGCTCCTATATTTTGTTCCCAGAGGCACCTATAGGACTTGAAGTGTGTTAGTCCCATTACACACACAGAGCTATATTTTCTTCCCAGAAGCACCTATAGGACTTGAAGTGTGTTAGTCCCATCACACACACAGAGCTATATTTTCTTCCCAGAAGCACCTATAGGACTTGAAGTGTGTTAGTCCCATCACACACACAGAGCTATATTTTGTTCCCAGAGGCACCTATAGGACTTGAAGTGTGTTAGTCCCATTACACACACAGAGCTATATTTTCTTCCCAGAAGCACCCTATAGGACTTGAAGTGTGTTAGTCCCATTACACACACAGAGCTATATTTTCTTCCCAGAAGCACCTATAGGACTTGAAGTGTGTTAGTCCCATTACACACACAGAGCTATATTTTCTTCCCAGAAGCACCTATAGGACTTGAAGTGTGTTAGTCCCATCACACACACAGAGCTATATTTTGTTCCCAGAAGCACCTATAGGACTTGAAGTGTGTTAGTCCCATCACACACACAGAGCTATATTTTGTTCCCAGAAGCACCTATAGGACTTGAAGTGTGTTAGTCCCATCACACACACAGAGCTATATTTTGTTCCCAAAGCACCTATAGGACTTGAAGTGTGTTAGTCCCATTACACACACAGAGCTATATTTTGTTCCCAGAAGCACCTATAGCACCTATAGGACTTGAAGTGTGTTAGTCCCATTACACACTATATTTTGTTCCCAGAAGCACCTATATTTTCTTCCCAGAAGCACCTATAGGACTTGAAGTGTGTTAGTCCCATTACACACACAGAGCTATATTTTGTTCCCAGAAGCACCTATAGGACTTGAAGTGTGTTAGTCCCATTACACACACAGAGCTATATTTTCTTCCCAGAAGCACCTATAGGACTTGAAGTGTGTTAGTCCCATTACACACACAGAGCTATATTTTGTTCCCAGAAGCACCTATAGGACTTGAAGTGTGTTAGTCCCATTACACACACAGAGCTATATTTTCTTCCCAGAAGCACCTATAGGACTTGAAGTGTGTTAGTCCCATTACACACACAGAGCTATATTTTCTTCCCAGAAGCACCTATAGGACTTGAAGTGTGTTAGTCCCATTACACACACAGAGCTATATTTTGTTCCCAGAAGCACCTATAGGACTTGAAGTGTGTTAGTCCCATCACACACACAGAGCTATATTTTGTTCCCAGAAGCACCTATAGGACTTGAAGTGTGTTAGTCCCATCACACACACAGAGCTATATTTGTTCCCAGAAGCACCTATAGGACTTGAAGTGTGTTAGTCCCATTACACACACAGAGCTATATTTTGTTCCCAGAAGCACCTATAGACTTGAAGTGTGTTAGTCCCATTACACACACAGAGCTATATTTTCTTCCCAGAAGCACCTATAGGACTTGAAGTGTGTTAGTCCCATTACACACACAGAGCTATATTTTGTTCCCAGAAGCACCTATAGGACTTGAAGTGTGTTAGTCCCATTACACACACAGAGCTATATTTTCTTCCCAGAAGCACCTATAGGACTTGAAGTGTGTTAGTCCCATTACACACACAGAGCTATATTTTGTTCCCAGAAGCACCTATAGGACTTGAAGTGTGTTAGTCCCATCACACACACAGAGCTATATTTTGTTCCCAGAAGCACCTATAGGACTTGAAGTGTGTTAGTCCCATCACACACACAGAGCTATATTTTGTTCCCAGAAGCACCTATAGGACTTGAAGTGTGTTAGTCCCATCACACACACAGAGCTATATTTTGTTCCCAGAAGCACCTATAGGACTTGAAGTGTGTTAGTCCCATCACACACACAGAGCTATATTTTGTTCCCAGAAGCACCTATAGGACTTGAAGTGTGTTAGTCCCATCACACACACAGAGCTATATTTTGTTCCCAGAAGCACCTATAGGACTTGAAGTGTGTTAGTCCCATCACACACACAGAGCTATATTTTGTTCCCAGAAGCACCTATAGGACTTGAAGTGTGTTAGTCCCATCACACACACAGAGCTATATTTTGTTCCCAGAAGCACCTATAGGACTTGAAGTGTGTTAGTCCCATTACACACACAGAGCTATATTTTCTTCCCAGAAGCACCTATAGGACTTGAAGTGTGTTAGTCCCATTACACACACAGAGCTATATTTTGTTCCCAGAAGCACCTATAGGACTTGAAGTGTGTTAGTCCCATCACACACACAGAGCTATATTTGTTCCCAGAAGCACCTATAGGACTTGAAGTGTGTTAGTCCCATCACACACACAGAGCTATATTTTCTTCCCAGAAGCACCTATAGACTTGAAGTGTGTTAGTCCCATTACACACACAGAGCTATATTTTCTTCCCAGAAGCACCTATAGGACTTGAAGTGTGTTAGTCCCATCACACACACAGAGCTATATTTTGTTCCCAGAGGCACCTATAGGACTTGAAGTGTGTTAGTCCCATTACACACACAGAGCTATATTTTCTTCCCAGAAGCACCTATAGGACTTGAAGTGTGTTAGTCCCATCACACACACAGAGCTATATTTTCTTCCCAGAAGCACCTATAGGACTTGAAGTGTGTTAGTCCCATCACACACACAGAGCTATATTTTCTTCCCAGAAGCACCTATAGGACTTGAAGTGTGTTAGTCCCATCACACAGAGCTCCTCTATTTTCTTTGCAGAAGCACCCATAGGACTTCTAGTGTGTTAGTGGCATCACACAGAGCTCCTATATATTCTTCTCAGCAGCACCCACAGGACTTCTAGTGTGTTAGTGGCATCACACAGAGCTCCTCTATTTTCTTTGCATAAGCACCCACAGGACTTCTAGTGTGTTAGTGGCATCACACAGAGCTCCTCTATTTTCTTTGCAGAAGCACCCACAGGACTTCTAGTGTGTTAGTGGCATCACACAGAGCTCCTCTATTTTCTTTGCATAAGCACCCACAGGACTTCTAGTGTGTTAGTGGCATCACACAGAGCTCCTCTATTTTCTTTGCAGAAGCACCCACAGGACTTCTAGTGTGTTAGTGGCATCACACAGAGCTCCCTCTATTTTCTTTGCATAAGCACCCACAGGACTTCTAGTGTGTTAGTGGCATCACACAGAGCTCCTCTATTTTCTTTGCATAAGCACCCACAGGACTTCTAGTGTGTTAGTGGCATCACACAGAGCTCCTCTATTTTCTTTGCAGAAGCACCCACAGGACTTCTAGTGTGTTAGTGGCATCACACAGAGCTCCTCTATTTTCTTTGCAGAAGCACCCACAGGACTTCTAGTGTGTTAGTGGCATCACACAGAGCTCCTCTATTTTCTTTGCATAAGCACCCACAGGACTTCTAGTGTGTTAGTGGCATCACACAGAGCTCCTCTATTTTCTTTGCATAAGCACCCACAGGACTTCTAGTGTGTTAGTGGCATCACACAGAGCTCCTCTATTTTCTTTGCATAAGCACCCACAGGACTTCTAGTGTGTTAGTGGCATCACACAGAGCTCCTCTATTTTCTTTGCATAAGCACCCACAGGACTTCTAGTGTGTTAGTGGCATCACACAGAGCTCCTCTATTTTCTTTGCATAAGCACCCACAGGACTTCTAGTGTGTTAGTGGCATCACACAGAGCTCCTCTATTTTCTTTGCAGAAGCACCCATAGGACTTCTAGTGTGTTAGTGGCATCACACAGAGCTCCTATATATTCTTCTCAGCAGCACCCACAGGACTTCTAGTGTGTTAGTGGCATCACACAGAGCTCCTCTATTTTCTTTGCATAAGCACCCACAGGACTTCTAGTGTGTTAGTGGCATCACACAGAGCTCCTCTATTTTCTTTGCAGAAGCACCCACAGGACTTCTAGTGTGTTAGTGGCATCACACAGAGCTCCTATATATTCTTCTCAGCAGCACCCACAGGACTTCTAGTGTGTTAGTGGCATCACACAGAGCTCCTCTATTTTCTTTGCAGAAGCACCCACAGGACTTCTAGTGTGTTAGTGGCATCACACAGAGCTCCTCTATTTTCTTTGCATAAGCACCCACAGGACTTCTAGTGTGTTAGTGGCATCACACAGAGCTCCTCTATTTTCTTTGCAGAAGCACCCATAGGACTTCTAGTGTGTTAGTGGCATCACACAGAGCTCCTATATATTCTTCTCAGCAGCACCCACAGGACTTCTAGTGTGTTAGTGGCATCACACAGAGCTCCTCTATTTTCTTTGCATAAGCACCCACAGGACTTCTAGTGTGTTAGTGGCATCACACAGAGCTCCTCTATTTTCTTTGCATAAGCACCCACAGGACTTCTAGTGTGTTAGTGGCATCACACAGAGCTCCTCTATTTTCTTTGCATAAGCACCCACAGGACTTCTAGTGTGTTAGTGGCATCACACAGAGCTCCTCTATTTTCTTTGCAGAAGCACCCATAGGACTTCTAGTGTGTTAGTGGCATCACACAGAGCTCCTATATATTCTTCTCAGCAGCACCCACAGGACTTCTAGTGTGTTAGTGGCATCACACAGAGCTCCTCTATTTTCTTTGCATAAGCACCCACAGGACTTCTAGTGTGTTAGTGGCATCACACAGAGCTCCTCTATTTTCTTTGCAGAAGCACCCACAGGACTTCTAGTGTGTTAGTGGCATCACACAGAGCTCCTATATATTCTTCTCAGCAGCACCCACAGGACTTCTAGTGTGTTAGTGGCATCACACAGAGCTCCTCTATTTTCTTTGCATAAGCACCCACAGGACTTCTAGTGTGTTAGTGGCATCACACAGAGCTCCTCTATTTTCTTTGCAGAAGCACCCATAGGACTTCTAGTGTGTTAGTGGCATCACACAGAGCTCCTATATATTCTTCTCAGCAGCACCCACAGGACTTCTAGTGTGTTAGTGCATCACACAGAGCTCCTCTATTTTCTTTGCTGAAGCACCCACAGGACTTCTAGTGTGTTAGTGGCATCACACAGAGCTCCTCTATTTTCTTTGCATAAGCACCCACAGGACTTCTAGTGTGTTAGTGGCATCACACAGAGCTCCTCTATTTTCTTTGCAGAAGCACCCATAGGACTTCTAGTGTGTTAGTGGCATCACACAGAGCTCCTATATTTTCTTCTCAGCAGCACCCACAGGACTACCGACTACAATGGCTGGAAGACCGCCAAGGGGAGGCAGAGCGTGCAGAGCCAAGAACACAGGGCAGGCAGGCTCTGTTTCTAGTGGACGTGGCCGTGGACGTGGTCGTGCATCGTCATCAGCACGTGGCCATGGGACACGCGCGTCTTTGTTTTCGGCAGCTGGACATGTGGAGCCGCATCATGCTGAAGGCTTGGTAGAATGGATGACCAAGCCCTCCTCATCCTCCTCATCCTCTCACCCAGGCTCAGGGTACTGACAGAGCATCATCAGCCACCCCTTCCTAGACCCACCATGTCCTCCTGAGGAGTCCCCCGAACTCTTTGAGCACAGTGTTGGGTACATGCTCCAGGAGGATGCCCAACGATTCGAAGGCTCGGATGACGATACCCAGCTTGAGGAATCTGGCAGTACAGTTCCACCAGCTGCAGCTTACTGCCAGGTTTGCTCTAGTGGTGAAGAGGGAGGGGATGATGAGGTCACTGACTCCACGTGGGTGCCTCAAGGGAGAGAGGATGAGGAGGAGGACGAGGAGGAGGAGGATGCGGCGTCACATGTCCAACGAGGCAGGATGCCCCCTGGAGGCCAGGTAGAGGCCAGCACAGCAACTGTACAACACCGCAGAGCTCCGCCTGTGCAGGGCGCTGCCTCTGCACGTTATCAGAAAAGTTCTTTGGTGTGGGCCTTTTTTGAGACGAGTGCAGCAGATCGCACCACTGCTATTTGCAATATTTGTCTCAAGCGTATCTCGCGTGGCCAAAACATCAGCCGCTTGGGCACGACAAGCATGACCAGACATATGGCGACCTGCCATGCAGCTCATTGGCAGGCACACATAAAAGACCCACACCAAAGAACTAAGCGGACCTCTCCTTGCTCCTCCTCAGCTGGGATCTCCATCCCCACTACACCTTCAGTCCTCTCTGAAAGCTGCTCTGAGAGGACTGAAGGTGTAGAATTCGGTGTGTCACAACCAAGTACTTGCAGTACACCGACGTCCGAATGCAGCAGGCAAATTTCCCTGCCCCAGCTGCTGGACCGTAGAAAGAAGTACACTCCCAGCCATCCACATGCCCAGCGGTTGAATGCTAGCCTTGCTAAATTGCTAGCACTTCAACTGCTGCCTTTTCAGTTGGTAGACTCGGCCCCCTTCCGTGAGTTTGTTCAATGTGCGGTTCCTCAGTGGCAGGTTCCCAAACGCCACTTTTTCTCGCGGAAGGCGATTCCGTCTCTCTACCGGCATGTGGAGGGCAATGTCCATGCCTCACTGGACAGGGCGGTCAGCGGTAAGGTGCATATTACCGCTGACTCATGGTCCAGCAGGCATGGACAGGGACGGTACCTTTCTTTCACGGCCCATTGGGTCACTCTATTGGCAGCTGGGAGGGATGCAGGACAAGGTGCAGTAGTGTTGGAGGTTGTTCCGCCACCACGCCTCCAAAACGCGACTACTGCTACTGGTTGTGACACACCTCTCTCCTCCACCCCCTCCTCTTCTTCTTCCTCCAGTGCTCTGTCCTTGGAACCAGCGGTGCTCCGTAGGCGTACAAGGGGCTACGCAAGTACGCAGGCAAAAAGATGCCATGCCGTGCTTGCGCTGGTGTGTTTGGGGGACAGGAGCCACACTGGGCCAGAGGTTCTGGCAGCTCTGCAGGGGCAGGCCGAGAGGTGGTTGACGCCACGTCAGCTTAAGCCAGGAATGGTCGTTTCTGACAATGGCACCAACCTCCTCTCCGCCCTGCGACAGGGGCAGCTCACCCATGTGCCCTGCATGGCTCACGTCCTCAACCTGGTGGTGCAGCGGTTCTTGGGCAGGTTCCCAGGCTTACAGGATGTCCTGAGGCAGGCCAGGAAAGTCTGTGTGCATTTCCGCCGATCTTATAATGCCAGTGCTCGGCTGACTGAGCTGCAAAAGGAGCTGAACCTGCCCAAGAACCGCCTAATATCTGACATGCCCACCAGGTGGAACTCAACGTTGGCCATGCTGCAGCGACTGCACACGCAGCAGAGGGCCATCAATGAGTACCTTTGCGACTACGGCACCAGGACAGGGTCAGGGGAGCTTGGTTTTTTTTCCCCACGTCAGTGGAGCATGATCAGGGATGCATGCACTGTCCTCTCACCATTTGAGGAGGCCACGAGGATGGTGAGCAGTGACAGTGCATGCATCAGTGACACTGTCCCTCTTGTCCACCTGTTGGAGCATACGCTGCGTGGGATAATGGACAGGGCACTTGAGGCAGAACAGAGGCAGGAAGAGGAGGACTTCCTTGCCTCTCAAGGCCCCCTTTATCCGGACAGTGTTCCTTCTGTCCCACCCATCACACAGGAAGAGGATGAGGAGGAGGAGGAGGAGGAGGAGGAGGAGGATTGTGTGAGCATGGAGGTGGAGCCTGGCACTCAGCATCAGCAGCAGCAGTCTTTTAGGGATGATGTACAGTCCCAACAAGCCAGTGGACTTGTACGTGGCTGGGAGGAGGTGGCTGGCGATCATGTCATCCTCAGTGACCCAGAAGACTCCGGACCGAATGCCTCAGCTAACCTACGCTGCATGGCCTCCCTGATCCTGCAAAGCCTGCGGAAGGATCCTCGTGTTCTTCGGATCAAGGAGAGGGACCATTACTGGCTGGCCACTCTCCTTGATCCGCGGTACAAGGGTAAGGTTGCGGACCTTATCTTGCCGTCGCAGAGGGAGCAGAGGATGAGACATCTCAGGGAGGCCTTGCAGAAAGGTCTGTGCAACGCGTTCCCAGAAACTGGGAGGCTACAAACTCCTGGTCCTGGGCGACGAGTTGCTGAGGCTTCGGTCAGTGGCAGAAGGAGCGGTGGGGAAGGTGGACGTCTGACCGATGCGTTCAGACAATTTTTTAGTCCGCAGCCCCAAGGTATGATCGGTTCCAGCAACCATCGCCAGCGTCTGATATACATGGTGCAGGAATACCTTGGGGCAAGGTCAGACTTGGACACCTTTCCCACCGAAAATCCTCTGGCTTACTGGGTCCTGAGGATGGATCACTGGCCAGAGCTTGCACAGTATGCAATTGAGCTACTGGCCTGTCCTGCCTCCAGCGTTCTTTCCGAACGCACATTCAGTGCTGCTGGAGGATTTGTGACTGATCATAGGGTGCGCCTGTCCACCGCCTCGGTTGATCGACTGACATTCATCAAAATGAATCAGTCTTGGATCACCACCAGCTACCAGGCACCTGAGGCGGATATAACCGAATAATTTTTAATGTCACATCCCTTCAAGACTGCCTATGCTGATGCTGAGTGACTGTCCTCTTATGTTCACTGACTATCCTCTTCCTCCTCCTCAATGATCCATGCCACCACACCAGTGCCTAAGGCACAATTTTTCAGCCCCTGTTTAACAGGGGCGTGTACTTACAATTTTTTAAAAAAATGCTTCGCAACACGTGTGACTGCTGTGCTCCAAGTACAGTCTCTGTGAGGGCCGTGTTGCAGTGTTGTGGCACCAGCACCAGTGCCTAAGGCACAATTTTTCAGCCCCTGTTTAACAGGGCGTGTACTTACAATTTTTTAAAAAAATGCTTCGCAACACGTGTGACTGCTGTGCTCCAAGTACAGTCTCTGTGAGGGCCGTGTTGCAGTGTTGTGGCACCAGCACCAGTGCCTAAGGCACAATTTTTCAGCCCCTGTTTAACAGGGGCGTGTACTTACAATTTTTAAAAAAAATGCTTCGCAACACGTGTGACTGCTGTGCTCCAAGTACAGTCTCTGTGAGGGCCGTGTTGCAGTGTTGTGGCACCAGCACCAGTGCCTAAGGCACAATTTTTCAGCCCCTGTTTAACAGGGGCGGGTACTTACAATTTTTTAAAAAAAATGCTTCGCAACACGTGTGACTGCTGTGCTCCAAGTACAGTCTCTGTGAGGGCCGTGTTGCAGTGTTGTGGCACCAGCACCAGTGCCTAAGGCACAATTTTTCAGCCCCTGTTTAACAGGGGCGGGTACTTACAATTTTTAAAAAAATGCTTCGCAACACGTGTGACTGCTGTGCTCCAAGTACAGTCTCTGTGAGGGCCGGGTTGCAGTGTTGTGGCACCAGTGCCTAAGGCACAATTTTTCAGCCCCTGTTTAACAGGGGCGTGTACTTACAATTTTTTTAAAAAATGCTTCGCAACACGTGTGACTGCTGTGCTCCAAGTACAGTATCTGTGAGGGCCGGGTTGCAGTGTTGTGGCACCAGCACCAGTGCCTAAGGCACAATTTTTCAGCCCCTGTTTAACAGGGGCGTGTACTTACAATTTTTTAAAAAAATGCTTCGCAACACGTGTGACTGCTGTGCTCCAAGTACAGTCTCTGTGAGGGGTTGCAGTGTTGTGGCACCAGCACCAGTGCCTAAGGCACAATTTTTCAGCCCCTGTTTAACAGGGGCGGGTAATTACAAATCTTGATCTAATAGTTCACAGCAGGGCCCATTCCTGCGCCCACCAAGAGTAACTATGAGGGCCTGCAGTCTTGTGGCAACACCGTCCACCACCACCGCCAAAGGCCCAATTTTTCTGCCCTGTTCATCAGGTGCTTGCAATTACAAATCTTGATCTAATAACTCACAGCAGGGCCCATTCCTGCGCCCACCAAGAGTAACTATGAGGGCCTACAGTCTTGTGGCAACACCGTCCACCACCACCCCCAACGCCCCCAATTTTCTGCCCTGTTCATCAGGTGCTTGCAATTACAAATCTTGATCTAATAACTCACAGCAGGGCCCATTCCTGCGCCCACCAAGAGTAACTGTGAGAGCTTACAGTCTTGTGGCAAAACCGTCCACCACCACCACCACCACCCCCAATTTTTCTGCCCTGTTCAACAGGTGCATGCAATTACAAATCTTGATCTATTAACTCACAGCAGGGCCCATTCCTGTGCCCACCAGTCTTGTGGCTACACCAACATCTAATAGGGCAAATTTCTGCAGAGTATATACGCCAGGCCCCTACTTTCAAACATCCAACTTACAAACGACTCCTACTTGCAAATGGAAAGAGAAAACAGGAAGTGAGAGGAAATCTACCCCTAGGAAGGGAAATTCTATCCTGTTAGATTTAATTTGGGAAAAAGGTATCTCCTCTCTACTGATACTTTATCACCAATCCTTGTTTCAATTAAAACCCCACTTTTCCAAAAACATTTGTCATTGGGACGGAAAGTGAGGTGACATGTTCTGAACAGATGTGCAAAGACAGCAAATGTTACAGGGGTGATAACCCCTCCCTATGTTCTCCAAAAAGCTTAAAAATAGATTTTTTGGGATGGAGCTACACTTCATAATGTACCTGTTCAGATTCTACTTAAGATCAAACCTAAAGCCGCAAGTGGTTTTAAATGGCTTCTTTTTTCCTTTACAAATGTCATTTTGTGCAAGGACAGTTCTAAACACGGAAACACATGCCACTTCACAGGCATACTTTAGACACCCCCCAGGTACCATATTTAAAGGAAAATTTCACTTTTTTTTTTTCACTTTATGCATCATTAAAATGACTGCTCCCGAAAAAACGTTAGTTTTTAAAAGTTCTTTTTGCATTGATATATGTCCCCTGGGGCAGGACCCGGGTCCCCCAAACCTGTTTTATGACATTAACATGCATATTGGCCGTTGTAATTAGCACTTTTGATTTCGAACGTTCGCGTCCATTATAACGTATAGGGTTCGAAAATTCGCGCAAACTTTCGGTCCGTTCGAAGGTTCTGGTTCGAACCGAACCCGGGGGTGTTCGGCTCATCCCTAGTCTTCACTTGACACCAGGGGCGTTGCTAGGTCTGCAAAAGATCTGGGGCTAGAGCCCATAACAGCGGTCACCAACCTTTTTGCAGGCCGGGGGAGGGGGGATGCCGGTGGTAAGTAATTGTTCACAGGCAAAGGCTGGTGTTGGTGTTTCAATCATCATGGCACCATGGTTGATATGGTGTCAGGGTGATTTAAGCGCATTGTTTCTATTGTTACATTCTAATATATAATGAAGTGGTTCAACTCAACATAATGCAGAATCAGTGGGAGCCCTGGGCATGTCACTTGCCACATCTCCTGCCACCAGATGTAGCATGTCACTTGCCACCGTCATCTGTCACCAGATGCAGCATTTTAACTTGCCACTGTCACCTGCCACCATTTGCAGATTGCAATGTCACCTGCCACCATTTGACGATTGTCACTTGCCACCATTTGCAGAGTACCACTTGCCACGTCACCTGCCACCTGATGCGGATTGTCACTTGCCACATCACCTGCCACATCACCTGCCACCTGATGCGGATTGTCACTTGCCACGTCACCTGCCACCATTTGCAGATTGTCACTGGTCACGTCACCGGCCACCATTTGCAGATTGTTACTTGCCACATCACTTGCAGATTGTCACTTGCCACCACTTGCAGATTGTCACATGCCACCATTTGCAGATTGTCACTTGCCATGTCACCTGCCCCCATTTGCCGATTGTCACTTGCTACGTCACTTGCAGATTGTCACTTGCCACATCACTTGCCACCATTTGCAGATTGTCACTTGCTACGTCACTTGCCACCATTTGCAGATTGTCACTTGCAGTTTCTTACTTGCCACGTCACTTGCCATCATTTTCAGATTGTCACTTTCAGATTGTCATTTGCCACGCCACTTGCCACCATTTTCAGATTGCCACATCACTTGCCACATCACTTGCCACGTCACTTGCAGATTGTCACTTGCCACCATTTTCAGATTGTCACTTGCCACGTCACTTGCCACTAGATGTGGGTTGTCACTTGCCATGTCAGCCTGTGCCACCAAATGTGCATTGTCGCTGCATTGGTGGCAGGCTGGCTGCACTGGTCCATTTAGTGATGGCAGGAGATCAGAGATGCGGGGCGGGCATTGAGAGATGATGTAATCTCTCTGCTCCCTGCCACACCTCCGACATTGAAGAGGCCCCCGCTGTGAGGGCGGAAGAACGCTGATGTGTGGTGGACAGTGAGAGATGGTGTCATCTCTCTGCTCCCTACCGCACATCGCTCCCACATTGAAGTGGCCCAGCTGTGAGGGCGAAAGAGTCGTGACGTGGAGCGGGCGGAGAGAGATGATGTCAGATGATGCCCGCTCGTCTCTCTCCTCCACCTCTAATGCAGCCCGCCCGCCCACCGCTGCTGGTGCAGCTGTGACCTGCTGACACTGGGGGCTATGGGCTTCAGATTTGGGGCTACAGCCTCGATAGCCACCCCCTGGCGAAGCCTATGCTTGACACAGTAATTTGTAATACACATTCAAAACTCTGTACCTTATATTTGATTCCACTTCTGGGCACACAGAGAATTCACTTTACTTCTAATTTGCAAGGTCTTGCATAATGCGACCACAGGCTAGGTCCAGAGGCAGGCCTGCACCATAGCAGGTTTTAAGATGGAGACCAGACTACTAAGTGGGGAATATGAAGTACACCGGTTCCCACACTATCAAGGTTCCCATCACCTGCCACCGTCACCTGCTTGCACTTGCTTCTTTACATCTCCACTGCACAACCATAAAGTTTGAATGTAATGTTCACTTTCACATTCTTAACCACAAGGGTTAACTTGGTTAAATATATGATTGTCTCTCCTAACCCAGAGGGTTACCGTGGCTTCATTCCAGTATTTAGATTTTTGTACATACAGTAGATCATTGTTAAACCATAGCTACACCTTGTTTCCACACTCTTCTTACCCATTAAACTACTCAGACACTTCTTGTTGTAATGAAAGTCTTTTTACTTGCAAACATGCAAATGAGCAGTTGTACAGCCACGTAAGAATAAATACATAATTCTCTTTATATGCATGCATTCACATTTGATATAAATAAATACAGTCTTTAGCTGTACTATTTGGCTGTGCTGGTTCTAGTTAAACTGTCCCTAGTGGTGCTTAAAAACAATGGTGCATAAGTAAGTGATGCTGCCCATACCTTAAAGTGGTTGTTAAGCCACTCTACTCTCTTCACACAATCCTCATGGTTTGTTAAAGTAAGGTACCCAGTGTGTGTGCTTTAAAAGACAAATGCTGTTCTACACCTAACTTCAGAGCACCGCTCAGCGGTCACGTGACAGGCTGCCTCTCTCCTCTCTGGATCTGACAGCTGCAGGGGTCGGGAGGGGAGGAGGAGAGGGTGAGAGAGGCGGCCAGCCACATGAGCACCAAGCAGTGCTCTGAAATAAGGTATAGAACGGCATTTGTTTTATAAAGCACATACGTTGAGCACCTGACTTTTTCAAACACAGAAGATTGTATGAAAATGTTAAAGTAATTTCTGCAGCAAGAGGGGAGGGACGGGCACTGTCACTAACTGACAGGCAGTGAGGGAGAGATGAGGACAGAGGAGAGCTGCGGATGACGGAGGCACATAAACTGACCACAGTGTCAGGGCTCAGCAGCCGTGACAAATGGTGGTCAGCTTACAGGGGGGGGGGCAGAACCAGGCAGGATCAGCCAGGTATTTCAGGTGATACAAGGGGCCAAATGACACAGCACAAACACTGTGCTGGATAACATGCTTTAAAGGAACGGGATGCATTTTTTTTTTTAGGGTTACAAACGCTTTAAGATGCAGTAGTCCGTAGCAACAAAGTCCATAACATGTGGTTTCCCTAAATAACGGGTTTCACTAGAGGGGGTGGCAGCTGGAAGAAAAATTACATGATAGAACAGGTCCTCACTGGTCAGCTTCCCATACCAGACTCTCCACTATGAGGTTGGCTCCCTTGTATTTGTGCCCTTTACAAGGAAAAGTGACTTTCCTGCACAATGTCGCAACTGACCCGACCTCTACAGCATCATCTAAAACTTAAAGTCACAGTATACATCGGTATAATAAACACACAAACCCACAACCCCACAACATAAAGTAGGCATCTGGCTACATGCAATCTAATGTTTATCAGTTGTAAACTTTTCTGCAGTACGCAACATGTACATAATACCTCCTACACCCCTCATCTTGTTACCAAATGTTCTAAATCTTATTCTTGCCTACTCTGTCTACTGTGTGCAGAAACATACACTGAGAATGTACCAGAGAGAATGGCCCATCCCCTTCGCATGATAGTTCTTCACCCCGCAGTCACTAACTATACATATCCTCCCTTGTGTGTATAAACCCTGTTTCTATATGTTAGTTTTTCTGTTATTTCATATACCATCCAAATTGGTCCTGAAGTGGTCCCCATACCTGGATATCTGCACCCCCATTATGCCGCGTACACATGACCGGACTTTCCGTCAGAAAAGGTCAGATGGAATCATTCCATCAGATATTCCGGTCATGTGTGGGCTTCATCTGACTTTTTTCTTCAAAAATTCAGACGGACCTAGAAATAGAACATGCTTTAAATCTTTCCAACGGAATCAATTTCTATCGGGAAAACCGTTCGTCTGTATGCTGGTCCGACGGACCAAATACAACGCAAGGGCAGCTATTGGCTACTGGCTATTGAACTTCCTTTTCTAGTCCCGTCGTACGTCATCGCGTTCGAAATGAACGGACTTTGGTGTGATCGTGTGTGGGCAAGTCCGTTTGGTCGGAACTCCGTCGGAACTCCGTTGGGAAAACAGTCAGAGTTTATTTTGACGGAAAGTCTGGTCGTGTGTATGCAACATTACTCACAGCTTCATGATAAACAGTGCTCCTGTTTAAACAGGGGCATCACTGTGTATTTGGAATATAGGTGCTGTTCTTTCCTGGTGGGACATCAGACCCCACTGTGTCATGGCTTTGCGGATGAGCGGCTGATGTAGGTGACGGCGTCACCATGCTCGGCACGCCCTCAAGGCGTGTCTGTGTGCGGTGGCTCCTATGCATGTCGGTCGTTGGCATGGGGCAGGACTTAGGTGGAGAGGTGGTGCTCCCTCTGTGATACAGCATTCCTCCATAGCGTCCGCTCTGCTTCATCACGGTGTGGCGTATGTAAGTGATCCAGCTTAGTTGGGAGATTCCTGCGGGACGGGACCATTTGTGTCCAGAAATTCGCTCTGATATCAGTTACCCACCGTAGATCTGGCTCTGAGTCCCCAAAACATTGGGGCTAGAACTTCTGGTTGGGAAATTCCTGCTATCTACACGGATGCATGTATTAAATATGTACTTTAATATGTTCTTATGGAATTTTCTTTTCTTGTTTTGCATATGTAATTTTTTATCTTACTGATTTATCTTTGTATCTATTTACTAGAAATAAAGTCAACGCATTTTCCTGAAGAAGCTGTACGGCGAAACGTGTAGAATGATTGCGTGGAAAACTGTATGAAGAAAGTGAAATTTTTTAATGTTTCTCTTTTCTGTAATAAAAATATATAGTTTTTTTTGTAAATTTAGTGTGATATTCATCTGTATTAATAAGCACCCGTAAAGTCCCATATTTCGCAATATGATTTATCTTTACAGAGCCATTAATGTCTAAACCTCTGGGAACAAAACTGTCCAATCTGGACATTTCCCTAAGTGTATATGTCCAAATTGGGCGCAAAGTGTCTATATTTTGTGTGGCCACCATTATTTTCCACTGCCTTAACCCTCTTGGGCATGGAGTTCACCAGAGCTTCACAGGATGCCACTGAAGTCCTCTTCCACGATGACATCACGGAGCTGGTAGATTTTAGAGACATTGCGCTCTTCCACCATCCGTTTGAGGATGCCCCACAGATACTCAATAGGGTTTAGGTCTGGAAACATGCTTGGACAGTCCATCACCTTTACCCTCAGCTTTTTTAGGAAGGCAGTGGTCATCTTGGAGGTGTGTTTGGGGTCGTTATCATGTTGGAATACTGCCCTGCATCCCAGTCCCTGAAGGGAGAGGATCATGCTCTGCTTCAGTATGTCACAGTACATGGTGGCATTCATGGTTCCCTCAGTGAACTTTAGCTCCCCAGTGCCGGCAGCACTCATGCAGCTCCAGACCATGACACTCCCACCACCATGCTTGACTGTAGGCGAGACACACTTGTCTTTGTACTCCTCACCTGGTCGCTGCCACACACACTTGACACCATCTGAACCAAATAATTTTATCTTGGTCTCATCATACCACAGGACATGGTTCCAGCCCAGATCCTCCTCTTCTCGGGGTCCCATGCCCACGCTCCTGGCTCCCCCTCCTGTCGAGTGCCCCCACAGCAAGCAGCTTGGTATGGAGGCACCCGAGCCGAGCCGAGCCACTGCTCTGTGTGTCTGTTCACACATGCTGTGGTGCGGCCCCGCCCCAATCCGTCTCCTAATTGGTTTGCTGGCTGTGATTGACAGCAGCGGGAGCCATTATCTAATAGCCAATCAGGAGTGCGAGTCTCTGGAGAGGCAAGGCTTTTGTGGGCATAGCTGGATCGAGAGGGATCTCTGGTAAGTATTAAGGGGGCTGGGGGGCTGCTGCACACACAAACCTTGTGCCTTTACAACCACCTTAAGCCTGGTTTTACAAAACAGAGGACTGCATATCAAAGTAAAGAGGAAGCTGTAATGCATAGGGAATGTTGTGCAAATGTCTTTAAAGGTGAACTAACCCTTTAACCTCTCTCGCAGTTTTCCTGAGTGTGGCTCGGGGCTAAATTTCAGTACCATTAGCGGTAACCCCGAGCCACACTCGGGATTGCATTGCAGGATCCTGGTGCAGTGTACTTACCTTGTCCCCATGATCCTGCGATGTACTCCCGCTGTGTCTGCAGGCTCTGTCCTCTGCCCGATGCCTCTGTGTGCCGGGCTCCGTTCCCTGTGAGCGTCACACCACACGGGGCGGAGCCAGGCGGCAAATTCAAAACATAGAAAATTCATAACACATACAGTACACTGTAATCTTACAGATTACATTATCATTTCACCTCCCTTTTGTCCCTAGTGCTTTTTCCAATGCCCCGCATGCAGTTTTATATTATAAATACTGTTTTTTCTGCCTGGAAACTTGAGATTGTCCATAGCAACTAAAAAGTGTTCCTTTACATCAAAAGTGGTTTTAGACCACCTAAAAAACAGTGATAGTAAATTAGAACACTTGAAGAATTGAGCGATAGTGAATTGCGGGAAAATAATTTTATTATTATTATATTATTATTTTTTATAATTATTTATAGTTATTTATTATATTATAATTCATGATTTTGTGTTTTAAACTTTATCATACCCGGGATGTCTACTACACTCTTGTTTGGACAGATTTAAGTGTGTTATTGCTAAGAATTACAGGCCTACAATATAAAAAGCCAAATTTCTATGCAAAACAATTATACCGCTTTGAGACGCAAAAATCTGGCATAATCATACCGCCAGGGAGGCTACGTGAAAAGCCATTTCACACTGGTAAAACTATGAGGGTTGGCTGCTCAGGATTGCAGGTGGAGGGGTTACAAATACACACAAAATGTAACACAAATCCTTTGTTGAGTGACAGGGTGGCTTGATTAGCACTAGAAATGTGCCTCATTCTGTTGTGAACTTGCGTGATCACTCTCCCAGAATGTGTTTGCAGAGCAAACAATATACTCACGACTCTCAATCTTCCTATCTGTAGTCGTTGTGATTCATGCTATATCTCAAGTCACTAATTTGCTTCACTGGAAATGACGTCAGCGGACCAGAGTACACAATGCTGTCTGAGCATTATGCTTTTGGCTCAGGTACAAATTTCAGCAAGGCAAGCTTTTGTTTGAAATCATGTTCTAAAAATTACATTTATAGAATCTCAAATAAAACTGACTTTAGCTTTATTGGTTTTAGGCTGTGGGCACCAACATCATACCTACCACAACCCCTTTAGATGCTGCTGCTTACACAATGCACAAGCTAGGGTCGTTTATTAGTACTTTGATTATTATTATTTGAAGCGAGCATATGTATGTGTTTAATTTAGGTTCAGACTGAATTATAGTTTATGCTATAAAATGGCAGATTTGAACGTTTGCATCCATAGTAGAAAATTATATAGCCACGCCTCACTTGTTTTTGATGTTTCATTAACAATGACGTTTATTTAGGACATGCTGGGACTTTTCTGTTGGTTTTTATGAAGAGTTTGCTAGAGGGGGTATCTTTACAATAGAATGATCATACAAAGCTTCCTATAGTCTGCTTCTGCCACCTACTGGACATGATGTTTAGTGCATGCAGTAGGGTGAAACATTTCTGTCCTATGCAATCAATGTGCAGTATTCTAAGCAATACAATGGCTCCAGTTTTATGTGAAATGTTTCTAATGATTTATTCTGAAATCAGATGTGAAAAGTGGCCCTAAAGAAGATGTAGGAGGTAGCCAAGTGCTTGAGTTCCCAGTGTGGGCTACAATGTGCACAGTAAACATCAGGAGTATTAAGGCTGATAAGTCCCTCTGGGAATAAACTGTCTGCTGACACTTTGAAGTGTCTTATGTAGAAGTTGGTAACAGTTAAACAAATCTGAAATTCCCACCGCTCTGGTTTACTCTATCACAAACATTACAAACTAAAAGTATGATTTCTGTACAACGTCCCTTAGGCTGCATTCACACTTGAGCTGAGTGTCTGAGTGTATGTTTACAGACTTTTTTTTAGCATTCATTTAGGCATATTTGAGGATTTTTGCAGGTGTTTTTACTTGAGGATTTCTTTCAAGGGAAAGGCAGAAAGCATGATACCGTGCCATGCATTTTATACTTGTTTTTTAAGCGTTCTTGTTCAAGTCTATCGGGGCCAAAATCTCTCGAAGCTTGAAGCTTAAAAGAGGCTCACTTTTTTGAGCTACAAGCTTTACGTGGCTTTACAGTCCAGTACGTACAGGCACAACTGAAACCAGGGGAATTTTTATTTTGAGCATTTTGGAGCTTTGAGGTTCAAGCTACAAAACGCTCAGGTGTGAATGGGGATTTACCAACAACTATATAGTGTGAGGGATTACTTGGGCAATCTTTTCAGCTTATATCCACAGTTAGGTAGGCACTCACACTACCCAGTTGTTGGTAAAAACTAAATGGGATTATACAATCAGATTAAAAATGTATGTGGCCAGCTTTATTGTTTTACTGGATACAAGTTTTAGGCTGTTGCTCAAGGCATTGACTTTGGACAAATTATTAGATACATTATGGTGTTGGCACAGTAAGCCTGGGTTCACACTATTGCGAACACAGAAATCGCATGTGATTTGTACCGCATTTCGGTGCAGATCACATGCGATGTCTATGCAATGCGAATTCAGCCATACAGTTGTATGGCTGAACCTGCATTGGATTCACACGAAAAAGGTGCAGGAACCTTTTTTTTCCCCCCGCACTGGAATCGGATCGCATGGGTGTTCACACCCATCTGATCCGATTCCTGTCCGAATCGACAATTCGCACTGCGATCTCCGAACCGATCTGGGGGTGTCATTAACTTTGTATTGACAGCCGCATCGGTTCGCATAGGGCAGTGTGAACTGCCTGCGAGGGGAATGCGATGCGGGAACCGGCACTGAAATCGCACTGGTTCCTGCATCGCAAAAGTGTGAAACCAGGCTAAAAGACTGAAGTATACCTAAATCCAACCTCCCAAATGCATCTATACCTCTTTCCTCCTAACTTTTCACTTTTTTTGGTCTGATGTATAGACCTTTAGAAAATGTACTATTTAAAATAGAACTATAGGCAAAACTTTTTTCATTTTAGAGTAAAAGAGGGTTATAACCCCTAACAGATTTTTATTCGCCATCTGTGTCCCATTGCAGAGATTTTCCTTCACTTCCATTCCCAAAGCCAAACAGGAAGTGAGAGGAAATTCCTGCAAATTAAGGGATTTTTTGGGGACCCCCAGGTCACTTGAACTAGGGCCCCATTGGAAGATTTCCCCAGTATTACTTTTCTGGGGGCAACCCAAAATTTGTGATTTTCCTTTACTTTCACTTTCAACGATAATGGTAAACAGAACAAACAGAGAGTGAAACGGGGGCACAGACAGCAATAACAGTTTTCTGACCCATCTCCCCTCTAGTTTTGCCTTTAGTTATACTTTAACTACAAAAATTGTTCATGCCACCTCAAATCATTGCATTAAACATTCTGAAAAGCGAATATAAATGAATAGTAGTAGAACAAATTTGTAAGATTAAGAATTCATTTTATGCATATTAATTCTTTGTGGTCTACAAAGTATGGGACGTGGCAGGGGTATGTCCTTTGCCTATATACAGTGTCCTAAAATGTGTCCCTTTTTCTCGTCTCAGAATCTTGGGAGGTATGATAAAATAGGGGAATCATTTTTTTTTTGCCATCTGTGTCTCAATAGAGGGATTTCCTTTTACTTCCTGTCCTTTAAACACAACAGAACAGGATTTCACCTCTTATGCCACGTACACACAAGCAGACTTTTCGACAGCAAAGGTCTGACAGAACGAATCCGTCGGACAGTTAGATCGTGTGTGGGCTCCATCAGACTTTTGCTGTCGAAAAATTCGACAGACTTTAGAAATAGAACATGTCTTAAATTTTCCTGTCGGAACTCTGCTGGACCCAGTTCCTATCAAAAAATCCGCTCGTCTGTGTGCTAGTCCGACGGACAAACAGCGACGCTAGGGCAGCTATTGGCTACTGGCTACGAACTTCCTTATTCTTGTCCGGTCGTACGTCATCACGTTCGAATCCGTCAGAATTTAGTGTGATTGTGTGTGGCCAAGTCCGTTCATTCGAAAAGTTTGTCGGAAAGACCGTCAGACCTAGTCCATTGAAAAGTCCGCTCGTGTGTACGCGGCATTAGACAGTTGCCACAGGAACAAGTGTCCCAATAGGAAGATGTCCCCTCTATTCCTGACCTGCCGACAACTCAAAATTTAGATTTATCCTCATTCCCAGTATCATTAGCAATCAGGCCAATTAAGGTGAGTGAATCTCTCTAATGCCTCGTACACAGAATTTCCGTCAGAAATATCTTGGATGGATTTTCCGACAGAGTTCTGCTCAAGCGTGGCTTGCATACACACGGTCACACAAAAGTTCTCGGAACTTTCAACCGTCAAGAACGCAGTGACGTACAACACTACGACAAGCCGAGAAAATGAAGTTTAATGCTTCCGAGCATGCGTCGAATTGTTTCCGAGCACGCGTATGAATTTTGCGCTTCGGAATTGGTACAGACGATCGGAATTCCTGATTGGAACTTTTTCTGACCGAAAAATAGAGAACCTGCTCTCAATCTTTTGCTGGAGGGAATTCCGCCAGCAAAAGCCTGATGGAGCATTCACACAGTTGGAATTTCCGACCAAAAGCTCACATCGGACTTTTGCTGGCAGAATTTCCGCTCGTTTGTATGGGGCATAACGGGGATAAAGACAACAATAAAAACCATACAGAGGTTTTAATCCCTCACCACTATAACCAAATCTAAAAGGAAAACTTTTGTCTTTAGTAATAGTTTAAGACAATTGCTTTAAAAGGTGCAAATGCTATTCATTGGCATTCATCTTCAATACTAGAACTGCACTCTGAGTATTTGTGAGCTGGATACTAGCAAATCGAACCACTTCCCGCAGTGAGATAATATTCTGCTTGTGCTTCCAATGCATTCTTTTGAGCTAATATCCCCTGGACTGTAGTTAGTAAGTGAAATTAGACTCTGGCTCTGATTCCAGTTAATTACCTCCATTGCAATTAGAAAGGAAAGGCAAGATCAGATTTTACCAAGATCACTCATTCAAACTCCCACACCCACTCAAAGTCACCCCCCCTTTGCCTTTCAGGTATCCATAGCGACCTTATAGTAACCGTCTAATTACACATGTCACAGCAGGTGGGCTACAAAGCTTTTGGTGTGTCTTCCAGCCTGGCTACATTCCAATCCAGGGAATGCCTTCTGTCCTCAAAGATATTGGGAATGTGATATTACATGAGTTCATATTGAATCCAACATATGCCGCTTTGCGACTGAAAATCGCATAAAAACCCTTCTTCAGACACGGTTCCTATTGAACAGTCCATAACTGTTTTGTCCCTGACATGCGTTTCCAAACCAGTATCCATAGAACAGTCCTTTAAACGTCTTAACGTGTTGTATTTTTACAACGTGTGCAGAAACAGCTCCTATGGAACAGTCCATTAAATGTCTTAACGTGTTGTATTTTTACAACGTGTGCAGAAACAGCTCCTATGGAACAGTCCATTGTGGTCTTACCATGTTATGCTTCCCAACACGTGCCGCTTTGCCACTGAGTAACACATCCTTCTTCAGCGACAGCTTCCATGTCACCAGTATGTATCTTTGGTATCTTCTCCTTTCCGGTATCTTCAGGACGGATGCAGTACAGGCAAGGGGTGTCCATTCATTCACCATTCACCAGTATACATTCAGAGCAACATATCAAACAGCTCTCAAACACTGATCTATTATCTAGATAAGTCTTGAGGAGGGCCTTATTACCATAATATAAATCAACTTCTTATCACACTATATACATATATCTGTATCCCATCCCTTTATGCACCCCGCTCCCAATCCTATAACCCTTTACTGTACATATGGGTCGGGATTAGGCAGGCTTGCTCACAGCGGTATTGCAGGGCTCTGACTTGGCAGCAAGGTCTCTAATTTGAACACAGAGACCCTACCGTCAATTCGTCCCTCAACTTGCATAGACAAATGGGAGGTCCTTCTATATAAATACCGAGTCTAATATCACACATATAAATCTGCAAAAATGATTAAACAAAAAAAAAAAACACACTTCCATCCCTGTGCCTGGATTTCAGAGACCATGCCCAGGGTATACCATGCACCTCTACCTATGGTTAGGTTCAAGGAACCTTCCAGTTTTATGACTAGCGTTACATCGGTATTCTTTAGGACAAAGAAATAAACTCGTCTATGTCCCAAACGACACCCAGGTGCTTCCTCCCCAGCAATGATCCCTGAAATAACTTCCCAACATTTTTATGTTCACCACCATGATGTATTGACCCGGCATACAAAGGACATCATGGTCAGGCTTCCGACCGAGGGAAGTATCAACCTGCTTCCATCTCCTCTGATCACATGTGGGTGATTTTAGCCTCAAATGCGACAAGATAGAATCCCCAATCAGTAAGCCCATTGATGCCACCAAATATACAGACCAAGTCCGCACTTCTGTATATGGGATCATACAGCCCAACACCTTTCACCATCCAAACTGGTACAGCCCATCCAGGCATTCGACCACCATTTTGGATTAGTGTAAGCGACGTGTTGTGGCAGAGTCTTACTGAGCGGTGATGTTAACTCATCAGGCCACTGCCCTTTAAACAGAGATTGCCCAATCAGCTTGATGCTGGTTGACACTTCCGCCCGTCACTGCGTGTACGCTAGAGCCCATAACCGATTTCTATCCTGTACCCTCACACCCTCCACCAACCTCTCAATATGGTTCACCAAATCTGGAGCTAATTTACCCTGGGTATTTTGTGAATGTTATTAAGGATGCCACCAATCTCTCTGAGTGACAAAGTCCCGCTCAAGCTATGGCTGAGAGTTTGTTCCTCAGGATACCGATGTCTACTCCATTACCAACACCCATCCCAGCTCCTATTCCCCCAATATAGTGCTGAATACATGCCTCCTCTTGTGGTTACTCCTCAGAGATAAGCATCCTGCATGCACCTTATTCCGTGTCCGCACATCTCTGGGAGTAAGTCACTGGTACGATGACAGCACTTGATTCAGCGTATACTCAGCAAATATAGGGTAATAAAACCACTGTGAGATGTCGCAGCACCATGTGGTGAAGGCATATTGTACTCTGGTAGTCAGCGTTTGCTCCCTTTATCTATCGGAGCATGCTCCTGTGTGTATACACTGGCATTCCCTGTGCAGGGTTTCAACTTCTCAGGTGAGACCTCAACCAGGCGCATCTCCCCCAGACAAGGAAATGTTCACCCCATTGATGTGTCACCTGACACCCTCTAGTCCGGCCAACAGACACCTTATTATGTATAAGTGCTCGCCTCCTGGGTACCTGCACCATATAAACTCCGTTACGTCAATACATGTCATACATTACACAACTTTCCTTATTTCAACTCCTCCCTCCAACAAAAAAAAAACATATATATTTTACATTTCCATGTTCTGATGGATTGGATGTGTTATATTCCTTTCCCAACCTCCAACCCATTGTACGTATATTAATAACACGTTTGCATTCATCAGGAGAGAGTCCAGCAAAAAAAAATGTTTCAAGTCTTATTGATAGGCACAGTCTTTCAGATTCAGCACCAGATCGTCCGTAGGAAAAGAAAAGTGTTAAAGTGAATCTTTTTGTTTGTCCCGTCTCTCCTGATATTTAGTGGAATAAATTTGGGGCGTGGTATGGCACAGACAAACTGCCAACCAGATGATCATCTGTCATCCATTTTTCCAGAACCTTTCCAATCTCGCTCCACCAGGATTCTGGAATTGAAAAACAAGAGCAGAATCAAATTCTTATCCATAATATCTGCTTGCTTATTATATTTACTCCTATTTCCTATTTACTTAGTATTCCTGGCTTCTGCAACTTGATCAAACTATCAAAACAACCATGACCTCTTTAGGCAGACTCCACTCTAAAATGAATCCGCATGGTATGATCAAAAAATTAAAAAAAAACGAACGTCACTGTTGTTTCTCAAAAATTCTCAATCTAAAAACGCAAAAAGAAAAACAACCAATGCATTTATCTTTATCTTACGATCTATGCACTAACTTTATCTTACGATCTATGCACTAATTCCCCTTTCAGGTGTATAAAGCCTAAACCTTTTGGAGCTTTTTACACCTGAACAAAACAACAATAAAATAGCTGACTAAGCCAATACCCAAAAACAAAAAAAAATATGTTTTTTTTTTTTTCTTCCAAAAAAAACAAAAATTTAAAAAAGAATAAACATTAAAAGTCTGGCCATTATCACCCAAGAACAACATGACAAGACAACCACCATACAACAATGACAAACACTCAACTTTTAATTAAAGACATCCATGGATTTTCTCCTGAGAAGAGTACATGTTTCTTTTTTTTATCTGAAAGACAATAAGTTAATGGGAAAAACAACACAAACAAAACAAACAAAACAAACAAAACATTTGTAACTTCATCACAACATTTGCTACCTCATTTGTAACTCTTTAGTTTTGTCAGATTATTGTTTAAATATTTTCATTGTTTGCAAACAATTACTAATTAATGAGCTCATGGTACCATGTGATAATCGATTATGCATTTACAATAACCTAACCCCCGTGTTGGTCTCACTTTGACGGACCTGCAAACAAAACACACATGTTTAGTATTCAAACCTGTTCTCTCCCTGGTTTCTGGAAAAGGAACACAAAGACAATGATTAAACACGATTATCATGACAATTGACTTTAAGTGCCCCAAGTCTCTTCTCATTAATTGTACTGCTAGGGGAACACCGAGTTGTAGTATAAACAACTAAACTAAAAAAAAATAAAAATTACAAACATTAAAACTAAAACTAAAATCAATAAAATAAAAAAAAATTGAAAAGTGAAAAAAAAAAATTTAATAATTAAAAAAAAACAAAATATGAAAAAAAATAATTCATAATAAAAAAAAATGAAAACATTAAAAATTAAAATTAAAAAAAACTAATAAAAAAAATTCATAAAAATTAATAAAACATTAAACCTTATATAAAAAAAATTACAAAAATACTTAAAACCTTATTCATAGGAAGGAAGCTTTGATCAGAGTATTTTTAACATACTTGCAGCTGACTAAGTGCTGCTAGCATTGCTTCCCCCAGTGCTATGTTTGAATAACCATTCGGCTACTTCCATTTTGATTTTATGCAACTGTCCTACATATTGCTTTTCAGTTTGTAGACTCCGTACTTGGGTCTTAACGGGTAATTGGGTTTGCTTACTATTGGCTCCATGCTTTGGATTGCTACCCCACCTGGCCGAATAACATTCATAATGCCTTGGGGTAGTCTTCAGGTATGATCTTTTTTTGATATCGTTATTCGTCCAACAATACTTTGCGATGTGACCTCCCCTTTTACACAAACAACATTTTAGCTCTGGCTTCTCTGCATAGGCCCTTTTTTTAACATCTTGTGCTGGAAATTCGCATTGCTGGATAATATTACTGTGATTGGAATTAACAGACTTTACACTTTCATCGTCTGAGGAGTCATCAGAAGTTTCCATTTCAACTCCTGAATCACTTTCAAGCGCAGTTATCACGTTTGTATTTACGTCTCCAGCATCAATTCCCATCATAGTAATATGATTTGCAGCAACAATAGTATATGGGTCCTCTTTATGTTCCACTTCTACTTCTGTACACTGAGCATGTGCGGAGGGTACCTCCACCATTGCATCTTCGGCTATTGTAGGTTTGGAGGATAAATCCATTATGGCTGCCTGTGTACCCTGTAACTCCTCCTTAAGCATTGCGATAACCTGCAAATTCTCAGCCTCCCTTTGATTCAAAAAGACGATGCAACCTTCTCTTAACTCACACGTTTTTCCTAATTCCTCCAATCTCTGTTCTAATTCGCATTTTTCCGTCACTAATTGTTCAATCTGACTACGCACTTGTGCATCTGCATTTTCAACCCTAATTAATATATCTTTTGTTATATTTTGTAGCTGCTGCATGAATTGCTTCCTTTCATCTATCCATTCTGATTCCTTCCGTTCAGAAATGTCTCTAATTTTTAAAAACATGCACATCAAATTTGCTAATCTCTGTTTTCTGCCTTTTCTTGATTTATTACTTATAAGGCTGTTATGTGTATTACATATATAAAAAAATTTAAATAATTCCCACTTTTTTCCTCAGCGCTGTGTGGCTTGTCCTGTCAATTTATCGATTATATAATATAACCCCAGGGGTGATCATCCCCTTACTCGCCAGTCACAATGACCGGTTACCTGGCCAAACTTACAAACATTTAACATACATACATATATCAGCCACAGCTCTCACCAGGTTCTACGCGTCCGCTTCACCGATGAGATCTTTCACAGAATTTTTATGATCATCCAAGCGTGGTTTCAGAATTCGCGAGCCAGCGCCAATCTTGTCCACACGAGAGACGATTTTCCGTTCTGGGTGTCTTTGATTACCAGGACTCAAAACAAAAATACATTAGTTTGTGGATTCTGTGTAAAAATACATTCTACACGCCTTTGGGGTGCCATATGAAGTACGCGCTAAAATACTTATATCTATGTATTAATTTGTCTAGTCCCTATAATGTTATTAGTCTGTTAAACCTATGAGCGCATGCTACTGTTAATATCACAATAATACGAGGTTAGCTATGAAGCCAAACACACGGCTAGGAATAATCAAATATTATTTATTTCCCAATAATCAAGAACGCTAACATAAAGTATTAAAAGACATTACAATATCACAAAGCTTACAATCAAATCATATAATATAAGAATATCAAAGATACTTATCACAGGGCCCTCCTTGTAGTCTCGAAAGATGGCCGCCAGACCATGAGGTGACTAGAGACATCCTCTCAAGACCCCATTCCCAGCAAAACAGGAAGAGGAGCTCTCTGCGAATTCCTTTTACCAAGCTCACTCATTCAAACTCCCACACCCACTCAAAGTCACCCCCCCCCTTTGCCTTTCAGGTATCCATAGCGACCTTATAGTAACCGTCTAATTACACATGTCACAGCAGGTGGGCTACAAAGCTTTTGGTGTGTCTTCCAGCCTGGCTACATTCCAATCCAGGGAATGCCTTCTGTCCTCAAAGATATTGGGAATGTGATATTACATGAGTTCATATTGAATCCAACACACATAAATTCACTGTTGTGCTTTGCAGGATGTCATTCTTTGAAGAGGGCATGCAAACAGAAATAAATTGTTTTTACCCTTCTGGGAAGTAAACTCACCACCTTTTTTCATCACATTTAAAGAACGGTTGCCCCTGCAAATGTAACATGTATTCTGAATTCACACACTGGTTATTCTGCCCCAGAGATTTTCCCTGTAGTAGACCACACATGCCTGAATTGTTATTGCTCAGATTAAGGACACATTACTATCGGTATTTACAGCTAATTTGTCAAATTTTATTAAAATGCAACCTACCTGGCAAATTTGTGAAATAAATAGATTATTCATGGTTTTAAAGGTAAAGAACTTTGATAGAAACAAAAAAAAATAAAAGTGAATCTTTACAAGACAAATATGATTTTTAAAGTAAGGAATTCTATACCCCTAAATATAATCCCTGGCTCCTGTGAAGGTAAGTGTTAAACTGGGTATTCTGCTTACCTCCATTGGTGCAACCAGAGATCTGCTGGTATAAAATATGGATCCTGGCAGCTTAATTCCCGATCTCTACTGGTACTAAAAAACTGCTTTGAAATGTGCAAGTTTAAGTAGCTGGCCCCAATAGAAGTCTTTGAGAGTTTCCCAAAATCCAGCATGCAAAGTGGGCATATTTAAAATGTCATCAGGTTGTGAAACCACATAAGGCGGACAAGAAAGATGATGACATAACACGAGGTGGGGAAAGAAGAATTATACACCTTTTTAGCCTTCCCTGCTATTGGACTCAGCCGCAGATAACATTGTTTTTTAAAACTCCAGTCTGTATCACCTCCTCCCATTCTCCTCTCCAGGACTTTTCCAGAGCCTCTCCAAGCCTATGGAACACTTTACCCCAATCGGTCCGTCTATCTCCTACTCTATTAGCTTTTAGACGATCCCCCGAAATCTCCTCTTCAGGGAAGCCTATCCTACCCACACCTAACAACTGTATTTTCATTTTGCCCATCTGATCATCCCCCACAGTTATTACCTTTTGTTTCCACTTGACCTTCCCTTCTAGATTGTAAGCTCTAATGAGCAGGGCCCTCTGATCCCTCCTGTATTGAATTGTATTGTAATTGTACTGTCTTCCCTGATGTTGTAAAGCACTGCGCAAACTGCTGGCGCTATATAAATCCTGTATAATAATAATAATATTGGGTTCCCCAATTGGGTTGGGTAATATTGGGTTGTGGGCGGCACAGTGGTGTAGTGGTTAGCACTCTCACCTAGCAGTAAGAAGGGTTGCTGGTTCAGATCCCAACCACGACACTACCTGCCTGGAGTTTGCATGTTCTCCCTGTGCCTGCGTGGGTTTCCTCCAGGTGCTCTGGTTTCCTCCCACACTCCAAAGACATGCAGGTAGGTTAATTGGCTTCTGTCCAGAAATTGGCCCTAGTATATGTATGGGGACCTTGGATTGTGGGCTCCTTGAGGGTAGGGATCGATGTGAGTGTGCAATGTACAGGGATAGGGACAATTGTAGACACTCACTCAGGTTGAACTGGATGGACTGGTGTCTTTATTCAACCTTATTAACTATGTAACTATGTAAAGAAAATAGAAGGCGTGTGGCCTAGCGCATTATCCTCAGTAAAGGTTTTATTAATTAAGAGAAATAGGTATCATACTCACAAGTAAAAACTTGAATAAAAGCACATCATATCACTCCTTCATAAGAGTCCATGTGAAGCTGTCCCCATCCCATGGGACTATCTCGAAACGGCATAGGCTATTGTGTTTCAAGGAGTTCCTCTTCCTCAGAGCCTACCATACAATATTACAATATATAGACATACCTGCTGTGTGTTCCTTTACCCTATGTATTTACTGACCACATTGGCTCTGATCGCTTTGCAACCATGTAGCATAATATCACTGTTTTAATTTTAATTTTATTTATTTTTTACACATGTTTATACGTGTTTTTAATCGTATACATTTTTTATCTGTGGTGAATTCTGATGCGGTGCGCTTTGATTGGTATGGATTGTGTATTCTCCCATTAGTGAAGGAGGGTCACACCCCCTGGGTTGTTACCCTCAATCTAGTACATCACATATAAGCATGCAAACTAGGCATTTGGCCAGGCTTCACATGGACTCTTATGGAGGAATGATGTGATGTGCTTTTATTCAAGTTTTTACTTGTGAGTATGATACCTATTTCTGTTAATTAATAAAACCTTTACTGAGGATAATGCTCTATTTTATTTATGTTTTAGTACTTTGGGCCTCCCCACTCTGTGAAAGGCAGCGAGGTGTGCATTAACCACTTAGAAGCATCGGAATAGAAACACAATATTGCACCAAGGCCTACTGCACAGCTCAGGAGATTTATCTGTGTGTTGTTTTGTATGTATTGGGTTCTTGCCCTGGAGTTTTTACCTGCTCAACATCAATGAGTCCAAATGGAGGGGAAGGGCCACAAACTGATGACATCACAGTGCTTACAAAACTTTATTCAGGTTACACAGATCCACATACTGACATCCCACTTGCCATTCACCTGCTTCAATGCCCTTTCCTTCCATCTTAGCACTCCCTCTTTGATCCTATTAGTAGTTTGTACAGGGAAGAAAATGTCCATATAAGCTGCACATTTCTGCAAATCCCAGGTAAGTGTAATTGCTCCAGCCAGGCTCCAGCCAGGCCACACCCCCAACATGTTTTACTCTGCCCCCTGAGCTTAATCTTACCTGGGGTTTGCAGTGATGTGTGGCTCAAATGGACATTTTCTTCCCTGTACATTGCTATCTGGAGCCGGGATGAGCTCTAGCCTGCCCTCCCAGTTGTTGGCTTTATTGATTTCCTACAGTTTCCTACAGCCTGAACAGCATCCACATGTAGCGGGGTCGTTCCCCTTTTTGGGGAGAAGACTACAGTCCCCATAATTCCCCAGGCTCCCGGGAGGATGGTTGTTTCCGCCCGAGAGGCTGATGGGGGAGGTGATAAAAGGGAAGAGGAGGGACCGCCTCTCTCTCTTCTGACTGGGCTGGTGACGCAGAGATCACTGAGAGAGGAGACACCTGTGCGGACCGGGACTGCTGAAGGCCTGAAGCCTGGGCCTTGCAGCAGACAGAGAGAGACTCTCACCCCTCATTGTCAGCAGCAGCAGAGCGGAGCCTTTTTCCTGAGGACGGTCGGTCGGAGAGAGGACCGGAGCGCAGGGGCTGTGACGGAGGCGGCCGGACGCCGCCGGTGGAGGTCCCGGAGCTGAGGACGGTATCAGGAGTGGTGAGCGAGCTGAAAGGCTCATCTTGCATTGTCATTTCACTTATGCCTATTGAACTGCCAAGGCAAATTTACCTCAGAGCAGAAGATTGTTCTTTCTTGTGGATTACAAACACACCATTTAAAGTTACATGTGCACCACCTCTACAGTTCTTGTGCCGGTGAAGAATACTGGGGTTCCCCAAGGACTGAGCTCTATTGTCAGGGATCAGGCCTGATCCATTAGATAGTCGCAGTTAGATTTGTTGCACCTCAGAGGTGCATAGCAGACGGTCGCTACACGTGGCGCTCCGTTCCCCATTGCTATCCTGATATATATATGTGTACATGTTTAAGTGCATATTGCAGGGACCTGCTAATGTGTTGTAAGTCAAATGTTTGATTCATGTTACTATTTCTTTTCATACTGCCAAAGTAAAGACAGTTATTTCAGTCAGCAGTTGCCTGTGAGTTTGAGTCCATTACAGTTAAAGTATAAGTGATATTCATATGTGCCTAGATACATACCCCTTGATTAACTGTGCCAGAGCGGGTAGAGCAAATTGCCGGGGGGGTTGGTGGAGCTGTACTCAGGGACCCAAAACAAACTTGCGGCCCTCTTAACTGGGGGTATCGCTACTCACAATTTTTGTTTGTCTGGAGAGGACCCCTGTGCTGGGGGCTCTGCCCCTGAGCAGAAGGAAGAAGCGAGAGAGGAAAAGAGAGACGAATTCAGCCTCAGCTAGGCTTAGCTGAAGCCCTCCTGGGAGCCATCGGGTCTGTTCAGCAGGAGGCTTGTTCAGCAGTCACTTGAGCTTCAGGATTCACCAAAAGGGATTGAGTGAGTAGCTTCAGCCACTACACCCTAGAGCCTGATAGAAGAGAAGCAGCAATTACAGAGGGACAGCTTAGAGCTAATTCAAGCCTATAAAGCCATTCGACACCTATTGCTTGGGGGATATAAGGAACAGCCAAGTCCCATGGGATTTTTCTACAAAGAGAGAGGGCATCTGCATTCAATGTTTGTAACCCTTTCTCTAGCAGTTCAGCTGATCCGTTTATCCTGTGGGAGGGCAGCCTAGTGCTATTTTGATAGCCAGAGACAGTATCAAGTCACAGTCAAGTGGCATTCAAGTTACAGTTCTGGGCATCGGATATCTTCCCTTACCTATCCAAGTTTATCCCATAAAAAAACAAACAAAACCAAATTCCCTGGAGTGCTGGAAAATTCCTTTTGCTTGGCTGTGCATGAGACAGAAGATCCAAAAAAACAGCGGCCCTTGCAGGGGAACTGCTACACTACTTAACGCATGGGGAAAGAGTGTATAAACAATTATTGGTTGAGAGGAGTAAAATAAAAGAGACTCAGCCTTGGTTCACACTAATGCGATGCAGGAAAACGCACAAGATTCGCTGCATTTTCCCGCATTGCATCGCACTCCAAAGCATTTGCATGATACCCATGCGATCTCCTTCAGGTATCAATGTTATTTTAAAGACAGAAGATCGCAAACGCAGTGCGATTGCCAGAAACTTATCACATGTGAACACCCATGAGATGCGTTTCAGGTGCGGGGAGGGGAAGGGGGAGGGTCCTGCACCATTGTGGTGCAGATGCGATGTGATTTCAGCCATACAGAATGTATGGCAGAAATCACACTGCACAGACATTGCATGTGATGTGCACAGGATTGCGGTGCGTTTCCTGTGTAACTCACATGCAATGTTTTCCACGCACCAGTGTGCACCTAGGCTCAAAGACTTAACTATAACTATAAAAGACCATGCTATGGAGTAGCAAAAAAGGATCATTGCTATTTGAATGCAGAATGATTTATTCAGGCAGCAATATCAGTTAAGAAATCATTTAAAATAAAATGCATTTGAAATGAAATGACATAGCATGATGCAGTTTTCCTTACATTTCCTTGCATACATTTGTGGTCTTAAAGCGGAGTCCCCCCCCCCCCCCCAGCAAAAATTAAAGTCAGCAGCTACACATACTGTAGCTACTGACTTTTAATATTAGGACACTTACCTCTCCTGGAGTTCAGCGATGTCGGCACCCTAGCCGATGTTTCCATCAGCTCCTGGGTGCTGACGCCGCCATTGCCAGTATGGGAAACCCTATTACACATGCATGAAGGGCGCTGTGCTTTCAGAATGGTCCGGCGGCAGGGAAAGAAGGAGGGGGGGGCGAACTTCCGAGTGATCTCGCCACAGCAAGATCTCTCAAAAGTGGGCAAAAGCGGGAAAAAACAGGTACCCGCTCCCCCCCTGAAAGGTGCCAAATGTGGCACTGGAGGGGGAGGGAGGAGGCAGATAAGCGGAGCTTCCACTTTTGGGTGGAACTTCGCTTTAAAGAATGTGCACATTCACATTTATACTGAAAGACTGATTTTTTGTTTTTTAGAAAAATTGTGTAAATTATTTAATAAAGTGATTCTACCAACAGACAGACAGCTCAACAAAAATCAGTCTTGGTACTGGAGTTTTTGGCCTTTTTCTTTCATACTATAAATAGTTTTTTGCGTGCCCATTTTACATCATTTGAAATATACAAGTTGGCGCACAAAATAAGTACGTATTGAGTTGTGATATTTCCTGTACAGAAAAGCCTACTTTTAGTTATTGGGCACTGTGTATTATGTATACGTACAATTATCTTGGTAGAATACATTGATAACTGCTGTTTTATAATATTCTTCTCTATGACCAAGGTATCACCCACAAGTCTGGCAAGCAGTATCTATGGGGAACCATAGTTATTTCTGTAGAATGGCACAGGTCTCTGTAGTGAGAATTTATTTAATAATGAGGATGGCAAGCCTGGGGGCTATAAAATAATTGTGTTAGGGGCCCAACAAATATTGTCCCTGTTGCATTTGGATCATTTTCTATTCTTCACTTCATCTGACATCTGAAGCCCTGCTATACAGAACATCGACTAAAAGAAGTCATATATGTTCTCTTGGGCTTCCTCCTACAGACAAAAGTAGAATTAATTTTCAAGTTTTTCTGTATTTGTTTTTGTATTGTGTAGTTTCTGTAAGTACCTCATCAGAATTCTATACATTAGATCAGCCTGGAAGAATTCTAACCTGCAAATAAGACTCTGTTTTCTACTTTACTTGATACTTGCATTCCTGAGTTAGAATCTAAAGATAAGGCAGGGGATTATTTAGTGTGTAAGAACAGCGGTATAGCTTCTTGCAGCTTCAGGGCTTCATTCTTGACATATAAGCCCCACGACGCAAGACAGTGAAATTTCATAATCTACATTTCCCTAAGTAAAGTTTAAATGCTAACCTTTTCTTTGTTACTGCATGCCTCCATCTGGGATGTTAGTACCTTCTGCCAGCCAAACTTGCGAATGTCTTGGTAAGATTGCTGTTTAATTAAGCAAAGGCACCCCCTCTGCATTGACAATTGAAAATCTAAATTTGTGTCACATCTGTATTCATGTCTTTAGGCTTTATGTAGTAACACTGGAGAAAATGTTCTGTGTTTCTGTCTTAAACCAATTTACACCACATGCTTGCCTGAGTCTTTCCTATTAAGGTTTACGAGTATTGTGACATAGGTCAGTATTATTACTGTAGGCTTAAAAATTAATTAGAAGCCCCTATAAAACAAATATATGAAAAAATAGGCAGTGTGAAAATCACTCACTTGATCTGCATGGTTGATCATCAGTCAATTTCTATGCTCAAATAGGCTGGAAACTCAGCAAGGAGCAAAGGATTCAACATATTCTGTATCAGGATTATAGCCAGACATCATGGCACCAGTAATTTGGGCTTAAGTCCCTGATTGCTGAACTCCAGATACAATATAACAGCCTGGTGTCAGACCTGGTTGTCTGTTTGTCTTTTTTATTTGGCATGGTATACTTCACTGCATGATTGGACTGCATTGGGAGGGGGTTGATATGGCCATCTGGCTTAGTTCGGACTCTCTCATGAGGTCTCCCTTTGGGGGTGCCCCACCTAGTACTTGGGGTTGGTCTGTTTCTGAAAAAAACTCCCAGAGAACGGGGTCTGCCTGGTTTTGGCTAGGTGGGCCAGTGAATACCTCAGTCCTTGTTAGGAGCCTTGCACCCAGGGGGATCAGGGTAAGTAGTTAGTGACCAGGTTTGCACACATCTCAGGAGAGATTTTGGTCCACTCTTTTTTACAGATCTTCGCTGAATCCTTAAGGTTTCTTGGCTGTCTCTTGGCAACTCAAAGTTTCAGCTGCCTCCATAAATTTTCTATAGGATTAAGGTCTGGAGACTGACTAGGCCACTCCATGACCTTAATGTGTTTCTTAATAAGCAATTTGTTTGTTGCCTTGGCGTTATGGTTTGGGTCATTGTCATGCTTGAAAGCCCATCCACAACCCATCTTCGGTGTTCTGGCTGAAGGAAGAAGGTTCCCATCCAAGATTTTACAATACATGGCCCAGTCCATTGGCCCCTCAATGCGGTATAGTCGGCATGTACCTTTAGCAGAGAAACAGCCTCAAAGCATCATGTTTCCACCTGCATGCTTGACTGTAGGGATGTGTTCTTAGGGTCATAGTCAGCATTTTTCTTCCTCCAAACACGGCGAGTCGAGTTAATGCCAAAGAGCTCAATTTTGGTCTCATCTGACCACAGTACTTTCTCTCAATTTTTCTCTTTGCATCGTTTCCAGGTGGCTGGAGCGCAGACTGTGGATGCTGTGTGATATTCCTACAGTACCGCTGTGGCGTGCTGCGATCACTTCCGGGAACAGGGTCAAGTGGGTGGCGCTTCGGAGCATGTGTGCTCCTTCATCAGGCTGTGACATATGACATGTTTTTTTTTTTATATATATATATTTTTTTTTTATTGTATTTTTATGGTATTTTTGAGCTACATCCATTGTGCGCCATATTAACCCCTTTACTGGAGTCAGGCTGCACATGCTTAGTTTGGTGTGTATTGCTAGAGATTTTTTTTTTTTTTGGGAGAGTTCATGTGATCAGCACAGGGCCAATCAGCACTGTTCAGATAGAGGGTCAGGGGTCCTGAATCCTGATAGGACAGCCAGTGCAGTATGAGAACTCCTCCTACAAGCTTTAACTAGGCACTGATAGAAGTCACAAGACTGCTATATAATGCTTATGAGAAAAGGTATTTAGCAGGTAATATATGCTAAAATGATTGCATTTCCATGTTCTGTGTACCGTGGGAGACCAGATATAGTGAATGCAGGGTCCTGGGTTTAGTAACACTTTAACTTAAGCATGTGCCCTCCCTCTTCTGAACTATACCAGGCCACGTGCCCTCATGCCTTAAACATATGGGGGGCATGTTGATGAGGATTATTTGAATTTGGAAGCCCCCTTTATTAATAAGGGGGCCCCAGATATCGCCCTTCCCAATGAATGAATATTGGATTAAAAGATGTAACCTATAAATAAAGACACCCAAATGTTTGATAAGTCTTTAGTTAAAAAAAAATAATATCCCCAAAAAAAGACCCTCAGTTCCAGACCTTTGGGCATACTATAAAGTGGCGCAGCTTATGCAATTGTCAGTTGTATATTTGAGACAGGAACGTCCTGATTGGGTCAATATCGAATGACACGCGATCCCTTCCTACACTATTGATTTTATTTTGTGGTGGCCCGCTAAGGCCAGACCCTCTATTATGGTGCCTACCGTTTATCATTCCTTTGTGCTATGGGATCAAATGCGCACTAACCTGACTTTGGTTTTCGATTAATCCCCCTTTAAATCATCTATTCCATAACCAGGCTTTTCCTCCGGGCATGGAGATCAGAGCCTTCAAATGATGGACAGACAAGGGCCTCTACCGTATATGACATTTTTATACGCAAAGAGGGTCCTTTACCTTGACACATTTAATTAGCAATCTGGAGATGCCCCGCACTGACCGGTTTTGTTTTCTCCAAGTTGCGCATTTCCTGTCGGGACTCCGTTCCCCTTGGACCCTCCATCATTAATGCCCTATGATATGAACATTGTTGTACTAAATATCAGAGAACCAGGGGTGGCATTTATATGGCTTATGCATCACTACTGGCCTCACCACCGAAACACCCATACATGTTGGCATGGGAGAAGGACCTCAGTATCGACTTGGAACCTCCTGAGTCCTGGTATTCCAGGCTTCAGGTTGCTTATAAGAGTATATTGAATGTCTCTTTAATAGAGGCAAGTGCTAAAGTATTGACAAAGTGGTATTAGGTTCCCACTCGCTTAGCTAAGGTGCATCATCATCAGCAGACTGTTTTAGGGGATGTTCTCTACGAGGTATGCCCCATATATGGTGGGAATGCCCCAGGATTAGGGGTTACCGGAACAAGGTCTTTTCTATGATACGTAAAATAATAGGTCTTAAACTAGAACAACTTCCCTCAATGGCCCTGCTGAATGATATGCCAGGAAATGTTGCAGCCCACGAGACGGCTGGTTTGCTTTATGCTGCTTGTGGCTAAGATCACCATTGCTGGAGCTTGGAAATCTCCTTCTGTATCTGTTCGCCGCATGAAGCATAATACACCCTGGATGATGTTACATGAAAAAGTGGCTAGTATCATTAATGATAAACAAAAATTATTTGAGCGAACTTGGGAGCACTGGGCAAATTATGTTAAGATACCCTTGTCGCCCTGTACTTGGCTGACTGTATGGCATCATGGTCCACCTTGAGCTCTAGGTTTTTTTTTTGCTTTTTCTTACTGCTTTTTCTCCCCCCCCCCCCATTTTTTTTTTCTTTTCTCGATCTCTTTGCTTTTCTCTTCTCTGCTCTATGGAGTTGGTTTATTCTCCTTCTTTTTTGTGGCATTGCTGTTCAGCATGCCAGCCCAATGTGTACACAGTGGATCTCTCCTGCCAATACCAGATGTACGGTATATTTCTTTTTGCTCCTTAAACTGCTAACAATAAAAAAATTTGACCGAAAGTATATTAAAAGAAGGCCGTGTCGCCTGCCGCCCTATGACATGGTTTGTTTGTCTGGAAGTGGTGGGTGATACTCTTGCTGTAACATTAGCATTGCTACGGCTTTTGATGTTTGAGGGCAATTGTGATTCATGTTTTGCCACTGTGCTCATATATGACCTTTCATTATATGTTATATGTTATAATGTACAACAGAATATACAAAAGGTTTCCTAAACCTTTATGAAAAACTCAATAAAAAAATTATTGAAATTTAAAAATGACCCTCATTGTAAATCCATCTTCAATTACAATGGCCCATGCACACCCAATGATACCAATGATACCCAATGACCAGGCACACACAACTAATACTGGTGGTACCACTAGCCAGGTCACAGCGCCCCAAGCTGTCATCAGCTATATAAGGGAAGGGGCAGGGATTGTGGTGACATGATCCCTGCCCATTTTCTTACATAGCTGGGGATTCGCAGCCATGTAAGCAAATGGGCTGTGAGATGTCAATGGTTAGTAAGGATGCAGCAGGTGCAAGCAGACACTGCTTCCCTAGCAACCACTGACAACCAGAAGCAAATTTCCAAACAGACAGTATTCAGTCTGAATTTATATTTGAACTGAACTCTGAGTTCATCCCTAGACTAGTCCTACATTTTTATTTTATTGTAGTTCCAGTTACATTCTTCTCGGAATGATCCCTGTCTCTGGCTGGAAGGATGATGGGCACCAGTTACTTAAAATTACACTGAAACAGTTATTTTTGCACTATGAATGGAGCATAAGAAGGAGGGTGGAAGGAGAAAATAAAAAAACAATCACTCTATATCCAAAACTAAGAAAAAACTTTTTGTTTGGACATACATTTTAAGTTAAGTTACACTATTGTCCCAATTGACTGCTAGGTGCCACACAGAAAGATTTAATGGGGGGCCCAATCAAAATGTGACTATAGGCTCCCATGAATTGGAGTTACAGTATGTAGTTATTTTTGTAGTTATTATAATGGATGCCTTATTATTTCTCCCAGTACAGGATTCATTTGTACAATTTATGGTAAACCACAGCCCTGTAGAAAATTCCATGTAATGAATATGGATTCATGATTGTTCTGAAAATGTCACTTGCATATCAATACTTTAACTTAATTTGGCATCACTTTGACTGGAGACATTTGAATGCAAATTTGTAATACAGGCACTGGTGTGGGAGATAGATTTAGGAATACTGACCATCCTCGAACACTTAGTAAATATTACCCAAAAAATTGGGAGGCCTGCCTTTACATGCACATGAACTTTTTTTTTTCTCAAAAAATTTTTTTTTTATTGAGATTTAAACATGAGAAAACAACCAAACAATACAAGTTCCATTGATAGATTTTTTTTATGTTCATACAGTCTATATGGCGATACCCAAATAGTCATAAAACAGAGTATCGACCCCCTCCTCCCCATCACTCCATGGTGCACAGTAACTACAACTTTTCAATGCTATGCATACAGTCAAACCCCCCCCCCCCCCCACGCTATACTGATGGGTGAATTTAAAGAAGTAATCTATCCACAATTAGATCCACTGGGGATAGTCCAGGGGTATTTAACCATGAGAACCATAATGCCTCAAATTGACCAGGTTGGCCCCGATGTTGGAAAATCCAACATGCTGCTATAGCTGCAAAGGGTGGGCCAACTTAATATTCAACCCTACGCACTAGGACTGGGATGCCAATAAAGTTCATGTGAGTGCAAAACAGGTGTCCCAATACTTTTGGTAATATAGTGTATGTGCAGTTACCTGTTTTTACCTGTTTTTCCTCTGAAAAACGCAGGTAATTGCAATGGCATACAGAAGACATACAGAAGACAATAATTTTCTGTGTGCCATGTTCAGAGCAGAATGCATCCTCCCGCAATGCCCCAAAGATGCAGCTTGCAGGACTTTTTTTTTCCCGTCCTGCAAGCGCACTGCTCCAGTGTGAAAGCACTCGAGCTTTCACACTGGGGTGGCAGGGGAGGCGTTTTTTAGGTGCTTTACAGGCGCTATTTTTAGCCCTTTAGCGCCTGAAAAACGCCTCTGTGTGAAAGTAGCCTAATGTTGTTGACTAATGATAGATGGGGACATGTAGGTGGCAGTGCTGTTCTGACTTACAGGAGCTTCTGCAAACAGTGGCCTCAGACATTCTCCTGCTCTTCTGAAAGGGCTGTCAAAAAGAGAAACTGCTAGTGATATCAAATGGAAAATCCTACAGATAACAGCTAGTAAATATATTTCACAGCATAATTTGGCATCAGAAATCGAAATATAAATGTATTATGATGGTCACAGGTCATCTTTCTGTAGAGGTCATGCAAGATCAGCTAAAAGAACAAATTGCAATATTATACAACCCTAACCCTTATTGGTTTTTACAGTATTCACGTATATTGTGGATTGTAATAATGAATGTATGGACTCAAGTACGTTAAATAATACATTAGCAATTCCTTGCTTTAAAATGTTAGACAATCTCACAAGCAGTACATTACTCTCTGATCATTCCAGTTAGGGAAGTTAGGCAAATTGTATATATATGTGTATATATATATACCTGCGTGTGTGTGTATATATATATATATATATATATATATATATATATATATATATATAGATAGATATACTGTATACTGTATATACAGTGCCTTGAAAAAGTATTCATACCCCTTAAAATTTTCCACATTTTGTCATGTTAAAACCAAAATCGTAAATGTATTTTATTGGGATTTTATGGAATTTACCAACCCAAAGTGGCACATAATTGTGAAGTGGAAGGAAAATGATAAATGGTTTTCAAAATGTTTTACAAATAAATATCTGAAAAGTGTGACGTGCATTTTTATTTAGCCCCCTTTACTCTGATATCCCTAACTAAAATCTAGTGGAACCAATTGCCTTCAGAAGTCACCTAATTAGTAAATAGAGTCCACCTGTGTGTAATTTAATCTCAGTATAAATACAGCTGTTCTGTTAAGCCCTGAGAGGTTTGTTAGAGAACCTTAGTGAACAAACAGCATCATGAACGCCAAGGAACACACCAGACAGGTCAGGGATACAGTTGTGGAGAAGTTTAAAGCAGGCTTAGGTTATAAAAAATACCCCAAGCTTTCAACATCCCATTGAGCACTGTTCAATCCATCATCTGAAAATGGAAAGAGTATGGCACAACTGCAAACCTACCAAGACATGGCCGTCCACCTAAACTGACAGGCCAGGCAAGGAGAGCATTAATCAGAGAAGCAGCCATGGTAACTCTGGAGTAGCTGCTGAGATCCACAGCTCAGGTGGGAGAATCTGCCCACAGGAGAACTATTATGCGGCGTACACACGATCGGACTTTCCGGCAGGATTGTCCAGCAGACTAAGTCCACCGGGCAAACCACCGGACTTTCCAGCGGAGGTCCAGACCAGAAAACCAGATTTTCCAAACGTGTGGACTTGCCCAGACTTTTCCCGCGGACAATCCGCCGGAGTTTTGGCCAAAGTCCATGGGACTTTTGAAATGAACGGACTTGCCCACACACGGAGGAAAGTCTGTTCATTTAGAACGTGAGTCCAGGTAGACGGGATTAGCGAAGGAGGTGAATGCCGCTGCCTCGATCAGCGACATTGACACCTCGCCAGCCCCATCACCTGGTATGGATTCAAAGGGGAATCCCTACGCCGAAAAACGGCGTGGGGGTCCCCTTCAGATCCATATCAGACCCTTATCCGAGCACGCCCCCCCTTCTGAGCCGTATCAGGCCACGTGCCCTCAACATGGTGGGTGCCCTGGGGAAAGGAGGGCCCTACAGCCCCCCCACCCCAAAGCACCTTGTCCCCATGTTGATGAGGATAAGGGCCTTTTCCTGACAACCCTGGCCGTTGGTTGTTGGGGTCTGCGGGCAGGGGGCTTATCGGAATCCGGGAGCCCCCTTTAATAAGGGGGCCCCCAGATCCCGGCCCCCCGCCCGATGTGAATGAGTATGGGGTACGATGTTCCCCTATCCGTTCACCTAAGGAAAAAAGTGTATATAAAAAACTACACAATTTTTAAAAATACTTTATTGCACAGCTCCGGGGGTCTTCTTCCGTCTTGGGGGGTCTTCTCACCGGACTCCTCCCCTATCTTCTGCTCTTTTACTAGCTCTTTCACTAGCGGAGGAGCCCGGCTTTCTTCTTCGTTGCTGCCGCCATCTCGGGGTCTTGTTCCGAATTCTGGGTTCTTCGGGGGTCTCTTCTGTTCTTCTTTTACGAGCGGTGGCCCAGGCTTGTGTTGCCATCGCAGTCACCGTCGCCTTCTGATTCTGCTTCTGCTTCTTCTTCTTCCGATGTTGACTCGTTGCCGTCCCCTTTTCTAATAGCTCAGACGTGTTGCGCTGCCAGGTATATAGGGACAGGGGGCGGCGGGGCCACGGCTCATGTGACATGGTGACCCCACCCCCTTATGATGTCACAGTCCCGGAGGATGCTGGGACTGTGACATCCTATGGGGGCGGGGTCACCATGTGACATGATACGGTGGCCCCGCCCCTTGTCCCTATATAACTGGCAGCGCAACGCGTCTGAGCCATTAGAAGAGGAGATGGCGACGAGTCAACATCGGAAGAAGAAAGAAGAAGAAAGAAGAACAAGAAGCAGAAGAAGAAGAAGCAGAAGGCTACAGCGATGGCGACGGCAACACAAGCCTGGGCCACCGCTCGTAAAAGAGCTGGAAGAAGAAAGCGGAGGCCTGGCAAGAAGAACAGAAGAGACCCCCGAAGACCCCCGAAGTCGGAACAAGACCCCCAGACGGCGGCGGCGACGAAGAAGAAAGCCGGGCTCCTCCGCTAGTGAAAGAGCTAGTAAAAGAGCAGAAGATAGCGGTCGAGAAGACCCCCCCAAGACAGAAGAAGACCCCCGGAGCTGTGCAATAAAGTATTTTAAAAAATTGTGTCGTTTTTTTTATTTACACTTTTTTCCTTAGGTGAATGGGTAGGGGTACATCGTACCCCATACCCATTCACATAGGGTGGGGGGCCGGGATCTGGGGGCCCCCTTATTAAAGGGGGCTCCCGGATTCCGATAAGCCCCCCGCCCGCAGACCCCGACAACCAACGGCCAGGGTTGTCGCGAAGAGGCCCTTGTCCTCATCAACATGGGGACAAGGTGCTTTGGGGTGGGGGGCCGAGGGGCCCCCCTTTCCCCAGGGAACCCCCCATGTTGAGGGCACGTGGCCTGGTACAGCTCAGGAGGGGGGGGCGCTCGCTCATCCCCGCCCCCTTTTCTGACCGGCCGGGCTGCGTGCTCGGATAAGGGTCTGATATGGATTTGGGGAGGACCCCCCACGCCGTTTTTCAGCGTAGGGATTCCCTTTTTTAAACCATACCAGGTAACGGGGCTAGCGTGGTATCAATGTTGCCGATCAAGGAGGCGGCATTCACCTCCTTTGCTAGTCCCGTCTACCTGGAGTCACGTTCTAAATGAACGGACTTTCCTCCGTGTGTGGGCAAGTCCGTTCATTTCAAAAGTCCCGCAGACTAGTACACAGACGGCGGGATTTTCCGCCGCCCAATTTTAAGTCAAAACTTAAAACTAGGTCCGCCGGACTTTTGGGAACAAAAAGGTCCGCCGGAGCCCCACACACGGTCGGAATGTCCGGCGGACTCTAGTCCAGCGGACAATCCCGCCGGAAAGTCCGTTCGTGTGTACGCGGCCTTAGTCGTGCACTCCACAAATCTGCCCATTATGGAAAAGTGGCAAGAAGAAAGCCATTGTTGAAAGAAAGCCATAAGAAGTCCCATTTGCAGTTTGCGAGAAGCCATGTGGAGGACACAGCAAACATGTGGAAGAAGTTGCTCTTGTCAGTAGAGACCAAAATTCAACTTTCTGGCCTAAAAGCAAAACGTTATGTGTGGTGGAAAACTAACACTGCACATCACCCTGAACATACCATCCCCACCGTGAAACATGGTGGTGGCAGCATCATGTTGTGGGGATGCTTTTCTTCAACATGGACAGGGAAGCTGGTTGATGTATGAAGCCAAATAGAGGGCAATCTTAGACGAAAACCTGTAATGCCGTATACACACGACTGGACTTTTCGACAGATTAGGTCCGACGGTCTCCCCGACTGACTTTTGGCGGAGTTCCGACGTACTTTCCGAATGAACGGACTTGGCCACACACAATCACACCAAAGTCCGACGGATTCGAATGTGATGACGTACGACTGGACTAGAATAAGGAAGTTCATAGCCAGTAGCCAATAGCTGCCCTAGCGTCAGTTCTTGTCTGTCAGACTAGCATACACACGAACGGATTTCTCGATAGGAACTGGATCCGGCGGAGTTCCGGATGAAAAATTTGAAACATGTTTTATTTCTAAAATCCGTCAGATTTTTGGACAGCAAAGGTCCGATGGAGCCCACACACGATCGAATTGTCCGACGGATTCGTTCCATCGGACCTTTGCTGTCTAAATGTCTGGTCGTGTGTACGTGGCATTAGGCTCTGCAAAAGACTTGAGACTGGGGTGGAGGTTCACCTTCCAGCAGGACAATGACCCTAAGCATACAGCTAGAGCTACAATGGAATAGTTTAGATCAAAGCATATTCATGTGTTAGAATGGCCCAGTCAAAGTCCAGACCTAAATTCAATTGAGAATCTGTGGCATGACTTGAAAATTGCCATTCACAGATGCTTACCATCCAATCTGACAGAGTTATTTTGCAAAGAAGAATGGGCAAAAATTTCACTCTCTAGAAGTGCAAAATTGGTAGAGACAGCTTCGATTGCAGGTGGTTCTATAAAGTATTGATTCAGGGCGGCTAAAAACAAATGCACGCCACACTTTCCAAATATTTTTTATAAAAAAAACTTTGAAAAACATTTAACATTTTCCTTCCACTTCACAACTATGTGCCACTTTGTGTTGGTCTATCATATAAAGTCACAATAAAATACATTTACGTTTTTGGTTGTAACATCTCAGAATGTGGAAAATTTCAATGGGTATGAATACTTTTTCAAGGCACTGTGTGTGTGTATATATATATATATATATATATATATATACACACACACACACTATATTGTCCAAAGTATTGCCAATAAAGTTCAAAGTATTGAACTTTATTGGCATCCCAGTCTTAGTCCGTAGGGTTCAATATTAAGTTGGCCCACCCTTTGCAGCTATAACAGCTTCAACTCTTCTGGGAAGGCTGTCCACAAGGTTTAGGAGTGTGTCTATGGGAATGTTTGACCATTCTTCCAGAAGCGCATTTGTGAGGTCAGGCACTGCTGTTGGACGAGAAGGCCTATCTCGCAGTCTCCGCTCTAATTCATCCCAAAGGTGTTTTATTGGGTTGAGGTCAGGACTCCGTGCAGACCAGTGAAGTTCTTCTACCCCAAACATGCTCATCCATGTCTTTATGGACCTTGCTTTGTGCACTGGTATGAAGTCATGTTGGAACACACACACATATTATATATATATATATATATATATATATATATATATATATATATATATATAAAAAAAAAATATATATATATATATATATATATATATATATATATATATATATATATATATATATATATATATATATATATATATATATATATATATATATATGTGAAATAACTATATATCTTTTGCACTCCATTGTTTATGTATAGGGTACTGCTTCTAATTATGTATCTGTATCCACCCCTAGTCCCCAAGTTGTAGATGGATAGGAAGTCTCTGTGCCAGGCTACATAATATTCATGGCAAGTGCTGGCTACCTCCCCATCTTTGTCTCAAGGAGGAGGCACAAGAATGTTCTTAGTAGGGATCCTAAAAAAAGCAGCATATTACATATTTTTTCAATCTGCACGCAATGATGTTCTTAGTAGGGATCAGTTAAAAAATCAGCATATCACATATTTTTTTCAATCTACTAGCCAGTTTTTCCTAGTCATTAGGAACAGCATGGAAGGGGTGGCTACATTCAAGCAAAACTCTGGTGGGTGAGACCATAGCTATGAATTGTAAGACCATAGTTAATGAATGTGCTCCCTTACCTCTTATTATGTGATTCATGATAACTATATTTATTTAATTTGTAAGCAAATCCTTTTGTTCTTCACTTGGCAGTGTCCGGTTTAGAACTGCTGTGATAGCATACAGGAGAATTTAGGTTGTTGGGTCAGGCAAATGTTGTAGTAGATTGTATGACCTCTTTACTATGTGTCTTTGCTATTAAAAAAAAAAAATTGTTCTTTATATCATAATGAAGTGCTTCTCGGCTTTATGCCCCACAGCATTATGCAGCAACAGGTCATTCCAACGATTGATTGCTATTCCGGTGGCCTAGAGCACTCGCCACTTGTTGGCTTTATTCAGCCTGACCTTTGTCAGTGTAGCTTAGTAAATACTTTACTGACTGGATTTCTTTGGCTTTCTGACTTTTCCCTATCATCTCTGTATATAGTAAATGCAATGTTTCAACTATAACTTTCACTGTACACTATAGCAAAAAAATGAAATTTTAGCCTGCTTGCTCAGTCACTGGACATTTTATTCCTAACTGGTTGAGGATAGGACAGCTATAACAACAGAAAACATTTATAGTCTGGGTCTGGCAAACTTCCATCTGCAAAGTGGGAATATTCTGTTCCCAGACTGATTAGATTAACCGAGCCATGAGAGGAATGACTGGAAAGCTTGAATATTGCAGTAGGGATTTGTCATAGAATATTTGGTACAGTAATATTCGTGTTGTCCTAATACTTATGATCAATTGTATAAGCATAATGCATTGACTATGCTAAAATATCAAGTAAGCATCCAGAGAGGAACAAACTGCTCGTAACATTGTCAGCTTCTTTTCCAAACAGCTAAAAATGTTTCTTGGAGCTCATATTTGTCCAGGCACTGAGATTATTATATCAGAATGGAAAACAGATGCACAGTGAAGTAAATCAAGAGTCCAAATGACAAGAGACAGCTAGCCTCATGAATCGCTAACCTATCTGACCTTAGGTCACAGCAGGCAGTGCTGGTTCAAAGATCAGTTTGGGTCAACCAAAGAAATCCATAGAAGATGCTAAAAAGTGCACCTGAAGCCAACAAGTTGAAATGCCCAACTAGAGGGGATGGCGTGTATGTATGTGCATTTGCATTCATGGCTGAACCAACTGAGCTGGGCATAGCCTTGCTCAGTACATAATCTGTTGCACCTACATAGAGATAAAGGAACAAGGGCTATACTAGGTTTGGCTCCCCACCATTTGTAGTAATTGGTAGAATTGTGCAAGCTTAAAAGGTAATAGTACAAATAACCACTTTATCTATTGCAGGGACAAAACATAACTCTTAAAGGGTCACTGAACCAACATCATAAAAAAAAACTTTAATAAATGCTGTATTGCATGCTGTTCATACTCACTCAGAGACTAATGCCGCATACACATGAGCGGATTTTCCATCAGAAAAATCTTGGATGGTTTTTCTGACGGAATTCTGCTCAAGCTTGGCTTGCATACACACGGTCACACAAAAGTTTGCTGAACTTTCGACCGTCAAGAACGCGGTGATGTACAACACTACGACAAGCCAAGAAAATTAAGTTCAATGCTTCTGAGCATGCGTCGAATTGTTTCTGAGCATGCGTAGAAATTTTGCGTGTCAGAATTGCTACAGACGATTGGAACTTTTTCCAACCGTAAAATTGAGAACATGCTCTCAATCTTTTGCTGGCTGGAATTCGGCCAGCAAAAGTCAGATGGAGCATACACATGGTTGGAATTTCCAACCAAAAGCTCTCATCAGTCATTTGCTGGCCGAATTTCCGATTGTATGTACGCGGCATTAGAGATTAATTTTCTGTATTCTGCAATAAACTTGGTTGATCCTACTGCTCTCAATCTCCACTTTCTGTTCATGTCCCCAATTCAGCTAGGTATTTTGCAGCTGTGGTGCCATCTTTGCACATGTTCAGTCTTCAGTGAGTTTCTTTGCTGAACATTTCCTCCCTATCAAATCTAAGCAGCCCATGTGACTATAGAGTCACACATGTGGGTGTATACATTGGTAAATGTCAGCCCACTCCCTCCTCCTCCATGCCCACTAACCAGCTAAACACAATTGGGATGGGATATTACATGTAGATTAATGTAGGCTTCACCTCCCCTGTATTCTAAGACACAGGTTGAAGAGGCGTGACTGGCAGAAATCTGCTCACATCATGTTATATTATCTTTATGTTTTAATAAACATTTTATTTCAAATATGTATTAGTATGCCAATTTAAAACAGTTTATTGATCAGACCCCCCTGTCAGGAGAGCAACCAATCGGCTCTCCTCTGCTTGTGTCTGTCAGTGCGAGTAGATAAAAAGTCGATAAACGGCTCATCCTGTTTACACTGTGATCAGCTGTGATTGGGCAAAGCTGATCACATGGTAAAGAGCCTATGTCAGAGGCTCTTTACCAGGATCGGAGATGCGGTGTGTCAGACTGACACATCACCGGTCACCGTGCTGCGTGCCCCCGTTGGTGTCTGACTGGGGTTATAACCCTCTCTTACCCTATCCAGAATATATCCCTTGTTGTTTTAAAACTAACCCTATTCAAAGTTTTTTTTTTTTCTTTGTTAGATCTTTTAATCTATAGATAAAAAAAAAATGAAGCCTTATTTGTCCCCAAAATATGTATGTATTACTTTGTTATGTTAAGTAATGACAAAATTATTGCTGAATAAACAAGCTCATAGCATAAATGGAAAGATTGCTCTGGTCCACCCCGGGTATATACAAGTACAAGAGCTGAAATGGTTACAAGAAAAAGTCACGGTTTGCTAAGGTGCTTATAATTTTCAATATAGAACAGAACCAGTTGCAGATTGATTAACAGAAAGATTACTTTTGAATTGTCAGTTCAGAAGTTATGGCCTTGCATGTCTTTATGTGAAATCCTGCTAAGAATACCAACTAGAATAAGCAGTAGGTAGTGACCATCTACAAACCAGAATCAAAATTGCCTCTTTCTGCCCTTTTGTTTATTTCCATGTTTTGATTATTTTTATTTTCGTATTTGTATTTCCCAAACTCAAAGCAATTTAGCACTTTGTAGACAGAGCTTCTAGTAAAGGCCATTATGCTTATAGTGTACAAAACTAGATGACTGACATAAACAGGACATAGATTGACTATGGCTTACTGCTTGGATGGTTTCTGATTGGCCATAGGGAATTCAAGAATACGGCTTATATGTAAGAGTGAAAATGCTTCTTGGTTGTCATTTTCAGTTTTCAATTTCTCTGATTTTTTGTTCATTTCCACTTTTCACTGACCAAATATCAACAACAGGGACACAAATGAGTGGCTCTGACAAATGACTGGTATGTTACAGATTTAGACCTAACAAAAATGTTTTTTTTTTTTTTGTGGTATAGTACTTAGCTACAAAAGTTGATCCACATGTCTGGATGAATAAAATAAGGGAACAGTGAAATAATCCCATGAGCCTAGCACTTTTTTTTTATGTTTTAAAACACTTTTGCATTATAAAGCCTCCAATTCACAGCCTATTGTAGACCTAGTGAGTTGATAACTGAATACGTATTGGACAGTTTTGAGGAAGACATGGAGGCTATCATTGCTGACCTTTTCTTTGAAAAGCATGTTGCCCAGCTGTCATGCTGATCCACTTGCTCCACCTTTGTGATCTGAATATATGGATCAGTAAAATGGTATTGAAGGATCAGAAAAGCAGCCAGAGTAACAATAGCAGCCCTTTTATTTCTCGCATGATAGGCTTGTTTTACAAACTGGGCATGCAAAGGTGGCTTTATGAGGCCTGGGATTAACTGGTGTATTGTGCAAAGTTTTTTTTTTCCGCACAATGCATGCATGATATGAAAGTACCATTTAGGTATTGAGAAACTTGATTTGAAAGATTTGTATAAAGAATACAGGATATAGATCTGATATGGATTGTAAGGGGAACCCCATGCAAAAAAAAAACAGCATGCCAAAGTGTGGCCCCTTTCCTCCCAAACCATAACAGGCCACGTGCTTTCAACAGAGGTGGGTGTCTTGTAGGGCATGATAAGGAAAAGGGCCTCATTCCTACAACCTTGCCTGGTGGCTATAGGGTTCTGCAGAGGGAAGACTTATTGGAATGTGAAAGCCCCCTTTAAAATAAGGGGTCTCCCAGATATCTGGACCCTCTTTGCTATACCCAATGCAACATGACTTTACTGAAGGCAGATCATGTCAGACTAATCTGATTTACTTTTTTGACTACATCACCAAAGATTGTGGACCCGGGTGGTGCTGTTGACCCAGCTTATCTTGATTGCAGCAAAGCATTTGATACAATTTAAGAAAATTATCTAATAAAAAAGTTGCTAGGGCTTAACCCTAGGATGGCTCAGTGGATATGCAGTTGGCTAAAGGATAGATACCAAAGTGTGGTTGTAAGGGGGGGGGGTGTCATTTGGAACAGAGACCAGTCATTAGTAGTGTACCTCAAGGCTCTGTACAAGGTCCTATTCTATTTAATTTGAATTAATTAGCGTTGATATCCCTGGAGGTGTCTACAACATGGAATATGATTTGGCATTGCTGGAAGATTGGTCAAAGCAGTGGAAACTGCAGTTCAAATGTTTCTACATGAAAAATAAAAAATAATCCCTTGATAGAGGACAATATTGGGGGTACAGTGTTGTCCAGCACTACAGAGGAAAATTATTTGAGACTACAAATTTCAGCTGATTTCAAATGGGAAAACAGTGTGGCCATGCAGTGGGAAAAGTAAATAGAATTCTAGGATGCATCACTAGAGGGGTCACCAGCAGGAGGAAGGAGGTCCTTATTCCCCCATATAGATGTTTTAGTTTGACCTTATTTAGTATATAGTGTCCAATTCTGGAGACCTCACTTACAAAAAGATATTCATAAGACAGAATGAGGCCAAAGACAGGCAACAAAAATGGTGAATGTAATATGTTCAGTCTGGAGGAAAGAAGGGAAAGGGGCAACCTGATCGAAACCGTTAAATACAATAAGGAGCCAAGATCAAGAACAGGGGGATATGACCTCAAACTAGCAGGAGGTACGTTTAAAACTAATCTTAGAAAGTATCATTTTACTGAAAGAATAGTTGATGCTTTGAATAGACTTGGGAAAAACATTGATCTATATTCAGACAAAAATATATATATATAATATTTTTTTAAAATGTGGCAGATTTGATGTACCACTAGGTCTTTTTTCTGCCATCACTCTTTTATGTTTCTATCTCTGGGAAGATAATATTCTATCCAGAGGGACCATACTTGTTAAAATGTATGGGTTGTATCGGTAAGTATTGCAGCCATTTTTGATGTATCAAGTACCATGTTATATTTTGTTTAAAAATTGAATGCAATACATAATGGCCAAGGATATTCATATGTGCCTAGCTTTTGTTCACAGCAGGGTGGGATCTAACTCATTTTATTTTAGGGGTGCAGTAAAAAAAAGTCAGGGGCATAATGTCAATACACCTTTATTTTATCTCCAGCTAGCTCTCCCTTTTTTTTTCTGTCTCTCCAGGTCTTTCTGCTGGCACTGGTTGTGTATGAATCATTGACAGTCTGTCACACAGTGTGATAGAGATGCCAGATTTACTTGGCGCTCTTCTGTATAACAAGTCACGGTCCGGAAGTAACGCCTTCCTAGTAGTGTAGAGACAGTACAGAAGTGAACAGGGGATGCTAGTTCCATGTGTCTCTTTGTGTTTGCGACAAAGCGCACATGTATTAGACCAGCGTTTCTCAACTTTTTTTTAACTCTTGGCATTGTTTAAAATTATACATATTGCACAAACCTCTGAATTGTATTTACTGAGTTGAAGGACACTGACATCTGCACTTGATGAAAATGTCACCTTCTTCTTGGTGCCACGCGGGGAGTTCCCCCTTCATGTCAGAGTCTCCATTACATCAGAGGCAGCCCTTTTCACATCAGAGATCCTCCTATCACATTAAAGACCCCTGCCCCTCACATTGGAGTACCCCTATAACATCAGAGTCCCTCCATCACACATCACAAAATCAGCCCCCATTACATTAGGACCCCTCCAACAAAAAGTCCCTCCTTTACAGAGTCCTACCTTCAAATATTCACAACAGCTGTGGTATCATGGCAGATCTCTTCTGAATGCCCACCCTGGACCAAGGTCATCTGTTTCCATGGTACAGGCTGGCAGAATCAAAACAAAGAATGACAAAGTGCCCCCCCCCCGCACCATGGAAATGAATGATGCATTGTGTCCTTAGGGCAGGGCACTGTGAAGTCATGGTGATGTAACATCACCAAGGATGAATGGTGCCCTCTGTCCCTTCCCTTCCTAAAGGGGGTGAAACTGAAATTTGTCGGGGGTTGGGGGCAGACCACCCTGCACCCTCCTAGCACTTGTTTACAGGCTGTTTGCCAAAACCATAATAAATGCAAACTGAAAAAGCAAGCATTATTTTACAAAAAAAGGAGCACTGTATGTTAATGCACCAAGGACACAGTAATACACTGAGTGGTTTGAGGCAAAAATCTTTAAAGTTGAACCAACCCTATAAATCTGAACCTGAATGAAGTCTAGGGTGAGTTTTGAGTCAATTCTGGTCATTTTCGTAGCTATTGGGCAACGGCTCATCAAACAAAGGGGATGGGGAAGGGTGCTGCCTTTGGGGACATGCACTGTTGCCCACAAAATGTAATAATACAGCACAGAGGGTGGGGGGGGGTTCCTCTACCTGAGACTTTGAATGGGAGATTCCGCTAAGCAGTATGTGGTGTTAATGTGCACTGCAGTATGTGGTATATGGTGTTGCCCATTTTCCAAACTCCCTCCCATTTGGCCAATATCGGGACAGTACGCAAGCAGTTGAAATGGCTACAAACAGAAAGAGCTTTGTAGTTTTTTTTTTAAAACTCTGCTGCCAACATCACTGTTGTGGTAGACCACTTTTGCCTGCAGGATATAAGCCATAGTAAAAGTAACAGCCTCTTGGGTAAATAAAGCTAGGGAGCCCAGGCAGATAAACAGCAACTGAAATTGTTGCTGACAGACACAAAAAATATTTCTCTCCCTGCAAACAAATAGTGTGTCCCCAATACACATTGACTGTAAATATAGGAATTTTTAGCAGCTCCATAAAGGGTGACAGAAACTCTCTCTCCTCGCAAATACTCTGTGATCTGCCCCTAGCTACTCCATGTCTCCTGTAACACACTGCCAAAAGGCTGCTGGAAACCCTGACTTTTAGATGAAGTGGGCTGGAACATAAGAAACCTCTATGATTGGCCCTTCTAAGCCACCTGATCACAGTTCAGCGGGCAGGAAGTGCCTTGTTGGTAATTCGTTGCTTCAGTTTGCCATTTTGTTGAACCACAAGTGACTTGTGTTCAAATTCATATATGCCCAGAACCCAAAGCGTATCCCTAACAATGGCAAAGGATGAAAAAGATTCAATTTATAAAAGTGGCTTTATTGTATTTACACAGTAAATAGGAGACAACATATAACAAATGCCTGAATCTTTCTTAGAAAATATTTTTCTGCATTGACATGTTGAACATATTTGCTTTTTAAGCATTGCTAAATATATGAGATAAAAGAAATAACGACTCATCTGTTCCCTTGGCAAGTATAATAGCTCTTATTTTCTCTCTGTGACAGAATTGTTAATTACGGATGTTTATTAATTGTTTCTTTCCCAGTTTAAATCATACTCACTGTTTTAGCTTTGAGCAAAGTGCTATTTCATGTGCTGACAGTTGAACCCTTGGGATGCATGAATGCTATGGAATGTAATATGCATGTTGCTGTAGTCCTTTGTCATTGTCTTTTTTCTGTCCCTTATTTTACATAATATTTGTTGCAGTGTTAGATGTCAGCTTCTCACTGAGACTCGTATTTAACATTCTTCCCTGATGTATGTTTGAACGTTACCCATCCATCTTTTACTTTGTACTTTATTTATTGGTAACACAATTAGATATGCCCTTTCTGTGTCGCTTGACTTCCAGTTAAAATAATATTTTCTATTAAAGTCAGCACAGCCTTCACAATCCTTAATCTTCTAAGAGATGCAATGATATATTTTGCATTTAAATCCAGATACTCTTGGTTTGTGTGCAATGTTAGGGTCTGTGGAGCATAGGAGAGCTAGAGATAACAGCCCTTAGATACCATAGAGGAGCACTGTCATGCCGGAAGCAACATTTTTCCTTGTAGATGAAGTGGGTTTTAGAACCCAGAGCTTTTAGAGATAAAAGCCATTGTTTCTTCTTAAGCATTGCTACTATGCAGCTGCACTCATTTTTATTCAACAATCATATATTAAATATTTAAATCAACAAAGATAAATATCATGCACTCACAGACAAGAAGGAAAGGTGCACATATCAGGGCCTGAGTTACATTGGTAACATTAAATGGGTGGATCTGCTTGTAGCTAGTAGTGCAAACACTGAAAGCCGCTGGTCTTACTCCTGGTTCTGTTTTCCTTATTAGTTCCTAGATCCTCGCATTTGTGATTCAGCTGCTTCACCTGAACAAGATAATTTCATCCATCGATCCACTGTATGACACCACAATGTCCACTTCTTTGACATTGAGAAATATACAGTAGAGGGACATGTAGGAACTAGGATGCATACTGATAAAGCTAAGAGAAAAATATGAATGACAGTTAATGAATGTGTATAAATAGGACATCTTGTAATGAGCTAGTGGAGCAAGCACTGAACACGACTGGACTTACTCCTGGTTCTGTGGTCCTTTTTAGTTCCTAGATCCTCACCTTTGTGATCCAGCTGTTTCACCTGAACTAGGCTTTATTAAATTGCTAAGAGAAAAATATGAATGACAGTTCAAGATTGTGTATCATTTCATTCTACTTTTTTCAAAAATACACTATATTACCAAAAGTATTGGGGCACCTGCCTTTACACACACATGAACTTTAATGGCATCCCAGTCTTATGCCCCATACACACGGTCGGAATTTCCGATAACATGGTCCGACCGTGTGTACGGGGCATTAGTCTGTAGGGTCCAATATTGAGTGCATCTTTGGGAATGTTTGACCATTCTTCCAGAAGTGTTTTTGTGAAATCAGGCACTTATGTTGGAGGAGAAGGCCTGGCTCGGCTTTAATTCATCCCAAAGGTGTTCTATTGGGTTAAAGTCAGGACTCTGTGCAAGGCAGGCAAGTTTCTCCACCCCAAACTTGCTCATCCATGTCTTTATGGCCAACTCAATATTGAACCCTACAAACTAAGAATGGGATGCCATTAAAGTTCATGTGCGTGTAAAGGCAGGAGTCCCAATACCTTTGGTAATATAGTATATATTACAAACCAAGTAATATGTTAAACATTGTGTTAAATGTTTATCTCTGATAGGTCATCACTTTATAGCAGGGGTTCTTTAACATTTTAATCCATGGACTTAAATAAGAAAAATGTTACTATACTTGGACCCAAGAGGAGAATTAGTACCAAAATGTCAGCAAAGCCAAACAAAGACAAATAAAAACAGCATATCACCTTGTATATGGTCTCCACCATTTGTGTAAGCTGCAGTAAAGCAAAGAGAAATAAACAATTTGTTATATTTTCCTGTTGTAGCGCTACCCCCACAGGAGCCGCTAGTATATTTGGGCCCTCTGTTAAGCACTAGGCCCTAGACAGAGCTTCACCCCTGCTGACACCACCAAAATACCTTTGCCAGGGAGTCTCCTGGCTGTCAAACAATGAAAATATGCACACACAGTTATAAAATAAATGATTAGGTTGTGTTGAGATCAATAAAGTGTACATTAGGTGTTTCAACGGTCGGCAAGAGTTAACAGTAAGCAATGCGTTTCAGCACAGGAACAATGCAGTACAGTACATTACCCCTTTAAGGCATGCCCACCCATCCTGCAGGACTGAGAATATAAACAATAGCCCTTAGACTGGGAGATACTCCCCAAGAAGAGTAAGAAGATACTAAGGCTAACTCACTTGTAGGCTCTCAGTGAGAAGGGTCTAGGTTTAAACACTAGGAAGTTTGTCAAATCCCCTACACACAAATAAACTGTCAGGTTGGTTCTTCTGTTGGCTTAGTTGGGGCCCTTAAGTCGGTGCGCAGTGAAAGGTGTGATGTAGGTAAGATGTGAAGAAACATGATGATGCCCTTTTCAGTGGCAAAGTGATTTGCAGATTTTTTATTACTACAGTATGCGGTGAATAGATGGGAGAGGTCCCCTTGGGGGGGGAGGGGTTAAGATGTATTTCCCTTTAAAAAATTAAGTTAAACTTGGGCGGCAAACTCCTTCCTTAGGTGGCTTGGACTTAGGTTAAAGTAGCCATAGAATTCTGCCTATCAGGGGATCAAGTGGTTAACTCAGCCAGGTAACCTGCAGGCAGTGTTCGTGAAACAGTTAGGAATGACAGACTGCAGCCATCAAAGGGCTCTGGCACATATGCCACTTGCAAAGGCCTTGAACTTAAATAACAATAAATGTTTGCAACAAGAGTAGCAATAGGTGGGTCAGGAACCCTCTCACTCGTTCCTTGTGTAATGTAGGGTGAAGCAATGAGTGTCCGGCTGGGGGGCCCCCTTGTTCTTTAAAGATTAGTAAGTGATGATTATGATGACTTTCTGCGATCCTGCAGTGAACAGGTATCCACCAATCTGCTTCTTCCACTCAATGCTCAGCTGAAACAGTGTACTCTGTGGCTTTTAAGCCTAATCTGGGCTGGTCCAGGCCCACTTGGCTTGACGCAGCTCTCACATGTGCTCCTTCCATCAGCAAAGTCTCTTTCCAACTCCCTTCTGTCTTCCTGTCTTCCCGAGCTTTTTATATGCTCCCACCCCATGGTGAGTGCTTATGGACTGTGTAGTTTAGTTGCAACTTAACTGTGGGAAAAAAATCAGCTGTCAGCATACTAATCCCAGCATGTCTCTGAACACCTGTATTAAAGCTGTGATAAACATTAATGCTAAATACTGCCATCTTGTGGTCAAATACAAATCTGCATTACAGTAACAATGCACAGTGTTAAACTATCAACATTTTAAACTCGCACCAAGGACTGTTCACCTCTCAACCTTGTCTGTGTAATTGGCTCCCGTCCCCTTCTCTATGTCTCCTACTTACCTAGTCACCCATATGTATCGTTGCTGTCACTTTTTTGCCACCAGATGCAGATTTGTAACTGTTGCAGCCTGTCACCAGAGGCAGATTGTCACTATTCTGCCCCCAGACGCAGCTTGTCACTATTCTGCCACCAGATGCAGTCTCCCACTGTTGCAACCTGCCACCAGATGCAGATTGACACTATTCTACTTCCAGATGCAGGCTGTCACTATCCTGCCACCGGATGCAGCTTCCCACTGTTGCAGCCTGCCACCAGATGCAGATTATAACTATTCTGCCACTAGATGCACCTTCCACTGTTGCAGCCTGCCACCAGATGCAGCTTCCCACTGAAGCCTGCCACCCCAAAAACCAGACGCAGCTCGTCACTTTAACAATTATAGGCAGATTTGTAAGTTTTTGTTTTCTTACAACTTACATGCACCCTTTTCTTAGAGCCTCTCCCCAGGGCTTCGGCATCTGACTTGAGCAGGGAAATGAGCACATGCGCAGTCCAGTGGCGGTGCGTCCATAAGGACGCACAGGCTCCGCCCCCTCTCTCCTGCCACCCCCTCTAGCACAAATAGATAGATTCATGTATTTTCAGGTGGCGTTTTTTTTTTTAATGAACCTCTTTTTTCTGGGGTTCTTTTCGAGAGTGGATATATGATCCTCTCACCTCACACGCTGTTACAATTTTAATTTACAAATTAAAAAGCTTTTTCAAGGCACTGTATGTCTTTGTGTTTTTTTATGTAGCAATGGCCCTGACCTCTGCAGGCCTAATGGTGACCCTCTGAGTCTGGGAGACCTGACATCCTTCTTCACAGTATGGGTTACTAGGCATGGTGGGTGTAGTGCAAGTTAGAAACATGAGCGCAAATCACTTTTTGGATGCAAGAAAAAGAGATTTATTGTCTCTTAAACAGAACTGGTGGAGAGAGGGTTAGGGCCAGGAAACCCTTTGGCAGATGCAATAGCAATTGGCAGACGTGGCTAGGCCTCAGGCTTCAGGCTTCAGGCCTAACCTTCAGCTGCTGCTTCCCAAACGGCCCCCAGGCCTGAGCCTGGGGCTAAAAGAACATTGATCACCTGACTCCTTCCCCTTAAATAGACTATCCCAGCATGCAAAGTAGCTACTCTGATTGGCTGAGAAATTATGTCTATTCATAACCTGAGCTCACTGTGATCTTGTCATTCTAATGCCAAAGGCAGCAGTGCCACCTATTGACAGAAGGAAAGAGATGCAGCAAATCCTGATTTAGGGAAAAAATCAGTGAATACCCTAACAATCAGTCAGGCTAGTTACCACATAGTAAAGTAGATTTGTTAGCAACTCTGCCTAACACCAGGGTGCTACATTATTATTTCCATTTTTTTTCGTAGAGGAGTAGGGGAACTATGCACCCCTTAGTCATTCACACAGGGTGCTTCCAGATTGATTCCAGCTGATAAGCTTAATGCCCGCAGACCCTTGTCCTCATCAACATGGGGGCTTTGCCAGGGGGGTCCCTCAATCCTTTTTGCAAGGTACCATTCCATGTTTAAGGTATGTTGTCTGGTAAGGTTGCATGTCTGCCTCCCCCCCACCTTTGCTGGTGTGTCGTTTGTGTGCTTGGATTAAGGGCCTGGTAAAACCTTTCGGGGACCCCATGTCATTTCATTCTTATTTTTGGTGTGGAGTTCCCCTTTAAAATATGTAGAAGATCTGTGACAGAGAGAGAAAAAAAATTCCCGGTAATTTACTTTTTCCAACCCCCTTCCTTTCTTTTCAAGAAATGTCATGGGAACCTTTTGATGAGCGTATGGTATATATTTTGGAGGGGGCGTTGCTGTTTTGTACAAACTAAAGAAATCTTTCAGGGAAAAATTTATTACCTGCAATTTAAACTGCATTTTTTTCTTTGTAAATGTTAGTTTTGCTGCAGTAGGTTGTATACATTGTACAGATGCACAACTTCACAGGCAAGTTAAGGGTATCCCCTAGACATGGTATTGAAAGGAATTTAGAATTTAGACTTTTAATGTTTCAGTGGTGGTATAGGTGTATATCTACATACTATCCCCTGCTACCCATTTACCCATTTACAATAAATAGTACAAACACACAAAGTGAAAAAAAAATGTCCCTTGATGTAAATCCAACATCAATCAACTTGTGAAGTGATATAAATCCATTATCAGTCATGAGTGATACTCTGGTGATCTACCAACACAATGATCTGTACCATTAAGATCTCACCAGACTGCCATGTCTAATGTGCACTGCCAAAAAATGTATTGGTTTTCGTTTCATTGTTTTTTTTCTTTTTTAATGTTTTCATTCGTTATGATCGAAATTCGTTATTTCGAATAAATTAGTAAATTCGGAAATCCGAAAATTTGGAAATTCGGAAATTTAAGAATCCGAAAATTCCGAAATTTTTGAATTTGTAAATTCGAAAATAAGAATGAAAGTGCCAAAATTGGAAAGAACGAAAATCCGAAAATAACAAAAAATCCCAAAATTTTAAAATCAGAAATAATAACTAACTAATGATAACTATTAAATTATAGGTGTTGGAATTTCCTTTCAAATTTGTCTGTTAGTGAATGTAATGAACAGGAATTTATCCGAAGTTCCGAATTATCCGAAATAACGAATGTCGCATCTAAACAAATGGAATGTAACAAATTAATAATCATAAATAATAATAATAGTTTTTATTTTTATTATTATTCATTATTATTAATTCGTTATGTTTCATTTGTTGGATGCGACATTCGTTATTTTGGATAATTCATAACTTTGGATAAATTCATATTCGTTATGTTCACTAACAGCCAAATTTGAAAGGAAACTCTAATACCTATAATATAACCACTTGCCGGCAGCCACCGTCATTATACGGCAACAGGTTGGCTCTCCTGCGCGAATCGCCGTAGCAGTAGGGGGACCGTGCCCACCCGTCTGGCGGACTCGATGTCCACCGGCGGCCCACGATCGCCTAGTACAGAGCCAGGATGGGGATCTGCCTTTGTAAACAAGGCGGATCCCCATTCTGACAGATGACATGACAGAGATCTACTGTTCCCAGTGATCGACAACAGTGATCTCTGTCATGTCCCAGTGAGCCCACCCCCCCTACAGTTAGAACACACCTAGGGAACAAAGCTAACCCCTTGATCGCCCCCTAGTATTAACCCCTTCCCTGCCAGTGTCATTTTTACATTGATTTAGTTAGTTAGTTATTCCAGATTTTCTAATTTTCGGGATTTCTAATTTTCAGATTTTCGTTCTTATTTTTGGATTTTCGTTCTTATTTTCGGATTTTCAAATTTTCAAAATTTTGAATTTTCAAAATTTTTGATGATGCTCTGTCAGTACCCTGAGCCTGGGTGATAGAGGATGAGGAGGATGAGGAGGGCTTGGTCATCCAATCTACCAACTTAGAAGTCCTGTGCGCGTGCTGCTGAGAAGAAATAGAGAAACAGAGCCTGCCTGCCCTGTGTTCTTGGCTCTGCACGCTCTGCCTCCCCTTGGCGGTCTTCCAGCCATTGTAGTCGGTAGTCCTGTGGGTGCTGCTGAGAAGAAGTCCTATGGGTGCTTCTGCAAAGAAAATAGAGGAGCTCTGTGTGATGCCACTAACACACTAGAAGTCCTGTGGGTGCTGCTGAGAAGAATATATAGGAGCTCTGTGTGATGCCACTAACACACTAGAAGTCCTATGGGTGCTTCTGCAAAGAAAATAGAGGAGCTCTGTGTGATGCCACTAACACACTAGAAAGTCCTGTGGGTGCTGCTGAGAAGAATATATAGGAGCTCTGTGTGATCCACTAACACACTAGAAGTCCTATGGGTGCTTCTGCAAGAGAAAGAAAATTGAGGAGCTCTGTGTGATGCCACTAACACACTAGAAGTCCTGTGGATGCTTCTGCAAAAAAAATAGAGGAGCTCTGTGTGATGCCACTAACACACTAGAAGTCCTGTGGGTGCTTATGCAAAGAAAATAGAGGAGCTCTGTGTGATGCCACTAACACACTAGAAGTCCTGTGGTGCTTCTGCAAAGAAAATAGAGGAGCTCTGTGTGATGCCACTAACACACTAGAAGTCCTGTGGGTGCTTCTGAGAAGAATATAGAGGAGCTCTGTGTGATGCCACAAACACACTAGAAGTCCTTTGGGTGCTTCTGCAAAGAAAATAGAGGAGCTCTGTGTGATGCCACTAACACACTAGAAGTCCTGTGGGTGCTTCTGAGAAGAAATATAGGAGCTCTGTGTGATGCCACTAACACACTAGAAGTCCTGTGGGTGCTGCTAGGAATATATAGGAGCTCTGTGTGATGCCACTAACACACTAGAAGTCCTATGGGTGCTTCTGCAAAGAAAATAGAGAGGAGCTCTGTGTGATGGGACTAACACACTTCAAGTCCTATAGTGCTTCTGGGAAGAAATATAGCTCTGTGTGTGTGATGGGACTAACACACTTCAAGACCTATAGGTGCTTCTGGGAAGAAAATATAGCTCTGTGTGTGTAATGTGACTAACACACTTCAAGTCCTATAGGTGCCTCTGGGAACAAAATATAGCTTCTGGGAACAAATATAGGATCTCTGTGTGTGTGATGGGACTAACACACTTCCAAGTCCTATAGGTGCTTCTGGGAACAAAATATAGCTCTGTGTGTGTGATGGGACTAACACACTTCAAGTCCTATAGGTGCTTCTGGGAAGAAAATATAGCTCTGTGTGTGTGATGGGACTAACACACTTCAAGTCCTATAGGTGCTCTGGGAACAAAATATAGCTCTGTGTGTGTGATGGGACTAACACACTTCAGTCCTATAGGTGCTTCTGGGAAGAAAATATAGCTCTGTGTGTGTTTGATGGGACTAACACACTTCAAGTCCTATAGGAGCTTCTGGGAAGAAATATAGCTCTGTGTGTGTGATGGGACTAACACACTTCAAGTCCTATAGGTGCTTCTGGGAACAAAATATAGCTCTGGTGTGTGTGTGTGTGGGACTAACACACTTCAAGTCCTATAGTGTGCTTCTGGGAACAAAATATAGGTGCTTCTGTGTGTGTGATGGGACTAACACACTTCAAGTCCTATAGGTGCTTCTAGGGAAGAAAATATAGCTCTGTGTGTGTAATGGGACTAACACACTTCAAGTCCTATAGGTGCTTCTGGGAACAAAATATAGCTCTGTGTGTGTGATGGGAACAAAATATAGCTCTGTGTGTGTGATGGGACTAACACACTTCAAGTCCAATATGTGCTTCTGGGGAACAAATATAGCTCTGTGTGTGTGATGGGACTATCACACTTATTTTCGGATTTTCAAATTTTCAAAATTTTTGAATTTTCTAATTTTTTATTTTCGGATTTTCGATTCTAATTTTCACATTTTCGAATTTCAAAAATTGTAATATAAATTTAATTATATTAAAGAGATTTTAATATAATGAGGCCTCCAGCTTCTAAACACATTATGTGCCCTTACAATGGCATATTTGATTTGCCCCTGCATGCCAAACATTTGCCCCTAACTGCAGGTAACTCCTGGATGTGCAGATACCTTCTGATACATATTTATAGTTGCAGACAGTCCAGCTCCTCAGCCTGTCATTAAGATGTACTGACATAGCAGCCACCGATGATCTGAACACTTTGGACCTGGGCTGCAGGTATTTGCAAAATACTTGCTGCAGAAATCTGCAAGAGAGTTCTTTTTGGTCACGTGAATGAGACCTTAGCATGCTGTGTGCTGTATAATTTTGTGTGAAAGGTGAAGACCATGCCCTTTCAGATGAAGACATCATTCTTGTCATGGTCCTCCAAAATGTAGAGTTGATCTTAAGCAAACAGAACCCTGGAAATCAGAAATCATGTTTCAAAATTTTTGGTGACTACAGATTAAATTATTCAATGGGAACTGAGGACCTGTAAATGTTCTTTTACAAGTATATGAATGATTTTTTATAATATATTATAACAATTTAACTTAATATGTTTTGTGTTTTGTTTCCTGCAAGGGCTGCTTACACATAGACAAATATGGTACATGTGCCACATGAGATGCATTCTAGACCATTATAGTTAGCCTAGATGCATTGACACCCTGGCCCATGAATATACACAAACTTCGTGCTGAAAATGTCCATACCACTAAGGCCATTCCTTTTGGTTCTGTATTTTCAAAAATCACAGATTGTTGCTGGCAGAGAGTAATGGGTCTGTGCCTACATTCCTAATCTTTGAGATCTAGACAGATCACTACAAGGCTACCGTGTAAATATGGTAACCAATACAATTAGCTATAAATAAAAATAATAACACAGGTTATATTTAAAGTGCTTACTGTTTAAAAATGAAGTACATGGTACAACATGTAAATAATATGTAGTGCCCACACTTTATTAAGTGTGCGCTATCAATGCAAATTGAGTTTTTCTCAGAACTGTAATGGAGTTCTGGGGGTTAATTGTACAGGATTTACTTTGGCATCAGTCCGGCTGGGTTGTACTGAGGTTCCGCCTGGTCATAGGTGCAGTGAGACACCTGTGACAGGCTGGGAACCAAGCCTGGTTGGACGTGTTAGGTACCAATCTTTCCCGGAGCCAATCAGTTGGCGTGTCTGGCCCCGCTGTGTAGTCTGGGGAGGGTTACTTAAGGTGCTGAAGTCACGTGCTCGGGGTTCGGCTGCTTTGGTTCCTGGTTCAGGTCCGGGGTAGCCCCGTGAGGGGTCCCGGGCCCAGGAGTGTCTGCCGTCCCGTAAGCATGGTCACTCTGACCAGCCCCAGAGGCCCTCATGGTCTGGGGTGGGGATCCATCCGTTCCTGAGCATCGGAACTGGCTAGTTCAAGGCCCAGTAACTGAAGGAGGATTCAAAGGCGTCCCAGTGTGCTCTCGGTATTGGAGGGACATGGCAACTCGTACAAGTGACCAGGGGAGGACTCTTTGGAGGAGGGCCAACAAGCTGGCTGCTCGGTAAAAGCCTGGGAGCTGAGTTGTATGGACACTAATGAATCCACACTTCACACAGTATCTCCAAGAAGGCTGAGAGATCCAGGTACTGTGAGAAAGGTTCCTACTTATCTTCAGTTACAATCTAGTCTGTGGCAGAGACTTTGCAAAGTTTCCGGATTACATGTTGGCTGCTAGATCTCTGGCTAGAGGTTTATCCAGCAGTGAAGCACCCAGCTGCGAGTGGCTACTCTCTGGGTTAATTAGAGACATTCAGTGGATGTCAGCAGTTCAAAGTGCCTGGGTTTTATCACCCGTGCCCTCTATTCCCACCTGAGACTGTGTTATTGTTGGATTTTACCCATGCAAATTAAAAACATTGAAAAGGACTTTTATGTGTCAGCGTCTGAAGTCCTGGGTACTAACCCTGGGAACCCCTAGACAACAACCGACAAGCCACGAGGAGGTAATTGGTAAGCCCAGAAAAGTCAAGGCCGCCCCTAGGGGTTATGGCCGCTACAAATATTATGATGAAAAATCCAGAGTGGGTGAACTACTATTTGTAGAAGAACTGTCATATGAAGAAGCTAGAGAGAATGAAAGGTCATAGCAATATGCTGGACCACCATGGGATAGCTCAAAGGGAAATCTGCAGTCTCCTCTCCTTGTTTTTTTATCCCTACAGGCTGCCATTGGTTGCTGCAGTATCCCTGGGCAGCTATAGCCATGGGATTGGTGCACAAAGTCAAGCAGCTGATTGATCAAATTTGGCGGTTGTAAAGCCTGTGCAGAGAGAGCCTATAAAGGGACCTAGAGCAGTGTTCTCACTGACCGTTCTGGCAAGACTGCAGCGTGGACGTCCTGCAGCATGAAGAGCCGTTCCCCGAGTGACCGCGAGACTCTCCTATGCCGCCTATTAGAAAAGGCGGAGAGTAAGGGCAGCGAGGAATGGCTAATGAGGTGCCTGGAGGAGCACAGTGGCTTGGCTCCACCTTTACTCACTCCCCCTGCAACGAAGGAAGGGATGGCCCCAGTCGGGGGCGGAACAAGACAACAGCCAGGAAGAAAGAAGAAGCGTCAGAGAACATCTGCTTCTCCTAGCCTGATAAGCAAGGAGAGAGCTGACTGTGTGATATCACAGAGTGCACCCTGTCTGAGGGAGAGCAGCGCTACTCAGCCTTCATCTGAGAAGTCGAGTAAGCAGTTAACAGCTGATAATGATGGTGAGAAGTGTATGGTATCTCATATTTCAGATTTTTCATGCTTGGTGGATTCGTTATCAAACGTATTGCAACAATTTAAAGGGGCACATTCTGTTGGTGCTGATAATCATTCTGCTAATACTGATGATATTATGAGAACACAAGGAGCACAGGTCTCTGGTGCAAGGAATGTTTTAAAATCAAAAAGAATAAATATTGGTGAATTCTCAGGAGCACAAGTTATTGGTGCTGAGCAAAATATACAGCTGCATGGTGCTGCTGCTAAGAAATGTCAGAGAGCACAGGTAGCTGGTGCCAGTAATACGGTTTATAATGACACGGACAATATGCATACAGGGGCACATTCTTATTGTGCAATGGATAATATGCAATTCTCTGATTATATGAATGATGTTGGTTCAGTTTGGCAAAGTTTGAGCGAACCTGCCTTGCAGGATGAAAATAAAGAAATGTTATCCTATCCTAAGGTTATTACACTGCTTAACCCTCACTTGCCTCTCAGACCTTCGCTATAACGGTCGATGGAATCTTCTTTTAAAGAGCCCCTGCCATGTGTATTATCACTATTAGGCTTTCACTTGCCTAAGGTAGTTAAAGATAAGATTTGGAGAGGCGAATTCCTTGATATTCTGTCATTGTTACCTGCTTCAAAGGAATTTTTGTCTAAAACAGAAAAGCAGGCTGGGGATAGGTCCGAGAAAGATAGGAGAAGGGCTATTCCAAAAACCTTTCAGAACTGGTTACAGGCTTTCTGCATGTATGCAGCAGTCAAGGTCGAATGGTTCCCTGGGAAATGTTCAGGTTTATTTCAGCATTTAGATATAATTGCTGAGGCCTTTTGCCATTTTGGAGGCTCTGCATGGTACACATATGATGAAAATTTTCACCAAAAGCTAGCAGTACACCCCTCATTACAATGGGGGTCAAAGGACGTTGGCTTATGGTTGAATCTTATGTTACGACCGAGACCTCAGTTCACCCCAAGATTGGCATCTAATCCTCAAACTACATTCCGTAAAGGTTTTTGCTTTACCTTTAATGAAGGGCACTGCAAATTCCTAGCAAATTGCAGGTACAAGCACAAGTGCTCCTACTGTACTGGGAGCCATGCGGCTAGCAGGTGCATTCACAAATCTGCATCCTCTTTTCAGCCATTTCCCAAGGACGCTCATGGGAAAGGCAATGACACCAATGAACCTTGCAAGAATGCTCCCATGGTTAGAATGCTATCCTGACCACAGGATGGTGGCTCTTTTAATTGAAGGGTTCAAGGACGGGTTTTTGGTCCTGTCGTTTGAAGGTTCAGGTTGCGCTTTAGTTCAGAATTTTAAATCTGCTCATACATTTACTTCAGTGGTGCTTCAGTGGTTCAGGACAAAATCTCCAAGGAACTGGCAGATGGCAGGATTGCAGGCCCCTTTTCTGTTCCCCCATTTCAGAATTTTCGGCTTTCACCACTGGGAATAGTTCCTAAAAAAGAGAGTGGTAGTTATCGTATAATACACCACCTTTCTTATCCCTTAGGCTCATCTTTAAACAACAAAGTCTCTGAGGTGGATGCCCCGGTGTGCTATTCTTTTTTCGACAAAGCTTTGGTTATGTTAAGACATTTGGGTCAAGGCTCCCTGTTAGCTAAAGCTGATATTAAATTGGCAATTCAGATTCTTCCAGTCCATCCTCAAGGTTTCAATTCGTTAGGCTTTCAATTTATGGGTCAATTTTATTTTGATAAATGTCTGCATATGGACTTATCATTGTCTTGTTTTTATTTCTAAGCATTCTCCACCTTTTTACACTGGGTTTTGTCTGAAATTTTCCCCCATGGGGGTTTCCTACATTATCTGGATGATTTTTTATTTATTGGCCCAGCCGGATCCCCTACTTGTTTAGAATCTCTACATACATTTTTCAAGGTTTGCGAATACTTTGGTATTCCTCTTGCGCATGAGAAGACGGTCCTTCCCTCAACTTCTATTGAGTTTCTTGGAATTACCATAGATTCAGCCGTTATGGAGATTAGACTGCCATCACACAAAATACAGAAAATTAGATTGTTCTTGAGTTGATGAGTTGATCTCATCCTTTTTATTAAAGAGAAAGGTTCTTCTTAAGGAAGCTTAGTCGTTACTGGGTCTTTTTGTGTTTGCAGCTAGAATTATTCCCATGGCCAGAGTATTTTCTCGTAGGTTTTCCCTGGCTATCAAAGGCCTTAAGAACCCATATTCCCATATTTGTATCTCCAAAAGTATGAAGGAGGACCTTAAAATTTGGGACACCTTTCTGTGTAACTTTAATGGTTCCACGGTGTGGCAGCACGAATTTATCGATAACAACCAGCTAGAGTTCTTTACGGATGCGGCTGGGTCTTCGGGCTTTGGATCATTTATGAATGGTCATTGGTGCGCTAGTAAATGGCATGAAGAATGCTTGCAGAAGGACGTTCTTCAGAACCTCGTCCTTCTGGAACTATTCCCAGTCATAGTTTCTATGGTAATTTGGAGAGATACCTTCATGAACCGAAGGATCCTGGTTCACACAGTTAACAAAGGTGTTTTCTTTCCTGTTAATACATTATCCTCTAAATCTGAACCTGTGGTAAATCTGCTGCGCTTTCTTGTCTTGCACTGCATGCGTTTTAATATTTGGTTAATGGCTGAACACATAGCAGGTGTATGTAATAACATTGCTGACGATTTATCTCGTTCTCAGTTCGAGAAGTTTCGGGAATTGGCCCCAGCAGCAGATCAGCATGGTTCTCCTTGCCCAGACTTCCTCTGGGGCTTAATTTGGAGTTGATACTATCCAACCTCAGAGAATCAAAGAAAACGTGGTCAGATTATAGACTTTTGTGGTCCAGATGGTGTGCCTTTTGTCAAGATTTAGGTTTGGATGAATTGAACGTGACCTCTTACGTCTCTTTGTCATTTACATCTTCACTAATACAGTCTCACCTCAGCCCAGCTTCTATAAGCAAGATTTTAGCGGGTGTCTAATTTTTTCTAAAATTTGCAGGTTTACCATCTCTAACTTCTTTCTTTCAGGTTAACCAAGTTCTTAAGGGTTTCAGGAGGTCAAATCCTTCACAGGATAATAAGCACCCCATTTTGGTCACATTGTTGTTGGATCTTCTCAAGATTTTGCAAGAAATATGTTCATCGGAGTTTGAGCTCCTTCTTTTCATAGCTGCGTTCACTATTTTTATACTGCGTTCACTTTTTATACTGCGTTCACTATAGCCGTTTTTGGAGCCCTTAGGATTGGAGAATTTACTGCCATGAATAGGCAGTCTTTCTCTTTTTTAAGTTTTTCTCATGTTTCATTGAATCAAGAGTCCATTAACCTCTTCATTTGTAGGTCTAAGTCCCTGCCGTTAGGTAATGGTCAATGGTTTTCTTTGGCAAGTTCTACGATTCCGGCAATTTGTCTGGTTCTACATGTCTCTAGGTATTTGTCAGTCAGGCCTAGTTCTGACGGTTCATTTTTTATTCACCAAGACCTGTCCTCCTTGACCAGGTACCAATTCTCAGCTGTTCTGGCCTCATGCTTAAAACGCTTAAACCTTTCAGGTTTTTGTTTTTCTTCCCATTCATTCAGGATTGGGGCGGCCACTACAGCTGAATTTTTGGGTTTCCCGGAAGAGAAGTTGATGAAGATAGGTTGTTGAGGGAGTGACAGGTATAAATTATATGTCTGCCCAGATTTGTAGATTTCTCCCCTTTTTCACATCCATGCTACCTGTGCCCATATGTGGGGGGCTGTACATATTTCCCATGGCTGTTTGGCGCGTGTGTGGTTTGTGCACACTGCTGCTGGCGTTTGCTCTGCTCCACCCGTGTAGTGAAGGTTCCGGTTTGTGGCTGCCCCGTACATGGCCCCCTCCCTCCTTGTGGATGTGCGGGGGGTGTGCCCCTGAATGTGGGAGGAGACTGTCCATGCTGCAGCTCTGATTGGAGCTGTGCCTGAGGCTGGCGCAGCCCTCCTTGCTCGGTGGTGGTGCCGTGCGTATGTATTACTTCCCCCTGTGTGGCTGTTGCTGCTTCTGCCCACACCTGCCCTCACTGCATCTTCTATTGTCCATCCCTGGCCTGCGTGAGATGACGTCCCATACCAGATGCGCCGTCTACTGCGCATGTGCGGGCGTTGTCTTGCAGCTATTTGAGGAGGAAATTATTTTTTTCCCTCATTAGCTGCTATCTTTGACAACAACGCTATCCTGCATACAGCACTGTTTTGCTGCTCGGACCCTTGAAGGTTGGTTCACCTTTGTACTATCATATACATATTTATTTTTCCTGCGATGCATTGTTGCACCCTGACTATAACTAGTAGTTACCCCTTGACCTTATGCTTGCCTAATTTAAGATTGATTATCAATTCTTGATTACTATACTATATTTATAATACCATTTATACTAGTTACTAACTATATACTTTTATCTAAATTACTCTTTTATTATGCTTGCAATTATTCTTATCAACAGTTAAATTCAATTGTTCTCTGTTGTGAACATCAACGTATTAGGTGACCCTATGCCTGCAGGCATTTGACTTTTTGAATATATTTATCTTGTTTCAAGGTCCTTGCTCCCCTCTAGGGGTTCTGGTCACTACCATCGCACAGCAGCACTTTCTGGGTCTCTAGTTTGGTTGTATTAGCGGGGGGCTCTTCCCACTCATAGGTTGACATCAATGTTCACCCAGTCCTTTTTGGAGGATCGATACACCCCCAGATCTGTATTTACCCAGATCACCATGTACCAGCGCACGTGCTTCCATGCTTGATTGCATATTTGGCAGTTTCCAATTTCCCTTTTGTTTTTATTTTATCCAATTGACTGGTATGTGTGTTTTTACTCGGCCTCAACGATGCTCATTCCTGTCTATTATGAACATGAATTTTATGTGTGAGTTTGTCTCATTGTAGAATATCAATACAGCAATGCTTCCTCATATGCACTCTACAGAGGTCCAGAAACATGTTGGGATCAGTATTGAAGGATCTGCCTTATTAGATTCACATCTGCTCTATGATTTTGTCTATGCTGTTAACGTAAAATCTTTTTTGGTGCTGCGTGCACCCACATTTTTATAATAATACATTTCAATCTTTTTCATCAATTGTTGATCAGTTGCCTTAAAAGTCCATTAATTGTCAAGTAAAGTGCTGGAGAGTGAGATCAATTGTCAAATAAAGTGCTGGAGAGAGAGAGAGAAATCAGTTGCCTTAAAAGTCCCTTAGTATTCTTTGGGGGGTACTTTCTTTATAATATTGTCCAATTTGGGATGTTGGCAACATATGGGTCTTTTTGGGTGGATCACTATAAATTACTTGACAATTGATCTCACTCTCCAGGACCAGCTAACACTGATAGATAGGCCTCACACTGGAATGCGGGCACCTATGGTGCAGCAAAAAGTAGGTAGTCCCAGTGCTAGCTGTCCACATGGCTACTGAGCCCAGTACCACATCTTCAGGCCCTGCCAGCCCACCTGGCTGCAGCTGCCTCTCTCCACTGCCCGTGACACCACAGTCCACTTCACTGGCTCTGCACCCATCCCAGACTGCAATCTCCCAGTCCTCTCAGACGTGCCTCCCAGTCCTCCCGACTGTGTGTCACTCACCAGCCCTCTTGGCTGCGACCTGTTGTTCCTCCCTGGAGACTTGCCTGGCAGTGCTCTCTCCTTCTGCCCTCTCCTTGCTTCCGTGCCTCCTGTTCAGGACACCTCCACATGTTCTTAAAAGGTCCCATCCGCACACGAGCCCAGGCCCAAGGTCACCCCCCCCCCCCCCAGACTGGGGGGGCTCCCTCCAAGGCCACAACAGCCTAGCACTCAATCTCCAGCTTCCACCCCGAACAACTCCTCCCCAGCTGGGCTGACCCTGGGTATTTAAGGAGGCCTGTCCCAAGTTGGGGATTGGCCAGGGCTCCCCAGAAAACCCCAGGCAGCTCCGCCTCTCCTCTCCTCCTTCCCTTCCAGAAGATGCTATAATATTTAGCAAAGAAGTGGGAGGTCTTGATGTTGCCTGTGAGTCACCAGCAGTGCCTGAGTCACTCAACCCTGACCCAGAAGAAAAACTCACAGGCTTGGCTGTCAGCCAACCCTGACAATTTACCTACACTAGCAAAAAAATGCTATCTCTCTCTAGCACACTAACTAAAGGAGGCTACATTCACTAATATATACCTCTTGAAAATTGGCCCAATCTAGATCAAACCCTTAACAACAACACTGAAGAATCGTTGCTCCAGGTAAGTCCACGCTATCCACACCCCACAAACCTGCCAGGAGGGTGCTCACCCAGCTTGCAAACTGCACTGAAAAACAACAGAGATTCTGGATGGCCACACTCCAACAGATCTGCTTTATTGATATGATAAAATTGCAACTTGCATGTAGTGGGGGAACAAGAGCAAGGTTGACATGTTTTGCGCGTTTGCGCTTATTCATGACCTTATTCATGGAGGTCATGACTAAGCACTAACGCACAAAACATGTCAACCTTGTTCCCCCACTACATGGGATTCTGCCTGTTGGAATTTTAGCATATCAATAAAGAGGATCTGCTGGAGTGTGGCCGTCCGGGATCTCTATTGTTTATTATATCAAATCCTTATACAAGCTAATCAATACCAATCCTGTTATCCATTACCTTCTGTGGCACTGTTTCTCAGGCTTAGTCCACACTGTTAGATCTAGTCTTCATAGGGTTCAGTAAATCTTTTTGTGGAACGCCACCTAAATTCATTGGTATGTGAAGTGTTTTAAATGCATTGGAAATAACTTACAAGGTGTACAAATTCAGAAGCAATCCTTCAGATGAAAAATAATTCTTTATTGAATAATTGTTAATGTTATGATGATCTCTTCTGATTAGTCAGTAAGGGAACTTTAATTCTAATGGTCATAAAAGAAATGAAATTTGCAGTGCCTGTGTTATGTGTTTTTCAGGTATGTGGTGAACAGTAATAGATCACTGTCATGAAAGTGGGTGGTTGAATAATGTGTTTTGCTAGAACAGACAAAATCAGTAGACAGGGCAATTTAGAAAATATCCCTAGCTTGCATTCAAAGAAATAATCTTTATTTCCTATAACTTTCCATATTTACAGCAAGACATATAAATTAGAATCCATAATATACAGAACAAAATAATACCAACAACCCAAGATCTTAGTATGTCACTCCTTGTTCATTTCACAATATTGGCTTAATATTTTTACTAAAAGTATCCAATCTTAGAGTGCCTATCTTTAACCACCTCAATACTGGACACTTTTATCCCCTTCCTGTCCAGACCAATTTTCAGATTTCATTGCTGTCGCATTTTGAATGACAAGAGAAGCCCAACATCCTTGAAGGCCCTGGAGCACAAGGACAATGGTAAAAAACCCACAAAAAAATGACCATGTTTTGTAAAGTAAACACCACAACATATTTTCTATGAGGCATAATGAGTCTTTTGAACATGTATTTTTTGCCACAAGTTTTTGGAAAATGTGGAAAGAAAATTAAAACTTAATTTTTTTTATACAACCTTGTCCATTTAGAAGATATTTCTAACACACAACATGAACTTAGAATTACACCCCAAAATACACTCTACTACTTCTCCCGGCTATCAGGATACCACATGTGTGAGACCTTTTCAATGTCTGGACTAATTATGTGTCTGACATTGCAACCTGTGTAACGCAAAACACTGTAGACAAAACAATGTACTGTAATGGTCGTCTTTGTACGAGTGGTCAGTGAAAATAGCATAGTGTAGCTTCATCTACAGCAGTTCCTGTTCCTAAAAGACAAGCAGGCCTAACCTACTGATATGTGGCTGCCCCCATAGCACAATGCTATGTTCATTGGTCAGGAAGTACAGGAGGCTAAACAAAGGGGTGTCTCACAGGAACGTAGCCAGTAGGACATGTAGATGAGTCAGTACTGGTGCCAGGCAGAGACATGGTCAGCAAACAGGCAAAGCATTGGTTCAGGCAGCAGACAGAGACCTGGTCAGAAACAGCCAAAGTAATCCCAGGCAACAGGCAGAGACATGGTCAGCACAGCCAAAGGATTGGTCCAGGCAGCAGGCAGGAGCATTGTCCATAAACAGTCCAGGGTAAGTACAGGCAGCAGGCAGAGACACAGTCAGCACAGCCAACGTCTTGGTTCAGGCCGCAGGCAGGAACATGGTCCAATAAAAGTCCTGGGTCAGTACAGGCAGCAGGCTGACATCCAGGCAGTAGGCAAGAACATTGTCACTAAACAGTCCAGGGTCAGTACAGGCAGCAGGCAGAGACATGGTCAGCACAGCCAAAGTATTGGTCCAGGCAGCAGTTAAGAACATGGTCCATAACCAGTCCAGGGTCAGTACAGGCAGCAGGCTGACATACAGGCAGCAGGCAGGAACAGTGTCGATAAACAGGCTAGGGTCAGTACAGGTAGAAGGCAGAGGCATGGTGGATAAGCAAGCCAGGGTCAGTTCAGGCAGCAGGCAGAGATATGGTCGATTAACAGGCCAGGGTCTGTTCAGGTGGCATTCAGAGTCATGGTTGATTAACAAGCCAGGATCAGTTTAGGTGGCAGGCAAAGGCATATTTAATTAACAGACCAGGGTCAGACGACAGCAGAAACATCAGGCTTAGGGCCTCGGTCAGGTAAGAGCTGACACAGAGGTATAGGCTTCTTCCTACCCAAAGGTCTTCAAAGCCTCCAGACCTTGATCCAGGAATTACAAAACCAACCACTTAGTTTTCTCCACTCAAAAATACTACTCTGGAACCCCTTACATACTGTATGTGAGACCCCTGTGTTATCTTGAGGTCAGTTCAGGTGAAAGGCAGAGGCATCTTCGATAAACAGGCCATGATTCATTCAGGATGCAGGCAGAGGCATGGTTTATAAACAGGGCAAGGTCTGGTTAGGCAAGGCAGAGGCATGGTTGATTAACAGGCCAGGGACAGTTCAGACGGCAAGCAGAGGCATGGTCAGTTAAGGCAGTAGGCAAATGATCAGCACAGTGGACATTAGAAATAGGGAAATGGCAGGCTGACAGAAATATCTTCACTATAGCTTCACTAATATCTTAGGAGGGACATTGAGGACAATGGAAATGTGTGTATTGCCTAAATCCCTCTCTGCTGCAATACACACAACTTTTTTTGGCATCTTTGGCTGGTTTCTATGAGTGGGAAATTCTCTGGGAAATGTTGCTCATGCACCCTGCTCACCGCATCAAAGCAAATGTTTTCTGACGGAGGGCCTTGCTGGTAGATAAGGGCAATATCCTCTTGAAATTGGAGAAATGGAGGTGGGTCTATCTGTGGATTTGTGATAGATGACATAGGAATTATAAATTGCCAAATAGAAAATTAAACATTTTAATGGAAACGTTTTTGTACTAGTAGAAAGACCACCTTCTGGTTGCTAAATAGGGCTGTATCATTTGGTCATTGTAATCCACACCTCCCATGAACTGATTGTAATCATGTATGCACTACGGCTTTTGAACTGGACCGTGCCTTCTGTGGATTTCCACTGAGGTCTCATTATGGATGAAGGATAGGACATCTTGCTTATTCTTCCACTTCAGGGCCAACACTTTTTCATTCCTCAAACTCACTGACTTCCCACTTTGTAGTCTTGTGGTCACCATCCTTCCTCGTCCAGGCCAGACCTCCCTGCTGCAGGGTGAATGGCGGCATGTGAACACAGCCCCTGCATTTACATCTGACAGGATGGCACACGGCGACAAGCCTAGACCGTGAGCACTGGAGAAGTAAGGACGCTATACAGCCACAATAGCCATGCGGGATATCGAACCCTATGGATCCTCGCTGCTGACTGGAACCACAGAGGATGAGAGCGACCTAGTCCATTGAGAGCGTGACTGGTATACCAGTCACAGTCTCAATGTGTACCAGGATATGACTGCAATTAGCCACTGTGTTCATGTATGCTTTGGAAATCGGCTGTGCTACGATACAGGTGCCTGTCTGTCGCTTTGTTGCAAGCTGCTTTGCTAACACTGAATTTAGTCAATGACTGTGCTCTAACTGCCTATTTGTTGCTTTATGCTTTCTGGCCTCTACCAATCATTCCCTGTGACAAGCCAGGGGAGGACTCCATCATCATTTTACCCCACACATTGGATTTATAATTATATGCCAGTGACAACTGGGACTTGGTGATAACTTTTCAATATAGGTCATTGTTATGCTTGGCTTTCCTACTATGAGAAGGTTTGTGATTGACTGCATCCGTGTTAAAAGAAACTAGCCATTTTTTAGGCATATTCGGTGTCTTTTGTTGGAATGCAGCTTTGTAGATAATACCATTATTTTTCTATCCAATTCATGCTCGAGCTGGCAGAGATTTGCATACACTGTGGATGTTTTTTATCCTGGTTGACTGATGTCGTTTTCTAAGCAGCATGTTGTCGTTTACCCACTGTCTATGCAAATTAGACATGTGCACACTGAAATATTTTGTTTCAGAATTTCGTTTTCGTCCGAAAAATACATTTATTTAGTTACTCCCGAAATTCGTTTTTATTTATTTAGTTTCGTTAAAAAATGCATTCGTCCGAAAATCCGAAATAATTAAGGTTGAATTTGTCATTGAAGGCTTATGGTGTCTGTCGAATGCTCTAAGAAAATTCGACGGAGCAGCTAAACTATACGACGATTCGTACATTTCCGGTTGAACTAACACTAAGGAAGTGAGGGAAAATCTCCTGCAATGACATAACGCTGTTAGATGTTCTAGTTATGTATAAAAAGTATATATAAAGCAAGCACTTTTTTTCCCATTTTGGCCAAATTATGATTTTTTTTTTCCCCATCTGTGTCCCACGGGTTGCAGGAAAAAAATAGCTTGTTTCCCACATTAACACAGTGTTGATGGGGGAATCCCTGCTGCAGAGCCATTGTATTCTCTCAGTGGAGGGTGGGAAAACCGCCCCTGCCAGGAGAGCACAGTAATTATTGCTAGTGGCTACAAGAGCTGCTAGCGATAATTGTATGTAAAATCTGACAGGCTGGTTGTACTCAAGTTGATCGATCAATTAACTTGGGTACATTTAGCCTGCCCATACATAGTTTGAATCTCAATCAGTCTCTGCTAAACAGACCGATATTTACACCATCTATGGCTGGCCTTATCTGCACTCTAGCTACAATCTTCACACGGGCCGATACAGTTTTTCTCAGCAGGGGATCTGTCTGTGGATCCCTTGCTGAGCAGAGTGGGCAACTGACAGGTCTGTGTACACTCATGCTGTCCGTTTACACCCAACCACCCTCTGATCTGGCTAGACGGAGGGGAATGGAGGTTTTCCATCTTTTCTTTTTGCCAGATCAGATCAGAGGCAGGTGGGTGTAAACGGACAAATTTCCATTTAAATCTGCCGCTTCATAGAAAACAATTGGTGGTCGATCAGGTTGCCTCAAAAACAGACAGGAGGACTGATCGGACCACTCACGTGAAAGGGACCTGAAAAGCAATCCACATGTATTGATTTTCAGAGCATTGGCTAGTTTAGTGAACCTGGACTAACAACAATCACTGTATTTCTACCCATATTGCTGTCCTTATAACATGGTGACATAAGCTGACATCTATTCTGCACATGTGTAATGTTACTTTCGTTTTCACTCTGCTAAAAGGACAGCAATAGGTCTGGTAATACAGTGATAGATATTAGGCGAACACAGGCTGTGCACTAAACATGTCTTCTAGCATCTTCAGGGAAACACTTTTTTTTTCACTTACCTGGATCTCTGCTGCAGCTTCTCTTCAGAGGAATTCTGTCCCTCCCACCAACACAAGAAGCACGAGGCTCTTCAGTGATGGACAGTTCATCCTGTGTACCTATTGGCTAAGGAGGCAGCAGGAGGCGGAGCAGCCTGCCTCTTGCTGCCACCTCAGCCAATGAGCAACTGAGAGACTGTTAAGTCCCTCCCTTATACCATCTCCCGAGTTCCAGCCCTGCTAGCTTACTATGCTTAGCCTACAGCCGCGTCTCTCCTGCAGGCAGCAGCTCTGCACTATTTCTCCTCCCGCTCCTCTCTCCTGCATACTTCCTGGTTGCCGCCGGGCCCCTCCAGACACTCGGGCCCAGTACATATGTATCGGCTGTACCCCCCTGATGGCGGCCCTGGACACAGATCGCTATTGTCAGCGTCATGTCGAATCTCCTATCTATATCGAACTGTTGCAGCGAAACGAAAATAAAGCATTTGTTTATGTCAGATCTTTTGGTTTTCAGATTCTGCACATTCGTTATCGTTTGTTAAAACGATAACGAAAATACCTGAAATTCGGACGAAAATGCATTCGGATGAAAACGAATGCACATGTCTAATGCAAATATATGATGTCCAGACATCTCTGTGGTCATTGTTTTTAATACTATGTATAGGGTGGGCATTTAGGTGGATTTTAAGGTACTGATACATTTATATCACACTATTTGCAAGTATGCGGTTGTCCTTTTGACATTTTAAATGATTACAATGAACATTTTTTTTGTTTGTGATTAAGCCACAGCTGTCATTTATGTAACCACTTTTTATTCCCCTCAACTGGAACATGGGACCCCCTTTTTTTGTGCATCCTTTCCTCTTCTGATATGGTTACTGACCCACTGCTATTCATGAGTTGCTACGTAGTCTCTGAATCTGACAGTAAGAGCTCCCTGCTTCTCTAATCTGTCATGTTAAGTATTTGAAATAACTGTATACTGTAGGAAAAAAATATATATATAAGAACTGCCCTCTATATTTTCTACCCCCACTGCGCCAAAAAAAATGTTTTAATTAATTATTAGCTAAACCAGTGAAGGAGTAAATGATAATAAATAATTAAGTGAAGAAATCAGACAGCTGCTACTTGTGTATATATAAAAATGTAAAACCTGCAATTCCACCTAAAAATAAATAAACTATAAATAGGATAAATTAGTAGCGCTAGTGTAAATTAATAATATACAAATTTTAAAGTATATAAAAAAGTGCTATATAAATAACCATAAATGTCATTCAATGGAAACAATGCATATAATTCACCCGGTGACAAGTGAAAAAAGTTTATATATGTTATAGTCCAAACTGTAAAAAAAATTTGGTTTTAGATGATTCCAAATGTGTCTTCAAAAAAACTTCAAATTTGAATCTTCAAAGAAACTTGAATCTGCCACCACACCACGTGTTTGTGATCCCACTCCCTCACCAGCTCACAATGCCTCACACTCTCGTGTTTGGCGGCAGTGTGTTTTACCCACTCCCGGGGTTAATAGTGATCAGCCACTTGATTCTCTTGTTTATATCTCAATGTGATCCCATATGTAAAACAATAAATTAGTGCTCCACATAGTATAAAAAAGTATAACAAATTTATTCACTCACACAAACACCTCCAATGGTAAAACTCACATTTCACCAGCGAAATCTCTCACTGACTTCTAAGTGTCAACTTCTGGCAGTGGTGTAGCTTCTAAAAAGGGTGGTGTCTCACGTAAATACAGTTTCACTTGTTCTGTAGCCACATCCCCGACATGTTTCGTCGTGTAGACTTAGTCATGGGGTTTGGCTACACAGCCCATCTGTCTGAAATGCTAATCACATGTGCGCCTGAAATGCGCACATGTGTTGCGGTATGCGCGCGCATATGCGCACATGCCCGTGCATAGTTTAATATACCGGCGTTAATACTATCAACAAGTGCACATTTCTGTTGATCTAAAAATTCCCATTAGCGGCTCATTGGCGCATAAATCTTGCACAAATGATAAGATGTGTTGTAATGAAGCTGGGTATTACCTTCTCTATATTAATATACATCCGGCGCATCATATTGTTCACAGTGTCCTGTGAACCAGGAATGCTTCTGAGGCGCCTAACGCTGTGTGTGCGCCCGCGCACTGTGTTTATTGTTGCGTGCGCGCAGTAACATTGGGCTCACCGGGGGTAAGGTAAGATACTTGCGTGTGTTAGTTGTAATGCGCACGCGCGTGCGCGATATAGCTGCGCACCGGCGCATACTTCGTGTCCCCATAGCCGCCATACACTTGGTGGAAGTGCCTCTAAGTTATATGCGCGAATGGAAAAAAATTATTCAAAACTTTAATAAATATAGGAGAATTAACTTAATAGTCCCTCCACATTGTTAATGAGTGTCTATAAGATGTTCCCAATATATTCAATAAGCTAAAAGCATATATATATATATATATATATGTACAGGTTAAAACATCATTGTTTAGCAAACATAAAAGAGTTGTAAAAAAACAATATTGTTTCAATAAAGATAAAATCAATGTATCCCTGTATTCAATAATTAATAAAATCTAAGTATTTCCATATAAATATTAATTAATGTGGAATTTAACAATTAATTAAAACAAATGAAAATAAAGGTATTCGCGCTTAGGAATATAAGAACTGCTGCCCCCCTAAGGGAACTACACCTAAATGTAGCAGGGATAAATTAGAATAGATAAAAGGGGTGTTGGCGCTGTTCAGAGTAAAAGATGTATAAATATATATATATATAGGTGATAAAACCTAAAAACTTCGGTGAATATAAAACGTGAATAACAATTCCGTGAAATAAAAGTACGTGAGAGAAGGTGCTTATAAAAAATAGAGTGAGATAAAACGCACATTGGTTTAGGGGTGTCCCAAACAACAACAACTCAGGATAAAATAAAATAAAATAAAAAGCACATGGGTTTAGAGGTGTCCCAAACAGCTCAATATGTACAGTGAACCTGAGTATTGACAAGTGTTTATAAAAATGGCATCTATTAAAAATAATGCTTATAAACAAAGTGCATGTGCATACATATAATCTTTGCAACAAAGTGCATGTGCATACATATAATCTTTGCAACAAAAGAAAATAAAAGGGCTCAGATTAAAATCAATTAAGTATGCTACCACTATAAGAAAGTGGATGGCAAGATAGAACATAGGAGTGTGGAAATAAAGATCCAATAAATTCTCGTATTGCTGGGTACTATTATGTGGAGTGGATAAAAGTCAGTAAATCTATATTGGTCATATATACACTACTTCACATCACCCAAAATATCATAAAGTCCACCATATAGTGTATATGGGACAGTGTAGAAAAAAAGTCTGTGGTTGAATGCAGTATATAAATTCCAATCTGATGAGAAAAACATATATATGTGTGATTGGTCTCGATGGGTTATCCTGTATCAGCAGCTGTGGGGGTCCCGTACTCCCCTCCTTCCGATCGTGCCCCTAATGTGTTTGCACTCACCGGAGTGCCCAACCCCTGCAGGGGTAGTGGGCATAAAAGTGGAGTTCCAGTTGTCCTTGTTTGATCGTCCTCCGTCCGTGGGGGGTTACTGTCAGCTGGACCTTTATTCCTCCGTGTTGTGCTTGTTCAGGGCAGATAGGAAAAGATATGGGGAAGGGGTGTATTCATAGCGTGACTCCGTTTTTTTAAAAAAGTACTAATTTATTTAAAGGGTATTTAAAAGCGATCAAATACATAAAGGGGGTTATCCACCAAGTGGATTAACCTAAAAAAACACAAAAGGGCTAGTAGGCCCATGCAGGAAGTAAGGCCGGCGTGTCACCACCGCTAAACCGGGACTATAGCGTGCGTTCCACGGCCGTGGTAAGCTAAAAACCGGAAGCGGCAGTGGGCCGGAAGTGACGTGTTGCGTACCAAGTTAGACCCGCCTTACGCGTTTCGTCATAGGACGTCGTCTGAGGCTCGGCCATCTTGGTACACCACACGTCTGATATACAAAAGGTGTAGCCGTGCCGGCCAATCAGAGGGGATGGTGCAGCAGGGGTGACGCCCCTAGGGAAAGTAATTAACCATACCACGGGAACAGATAATGGGCATACACACTACCCTCCCCCCTCTAGTGGCTAAAAGGGAGAATGACATGGTGCGGCAACTAATATTGACATTGTAAATACATACATAGGAAAAAAAAAGTACACAGAGAGCCCTAATGGGAGAGGGAAAAAACCTCGTGATCCGGCTCATCAGAGAATATGCAAAAGGACGATTAGTGATTATTAGGAGTGCCAGTGAGAGGAAGAAAGGCTAAATGAATAAGAATAAATATATAAAAAATATATATTGTGCAATATATGGAAAGGTTGGAATATTAAAAGTGATAAATCCATGGGTGCTGGACGAAAGTGAGTGAACACATATAGAAAGCTGTAACTCATATGGATAATAGTGCGATTATCTTGAAGACACAGGAAGTAAGAGTTATAAGATGTAATGGGAAAGACACACCAAAATATGATATAGATAGCGAACAGGTGTTCACTAGGGATGAGCCGAACACCCCCGGGTTCGGTTCGAACCAGAACCTTCGAACGGACCGAAAGTTCGCGCGAATTTTCGAACCCTATACGTTATAATGGACGCGAACGTTCGAAATCAAAAGTGCTAATTACAACGGCCAATATGCATGTTAATGTCATAAAACAGGTTTGGGGACCCGGGTCCTGCCCCAGGGGACATATATCAATGCAAAAAGAACTTTTAAAAACTAACGTTTTTTCGGGAGCAGTCATTTTAATGATGCATAAAGTGAAAAAAAAAAAGTGAAATTTTCCTTTAAATATGGTACCTGGGGGGTGTCTAAAGTATGCCTGTGAAGTGGCATGTGTTTCCCGTGTTTAGAACTGTCCTTGCACAAAATGACATTTGTAAAGGAAAAAAAGAAGCCATTTAAAACCACTTGCGGCTTTAGGTTTGATCTTAAGTAGAATCTGAACAGGTACATTATGAAGTGTAGCTCCATCCCAAAAAAATCTATTTTTAAGCTTTTTGGAGAACATAGGGAGGGGTTATCACCCCTGTAACATTTGCTGTCTTTGCACATGTGTTCAGAACATGTCACCTCACTTTCCGTCCCAATGACAAATGTTTTTGGAAAAGTGGGGTTTTAATTGAAACAAGGATTGGTGATAAAGTATCAGTAGAGAGGAGATACCTTTTTCCCAAATTAAATCTAACAGGATAGAATTTCCCTTCCTAGGGGTAGATTTCCTCTCACTTCCTGTTTTCTCTTTCCATTTGCAAGTAGGAGTCGTTTGTAAGTTGGATGTTTGAAAGTAGGGGCCTGGCGTATATACTCTGCAGAAATTTGCCCTATTAGATGTTGGTGTAGCCACAAGACTGGTGGGCACAGGAATGGGCCCTGCTGTGAGTTAATAGATCAAGATTTGTAATTGCATGCACCTCTTGAACAGGGCAGAAAAATTGGGGGTGGTGGTGGTGGTGGTGGACGGTTTTGCCACAAGACTGTAAGCTCTCACAGTTACTCTTGGTGGGCGCAGGAATGAGCCCTGCTGTGAGTTATTAGATCAAGATTTGTAATTGCAAGCACCTGATGAACAGGGCAGAAAAATTGGGCCTTTGGCGGTGGTGGTGGACGGTGTTGCCACAAGACTGTAGGCCCTCATAGTTACTCTTGGTGGGCGCAGGAATGGGCCCTGCTGTGAGTTATTAGATCAAGATTTGTAATTGCAAGCACCTGATGAACAGGGCAGAAAAATTGGGCCTTTGGCGGTGGTGGTGGACGGTGTTGCCACAAGACTGCAGGCCCTCATAGTTACTCTTGGTGGGCGCAGGAATGGGCCCTGCTGTGAACTATTAGATCAAGATTTGTAATTACCCGCCCCTGTTAAACAGGGGCTGAAAAATTGTGCCTTAGGCACTGGTGCTGGTGCCACAACACTGCAACCCGGCCCTCACAGATACTGTACTTGGAGCACAGCAGTCACACGTGTTGCGAAGCATTTTTTTAAAAAATTGTAAGTACACGCCCCTGTTAAACAGGGGCTGAAAAATTGTGCCTTAGGCACTGGTGCTGGTGCCACAACACTGCAACCCGGCCCTTTACAGATACTGTACTTGGAGCACAGCAGTCACACGTGTTGCGAAGCATTTTTTTTAAAAAATTGTAAGTACACGCCCCTGTTAAACAGGGGCTGAAAAATTGTGCCTTAGGCACTGGTGCTGGTGCCACAACACTGCAACCCGGCCCTCACAGATACTGTACTTGGAGCACAGCAGTCACACGTGTTGCGAAGCATTTTTTTTAAAAAATTGTAAGTACACGCCCCTGTTAAACAGGGGCTGAAAAATTGTGCCTTAGGCACTGGTGCTGGTGCCACAACACTGCAACACGGCCCTCACAGAGACTGTACTTGGAGCACAGCAGTCACACGTGTTGCGAAGCATTTTTTTTAAAAAATTGTAAGTACACGCCCCTGTTAAACAGGGGCTGAAAAATTGTGCCTTAGGCACTGGTGCTGGTGCCACAACACTGCAACACGGCCCTCACAGAGACTGTACTTGGAGCACAGCAGTCACACGTGTTGCGAAGCATTTTTTTAAAAAATTGTAAGTACACGCCCCTGTTAAACAGGGGCTGAAAAATTGTGCCTTAGGCACTGGTGCTGGTGCCACAACACTGCAACACGGCCCTCACAGAGACTGTACTTGGAGCACAGCAGTCACACGTGTTGCGAAGCATTTTTTTTAAAAAATTGTAAGTACACGCCCCTGTTAAACAGGGGCTGAAAAATTGTGCCTTAGGCACTGGTGCTGGTGCCACAACACTGCAACACGGCCCTCACAGAGACTGTACTTGGAGCACAGCAGTCACACGTGTTGCGAAGCATTTTTTTAAAAAATTGTAAGTACACGCCCCTGTTAAACAGGGGCTGAAAAATTGTGCCTTAGGCACTGGTGTGGTGGCATGGATCATTGAGGAGGAGGAAGAGGATAGTCAGTGAACATAAGAGGACAGTCACTCAGCATCAGCATAGGCAGTCTTGAAGGGATGTGACATTAAAAATTATTCGGTTATATCCGCCTCAGGTGCCTGGTAGCTGGTGGTGATCCAAGACTGATTCATTTTGATGAATGTCAGTCGATCAACCGAGGCGGTGGACAGGCGCACCCTATGATCAGTCACAAATCCTCCAGCAGCACTGAATGTGCGTTCGGAAAGAACGCTGGAGGCAGGACAGGCCAGTAGCTCAATTGCATACTGTGCAAGCTCTGGCCAGTGATCCATCCTCAGGACCCAGTAAGCCAGAGGATTTTCGGTGGGAAAGGTGTCCAAGTCTGACCTTGCCCCAAGGTATTCCTGCACCATGTATATCAGACGCTGGCGATGGTTGCTGGAACCGATCATACCTTGGGGCTGCGGACTAAAAAATTGTCTGAACGCATCGGTCAGACGTCCACCTTCCCCACCGCTCCTTCTGCCACTGACCGAAGCCTCAGCAACTCGTCGCCCAGGACCAGGAGTTTGTAGCCTCCCAGTTTCTGGGAACGCGTTGCACAGACCTTTCTGCAAGGCCTCCCTGAGATGTCTCATCCTCTGCTCCCTCTGCGACGGCAAGATAAGGTCCGCAACCTTACCCTTGTACCGCGGATCAAGGAGAGTGGCCAGCCAGTAATGGTCCCTCTCCTTGATCCGAAGAACACGAGGATCCTTCCGCAGGCTTTGCAGGATCAGGGAGGCCATGCAGCGTAGGTTAGCTGAGGCATTCGGTCCGGAGTCTTCTGGGTCACTGAGGATGACATGATCGCCAGCCACCTCCTCCCAGCCACGTACAAGTCCACTGGCTTGTTGGGACTGTACATCATCCCTAAAAGACTGCTGCTGCTGATGCTGAGTGCCAGGCTCCACCTCCATGCTCACACAATCCTCCTCCTCCTCCTCCTCCTCCTCCTCCTCATCCTCTTCCTGTGTGATGGGTGGGACAGAAGGAACACTGTCCGGATAAAGGGGGCCTTGAGAGGCAAGGAAGTCCTCCTCTTCCTGCCTCTGTTCTGCCTCAAGTGCCCTGTCCATTATCCCACGCAGCGTATGCTCCAACAGGTGGACAAGAGGGACAGTGTCACTGATGCATGCACTGTCACTGCTCACCATCCTCGTGGCCTCCTCAAATGGTGAGAGGACAGTGCATGCATCCCTGATCATGCTCCACTGACGTGGGGAAAAAAAACCAAGCTCCCCTGACCCTGTCCTGGTGCCGTAGTCGCAAAGGTACTCATTGATGGCCCTCTGCTGCGTGTGCAGTCGCTGCAGCATGGCCAACGTTGAGTTCCACCTGGTGGGCATGTCAGATATTAGGCGGTTCTTGGGCAGGTTCAGCTCCTTTTGCAGCTCAGTCAGCCGAGCACTGGCATTATAAGATCGGCGGAAATGCACACAGACTTTCCTGGCCTGCCTCAGGACATCCTGTAAGCCTGGGAACCTGCCCAAGAACCGCTGCACCACCAGGTTGAGGACGTGAGCCATGCAGGGCACATGGGTGAGCTGCCCCTGTCGCAGGGCGGAGAGGAGGTTGGTGCCATTGTCAGAAACGACCATTCCTGGCTTAAGCTGACGTGGCGTCAACCACCTCTCGGCCTGCCCCTGCAGAGCTGCCAGAACCTCTGGCCCAGTGTGGCTCCTGTCCCCCAAACACACCAGCGCAAGCACGGCATGGCATCTTTTTGCCTGCGTACTTGCGTAGCCCCTTGTACGCCTACGGAGCACCGCTGGTTCCAAGGACAGAGCACTGGAGGAAGAAGAAGAGGAGGGGGTGGAGGAGAGAGGTGTGTCACAACCAGTAGCAGTAGTCGCGTTTTGGAGGCGTGGTGGCGGAACAACCTCCAACACTACTGCACCTTGTCCTGCATCCCTCCCAGCTGCCAATAGAGTGACCCAATGGGCCGTGAAAGAAAGGTACCGTCCCTGTCCATGCCTGCTGGACCATGAGTCAGCGGTAATATGCACCTTACCGCTGACCGCCCTGTCCAGCGAGGCATGGACATTGCCCTCCACATGCCGGTAGAGAGACGGAATCGCCTTCCGCGAGAAAAAGTGGCGTTTGGGAACCTGCCACTGAGGAACCGCACATTGAACAAACTCACGGAAGGGGGCCGAGTCTACCAACTGAAAAGGCAGCAGTTGAAGTGCTAGCAATTTAGCAAGGCTAGCATTCAACCGCTGGGCATGTGGATGGCTGGGAGTGTACTTCTTTCTACGGTCCAGCAGCTGGGGCAGGGAAATTTGCCTGCTGCATTCGGACGTCGGTGTACTGCAAGTACTTGGTTGTGACACACCGAATTCTACACCTTCAGTCCTCTCAGAGCAGCTTTCAGAGAGGACTGAAGGTGTAGTGGGGATGGAGATCCCAGCTGAGGAGGAGCAAGGAGAGGTCCGCTTAGTTCTTTGGTGTGGGTCTTTTATGTGTGCCTGCCAACGAGCTGCATGGCAGGTCGCCATATGTCTGGTCATGCTTGTCGTGCCCAAGCGGCTGATGTTTTGGCCACGCGAGATACGCTTGAGACAAATATTGCAAATAGCAGTGGTGCGATCTGCTGCACTCATCTCAAAAAAGGCCCACACCAAAGAACTTTTCTGATAACGTGCAGAGGCAGCGCCCTGCACAGGCGGAGCTCTGCGGTGTTGTACAGTTGCTGTGCTGGCCTCTACCTGGCCTCCAGGGGGCATCCTGCCTCGTTGGACATGTGACGCCGCATCCTCCTCCTCCTCGTCCTCCTCCTCATCCTCTCTCCCTTGAGGCACCCACGTGGAGTCAGTGACCTCATCATCCCCTCCCTCTTCACCACTAGAGCAAACCTGGCAGTAAGCTGCAGCTGGTGGAACTGTACTGCCAGATTCCTCAAGCTGGGTATCGTCATCCGAGCCTTCGAATCGTTGGGCATCCTCCTGGAGCATGTACCCAACACTGTGCTCAAAGAGTTCGGGGGACTCCTCAGGAGGACATGGTGGGTCTAGGGAAGGGGTGGCTGATGATGCTCTGTCAGTACCCTGAGCCTGGGTGAGAGAGGATGAGGAGGATGAGGAGGGCTTGGTCATCCATTCTACCAAGCCTTCAGCATGATGCGGCTCCACATGTCCGGCTGCCGAAAACAAAGACGCGCGTGTCCCATGGCCACGTGCTGATGACGATGCACGACCACGTCCACGGCCACGTCCACTAGAAACAGAGCCTGCCTGCCCTGTGTTCTTGGCTCTGCACGCTCTGCCTCCCCTTGGCGGTCTTCCAGCCATTGTAGTCGGTAGTCCTGTGGGTGCTGCTGAGAAGAAAATATAGGAGCTCTGTGTGATGCCACTAACACACTAGAAGTCCTATGGGTGCTTCTGCAAAGAAAATAGAGGAGCTCTGTGTGATGCCACTAACACACTAGAAGTCCTGTGGGTGCTTATGCAAAGAAAATAGAGGAGCTCTGTGTGATGCCACTAACACACTAGAAGTCCTGTGGGTGCTTCTGCAAAGAAAATAGAGGAGCTCTGTGTGATGCCACTAACACACTAGAAGTCCTGTGGGTGCTGCTGAGAAGAATATATAGGAGCTCTGTGTGATGCCACTAACACACTAGAAGTCCTATGGGTGCTTCTGCAAAGAAAATAGAGGAGCTCTGTGTGATGCCACTAACACACTAGAAGTCCTGTGGGTGCTTATGCAAAGAAAATAGAGGAGCTCTGTGTGATGCCACTAACACACTAGAAGTCCTGTGGGTGCTTCTGCAAAGAAAATAGAGGAGCTCTGTGTGATGCCACTAACACACTAGAAGTCCTGTGGGTGCTGCTGAGAAGAATATATAGGAGCTCTGTGTGATGCCACTAACACACTAGAAGTCCTATGGGTGCTTCTGCAAAGAAAATAGAGGAGCTCTGTGTGATGCCACTAACACACTAGAAGTCCTGTGGGTGCTTATGCAAAGAAAATAGAGGAGCTCTGTGTGATGCCACTAACACACTAGAAGTCCTGTGGGTGCTTCTGCAAAGAAAATAGAGGAGCTCTGTGTGATGCCACTAACACACTAGAAGTCCTGTGGGTGCTGCTGAGAAGAATATATAGGAGCTCTGTGTGATGCCACTAACACACTAGAAGTCCTATGGGTGCTTCTGCAAAGAAAATAGAGGAGCTCTGTGTGATGCCACTAACACACTAGAAGTCCTGTGGGTGCTTCTGCAAAGAAAATAGAGGAGCTCTGTGTGATGCCACTAACACACTAGAAGTCCTGTGGGTGCTTATGCAAAGAAAATAGAGGAGCTCTGTGTGATGCCACTAACACACTAGAAGTCCTGTGGGTGCTGCTGAGAAGAATATATAGGAGCTCTGTGTGATGCCACTAACACACTAGAAGTCCTGTGGGTGCTTATGCAAAGAAAATAGAGGAGCTCTGTGTGATGCCACTAACACACTAGAAGTCCTATGGGTGCTTCTGCAAAGAAAATAGAGGAGCTCTGTGTGATGCCACTAACACACTAGAAGTCCTGTGGGTGCTTATGCAAAGAAAATAGAGGAGCTCTGTGTGATGCCACTAACACACTAGAAGTCCTATGGGTGCTTATGCAAAGAAAATAGAGGAGCTCTGTGTGATGCCACTAACACACTAGAAGTCCTGTGGGTGCTTATGCAAAGAAAATAGAGGAGCTCTGTGTGATGCCACTAACACACTAGAAGTCCTGTGGGTGCTTCTGCAAAGAAAATAGAGGAGCTCTGTGTGATGCCACTAACACACTAGAAGTCCTGTGGGTGCTTATGCAAAGAAAATAGAGGAGCTCTGTGTGATGCCACTAACACACTAGAAGTCCTGTGGGTGCTGCTGAGAAGAATATATAGGAGCTCTGTGTGATGCCACTAACACACTAGAAGTCCTGTGGGTGCTTCTGCAAAGAAAATAGAGGAGCTCTGTGTGATGGGACTAACACACTTCAAGTCCTATAGGTGCTTCTGGGAAGAAAATATAGCTCTGTGTGTGTGATGGGACTAACACACTTCAAGTCCTATAGGTGCTTCTGGGAACAAAATATAGCTCTGTGTGTGTGATGGGACTAACACACTTCAAGTCCTATAGGTGCTTCTGGGAACAAAATATAGCTCTGTGTGTGTAATGGGACTAACACACTTCAAGTCCTATAGGTGCTTCTGGGAACAAAATATAGCTCTGTGTGTGTGATGGGACTAACACACTTCAAGTCCTATAGGTTCTTCTGGGAACAAAATATAGCTCTGTGTGTGTGATGGGACTAACACACTTCAAGTCCTATAGGTGCTTCTGGGAAGAAAATATAGCTCTGTGTGTGTGATGGGACTAACACACTTCAAGTCCTATAGGTGCTTCTGGGAACAAAATATAGCTCTGTGTGTGTGATGGGACTAACACACTTCAAGTCCTATAGGTTCTTCTGGGAACAAAATATAGCTCTGTGTGTGTGATGGGACTAACACACTTCAAGTCCTATAGGTGCTTCTGGGAACAAAATATAGCTCTGTGTGTGTGATGGGACTAACACACTTCAAGTCCTATAGGTGCTTCTGGGAACAAAATATAGCTCTGTGTGTGTGATGGGACTAACACACTTCAAGTCCTATAGGTGCTTCTGGGAACAAAATATAGCTCTGTGTGTGTAATGGGACTAACACACTTCAAGTCCTATAGGTGCTTCTGGGAACAAAATATAGCTCTGTGTGTGTGATGGGACTAACACACTTCAAGTCCTATAGGTTCTTCTGGGAACAAAATATAGCTCTGTGTGTGTGATGGGACTAACACACTTCAAGTCCTATAGGTGCTTCTGGGAACAAAATATAGCTCTGTGTGTGTGATGGGACTAACACACTTCAAGTCCTATAGGTGCTTCTGGGAACAAAATATAGCTCTGTGGGTGTGATGGGACTAACACACTTCAAGTCCTATAGGTGCTTCTGGGAACAAAATATAGCTCTGTGTGTGTAATGGGACTAACACACTTCAAGTCCTATAGGTGCTTCTGGGAACAAAATATAGCTCTGTGTGTGTGATGGGACTAACACACTTCAAGTCCTATAGGTTCTTCTGGGAACAAAATATAGCTCTGTGTGTGTGATGGGACTAACACACTTCAAGTCCTATAGGTGCTTCTGGGAACAAAATATAGCTCTGTGTGTGTGATGGGACTAACACACTTCAAGTCCTATAGGTGCTTCTGGGAACAAAATATAGCTCTGTGTGTGTAATGGGACTAACACACTTCAAGTCCTATAGGTGCTTCTGGGAAGAAAATATAGCTCTGTGTGTGTAATGGGACTAACACACTTCAAGTCCTATAGGTGCTTCTGGGAACAAAATATAGCTCTGTGTGTGTGATGGGACTAACACACTTCAAGTCCTATAGGTTCTTCTGGGAACAAAATATAGCTCTGTGTGTGTGATGGGACTAACACACTTCAAGTCCTATAGGTGCTTCTGGGAACAAAATATAGCTCTGTGTGTGTAATGGGACTAACACACTTCAAGTCCTATAGGTGCTTCTGGGAAGAAAATATAGCTCTGTGTGTGTAATGGGACTAACACACTTCAAGTCCTATAGGTGCTTCTGGGAAGAAAATATAGCTCTGTGTGTGTGATGGGACTAACACACTTCAAGTCCTATAGGTGCTTCTGGGAACAAAATATAGCTCTGTGTGTGTAATGGGACTAACACACTTCAAGTCCTATAGGTGCTTCTGGGAAGAAAATATAGCTCTGTGTGTGTAATGGGAATAACACACTTCAAGTCCTATAGGTGCTTCTGGGAAGAAAATATAGCTCTGTGTGTGTAATGGGACTAACACACTTCAAGTCCTATAGGTGCTTCTGGGAACAAAATATAGCTCTGTGTGTGTGATGGGACTAACACACTTCAAGTCCTATAGGTGCTTCTGGGAACAAAATATAGCTCTGTGTGTGTGATGGGACTAACACACTTCAAGTCCTATAGGTGCTTCTGGGAACAAAATATAGCTCTGTGTGTGTGATGGGACTAACACACTTCAAGTCCTATAGGTGCTTCTGGGAACAAAATATAGCTCTGTGTGTGTAATGGGACTAACACACTTCAAGTCCTATAGGTGCTTCTGGGAAGAAAATATAGCTCTGTGTGTGTAATGGGACTAACACACTTCAAGTCCTATAGGTGCTTCTGGGAACAAAATATAGCTCTGTGTGTGTAATGGGACTAACACACTTCAAGTCCTATAGGTGCTTCTGGGAAGAAAATATAGCTCTGTGTGTGTAATGGGACTAACACACTTCAAGTCCTATAGGTGCCTCTGGGAACAAAATGAAGGAGCTCTGCCTGCCTGCCACGAACACACTACAAGTCCTATAGGTGCTTCTGGTAAAAAAATATAGGAGCTCTGCCTGCCTGCCACGAACACACTACAAGTCCTATAGGTGCTTCTGGTAACAAAATATAGGAGCTCTGCCTGCCTGCCACGAACACACTACAAGTCCTATAGGTGCTTCTGGTAACAAAATATAGGAGCTCTGCCTGCCTGCCACGAACACACTACAAGTCCTATAGGTGCTTCTGGTAACAAAATATAGGAGCTCTGCCTGCCTGCCACGAACACACTACAAGTCCTATAGGTGCTTCTGGTAACAAAATATAGGAGCTCTGCCTGCCTGCCACGAGCACACTACAAGCCCCTCTTTCTCAATCAATCTTTGTAACTGAATCTATCTAACTCAATCTCTGTAAGTGAATCTCTCTAACTATCTAAATGCAGCAGAGTGTCACAGAATCTGCCTGCTCAATCTGCGCCGGAACAGCATGTGACCGGCGCAGACGGCGTGGCGGCGTTTTATAGGGGGGGCGTGTACTACAGCCCCTGAGCTGTAATTGGCTACAGGCGTCCTGCCTGTAGCCAATTATGGCTCTTCGAGTTTCCGGGGCTGTGATTGGCCAAGCATGCGGGGTCACAGTGCATGCTTGGCCAATCATCAGCCAGCAATGCACTGCGTCGGCCGCGCTGGCCGCAATGCATTGCGGGGCCGCTCGCATCACACGAACGTGATGCGAGCGGCCAAAATAGTTCTGGGCTTGCCGAGCGAGCGAACGCCCGGTGCTCGATGCGAACGTGGGTTCGCATCGAGCACCGGGCCCATCCTTAGTGTTCACGATTAGTGATTATTAGGAGTGCCAGTGAGAGGAAGAAAGGCTAAATGAATAAGAATAAATATATAAAAAATATATATTGTGCAATATATGGAAAGGTTGGAATATTAAAAGTGATAAATCCATGGGTGCTGGACGAAAGTGAGTGAACACATATAGAAAGCTGTAACTCATATGGATAATAGTGCGATTATCTTGAAGACACAGGAAGTAAGAGTTATAAGATGTAATGGGAAAGACACACCAAAATATGATATAGATAGCGAACAGGTGTTCACTATTCAGGGAAGATATAAATAGGTGGTGTGTAAAAATGATTATATAAAATCTTGAATGGATAAAATTATTGTATGTATATGGCAGGTCCGTATAAAATTATTATTAATGCCAGCGGTACCATAATATTTTCCTTATGTGTATCGTTTATTGTATTTCATGTATAAAAATATATACATAAAAGCTGAGAATAGGACCTAGAGATAAAATATATAAAAGCCTGAAAATAAACCTTATAAAAGTGAATGGGAAGTAGATAATTTTTTAAAAATAAATTTCTATATGTGATGTTTTCCCAAAGAAATAGTGGCTAGGGTATGGTACTAAAATATGGTATTAAAAATGGGTGGTCAGGAGGTGTGATCCAATACCGTTCAAGGAGTTTCTAAAAATTGGATAAGAAGCAGTTTAAATCAATGTCCACATTTAACCCTTTTGGCACAAGAGAGTCTAGGAGATAAATCCATTTTGTTTCATTTTGAGAGATTAGGATCTTCTTGTTTCCTCCTCGCCAATGGTCGTTCACAATATCTATACCGTAAAAAATGAGGCCTGTGGGATCCCTATGGTGATACTCATCAAAATGCCTGGACAGATTGTGTTTGGGGAAACCCTTTTTTATATTATTTACGTGTTCCCTAATCCTGACACACAATGGCCTTGTGGTTCTGCCCACATATTGCAGCCGGCAAGGACACTCGATCACATAGGTGACATGTGTGCTGTTGCATGTGATTAGTTCTTTAATGGTGAATTCTTTTCCTGTCCTAGATTTAAAAGTAGTTTTCCTCCTTGGCTGTTTTTTGGTAACTCGACATGCCAAGCATTTCTGACATTTATAGAAACCTTTCAGTTCTGAGAACAGTTTTACAGGTTTGGGAGGATCTATGACATTTTTCACCAAGTGGTCTCTGAGAGTAGGGGCTTTACGATAGATGAATCTTGGTTTTTTGTCTAGTATTTTGACTAGAGTTCTATCAGATTTCAAAATCGGCCAGTATTTTCTTATTATGTGCTCAATTGACTTAAATTGATTACTATACCCCGTAATGAAGGAAACATTAGTATGTTGTTGATAGGGTTGCCTCTCTTTTGGTCTCAATAATGTGGCTCGATCCAGTTCCCTGATGTTTTCTTTTAGTCTTTGTAGGGGTTCAAATTCGTATCCCTTATCCACGAATTTTCCTATTAGAGTATCTGCTTGTGTCAAGAAATCTTCCAGGTTACGGCAATTTCTGCGTATCCTAAGGAGTTGGCCTTTTGGGATGTTGTTAATCCATTTCGGGTGGTGGCAGCTTGAAGTGGGAATATACCCATTTCGATCTGTACTCTTAAAAAAAGTCCTGGTATGTAGCTCATCTCCATTTTTAAAAATCTGTAGGTCCAGATAATCTACCTGGTTCGGATCACATGTCCCTGTGAATGAGATTCCAAATTTGTTGTGATTGAGTTCTGTCAAAAAGGTTTCAAAAGATTCCGCGCTACCTTCCCATAGGATAATTATGTCGTCTATATATCTGCGGTAGAATTTAATTTCAGGTCTTATTTTCTTGTATACATACCGCTCCTCCCACATATCCATAAAAAGATTAGCCACGCTAGGGGCGTATTTGGCACCCATTGCAACACCTTTCGTCTGTACGTAGTACTCTTTTTTGTACCAGAAGTAGTTGTTCTCCATTGCTAGTTTCAAACATTCTAGTATATAACCAATTTGCTCCTGTCTTAGGTCTGTGCCTTCGTGTAATGCCTTTTCCACTCCTGATATGCCATCCTTCTGTACGATGCTTGTGTAAAGGGAGTTTACATCTATTGTGGCTAGAAGGCAATGCTGGGCATTGTTGACTTGCTGTAATTCATTGATGAGTTGTGTGCTGTCCTTCAGATAGGATCTCCCCCTTTTTACTAGTGGTTTCAGAAATTGATCTACATATTCCCCAAGTCTTGAAAACAAAGAGTTTATGCCACTAATAATCGGTCTTCCAGGGGGTTTAACAAGTCTCTTGTGAATTTTCGGTAAGTGGTAGATGACTGGGGTTCTAGTAGAGTCAGATACCAGATATTTTGCTTCCTTTTTATTGAGGATCCCTAAATGTTTGCCTTTATTCACCAAGTTTTTGAGCTTCTTTGTATATTGGGATTTAGGGTTATTCTTGAGTTTTCGGTATGTATCGGCAGTTTTAAGGAGGTTATCCATTTCGTCCTCATAGTCTTTCTTCTTCAGGATGACGAGTCCTCCTCCCTTATCGGCAGGACGGATGACTACCTCCTTCTTCTTTCCTAACTCTTTGATGGCCTTCCAGGCATGCCCACTCTTCCCTTTCTTCATCTCCAACTTCCTTATGTCATTTTCTACCATCTTTTGAAAGGCCCCTATACATTGGTCCCCTGGGACTTTGGGATTCATGATTGAATTGTTTCTTAAAGAGGTATGTGCGTATTCAGATGTTTCTTCTCCTCGATCCTCTTTTGTGTTCAAGGCAAAATGTTTCTTTATCTTAATTTTTCTTATAAATTTCTGTAAATCGATGTAAACCTCAAATTTATCAATATTTTTCTCTGGTGCGTACTTAAGTCCTAAATCTAAAATGCGCATAAAAAGTGTATAAATGGCAGGTGGACATGGAAGAAGTGGTTGAGGACTTAGATGAGATATCAATGGATGATAGCCCCACAGAGGGAATACCAGGGACAGATGTACAAAACACCAACGCAACACGGCATGCCAGGTTCCAACAACTCCCCCCTAGCAGACAAGGAGGTGCTCCTAGAACCCCAAATCATCCACCCCCCTGGTTACAAGGGCCTAGGGATGAAGAATATAGGGGCACAGGATACGGAAGATCCCCCGGGACACCGAGATACAATGCCCCCAATTACCAGAGATTCTCACCCTACAGAGATAGAGGACAACGGACTCCCCACCGAAATTTTCCGAACGGTAGAGACTACAGAGACAACGCAAGAGAATATAGAGATAATCGGGATTTTTTCCGTGGGAGACCAGGAGGGAGACCACCTGGGAAATGGAATGCCAGAGTTCCATACAAGAGACCTGGATGGAGGAACCAGCACACAGAACAAGAGGGACCTTGGAACCGAGACAGACCGTATGGGGACCCGAACATAGAAGGAACGAGTGGACAGCGTGGACCCCAGAACCAGAACCAACGAATGAACACCGGGAACGGATGGACCAGAAACACAGAACCACCCTACAGAGGTTCCGACAGAAACGGACCCGAGGGAGACGTGGAGGGAAGAAGAAAACGAAGAAGAGAATACTAGGATTGGGAATTTTTAATCTAACAGATGTTATTTTTAGTGATGAAGAAATGCGCATTTTAGATTTAGGACTTAAGTACGCACCAGAGAAAAATATCGATAAATTTGAGGTTTACATCGATTTACAGAAATTTATAAGAAAAATTAAGATAAAGAAACATTTTGCCTTGAACACAAAAGAGGATCGAGGAGAAGAAACATCTGAATACGCACATACCTCTTTAAGAAACAATTCAATCATGAATCCCAAAGTCCCAGGGGACCAATGTATAGGGGCCTTTCAAAAGATGGTAGAAAATGACATAAGGAAGTTGGAGATGAAGAAAGGGAAGAGTGGGCATGCCTGGAAGGCCATCAAAGAGTTAGGAAAGAAGAAGGAGGTAGTCATCCGTCCTGCCGATAAGGGAGGAGGACTCGTCATCCTGAAGAAGAAAGACTATGAGGACGAAATGGATAACCTCCTTAAAACTGCCGATACATACCGAAAACTCAAGAATAACCCTAAATCCCAATATACAAAGAAGCTCAAAAACTTGGTGAATAAAGGCAAACATTTAGGGATCCTCAATAAAAAGGAAGCAAAATATCTGGTATCTGACTCTACTAGAACCCCAGTCATCTACCACTTACCGAAAATTCACAAGAGACTTGTTAAACCCCCTGGAAGACCGATTATTAGTGGCATAAACTCTTTGTTTTCAAGACTTGGGGAATATGTAGATCAATTTCTGAAACCACTAGTAAAAAGGGGGAGATCCTATCTGAAGGACAGCACACAACTCATCAATGAATTACAGCAAGTCAACAATGCCCAGCATTGCCTTCTAGCCACAATAGATGTAAACTCCCTTTACACAAGCATCGTACAGAAGGATGGCATATCAGGAGTGGAAAAGGCATTACACGAAGGCACAGACCTAAGACAGGAGCAAATTGGTTATATACTAGAATGTTTGAAACTAGCAATGGAGAACAACTACTTCTGGTACAAAAAAGAGTACTACGTACAGACGAAAGGTGTTGCAATGGGTGCCAAATACGCCCCTAGCGTGGCTAATCTTTTTATGGATATGTGGGAGGAGCGGTATGTATACAAGAAAATAAGACCTGAAATTAAATTCTACCGCAGATATATAGACGACATAATTATCCTATGGGAAGGTAGCGCGGAATCTTTTGAAACCTTTTTGACAGAACTCAATCACAACAAATTTGGAATCTCATTCACAGGGACATGTGATCCGAACCAGGTAGATTATCTGGACCTACAGATTTTTAAAAATGGAGATGAGCTACATACCAGGACTTTTTTTAAGAGTACAGATCGAAATGGGTATATTCCCACTTCAAGCTGCCACCACCCGAAATGGATTAACAACATCCCAAAAGGCCAACTCCTTAGGATACGCAGAAATTGCCGTAACCTGGAAGATTTCTTGACACAAGCAGATACTCTAATAGGAAAATTCGTGGATAAGGGATACGAATTTGAACCCCTACAAAGACTAAAAGAAAACATCAGGGAACTGGATCGAGCCACATTATTGAGACCAAAAGAGAGGCAACCCTATCAACAACATACTAATGTTTCCTTCATTACGGGGTATAGTAATCAATTTAAGTCAATTGAGCACATAATAAGAAAATACTGGCCGATTTTGAAATCTGATAGAACTCTAGTCAAAATACTAGACAAAAAACCAAGATTCATCTATCGTAAAGCCCCTACTCTCAGAGACCACTTGGTGAAAAATGTCATAGATCCTCCCAAACCTGTAAAACTGTTCTCAGAACTGAAAGGTTTCTATAAATGTCAGAAATGCTTGGCATGTCGAGTTACCAAAAAACAGCCAAGGAGGAAAACTACTTTTAAATCTAGGACAGGAAAATAATTCACCATTAAAGAACTAATCACATGCAACAGCACACATGTCACCTATGTGATCGAGTGTCCTTGCCGGCTGCAATATGTGGGCAGAACCACAAGGCCATTGTGTGTCAGGATTAGGGAACACGTAAATAATATAAAAAAGGGTTTCCCCAAACACAATCTGTCCAGGCATTTTGATGAGTATCACCATAGGGATCCCACAGGCCTCATTTTTTACGGTATAGATATTGTGAACGACCATTGGCGAGGAGGAAACAAGAAGATCCTAATCTCTCAAAATGAAACAAAATGGATTTATCTCCTAGACTCTCTTGTGCCAAAAGGGTTAAATGTGGACATTGATTTAAACTGCTTCTTATCCAATTTTTAGAAACTCCTTGAACGGTATTGGATCACACCTCCTGACCACCCATTTTTAATACCATATTTTAGTACCATACCCTAGCCACTATTTCTTTGGGAAAACATCACATATAGAAATTTATTTTTAAAAAATTATCTACTTCCCATTCACTTTTATAAGGTTTATTTTCAGGCTTTTATATATTTTATCTCTAGGTCCTATTCTCAGCTTTTATGTATATATTTTTATACATGAAATACAATAAACGATACACATAAGGAAAATATTATGGTACCGCTGGCATTAATAATAATTTTATACGGACCTGCCATATACATACAATAATTTTATCCATTCAAGATTTTATATAATCATTTTTACACACCACCTATTTATATCTTCCCTGAATAGTGAACACCTGTTCGCTATCTATATCATATTTTGGTGTGTCTTTCCCATTACATCTTATAACTCTTACTTCCTGTGTCTTCAAGATAATCGCACTATTATCCATATGAGTTACAGCTTTCTATATGTGTTCACTCACTTTCGTCCAGCACCCATGGATTTATCACTTTTAATATTCCAACCTTTCCATATATTGCACAATATATATTTTTTATATATTTATTCTTATTCATTTAGCCTTTCTTCCTCTCACTGGCACTCCTAATAATCACTAATCGTCCTTTTGCATATTCTCTGATGAGCCGGATCACGAGGTTTTTTCCCTCTCCCATTAGGGCTCTCTGTGTACTTTTTTTTTCCTATGTATGTATTTACAATGTCAATATTAGTTGCCGCGCCATGTCATTCTCCCTTTTAGCCACTAGAGGGGGGAGGGTAGTGTGTATGCCCATTATCTGTTCCCGTGGTATGGTTAATTACTTTCCCTAGGGGCGTCACCCCTGCTGCACCATCCCCTCTGATTGGCCGGCGCGGCTACACCTTTTGTATATCAGACGTGCGGTGTACCAAGATGGCCGAGCCTCAGACGACGTCCTATGACGAAACGCGTAAGGCGGGTCTAACTTGGTACGCAACACGTCACTTCCGGCCCACTGCCGCTTCCGGTTTTTAGCTTACCATGGCCGTGGAACGCACGCTATAGTCCCGGTTTAGCGGTGGTGACACGCCGGCCTTACTTCCTGCATGGGCCTACTAGCCCTTTTGTGTTTTTTTAGGTTAATCCACTTGGTGGATAACCCCCTTTATGTATTTGATCGCTTTTAAATACCCTTTAAATAAATTAGTACTTTTTTAAAAAAACGGAGTCACGCTATGAATACACCCCTTCCCCATATCTTTTCCTATCTGCCCTGAACAAGCACAACACGGAGGAATAAAGGTCCAGCTGACAGTAACCCCCCACGGACGGAGGACGATCAAACAAGGACAACTGGAACTCCACTTTTATGCCCACTACCCCTGCAGGGGTTGGGCACTCCGGTGAGTGCAAACACATTAGGGGCACGATCGGAAGGAGGGGAGTACGGGACCCCCACAGCTGCTGATACAGGATAACCCATCGAGACCAATCACACATATATATGTTTTTCTCATCAGATTGGAATTTATATACTGCATTCAACCACAGACTTTTTTTCTACACTGTCCCATATACACTATATGGTGGACTTTATGATATTTTGGGTGATGTGAAGTAGTGTATATATGACCAATATAGATTTACTGACTTTTATCCACTCCACATAATAGTACCCAGCAATACGAGAATTTATTGGATCTTTATTTCCACACTCCTATGTTCTATCTTGCCATCCACTTTCTTATAGTGGTAGCATACTTAATTGATTTTAATCTGAGCCCTTTTATTTTCTTTTGTTGCAAAGATTATATGTATGCACATGCACTTTGTTGCAAAGATTATATGTATGCACATGCACTTTGTTTATAAGCATTATTTTTAATAGATGCCATTTTTATAAACACTTGTCAATACTCAGGTTCACTGTACATATTGAGCTGTTTGGGACACCTCTAAACCCATGTGCTTTTTATTTTATTTTATTTTATCCTGAGTTGTTGTTGTTTGGGACACCCCTAAACCAATGTGCGTTTTATCTCACTCTATTTTTTATAAGCACCTTCTCTCACGTACTTTTATTTCACGGAATTGTTATTCACGTTTTATATTCACCGAAGTTTTTAGGTTTTATCACCTATATATATATATATTTATACATCTTTTACTCTGAACAGCGCCAACACCCCTTTTATCTATTCTAATTAAAACAAATGGATGAGTTTCAAAGTATTATTCACATTAGATAATGTTCTATGTTATAAATATTTTATATTTTCAGATTAGTTTCCTACAGAGCTATTCAACTCTCTAGTATATCCATATAGAGTTGTGGTGTCATTAACCCTCTCAGTTGGAACCCCTCACTTATTATACGGCGAGTAGGGATGAGCCGAACACCCCCGGGTTCGGTTCGCACCAGAACCTTCGAACGGACCGAAAGTTTGCGCGCATTTTCGAACCCTATTCGTTACAGTGGACGCGAACGTTCAAAATCAAAATTGCTAATTACAACGGCCAATATGCATGTTAATGTCATAAAACAGGTTTGGGGGCCCGGGTCCTGCCCCAGGGGACATATATCAATGCAAAAAGAACTTTTAAAAACTAACGTTTTTTCGGGAGCAGTCATTTTAATGATGCATAAAGTGAAAAAAAAAAAAGTGAAATATTTCTTTAAATATGGTACCTGGGGGGTGTCTAAAGTATGCCTGTGAAGTGGCATGTGTTTCCCGTGTTTAGAACTGTCCCTGCACAAAATGACATTTGTAAAGGAAAAAAAGAAGCCATTTAAAACCACTTGCGGCTTTAATGTCATGTCTTGTCCTGGCCATATGGCTGCAAATCCTTGAGAAAAATGGCATGGCTACCCTATCACCCCCCCCAGCCCCTTTGGGTCTTGTATTAAGGGGGACCCCGCACCCAAAATAAAACCCTATACCTACAACCCTATATACTCTGAACAGCAGTATACAGGCGGTGCAAACAAGACACGGACTGTAGGTTTGTTCTTAAGTAGAATCTGAACAGGTACATTATGAAAAGTCAAAATTTAGTTCAAAGAACAGAAATGGGACTTTTAAGGCGCAAAGATACAAAAAGATTACATTGATAGAAAAAAGTTTTATTGAATTTCACAATATAACTTGATATTGCATAATTGACATCAAATGTCCATGGGCTTCCTCAGGAGAGTTGGATAATGTCAATTAATATTAATTGACATTATCCAACTCTCCTGAGGAAGCCCAAGTTCGGGTGAAACATGTTGAGAAAAAGAGCAATAAATGAAAAGTTCATCTCTGTTTAGCGATGTATGGTTTTTAAAAAACGTTTTCATGGACATTTGATGTCAATTATGCAATATCAAGTTATATTGTGAAATTCAATAAAACTTTTTTCTATCAATGTAATCTTTTTGTATCTTTGCGCCTTAAAAGTCCCATTTCTGTTCTTTGAACTAAATTTTGACTTGATGTAAGGGATGTGGCGCTATATTTCTAGTTTTCAGCAACTCAGCTCATTTTCAAAAAAAAAGGTACATTATGAAGTTTAGCTCCATCCAAAAAAAATCTATTTTTAAGCTTTTTGGAGAACATAGGGAGGGGTTATCACCCCTGTAACATTTGCTATCTTTGCACAATGACAAATTTTTTTGGAAAAGTGGGGTTTTAATTGAAACAAGGATCAGTAGAGAGGAGATACCTTTTTCCTAAATTAAATCTAACAGGATCGAATTTCCCTTCCTAGGGGTAGATTTCCTCTCACTTCCTGTTTTCTCCTTCCGTTTGCAAGTAGGAGTCGTTTGTAAGTTGGATGTTTGAAAGTAGGGGCCTGCCGTATATACTCTGCATAAATTTGCCCCATTAGATGTTGGTGTAGCCACAACACTGTAAGCCCCCACAGTTACTCTTGGTGGGCACAGGAATGGGCCCTGCTGTGAGTTATTAGATCAAGATTTGTAATTGCATGCACCTGTTGAACAGGGCAGAAAAATTGGGCCTTTGGTGGTGGTGGTGGTGGACGGTGTTGCCACAAGACTGTAAGCCCTCACAGTTACTTTTGGTGGGCACAGGAATGGGCCCTGCTGTGAGTTATTAGATCAAGATTTGTAATTGCATGCACCTGTTGAACAGGGCAGAAAAATTGGGCCTTTGGTGGTGGTGGTGGACGGTGTTGCCACAAGACTGTAAGCCCTCACAGTTACTCTTGGTGGGCGCAGGAATGGGCCCTGCTGTGAGTTATTAGATCAAGATTTGTAATTGCATGCACCTGTTGAACAGGGCAGAAAAATTGGGCCTTTGGTGGTGGTGGTGGTGGTGGACGGTGTTGCAACAAGACTGTAAGCCCTCACAGTTACCTTGGTGGGCGCAGGAATGGGCCCTGCTGTGAGTTATTAGATCAAGATTTGTAATTGCATGCACCTGTTGAACAGGGCAGAAAAATTGGGCCTTTGGTGGTGGTGGTGGTGGTGGACGGTGTTGCCACAAGACTGTAAGCCCTCACAGTTACTCTTGGTGGGCGCAGGAATGGGCCCTGCTGTGAGTTATTAGATCAAGATTTGTAATTGCATGCACCTGTTGAACAGGGCAGAAAAATTGGGCCTTTGGTGGTGGTGGTGGTGGTGGACGGTGTTGCCACAAGACTGTAAGCCCTCACAGTTACTCTTGGTGGGCGCAGGAATGGGCCCTGCTGTGAGTTATTAGATCAAGATTTGTAATTGCATGCACCTGTTGAACAGGGCAGAAAAATTGGGCCTTTGGTGGTGGTGGTGGGGGTGGACGGTGTTGCCACAAGACTGTAAGCCCTCACAATTACTCTTGGTGGGCGCAGGAATGGGCCCTGCTGTGAGTTATTAGATCAAGATTTGTAATTGCATGCACCTGTTGAACAGGGCAGAAAAAATTGGGCCTTTGGTGGTGGTGGTGGTGGTGGACGGTGTTGCCACAAGACTGTAAGCCCTCACAGTTACTCTTGGTGGGCGCAGGAATGGGCCCTGCTGTGAACTATTAGATCAAGATTTGTAATTACACGCCCCTGTTAAACAGGGACTGAAAAATTTGGCCTTAGGCACTGGTGCTGGTGCCACAACACTGCAACCCCTCACAGATACTGTACTTGGAGCACAGCAGTCAGACATGTTGCGAAGCATTGCTTAAAAAATTGTAATTACACGCCCCTGTTAAACAGGGGCTGAAAAATTGGGCCTTAGGCACTGGTGCTGGTGCCACAACACTGCAACCCCTCACAGATACTGTACTCTGAGCACAGCAATGAGACCTGTTGCAAAGCATTGCCTATAAATTGTAATTACACACCCCAACAGGGGCTGAAAAATTGTGCCTTAGGCACTGGTGCTGGTGCCACAACACTGCAACCCCTTTACAGATACTGTACTTGGAGCACAGCAGTCAGACCTGTTGCGAAGCATTGCTTAAAAAATTGTAATTACACGCCCCTGTTAAACAGGGGATGAAATATTGGGCCTTAGGCGCTGGTGCCACAACACTGCAACCCCTCACAGATACTGTACTCTGAGCACAGCAATGAGACCTGTTGCAAAGCATTGCCTAAAAATTGTAATTACACGCCCCAAGAGGGGCTGAACAATTGTGCCTTAGGCACTGGTGCTGGTGCCACAACACTGCAACCCCTCACAGATACTGTACTTGGAGCACAGCAGTCAGACCTGTTGCGAAGCATTGCTTAAAAAATTGTAATTACACGCCCCTGTTAAACAGGGCTGAAAAATTGGGCCTTAGGCACTGGTGCTGGTGCCACAACACTGCAACCCCTCACAGATACTGTACTTGGAGCACAGCAGTCAGACCTGTTGCGAAGCATTTTTTTTAAAAATTGTAATTACACGCCCCTGTTATACAGGGGCTGAAAAATTGTGCCTTAGCACTGGTGTGGTGGCACCCAGAAACAAAAATGTTCTTCAAAGCTATCAAGGAATGGATCATTGAAGAGGAGGAAGAGGATAGTCAGTGAACATAACAGGACAGTCACTCAGCATCAGCATAGGCAGTCTTGAAGGGATGTGACATTATAAATTATTCAGTTATATCCGCTTCAGGTGCCTGGTAGCTGGTGGTGATCCAAGACTGATTCATTTTTATGAAGGTCAGTCGATCAACCGAGTCAGTGGACAGGCGCACCCTGTGATCAGTGACATATCCTCCAGCAGCACTGAATTTGCGTTCAGAAAGAACGCTGGATGCAGGACAGGCCAGTAGCTCAATTGCATACTGTGCAAGCTCTGGCCAGTGATCCATCCTCAAGACCCAGTAAGCCAGAGGATTTTCGGTGGGAAAGGTGTCCAAGTCTGACCTTGCCCCTAGGTATTCCTGCACCATGTATATCAGACGCTGGCGATGGTTGCTGGAACCGATCATACCTTGGGGCTGCGGACTAAAAAATTGTCGGAACGCATGGGTCAGACGTCCACCTTCCCCACCGCTCCTTCTGCTACTGACCGAAGCCTCGTCGTCCAGGACCAGGAGTTTGTAACCTCTCAGTTTCTGGGAACGCGTTGCACAGACCTTTCTGCAAGGCCTCCCTGAGATGTCTCATCCTCTGCTCCCTCTGTGACGGCAAGATAAGGTCCGCAACCTTACCCTTGTACCGTGGCTAAAGGAGAGTGGCCAGCCAGTAATGGTCCCTCTCCTTGATCCGAAGAATACGAGGATCCTTCCGCAGGCTTTGCAGGATCAGGGAGGCCATGCAACGTAGGTTAGCTGAAGCAATCGGTCCGGAGTCTTCGGGGTCACTGAGGACGACATGATCGCCGGCCACCTACTCCCAGCCACGTACAAGTCCACTGGTTTGTTGGGACTGTACATCATCCCTAAAAGCCTGCTGCTGCTGATGCTGAGTGCCAGGCTCCACCTCCATGCTCACACAATCCTCCTCCTCCTCATCCTCTTCCTGTGTGATGGGTGGGACAGAAGGAACACTGTCTGGATAAAGGGGGCCTTGAGAGGCAAGGAAGTCCTCCTCTTCCTGCCTCTGTTCTGCCTCAAGTGCCCTGTCCATTATCCCACGCAGCGTATGCTCCAACAGGTGGACAAGAGGTACAGTGTCACTGATGCATGCACTGTCACTGCTCACTATCCTCGTGGCCTCCTCAAATGGTGAGAGGACAGTGCATGCATCCCTGATCATGCTCCACTGGCGTGGGAAAAAAAAGCCAAGCTCCCCTGACCCTGTCCTGGTGCCGTAGTCGCCAAGGTACTCATTGATGGCCCTCTGCTGCGTGTGCAGTCGCTGCAGCATGGCCAACATTGAGTTCCACCTGGTGGGCATGTCACATATTAGGCGGTTCTTGGGCAGGTTCAACTCCTTTTGCAGTTCAGCCAGCCGAGCACTGGCATTATACGATCGGCAGAAATGCACACAGACTTTCCTGGCCTGCCTCAGGACATCCTGTAAGCCTGGGTACCTGCCCAAGAACCGCTGCACCACCAGGTTGAGGACGTGAGCCATACAGGGCACATGGGTGAGCTGCCACTGTCGCAGGGCGGAGAGGAGGTTGGTGCCATTGTCAGAAACCACCATTCCTGGCTTAAGCTGGCGTGGCGTCAACCACCTCTCGGCCTGCCCCTGCAGAGCTGCCAGAACCTCTGCCACAGTGTGGCTCCTGTCCCCCAAACACACCAGCGCAAGCACGGCATGGCATCTTTTTGCCTGCGTACTCGCGTAGCCCCTTGTACGCCTACGGAGCACCGCTGGTTCCGAGGACAGAGCACTCGAAGAGGCCATGGAGGAAGAAGAAGAGGAGGGGGTGGAGGAGAGAGGTGTGTCACAACCAGTAGTAGCATTTTGGAGGCGTGGTGGCGGAACAACCTCCAACACTACTGCACCTTGTTCTGCATCCCTCCCAGCTGCCAATAGAGTGACCCAATGGGCCGTGAAAGACAGATAACGTCCCTGTCCATGCCTGCTGGACCATGAGTCAGCGGTAATATGCACCTTACCGCTGACCGCCCTGTCCAGCGAGGCATGGACATTGCCTTCCACATGCCGGTAGAGAGACGGAATCGCCTTCCATGAGAAAAAGTGGCGTTTGGGAACCTGCCACTGAGGAACCGCACATTGAACAAACTCACGGAAGGGGGTCGAGTCTACCAACTGAAAAGGCAGCAGTTGAAGTGCTAGCAATTTAGCCAAGCTAGCATTCAACTGCTGGGCATGTGGATGTCTGGGAGTATACTTCTTTCGACTACTCAAGTACTTGGTTGTGACACACCTAATTCTACACCTTCAGTCCTCTCAGAGCAGCTTTCAGAGAGGACTGAAGATATAGTGGGGATGGAGATCCCAGCTGATGAGGAGCAAGGAGAGGTCCGCTTTGTTCTTTGGTGTGGGTCTTTAATGTGCGCTTGCCAATGAGCTGCATGGCAGGTCGACATATGTCTGGTCCTGCTTGTGGTGCCCAAGCGGCTGATGTTTTGGCCACGCGAGATACGCTTGAGACAAATATTGCAAATAGCAGTGGTGCGATCTGATGTACTCGTCTCAAAAAAGGCCCACACCAAAGAACTTTTGTGATAACGTGCAGAGGCAGCGCCCTGCACAGGCGGAGCTCTGCGGTGTGATTCAGTTGGTGTGCTGGCCTCTAGCTGGCCTCCAGGGGGCATCCTGCCTCGTTGGACATGTGCCGCCGCATCCTCCTCCTCCTCCTCTCTCCCTTCAGGCACCCACGTGGAGTCAGTGACCTCATCATCCCCTCCCTCTTCACCACTAGAGCAAACCTGGCAGTAAGCTGCAGCTGGTGGAACATTACTGCCAGATTGCTGTCCTTCAGCATCCCCTGATAGAAATAGAGCTCCTATGTGTGCTCACAACACACTATAGGTCCTATGGGTGCTGACACAAACACACTATAGGTACTATGTGTGCTGACGAAGAAATAGAGCTCCTATGTGTGCTCACAACACACTATAGGTCCTATGGGTGCTGACACAAACACACTATAGGTCCTATGTGTGCTGACAAAAAAATAGAGCTCCTATGTGTGCTCACAACACACTATAGGTCCTATGGGTGCTGACACAAACACACTATAGGTCCTATGTGTGCTGACAAAAAATAGAGCTCCTATGTGTGCTCACAACACACTATAGGTCCTATGGGTGCTGACACAAACACACTATAGGTCCTATGTGTGCTGACAAAAAAATAGAGCTCCTATGTGTGCTCACAACACGCTATAGGTCCTATGGGTGCTGACAAAAACACACTATAGGTCCTATGTGTGCTGACAACACACACACTAGCTCCTATGTGTGCTGACACAAACACAATATGGCTCCTATAAATCCCTGCCTGGGATGGGACAGAAGGTTGGGACAGAAGTTGGGTTGCAATGCTGTTCTAACAGCACTGTGATTGGTGCTACTGCAATGCTGTGCTAACAGCACGCACACACCAGACTAATCCCCAGCAGCAGATAATGTCACACTCAGTGCAATCAGCAGCAATGATCAGTATTGATTTGAATGATTCAGCAATGGTTTAGCAAAGAAGAAATCAATCAGCAGACTGCTCTTCTAAAAGCCGGAACACATGTGCCCTGGGCCGACGGCGTGGCGGCCTTTTATAGAGTGGGGCGTGTACTAAAGCCCCTGAGCTTTAATTGGCTACAGGCGTCCTGCCTGTAGCCAATCATTGCTCTCCTCGCTGCCGGCGCTGTGATTGGCCAAGCATGCGGGGTCACAGTGCATGCTTGGCCAATCATCAGCCAGCAATGCACTGCGATGCATCTCATCACCTGTAACTCCACCCATGTTGTGTATCTCATGTGGTGCCCATGTGGGTTACTCTACGTGGGAAGGACAAAAAGATTACTGAGAGTCCGGATAGCCGAGCACCTTGCTCACATAAGGAAAGGCTTTCAATTTCACAGTGTTTCATTACATTTTAAAGAAAAACATGACCAGGACCCATCATTATTACAGTTTTGTGGGATAGACACCATTCACCCCTCTTGGAGGGGATCGAATAGGGTCAGAGACCTGAGTCAAAGAGAAACTCGCTGAAATGTTTGACACCTCGGGGGTTGAACATAGAGCTGGATTTAAGTTGTTTTATTAATAATTTTAAATCCATATGTGGTAGTAGGATTTTATAGTGATATTTTTAATATTTGCTAGCAGTTGTTCTGGTTGCAGATTTTATTCTATTATTTTATGTTGTCCTACTCTAGCTCTATATTTAGCTGATAATTAGGGTGATATCTACAAAATCCTCCATTATTGAATGATTATATTATATATTTTAAGTTTGACCACTTAAGTGGCGATTTCGTTACTAATTAAGAATATTAATTTATTTAGAATCAACTCATTGTCCTTATTAAATGCAAATTAGAGTGGATCTATAAGTGGGCAGAAATACACAGTAATAGTATGGGATGTTGAGATAACCCGCACCCTACATGAGATGACTATACTCGCCATATAATAAGTGAGGGGTTCCAACTGAGAGGGTTAATGACACCACAACTCTATATGGATATACCAGAGAGTTGAATAGCTCCGTAGGAAACGAATCTGAAAATATAAAATATTTATAACATAGAACATTATCAAATGTGAATAATACTTTGAAACTCATCCATTTGTTTTAATTAATTGTTAAATTCCACATTAATTAATATTTATATGGAAATACTTAGATTTTATTAATTATTGAATACAGGGATACATTGATTTTATCTTTATTGAAACAATATTGTGTTTTTACAACTCTTTTATGTTTGCTCAACAATGATGTTTTAACCTGTAAATAAGTTAATTCTCTTATATTTATTAAAGTTTTGAATAATTATTTTTCATTCGTGCATATAACTAAGAGGCACTTCCGCCAAGTGTATGGCGGGTATGGGGACACGAAGTATGCACTGGTGCGCCGCTATATCACGCACACGCGTGTGCATTACAACTAACACACGCAAGTATCTTACCTTCCCCCCTGTGAGCCCAATGTTACTGCATGCACGAAACAATAAACACAGTGCGCGCACGCACACACAGCATTAGACGCCTCAGAAGCATTCCTGGTTCACAGGACACTGTGAACAATATGATGCGCCGGATGTATATTAATATAGAGAAGGTAATTGTCACGTTCCGGGTACGGCGGGGAACAGGAGGTGGATCCCCTATGCCAATGGGGCGATAGCACGGGTTGTATTGGAGGACCGGTTCTAATGTTGCTACCGGTTTTCACCAGAGCCCGCCGCAAGGCGGGATGGACTTGTAGCGGCGGTAGCAACCAGGTCGTGTCTTCCAATAGCAACTCGACCCCACTGACAGCTGAGACAGGCGCGGTACACAAGGATTAGGCAGAGGCAAGGTCAAACGTAGCAAAGGGTCAAGGCAGGTGGCAAAGGTTCGTAGTCGGGGGCAACAGCAAAGGTCTGGATACACAGTAGGAGCAAACACAGAAACGCTTTCACTGGGCACTATAGGCAACTCAAGATCCGGCGCAGGTAGGAAGGGGAAGTGGGAATTTATAAGGTGCAGGTGTACAGTAATTTGGACCAGGCGCGCGTCGGGGAACATAGGAGGGGAGAGGTAAGGAGAGTGGGATGCGATCCCTGGGCGGACCGGAGCCGCCACGAGGATCGCATCCTGAAAACAGAGCGGCGCCTGCGGTCAGCGGAGCCGACCGAAACGCCGCAGAGCCGAGGACGCTGTGGGCGCTCCGGGGTGGAGGAGGCACCCGGAGCGCTCGGCGTAACAGTACCCCCCCTTGGGTCTCCCCCTCTTCTTGGGTCTCCCCCTCCTCCTGGAGCCCAAGAACCTGAGGATGAGGTCTTTGTCTATGATGTTACCCTCAGGCTCCCAGGACCTCTCCTCAGGACCACAATTCTCCCAATCAACAAGAAAGAACCGCTTACCTCGGACGGTTCTAGAGGCGAGGATCTCCTTAACGGAGAAGATGTCGGAGGAGTCGGCGACAGGAGCAGGAGCGGAGACCTTGGGGGAAAAGCGATTAAGAACAAAGGGTTTGTGGAGGGAAACATGGAAAGAGTTGGGGATGCGGAGAGAAGGGGGAAGATGTAGTTTGTAGGACACGGAATTGATCCGAGCCTTGACCTTGAATGGACCGAGGTAGCGGGGACCCAACTTGTAACTGGGGATGCGGAACCTGATGTACCTGGAGGACAGCCACACCCTATCACCCGGGGAGAAGACAGGAGGAGGTCTTCTTTTACAGTCAGCATGTTTCTTCATGCGAGAAGAGGCCAGGGCAAGCGACTTTTGGGTCTCTTTCCAGATGGACGACAGCTCTTGGGTGACTTCATCCACAGCAGGGACTCCTGAAGAAGTGGGGATGGGTAGGGGGGGAAGAGGATGACGGCCGTATACTACAAGAAAGGGTGATTTGGAGGAGGACTCAGACTCTTTCAGGTTGTAAGAGAATTCAGCCCAGGGTAGGAGGTTGGCCCAGTCGTCTTGACGAGTAGAGACAAAGTGTCGTAGGTAGGCCCCAAGGATTTGGTTGACTCTCTCCACTTGTCCATTAGACTGAGGATGGTAGGCAGAGGAGAAGTCCAATTTGACTTTCAGTTGACTGCAGAGAGCTCTCCAGAACTTAGACACGAACTGAACGCCTCTATCCGAGACGATGTGAGAAGGAAGTCCATGAAGACGAAAAATCTGGAGGAAGAAATGTTTAGCGAGTATAGGTGCAGAAGGGAGACCAGGAAGCGGGACAAAGTGTGCCATTTTAGAGAAACGATCAACGACTACCCATATGGCAGTATGGCCGTGGGAAGGAGGAAGGTCCGTGATGAAGTCCATAGCAATGTGGGCCCAAGGCCGTTCAGGCACAGGCAGAGGATGAAGAAGCCCAGCAGGCTTTTGGCGAGGGGTTTTGTCGCGAGCACATATGGTAGAGGCCCGTACGAAGTCTGTCACATCATTTTTTAAGGAGGGCCACCAGTAATATCTGGAAATCAGTTGGGAGGACTTTTTGACTCCAGGATGACCAGCCAGATGAGAGGAGTGGCCCCATTTGAGAATCTGAAGACGAAGACGTGGAGGGACCAAGGTTTTCCCTGGAGGGACTTGCAGTAAGGAGGCCGGGGCTGAAGAGATCAGACACTCAGGAGGTACAATGTGTTGTACAGGGGACTCGGACTCAGAGGTATCGGTGGAACGAGAGAGGGCGTCAGCCCTGACATTCTTGTCTGCAGGACGGAAATGGATCTCAAAGTTGAAGCGGGCAAAAAACAACGACCACCTAGCTTGGCGTTGGTTTAAATGTTGGGCGGACTGGAGGTAAGAGAGATTTTTGTGATCAGTGAAGATCGTGATGAGATGAGTGGACCCCTCCAGGAGATGTCTCCACTCCTCAAGTGCTAGCTTAATGGCAAGTAATTCACGGTCTCCGATGGAATAGTTATTTTCAGGGGGGGAAAAGGTCTTGGAGAAAAAACCACAGGTGACGTTCTTGCCCTTGGAGTCTTTCTGGAGAAGCACGGCTCCAGCTCCCACAGAGGAGGCATCGACTTCCTGGAAGAACGGTTTGAGGGGATCAGGCCTGGATAGAACGGTTGCAGAGGCAAAGACAGACTTGAGGCGGTTAAATGCCTCATCAGCTTGAGGAGGCCAGGACCTCGGATTCGCACCTTTTTTGGTTAGTGCCACAATAGGCGCGACAATGGTGGAGAAGTGGGAGATGAACTGGCGGTAATAGTTGGCGAATCCAAGGAAACGCTGGATGGCCCGTAGCCCGGTAGGACGTGGCCAGTTCAGGACGGCAGAGAGTTTCTCCGGGTCCATTTGAAGTACCCCAGGAAGAGAAGACTGCAGCGTTCAAAGAGACATTTCTCTAGTTTGGCGTACAGACGGTTATCACGGAGTCGCTGGAGCACTTGACGGACATGAAGACGGTGCTCCTCCAAGCTAGAGGAGAAAATCAGGATATCATCCAGATAGACAACAACACAGGTGTACAGCAGATCTCTGAAAATCTCATTCACAAAGTCTTGAAAGACCGCAGGGGCATTGCATAACCCAAAGGGCATGACCAGGTATTCAAAGTGTCCGTCACGGGTGTTAAAGGCGGTTTTCCATTCATCGCCTTTACGGATACGGATGAGATTATATGCGCCCCGGAGGTCCAGTTTGGTGAAAAGGCTTGCTCCACGCAAACGGTCAAATAGTTCTGAGATGAGAGGCAGTGGGTAGCGATTTTTTACCGTGATTTTATTAAGACTATGATAGTCAATGCAGGGACGTAGGGACCCGTCCTTTTTGGCGACAAAGAAGAATCCTGCTCCAGCAGGGGAAGAGGACTTGCGGATGAAACCTTTCTTGAGGTTCTCCTGGATGTAGTCTGTCATAGCTTGTGTCTCTGGGATGGAGAGAGGGTAGATCCTGCCACGGGACGGGGTGGTTCCAGGGAGGAGATCAATAGGGCAATCAAAGGGTCTATGTGGTGGCAAGACCTCCGATTGTTTTTTGCAAAACACATCGGAAAAGTCCTGGTAAGGCTTGGGAAGACTAGGCAGAGCGGCAGCGGTGGAAACTTGTTTAATGGGCACCGCTTTGAGGCAATGCCTGTGACAGGAAGGACCCCAACTTTTGATGTCCCCCGAGGACCAGTGGAGGGTAGGAGAATGAAGCTGGAGCCAGGGTAGGCCCAAAAGGATCTCGGAGGTACAGTTGGGTAACACAAGGAAGTCAATCTTTTCATAATGGAGAACTCCAATTCTCATAAGGAGAAGTTCAGTGCGATAACGCACGATACAGTTCAAATTTTGACCATTTACCGAGGTGATGAAAACTGGCTTGGCAAGCCGGATGATTGGAACATTAAATTTGTTGACGAGAGAGGCTTCAATGAAGTTCCCTGCAGAGCCGGAGTCCAGAAAGGCTACAGCGGAGAAAGAGGATTTCTTGGTCAGGGAAACCCTCACCGGAATGGTCAGACGTGGAGAGGAAGAATCCACACCTAGCAGCGCCTCTCCCACGTTAGTTAGGTGCGAGCGTTTCCCTGACGCTGAGGGCGGATAGAGCAGTCCTTTAAGAAATGGTCGGGACTGGCGCAATACAGGCACAGATTATGGTCTCGGCGGCGAGTCCTCTCTTGTGTGGTCAAGCGTGACCGATCCACTTGCATAGCCTCCTCAGCAGGAGGAGCAGGAACGGGTTGCAGAGGATTCTGGAAGAGAGGTGCCAGGCGAGGAAACCGCCTGACGCGACCAAAGTCCTTTTCCTGGCGTAGCTCTAGGCGTCTTTCGGTAAGACGCATGTCAATGCGGGTGGCTAGCTGGATGAGTTCAGACAGGGTGGCAGGAATCTCTCGTGCGGCCAGCACATCTTTGACATGACTGGATAGACCTTTTTTGAAGGTCGCGCAGAGGGCCTCATTGTTCCAGGAGAGTTCAGATGCCAGGGTGCGGAACTGGATGGCGTAATCGCCCACTGAAGAATTCCCCTGGACGAGGTTCAGGAGAGCCGTCTCGGCAGAGGAGGCCCGGGCTGGTTCTTCGAAGACACTGCGGACTTCAGAGAAGAAGGCTGGAATAGAAGCTGTGGCAGGATCGCCACGGTCCCAAAGTGGTGTAGCCCAGGCTAGGGCCTTATCAGATAGTAGGCTAACCACGAACGCCACCTTTGACCGTTCTGTGGGGAACTGGTCCGACAACATCTCCAGATGGAGGGAACACTGGGACAGGAACCCTCGGCACAGCTTGGGGTCCCCATTGAATTTGTCAGGAAGGGACAGGTGGACTCTAGCAGCAGCAACTCGTGGCGGAGGAGATGCAGGAGGTGGTGGTGGAGATGGCAGAAGCTGCTGTAGCATAGCAGTCAACTGCGCCAATTGCTGTCCTTGTTGAGCGACCACCGTGGTCAGATCCGAGAGGCTTGGCAACGGGACCTCAGCGGGATCCATGGCCGGATCTACTGTCACGTTCCGGGTACGGCGGGGAACAGGAGGTGGATCCCCTATGCCAATGGGGCGATAGCACGGGTTGTATTGGAGGACCGGTTCTAATGTTGCTACTGGTTTTCACCAGAGCCCGCCGCAAGGCGGGATGGACTTGTAGCGGCGGTAGCAACCAGGTCGTGTCCTCCAATAGCAACTCGACCCCACTGACAGCTGAGACAGGCGCGGTACACAAGGATTAGGCAGAGGCAAGGTCAAACGTAGCAAAGGGTCAAGGCAGGTGGCAAAGGTTCGTAGTCGGGGGGCAACAGCAAAGGTCTGGATACACAGTAGGAGCAAACACAGAAACGCTTTCACTGGGCACTATAGGCAACTCAAGATCCGGCGCGGGTAGGAAGGGGAAGTGGGAATTTATAAGGTGCAGGTGTACAGTAATTTGGACCAGGCACCAATCAATGGTGCGCTGGCTCTTTAAGAAAAGCAGTGGTGTGCGCGCGCGCGCCTGGGGAACGGGGACGTGCCGGGGAACACAGGAGGGGAGAGGTAAGGAGAGTGGGATGCGATCCCCGGGCGGACCGGAGCCGCCACGAGGATCGCATCCTGAAAACAGAGCGGCACCTGTGGTCAGCGGAGCCGACCGGGGCACGGCAGAGCTGAGGACGCCGTGGGCGCTCCGGGATGGAGGAGGCACCCGGATCGCTCGGCGTAACAGTAATACCCAGCTTCATTACAACACATCTTATCATTTGTGCAAGATTTATGCGCCAATGAGTCACTAATGGGAATTTTTAGATCAACAGAAATGTGCACTTGTTGATAGTATTAACGCCGATATATTAAACTATGCGCGGGCATGTGTGCATATGCGCGCACATACCGCAACACATTGCGCAATTCAGGCGCACATGTGATTAGCATTTCAGACACTATAAATTATTGTGAGATGGGCTGTGTAGCCAAACCCCATGACTAAGTCTACACGACGAAACATGACGGGGATGTGGCTACAGAACAAGTGAAACTGTATTTACGTGAGACACCACCCTTTTTAGAAGCTACACCACTGCCAGAGGTTGACACTTAGAAGTCGGTGAGAGATTTCACTGGTGCGCATACTTCTGGTCCGCCGTGGCCGTAGTACACCAATATACCAGTCTAGTTTGGTTTGCTGTGTTTTTATTGGAGGCTTGTTTTTATCTTTTGAAATGTGAGTTTTACCATTGGAGGTGTTTGTGTGAGTGAATAAATTTGTTATACTTTTTTACACTATGTGGAACACTTATTTATTGTTTTACATATGGAATCACATTGAGATATAAACAAGAGAATCAAGTGGCTGATCACTATTAACCCCTGGAGTGGGTAAAACACGCTGCCGCCAAACACGAGAGTGTGAGGCATTGTGAGCTGGTAAGTATTTGAAATGCCTCCTCTCTGGTTTTCATTTTTTTGGACATAGCTGGCTCTGGTGACACTGGGACAGGTGTGGCTGCAATCAGCGGATAGCTGCCCTGGTGTGACAGGTAGACTAGCTGATCAGGATACTGATGATGGCTGCACTAGTGTGACAGGTAGACTAGCTGATCAGGGCACTGTTGACAACTTTACTGGTGTGTTCAAGGGACACAGCTCATCACAGTTGACAGGGCAAGACTTCATATAATGTCCACCCAGGATAACAAATCTCCTGCCCCACCATATTATTATAATAGACTGGGTCGGAGGTAGTTAATCTTGACATTGATGTCATCAAGAGGGAAAACAATATGCGCTATTTACGTTAATACGTCATTGGTAGAGAAATACTTTAACAAGGACTACATCATACAGAGACAAGCTAAAGAAAACCAGGACACCTGCCCTAGTTTCCGGCTTAAAGTCCATTTTTTCCCTATAGTGAGTTTTTGCTCACTCTTACCCTACTCGATAAGGGATCCTAATATTCTCCCTGCCTATCATTTTGTGTGACACTATTCATTCTCTTAGCTTCTATTTTCGACTCTATTCAGCTCAGTAATGCCTCTGCATGATTGGCTACAATTCTTTTTCAGTGTGAAGAACAGGCTAGGTACCTACTTGCTTTCCAAATATTTATGTATACTTTTCTAGTTTTTAATATTAAAGTTGTTATAAGATATTTCATTATAAAAGGAAGGGAAACTGTTAATAAAATATGTGGTCTTGTCTGGTGCGTATGGCAAAAGTGAAATCTTGCCTTCCAGAGTAACCTAATCATATAAAAAATAAAATACCATTAAATATGTAGGTATGTACCAACTTCTTATTTCTATTATCAACAGGTTTTAGAATGACATTTTAAATGTGCACGCATTGGGTATAATTTTAAAATGAACAGTTCTAAATTTAATTTTTTTTGCACACTCCAGCTCGTCTTTATAGATAGGCATTAGGTGTCATTTTAAAATTAACAGTTCTAAATTGTAATTTTTTTTTGCACACTCCAGCACGTCTTCACAGATGGGCATGAGGTGTCATTTTAAAATGAACAGTTCTAAATTGTAAAAAAAATTGCACACCTCAGCATATCTTTATTGACTAAGTTTTATCTTGCAGTTGTAAATCTAACTTTTTTTTCCCTAATACCACAATATAAGTAGGTTATTGATTTTTTTGTATTAATTTCATAGATTGACGATTATTCTTATAAATAAAGATTATAATGCATTATGTAATGCACTTCTGAACTCTGCACTTTGTGCGTAACACACTCCTAGACCCTGCAACCTGAATGTAATGGACCCAGTACCCTGCATTCTGTATGTAACACACTCCTGAACTCTGCACACTGTATGTAATGCACCTCTGAACTCTGCACTCTGTATGTAATGCACTCCTGAACTATGCCCTTTGCAGGTAATGCACTCCTAATCATATTAAAATACTATTAAATATGTAGGTATGTACCAACGTCTTATTTCCATTATTACAAGTTGGTGCATACGTTTTAGAATGACATTTTAAATGGGCAGGCATTAGGTGCCATTTTAAAATGAACAGTTCTAAATTGTAATTTTTTTTGCACACTCCATGAGGGCTGATATCAGGATAGTAGGGGTTTGTGCACTTGCTGCTCCCTTTATATGGGGATACCATATAACCTGTCAGGCTGGTTATTTCTTTGAGAAGGGTATTTTTCATGTTTTCCATAAAAACAAGAGACAGTTAACCCTCCTAGTGTGAAAACAATGTATATTCATGTTTTTTTACATCCATAGATCTTGTACAAAACTCTCCATAGATCTTGTACAAAATTGTATCTTGCAGTTGTAAACCTAACATTTTTTTTTCTAATACCGCAATATAAGTAGGTTGATTATTGTTTTTGTATTAATTTTATAGATTGATGATCATTCTTATAAAAAAAAAAGATTATATTTAGTTAATTTCGTAGTAACATTGTCCAGCATGGATTTTACCATGTAATCGTTCTGTTTTGTTTTTCAAATGTCTAGAGTTTGGTAGTTATGCATATGCTGGATTTTGGTAGGATTAGGATAGTTTAGCACAAGGGACATTTGCTGTCCATGGTGCTGTCCATAAAACAACCCCTTGCCAGCAAGCACAAGGGATTTTAAAGCATTGGACACTGGGGCTTTGGGAAAGGACCTATATATATATATATATATATATATATATATATATATATATATATATATATATATATATATATATATATATATATATATATATATATTGTTTGTATAAATAGTGCCATAGGCATCAGTGAGCCTAAGATGTCTCTTTATGAAAGATTCACTAGAAAATTCATCCAGTTAATATTTGCTCAACTGATTCAGGATTGGATGAAATTAGCTCATCAGTCTCTGCCTGCATTTACTGTTCATTATGTGGGCAGCTGATTGGCGAACCCCATTAAATCAAATGTTTTCAGGGTGAATGTCATTTGAATATCCAAAAGAGATCACAGGTTGTTTCTGGGTGGATCTTGGTAAATAACTGGAGTCTTTTCACGTATCTAATGGCATTTTATGCCCATGGTGTTATCCATACAACCACCCTATGCTAGCACCCCTTCTTAGGCACAAGGGGATGCAAAGAGCTTCTCAGCATTAGACACTGGTGCTTTTGGAGGGTACTCCTATTTCGGGGGGAATCCCTTTCAAAGCATTCCACAGTTTTGAAGAGCATGTGGTCCATTGCTGCTACTCGCTTGCTATGGGGATACCAGTCCGTTTGCCTGGTGTGCCAGGCTGGTTTGGTCTATGAAAGGGGTGATGGGGGTGGCACACAAGTTTTTTTTTTTTATATAAAAAAGAAATGACATTCTGCTGGCAGACACTCTCCATAGTGCTGATACATGCACATCCCCACCAAGCACTGGTCAACCTCTCTCAAAGAAAGGCATGAGGACTGATATCAGGATAGTAGGGGGTTGTGCACTTGCTGCTCCCTTTCTATGGGGATACCATATAATATGTCAGGATGGTTAGTTCTGAGAGAAGGGCATTTTTCATGTTTTCCATAAAAACAAGAGACAGTTAACCCTCCTAGTGTGAAAACAATGTATATTCATGGTTTTGGCACCACAGAGAGCTATTGCTTTTATATTTGCAGCATAGGGTACATTTTATTCTTTACAGCTGCTATACATTTGACAGCTGTTGTATTCACTAGGTTCACTCTCATCCTCTTGTAAATAGGGTTAATATTATTGTGGAATTCCAATGCCATCATATCTCACTTCACAAATGTCAGTAAAAGATTTAGTGGGCTAATTCCTCAGTGAATCCCTTAAAAGTCGAGTCCCATAATGATTGCATTCTCCATTCTGGCTAGCTGTAGGATGTGGCACGCGCTGAGCGCTAGACCCCAACACAGTAGCAAGCAATGTTTCTCCTGCAAAAGCACTGCACTCTCTTTCACCCTGTTGCAGAAAGGCTGAGCTCAGCTGCTGCTGCTGCTAGTTAAAATATCACTGGCAACAAATAGAAATAAAGAAATGTTATTAGCTGAAAAATAAAAGCTAAGGGGAGAAGTGGAGGAAGGAGTTATTATTCCTTGTGATTGACTGGATCCGATTTCTTCCATGTTCTTAAGTAGGTCCTGTTCTCTTTCTTTCTTTTCTTTATTAGATTGAATGCATTTATCCAGTCCTCAGAGTTTTAAGAGGGAAGGGCTGGCTTGAGGTCTTTTTGATGTCAACTTTCCTCAGCTGTAACCTTGGTCTTCAACAGTCTACCTTGGTTAATTTATGTCTTTGATCATATCTGTTTATTATACTGATGAGATCGGCCATAGGCCCCTTAAAGTGGTGTTGCACAGAAAAAAAAAAGATCGTTAAAATTCCGAAAAAAAATGAAAACTAATAATTAACTCACCTCTAAATGCCTGTTGCTAGAGGGTCCCTCGTAGTCTGCCGCCTTCAGTGCCTGGGCTGGTGACATCACTTCCCCTCAGTGCAGGAAGGGCTCAGCTCTCCCCCCTCCCACCTGTCAGTCATCTGGGACACGTGACAGGTCCCAGATGACTGCGCGCCCAAACACGCCATGCAGCGCCGCTCGCGCATGCGCAATGGGTGCCCGGCTGTGAAGCCACAGCCGGGTGCCCTCAGTTAGAATGCCAGCACCGCTGATCAGAGGGGTGTATGAGCGGTGCTTCGTTCCTCCGCATCGCTGGACCTTGGAACAGGTAAGTGTCCGATTATTAAAAGTCAGCAGCTGCAGTATTTGTAGCTGCTGACTTAAAAAATGTTTTTCATGGAAACTTCTCTTTAACTACATATCTTGATAACAGCACATTTCCTCTACTAGGATGCTATATTGTATATATTGTCATTTTACAACCAAAAATGTAAATGTATTTTATTGGGATTTTATGTGATAGACTAACACAAAGTGGCACATAATTGTGAAGTGGAAGGAAAATGATAAATGTTTTTTATTTATATTTTTACAAATAAATATCTAAAAAGTGTGACATGCATTTGTATTTAGCCCCCAGGAGTCAATACTTTGTAGAACCACCTTTCGCTGCAATTACAGCTGCAAGTCTTTTTGGGTATGTCTCTACCAGCTTTGTCCTGCTGTATGGTAAACCTCTTCCCCAGTCTCAAGTCTTTTGCAGACAGGTTTTCTTCTAATGCCGCGTGCACACGGTCGGACTTTCCGAAAGAATCAACGATGCCACAGAATTTCAGACCAATATCGTTACTGAATGTAGACGTTAAATTGTATGCAAAGATTTTGGTGGAAAGACTGAACAAATACCTTCCAACATTGATAAAAATGGACCAGGTGGGGTTTATCTCAGGTCGTCAAGGCCCTGATGCGACCAGGCGGATGATTAATGTTGTTCACCTGGTTGAAAAGTCGAAGAACCACCCTTCTCTGCTTCTAACACTAGACACGGAGAAGGCATTTGATCGTATTCATTGGGGATATTTGTCAAAAGTAATAGAAAAATTTGGCCTTAGGGCACTTTCACACTGAGCTGCCCCTAGTGTCGGCGGTAAAGGCACCGATATTTTTAGCGGCGCTTTACCATCATTTTAGCAGCACTTTTTGGCCACTAGCAGGGCTCTTTTACCCCCCGCTAGAGGCCAAAAAATGGTTTGGTGGCACTGCCCACTGAATCTAATAGGCAGGGGCGCTTTAGAAGCGGTGTATAAATCACCTCAAAGAAGCTGCTTGCAGGACTTTTTGGAGCGTCCTGCCAGCACACTGCTTTAGTGTGAAAGCACTCGGGCTTTCACACTGGAGTGATAGGAGAAGTGCTTTAAAGGGGGCGAGTGGAGAGGGGGTGCTGAGAGCATTTGAGTGACAGTGTCCAGTTGCCTGAATGATAGGAGTGACGCTGCTGTCACTCCTATCATTCCGAGCACCACACAGTACAGGCTCCAATGGCTGCTGGAGAGAGGATTTTGCTCCCCCTCCCTCCACCTTCGAGAATAGCAGTTTCAGGCTCTGGTTGCCTGTTGTGTGGGCGGGATGGGGGTGAAGCAATCTCCTGAGATCCCGCCCACCTGCCTTAATCGTCCACCTGCTGACCCACCCTATCCATCTTTCTGAACAGCCCGCCTGCTCACCCGCCCACCTGCCTGCATTCCTGAAAGAGGGAGATGTGAAGTTATCAGGAGTGAGTGTGTGCTGAGGTAAGCTCAGCTAACTATTTGTTTCTTTGTTCCGGCTCCCTGTCCAGCACCAGAGCGTTAGGGCAATGGTACTGGAAATGACTGAAATTGAGGAAGGGGTTAGCATTGCTATGTCCACCAATGCAGGTGGGGGGAGGTCAGTGGTAGTGAAAGTTAACCACATGCATTGGTCATTATGGCAGTGAATGTTAATCTCCTCATCTCCCACCCCACCTTGCATTGGTCCTGATGGCAGTAAAATTTTAACCCACCACCCCTTCTGCATTTGTGGTAATGTCAGTGAAAGTTAACCCCCTCCCCCCACACCTCTGCGGTTTTATTTTTTTGCTATTAACAAAAAAAGAGCAACCTTAAAGAAAAAAAACACAATATTTTTTACTTTTTGCTATAATAAATATCCCCCAAAAATATATAAAAACATTTTTTTCCTCAGTTTTGGCCAATATGTATTCTTCTACATATTTTGGGCAAAAAAAAAAAAAAATCACTATAAGCGGTTATTGATTGGTTTGCACAAAAGTTATAGCGTCTACAAAATAGGGGATAGTTTTATGGCATTTTTATTATTTATTTATTTATTTTTTACTAGTAATGGCCGCGATCTGTGATTTTTTTTTTTTTTATCGGGACTGCGACATTATGGCGGATACATCAGAAAATGTTGACACATTTTTGGGACCATTGGCATTAATACAGTGATCAGTGCTATAAAAATATAGTGCTGGGGTTTTTAATGCATCTGCTGATATCAATGCTAAGCGGTATTACCACAGCCTTGGATACCTGTTTTGGAGGTTATAATGTCCACTGACACCAATGCTGGGGTTTATAATTACGTTGTAATTTAATTTGCATTTAGGGGCGGGCAGGGTAGGGGTTGGGTGGGGTAACTGGTGGCGAGTAACTCTTAAGGCCTGGCTATTGCTCTCTGTATGTGTCTCAGTGAATAATGTTAGGTTTTGAATGTAATGTTAATTTTAATGTTCTATGCTATGCAATTCATTATACAGAGTAAATGCAACAGATTTGATGTTGCCTTTGTAAAAATTGTGTGAAAGTTTCAAGTTGGTGGGGCATGAACATGTTGCCTGAATGCTAAAGACTATATTAGTGCAATCCCACTTGCTGACAACAGTTGATGCTCCAAAAAAGGATAGGTATAGGCCCTAAAAGTGCTACCGTTTGATGGTTTGCTAAAGGTTCATATGGATTCACATCTAAGTGCAATTACTATGTGCCTGTATTTGCCTGCTGTGATTGCATTGTGAACCACAATCAATCTCTCTCCAATAACATAGCAGTGGTTCTAAAAATACAAACACATTTTGGTCTACCTGAGTTTGCTATACATTCACCATCACAAAAATGTACAATTCCATACGTTGTGACCCCAATAAAGCAGATGATTACCATTCTTTGGGAGCCTATCATGGGCAAGCATAGCTACATAATAACTGTACTACTATATCCTTCTATACAAATTCTAAGAAGAGTATGTTTTATTTAAGCTGAAGCAAAAAAAGATAAACAGTATAACACACACCCCTCACAATTTAAATATGATGGATTATTATATTGTACAAGGGCCAGGCACGGTCTGTCTATCCCTGCAAACTAGACTACCTTGGGGAATATCATACAGTCAGTTTTGTAAAGGAGTACTCCCATTACTTATGTTGGAAGTCTTACCATTCATTACTAAACTTGAGGAAGTGTGAAGCAGCAATTCTACTGGAACTGTACCCTTCCTGGGGGCTTGCATATCTCCCAAACTCTTGATATCTGATAGCTCAACACCCTTCTTCATGTCACTCCTTAGATAACAGAAGTTGTTAGTATTAAAGAAGGTAGAAGAATTCCACTCAACAGTCCACTGACTGAACCTCCCATGAACAAAACACACCCTTTCAGGAACAAACCATAATAAAATAGAAAGAGTACAAGCAAACTGTGCTGCGTATGTGGAAGAATTTTTAAAAAATACAAGAGATCTATGGTTATAATGAGTCCAAATGCAATAGACAAGCTCGGCCCACAGGAAATGCAACATATTTGTCATTGGTAATCATACAATATGCATAATTTGCTAAGTAGATCACTGTCTGTAGAGTATAACATTTTGGCAGTTTGACAATATGTTTGAAGGCTGGCCGCAGGCTAGCCTGTATTTGTAGGAGGAGTCTGAGGGCTATATATCCCTCCTCCTCCTCCATCAATCCGTCGTCGGATCATTTCCGGGTTGATGGATGTCACTTCCGGTCTATCAGAGCGGCGGTCGGCCGCAGCAATGGTGTCTGTGCCTTTCCCGGGCACCATCGAGGGACCACTACCCCGTCCCCCCTGGGTTCCACCTGCCATGGAGGTCGCCCTGCCCGTCCTCCCTTGCCGCCCTGCCAGTCCTCCCTTGCAGCCCATGTTCCACGTGGCTTTGTGGGGGGGGACAGCCGCCTGCTTCTCCTGCTTCTCCCGGCGCTCATGCCGGGCGTCCACCCTCCACCTCTCTCCAGCATGCAGCCCGCCCGCTTCTCCCGACGTATGCGCGGGGGGAGGGGGGGGGGGTCCGTCCCTTGACCTGCCCGCTCCTCCGGGCTCACGCTGGGGGGGAGGGGGGGTCCATCCCTTGTCCTGCCCGCTCCTCCGGGCTCACGCTGGGGGGAAGGGGGGTCCGTCCCTTCACCTGCCCGCTCCTCCGGGCTCACGCTGAGAGGGGGGGCTGTCAGTCCCTCCACCCTCCCGCTCCTCTGGGCTCACGCCGCTCGTCCCTCCACCGGGCTCCATCCTCGGCTCCAGCGAGCCAGCGTGCTGCCCGCTCGTTTTTCCCCGGCACCATGCGGGAGGGGGAGGGGGGCGTCCATTCACCTATTTCTCCTCACCCACTTCCCCAGGGCTCCGTCTGGCCAGGGTGCCGCCACACGCTTCCGACGGTGTCAGGTGAGGGGGGTGTTGTCAGGCCACCCACCGCCTTCGCTGGGCGCAATCCCTCGTGGTTGGGGGGGGGGGGCTGGGGCGCCGCTACCCACTTCTCCCTGGCTTCCCTGTGTTTTCCTACCAGTGCTCATGGGGGGGGGGGGGGCTCCAATCAAGTTCAATGCAAGCAGCAGCAGCAGTGAATTTCAACACCACTGTATGATATATTTCTTCTCAGTTCAGGCTGCTGAGTTGTTACCTTCTAGGACAAGGAAGGTGTTACGGCCCAAGCGCTCGCTTCTTCAAGGAAAATTCCTGAATAGGGATATTGTTGATCTGGTAATCCGCTCCAGGAACTTTGGTCACATGCATGGCCAAACATGGGGCCAGAGTTACTTCAGGGGTGCAATCACACTGGCGATTGGGGGGTAGGGGTGGAGTCGCTTTCTTACCTCCGCTCAACCATCCCGCATTAGTTGGGTAGTCAGCGGTCAGGGGGTTGTCATGCCACGGCAGGAATTTTACCCCCCGTCACACTCAGCACCACCTCCTGCATGCACGGCCCATTGAAGAGTTTGGAATATTTTCACGTGGCTCTGTCCTCAGCGTGTTTCTGTCCTCAGCGGGTTCTGTCATCAGCGGTTTCTGTCATCAGCGGTTTCTGTCATCAGCGGGGTTCTGTCGTCTGCGGGGTTCTGTCATCTGCGGGGTTCTGTCATCTGCGGGGTTCTGTCATCTGCGGGGTTCTGTCATCTGCGCTGTCATCTGCGGGTGCTGTCATCTGCGGGTGCTGTCATCTGCGGGTGCTGTCTATCGTTAGCATGTTCCATCACAGCTTTCACTCGTAGCTTTTCGTTCATATCATTCTGTTTCTTTCCAGTCGGAGCTTATTTCATTTGCAGGTTTTTCCTGTCGTAGCATTTCATTCGTAGCTTTTCCGGTCACAGGATTTCTGTTAGCTAGTGCTCACATTCAGGATCTGTCACGGTTGCGGATCCATACAGGCTGAGGTTTGTTTCTTCTTTTCGATTGTCGTCCCACAATCTTCTCACCCGTAGCACACACGTCATACGATGCACGCTCACTTCTTACACTTGTACGTCTACCCACCACCGTCTGTGGGTACTCTAGCCCTGAGGGTTGTTTTGCTACCTGTCTGTTTTCTGTCGTTGCATTTCGTTCGTAGCATTTCTGTTAGCCAGGGCTCCCATCCAGGTCTGTCACGCCTTCGGACCCATACGGGCTGATGTTTCGTTTTTAATTGATTGTCGTCCCATAATCTTCTCGCCCGTATACCATACGTCATACGTTGTACGCTCATTTCATCACACTTGTGCGTTTACCCACCACGGTTTGTGGGTACACCAGCCCTGAGGGTTTGTTTGCTGTCTGTCTCTGTTGTTCTGTCATAGTATTTTCGATCGTAGCATTCGTGTCGTTCGTAGCATGCATGTCAGCCAGGGCTCACATCCAGGGTCTGTCACGTCTACGGACCCATACGGGCTGAGGTTTCGTTTTTAATTGATTGTCGTCCCACAATCTTCTCGCCCGTATACCATACGTCATACGTTGTACGCTCATTTCATCACACTTGTACGTCTACCCACCACGGTTTGTGGGTACACCAGCCCTGAGGGTTTGTTTGCTGTCTGTCTCTGTTGTTCTGTCATAGTATTTTCGATCGTAGCATTTGTGTCGTTCGTAGCATGCATGTTTAGCTAGGGCTCACATCTAGGGTCTGTCACGTCTACGGACCCATACGGGCTGAGGTTTAGTTTTTAATTGATTGTCGTCCCACAATCTTCTCGCCCGTATACCATACGTCATACGTTGTACGCTCTTTTCATCACACTTGTACGTCTACCCACCACGGTTTGTGGGTACACCAGCTCTGAGGGTTTGTTTGCTGTCTGTCTCTTTTGTTCTGTCATAGTATTTTCGATCGTAGCATTTGTGTCGTTCGTAGCATGCATGTTTAGCTAGGGCTCACATCTAGGGTCTGTCACGTCTACGGACCCATACGGGCTGAGGTTTCGTTTTTAATTGGTTGTCGTCCCACAATCTTCTCGCCCGTATACCATACGTCATACGTGCACGTTCACCATACCTTTACTACTACCCACCACGGTCTGTGGGTACCTTAGCCCTGAGTGTTTCGTTTTTAATTACCTGTCTTGGCGCTGCAGGTTGCTCGGGCTCGCTCACTACATACACTAGATTTGTGTCAGCATCAGGTCACATTCACGCGCTGTTGGTCTTGTCATTCCTGCACCCACATCCTCATACTTTTCAGGTACGTAGGGGTGTTTCGTGGGTAGATGTCTGTCTGTTCTCATTGCTCCAGTTGTGTTCATCAGTTCGGGGCTCAACGTGCCAGTCCACATTCATCCCTCCACCGCCGCATGGGGGTTCAGTGCATGGTAGCACCCCATCATTTGGGATGGGTCCATTCCAAACTCATAGCGGTGTTTTAGCACGGGTATACCCCTTTCCCAGCCTCAGTTGGAGGGTGCAGTATTGTAGGTGGTTATTCTCAACCTCACAGGTTCATGTCTCCGGCTTTCGCTGCATATTGCCTCTGCTTTTTGGCCATCTGCCAACACTATCAAGTGACCTGCATTTCAGGCCCCTACAAACTCCTGCCATTTTGTCCATTTTGCAGCTCACCTTCTCTAAGCCATGTTAAGGTAGGCAGGGATGTTCTAGTCCCGGCTACCAGTTACCGGGCAGGTTTTCGTGGCTTTTCAGACTTCCTGTCGCCTACCCTGGGCTCAGTTACCAGTTGGTGCTCTAGGCAATCCCCTTTTGCTACACTCGCAAATTCTCCATGTTAGCATAGAGGGACAAGCTAGGGGTTCGTGGTCCTTACTGTTCCGCTGGAACGGTATCGGAGTCAAGGATACGTCCTTCGCTACAACATTCCTCTGATCAGCTCTTTCTAGCTTCCCCATGCATCCTCTCACCTCGAGCAGTTCGTGCTCATGTCCTGGTTTACCTTCCATATCAGGCTCCTATTCTAAACCCCCTTTTTCTGGTTATTCGTCAGGGGAGGAGGCAACTTTGTGGGTCCCGTACAGGGGGTCCCTTCTTTCATCGTCAGGTACATGGGGCACTGGAGTTCTTCATGTTTCATACGTAATCCCCTTTTGAAGGCATTCAGGCTTTCACTCCTTTCTGGGCAATGGCTGTTGCTGGCCCTTCATTGTTGCTTTCTCGTCACACCTACTTGGGTCTCTTTTGCCCTCTTTTAGGCATACCGACCAGCAGGCCATGGCACACCTCAGGCCTTGGTAGGTAGTAGTATCGCATTTCCAAGTGAAGACTCTGACTACAAGTTTGAAGGCTGGCCGCAGGCTAGCCTGTATTTGTAGGAGGAGTCTGAGGGCTATATATCCCTCCTCCTCCTCCATCAATCCGTCGTCGGATCATTTCCGGGTTCCCACCCACCCATTCCCTCATATTTTATTATTTCATTCACATTCATTCAGGGTATGCCCTCTTTTAGGCATACTGACCAGCAGGCCATGGCACACCTCAGGCCTTGGTAGGTAGTAGTATCGCATTTCCAAGTGAAGACTCTGACTACAAATATTGCTATTGTCCTGCTACCAGTGGCTTCCTTGCTTCCAAGGATGTCTATTATGCTTATAATTGGCCTTTTATTCTAACATTTTTAACACTGGCCATTCAGTTGTGCAATAATTTTTACATTTTTTTTTTTTAAAGAGTGATGGAAATTCACTCTTTCTGTTTGCCCTAGTGATCATTATCACTGGGACTGAAAGGGAAAAAAAGTTAAATATTGAGTTGCTTCCAAAACAGTAATACATAGGAAAACTTCCACTGGGGACATTTGTCCCAGTGACTTTCATTGAAATGGGGATTTCCCTCACTTGACATGTCTTTCTCCTACTTTGGCAAATAAAAAACCAACATGGGTTTTACCATTATCTCAGTAAATCCAAAGTAAAGTCAGCGCTATAATCTAATAAAAATGTAACAAAGCTGCAAGCAATAAAAGTGAAATATGCAACACCCTTTCTGTGCATAGTAAAAATAAAATTGCAGCGCTTCCAAAGTGAAAAATAGTGTATATAAATATTAATGATAAATAAAAAAACAGTTCCACCATGAGCATCAGTTCCTCTTTGTCATTATGCAGTTCATTATAACATTGAAAGTCATAAAACTTCAAAAAACTTTGGAGTCCAAAACAGAAGAACTGGCAACTCACCAGAAATATAAGCTGCGTCACTCTAGAATGCAGCATTAATGCATTGATTAACAGTCATCAAATCCTGAGTCTGTCACTTTTCATTCAAAAAGATTACTCCAATGATGCCAGCCAGTATAAAAATATGAGATGTTGCTCAGAAGTAAAATATAAACCATATAGTGTAGTCATTTTTTATAAGAAAGTCTTAAACTATTACCAACACCCCGTGGTAAAACACTCTGTTCCTAATTCATATGTGTAAAAACACACTCCACCACCCTTATGCCCCGTACACACGGTCGGACATTCCGACCACAAAATCCGTCAGATTTTCTCCGACGGATTTTGTCCGAAACTTGCGTTGCACACACACGGTCGGACAAAGTTGTCGGAAAATCTGATCGTTCCGAGCGAGGTGACGTATAAAACGTATGACGGGACTACGTAGAGGCCAGTAGCCAATAGCTTCCATCTCCAAATTTCTTCTGAGCATGCGTGGCACTTTGTGCGTCGGAATTCTCTACACACGATAGGAAAAAGTCTGATCGGATTTTGTTGTCGGAAAATTTTAGATCCTGCTCTGAAATTTTTTCCTTCGGAAATTCTGACGGAAAAAGCCCGCTAGAGCCCACACATGATTGGATTTTCCGACAACATAATCCGATCTGACTTTTTCCATTGGAATATCTGACAGTGTGTACGGGGCATTAAAGAGTGCACTCTCACCGTCAATCTATGTTGTATCAAAGCATGTAGTCAATATCTCATCAGGATAAATGAAAATGCAGGAAAAACTTGATTCTTTTTCTTATTCAATATAGGTAGTGTCCAGAATCCATTTTTCAAATTACATTTAGAGCTACGAGTAATAGGGTTAGGAAGTTGATTTTTCCACCGGTTTTATATGTTGGGTGTTTGTCTAAGCGGACCGCCATGCCACCACATCGGCACATTCTAGGCAAATTGTATGTGTGCTTTTATTGTGCTATTATCTACCAGTGTCTTAATAAATACTACACTATATTGGCATTTTATTATGTTTGCCTGGTGGTGCTTTTTACTGGGAGAGTGGAATAATGCCTCCAGTGGAAGAATCTTGAATAAGAAGGAGAAGCAAGTTTTTCCTGCAGCTTCATTTATCCAAAAGAGATATTGATTACATATGCTTTGATACAACATAGAGTGACAGTGAGAATGCACTCCTTAAGGGTGGTGGAATTTGTTTTTACACATATGAATTAAGCAAAGAGTGTTTTCACCAGGAGGTTGTTATTAGTTTAAGACTTTCTTATAAAAAATGACTACGCTATATGGTTTATCTTTTACTTATGATTAACATGTGATATCATTATACTGGCTGGAGTCATTGCAGCCTAATATATGCCCACCTGCAGCCTCAATGCAGCCTGATATGTGCCCATCTGCAGCTTCAATTCAGCCTGATATGTGCCCATCTGCAGCCTCAAGGCAGCCTGATATGTGCCCATTTGCAGCCTCAATGCAGCCTGATCTGTGACCCTCTGCAGCCTTAATGCAGCCTGATATGCGCCAATCTGCAGCCTTAATGCAGCCTGATAGGCGCCCATCTGCAGCCTCAATGCAGCCTGATATGCGCCCATCTGCATTCTCAATGCAGCCTGATATTTGCCCATCTGCAACCTTAATGCAGCCTGATATGTGCCCATCTGCAACCTCTAAGCAGGCTAATATGTGACCATCTGCAGCCTTATTGCAGCCTGATCTGTGCCCATCTGCAGCCTTAATATAGCCTGATATGTGCCCATCTGCAGCATGATCTGCGCCCATCTCCCATCAATGCAGCCTGATGCCCATCTGCAGCCTCACCATCTCTCATGCAGGAAATCACTGAGCCGTCATCTCCTGTTTACTCAGCTTTCAGTCGGCAGTCACATACACAGTTCCGCCTCCGCCATCGGCATTGGACCAGCTCCTGTGATTGACAGAACACTGGTCCAATGCTGGTGGTGGAGGCGGGACTGCGTGTGTGACGTCAGAGCTGAGTGAGAGACGATTATACAGGAGATGACAGCTCAGTGAATTATGTTGGCGCTCGTCAGCTCTCGCCCCCCTCCGAGGTACACTATCAGCGTATAACACGCACCCGTGATTTGCCTCCTATTTTCATGGGGAAAAGTGCATGTTATACGCTGATAAATACGATATTCTGTTTTAGACTCCAAAGTCTGTGAAGTTTTATGCCTTTCCAGTTAACGTTATAATGAACTGCATAAGGACAAAGAAGAACTGATGCTCATGGTGGAACTGTTTTTTATTCATCACTAATATTTTTTATACACTGTTTTTCACGTTGGAAGCTCTGAAATTTTATTTTTATTATTTTACCATTGCCTGTTCTAATAAAAATAATAATAATAATAATAAAAGAAAAGTTTTGGCCTTAGATTTACCTTAATACATAGAGTAATCCTAAACGTGTAAAACCTTGATATGGAATGCTTAGGGCAGCTGCAACATGATCATATATGAAAGTACTTGAGAATCTTCAAACAATAAATTGTGTAAATATTCATTTCATTTATCCAATCATGTGCAAATAAAAAAAAAAAACATGTATTCGTTTTACATATGATTGAATAATTAAAGCGAATATTCAGTTTGCTGTGTGGAGATTTTCAACCCCTTTAGTAAATCAGCCTCAGAGAATCTAAGAAGTTAGACAAATCTGCAGAATGCAGTCTGGGGATTAATTTGGACATGCATAAGACTAGTACAATGTATGCAGCCAGGCTAGCACAGGCTTTTAAAAATTCAAACTGGCCAATTTTATTTTAGTGACAAAGAGGAGGAAGGGTCCGGATCTGCAGAATAATGCCAGTGTAATAGCTCTACATGCTCTTCTACAGGGATGTGTTCGAAATTCTGTCAATGCCAATCCATTGTAAAAAAAAACATGCTGGGAAGTGTAGATTAACTTCAATAGATACTTGCTTTTGCATATGAATTCACAAATGGGTGCAATACAGCATATTTGCTTGACAGGGCAATAGGAGAAAAAAATAGGGACATTTAAAAAACTGTAATCAGAACACATAACGAGCTCATTCTTTTTGCATAATTGATAAGTAATTAGTTTGCTTTCTTTGGATCACTATCAGCTAGAAGTAGAAATGAGAAATGTATTCATGCTACACTCCATAGCTGTGGCTGCCAGCAGGGACTTCTTTATTTTGACAGTTGATTTGAGTTACAAATACTTAACAAAATATAATGTTTCTATTGTTAACTCTTTGAATAATAATCATGTATATATTTGAAAACAGCGCTGAAAGATGTGCATCACTCCACGATAACTTTGAATGGCAATGTGCCTTTTTCAGGCACATTGCCTCTTCTTTGCTGTATAGCTCAAGTCAATAACTAGAGCAAGACTTCAAAGTAAAAGCAAAACAGTTCTGTTTAGCTGCTAGGAATGTGTAAACATGCTTGAAAATATCTAAGCTGCATGAATAAATGTGTCTTAATATGTGGTTTTGTGTGCACGATAGAAAGGCTGGCATCCTGTCTTGCATGAAATGAGCAGGATTTCAAGGATAATTTCAGCAACGCAATGTGCATTCCCAAATCCCCTGATTCAAGACTTTGACAAATCAGTCATGCTACTAGCTGGGATTGTCAAGCTCCTGTTTAATGTTGTTAAGATCCAAGAACCCAGCTCACCTGCACCAGCATGTGTATAAAATCTATTTACATATTTTTGGAAAAGTCACGAGGCATCTATGAATCCCAGGCCTGGGGCATACCTAAATCAGACCTTGCATCTTAAAAGCAAGGTCCACTGTTTATCTGTGCTCCCCAACTTGCTGAACCATTGGAGGAAAGTGTAAAAATAAAACCTGTAAGGTAAAAGTTAGGATAGCATACTTACTTTTCTCCCTACTTCTACTTATGGCACCTAGGAGAGGGTGATGTCATTCTCCTTCCAGCAAATCTGGATACTGTAGAGTAGTCCAGATCTCACTGAGAAAATGTTATTAGCACTGTACTGCAGCATCTTTCTGTGTGATTTGGATTACTCAGCACCCCCCTGGATCATGATGTTGAATGATGACATCACCCCCCCGGTTTGGTTTGCAGCAGAACATGCGAACAGGCAAAAAATTTGTTCGAAAACACGAACACCGTTAAAGTCTATGGGCCAAAAATCAAATGTGCTCATTTTAAAGGCTTATATGCAAGTTATTGCCATAAAAAGTGTTTGGGGACCCGGGTCCTGCCCCAGGGGACATGTATCAATGCAAAAAAAAGTTTTAAAAACTGCAGTTTTTTTGGGAGCAGTGATTTTAAAAATGCTTAAAGTGGAACAATAAAAATGAAATATTCCTTTAAATATCATGCCTGGGGGGTGTCCTTAGTATTACTGTAAAGTAGCGCATCTTTCCCATGTTTATAACAATGCCACAGCAAAATGAAATTTCTAAAGGAAAAAATTTAACTTAAACCTGCTTGTGGTTGTAATGTATTGTCGGATCCCGGCAATATAGATAAACATACCTAAAATACCCTGCAAAAAATGGCGTGGATGTCACCCCCAAAATCCATACCAGGCCCTTCAGGTCTGATATGGATGTTAAGGGGAACCCCACACCCAATTTAAAAAAAAAAATGGCATGGGGGACCCTTAGGCCCCCAGACACTATATACTCTGAATAGCAGTATATATACTATACGGCCTGCCCTATATACTGCAGAAAATTGGGCCTTAGGTGTTGGTGGTACCAGAACACTGTAAGCCCTCAGAGTTAATCTTGTTGGGCGCAGGAACGGGCCCTGCTGTGAAATATTATATCAAGAATTGTAATTACAAGCCCCTGTTAAACAGAGCCATAAAAATTGGACCTTGGGCAGTGGTGGTGCCACAACACTGGAAGCCCTCACAGATACTCTTGTTGGGCACAGGAGCGGGCCGTGCTGTTATATCAAAAATTGTAATTACATGCCCCTGTTAAACAGGAGTCGAAAAATTCGGCCTTGTGTGGTGATGGTGCTAAAACACTGTAAGCCCTCACAGTTACTCTTGTTGGGTGCAGGAACGGGCCCTGCGTTGAAATATTATATCAAAAATTGTAACTACATGGTCTGGAAATGCATTGCACAAACCCTTCTTCAAGGTCTCCTGAAGATGTTTCATCCTCTGCCCTCTGCGAAGGCAGGATGAGTTCTGCAACCTTACCCTTGTAACGTGGATCAAGAAGGGTTGCCAGCCAGTAATGATCCCTCTCCTTGATACCACAAATCCTAGGGTGCTTTTGCAGGCTTTGCAGAATAAGGGAGGCGATGCAGTGTAAGTGTCTCCTACCCTTATCGAGGTCTCCTCCAATGGATTCTATCCCAAAGACCCTCATGCCTGAAGGGTCTCCATGGTGAACTTCCTGAAAATGCAGAGGAATCGGATACTTAATTATTGTATTCATGATATCACATTTGTGTTCACCAATCCGCACTCTCATAGGACGAGATGTCTGGCCCACATAGAGACAACCACATGGGCAAATGATGCCATACACAACGTAATCCGTCCCGCAGTTAATAAACTGCTTCAACTGGTGGATCCTGCCATCCACGCCAACCACTGATTTCTTTCTGTGCCACATGAACGTGCATGTGCCACAATTTCTGACACTACATTTGTAACTTCCCTTTTGGTCAAAGATAGTTGACCAGACATTAGTGGATTTACTAGAAGATTTCTTTACCATACTAGGGGCAACCAAGCTTCTTAAATCACGAGGCTTCCTAAACACGATATTAGGTCTATCTGGAAAGTATCTGTTCAGCACAGGGTTGTGTTTGAGTACACCCCAGTTTTTCTTTTTTTTAACAACAAGGTTGGTTTTTATTAAGTAAATCGTTACAGGACAAGGTATCATACAACATACAGTATCTTATCGTATCTTGATACCTATCGGAAGGCAGTACAAGTTATTACAGACAGTGACATCAGATTCAGATAATACCAAGCTACTTCATTGGTCAGAGATATAGTACAGCAAAACTGAAACGGTTCTCCTATGGAGCTGACTAAGGAGTAAGCATAGTGTCATGTTCAATCCCCCCCTCTAATAGGGAGGAGGGGAGGGGGAGGGAAGGGGGGGGAAGACCCGGCCCCCGCCGCTCTAAAACATATCCGCCATGTCTGCTTTTGCTTGTTAACATCCTTTACTAGAATTGTTCAACCCATGGCAGCCAGAGCCGGTCAAATTTTTGTGGGCATCCTCTATTGATGTATGTCAATTTGTATAAGGGGAGTACTGCATTAACTGCAGAATCCCATGAGGCCATCGTAGGTGGAGAAGGAGAAATCCAGGTCCTGAGGATCTCTTTCCTGGCGTAGAACAACAGGAGAGAAATCAGTAACTTAGTGTACCTAGGCCTCTGCTCGTCATCTTGAATGCCCAGCAGCGCCAGCTCAGGCGTCGCTGGGACGTCAAGCTGCAGTCGTATGTTGATGCAGTCAAAGACTTCTGTCCAGAACCTCTCTATCAGCGGGCACTGCCAAAACATATGTATAAACGTTCCCTCTGGGGCTCGACATTTGGGGCAGCTGGACGACCTGTGCGGGAAAATCTTATGTAGTCTCTGGGGGGTATAGTAAACCCGGTGCATGAATTTAGTGTGCATTAGCCTATCTCTGGAGGAAATGACTACCTTCGCCCCATCCTCAAAGCACTCTTCCCATGAATCTCTATCTAAGTCCGGGATGTCCTCATGCCATTTGCCCCAAAGGGTGTCTATTTTAGGAGAATTGACACCTAGTAAAACAAAGTAAAGGGTGGAGAGGGTTTTCTCTAGTGACTTCTGGGCAAGGGTCTCCTCTACAGGGTCGCACTGTAACACTATCCCCTCTGGGAATTGAGCCCTAAACGCGTGCCGCATTTGATAGTACCTAAATAGCATGTGTGTTGGTAGACCAAATTTCGCCGCCATAATCCGAAAAGGAACCAGAAGTCCTGACCGGAGTATGTCGCAAAGAGTCTTAATTCCATAGTTGGCCCAGAGTTGCGGATCGGGGATAGATCTTAGGTGTTTCAAGGAGGGGTTACCCCACAAGGGGGTGTGAGGGGACCTCTGAGACGGCGTCAGGAATCTCTTCCTAGCCACAGTCCAGACTCTCAGGGTCACTTTGGTGGCACCTGGGAGGCAGGGGTAAGCTGCTGGTCCCCTGTATACCAAGTTACCCAACTCAGTCATGGAGCCCAGTATGGCTGCTTCCAGACTCGTAGCTGCATTCGATCTAGATTGTTCGAACCACCACCTCACTGTGACAAGGATTGCCGCCCAGTAGTAGGTCATAAAGTTGGGAAGTGCCAGCCCTCCACAACGTACAGGTAGTTGGAGTGTAGATCTGGCCAACCTCGGGGACGCACCCCCCCACAGGAAGGACCCGATGAACCCCTCAAGCTCCTTAAAAAAGGAGCCAGGGAGCCACACCGGGCAGTTCCTAAAGATGTAATTGAGCCTGGGTAAATATAGCATCTTAATGACGTTAATTCGGCCCAGTAGATTTAGTGGAAGGTCCTTCCACTTAGAACAGTGGTCCTTAAGTCTTGAGACAATCGGTTGCAGGTTAAGGCGCTGGAAGGCCTGGACGTCTCTGGACACCACAATCCCCAAATATTTAAATTCCTCCACCCACTGCAGGGGAGAGGGTATACCTCCTGACCTAGACCGAGGATCCAAGGGAAACAGCACCGATTTAGCCCAATTGATGTTAATTCCCGAAAACTTCCCAAATTCATTGAAAATCTCTAGGGCAGACTGCAAGGAAGCCTCAGCGTCCTGTAGGTAGAGCAGGGCGTCATCCGCGTATAAGGAGACTTTCTCCTCCAGAGGGCCAACCCGGAGCCCCCGTATCGCCCCTGACTCTCGAATTCTTGCAGCCAGGGGTTCGAGAGCTAGAGCAAACAGGCTGGGCGACAGGGGGCAGCCTTGCCTGGTGCCCCTCTGGAGGAGGAAAAACTCTGAAAGGATGTCGTTGGTACGAATCCTGGCCCTAGGGGATCTGTATAGCATCCCTAACCATGACAGGAATTTGGGGCCAAACCCAAACCTCCCAAGAACCTCCCATAAATATTTCCACTCGACAGAATCAAAGGCCTTTTCCGCATCGAGGGAGGCTATGACTCTGGTGCCGCTATTGTCGTGGGTTATCCCCAGGTTAAGGAAAAGTCTTCTAATGTTGATATCAGTGCCCTTCCCCGGCATGAACCCGGTCTGGTCGTGGTGAACAAGGTCCTCAATTACTTTGGCCAGCCTAAGGGCCAGAATTTTGGCGACCAATTTAGCATCAGCATTTATCAATGAGATAGGTCTGTAGGACGAACATTCCTCCGGGTCCTTACCAGGTTTAGGCACCAATACCACCACTGCCTCGGTCATAGAGTCCGGGAGTAGGCCGTCCAGAGAGAACTGTGAGAAAAGCGAGACCAGCCTAGGGGCCATCAGCTCTTGATGGACCGAGTAAAATTCAATAGGGATTCCATCAGGGCCAGGTGACTTGCCTGACTGCATAGCGCCTATTGCTATTTGGACTTCTTCCAGGGTAATATCCCCATCGAGGGTCTTCTGTTGGTCAGGGGTAAGTCGGGGGAGGTCTACTGCGTCAAGGAATGATGACAGGTCCCCGTCGTCATAAGTGACCTTGGAAGTGTACAGGTCTTGGTAGTACTGCATAAATCTGCCGCTAATAGCCTCGGGGGTGGTCAAAGTATTCCCTCCTGCATCCCTCAGCCGACCTATATGGGTCGTAGTGAGTTGCCCCTTAGCTAACCAAGCTAGCAGCCTCCCATTCTTATCCCCAAACTCAAACACTCTCTGGGCACTTGCTAGCATGGCTTTCTTGGTCATGTCAACCCGGAGCAAAGACAGTTCCCTAAGCGTTCCCTGCCAGGGGGAGTAATTCGCCTGAGTTGGGTGACTTATATATTCCCTTTCCAAGGTCGTGGCTCTGTCCTCTAGTTGCTTTAGGGACTGTGTGTATTCTCGTTGCCTATTAGCTATCTTTTTGATATAAGTTCCTCTGACCCAAGCCTTGAAGGCATCCCAAAGGACCTGAGGATTAGCTGACTCCCCATTGTGTAACCAATAGGTACATAGGTCCTCAGGCATGTCCTCCTGTATCTTGTCTTCCATGATCCAATATTTGGACAATCTCCAAAGCTTTGGGCCTATCCTAGGAGCAACAGTTATCTTGAGTAATAGCGGGGCGTGATCTGAAATGCCCCGGGAGAGGATCTCAGCTGAGGATGTCATCCGCAGCATATCGGACGACACGAATGCCATGTCTAATCGTGACAGAGTCCTATACGTCGTGGAGAGACACGTGTATTGTTTGTCAGACGGGTGGAGATGTCTCCACACGTCCGTCAAATGGAAAGCAGAGGCCCAGAGTGGTAGTCCAGTGCCGGGGGAGGGGGAGGGGCGAAGCCTGTCTAGTTCTCCAGCCATCACTAAGTTGAAATCTCCCACCACTAGCACTCTGCTGATATCAAGTTGTACCACCATGTGCATCAAATCATGTAGCACCTTAACATCCGCCGGGGGCGGCAAGTAGACTCCCACTATGATATAGGGAAGGCCCCCAATGAGGGCTTGCAACATGACGTAGCGCCCCTGGGGGTCAAGTTTGACTTGTACCAGGTGGAATGCTAGGGATTTGTGGATTAATATGCTGACCCCCCTTGCATAGTTGGAATAAGTGGCATGGTAGTGAGCTGCAACCCAAGCTTTCTTCAGACTCAGTATTTTCCCACCTATCAGATGAGTCTCTTGTAGTATACAAATTTTGGGGCAGTGCTGCCTAAGGAACCCAAAAACAAGGGATCTTTTTATGGGTGAATTGAGCCCCCTGACGTTCCAGGACAAAACAGTAAAGTCAGCCATATGCGTATTGTAAGTATAGCGTTAGGATTATACCTGCTGATATGGCGTATTTCGTTCCCGGGGGATTGCTGGGCTCCCCCTCCCGTCTCAGGCGGACGAGGGAATCCCCTGGTGGGAGAGCCCGCGATCCCTCGGGAGGCAACACCGTATGTACCGTTGTGACTGTGCATATGTACCAACTCCAGATAACCAGAACCAACCTGTTAGTAGAAAAATTACAAAAAAAAAGAACACAACCATGGGAATAAACCGTACCCATTCCCCTTCTTGGCGGCAACGGCCGCCTCCCCCCCCACCCCCCACCCCATGCTCCCCCAAACAGCGGGGGGCATCCGAATCCCATAACCCTGACACCCCTCAGAAGAGGTGCTCAGACAGATCGGGAGGCGTGGGCCCGATCAGAACTACGCCGGTGAATCTGAAAACAGTTAAATTAAAGTACCTTCCCAGAGCACCGTCTGGGTTGAGTTGCTGGATTGGATGCATTTCTTTGTCAGTGGAAATATAATCCACCGAAGTTGGAGAACAAAATGAAAGTACTTGAGACAGTAGAGGCCTGAGAGGGGAGGATACCCATCTGCTGGATAAGGAGTAATGGGGCCACGGTTCAAGTCTCATGAGGCCCAGGGCTTTCTTGAAAAACAAAGGGGAAAAAAAAAAAAATGGGAATCTCCAAATCCGGGGGTAGGTCAAGGCCTTGGAAATTAGGGGCAGTAGCAGAGTCTCTCCGGGGGAATAGCCTAGGGCTCTCGGGGGCTCAGTGGGGCTAAGCAGAGTGACCGGGAGGATCCCCCCCCAATGTCTAGAACACAGGGCCCAACAGGGGAACAGTATGAAGGGGAACCGTTTGTCAGTCATACCTCTGCATCAGTCCCGGCAGGACCATCTGGGCTGTTGTTGTGTTCACGATCCTCATCCTGGCGGCAGGGTGTCCATCCATACGCTGGCGTCTCTTGGTGAGTTGAAAATACGGATCGTTTCCCCATCTACAACACGCAGCTTGGCAGGGAACAAGATGCTGTAACGGATGTTCTTGGCTCGGAGGGCTGCTTTCACTGCATCGAAGGACCGGCGCTGCTTCTGCGTCTCGAGAGTGTAGTCAGGGAACAGCATCAATCTGGTGTTTCTGTAGTTAACATCCCCAGCGGTTCTTGCGGCTCGGAGTATTTCATCTCTGTCCCTGAAGTTCATCAAGCGGAGGATTAGTGTGCGCGGGGGGGCTCCCTCGGGCCCAGGCCTCGGTGGAACTCGGTGGGCCCTCTCTACAGTGAAGTGAGGGGAGAGCTGGGCCGCAGGGAGGACCGAACGGAGCAGGTCCTCTGTAAATGCAGTTGGGTTACGTCCCTCCACACCTTCCGGGAGGCCTACGATGCGGAGGTTGTTCCTTCTGCTCCGGTTCTCGGCGTCCTCAGCCCGATACTCCAGTGCCTTCACTCTGGTCTGCAAGGCCCTGATGGACGCTTCGTGGTTAGTAACCGCATCCTCCGTGTCGCCCACTCGCTGCTCTACCGCCGTTATCCTGGAGCGAATCTTATCTAGGTCTTGCCTCACTAGACCGACATCAAGCTGCACAGCCTCTATTTTGTTCGTCAGTGTCGTCTGGCACATGCTAATAGCTGCCATCACCTCTGGAATTCCTGGCGGCGTCTCCTCCTCGTGGTCGGTCTGCGACGCCATGCTGTTGTTGTGTGGAGGAGTAGGCCGCAGTTCCGGGGCCCGAGCCACAGGGGTGTCCTCAGGCGGAGGAAATTTCAGTTTTTTGCCCTTCTTGGGGCCCGTGGAGTACCTAGAAGGCATGCACAGGCTGTGAGCCTCAGATAGGGTGGTTGTCCGCTGATTCCGGATTAATTGCGGGTACTACTCCAGCAGAGCTCAGATAGTGCGACCGCTCAGTTCGGCATCCTGGCCACGCCCCCCCAGTTTTTCTTTAGGATACTTCTTTGTATCTTGAACGCCTCATTCTTATTGAAGGCAGTCTCTATGAGCGTGTGATCGTACCGTTTTTCCTGGAACTTCTTCCTGAGAAGCCCACTCTGTACCAGATAATCTTCCTTCTGTGTCTGAAACGCAAACACTGCAGCGTGCGTTCCAGACACCGGAACAGGCCAGGAGAGACGCTAATGCCATGGAGAGAGATCCCACACATGGTGGCATGGCCTCAGCTACCTTGGATTGGTAAGATTGGTTACCTCTGGTGGTGCTGTGTGCCCTGGCCCCCGTTATTTCCTCTGTGACCTCTGGAGTAAATCATTTGCTCTAAACCAATTGCTGCTATTCAGTGACTATTTACATTGCAAAATTGCTACAGATGTTTGTGAGTAGTTTTCTTTTTATTCACTTTTAATAAAAATCCAAATGATAATGCACAAGGCTGGCCCTTTTTTTCCTTTTCTCTTTGCAAGCTACTCTATGCTGGGTGACAGAGGATGAGGACTGGAGGATGAGGCTTTGTTATCCACTCCACCAACTCTTCTGCATGTTCTGGCTCAATAACACAGCCAGCAGCAGAAAAAAGGACAAGCGTGCCCCACGGCCACCTGCAGAGGATGTACCATGTCCACGATCGCCACTGTTGACTGTAGACACAGAGGCTGCTTGCCCTCTTTTAGTGGCCTGTGAACGTCTGCCTCTCCTTGATGGCCTTTCGGACATGATGTATTTTTTGTTTTGCAATACCACAGTACACTATATTTTATACTGTGTACACCACCAGAAAAGTAGTAGAAATTGTACTACGGCTGCACTGTATTGTATACTGTGTACACCACCAGATGTGTAATAGAAACTGTACACATTGTATTAGATACTGTGTACACCACCAGAAAAGTAGTAGAAACTGTACTACTACTGCATTGTATTGTGTACAGTGTACACCACCAGAAGTGTAATAGCACCTGTACAGACTGTATTAGATACTATGTACATTCCCTCATAAAATTCGCTGTTCGCTGAATGGGCGAACACCTGATGTTCGGGTCGAACTTATGTTCGACCCGAACATCGAGCTCATCCCTAATCACCACCTGACCCAAGATGTATTTTTAAATTTTTTTCCAGGGTTCCAGCAAGTGTTAAGGAGGACCTTTGGATTTGAGCCAACCAGTCAAGTACTATATACAGTACTATATACAGTGCTATATCATGCTACATAACAGTGAATTGCAGTGTCCACTGTGCTGTATTGTACTACATTACTATGAATTGCATTGCAGCGAGTTACATATTATTGTGTACCACTTTTTGTATTCACAGTGAATAGATCCAATAGGCCTTTTTAGAACTATGTTTCTGTATGGTTTGTCTGCTGGGCACCTTCTTGCAGTTGTGTATTTTTATATTACGTTTCTCTCACATTTTTAGATATTGTTTACATTTCTGAAAAACAACCCCCCTCTTAAAAAAAATATAGGGTTTTGGGTTTTAGTAATTTCAAGTTGGTATTTGGGGTACATTTTGTTTGGAGGGAGGTATATTTTATCACTATATAATTTTACTAGGGATTTTTTTTTACTTTTTTGGAGGACAGCAATGTGCACTTGTTGCTGAAACAGACAAAGCTTTGTATGCAGCACATTCCCCCAAACTAGTGAGGTAAAATTAGGTGACCAAATGATCACATTGTGAAGTACACAGCAGTATTATATCCTCAATCCCTCTATTGCCAAAGTTGTTATTAAAGTTGGGCAATATATTGTATTCATAAAGTCTAGGAAGTCTAAAGGGAAAGGCAGAGGTTCTTCATATGCAGCTGAGTGAAAAGGATCTGCATTCACAGGACAAAGCTGTTGTCAGATTGCACCTTTAGGAAGCAAGGCAGGTTTGCATTTTCTATCTGACAGAGGGCATGCTTTACAGTCAGAGCATATACTGTAGAGGAAGTAGTGGAGTGGATAACTAATGCCCCGTACACACGATCAAAATTTATGATGGGAAATGTTCGATGTGAGCTTGTTGTTGGAAAGTCCGACCGTGTGTATGCTCCATCGGACATTTTCTGTTGGAATTTCCGCTCACAAATGTTTGAGAGCAGGTTCTGTTCTTTTGTTGTCAGAAATTCAGAGCGTGTGTGCACAAGTCCGACGCACCAAATTCCACGCATGCTCGGATTCAAGTACGAGACGGAAGCGCTCGGTCTTGTAAAACTAGCGTTCGTAATGGAGATAGCACATTCGTCACGCTGCAAATTCTTAAATCTTTCAATGCAGCACATTCTCTTCTTCTTTATAATGCTAGAATAATGAAGTTGCTTTGCTGCTGATATTCACACACAGTTCTAACAAACTGATTTCTTATTATTTCCCGTGATCTCCTGAATAATCAGTTTTTTTTTTTTGTTTTTTTCGCAAGATCTCCAGAATAATCGACTTTTCTTTTCTTTTTTATAGTGATCTCCAGAATATTTTTTGTCGTTTTGTGTGTCAAGTTACCACAACACCATTATTATCTTGTATTTATTCAAAGAGGTTGGTTGGTGTTGGTGTCCCTTGTTAATTTGACATTGTATTTTTGAAATGTACCTGCCTACTCACAAACTGTCCTTTTTGAAGTAAAACACATAGCCAAGTTTTTTTTCAAACAAAAATTTAAAATGTATTAGGGGTCCTAATAAAATAAAGAAGAAGGCAACGCTGGAGAACCAGTTGGAATTGGTGAAGGCTTTGTACCCCAGGGCAGACATCAATTATTTGACAGGCAAAATTGGTAGCCTGAGGAGTCCATTTAATAGGGAGCACAATCCGGTCCAGGACTCCAAGGTGATCGGAAGCAGCATCAGATGGCATGTATGTGCCGAGGCTGTGGTCTTACAACAGCCTGCATCTTTTGCCAGACCACACCAAACCCAGTCCATCACTCTCAATACTTCCTTGCACGCTTCCTTCCAGGCTGTGGCTGTGGTGTTGGAGGTTTTGCTGGAGGTGGTGGAGGAATTATATGGTCCAACTCACAGACATGGCTTTTATTGGTGAGTTCACCCCTCACCCCCTTATTTAGGGCCTGAAATATGACCTCCTTACAAATAAGGCATTGGCCCTTGAAATATGACCTCCTTACAAATGAGGCGTTGGCCCTCTACCATTACTTGCATTCTACTGGCCGTCATACACGCAAATGACTCCTGGACACTAGGGGTGGTTGTGAGTACCGCAGTAGCCTGCCAAATCAAATTAGTCGCTGACTCCTCCAGGTTCCTCGCCTTCCTGGTCCCTTCTGTTGGAAGGTGGAGGGGAGGTACCTGGGATTCGGTAAGGCTGCTGGGCAGGGCCACGTCCTGGCTGCCACTTTCCATGGACACCTCCTGGCTGCCACTTTCCACGGCCTCCTCCTGACTGAGACTTTCCTGTGTATGAAAATGGGACATAGTTTTGGTTTTTTGGTCATCAATCACACACAATTTTGAGCTCATGACTGTTGCAAATTGAATGTTAACAAATAGAAAATACTATCATTCTGACCCCAGCATTTTTCCTTCTTGTCCCAATCATTTTTGGCTACTACTGTCTATTGATATGTAAACCACTTTGTTAAATCAGAAATTAGTGATCAATAACATCTACTTAACATCATTAATATTATTTTTATTATATTTTTTTACAAGAAATATGTTGAACAATGCTATACCTGGCTCAAGCTGGGCTCCTCCACATCTTCTTCCTGGGTGAAAGTCCCAGGTTGTCCGTTGGAAGCCTCATCTGAGGTGGAAGGAAGTGTGGAAGGAAGGGTTGAGAGTGATGGCATGGGTTCACTCTGGTCTGACAAAAACTGCAGTCTGTCATAGTACCTGCTCTCAAATTTTCCGACAACAAAATCCGATCTGACTTTTTCCGATCGTGTGTAGAGAATTCCGACGGACAAAGTGCCACGCATGCTCAGATCAAATTAGGAGACCAAACCTATTGGCTAATAGCCTCTATGTAGTTCCGTCGTATGCAACGAATGTCACCACGTTCATAATGGTCGGATTTCCGACAACTTTGTCCGACCGTGTGTATGCAACACCAGTGTCGGACAAAATCCGTTGGAAAAAATCCAACAGATTTTGTGGTCGGAATTTCCGTGTTACTCTTTGCCCCCATGATGGAACCTATAGTGAGAGTGTTATGTCAATCTCAGGAGGTGGGTGCCATTCAGGTGGGTTCCATATGGGAGAGCCTTGTGCTCTATGCAGATTACCTGCTTCTGTTCCTCAGAGACCCGAGAACATCTCTACAAGTGGCTTTGCGCATACTCAACAAGTTTGCCTCCTTCTCGGGTCTTCGGGTAAATTGGACCAAGTCTTTAATAGTACCGTTGTGTCTGGAGGCGCGAAGGGTGGATGAGGATAATCTCCCACTGCAATGGGTTTCCACTATCACTTACCTGGGGGTAAAAGTCACAGCTAATATACAGGATTATATACCACTAAACATTCTACCATTAGTTCCTCGCCTGACAGGCTTGGAAACGGCTTCCCCTGTCTCTAATAGGATGTATAAACCTCCTGAAAATTAAGTTCTTGCCAGTAATTCTGTACTTCCTAAAGCACTCTCCAGTATGGGTTCCCAAATCATTTTTCCACAAACTGAACAGCATTATTGGTTCCTTTCTGTGGTCTCCAAAATCACCCCGCATAAGCATAAAGGTACTTCAGGAATCATGAAGGCAGGGGGGCTAGCACTAATTGATTGGCAGAAGTACTACCTGGCTGGTCAGATGGTTTTTGCAAGATGCTGGCTGTTGGTGGAAGATGGGGACTCGGCCACGGTTCTTGAGGCTGCTCATTTGGGCTCCTATGAGAGTTTGAGACTAGCACTCTATAGAGGCCCAAAATCCAACCTACCTTTAACAGAATCCATGAAGGCAACAATTAAAGCTGGGGAAATAGCCACGACTCAAATGTGGATGAACCCCAACTTACCTCAATTCTATTCCCTGCCAGACCCCATGGTTTGGGCTAGTAGTGGGGTTAAAGTTCTAGGAGATATTACAAGGGAAGGAGAACTCATAACGTTTGACCAACTAAAAGCAAGACATAACCTACCTAACACACACTTTTTCCGGTATTTACAAGTGCGCCATGAGTTCCAGACACAATTCTCCACCTGTAAGGTGCAGGCACTACCCTCTGCTCTGTAAGATCTTTTGGCGGGTGAGGAATTGGCCAAACCCAAAAAAATGCCACCGGCGTTAACTAGATGTAGGGAAAAATGGGTAGCAGATATCCCTGAAATCCAAGGAGAAGACTGGGAAGATATGTGGGACCACCCATTTAAACACTTGGTATCAGCTAGAGACCGCCTTATACATTTCAAATATCTACATAGGATTTACTACACGCCATCCAGGCTGGTACTCATATATTCCTCTGTCATGGATGAATGCTGGAGGTGCTCTTCCTCACCTGCAAATGCAGAGCACATTTTCTTGAGTTGCTTGCAGATCAAGAGTTTCTGGTCTGCGATCACCTCCTGTTTGTCAGAGGTTCTCAGTATCCCAATCCCTACAACCCCAAGAGTATGTCTCATAGGTTTAGTGGAGGAGGTCGTCTCTTCTTTGGCTCACCGCACTTTACTCAATATAGGGATGTTCTATGGTAGGAAGGCCATCCTACTACATTGGAAAAAGGCAAATGCTCCTACAATAGCATACTGGAAGGGTCTGATGAACTCCGTAATCCACTTGTACAAGGCTACCTACATTTCAAGGGGCTGTAAGAAAAAATTCTACAAGGTCTGGTAGCCATGGTTGGACTCCTCAACAACAGTGGGTTGATACAACCAATTCTAGCCTAATGGATTGCATAATCTCCCAAATAGGAGTTGGGTAATGTAAATATTTGATACTGATGCTGAAGAACATGCTCTGCATGTATATATGATTGCTCAACCGACTATTCCCTGATGTTCAGACGGAAAAGTGACACAAATGAGCTCTGATTACAATTTACTGGTGCTTTACTTCTCCTGAGCTAGTGCCGATGGTTGAGTTTAGAGGGGGGGGGGGGTGGGGGGGCTTTAAGATTCCACTTAGGTGGTTTAGTTGGACTATGTTAGTTCTATGTGACAGCCCTGTGAGGCCAAGAGGAGAGAGGGTATGTTGTCCTCTCTGCCTCTACGTTTTGAATGTATACTATGTATGAAAAAACTGAATAAAAAGAATTTATAAAAAAAAAATGGCAAGTTTCATGTTCGTGGGCACAGTAATCGTTTGTAGTAAACATCGTTCATTCGACCACTAATACGATGTTTTTGGCAGATGCAGGTTAACTACATTTGTTCATGCCTATTTGTATTAAAAGAAGTTTAATACATTGTTGTCTAGATTGGTTTGTAACTGTAATGTAATGCAAACTCGATTAAGTGTAAGGAGAGGACACTCAGCAGCTGTTTACACATCTGGACGCAGGAGCACTAGTGTGGGACACCAGAACAGCCTTTTTAGGGTGTCCCACACAGGTGTTCCAGTGGATACTAGGGGTCTCTCTATGTGTGATACTTTACCAAAAAAGGTAAGTGTTTTAGCTTTAAGAAAGGGAAAATATCATGTCTTCAGCTTGGAACTCTGCCAAAACAGACAATTGTATGACACTTCCATGCAATGTTTCATATTACTATTTCTTGCCTCAAATATCTGTGTGCTAAGTATACCTTTTTTTTTATTCACATATGGGAGAAAAGGATTCGGACATCTGAGGACACCAGGAACTCCACTACTCCAGAAGAAGGGGAAATCTCCACACACCCTGAAGAAGATGTGGAGGGAGGAGAGGTTCATGAAGTGGGTGAAATAGTGACCACAACAGGTCAGTGTCTGAGACCACAGCTTCAGGTAATAGATGGATGCCTGCATATTTATAATACATGGTGTGTTTTTTTTATTTTTAGGTGATGTGGATGTTGTGGAAGCAGAAACGAATTTCAACAGTGCAAGTGCACAGATCCTTATCAGGGAGATCATGATGTGCAATCAGGAATTAGAGAAGGTCAAGGAAAACATCAATGATGTTGAAAAAAGACTCAACAACATCATTAATGTTTTAGGCAGAATCTAAAACACCCAAACATTTTACAGATTGACATTATTTTTTTATTTTTACTAAAGTTTGAAAGTAATTTGAAAGCCAAATTTTGAAGATGCACACAGTGTGTCAACATGTACTATCTGTCATCACAGGATATTAATGTACGCATTTTGTGGGTGCAACCTCTTCCTCGCAACTAAAGTAGATGAGAGGAAGGGGTTGCACCCCCGAAACACGTCCATTGATCCCCCATGAAGGGAGCTAGCACATGTTGACATTCGGCATGGGATCAGGAGGGAAATACACATTTTGACTCCTAATATGTGTGCATCTTCAAAATTTGGCTTTTACAGGGGTGACATGAAGGCAAGATCAACACAGTTTTGACATACTAATGTCACATATTGCCTTCAATTTATCAAAGTTGAACTTTGTAAGTTCCTGAGTTGTGTATGTTTTATGGTTTTAAACATGCCTGTTTAACCAAAAAAAGGCTATATACTGTCACACATAAATGTTATACACCAAAGGTGTTGGTTTGTTAAAAAAAACATTTTTTAACGCACATGTGAATGTGCACGGAGTAAAATGTTTTATACTCAACAATGTGTGGCTTCTTCTTTCAATGCTCAATACCAGTTTTTGGAGTAAGTCGGTGTAGTTACAGTGACAATGGGGGGTATTTACTAAAGGAAAATCCACTTTGCACTACAAACGCACTTTCAAGTGCACGTGGAGTGCACTTGTAGTGAAAAGTGGATTTTCCTTTAGTAAATAACCCCCACAGTGCTCTAAAATTTGCCCCAATCAGGCCATTTTGGGGACTCAAGCAATTAATTCATGGAGCTGAAAAGGACGATTATTTTTATCATTAATGCATTACATACATTAACAACAAAAACATTGTGTGTGTGTAGCAGACCCACAACATAATAGTTAGCTGAAGGAGAGATTGTCACTTCATGTGTCAAATAAATTATGTTTACACTATTGAAGAAAATGGCCTAAAATAAAAGGACATTGGAGAACCGAGGAGACAGCTAAAAGAAACACAAGCAGTAAATCAAATGAAATATGAGTCCAGTTTATACAAAAAAAAATGAATGGCTGGTCAGAATGAACTGACAGAACGCACTGAAAATCAGAAAGGACCTGAGAAGAACGATCTGAAAATCAGAAATGAGCAGACAAGAACGCACTGAAAAACAGATACGAACTATTAAATAGAACGCACTGAAAAAACAGGAACGAACTGACAACACGCACTGAAGAACAGATAAGCACAAACTGACAAGCAGTAACGAACTGAAAAGCACAAGGCTGAAAAGCGCAAATCGTTTCTCACCAAACTTCTACTAACACAAGATAAACACGAGATTAGCAGAAGGAGCCCAAAGGGTGTCGCACTGGCTATTGAACTTCCTTTTTATAGTCCCGTCATACATGTTGTATGTCACTGTGTTCTGGACGTTCAGAATTTCTGACAACATTTGTATGGCCGTGTGTATGCAAGACAAATTTGAGCCAACATCCTTCGGAAAAAAATCCACGGTTTTGTTTTCGGAATGTCCGATCATGTGTACGGGGCATAAGTCTTACTTATCCTTTTCCTCCAGGCACAGAACACCACATTTTTATCAGCAGCAATTGCACTCTTTTCTTTCTCCTCTGCAGCTAATCCTACAGTTGCCCCAAAAAATGGCTTGCAGCGGTCAGCAGAATTTTTTGAGCACATCCTGCTACAGGAGAAGCATAGCTTCCAACTGTCCCTGATTAAGAGGGACTGTCCCTGATTTGGAACAAAGTCCTGCTATCTCTCTTTCTTGTGTGCCCCTCATTTTGGTCAGATCTACAGTATATAGTTGTATATAAAATACACTTTTTATTTTTCAAAAAGTGTTTTCCAGTGCTAAACCTTTCATCCAATTTCTAAATTGCTGCATTTGTAAATGTCAAAAGCCAGTATAAAGGAATAGTGGTGGTAAAAAAAAGCACTTGTGGGTTTAACTAATATTTTTTGTACAAATCTCCTTTAAGAAAAAAGAAATAGAATGGCAATTCTATGCGTTTGTAGTGCCACATCCAATATTAAAGTCAAAACAGGAAGAAACCCCCTAGCGTGGACTTTTGAGGCACACTTAGTTAAAACTAGAAATATTTTGGAATAGTTTCGTTTAGTAGAAAATTGTTTTATTAATTATTTAAACATATTGGATAAAATACATATGAAAATAGAATGTATTGTCAATTCATAACTTTATCACCATATCCTAAAATGACAAAAATTATCCTCTTGTAACCAACGCATTTCGGAGTACAGATATCTCCTTCTTCAGGGGTGTATGTTGAAGAGGAAAATGTATCTACAATATAATTTGAAGAACAGTAAGTATCTAACGGTGAAAGTACATTGTGAGTAGCAATTGCAGGATTAGTTTGCAAATACACTTACATCTACTTTTGAGTGAAGTGGTGAATTAACATTCCATTGTATTAAATTTAAAAACAGAAAAAAAGAAGAACCTCAAAAAGGGGACTGTGCTTGCTGAGTTCCTGCTTCGATATCACACCCATCACAAGGAATATTAGAACCGCATGGTATGCTTTTTCCAGAGAGCTGATTCTCTGCCCTTACTAGACCCCACAGAGGGGAGATGGCCAGAGGAGCTTGCTTAGGTCAAAAATAGATGGATCCTGCAATGGAAGGTATAGATAATTCTAGGGTATAATAAGAAGTGAAGAAAATATATTATATATTTAGTAAATGAATCCTTAAATAATATCCAATTATAGATATTTAATGTATACCTGAATATTGTAGGTGACAATCAGCCAAGGCAGGAGAAGGTGAAAAAGAGCTGATCTCAACTAAAAAAGTATGATAGATTGAAAATGAATTAGTCATTTATAGGGCTATTTTTTTTATTTTTTTAAAGGTAGTTTGAGAAACATATAGAAAAATTTGAGAACTAGAATGAGTCTATTGTAGAGAAATGGGACACAGTATAATATTTCCATATGGTAACCATAATGAGCCACGTGTCAAATATATATTGTATAGTCAGCTGTCAGGCCCAATTCACACCCCTGCATAACGGGAACACAGAAACGCATGCCTGCTACCCACACTTGGGGTGCCTTTAACATATAATGACAATGCAAGCACTATTTGCATTTGCAGTGCGTTTCTGGAACACATGGCAAAGCGTATATTTTCTATGCATTTTTGTGTGTGTTTGGAAAATGTGAATGGAGCCTCATTGTTCTTGTGTAAACACACCAATCTCACTTTCAGGCCCCATTCACACCTAGCGTAGTGGGAGCATGCATTTTTTGGTACATTTTTCCCATGAGACGCATAGCGCAATCAAATCAATGGACTGCCCAACACGTGGCAAAGTAGCTAATGGAACATTTTGGTGTGGTTCAGTTTGCACTTTTTTCTGCAGGTTTTGCTGCGTTTGTCACTCATTTTTGCATGTGGCAAAATGTCTGTTTGCCTCTGCATTTGATGTGCCAATAACAATTACTGGCACCATAACAACTAGTTCATTTTAGGTGTATAAAGGTGGCCATCCGCTATACAATCTAATTGTACAATCTCTGTACAAGCTCTTTTAGATTTACCAAAACTATATAGGAGGACACACATATCTATCCAATCAGCCTGTGCCAAATCAGACAGTTTCTTGCACTACATAGTTAATTGTAGATCTAAAACCTTGTATACACGATCAGATTTTCGGACGACCGAACATCCGTTTTTTGTGGCATGCTAGTCTCATGTCAAAAGTGAAGAGTTTACTCACGATATGAACATTTTCATACGTCAGAATACATTCTTTCTTTTTTGAGCATGCATAGTCTTGCTCTTATGATTTTTTTCATATAAAAACCATACTAATGAAATGAAAATCGGACGTTGAGTCCACATCCGACAAAAATGTCAAAGTCTGCACATCCAGCTTTTGTCTGATGAAAAAGCAAAAGCGACGGTTGAAAGCACTGTACTAACGTTCTGAAAAGCGGCAGACAGCTTGTCGTACAAATTTTTCCATCCGATTTTCTTATCGTGTGTACGGGCCTAAAGGCTGTGTATTCAGTGAGAATGTTGTTAGTTGACATTGATTGTGTGCTAATGAGGTCAGCTGGTACATGCCTTCCTGCGTCTTACCAGATTTTTTGTCCTAAGGTCTGTCCAGGAAGTAGTGGAAATGTTTATCATACAACAATCTAGATGCTAAGGTAAGGGCTGTTGAAGGATAAGAATGAGCTCCAGCGTGTTCGCACAGCCCACGTGCAGAGCCCGCCAGGCGCTGCACTAATCACAGGCAGTGAGACATTGTCCCGATGCGCGGCTGCAGAGATTGGGAAATGTCTCACTGTCTGTGATTAGCGCAGCACAGTGCCGACTTCCTGGCGGGCTCTGCATGTGGAGTGTGCAAACACGCCGGAGCTCATCCTTATTGAAGGATATAGTAAGCTTTTTTTTTCTGCAAAAAAAGGTACATAAAATGGTATATTGGTACATAGCCTTTATTATAAAAATTAACAAGTCATGGATCAGCAGTAGGTACAAAATCCCTGCAGCATATGCTAATGAATATATATATATATATATATATATATAAAAAAAAAATATATATATATATATATATATATATTTTTTTTTTCAATCAGCTAAATGAGGGATGATTTAGTCAATGAGATTTACAAGACATTGGGGTTGATTTACTAAAACTGGGGAGTGCATAATCTGGTGCAACTGTGCATGGTAGCCAATCCTATTCTAAGGCCTCGTACACATGGTTTGATTGTTGTACGACCGAGCGTCTGATTTTTGTTAAATGGACATGTGCAGGATTTTGTCTAGCATACTAACTATCTGCAAATTGTCCTTTGGCAAACGTATGTAGTGATGTTCTATGAGAGTATAAAGAGGAAGTTAATTTCTGAAGTGCCACCCTTTGGGCCCCTTATGCTAATTTTGTGTTAGTAGAAGTTAGTAGAATTTTGGTGAGCATTGATTTGCGATTTATGCCTTTTAAAATACGTTTGGCATAACTACATCAGTATCACCAGCAAAGCAGCTTCATTATTATCCCATTAAAGAAGATGAGAATGTGCGCTGCATTTCGACATTTCATCCATTGCAGCATTAAGATTGTTAATTCTAGATTGCGAATGGTAGTTTACAAGATCCAACTCTTCCGGCTTGTTCCTTGATTCCGATCATGCGTGTTTGTACTTTTGACTTTTGTGTGACGAATTCTGTACTGACCATCCGAAAATCAGATGTTGAGTACACATCCGACAAAATTTTTATAGCCTGCACATCCAGCCTTTGTCTGACAAAAAAGTAAAATCGGCTGTAAAAAGCACAGTACTAATGATCCGAAAATCCACAGGCAGCTCATCTTACTCATTTTCCCTTCTGATTTTCGTATCGTGTGTATCGCATTTTCGTATCGTGTGTATCGTTGAAAAAAAAAAAAAAAACCTGAAAGCTGATTGGTTTCTTTGCACAGCTGCACCAGAGTTTGCACTCTCCAGTTTTAGCAAATCAACCCCATTGTTGGAATAATGCCTATGCAGTGTATAGCATACTATTTATATTTTGTTTTCCAATGATTTTTATTAAATGCGATCTATATTTTAATCTGAAACATGTAAACTGTATTTTGTTAGGACTTGGCCCCTATTGACTACACTTGGGTTTGGATTTATGTGGACAATTTCCAGAATTTATAATTACATTTAACCACTTCAATACAGGGCACTTAAACACCTTCCTGCCCAGACCAATTTTGAGCTTTCAGCGCTGTCACACTTTGAATGACAATTGCGCGGTCATATAACACTGTACCCAAATGAAATTTTTATCATTTTTTTCCCACAAATAGAGATTTCTTTTGGTGGTATTTGATCACCTATGCGGTTTTTATTTTTTGCTAAACAAATAAAAAAAGACCGAAAATTTTGAAAAAAATATGTTTTTTTTGTTTCAGTTTCAAAACTTTGTAAATAAGTAAGTTTTCTCCTTCACTGATGGGCACTGATAGGTCCGCACTGATGTGCACTGATAGGTCTACACTGATGGGCTCTGATAAGACGGCACTGATGGGCACCGATGAGGTGGCACCAATGAAGTGGCACTGAGGTGGCATTGATGGGCACTGATAGGCAGCACTGATGGGCGACACAGATGGGCACTGATGGGTGGCACAAATTGGCACTGATGGGTGGCACAGATTGGCATGGATAGGCGGCACGGATTGGCATGGATAGGCGGCACGGATGGGCACGGATAGGCGGCACAGATGGGCACTGATAGGCGGCACGGATGGGCACTGATAGGCAGCATGGATGGGCACTGATAGGCGGCATGGATGGGCACTGATAGGTGGCATGGCTAGGCACTGATAGGTGGCACGGATAGGCACTGATAGGCGGCATTGTTTTTTACTGATGGATGCCAATCAGTGCCAAACAATAATGCATGCCAATCAGTGATGCCCATTGTGGGCACTGATTGGCATCCATTGTGGGCACTGATTGGCATCCATTGGTGGAACTGTGTGTCATCCCTGGTGGTCTAGGGTGACATACCTTTTGATGGGCATCCCTGGTGATCTGGTGGCATCCCTGGTGGTTCAGTGTGGGCATCCTCGGGGGGGGGGGGGGCTGCGCTGATAATCGATCAGCACAGACCCCCCCTGTCAGAGGAGCAGCCGGTCGGCTCTCCTCTACTCGCGTCTGACAAACGCGAGTGAGGAAAAGCCGATTACCGGCTCCTCCTATTTACACTGTGATCAGCCGTGATTGGACACGGCTGATCACGTGGTAAAGAGTCTCCGTCGGAGACTCTTTACCAAGATCGTAGTTGCGGGGTGTCAGACTGACACCCCGCAACAACGATCGCCGTGATGCGTGCCCCCGGGGGCGCGCAGCGGCTCAAAATCCTGAGGACGTCATATGACGCCCTGTCAGGATTTTACAACCACTTTTCCGCCGTCATTTGACAATGGGCGGGCGGCAAGTGGTTAAGGTTTAAACTTAATCAGGCTTGATACCTCTTGTTTACAGGCAGAATGATCTGACTTTTTCGTATGTAACCATGAATCAGCGATCTACAGGGTTGCAAGCAAGAAAAACAGCGAGCTGGCCTTTGAAAGTCACACTAAAGATGAGAGAATTGCAGGCTTAAAAAAGAAAAAAAAAACTTGATATTCCTCTGACTGCCTGGACAAACTAGTAGGTAAGTCTTAAACTGGAACAAACAAATGCTTATACAGAGGAACAGGGAGAAGTGCACATACAATGCAGTTATCATGCTGTACCAAATTAATTTGTTCAGATTTTTTTAAAGGCAACGAATGAATAACAATAAATCCAGGAAAAAAGTTAAATGTAAAAGCTTTGTTTTAGTACATTAAAAATTCATCCTCAATGATATTTTATAAATAGGATTAAATGAAACAAAGAGAATAATAGGAGAAAAAAATCTATAAAGTAGTCTTCTCAACTTTTTTAAATAAGCTTCTTGATATAGCATTTGATTTAGGCCTCATTCGCACAGGGAAAATGTGCCAGCCATGGCAAGATGCCAGCAGGTTCCTGCGGCAGGATTCACAGGTGAATGCATTTAGTTGTGGCTGCTGAGACTGTACAAAACAATGATAGACTAAGAGCGACCGCAGCTATCCACCAGTGTTTAGACGTAATTGCAGATGGAGTGATTATCTGTAGTTAGGGACAGATAGTCGCCCTTGTTTGATGCAGCCTATCATTGCTTTCTTCAGCTCATCGGCCACAACTCTCCGCATCCACCTGTTAATCCTGGCCCAGGAATCCACTGGATTCTTGCCAGAACTGGCACATTTTTCCCATGTAATTGATGCCTTAGCTTGTATACAACATTTTCAGGCTTGTTAGCCCTTTTCAGACACCATGGCTTCTATTAAATACAGTCATAACATATACAGTATAAATATAAATATGTGTGCAGTGACCTCCACTATTAAAGAAATAATGTAGGCTGTTCATTTTTCCTAATTACAAAGAAATACCAACTACAAGTGTACAGCTTGAGATTACATAGCAGAATCAGCTTGGTGGTAATAACTGGAAGTTTGACTTCTCTTTTAATAATGTCGTTTTATTGTGCACATTTGAATGAATTATAAGTCTAAGACCTGAAATCATTTTGGGTAAATAGGTTCAAGCTGTGTGCACACTATAAAGCCTCGGGTTGTAAAAATGAAAAAAAGACTAATCATTAAGCTTGCAATGCTCAGCTGAAAACCAAATACAACCATAAGCATCTAGGACTTTTGGTACATTTGTGAATACAAAAAAAAAAAAAAATTGTTAGATAGTTACTTAAGCTCTATATTTGCTTAATTTAGAATACAGATGTATTTTTGTATTATCGCAGATTAAAATGAATGCCTCATTCTTTTCAATGCTTACAATACTGCGTTTTATGAAATTAGCAGGCTTATTGAAAAAGCAAAGAATCTGCAAAACGCAACAAAACATAGGAACAAATTAGCAATCATATTTCATTGTTTTGTTTCTGCAATGATAAAAGGTTATGTCTGGTTGATTGCTCTGACTTTTTACTTTTCCAGTCATCTGTTATATTTATTTTATTTTGAATTGGACTGCTTGATTTAACATTGTCTGTTTCTTTTTCTCTTATTTTCATTCAGCTACATCCTAATAAACCATAACCACCAAAATGGTAGCACGCATGCAACATCCTCAATATGACTGTCATTTCCTTTAAAACTGACAAAGGCCTCTAAGGCAGTAAACACATTGCATGTTTACTGTGATATACTGCACATTTATAATTAAATAATTCTGTTACAGTTTTCTGCACACACGGTAATAAGGCATAGATATCTGCTTTAGGGCGCATACATGAGTTAGGCCACACTTTATTTTCAGCATCAACCCAATTAACATTCTCTTTCCCAGTGAAGAAAATAAAAACAATGAGATTCATCCCCTCAAGCAAATCATAGGTGCAGAAACATAAAAATACTTCACATGTGGGAATTCAGTTTCTGCATGGGATATTTTGTTGTCTGCTATTCACACCAGAGCATACAACTTAAAATAACAATGATAAAAATTTAATAAAAAAAATCAAAATTGTGTACATACTATTGTTTTAATTTTTTACCATGCATTTATTTATTTATTTATTCTATTTCCATTATAGAAACGCATTAGCTCTTTGAATTTACTTTTGCAGGTTATACTGTTAGACACTAATGAACTTGCACTTAAAGCACATGAAAACATAAGGGCCAGTCAGAAGATGAAATTCCAGACAACTTTTGTGTTCAAAACTCTGTTCCATTCCTGATGTTTATTCTAAACATTGGACTTTATTATACAGAAAGATACATAATTTCCACTCCCGGATGTGGCATGATATTCAGGGGGTTTGGTTGGACCTGGCAGGCTTTCACCACCAAGCATTTCACATATACGTTTACAGGTGATAAACCATATATTCCCATATTTTTGTCAGACATTTTGATCTCATGGCACAGGATTCTATCCTCCTTTGCACTCAGGGCAGGTATGATGCATATGTATATTTGTTTTGATTGACATGAAAAATATAATAGAATATATGTTATGTTTGTTTAATAAACTTGTATTGCTTCCTTTGTGTGAAATCCCTGATGCTCCTGCCATTCCCTCTGCTTTTACTATTAAAAACTGACAACATAAATCAGGAGACTTGACTTGACACACACCCCCTGCACAGCCATTCAGTGAGAAGATCAGTGTTCTGCTGTTTCTCCTCTCCCCAGCACTTACGTATCTGAGAACAGAGGGAATGTGGGAATGGGAAAGAAGTGTTTATATTTTTTTTTATATCTATACACAAAGTTTTTGCCTTTCTTTTTTAAACTGAATATTTTTTTTTTCACAAGGTGATCATTTACAATCACTATATTGATATTAAGTCACCAGTTTAACTGCAAATAGGGTTTTGTGTGGTTCTGCTTTAGCTTTGTTGTAGCATGTCAATAACCCTCACAGTGGCATGCAAAAATCAGTACATTGGCAATCCACTTACAACAGGAGACAAAAACAGGAAATAAAATATTTTTATTGAATATTTGCTGAATATGTCAAGGTTTTTAACAACGACCTGAAAACTCTACTGTGGGAATCACTACACAAAGTGAAACTAAATTATAACCACTTCATCAAAAATGAAGGTTTACACAGCAAACTTTGTTAGCCCGCGGGTCACGAGCAGTATGGCAAGAGAAAACACCCGAACATTTCTACGAGATACAAGAGAGAAACTCACACATAGAAACACTCAAGCAGGCAGTAAGTATAGACAAAGGCAACTAGGATTTCTACAGCATCAGATTCTAATACTTTACACAGCTTTGTCCAAAAGGTAGATGTGGCTTTTTTTATGGATTAAACCATATACTGATCAAATAGCAGGTTCAATATAGCAAATTTCTGTTGTATGATAAATTTAGGCAGTACAGTAGAAGCACATCAAGAGATATCGATGCATCTTGGGTGATATGAACCTGCATTTTGAGCATACCTGTTAGACATATACACATCGGTTGAGAAAATAAAATAATCTGAAATAGTATGATGAATTTTGGTCGGTGTAGTTATATTAGATATGTGTCACCTTACTATTTTAGATTATGCAGCATACATTTTGTCCTGTTTAGGGTATGTACACACGTGGGGAGGGGGGTTCATGGAAGAAAAAAAAAAACATTCAGAGGGTCTGCCTGTAGTGGTCTTACTGTGATGGATAATATATGACAGAGTTACTTTGAATGGAATCTCCACACATGTACACATCAAAAATAAGAACTGGCATATCTATAGTGTGGTCATTATTTGAGAAACATGACTAAATAGTCATATGCTGTACCCATCATACAGCATCCAGCTTCTTCCATCCAGCACCACAAAGAGCAATGATAAAGTACAGATAGCAGCAATCCACAACAACCATTCAGACATCAGCTTACTTAAACCAGAAGTATGAAAGATTATTGCTGATTGGTTGCTAAGGAATGCCATATTTTGTAGTTTGTCCTTTGCCTTGACTTAATATCATCAAAAATAAGCATACCCATCTCTAACTGTTCTAGTGTGTACATGCCCTAATTTGTGCCTTTCAAAAACCAATACAGTAGGGTACCTACTGTCACCATTCAAAGCAGCTATGGGAAACCTTTGGTCCCAACAGTTACTGAGGAACTACACATCCTTGCATGTCCTGACAGCAAATGGTGCACAGTGTGTGCTTGGACCTGTAATTCATCAGTGGGCAGATATTGCCCAAAAGTGTTTTGGAGTGAATCTATTTCCGACACACTGTACAGTATTTAGCGAAATAATCTGTCAGGAATATATTACAATTACATGCAAAGGTACTGATATCCAACAATACCAATTGCTAAAATTAAAATGGTATATTTTACCCTGGCAGGAGAAAATTATATAATTTTTCATTGACACCGTTTAAAAAACTAAATGCAAGGTAACTTGAGGACATATTCTCTAGTTTGTATCCTTCTTACCATCTTATAAGAAAAAAACGACAATACAAATCTCATTCCCATTCTGTGCAATGAAAAAACTGGACGATAAATGTTTATTGTATCCTGCTGTTCAAGGTTTATCCACCAAATGATATGCATAAAGGATATAATCTACAATATTCATGGATGTTTATATATTATTTATAATGTATCTAGATAGATAATTTAGGGGCTATATTGCACAGTGCTCAATACATTGCTGTGTGATCTACCTGTTCCATGACCAAGATCCAGCATAGCTCCCAGTTCCTAATTGGTCCGTAGTAACCTGTTTGTGCTATGCTCTCCTGCAGCAGTGCAGTAGAAAGAGATGGCAGTATCAGTACAATATCACTATAGAATTAATTGATTGCTATTTACTGAGAGAACTAAGTTTTATCTAAGCACACACGGCAGTCACAGTGATACACAGAGCAGTCATTTAAGACTTATGGAATGACTAATAGCTTCATAATAGTGCCATTTACTACATAATAACATTGAAAACATTTAGAAACTCCTCCTGAAATGAGCATCTAGTATACACAAGAGGGTGCTCCAGTTTGCTAGCACTTGTTCTTTGTTTTATACCATTTTTAAAGGACAAATTAAAACTCATTATACAAATAGTAAATATATATAAAAAAGGTCACTAGCTGTTTTGGCTTACTTGAAGTGCATTCAGAATTATGGCTAAATTAGTTTAGTCTTTTTACATATATATATATATATATATATATATATATATATATATATATATATATATATATATACATACATACATATATATATATACATAGATAGATAGATAGAGAAAGGGAGATAGAGAGAGGGAGAGGGTCACAATACTGTTTGTTAAGTATGAAGACATGACTGTGTATTCATTGACAATGCTTTCCAGCAATGTTCAGTATGCCTCACAATCTGTCATTATCACAAGATATTTTTATTTTTTTTACAAGAAACACACATATATTATGAAATATGTCATGTGCAAACACATGGATAAATCACAAGATGTACATTCTATGTAAAGCTAAAATTGACAGAAATTAGTGAGGGTTGCAAGCAAGTATTATTGTCTTGGCACTAGCCATTCCTAATATATATATATACATATATATATATATATATATATATATATATATATATATAAAATTTGCAACCCCTTCACTCATATCTAAAAAACACAATTTTAGCTTTGTTTTTTCAAGACATTAATATATATATATATATATATATATATACACTGATAGCATGGCATCTAGTGACCAGATCTCTTAAGGACAGTCATGCTTTTTTTTTTTTTTTTTATCTGATCAAACTTTGTTGCTCCTGACTATAATCTACACGTATATGAACTTGAAAATGTGGAATGTTGCTTGTCTTGTATTCAAATGTATCTGGCCAACCATAGATTTAAGTTGTCCTTTAAGATGTCAGTGCAACTTTACTAGTGCCTTATAACTTGGAATTTCTCCTGGAATGCGGGCGATACAACCTGTAATATTATCAGCTCTTCTATATTTAGTCAATTTACATTTTGTTTTAAAATAGAACATCTTGTTAAAAACATTGTGGTATACACATAATAAGAAACGCTTACAACATACAAATACACGGACTAGAAATCAATGTTGGCATACTGTTATATACAGGAATGTGTTAACAACAAATTGATTCATGCTCTATCTATACATCATATTGCTTAAAAGAAGAGTAAGAGGGCAGTTTTGTGGCGCACAACTGGGATTCTTTTGGAGAAGTACATTTAAATTTGTGCAAATAAAATGAATTAAGTACAAATGACCTGAATCAGGTATGCATGGAAAGACATGAAAGGACCCATACTACTGAGGTATTTACATATACTGGCTAAAGAGCACTATGTGGGCAACAGCAGATTTTGTTTCTATTTCTTCACTCCAAGCATTACATCTACTTCCTCCTCAGGTTGTAAAGTGTGCCACTGTGCAATGGGTCGTCGTGGGTTGGCCAACATGTCTGACCAATGCCGAAGTTCCGCTCCAGTGCTGTTATATCCTACAAACACCTTTCCAATAGCATCATTTTTTCCAATCTTGTCATAGTCCAAAACTGTCACAACAACCTGCACTTTCTGTAAAAAAAAAGGAAATAAATATGAGTAGGAAAAGAAAAAAAAAACACATCTAACACATTTAGTATAGTTTAGTATAGCTGAGCTTTCTAAACATTAAACATGTCGCTAGCCAGCCTTCTTAGTTTAGGCAATGCACTTTTCCTCCTGCAAAGTAATAATTAACTTGGCTTAAAGCGGTAGTAAACCACCCACTTAAAAAAACATCCCTGCAAGGCAAAGTTATAATGTGCTAGTATGCATCGCATACTAGCACATTATGTGAAAGTTACCTTAAAACGAAGCCCTCCAGCAGCGTGCCGTCACTGCTGACAGGGCTTCCATCTTCATTCGGTCTTCCTTTTGGGTTGGCGGGGTCCGGTCCTTTGATTGGATGAGCCACAATGCGTGCAGGAGCCGCTATTCACGGCACAGGAACAGCGCGGGTATGCCGTTCCTTCAGATCGCATACGCTGGCGATGTCACCGGTGGCTTCACAAATAAATATCTCCTAAACAGTGCACGTTTAGGAGATATTTACTGTACCTTTAGGTAAGCCGTATTATATGGAGTGTACTCCCACTTTAACCGCTTACAGACCGGAAGATTTGGCTGCTTAATGACCAGGCCATTTTTTGCGATACGGCGCTGCGTCACTTTAACTGACAATTACGCGGTCATCCGAAGTTGTACGCAAACAAAATTGACGTTCTTTTTTTCCTACAAATAGAGCTTTCTTTTGGTGGTATTTAATCACTTTTGCGGTTTTTATTTTTTTGTGCTATAATTAAAAAAGAGTGAAAATTTGGAAAAAAGCACCAATATTTTCTACTTTTTGCTATAATAAATATTCCCAAAAATGTTTTTAAAAAACAAATTTCTTCATCAGTTTAGGCCGATATATATTCTTCTACATATTTTTTTGGTTAAAAAAAATCGCAATAAGCATATATTGACTGGTTTTCGCAAAAGTTATAGCATCTACAATCTATGTGAAAGATTTATGGCATTTTTATATTTTTTTTTACTAGTAATGGCGGTGATCTGCGATTTTAAGCGGTACTGTGAGATTGTGGTGGACAGATCGGACACTTTTGACACATTTTTGGGACCACTGACAATTATACAGCTATCAGTGCTATAAAAATGCACTGATTACTGTGTAAATGTCACTGGCAGGGAAGATTAAGGGGTTAAATGTGTTCCCTAGTTATTGTTTCTAACCGTTTCTAACCGTATGGGAATAGGACTGACTGGGGGAGGAGACATATCATTGTTGCTTCTTACCAGCAACAAACGATATATCTCCTCTCCCCTGACAGAATAGGGATTTGTGTGTTTACACACACAAATCCCCGTTCTAGCTCTCGTTCCCGCAGTGATTGAACCTGCCGGCCACGCGCATCGGGTCCCCTGCTGTGCTGCGGGCGCACGCCTCCGGCGGCTCTTAAAGGGGCAGACGTACGTATATCGGCGTGAGCCGGTCGCTAAGTGGTTAAAGCCCAACCAGGAAAATCAAAAAAATTCTAATTTAGTCTAGGGGTAGATGATTATGCAGTAAATAGCTTATTTCTTGCTCCAGCAGGGTCCCTCAAGCACTGCAGCTGGTCCCCAGCAGTTTGCTCTGTAAGCTGCGACCAGCTCCTGTTGCACTCCAGCTCAGGGTTCAGAGTTTATATTACTGTATTGTAACTCATAATGCTGAGGCTTCAACCACAGATTGGTGCTTTGGGGGGAGGAGGAGACCACTGGAGCCAGCTAGAGTGAGGAATTAGGTAGAATATTTTGTGAAATTCCCTAGACATAGCAAGCAATTTCTATGGATTTTTATTTGTCCTGGAGTTGGACTTTAAAGTGATTGTAAAAGTTAGACTGTGCCGTTACTGGTGGCTCCCACGTGCATGCACGGGAGTGATGTCATCGCGGCTCTGGCCAATCACAGCGCCAGAGCCCGCGATACCCGGAAGTAACTCCGGGAGCGATGTTGGCCGCCGGAGCGGGGTATGAGGACGGCTGCGGGGACTTCGATCTTAGGTAAGTAACTCATAATGAGCTAGTATACTATACATACTAGCTCGTTATGCCTTTGTCTTGCAGGTTTTTTTTTTTTGTTTTTTGTTTACAACCACTTTAAATAACAGTTAATAAATATAAATTGTGTCAATTTTAACATTTTTGTTAATTTGTTAGCTTATAATAACAATTTGTTAGCCTATAATCACCAATATAAGCAATTTACAAAAATAAAAATCCTATATGTCAAAATAAAATCTTATATGTCTTAAAACACATAAAAATTATTTAGGTAGGCAAATTATTTGTAGCTGTAGTCAAATTAATTCATGTATGAAATGGTTAAATGCATAGTTTGTACTCATCTGTGTAAAAGGGCGAAGCCTTTTATTTCTTTCATCTCATTAAAGATTAAAAACAATAGAGACTCTACAGTAATGATTGGTAGCCAGAGACCACATGACCTACGCTGCTTAGGCAATGAAATAGCGTTTTTCTAGCTTTTTAAAAAACAATAGTAATGTGACTTGGAAACGTTTGCCTTATCAATTTATTTAAAAGTATACGTTTTATTGATAGATTCATTTTAACAAAGACTATGGAGAGAATATTCTGGCTCTGTGAACCAATATAATGTTTTTCCTAAAGAAAATTAATATATGACTCTATAGTCTTTATATCTGGAAAAAAACACAACGGTTTCATATCACATATCTATTCCATGGCAGGCAGATTATGATAAGGCAAATTACCTGTCAAATATGACGTGGAGAAAAGAAGAAAAAATCTCATTTGCTTTTATCCATATAACATTTATCAGGACACCTCTTACTATTTAGTCCTTGATATTCCTATTAGAGCCTGTATTATTTAAACACAATGTCACATATGGGTTTGGCACTCCTGTAATGACTTATTGCTCAGGATGGAATGTTCAGACCTATTTCTTTTTAAATATAATGGTAGATAAAAAGGCATACTAATTAGTGAAAAGTGACTGAATAGCACAAAAAGCCTGCACTCATGTTTAACCCTGCCCAACACTACATCCATAGTTAATAAGGTTTTAAGTAGGTATGCCGTAGAGTCATTTTCAATGTCATCTGAGAACACGAAGAATATGGTAATTTAAAGCCTTAATACACCTGTTTGAAAATAGAAGAAAGCAGAAAACATGGTTGGATGCTATAAGGTGATATTTTAGATTACCTGAATTTGCTCAAATGGTACTTCAAAGCTGAACGACTCATTGTAGTAGGGATTAAGAGTATTCTTCTTAATAGTTGTCTTCTTTTTCTTCAGTCTCTTGCCATTCTGCATGAGATGGATTTTCACATAGGGATCTGAAAAGATTTAAATTTAATTATAAGCATGTAAACTGAATGCAAAGGTCTGAAAAAAGCTATTTAACATTTCCGTGCAAACAAATGTTAGCAGTAGATAATAATACTGATGATAATAGTTAACCCATGTTAAAAAATCCTGCATAGGAATTTGTGTGACTCTAAAAGTCAACAAGATGAATATTACAGCTATCTACACAAGTGCTTAAGGCTGACCTTCAGGCAGACATGAAAGGCACACCTTATTGCAGATCTTTAGTCATTATTACATCCTTAAAGTGGTTATCAACCCTTACATATACCCAGTGAAGTGACTAGCCTCTGGGGATACACAGAGGTGAAACAAATCATCCAACATAAGTTGTATCTGTTTATTAGCAGCCTCTACAGCTGTTCAAGGTGCACAATTTAACATAGCAGGATTGATTTACTAAAGGCAAATAGACAGTGCACTTTACAAAGTGCAGTTGCACTGTGCAAGTGCATTTGCTCCAGAGCTTAGTAAATGAGGTAAACCTTCACTTTGCAAATAATATCAAATCAAGTGGAAGGTTAATTAAAAAAACAGCATTTTTGCTCGCACGTGATTGGATGATGGAAGTCAGCAGAGCTTCTGCTCATTTACTAAGCTCTGCAGCAACTGCTCTTGCAGAGTGCAACTGCACTTTGAAAAGTGTACAGTTTATTTGCCTTTAGTAAATCAACCCCAACATTTTTTAACTTAAAGAGCAGGGAGCTGAGTGTAAACTGATACCTGAGTGGAGAAAATGAATACCCCTTCTCTACACAGTCTCATATTGAAACATGCACAGGTGAGGATGTCAATCACATGCTGTGAGCTGGAGGGGGGTGGGGCCATCTTCCACGATTCTCTGGTGTCAGCATATACTGTCAGACGTAACTTATGCAGAAAGCAAAGGAATGAAAGAGCAGACAGGAATTGCACTAGTTGCTTTGGGTTTAGGCAACTGCACATTATAGAAGGATATTCCTTGTTATTTTTCATTCCAGGGGTTTACAACCACTGTAAATGTATTTTGTTAATGCAAGCAGTACCTGGCTTGGTATTAGTCCCTTGCATTCTACTGCACAGTCTGGGGTGGGGAAGGGACCTGTAAGTTAAAGTAAAATGGCAGCAGAGAAAGATTAGGTCCTCCTCCCTTGCCTTAAAGGACTGTGCTGTGGGGCAAAGATATGTATATCCCCAGACTGGATGGACAGAAATAAAGGTAAAACAGCTCTCAAAGTACATGTATTTAATCAGTGTATTTAGCTGATTGGCTGGAGTTAAACTGTATGTGTATTGGAGATTGAAGTGGAACTCCAGACAAATATTTTTTCTTGTTTGGCTAAAATGCATAAGAATTGTATTGGAAGCTCTGTCAGTTTTTTACTGCCATTGGTGTCTCCACTGGAGAGATTTCCCTTCACCTTCTGCCCTGGACACAACAGGTTGAGAATGTTAATCTAAACAAAGTGAGGAGCAATTTTACTTCTAGAAGTAAATTAAATAGAGCCCCTACTAAGAAATATCCCCTTTAATCTTGTTTTGGTGACACATGTAACATTTTTAATTGCTTTTTACTGTCTGTTCCAGGGATAACAGTTTCCAGTTGACATAATGTGAGTGTGAGCCCCACTAATAGAGATAAAGACCAGTGGCGGCCCGTGCATTGTGGGCGCATGGGTGTCGCCCCCGATACCTCCGCCGCCCTCCCTATTCATGTGCCCACCCCCTTTCAGGACGCCGGACACATGAAATACTATGACCGGATAGGCGGGGGTGTGTATTTTGAAGCACGTGATTGGAGCCAGAGGCTCTAATAGGCTTCAAAATAGGGTGGGGTTGGGGCGCAAAGAACTGTTGTGTGGCATAGCGAATGAATTTTTGCTATTTTCACACTAAAGTTCCTCCCTGCCAATCAGCAGGCAGGTCAGTGAGACTTGTCTCCCGATTGGCCAAAGCATTAGGCGATCCTTTTGGATGCCTAACGCTTTGGTGGAAGAAGAGACGAGTGGACACAGGAGCCGCAGCCACCGATTCCCCCCGAGGAGAGCCACAGAGGAAGAGAGACGAGAGACGCTGAGGAAGAGAAGAGAGCCGCCGAGGAGAAGAGTCACCAAGAAGAAGAGCCGCAGAGGAGAAAAGCCGCAGAGGAGAAGAGCCACCACCTCCCACTGAGGAGGAGAGCCCCGTCACTCCAGGAGAGGAGCGGTAAGTGCGGCCGGGCCGGCCGCGTGGGGGGGGTTAGTGAAGTGACAGCTGAGCCTGGCTGCATTTGATGGGCACAAGTGGGTGCATTTGATGGGCACAAGTGGCTACATATGATGGGCACAATTGGCTGCATTTGATGGCACAAGTGGCTGCATTTGATGGGCACAAGTGGCTGCATTTGATGGGCACAAATGGCTGCATATGATGGGCACAAGTGGCTGCATTTGATTGGCACAAATGACTGCATTTACTGGGCACAATTGGCTGCATTTGATGGGCACAAGTGGCTGCATTGACGGGCACAAGTGGCTGCGTATGATGGGGCACAAGTGGCTGCGTATGATGGGCAAAAGTGGCTGCGTATGATGAGCACAGTGGCTGTGTTTGATGGGCACAGTGACTGCATTTTATGGGCACAATGGCTGCATTTGATGGGCACCGTGAGGCTTCAATTGATTCAGTATTTTTCAGTTTGTTTGCACCCCCCAAAAAAATTTTGAGCACCAGCCGCCACTGATAAAGACTGCTCTAAATTAAAATCTACACTGTTTAAAACTTCCGGTTTTGTCCATATTAATGTTATGAGGGCAAATTGTGCATTGTTCTGTCTATACTTGTCCTACTGCTGCTCCCTGCAGAATCAGGCCCTGGTGACCTTGCATTGGAAATGTATTTATGAAAGTAAGGGAAGGAGACGTCATCATGGCATTTTTTAAATATTTGAGCTTCTTTACATCCTGCTTCCCTCACTTCTTGGTCAAAGCCTTCTTAAAGCTAGACACGGCATGCACTTTCATTTTATAACAACAGCACTGTAATAGTAACAATAGTTACATTTGACAATCCAATATAAGCCTATTTGAAAAATCTCCTTTCATGTTATGAGTTCTACCTTTCTGCTGGCAATCTCTTTCCACAACTTCTTGAATTCCCTGCATGTTTTGCAGCTTCTCCTCTATTGTTTGCTTTCAATTTATAAGGACTGCATATCCCATAGTACCTTGCTGCCTGCAATCTGTGACTCCTGTACTGACCCCGCCTCCTGAAACTCCTCCTCTCAGAATTTTTTATATTGTGAAAGATAATGTTACGCTGAGTAAATTGATACCCAACATGACACACTTCAAAATTGCGCCCGGTCGTGGAATGGCGAAAAACTTTTACCCTTAAAAATCTCCATAGGCGACGTTTAAAACATTCTACAAGTTGCATGTTTCGAGTTACAGCGGAGGTGTAGGGGTAGAATTATTGCTCTTGCTCTAACTCTAGCTGAGTTTCTGCACGTGAGCTCAGACGGACGGGGCACATTTACATTTTTTTATAATTATTTATTTTACCTTTTATTTTTTATTTTTACACTGTTCTTTAAAAAAAAAAAAATTGTGTCACTTTTTTCCTATTACAAGGAATGTAAACATCCCTTGTAATAGAAAAAAAGCATGACAGGACCTCTTAACCACTTCACCCCCCCAGAAGATTTGGCTGCTGAATGACCAGGCCATTTTTTGGGATTCGGCACTGCATTGCTTTAACTGACAATTCCGCGGTCGTGCAATGCTGCACCCAAACAAAATTGACATCCTTTATTTCCCACAAATATAGCTTTCTCTTGGTGGTATTTGATTGCCTCTGCGTTTTTTTTTTTTTGCGCTATAAACAAAAAAATAGCGACATTTTGAAAAAAAAAAAACACAATATTTTGTACTTTTTGCTATAATAAATATCCCATTTTTAAAAAAAAAAAATCTATTTTTTTTCTCAGTTTAGGCCGATATGTATTCTTCTACATATTTTTGGAAAAAAATATTGCAATAAGTGTATATTGATTGATGGTTTGCGCAAAAGTTATAGCATCTACAAAATAGGGGATAGATTTATAGCATTTTTTTTTAAAAATATAAAAATGCAAAGACATGGATGAGTGAGTTTGGGGTGGAGGAACCTGACTGGCCTGCACAGAGTCCTGACCTCAACCCGACAGAACTCCTTTGGGGTGAATTAGAGCGGAGACTGTGAGCCAGACCTTCTTGTCCAACATCAGCGCCTGACCACACAAATGAGCTTCTGGAAGAATGGTCAAACATTCCCATAGACACACTCCTAAACCTTGGGGACGGCCTTCCCAGAAGAGTTGAAGCTGTTATAGCTGCAAAGAGGGGGCCAACTCAATATTGAACCCTACAGACTAATGCCCCATACACACGGTCGGATTTTCCGATGGAAAATGTCCTATCGGACAATGTTGTCGGAAATTCCGACCGTGTGTAGGCTTTTTCCGTCGGATTTTCCGACGGACAAAGTTTTATCTCCTGCTCTTAAATTTTCCGACAACAAAGTCCTATCGGACTTTTTCCGATCGTGTGTAGCGAATTCCGACGGACAAAGTGCCACGCATGCTCAGATCACATTACAAGACCAAAGCTATTGGCTACTAGCCTCTACGTAGTCCCGTCGTAGGCAACAAATGTCACCACGTTCAGAATGATTGGATTTTCCGACAACTCTGTCCGACCGCGTCGGACAAAATCCGTCGGAAAAAATCCGATGGATTTTGTGGTCGGATTTTCTGACCGCGTGTACGGGGCATTAGACTGGGATGCCATTAAAGTACATGTGTGTGTAAAGTCAGGAGTCCCAATACTTTTGACAATATAGTGTATATCTGCTATTCAGGAAGATGTGCAGACAATCTGCTGCTGAAGTACAACAGCTTAAAAAACAAACAAAAAAAAAAACATTCCTAGTCTATTTAAAGTGTAGCTTTTAAATGTTTATTAAACAACAGAAATCTGTCTGGGCTGATGTGTGGGACATAAACTTTTATTCTAAGTTTAACTTCACTGAATTCTATTTTATAAACTAACTGGCTTCACAGAAGCAGCAAATTCAATTACAACTTTATAGTTGTTATTACAGACTGAAATTCCAAGCAAGAAATTTGTAATTCACCGCATGTTAGAGAATTTGCTTTTATGTGGCATTTTTTTTTTTTTTGCTGCAGTAAAAGCTTAACAGAAAGTAAACACATTTTCTTTCCAGAAGGCACGTTCAATCAGAAAAGCTGATTGGAAATACAGTTGCATTCTAAATGGTGTTTGAATGTTCAGGCACCTGGTAAGGCACACTTTGCACTTAAAACTAAATAGTTGGTTGGCCCTGCGGAATATGCTGCCCTCTTGATACCTAGTGTAGCATGAGGGAGTCTATCAAATGCATGATATAAAATATCCCAGCAGACATTGGTCTCTTGGGACACTGCAAGCGTGAACACACGCAGGAGCAGATGGCTTGCTATCTTCACAGAAGCCAATGAAAGGGGGAATGGACGGCTCAGTGGATTTGGAGACGTGAAAAAATCTTTAACAGCAAAATACGTTTGATCAGTGCCCACTATTTTACACAAGATAAAGTCAGAAATACATGGGGCCTTTGAGAAAAACTACATCTGAAATGAAGGTTAGATATTTCTATTTAGCAAAATAAAATGCCCATTTGTAAAAGGTATTGAGCAGTGACAGGTGCTTTTCAAAAATGTTCAATGGTATGCTGCCTTGTTGATGGTCAGCTATGTAATTGCTCAAACCAGGATGTAAAATAAGTGTCAGCCTTCTTAAAAAGTTAAAGCTGACATTTTCTTCCCTTCTGTTATGGATAGTTAAATCTTATCACAGCTCAAATGGCATAGCACAACACAGCAACTTTCTGTAACTGGCATCCAGTAATCAATCTAACAATCTATTCACTTGTGTACTTTGCAGACGATTACTGTGAAGAAAGGTGTGCAATGACTTACAGTTCATTTTATTCAAAAAGCAGCCACAGCATGAGTAGAAAAATATGCTCTCCGTCAACACTTCAGAGAAGTAACTTTAGGCTCGGTTTCCACTATTGCGACCCCAAAGTCGCACGATTTACAGTGCGACTTAGCAATGCGATTTTTGATGTAATGTCATGCGGCTGGTGAGATCCATGGGAGAACAAGTTCCACCGAAGTCTGAACAAAGTAGTACAAAAACCTTTTTTGGAGTCGCTGCAACTTGAATTGCACCAATTAGAACGGGGACCATTGAAATACATGAATTTTGACTTGTCATGCGACTTCACATGTCCCCTGCTGAATTAGATCTGACCTATAATCCTGCAGACAGGAAAGCCCTTACTTCCTGGTGATTGGATAGCTCTAGCTCTTCATGTAGTATTACTTATTTTTAAGACCCACTGACGAAGTCCCACCCCCTGAGACGTAACGCGTATGGGAAGGAGTCATGTGATGTCACCTGCAGCCATCTCCGTGTGATTTTATGTACAAGCGCTTGTATGCTGGCACTTATTGGAAGTGCCTTTTTTGTAAGTGTAAATCCTGATTAAATGTATGTTAGCAAAGAGCACTATATGTTTCTTGTTTATTCCCTTATCTCGGGATATTGGTGGCCATCTGTATGCAAGCTATTCTGATGAGATTTCCGTGTATGAACAAGCCTGGCTGTACTGTGTGATTACCTTCAGGAAGACTTCTGAGACTTCTAGAAGAGTGTCTATGGTGGAGGTTACACATTTATGGCATGGAGTCCATTCTCTTAAAGAGGAAGTAAACTCAGCCCACAGAATCCACATTCATCTTTGAATCAATACTTTCAAATATTACAAAGTACACTGCCATGTCAATTCTTCTATTACTGTCTGGTTTTATATAAATTTTCCTTATTTTTCTATATCGATCTTCTGGCAGCAGGCTGCGCCATTTCAACTCCTGGAAACCTGTTCCAGAGCGGAGTATATTTCCGCCCTTCCTGCCGCAATCCCACGAATGTGCGGGTCTTTCTATCTTGCTGGCCATAGACCTGATGTTTACACAGCCCGCAAGTGCCGGAGCTCTCGCAGGATTAAAATAGATGCCGCCAAGTGCTGATGACGCTGGCACGTTTGTGAAGGGCTTGATAGCGAAGTGTGTCGTGAATCGGCGAATGCGCGAAAGAGGTCACTGCAGGGGACAGAGGTCAATTTCTAAGGAACGTTGCAGCTGTGGGGAAAATAAAACCAAGCTATATGTAAGTTATTACAGTATGCTTTGAATGTAGAAAAGTTCTATAGGAGGGTTTACAACCACTTTAAAGGCACATCTTCACTTTATCTGGAATCTTGCGTGCTCACTATTTATGAACTTTTCTCAGTTAGCGCTGCACTATTTTGTACTTTATTTATCTAGGGTGTTGTAAATTGACCTGGAGTGTTCAGCTGCTGTTTTTATTTTTGTTTTACATATTTTACGCAGTTTTTTTTATTAATTATTGTTATTTTTAGGAGTGGCTGTTAGTGGGCTAAGCTAAACATGTATTTAGCTATTGTATAACACTGTATTACGGTACATTTGTCTGCTGCTTATTTGCCAATATTTACTGGACATTCACCAGTCACACTCCCATTATTTTTAATAGGGCCAATGTGCACCTAATGAATGTGACAGACAGTGAATGGCCAGCAAATTTACAATAATCTGTAAATGTAGCTTTTATTCCGATTGCTTTTTCAACGTTCAAGTCAGTAGACTAATATAACTCCAAAGGACCCATTCATTACCAGTTGAGTTCAGGGGGAAAGATTTAAAAAAGCCTAATGGAAAGAAAAAGCAGCTTGAAAAATCCTTATTTTGCCAGATTTCATTGAAAATCTCTTTAAAGGCTTTTGCACTCCACTCTCTAACAGATTACATCAAATACCATAGTGAAAATGAAGCAAAATGTCATCAAAGCACAACTGATCTCTTTAATTTAAGCTTGATAAATTTACTTCCAGACTAGGCTAATACCAAAGAGAAATATAAACATGGACATGGAGTGATTTGCGGCATCTTTCTTAAAATAGTTTATGCAATGCACAGCCATCTTATATACACTGAATCCATTAGTTAATAATGATTTTTTATTAGTGGTTTTCTTCCTAAGGGTTTAGAAACATTTACAAAACATAGAGAAAATGTAAAGTAGCTTTTTGAGAAGGCTCAATGAATCCCTTAGGTTTAAACAAACAAATACACTGTACATGTTTTGTAACAAGAGAGAAGTAGGAAGTCGGAGCTACACATAAAAAGGACTTGTATTGTAACACTACAGGTGCAAACAAGATATGCCCAGGGTTTTTTTTTTTTCTTATCTGAGGGGTGGAAGTACCAAGCCAAGATTTATAGCTTACGTAAGATACTTCATACATATTGAACAGAACTTATTCCATGCTTTGAAAATCAGCAGAATCATTTTATACTAAATTCTCCATATAACTGACAGAAAATGGATGGTATGGTATGGAGAATTTGGTTAATGTGTGAATAGTAGAGTACTTTGGTAAAAAGAACCTTTTCTGAAAGTTATTTAAACAAAGCAGTACACTAATACAGGTTACAGATCAAAAAGTTGTGTATACGCTTATCAGGTCTAGAATAAGGTGCTTGATTGGAAGAATGAGGATTTGACAACAGCTAAAACTTGGGGGTTGATTTGCTAAAACTGGAGAGTGCAAAATCTAGTGCAGCTCTGCACAGAAACCAATCAGCTTCCAGGTTTTATTGTCAAAGCTTAATTGAACAAGCTGAAGTTAGAAGCTGATTGGCTACCATGCCGAGCTGCACCAGAATTTGCAATCTCCAGTTTAAATGTCTAAATGCCCCCCTACCTTGTGTATGACAGAATAATAAATGTTGTGTTTATAATAGTATCCTATAAACTAATTTCAGACAAATATTTGATGAGACCAAAGCACTTAAAGTGTTCAAAAAATAGATAAATGTAGCTTATATATATGAATTATGTATCTATTTGGATCATTTTCATGGTGTTAGAATTCATTCGGAGGTAATTTATACCTTTAGGTGATGTATTTGATATGCCACTATCTAATAATGCTTGTATACTATTGTTTTCTATTTTAGAATGACCTCTAGAGGATGTTGTAGCTCAGTTTTTTATTGACTGGATTTATTTTAATGGCCTGTCATTTCCATAAGTGCCTAGAGGGGGCAGTTTCCAACGAAGTGAAATGTATAAAAGGTTTTAGACTGGTGGTGATCTGTACATCCTGATGAAGTCTAGAGGTCAAGTGACGAAATGCTCTAACATCCTCACGTGCAGTTCCACCCACCTGTCCATGTTTTTGGACCAAAAAAAGCCCAGGGAAGGTTTCAACTGCTTGGCTTGTGGCATCCTCCCCCATGACCCATGATTACTTGTATTGTAAATGTGAAATGTGCTTTCCTATATATGTCATAAATGTACTGGGAAGTTTACTAAATTAAGTGAGCTGGGATTCTTGTGTGCACATTATATTTAAAGGATCCATGCTATGCATAAACTTACATGTATGATGCTTCCCCGGAATATTGCTACAGTACCAACATCACTCCAAAAGAAGTTTAACTTACTGATGTTTACATGATATCATTCAAACTGTAATAACCTAAGATTTGATCTGTGACAACAGTCTAATCTTACAGCAATGGGATTTATGATTTCTATTTGAACGTTGGTTGGATATTTAGCAACAGACTATCAATGAATCATATACTCTGTGCCAGAAGCTATAAATAAGAGTCACCAGGGGATAATGTTTGGGGATATACATATCCTATACATACCATGTATACATATCACATTAGAACAGATGCGTGGCTGGCATATGTTTGTTTATTGTATTGTTTTTAAACATGCTTGTAATGAATGAATTGGCTATTTGTTGGAACACCTCATAACTCTGAGCCCAAATAGATTGTTGGGGAGTATTTCAACACTTTAGATCCAGTGACAACACTGGCCTTTTATGCAGGGACTGGAAGGATATGTTCTATTACATGTTTTGATATAATAAAGCTATTTGTACTTTTTTAGAGACATATAGCAGTGGTGTCATAGTTAATTTTCCATTTTCTGTAGCCTTACCAACAGAAATATAGAAAAATAAGTAAAGTGTATATAAAGCCAAACTTTTTTGGTTTTATTTTGTTTCCAATAGAATATGAAAGAGATAGAACTCTTGTCATCTTTTTAATGTGTCTGTGTTCTCACTGGGGATTTTCACCCTCTCCATTGGTCCCGCTGACCATGGTTTCTGGTATAGAAAGTTATTGGAAATACAAAACATGTTGAGTTGTCAGAGGAATGGAAGACATGAGGAAATATTTCAATGTCTGTTCTAGTGATAACTGTTTAAAAAGTGATTGGTTTGGAGAGATCTCCTCTAACTTCCTGCTGGGTCTCTGGGACAGGAATTGAAGGAAAATCTTCCCAATGGGATACAGTCAGAAAACAAAAAAGGAAAAGAAACTGAGGTCTTAACCATCCTCTGCTGTATCATAAAAAAAAAAAAAAAAAAAAAGGTTTTGGCTTTACATACATGCAAAACTTACTTCTGGCTACTAAATACTCTTCATTAAAAAATTCAAAATCACCAAAATCTCTACACGAGAATAAGTATACTTTGGGGTTGATTTACTAAAGGGAAATAGACTGTTCACTTTGCAAGGCAATTGCTAACATCCAGTCATGTACAGGCAAAAATTCAGTTTTTTTATTTTCCTTGAATACAACATTTTTTGCAAAGTGAAATCTCACCACATACTTACTAAGCTCTGGGGAAAATATCCTTGCAAAGGGAACAACCTATTTGCCTTTGAGTAGATCAACTTCTTTGAGTTTATAACAAAATAATCAAGACATTAAGAGCTTCTGGCTGAATAGTTCTTTTAAGTAGCCCCTTAAAATTCAGGTCATTGAAGAAGAAAATGGCTTAAGGTATACAGTCTAATCTTCTTCAGCTAACAATTCTTATCACAGTAAAACATAGGTATGCATTAGGGATGGGCCCGGTGTTCGATTCGAACCCATGTTCGAATCGAACATCGGGCGTTCGCCCGTTCGGCGAGCCCAGAACTATTTGAGCCGCTCGCATCAAATTCGTGTGATGCGAGCGGCCCGCAATGCATTGCGCCAGTCGCAGTGCAATGCTGGCTGATGATTGGCCAAGCATGCACTGTGACCCCGCATGCTTGGCCAATCACAGCGCCGGATGCGAGGAGAGCCATAATTGGCTACAGGCAGGATGCCTGTAGCCAATTATAGCTCAGGGGCTTTAGTACACGCCCCATGGTATAAGAGGCCGCCGCGGCGGCGGCCTCGTATATTGTGTTTCAGTGTCAGCGTGTCAGTGTGCTGCTGACTGCTGACAATATGTGCTCTATTTCTGGGGATTTGTGTGTGCGTGCTGTTAGTACAGCATTGCAGTATCACATCTGGGGGGTGTCTATAGGTTGCCTGTGAAGGGGGGCAGGTTTCCTGTGCTTAGAACTGTCCCTGCAAAAAGTGTCATTTTTGAAGGAAAAAAGCTATTTAAAAGCACTCGCGGCTAATGAATTGATGGCTCCCGTAACACAGAGAACTGTCATTCATTGATAAAAAAACAAAAAAAAAAGCGTGGGGGTCCCCCCAAATTCAATAACCAGGCCCTTCAGGTCTGGGATGGATATTAAGGGGGACCCCAGCCAAAAAAATAAAAAAATAAATGGCGTAGGGTCCCCCTCAAAATCCATCCCAGACCCTTGAGGTCTGGGATGGATTTTAAGGGGAACCCCAGCCAAAAAAAATGGCGTGGGGTCCCCCTCAAAATCCAAACCAGACCCTTATCCAAGCACGCAACCTGGCAGGCCACAGGAAAAGAGGGGGGGACGAGAGCCGCCCCCCTCCCGTCTGAACCGTACCAGGCCACATGCCCTCTACATTGGGAGGATGCTTTGGGGGTCTGAGACCCCCAAAGCACCTTGTCCCCATGTTGATGAGGACAAGGGCCTCGTCCCCACAACCGTCCCCGGTGGTTGTGGGGTTCTGCGGGCGGGGGGCTTATCGGAATCTGGAAGCCCCCTTTAACAAGGGGACCCCCAGATCCCGCCCCCCCTGTGTGAAATGGTAAGGGGGTACTTTTGTACCCCTACCATTTCACCCAAAAAGTGTCAAAAATTGTAAAAATGACAGGAGACGGTCTTTGACAATTCCTTTAATAAAATCTTCTTTCTTCTTTCTTCATCCTTCGGTTTCTTCATCTTCTCCTTCCGTCATCTTCTTCCATCTTCTTCCATTTTCTTCTTCCTCCGATCCGCTTCTTCTTGAGCTGGCCTTCTCGTCCTTCTCGTCCGGCATCTTCTTCCATGGCGTCGGCGTCGGTGTCTCTTCTTGGGCCACTCCTCGCAATGGGAGGCTCCCGCTATGTGAGGCTTCGCTGCCTCTGACAGGTCTTTTATAATGGAGGGCACCTGGTGACCCTGCCCCCTCTGAAGCACGGGGACGTCATGGGGAATTCCCTATGGCTTTCCCCATGACGTCAGAGGGGGGCGGGGTCACCAGGTGCCCTCCGTTATAAAAGACCTGTCAGACGGAGCGAAGCCTCACACAGTGGGAGCCTCCCATTGCGAGGAGTGGCCCGACAGAAGAACAGATGCCGACGCCATGGAAGAAGATGCCGGACAAGAAGGACGAGAAGACCAGCGCAAGAAGAAGCGGATCGGAGGAAGAAGAAAATGGAAGAAGATGGAAGAAGATGACGGAGGGAGAAGATGAAGAAACCGAAGGATGAAGAAAGAAGAAAGAAGATTTGAATAAAGGAATTGTCAAAGACCGTCTCCTGTCATTTTTAAAATTTTTGACACTTTTTTGGTGAAATGGTAGGGGTACTTTTGTACCCCCTTACCATTTCACACAGGGGGGGGCGGGATCTGGGGGTCCCCTTGTTAAAGGGGGCTTCCAGATTCCGATAAGCCCCCCGCCCGCAGACCCCCACAACCACCGGGCACGGTTGTGGGGACGAGGCCCTTGTCCTCATCAACATGGGGACAAGGTGCTTTGGGGGTCTCAGACCCCCAAAGCATCCTCCCAATGTTGAGGGCATGTGGCCTGGTACGGTTCAGGCGGGAGGGGGGCCGCTCTCATCCCCCCTCTTTTCCTGCGGCCTGCCAGGTTGCGTGCTCGGATAAGGGTCTGGTATGGATTTTGAGGGGGACCCCACGCCATTTTTTTTGGCTGGGATTCCCCTTAAAATCCATCCCAGACCTCAAGGGTCTGGTATGGATTTTGAGGGGGACCCTACGCCATTTTTTTTTTTTTTTTGGCTGGGGTCCCCCTTAATATCCATCCCAGACCTGAAGGGCCTGGTTATTGAATTTGGGGGACCCCCACGCTTTTTTTTTTTTTTTTTATCAATTACTTTTTTTTTATGAATGACTTTCAATGAATGACTGTTCTCTGTGTTACGGGAGCTGTCAATTAACATTAGCCACGAGTGATTTTAAATAGCTTTCTTTCCTGCAAAAATTACACTTTTTACAGGGACAGTTCTAAGCACAGGAAACATGCGCCCCTTTACATGCATACTATAGACACCCCCCAGGTACGAAATTTAAAGGAATATTACACTTTTATTGTTTCAATTTAAGCATTATTAAAATCACTGCTCCTGAAAAAACGGACGATTTTAAAAAAAAAATTTGCATTGATACATGTCCCCTGGGGCAGGACCCAGGTCCCCAAACACTTTTTATGACAATAACATGCATATTAGCCTTTAAAATTAGCACTTTTGATTTCAAACGTTCGCATCCATTATAACTAATAGGGTTCGAAAGCTCGCACGGACTTTAGGTCCGTTCACGGGTTCTGGTGCGAGCCGAACGGGGGGGTGTTCGGCTCATCCCTAGTATGCATACCACAAATGACAACCTATTTCTCCTCACACAGGATTCCTTAAAAAGCCTGGAACTCCGCTTTGAGGGTTTTATGTTTATTAAAAGTCAGCAGCTACAAAAAGTGTAGCTGCTGACTTTTAGTAAACAGACACTTACCTGTTCCATGGTCCAGCGATGCGGCCGAACAGAGCGTCGCTCCTCTCCCCCTCCTCTCCGCTGGCACTTCCATTGCCACTCTGGGCACCCAGCCGTGACAGCTTTTGGCTTCACGGCCGGGCACGCATGGCACATGCGATGCACTCCCGGAGTGGACAAGCGATCTATTGGGGCCTGTCACTTGTCCCAGGAGATCGCCCAGAGGGAGGGGCCACCTAAGGAGAAAGGAGGAGTCGCCTTGGCGGTCCCTGGGTGGAAGGAGGAAGTGGGACAGGAAGTCCCACTCCTAACGATGCCCCCACTCCCCCCCCCCAAAAAAATTACATGCCAAATGTGGCATGTAAGGGGGCCAGGAGTGCTTAAAGTGGAAGTTCCACTTTTGGGTGGAACTCCACTTTAAGCTGGCAATGCATGATTCAGTTTTTTCATTCAGTCAGGGGGCTTAATTCAAGGTGAATGTGATAATTGTGGCACTCCCCCATTGTCAGTATGCACAGATCTAGGCAAATTTTCCAACAAGCCCGTTAATGAGACGTTGATTGATAGAATGTGAATGGCCATAGATGGATCAAATTTGTCTGGTTCCTGCTGAACTGACTGAATTTCTATCTATGTATGGCCAGCTCTACACTAATTAAGCTTTAAATGGCAGCTCTTATTCGGAGTCTTTCAACCCTCTTGTGCACGAAAGGTCACAAAACCCTGAATAAATTTTTTATTTAATTAATAAATAATAAATTTGAAAATAAAAAATGTAAAAAAAATTATTTAAAGATAAAATAAATATAAGAAATAAAAATTTAATTTTTTAAAAAAAAAAAAAAGGGGAGGAGAGAGACAGCAATTTCTCTTTTACATATGCAGCCCATGTTGTGGCTGGAAAATAAATGGGGATGAGCCTCCTCCGACTTTATTTATTTTCCATCCACAACATGGGCTGCATATGTCAATGAGAAATTGCTGTCTCTCTCCTCCCCTTTTTTATTTTTTTTTTTTTCTCTATTAATATTTTTATTTCTTATATTTATTTTTATCTTTCCATATTTTTTTTTACATTTTTTATTTTCACCTTTATTATTTATTACTTATTATTTATTATTTATTCCCTGCTTTATTTTTTATTTACATTCATCCTTGTTTATTTTTATTTTACTCTTCTATTATTCATTCTTTATTCATCAATCCCTATTATTACTTTATTTTTTAAACTTTTAGGATGATGGGAAATACTCCACTAAAGGTCTTCTAAGATTTTCAGCTTACTTTTGTAGACCTTACAAACTACCTATTTAACCAGCACTCCATCAGATAGTTGCTTGAGATGGAGTGCTGGGAAGCTGCTTTCACCATACCCTGTTCAGGTACATTTTCTCTTAAAGGGCTGCTATGTTTGTCCATACTCTTTTTGGTGGTGTTTTTGGGGCTATTTAAAAATACATTATACACTAATATTTTTTATATATTTGGCTTTATATAGTGTTTTTATCATTCCTGGTTATCACCACTTGCTACAAGGAGGCTCATGGGGAGGACCCAACTGGATCCCTAAGGTACATCCAGGGGGCGTCTACAACTGGAAGCTAATGTTCTTCTATCTATCCTGTACATTATTATTGTTATTAATTATATTGTACACAATACCATACTTTATAGCAAGGTGTCTCGGCACATCCCAGCCCCATTACTACCACTTTTCTTTTTAGACTTTGTTATGTGATTACTCCTTTTAGATATACACACTTATCTGTCTATATTATATTTTTATGGGGTTGGTCACCCATTACTTCATTCTAGAATCTTTAGTGATTCCCCTTTCCCCTTTTTTTTTTTTTTTTTTCTCTTTCTCACTTGCAGCTCATGCCTTGTTTGCGGGCTCTGGACCCCATACTCGGCGAGTTCCTTACGGTCCTCCACTAAAGGTCTTCTAAGATTTTCAGCTTACTTTTGTAGACCTTACAAACTACTTTAAATGACTTATGGAAAAATTTAAACTTTTAGATATTACAATAATAAGCAGAAGCTGTCATTTAACCATGATACACTAAACAAATGATCCTTCTTTTTTTTTTAATTTGTGTTCATCTATGCTATTCAAATTTTTGAAATAGCCTTGAATATCAAAAGTTAGAATGCTACCTTCATCTTTTACGTCAAAGTCCTCTGTTTTATCTGTTCTTTTACACAAAACAATATAAACAAAAAGACATCAGCAACATAGCAGCATTATTATCTCTTTCCTTTGCCACAAGTTACTAGCCTCTTGCTAAATAGCTTCAAACACAGTACAGCATGACGCCTCCCTGTGTATTGCTAACTTTTGAACGTGGCATCTAAGCTCTTCCTTTCCTTTACTGTTTGCCCTCTTTCTTGTTTTCTTGGAAACATTGAAGAGTGACAACAGAAAAAGGACCAAGTGGTCCATCGAGTCTGTTCAATTTTTTAAACTACATTTTGTATTATTTGTATTCAATTATTCATTTATTTAACTTTTTTGTATAGTATAGTAGAGTATAGATCTATGTTTATTTTAAGCAGGTTTGAATCCACTTACTGTTAATTGACTCAATGGTTGCATCAAAATCATACAGTTTATTCATGTATAATAGAATACATACATAAAAAATATATATACTATGTGACGTAAAAGATAGGTTACAAAATATGCACTTAAAAGGTTAAAAGTAGAACATGCCCATGCAAGGGCAAGTACTTAAAATGAGGCCTCATTTTAAGTACTTGCCCTTGCATGGGCATGTTCTACTTTTAACCTTTTAAAGTAGTTGTATTCCCACTTTTTGTACTTTCCCCTATAGGTAAGCCTAGAATAAGGCTTACCTATAGGTAGTGGAAATATCTCACTAGGAGATATTTCACTTGTAGTCCGCCAGAAATTTGTACGGTGCATGCGCGGGGAAGAAACAAAACGAAATGTCGTTTCTTCCCTAGCATATGCCGCTAGTCGCGGCTCCTATGCACATGCGCGGGAGTGACGTCACGCGGCTCCAGCAAATCACAGAGCCGGAGTCTGCGGCCCCGATGGAAGAGGGCAAGATGATGGACGCTGCCCACACAGGGGACATCGCTGGATTCTTTTGCAGGTAAGTGGCACATAATGGACTAGTATGCGATGCATACTAGCCCATTATGCTTTTCTTTTGCAGGCTGCAGGAGCTAGCAAAAGAGGAAGTAAAACCCATCAGGGTTTACTTCCTCTTTAAGTTCATATTTTGTAACCTATCTTTTACGTCACGTAGTATATATATTTTTTATGTATGTATTCCATTATACATGAATAAACTGTATGATTTTGATGCAAGCGGTTGATCACACGCCTTCCATCCACTCTTCCCACACAGTCTTCTTCAGACCACCCCTGGTCAGTCTAGGCAGAGGGACAAGTATGATCATTTTCTCCAGTTTTATCATTTTAAATAGCACTACCACTTTACATTAACAACGCCTTCACTAGCGCAGGAGTAATTATTTTTTCTGTCTTTATTGTGATTGACTCACAACCTTTGCTGGAAGTTTATTCTACTCTTTCAGTAAAATAATACTTTCTAGGATTAGTTTTGAACTTTTCTCCTGGTGGTTGGTTGGTTCTTTTTTGGTTCCTTCTCTCTTTCTCTTATCTTTCCACATTGCGTTGTTCCGCTTAATACTTATTAACTTTATGATCTTTTTACTGCTTCTAGAACTAGTTGTTGTGGGCTTTCTTCATTTGCAGCTGTTCTTATTGCTCACTTGCTCTTTCCCTATAGATGACTGAGAGCTGTTATTAGTCTGTTGCGTCAGTAAAACAACAATCCACTGGGGTTGATTTACTAAAATATGGAGATTGCAAAATCTGGTGCAGCTGTGCATGGTAGCCAATCAGCTTCAAACTTCAGCTTGTTCATTTAGGCTTTGACAATATAACCTGAAAGCTGATTGGTTTATTTGCAGAGCTGCATCAGATTTTGCACTCTACAGTTTTAGTAAATCATCTCCAGTATGTTGCTTTGCCTGTGCGGGCCGCCCATTCGCTTTACAGTGGATGTTCATGTTTCGGGAACAAAGCCTCTGTACTCCAAACAGCCAAGGTTTCAGCACCCTGCATGCCAAAATCATAACAGCATATAAAGGGGGTTGTATAGGCAACATTAATTGAATAAAATTATAGCTGAAATACTACATTTTTTCTCTTTTGCAATGCATTCATGTATAGCTATCATTTTCATAATGACTTTGAATCTTTGACTTTAAAGCAATTACTTAAGTATTGTGTATGCAAAATCACTGACACCATATGTGGTTCAAAAGGCCCCCATCAAAGATTATCTAAGGACTTGGAAGAAAGCTGTCATAGAGGTTTATTAAAACCAATGCTAGGTAAGACACAGAAGTGACACATTCTACATATGGTTACTTCTCCTGTTTCTTTGTTATAGAAAACCTGTACTCTTGCCAACAAATACATTTAGACAGTGGGTGACAAGAAAATAACTCACTGCTACAAATTATTCAGGTGGAATGAAGAAACTGCAGACAAAGATAAGCCGGTACATGAAATACTGATTTCTCTTGAAGGCACTCAATATCTCACAGGAGAGCTTGTTTGAATGCATTTTGTATGCATTTTCTCCACATGTTGGGGATTTTATACATGAATTAATTTATAGATATAAAATTGCTTTCAAGTAAAACAATTTTAATATATATTATATATATATATATATATATATATATATATATATATATATATATATATACATACACACAGTATATATAGCAGACTCATTTCTGTTGATAGTCAGGTTTTTCTTACTGCTATTGTTCATGCAGTTATATTTATGGCATATTTTTTAAATCTGGACTCTAGACAAACAGCTGCATATACCGTTAAAATACATGAATTTGAACTGTTTTTATTTATTTGTATGATCCAGGCATATGGTCCAGGTACCATTGTCAAGGAGCAGGGGCAGAACAAGGTATTCCAGTGCCCATGGCGAAGATGCCAAAATGCATGCCCCCCCGGTTGCAGAGCAGGGTCAGAGCCAGTAGAAGCATTTGCAGCATACTAAAACATATGTGATGGTTGCAGAGTGCACCAGTATTACTATTTACATTTATGGGTGGTCATCACAATAATCACAAAGCACACAGCCAATTGGATTGCTTTGATGACGGCTTGGTTTGCAGCCAATAATGAGAAACCTGGCTGCCCAGGGGTGATTTCTGAAGATTGTTAATGGTACTCTAGAACTATGATCTGCGGGCTGCAGCGCTGATCATTGTATTCTGACAGTGGATGAGTCCTGTTGAAAAACAAACAACCACCGCTCCAAGACTCTCCTTACAAGCGAACGCTCCTGCTCCTGTGTGGGAGCCCCAGGTGCTGGCTAATAGCACAATGATTAGAAATCAAAAAGAAGAACTCCGGACAGCCGCACACCGGGAAAATAAAATCCAAAGGGTTTATTTGAAAGCAAAAAGACACTACAATCCAAACACGGCAAAAAAGGGGGGTACAGAGCTCTGTACCCCCCTTTTTGCCGCGTTTGGATTGTAGTGTCTTTTTGCTTTTAAATAAACCCTTTGGATTTTATTTTCCCGGTGTGCGGCTGTCCGGAGTTCTTCTTTTTGATTTCTAATGGATGAGTCCTGTTGTCAGAGTAAAATGGCACAGAGGGGGGATTCCTCCATCCATCTTGTTTTAAGTGCATACAGGAATCTGTTCAGCCTGCTGGAAAAAAAAAGTAGCATGTACTAGGGTTGCACTTATACCGGTATCATTGCTGATACTAAGCATTTGCAAGAGCAAATGCTCCAATATCTAAAACCAAAATGAATGGGCTCAAATCACACTGTAAAGAATCACATGTGATTTGAACAGGAATGTGGTGCAATTCCTGTCTGAATCACATGCAGTTTCCCACACCGCACCTGTGTGAACCCAGGCTTGTCATAGCGATAGCCTGAATTCACAAAGGAGAGGTGCGGGGAGTCACATGTGATTCAGACAGGAATCGCACCACATTGCTGTTCAAATCCCATGTGATTCTTTACAGTGTAATTTGAGCCCATTCATTTTGTATGGGCTCAAATCGCACCGCAAAGGTATTGGCAACTGGTATTGGCAACTGGTATCAGCAAATACATTTTTCATAATGAATCCATAACTGGATTAAATGTGGACTTTAATGTCTGTATGGCATCCAGGTTTAAGAGCAAAGTGCATAGACCATTATTATTTATTCTTCTCATGCTATATAATCAAAATCATGTAAAAAGTATTTTAAATGCTTAATAATTTTAATAAATGCATGTATAAATCTACAAATATTATATAATATAAGTGCTCTTCTCAATAAATATCATTAAACCCTTTTTACACGTTACCATTGCATTGTAGTTGCTTTGATGCACACGCATTCCCTTGTGTGTTGCATTAAGGCAGCACATTCTTTTAAATGAGCGGTCAACATAACATATTGGACCTAAAATCATTCTTGCACCATTTTTGCCAACACATCACACCACAAGCACATAACTATATATTGTGGTGTGCTGCAACACAGGTATATTGCTTTTGAGTATTGCTTAAAGTGATTGTAAAGTCTTGTTTTTTTTTCTCTAAAAATTACGAACATGTTATACTTACCTGCTCTGTGCAGTCATTTTTCACAGAGCAGCCCAGATCCTCCTCTTTTCGGGTCCCTCTATGGTACTCCTGGCCTCTGTCTCCTGTCAAGTGCCCCCACAGCAAGCAGCTTGCTATAGGGGCACCCAAGCCGGACTGCAGGTCCATGTGTCCATTCAGACACAGAGCCCCAGTTCGGCCTTGCTCCTTTATCTACTGATTGGCTAACTGACTTTGATTGACATCAGCGGGAGCCAATGGCTTTGCTGCTGTGTCTCAGCCAATCAGGATGGAGAGTCCCGGACGGCTGAGGCTCTCATGCACATTGCAGGATAGAGAGGGGGCTCAGGTAAATATTATTGGGTCTTGGGACGGCTGCTGCACACAGAAGGCTTTTTATTTTAATGCATAGAATGCATTAAGATAAAAAACCTTCTGCCTTAACAACCCCTTTAAGTGCATTGAGGTTAAAGCAATTCACTGTGGTATGTGTTGTCCTTTGTTCCGTTAACACAGTGGTTCTCAACTCCTGTCCTCAGGACCCACTAACAGGCCAGATTTTAAGTATTACCTTGGGGAGATGCAGACTAAAATACTGAAATCACTGAACAGCAAATTATATCACCTGTGATGTATTTCAGTTATCTTGCAAACCTGACCTGTTAGTGGGTCACGAGGACAGATGTTGAGAACCACTGTGGTAACACTTGTCAATGTGCAATGTATAGGCTTCAGACAGCCACTGGATCATAGGCAACTAAATCAATAAATGTTGCTTTGCCTTTACCCTCTAACTTTTTTACTAATCATTGCAAACATTACCATATTCATTATCATAAATATTCAACTGTATTCTTCTAAATACCCCTGAAAAAACATAATTATTAAAATATGAAAGCTTACATACTCCATCCAGTAAAAAAATAGTGGAAACATAGGTAAATCAAATACATAGTGAGCAAAATGAAAATTGCTCCCAAAATGTCCTTTACATGTGATGCAGTTCATTAGTGAATTCACAAGGGAAATATCCACAATAAAGTGCTACTGCTTGGGTGACTCCCACCACCTTCCAACTTACGTGCTCACCTCTCCCTTTGACCTCTCTTACTAGGTCAAGTCACACTTTATCCCTAAGCTGGGGCATGCAAGATTGAACCCCTCTGTACTCCTTCTTTTATGCCACTTTGTATCCTGACACTCTATCCGTGACCGGGTGTGTGGCCCTTTAAAATCGCAGGTTCTTTAATGCGATGGCTCATGCAAAAAAGGGGGTCCTCATAGTGTTCTTCAGGGGTACCCCTGAAGAAGTCATGGGACTGTGACGACACACATAGGAGGGAGCCTGGTGACACTGCTGAGTACCAGAAGTGATGCGGGGGCATCCGAGCTCCACTGTCAGTCTTAGGAGCTTAAAGTTTTATACCTAAATGTAAGTTACTACTTTTTTAATAAATTACATTTTAAACTTACTACACTATGAGGACCCCCTTTTGTGCATGAGCCATCGCATGAAAGAAACCACGATTTTAAAGGGCCACACACCCGATCATGGATAAAGTTTCAGGATACAAAGTGACATAAAAGAGGAGGAGTACAGAGGAGACCAATCTTGCATGCCCCATCTTAGGGGAAAGCATGACTTGACCTAGTAAGAGAGGTCAAAAGGAGAGGTGAGTGCATAAGTTGGAAGGTGGTGGGAGTCACCAAAGCACTAGCACTTTATTGTGGATATTTCCTTTGTGGATTCACTAATGAACTGCATCACATGCTATTAATGTAAAGGACACTTGGGGAGTTGAAATGTTCTTGTTGTTAACTGTGTATTTGATTCACCTATTTTTCCACTGGATGGAGTATATACGTTTTATAGTTAAATTATTATTTTTTTGGGGATATTTAGAAGAATACTGTCACGTTTGAATATTCATGATAATGAATATGGTAATGTTTGCAATAATTAGTACACACGTTTGAGGGTATAGGTGCAACAACATTTATTTATTTGGTTATATATTCACATAGTGGGAACACAATCAGGTTGTATGCAGTCACCCATTAAAGGGTATTGACCGTTAATATACACATCATTTTTAGGTAGTGCGGTATAATACACTCATCTTTTAAAATCCTACCACAACTACAGACATTGTGTGACCCTTGCATTTCTAACTGTTCTTACTCATCTGCCACTGCTCAATTTCTAGCTTGCCAACACATCTCTCTATTGCCTTGCAGCTGTTAATAGCAATATCCTTGTATGCCTGTCTACGACCCATATTAAGTCTCAAAATACATAAGATACCAGTCTGCATGGCTGTGTGAGACCTGAGCTTTCAATGCTTTGCCTTAGACAACTTTCACAGCAACTTAATGCCCAACATGGCAAACAATGAAATACCAAAAACCAAAGAATCTGATTGGTTGCCTTGCAGTAGTACAGTTGGTATTTATTTCAGACATTTTAATACTTAAGGTTCATTATCTTTGCACTTAGGTTGGCTTGGGTAGGCTTGCAATAATGCCTTCTTTAATAGAAGCCTACCCATATGCAAGGGTATGTATGAAGAGTACTGCTGCACATACGCAACAGTGCTCAACAGTGCCTTGGTTGCTTTATATTTGCTTTTGGAATCAACTGAAACAAAGTATACTCGATATGTAAAAGACAAGTTCAAATGAACTGAAGAATTACTGGTTATTATAATTTATTATGGCAAACAGAAATTATTAACTTTGTATTAACAGTACTGAAATGGAAACCTTCCAATCTCCAAACATTCTTCAAGACATGAAATTAAAGGCAGCCTCTATTTGTTAAGTGGTAATCTGTCAAATGTAGACAGGCTATCGCCAAGAACCAACTGTTGTCTATCTTTAGCCAGCAGCTCAGGACTCCAGTTCATGGGGCTCCTTTTTCCCATACAAAACAAAATAGTTAAGAAAGCAATTACTGGGCCTGCTCTTTCTCTACACAACAGCAGATTGTTGACTGCCGTTTGTCTTTTATCTCTTTTAGTCCAAGTATTGCAGCTGTAACTAGAGTTTCTCAAAGGTTTTGTCTGTTGCTAAATTGAGAATCTGTTTTATCTTCTTGCCTGAGCACTGACAACATGAGCAACTGGCATTTTTCTGGATAAATACAGCAGTAATTCTAACATTAGCAAAATATAAATTCTACTTAGCATTCTAACCGTGATTGCTGAATAGGTCCATAATTATGCGAAGGTACTTATTTGAAAGCCTTTATTTCACTTAGAATTAGAGCAAGATATCAGCCAATTATCTGAAGCTGAGCAATTGTCCTGCTTATCATGAGAATAAAAATAGAAATAGTATTATATAAACAGCAAATTGGCAATTCCTTTTCACATGAACTGATTCATTTAAGGATAAATAAAACAGCTCATAAGATGTGCTTAGAATTCTATAACTACTGCAACATTTTTTTCTGCATACTCTTCAAAATACTGTCTATAGGTTTTTCCAGAACACATGCACTGGGCTTTCATGCACTGACTACAAGTAATTGCTCTTTTTAAAGGAAATGTTCAGTTTATCAGGGCATTTTGTTTGGTTAGAAATTTTAAAAGTACACTTCAGGCAAATATGAAATGTTGAATGCTTGTCAGTAATATTAGTTGTTTGAATTGCCCTGAATATGCTCATCTGAATATTCCGGCCAAATGTACTGAGGTACTAAGCACTGGACCATTTGGCTCTGCCTCAGAGTTTGGTATACCTATTGGGGTTGATTTACTAATGGCAATTAGACTGTGCACTGTGCAAAGTGCAGCTGCTCCAGAGCTTAGTAAATGAGCAGAAGCTCTGCTGACTTTCATCATCCAATCATGTGCAAGCAGAAATGCTGTTTTTTTATTTTCCTTGCATGTGATTTGGTACTCTTTACAAAGAGAAGCTGTACCTCATTTAATAAGCTCTGGAGCAACTGCACTTGCAGAGTGCAACTGCACTTTGCAAACTGCACAGTCTATTTGCCTTTAGTAAATCAACCCCATTGGGTCACCAGAGGAAACAGCTAACAGGCAGGACAGATTCTAGACAGAGCAATGACTGACAGTTACAGGAGTAACAGGTAGATGATCAAGATTAGCACAGAAAAACTGAGTACAAACACAGAAATAATGCAGGGCATTAACAGACATAAGTGAGGCAGACTCTAATCCAGGGCATCAGACTAGCAGGTCAATCGGGCACAGACTGAAAGTCCAGCAGTCTCTTAAAAACTCTTGACTAGAACAGGTGTATACTGCAGAGACCAAAAATCTTGGGCCGAATAACAAACAACAGATGGCAAAGGTTCAGGGCTGTTTATTACAGGTTGTCAGTGATAGAAATGGGGAACCATGTGATGAGAAGCATTGTGAAAAGTCTGTTGTAATTGATTAAGTACATCATATCTGAGGTAAAATCTTTCCATGTGGTGTGGAGAGATCTGTTGGACTGTCATAAGACTCTTACTTCCAAGCTTTTCTGCCAGTACAAAGGCCATTAAAAACATTTTTATTTGTCACCTTGAAAGACTTTATCCCATAGAGAATAAGTCAACCAACAGGGGTGTGAAATAGCACCCCAATGCAATGCACATGCATTACAATTCATTGTGTCAAAAAATGTAAGGCATGTCTAATAATTGGGCCATTTTGTGCACTGGAAACCCACTTTGAATGGGATGCCTTAATGCAATAACAGTAACATCTAGCATAATGTGCATTAACGCACCACACAAATTTAACTGAGACAAAAAAAAAAACACATTAGTATAGTTTTAGCAAGTAAACATTTTCAGCCATTGTTGTAAAGTTTGGCCAAAACTAAATTTATGTGCTTGATAGTCCATTGTTTGATTATCTAAAACTTTGGAAATGTTTTCTAATGGTCAGCTTTATGTTACACAATGTGAATAACATTTTCTGCTTTATGACTACTAAAATTAGGCAGCTCAGCCCTATAGAGTCTGCTGTTTTCAGGGGTCAGACCCTGTCCATAAATTTGCACAGAGAGGGAGGGACAGAGAAACATAGTTGTGGCACAGTGCCGGAAGCCTCGCCTGTATAAACAGTGAGCAAATACAGCTATCCTCATGTACAGATATATTTACAAGCCATGTATAGAAACAAGTTACCTAAAATATTAATCCATGATAAGATTATTTACATTCAGACGATCACGTTCAAAAACAAGCATCCATGGAAAATGGGCACATTTCCATAGTAGTTCCTTAAAGCATTCAACAAGTTTTTCCAAAATGTTTTTAGGTATTACAAAAAGTTTACAGAAATGTGGTGATCAGTTTTGTTTGGCACACAAATTTCCACTTTGGATGAGACTGGAATATCTGGGGAAAGGTCATCTTTTTATGTGTTCACTTTATTGCCTACGCTTATTTGTTTTATTAACCTATGTTTCACATTATTATAGTTATTTATAACACTTGACCAGTTTACAGACAGAAGATCATCATTGGCTGTTCTTAAGTGAACAAAATGTATCAGAGTATTTTCTGAAAGAAGGTTCCTTAATACTTTTCTGTCTTTGTGACCTTATCATATAAAGTAGACAGAATTCAATACCATTATATGACTCATTGCATGTTCAGGAGTGTATCAGTCTTACAAAAAACAAAAAAGGAAAATGTTGACAGTTTGTACCTCTGCTCATTTCATTTTCTCCCAGTTTATCCTTTCCTGTTTGATTCACTAAAATGATAAGACTGTAGTGTACATAGCCAAAAGGCTTTACTGATGTCTCTACCCCAGAGAAAGGAGTTCATTCTACTGGCCAACAGAAAAGATCTGGAGGTCATGTTTTTATAAGCTTAGAACAAGAGCGCTGAGACTCTGTATTGCTTTATTTTTTTAATCTGGTGAACTTGTACAACACAATACCTGAAGCAATTGTTTCTAATACAGAAAGACACACATACTGTAATATATAGATTCTTTTGGAATTAACTGATAAAAATACAGAATTAAATGTATTCTGCTCTGTTTAGATAAATATGAGTATGAATGTGTGATATTAAATAATTAATTTAAGGTGCATATACCTTGACATGCTATGGACTCCTGTATCACAGCACTGATTGGCCGGGGAGTTCAAGTGGAGTAAGTTTCATACTTCTCCATACCTGAAAGAACTTTGATTTTCCTTGGGTTTCTGGCACTAAATGTCACAGTGGGGAAGTGAAGGAAAGGGGAGTGATATTTGGTTATCTTACTACAGTGCTGTTCACTGTTCTACTTGCTGTAGGCTCAGACATGAAGTTACAAAGTCCTATCCATCTACCAAGATGACCATCTCCACACAGTGCAAAACAAAGCATAGTAAATAATATGGAAAGATCAGCAGCAGAAAGGACACAGTCAATACTGGTTACAAGTCCTTTGCACTATTCCTGCCTCTTTATTGGTTGAGTTCCTCTTTAAATGTATTTTTGAGTGTTATTTTACAAATGCAGTATACTATGTCATATGTAAATAGGCATATATACAACTATATCAGCAAGAAAAAATCATCAGGAATACTGAATAGAATGAAGTGCAGATAAAGTTTTGATTTGATGAAGAAATGTTTATTCTGAGCACTTCAATCAAAGAAATCACATTTTCTCTGTTAGAGATGCAGGAGTCAAAATATAGCAATCCTTTCATCTGATTACATTTTCACCTGTAGCATTTTCAAGCTGAATCTGCTAAATAATGCAGTGAAAACATCTGTAGTGATGCATGCAGTTCACAAAAATGTGTATGCAGAGTGCTGATGTTGCTTTTTTCATAAAAAGTGTTTAGTGTGTTACGAAAATTGTAATAGATTGTAATAGAAATGCCCAAGTCTTGACCATGCTTTGATCAGCAGCATGACCCTCATGCTGGCATTACATTTTCAATTAAAATTGTACTATTCACTAAGCAGACCCACAGGCCTAAATTTTACTTCATCAGTCCTTTATTAGCATATATCATCTTGCTGCTGTCTCTTTCAATAAATGTTCATCAGGAAACGCAGACTGCAGTAAAGGTTTGCCAGACACTAATATGATATAAATTACTTATTCATTACTCTCTATTCACTTCTTTCCTATTACTAGATTCCATTTTCTTGCTGTTGTCATGAATTATATTTAATATAACGTTGTCTTGTTTTTGCAAGTACTTTTGCTGTCTGAAAAACAAAGGCAAAACCTCTGACCCATGGCCATAGATGTAAGGTGTTTAGCCACATCTCTATTCCATCTGAACCTTTATTGTTATACTATTCACCATAAGTGTGCTGACATTGCTGAACCTGCTTCCTGCTTTGTGCTTACTGTCTTTTTTCTAAGCTACAAAATAAAATACAAGCAGTGGGGACAGAAACATATAACTTTTAGTGCCTTCGGGAATAGGAGGATTAAAGGTTGCCCCAAGTGAGCTGCAGGGTTGGATAAAGTTGCAACTACTGCAATCCTTTGACACTTTGGTGTACTTTGATAAAAGAAAAATGGAAATTGTTATTTTGCTTTTTTGTCAACATTAATCTTGAGTATGTAAGATTTCAAGAAATAAAGTGTATTAACTTTCTGTAAGAGAAAACCTCTTATTTATTATTATTATTATTATTATTAAGGTATCCACATACATGATTCTGGGAAAACATTTGATCAGGGAGGCTATAAAATATGAGATAAGCCCCATTGATGGCATATCAGTGCAGCCCCTCTCCCCTTCCCACTAGTGCCTTGGCATCCCCCAATCCTGGATCTTTTTCTTAATGGTTAGGATCAGAAATAAGCAGAAGCTAAGTATGAAAAAGAAAGAAGAAACCTAAAGGGTAAAATATGATATGAGAAATTTGAGGGCACATGAACTAAGAATACCTGCTCCATTTCCATTGTCCTCTGTTCTGTGGGAGGGCACTGGTGTTGGGTAAGGTTCCCATGACCCAAGCTGCAGAGTATATATGGATGATCCCACACATACTTCAAGGTTTCAATTTTTTTTTATTTTTCCTTACAAAGACATACAGCTAAAAGCCTGCACATGCTAATATGTTTCAATCCTAAAAAAAAGAGTATTGATCCTCAGCTAGGATTAAGTCCCTTTTTTAGCTATGTATAAACTCTACAGCTAGGAAATTAAACTTTTCGACAGCAAAGGTCCGACGGAACGAATCCATCAGACAATTCGATCGTGTGTGGGCTTCATTGGACCTTTGCTGTCCAAAAGTCAGACGGACTTTAGAAATAGAACATGTTTCAAATTTTTCTGACGGACTCGAGTCCGCTCGAAAAATTCATTTGTCTGTATGCTAGTCCGACGGACAAACAACGACGCAAGGGCATCTATTGGCTACTGGCTAGGAACTTCCTTATTCTTGTCCGGTCGTACGTAATCACGTTCGAATCCGTCTGACTTTGGTGTGATCGTGTGTAGGCAAGTCCGTTTCGTCGGTACTCTGTCAGAACTCCGTTGGAACTCCGTCAAAAAGTCCTCCGGAGGTTAAGTCCGTCGAAAGTCTGGTCGTGTGTACGCGGCATAAGACAGTTTAGATTTATCTAACCAAATAGGACAACTGTGCCACACTATTACCAGGAAGCGGCACATAGTATTATCAGGAAACTTAGGCTGCAGAAAAAAGGTTCTAATTTGAATGAATTGGGTTAAATCTAATCTTTAATAACCAAGGCAGGGAGTGGGAAGGGTGTGTGACCTTGATTTTGAAAAGACCCCTCTCCTCCCAGAGAGGGTCTTGGAGTGCAAATGACTAGAGGGGATCTGTTCAGTTGTTTTTAAAGCAGATTAAACAAGAGATTTCAGAAGATATGCTGCATATGAACTGTGGACTATATGATTTTGAGGAATGCAAAGATAAAGAGTTTGTTTTGTTGATTGTTTGCAGAATAATTCCAACATAAAATATTGGGTGATGGTATGCTTCAGTGTAAGCTTTGCATGCCAAGTTACCTAACAAAAGTTTTTAGTACTAATTCTGCACTTGTTGACTGCACCTGCAGATTTAAACATCTCTATTTGGGGAGAAAGAGTAGAGACACTCCCTTCTTTAAATTATTCAGCTGACTCATTAAGTTCCTCCTATTAGATCTGTAAACAGCTCAACAGCAAACCAGCAATCTGAAGTACAGTTGCCATCTGCTGGCATTAAAAATTAAAATGTTAAATATTTAAATGCATATACTTCATATTTATTTCACTAAAAAGAAAAAAAAAATATTTTGTATTCCTGGACATAATACTTAAGAAAATACAAGTAAAAACACAAAAAGAAAGTATAATATAGCACCCTGACAGAAGAGTATACTATGAGTAAGGTACTGAAACAAGACATGTTACATGCTTGTGGTGACAGCAAAGCAATTAGCATTTTCATAAGAAGGTTAGCCATGGAGACCTGATTATGAACAAAAGCAAAGATGGACAGACCAAACCGAAAGAAAGAATGTTTAGAGCATGGGTGCTCAACCTGTGGCCCTCCAGCTGTTGCGGAACCACAAGTCCCATGAGGTATGGCAAGGTTGACAGGTAGAAGCATGACTGGCAGAGGCACAATGGAACTTTTAGTTCCACAACAGCTGGAAGGCCACAGGTTGAGTACTCATGGTTTAAAGTAATATTTTTGGAGGGAAGTTGTCACATAGAAAATAAAAAAGAGGATATAGGAATTATTCAACATCTCTGAACATTTAATAATAGATTCAGATGTAAGAAATGTGCCATCCATAATTTGTGCAATTACTGTACCTCTCCTTTTTTGTGGTTTTACAGACCAATTTTCAATTTGAATATGCGTGTAACCCTTCAAAAAATCTATCTATGTCTGTCCCAATGAATACTGTTTTCCAAATGTGTCTGTTTTTCGGGCTGTCGATATCTATCCCTGCTGATACTGGAGTCTATGATTAGTGTCTTGGTATAGGAGGATCCTTGAATCTCAACATTTTGTGTGTTCTGTATTTCATGTTAAAGGTTGTCAGCAAAGAATAGTGATGAATAGTGGTGGTCAAATCAGGAGACTCACTGATTTATCAATTTATCAATATCAATTTATCAATTATCTCATTCGTCTAAATGTTTGATCTGTGGAGAATTGCACAGTTTAGGCAATCATGATTCTTGAATTGTACAACTGGACAATTGTTTGTGCATATTGTATATTAAAGAAAATAAGGAATTTACAATTGAACGATTTACCTGATTTTCAAACCAGATGAATATGCACCAAAGGGTGATAAAACATGCTGCCTATACATAGTATATAAAACCTTATAAACTATGTTGAAATGTGTATTTTTCCCTTCAAGAAAATAACATGGCATGGGCTTTTTTCTTCTTCTTTGCATTACCAGAGCCAATGAGATATGTAATTAACATATCAACACATTTCATTTTTTCAGGGCATTCATTTATCATGCAGAGACTCAGTGACCTGAATTCTAAATGCTAGCACAAAGCCAATGCTGAATTTTCATACTGAGCTGTAAGCAGAAAACACAATGTTTTTCTCACATGCAAAATATAAATAGACTTGTATGCATCAATGAAACTATGCATATTTCTAAACATTATGTGGGTGTAGACCAAGCATTAAAGCTTGTGTCAAGGCAAAAAATGCAGCAAATATCTTCAATACGTGTACATTCCTGTGTTTTATCCGCTGGATGACCCTGAAAGTACGAAAAAAATACCATATGATCTGCCAGAAATGCACTCAGTTGTGGTCTGACAATACCCAGCCTTTTTGTGGACTGGGTGTTGTCAGCCCTGCCCATAGTTTGCCCATGCTAATCTATTGAATCATTCCTACTCTCAGATCAAAGGATACAAGACAGCTTGGGAATTTATGACAATATCACAGGTTTATTTTTGCAGTTATTAAAGAGACATAACAAAATGCTTCCAATGATATGCATGGTATGTGATATGTATGTCATGTTAAAAATTAGGAAAGGACAAGTCATTAGACGCTTCTATTATACGCTATGCGTCATTCCTTTTGAATGATGTGACTATGTTTCTGTACACTATTTTATTATGAAATTTTAACCATATTTATAATAAATATACATTTTATTGAATATTTTGTGTTGCTGATTATGAATGGCACCAGAAAAGTCCCACAATGTTGTATTTTTGGTCTTGCTTCCAATAGTATATTAAACAGACCAAAAGGGAGCAAATAAGATAAATATATTGTAAAGGGCCATACACATGGGTTGAATATCAGGCTGCATCAGCAGCTTTAATAGAAAGCGTCTGACATTCGACCCGACTGGCTTCTGTCGAAGGGGCATGACCAAAAAAGGTTTGCAGATCAGCCAATGGCTAAGAACACTTACCAGTGTGTTCTGGTGGGGGGGGTTGTCCCCCTCTCAGAACACAATAGTTCAGCAGGGGAGATCGCTGTACTAACATTTTATAGTTAGTAAAGCAATTCTTCCCAAGCTCTTAATTTTTTTTTTTCCGTTCAGCCCACTGGGTTGAATGAAAAAATAACTAGTAGTGTGTACTAGGTTTTAGGGTTTACACTTTAAATTATGTAGGCTAATCCTAATCTCCAAATAATATAATGCCATTGGTAGCAAAGCTATCCTATATATAAATTAAATAATTTTTTTTATAGTTTCTTACAAAGTAATGAACAATTCACAAGCTTGTTACTGACTTCACTTCCTGTCCTGGTAACAGTGGTTTCAATAACAGGAAGTGCACAAACCCGTATTCTAACCCGTCCCCACTCTTTGCAAAACCAAAAAAATGGCCTGTATATACTATTCAGCTAAAAAATGTGAAAGAGTAGCATTTGCTTTATAGGTCAAACATTTTATAACACCTAAACCTCTGGTTATGTCATAAATTTTTGCTTTTACTACCAAATTTGTATACCGTATTTTTCCTTTAACAGTGACATGGGCAGTTCCTGCTCAAAATGGTGCATGGCAGCTGTACATCAAAGGTTAGAGTGGCATTCATATAGGAGGCACATACTTATGCATACAGTATGCAGTTGCATTTCACGCTGGCCAATCTTCAAATTTCTTCCTAGTGATTTAGTCCAGCCAAAACAAATTTTAGTAGAGTAAAGCAAGATTTGAACCCCTGTCAGCTTTGCATTTCATTTATGGTAAATGGATTTTTTTTGGTGACGTGTACTGTTTCTCACTATATTTCTTAAGCTCTGTGGATCAATGTGAGATTATTAGTATATTTTATTCTTGAATTTATACTACTATGCTAGTGGGGTATACTTTGCTTTACAATTATCTTCTGGTTTAGTATTTGTATGCTAATAAATATATATATATATGTGTGTGTATATATGTGTATATATATATATATATATATATATAGTGAAGTTTTATAGGATTTTCAAGAAAAGTTAATTGTCCATTTGTAGCTATACTGTAGCTTATACGTCTATCAGTCTTAATGCAGGATTTATCCACAACTTTATATGATTTAAATGTTTATCTTTTTTCATGATCTGATGCAATAAACTTTATTTATGCAATGTAAAATGTGTTAGATGCATCTTTTTACATAAGCAATATCTTGCTGTGATGGTACAGACATTGCATCACTTTTTGTTTTAGTATAAAAATAAGTGTGCACACTAGGTTGGAAAGAAAAAAATATCTGTTTCCAAAATTGTTTCAAGATTAAATTAAAAGATAGAACTCTATCTTTGTAGCTTATAGCTGACTCAAAGGAACATGAAGAGCCTTTCATATTTGTGGCCGTGTTACATTTCTCTATAAAGTAGGCTATATAGACGTGAATAGATCTTTCTTAGATCTAAGTACATTGGTATTTCTGAACCAGCAGGATTTCTGCCAGCTGGATACTTATTGTACCAAGATGACCTTTGTAACCTGAATCAGACATTCAAGAGTTTTCATCAAACTAAAATTAAAACATACAACTATTTAATGGGATACAAATATATGACTTCCCTGGAATACAAACTACAAGTAACAAGACTTCAAGCAATGTTCAAGAATTGTTGATGTTGTATATGTATAGTAATCCACCAGATATCCTTTTCTGTTTTGTATGAAGAAATTTGCACAAATGCAGCAGATGAAACAAATCTTCATATATACGTTTTACTTCCCAGATCCGCTGGAAATGACGATGGCCAAAAAGCTAGAGGGGTTTTTAAACTAGGCAACGGGGGGGGGGGGGGGGGGGTCCAGGGATAGAGATAGTCAGCTTGGAACATATTCCAGAGGGTAGTATTGGGGGCATTAGTGGTAGGTTGACATAAACCCAAGGTAAGTATAGTAGCAAGTCCTAGTTTCAATCTCGGAACACCCAATAAGAGGAAAACATGCGACCGGTCTAAACTACGTGGCATGTTCACCAATGCCAGGAGCCTGGTGGACAAGATGGGTGAACTTGAGATACTGTTGTATGAGGAGGATTTGGATTTTGTGGGAATTTCAGAGACCAGGATCAACAGCTCTCATGATTGGCTGGCAACCATTCAAGGGTATACCCTTTTTCGCAAGGATAGAGATGGTAAAAAAGGGGAGGGGTATGCCTATATATTAAGAATAATGTACAAGTGAATGTGAGAGATGACATCACTAAGGGCGCTAGGGAGGAGATGGAATCCTTATGGGTAGAGCTCCAAAGGGATAAAGCTAAGGGGAAAATAATACTGGGAGTATGCTATAGGCCCCCTAACCTGAGGGAGCAAGGGGAGACAAATCTCCTATCACAAATTGGATTATCAGCAAGGATGGGAAGTGTTATCGTAATGGGGGATTTTAATTATCCAGACATAGACTGGGCGAAGGGAACCACGCATTCATCTAAGGCTTGCCAGTTCTTAAATGTCTTGCAGGACAATTTTATGGGTCAAATGGTAGACACACCAACTAGAAATAAAGTGTTACTGGATCTACTGATTACCAACAATACAGACCTGATCACGGATGTGGATATATGGGGCAATTTAGGTAACAGCCATCACAGGTCAATTGGCTTCATAGGTACATAAGGGGAATACAAAGACACTGAATTTCAAAAGAGCCAACTTCCCTAAACTACGAACCTTGCTAGAAGGCATACATTGGGATAAAATCTTAGGAACAAAGAACATGGAGGAAAGATGGGTTTGCTTTAAGAGCATATTAAATAAGGGAATTAGCCAATGCATCCCATTTGGTAATAAATTTAAAGGAGCGAACAAAAGTCCTGGATGGCTTAACTCCAATGTAAAAATGCATATAAAAGCAAAGGAGAAGGCCTTCAAAAAATACAAGGTTGAGGGATCATCCTCAGCATTCAGACTTTAAAAAGAATGCAACAAGAGATGTAAGGGTGCAATAAGGATGGCTAAGAACATGAAAGACACATAGCAGAGTAGAGCAAAAAAAATCCCAAGAAATTCTTGATTGTGAAGGTATTGAATTTATTCTTCTCCTCAGTGTTCAAGGGACCAGTTGGGGGGCTTCAGTAACCAAAACTGCAGTGTTTATCCTCATGACACATTGCAGGAAGCACCTCCATGTTTAACAGAGGACAGAATTAAAATTAGATTTGGGAAACTTAACATTAATAGATCACCAGGATCAGATGGCTTGCACCCGAGTACTTAGGGAACTCAGTCAAGTAATTGCCAGACCTACTGACTGGAATGGTACCAGCTGATTGAATTGTAGCACCAATATTTAAAAAGGGCCGAAAATAAATCCCTGGGAATTACAGACCAGTTAGCCTAACATCAATAGTATGAAAACTCTCGGAGGGGATGATAAGGCACTATATACAAGATTTTGGTAATGAGAACGGTATCATTAGCAGTAATCAGCATGGATTCATGAAGAATCCTTCTTGCCAAACCAATCAATTAACCTTCTATGAGGAGGTGAGTTGCCATCTAGATAAAGGAAGGCCTGTAGATGTTGTGTATCTGGATTTTTCAAAAGCATTGGACACAGCGCCCATAAATGTTTACTGTACAAAATAAGGTCCATTGACATGGACCATAGGGTGAGTACATGGATTGAACACTGGCTTCAAAGGTGAGTTCAGAGGGTGGTGATAAATGAGAAGTACTCGGAATGGTCAGGGGTGGATAGTGGGGTCCCCCAGGGTTCTGTGCTGGGACAAATTCTGTTTAAATCGTTCATAAATGACCTGGAGGATGGGGTAAACAGTTCAATCTCTATATTTGCAGATGATACTAAGCTAAGCAGGGCAATAACTTCTCTGCAGGATGTGGAAACCTTGTAAAAAGATCTGAACAAATGAATGGAGTGGGCAACTAGATGGCAAATGAGGTTCAATGTAGAAAAATGTAAAATAATGCATTAGGGTGGCAAAAATATGAATGCAATCTATACAGTGGGGGGAGAACCTCTGGGGGAATCTAGGATGGAAAAGGACCTGGGGTTCCTAGTAGATGATAGGCTCAGCAATGGCATGCAATACCAAGCTGCTGCTAACAAAGCAAACAGAATATTGGCATGCATTAAAAAGGGGATTAATTCCAGAAATAAAACGATAATTCTCCCGCTCTACAAATCTCTGGTCCGGCCTCACCTAGAGTATGCTGTCCAGTTCTGGGCACCAGTCCTCAGGAAGGATGTACTGGAAATGGAGCGAGTACAAAGAAGGGCAACAAAGCTAATAAAGGGTCTGGAGGATATTAGTTATGAGGAAAGGTTGCGAGCACTGAACTGATTCTCTCTGGAGAAGAGACGCTTGAGAGGGGATATGATTTTAATTTACAAATACCGTACTGACGACCCCACAATAGGGATAGAACTTTTTTGTGGAAGGGAGTTTAACAAGACTCATGGTCACTCAAACCTCAAAAGAGGTTTAACCTTAAACTATATAGAAGGTTCTTTACTGTAAGAGCGGCAAGGATGTGGAATTCCCTTCCACAGGCGGTGGTCTCATCGGGGATCATCGATAGTTTCTAGAAACTATTAGATAAACACCTGAACGACCACAACATACTGGGATATGCAAGGTAATACTGACATATAATCACTCACATAGGTTGGACTTGATGGACTTGTGTCTTTTTTCAACCTCTATGCAACTATGTAACTTGTTCATCTACAGTCTTCTCTTCCCTACATCCCTTCAAAAGTGCAGATTTATTATACAAATCCATCTGCATCTGTGAGGAGCAGAGTGCTGCATATACAGTGTGGGGGAGCTGATTGGCGGGAAGGGACACCCCCCCCTTCAGACACAGCACAGGAACAAAGGAAGGATACAGTGTTGTGTTCTGAATAGACAACCTGTGTGCTGAGCTCCCTCCCTGACACAAATGTATTTCATATGTCAAGAAAACTTCTCAGAAGTGACTCATGCTGATATATCTGGTGAACAGCCAGTAAGTATATCTGGTGAACAGCCAGTGAGCAAATTTTCACTCATTTAATGTGTTGTGTTGTTAACTTTGTTTGACTTTTTGGAGATTTTTTACCCTTGCCAACTTAGTTATGCTAAATAAACATTGTATTTCAGGTGTTTAATATTTGCCTTGTTGTCAATGAGGAAGGTTTGTGCAGCAAAAAAAGCAGCGATTATTCAAGCTAACTAGGTAAAATATTTATTATCTTACAGATTTATTATATAGCCTTATTGTGCACCTTTACACTACAGGTCTCCAGCAAAAAAGGCGAGGGAAGAGGAAAGTGGAGGGCAACCAACTAGATGGTTGCTTACAATAGAATTCTATATATTTTTTATTTTGATAGAGTGGGGAAGGATTACAAACTATCAGTAAGGTCTTTACCCCATTGGGGATATTTCTTCACACCACTCACCCTGGTAATACAACAGTTGGTAAGGAAATCTCATCAGCGGACTAACAAAAATGTCATTATATGCCCCACTATACCAGTAATGATGCTTCTCTTGCTGTTGGTATCTTCATTTGAAAAATTCACTTCACTTTCTGTCCTGGTGATAAGTGAGGGAAAACCCACAACAAGGATCAATGCTTTCTTTCAACTGGGTTTGTGGCTCTCACTTGCTAAATAGTCCCTCAAGCAACCCTAACATTGAATAGTCTATTTTAGTATTTTATCTCCAATGACTAGTAGACATGTGCATTAGTTTTCATCCGAATAAATTTTCGTCCAAATTTTGTGTATTTTCGTTATCTTTTTAACAAACAATAATGAATGTGCAGAATTCGAAAACCGAAAAATCCAACATAAACAAATGCTTTATTTTCGTTTTCGTTGCAACAACAGTTTGATATAGATAGGAGATTCGACATGACGCTGACAATAGTTATCTGTATCCATCGAACCTGTGGTCGAATGTGGCTAACCTTATCTCTATTAGTTCATGATTATTCTACATAGAGAGAAAAGATTTGACATAGAGAGAAAAGATTAGACATTATAGAGACAATAGCAAAAAGGGTTGTGCCTAACCTTACTCTATTAGTCAAAGATTATTCGACATAGAGAGAAAAGATTCAACATGAAGATTCGACGAAGCAGTCACCGCGAGCTTACATTTATGGTCAAATGCTCTGCCCATAGGCTATATAAGAATTCTAATGTTGGTTGACTAGTAATAATAATTAACCTCCTTGGCGGTGTTCCCGAGTCTGGCTCAGGTTCAGTTTTTTCTGCCAGGAGCGGTAACCCCGAGCCAGACTCGGGCTGCATTGCAGGATATAGGGGGGGAAGTTACTTACCTTTTCCCCTGGATCCTGTGATGTCTCCCCGCTGTGTGTGCGAGCCGTCCGCTCGCTCGATTCACACAGTGCCAAGGGGAGCTGATCTCCATTCCCTGCGACGTTACGACGCACGGGAGCGGAGATCGGCGCCAAATTCAAAAAAGTTTAAAAACACAACACACATACAGTACTGTAATCTTACAGATTACAGTACTGTATACAAAAAATACACATCCCCTTTGTCCCTAGTGGTCTGCCCAGTGCCCTGCATGTCATTTTATATAATAAAAAGATTTTTTTTTCTGCCTGGAAACTGAAGATTGTCCATAGCAACCAAAAAGACCTGCTAGAAAACACCGATAAAAAATTAGAATCACAATTTATCATCAAACAATAAATTTAATGACAGCGACTATTCTGCAACTGAGCAAATTTCAGTGTTTTTGATTTGATTACATTATTGAATCATTTTTATATATATTTTTATTATATTATAATTTATTATTTTGTGTTTCAAACTTTATCATACCCGGGATGTCTACTAGACTCTAGTTCGGACAGATTTAAGTGAGTTATTCATAAGAATTGCATGCCTACAATATAAAAACGCCAAATTTCCATGCAAAATAATTGTACCGCTTTCAGCACAAAATTCCAGCCAGAATCATACCGCATACCGAATCTCTTTAGAACATTCGACAGACACTATAAGCCTTCAATGACAGATTCAACCTTAATTATTTTGGAGTTTTGGACAAATGCATTTTTTAATGAAACAAAATAAATAAAAATACATTTCGAGAGTAACTAAATAAATTAATGTTTCGTACGAAAACGTGTGCACATGTCTAATGACTAGTACTTTATCATTCTTATTAGCAGGGCTCCTGTTTTTAGTGCACTATTGTAGATTTTTTTTACAATTCAGTAGCTGCACACCAGCAAGCAAATTATATTTATGATTCACATAAGTATTCTATAGTTTTTTTGTCTAGCTCTCTTTATTATTTGATATACATACACACAACCAATGAATTGTATTATATTGAAACATGTTTAACTTCACAGCAGAGAATGGAAAAGCCAGAGACTCAAATAGTGTGCTTCTGCTACTATGTATGAATATACTATGAATACAGGGGCAGTTTTGAGTGGACCATCCCATGAATATATCTTTTTCTTAACAGGTCCACAACACTTTACAGTAAATAGTCTCTTAGAATGATATAATGTTTATAGTCTGGGCTATAGTTGTAATTTATGCGGATATATTTTTCCATATAGGCATACTGTAAATCTTATTTACTGCACATAGAAGCTGCAAATACTGCAAATGGAAGCTTCATAGATGATACTGAAAGACAAAAATTCTGAACTGCTGTTATGTGCAGGGTGAACTCAAACCATACTATTGTCCACTTGGATTAACACTGACAAAAACCTGAAAAATATGAATTTTCATGGATCCTGCTGTTTCACAATAATCACCCCCAAAATATTTCTCTACCTACTGTAACAATCTTGTTCCAAACACTACATTACAATTATTGCATAAAACAATGTGTACTGTGTAGATAAAGCAAGCAACATCCCAATTTATGAAACATAAATGAATACATATTTACACTGCTGTCTTGGGAAAGCAACACAATATTTTAATGTTGCATATAATGATGCAAACTTGCAGTTACATAATAGAAAACATCATACGAATGAATCACAATCTAATCACTCTCAGCACATTACAAAATTCTGTTCATTTACACCTTGCACATTATTTAGACAATACAATGGTACTAAATTGTAATTTACCAGAATCTGCCTCAAGTCTTATCATTTTCAACAGCGTCTTTTAAATCCCAAGCGCCAAGTGGAGATCTATTGTCTTGATGACTTTGGAGCAAATAAAGTCTATAGTGATTTCTTTCTTTCATACAGAATGCTAACTGTCATTCTGAACAAAGGTTTCTAATAAGCAGGAGATTTTACATACATTATTCAAAGCTCTAAAATGAAGCATTCACATTGTACCGGCAGAAGCTCCCGTCTTCTCCGCATTATTCATCAACTCTCTTTCTTGCTATTTAATAGCCTTTGTTTTTTTAACCCTGTATCAGACATGCCAAGCTGAATTTTGTTCTGGGTCTGCATTTGATTATGGCCTCAAATGTATGTACCCCTTTAAAACACGGTAACACATATATGCTCCATCCTGGAAGTGGGCTTAAAACATGGAAGCCGCATAGATGTGTTTGTGCTGGGATCACGCTTGATTTCGCGGCTTCCAGCACTGAGACTGTGGCTTCCAGCGGTGAGACCAACACTGTGACTGGGCTGTGAAGAGGATAAACAACACACTTTCCCTCTAGTGGGGAGGAGAAGATACAATGTATATTTTCCTCCTTGCTAGAGGACATGTCTGCAAAAAAAAAAAAAAATCTTAACTCCTTCAGTGCTTGCCCTAGCTTATTGAGTGCAGATATCAGTGTTAGTGACAGTGTAGCTGTCAGTGTTGGTGGGATTTAGTGGTAGTTCATCAGTTAGTGTCAGTTTGTCAGTCACTGTTAGTGGCAGTTAGTGGCAGTGTAAATATCAGTTAGTGGCAATGTAATGGTCAGTGTGGGGTTGATTTACTAAAACTGGAGAGTGCAAAATCTGGTGCAGCTGTGTATGGTAGCCAATCAGCTTCTAATTTCAGCTTGTTCAATTAGGCTTTGAAAAAAAAATAGGAAGCCAATTGTTTCTATGCAGAGCGGCACCAGGGTTTTCACTCCCCAGTTTTAGTAAATCAACCCCTTAGTGTTAGTGTAAGTGTCAGTTAGTGACAGTATTAGGGTCAGTATATTATATATTCTGAAAAAAACCTGGTTAATCCTGCTGCTACTCATGTCCCCAATTCAGCTAGGGATTTTGCAGATGTGGTGGCAACTTTGCACATGCTCAGTGAGTTTCTATCCTGAGCATTTTCTTCCCTATCATATCGGAGCAGCCCATGTGACTATATAGTCATACATGTATATATATATATATATATATATATATATATATACTGTGTACACAGTAGTAAATGAAAGCCCACTCCCTCCTCCTCCTCCATGCCCACTAACCAGCTAAAGACAATGGGGGAGGGATATTTCATGTAGATTAACGGTGGCTTAATCCCCCTCTTATTCTAAGACAAAGGCTGGAAGGGGTATGACACAGCCTGTGACTGCCAGAAATCCACCCACTCCATGTTTTTTTTCCACAAAATAATAAAGATTTAATTTAAACTATATATTTATTTATTGATAATATTTATTTTTACTCCGTATTCCAAAGGCTGTTTATTTATTTTGAACATGTGACCAGCAGCAGAGGACTAAACACTTCTCCTGCTTATGTTTCCCTGCAGACAGGCTGGGAAAGAGCTGGGTCATGTGACAGCTGTAAATTCTTTAGGAAAAGGTACTTCATTTTTTTAATTAAAATAATTACAGTGTCATCATCCCCATACAGAAATAGAAGGGACCATATAAATTAACTTACCTCTGGCCACCACTTAGAGGAATTAAGGTGTCTTATAAAAAGACAGGCACATTAAGTCCCATTAAGGAACTAGCTCTTGAACATTCAGGAACAGTACTTGGACACTAAAGCTGGCCATAGATGGGTATTTTTAATTTTATTTTGTTCAGCCAGTGGGCTGATTCAAAAAAAAAATAACATACTCCTTCATCCAGGAATCCCCTCCCCCCCTATCATTTTCCAACATGTTCCTTTGACAGAAGTCAAACGACCAACACTTCTGTCAAACAGGGATGGCCAAACACTGATCGAAATTATGCTCATCCCCGCTGAACTGTTGAATTTTGATTTGTCTATGGCTAGCTTAAGTACTTGGAAAATAAGTCCTTTGAACTAGACAATATTAGTTCTGTGAATTGAAGTATGGATGTTTGTAAAGAGATTATTACAGCTGCTTGTTTTAGCAGACTAAACAGAAGAAAACCATTACTCTTAAATTGAAACCTGTTTTGATGCATTGTTTGGTGGCAGTCTTTTGGACTGTTGTCTCCTTAATGTGTTTTCTTGGAAAAATACGACTATATTTAGGTCAAATGTTTATTCTATACATGAAATTAAAATGTAGTCAGATGTCAATTATTCCACGAATTGACAACCAACCAACCAATATATTTTTGGGAAAAAATCCACAAAAATGCAGGACAAACCCACACTTTCTTTAGACAGTGTGTTCTAGTAATGTTCAAAAATAGGAGCATAGGATTTTGACTGCTCATCCAGCACCCCTTACAATTTTAGGACTGAAAAAACAAAATCAAATATCTAAAAAAGTAACATCAAATGCATCCAAATTATGGGATATTTTTGCTTTGTCTGTTTTTTCTTCATTACTAGATTAACACAGCTCAGAAGTTTTTTTAAAGCTGAAGTTTTGGTATGTTTATTATAGCATGGTTACAATGGTCCAGCTTGCACCAATGCAATCAGAAAATGCCTTGTATTCATTGAAAAATGGTGGCATTCCTGAGTAGGCAACCCCCTGTGTGGAAGGGCAGCCAATCGGCACTGGACCTGGAAGACTACTGCTCTCACTGTAGTAGTGGCAACTACAGTGATTTGTAGCTTACACAGGTATCAATATGAGATATGCATACTTACATTGGTTCAAGCTGGACCAGTGCAACTATGCCCTTAAAATCATACCTAAACTTAATCTTTAAATTGTAGCATAATACTGCAGATTAAAAATTTTTAACTCAAGTTTTATATCATGTGATAGAAATAGATTGATACATCAAAAAGGGAAGATTTTCAAGCTTTATTTATCTCTGACATTTTATTCCCTGTGATCTGAACATCTGATTTACAAAGTTTTTTTCACTTAGAAATAAAAATTTTATTAAAAAGAATATATAAGAGTTTTATTTGGTTAATAACTATCGAGGAATGAAAAATATGTTGCACAGTATATGTAAAATAATATGAACCACGTATGTCCCCTGCCAATATGCTGCAGAAAAGAAACCTTGATCTCTTTGTGGAAGCTGTGGCCTCTCTGCAGAGGTGAACCTGAAATGTATACAGCTGATTTAAACTGAAGACTCGGTTGGACTTTAAATTCACCCTGGAAGTGTACTGAAATAAACATTTCTGCATAGATAAACATTTGTAGCCTCATATGAAAAAACTCAAAATCACATGAAAACAATTAAGATAATGGAGAACACAAAAGATATATGTACTTGTTAAATGCATTTGGAATTTCTGCCCAAGGCAACAATGGCATACTGGGTATAATTAAAAAAAATTGCAGTAAAATGTGTGGAGGTTACAAACTGCCCTCATTATTTCTGGTGTGTCTTAATAATAACTACATCTAGTAAGTTTCATGAAAGCCTTTAGCTATCTTTTACTTTATGCATGAATATGTTCATCAACAATTTAAACTGCCATATGGAACTATAATTAAGGGTTAGTGTAGCTAAAATTATATTTTAGTCATAAGAAACTACTGTCAGGTTGAATTATTTATTGTATTTTTTTACCTTTTAGGTGGGTTCACAGCGGTGTGCTGTGGTTTGAGTGCAGTGCGATTTCTATCTGCGTTTTACATGCAGTTTTAAGCCATTGACTTCTATTAGACCATCATTTTTCTTAAAGCGCATGCTATCTAAGTGCTTCTATGTTGGAGGAGATTGAACTCAGGAACTTCATCAAGGAGATCTTTTCATAATTGAAGCCATCATAAGCTCAAAGAATGGGGTCTGGGTTGATTCATCTAATGAAAATATATGTGAATATGGGGACCTCTGCACACTATTCTTATGCATGGAGAGACTTTCAATGTTTCATACGGTGAGCACAAAAATATTTCTTTAGTTTTACATAAGAAACTGTCTATATAATGTAAGACAAATATCATTATTATAGAATAGGAAAGGCAGCCAGGAACTGGGCAAGCATTTGAAAATGTAAGAATAGGGCAGAATACTCAAATTATTTGATAAATTTCATATAGGTGAGTACTTTCTTAAAATGTATGTAAATTCTAACAATGTATTTCTCTTATTTAGTTCCTTCCAGTTCGTTACAGAATTAAAGTGATTGTAATGGCATATTTTTCTTTAAAAAACAAACATGTCATACTTACCTGCTCTGTGCAATTTTTTTTCACAAAGCAGCTCCAAACCTCCTATTCTCTGATCCCCTGAAGGTGCTTCTGGCTCCTCCCCCATTCTGAGTGCCCCCATAGTAAGCCACTTGCTATGGGGGCACTCATGTGGGCTTAATCCAGAGCCAGGATCTGTGTGCCCATTGACACACACAGTGCAGCTCGGGCCTGCACCCTGCTCTGTCCTCACAGGCTGTGATTGGCAAAAGCAGGAGCCAATGTCTCCCACTGCTGCATGTTTAGTGAGGAGAGAGAGGAGAGAGCAGTTGCTTTTGGGCACAGAGCTAGATCAAGAAGATTGGGCTCAGGTAACTATTTAGAAGGGGCTGGGGGGGGGGGATCTTCTAGGAGATCTAGGATCTTCCAATAAATGTGATTGACTATGTAATGTCAGGTCACTCTGGAATGTATGTCGATGTGATGGGACTATTATGCCATTCTCTGAGTACCATCAGCAAAAGTGCAGCAACCCTATTCATGTGTGGACATTCCTTCCTTGGGATATGAAGATCAACAAGCAGGAATGTCATGTGGAGGCCTCTGGCATAGAGTGGGGCACAATATGGTGGAGGATTTGGCCTCAGCAGGAGGGATAGTGTTCTAGCAAAGGCAGTAGCAGGACAGGGACTTATGCTCTTTGCACCAATTCGATCCAATTGCAAAGCCTCACTTACATACAGATATATGGTGTTGTGTGTAAATCATTCTACTGGCCAGAATATTAATTTATTCTGGACACTAGAACAAATTTATGTGCATACATGCATAACAAATCAGCATTGTTCTCTGTTCTGTGGACTATACCTCCCCCCAACTACCATGGACAAGCGAAGAGGGGGTAGTTCTTTACTAAAAAATATGGTAATTACAAGATCACAAGGTAAAATTAAGGAAATAAGGCCTAACAAATGGATATAATAACATGGGAAAAAAAAATCCAGTGTAGCCACATCTAAGGACTGGTAAGCTGCAATATGTTAAACTTTTGTTCTTGGGTTCAAATACACTAAAATTATCTCTCATTCCTTGATTTACAATTTCATGTACATCCATTACTATCACTGTTAAAGTGTTACTAGACCCAGAACCTACATTTGCTATATCTGGTCTCCTATAGTACACAGAACATGGAAATGCAATTATATTAGTAAATATAAACTACTAAATACATTTTCTCATCAGCAGTCTATACTGTAGCAGCCTTGTGACTTGTATCAGTTCCTAGTAAAGCTTGTAGGATGAGTTTTCATTTTCCCTTGATCCTCTGTCTGGCCAGTGCTGATTGGCCCTGTGCTGATCACATGCACACTCCCAAGAAAAAAAAGAAAAACTCCTAATGCTCTGTTCTATCATGAGATGGGTTGGAGTCAGTTAAAGAAGAGGATTAGAGATACAGGATCACACATCATTTATACACAATGCAGATGATTAACCCCTTAGGTTCCATGGTGAGTATAACAAGCATGCTTTACTGCATATATAGACTGATTTTACTGTTGTGGGTTTAGTAACACTTTAACTTCAGAAAAATTATAATTCTTTGGTTATTGCAGATTCTTTACTTCTATACCTTCTGAGTCAAAGAATGTGAGTAAGTATGCAGATCAGGTGCTTTGACTTTACTCTGACCTTACTTAGTGTATATTTGCTTCAAGTCAGTGATACATAAAATATTTAATCCATAGCTAGTTAGGCACCAACAATTTTAGGAGACAATCAGACATGACAGCTTATATGACAGCATATTTCCTTTAATTTCCTCCAAGCTGAAAGTTTGCTAATGAAAAAGGTGCAACAAATACTGTAGATAATGTATGTTTAATAACATTCTCCTGCTCAGCTGGAATGCATATAAACATCATATTTTATTAATTTACTGTTAATTAATGCCACATGGCATATAAATTGATACCTTAGCATTTTAGTTTGCCTTGGTATTGAAGGTGATGGATCCCAGTGTGAGGTCCCTAAGATGGCTACCAGACTGGCTGATCTAAAACATTGAAACCAGAAATCTTGTATTTTAAAACTTTATTTATATATTTATTTTGGCCGAATTTTTGCTTTAATGTACTAGAAGTTTGTTGCATTAAGCAGCCAATATTATCTCTCTTCCTGTATTTAGTATTTTGTGGTGACTAAGTTTGGTCTTGCGCTAAGCCCCCATATCTATATACATATATGACAATTTTCTCTGTGCTACACCTGCAGTGAATCTTTGATGAATGTCATATTTACAGCTTTAAATATATGTTCTGTTATAGTCAAGTCATGTTCAAAGAGAAACATTGAATGTCTCCACATCTATTAAACTGTTTAGGGTTTCCAGGGCATGCTTAGGAAAAGCTCCCTGTAGATTACTAGGAAAACCTTAGACCACTTTCACACTGAGCCGCCCGGGCGTTAGTGGTAAAGCGGCGCTATTTTTAGTGCTGCTTTACCGCTGTTTTAGCAGCGCTATTCGGCCACTAATGGGGCGGTTTTAACCCCCCCTGCTAGCGGCCGAAAAGGGGTAAAATCTGCCCGCAAAATGCCACTGCAGCGGCATAGCAGCGCTGCCCCATTGATTTTAATGGGGAGGAGCGATGGAGGAGCGGTGAGTTCACCGCTCCAAAGAAGCTGCTGGCAGGACTTTTTCTGACGGCCTGCCAGCGCACCGCTCCAGTGTGAAAGCCCTCGGGCTTTCACACTGGTCTGAATGGAGCAGCTGTTTTAGGGCAGTTTGCAGTCGCGATTTTTAACACTATAGCACCTGCAAAACGCCCCAGTGTGAAAGGGGTCTAATAGTGAGCAATAGATCATGTACTAAGTAAAGAATCCATTTGTAAAATAACTGAAAAACATAAAATATGTTATAAGGAAGATAAACTGCATGAAACATATAATGTAGAGTTCTGTCAAATGTTGGCAAAGATCTACAACTTCTGCTGGGCAAGAAAATTAGATGGGGATATACAGAGCTTACATTCCCTCTGCATATCAGTATGGATTCGAGGAGCCATGACACAATAATTCCTGCTTTAAGATGTCTTCAATGACCCAGCAGTTGAGCAAAATATATTCCTTTAGCAAAATGTGCAGATTAAGGTTGGTCCACACACATGCAGATCTTTTATACAGTTGGACGTCAATGCATTACATTATAAACTATAGTTTCATACAGTTTGCAATATAAACGTGTGATTCTTTGTTAGATTTTTCTTTCCTGTCTCTTTCTTTTATAACCGCACTGTATTATACAGTGAAACCTTAGCATTAGGGGATTTTCAAGTCATCCCTAATCAAGTGTTGAATTATATATGTAATTATATATGTGCCTCCTGTGGCTGCTGATGTCTCCCTGGGTGACCCCACCAGTGCATAGTTTGTTTCCTTAGTCTTGGAGCTGTTGGTCCAGTGATTCTGAATACTCCTGTGGCGTTCTATGCAGTGTCCTTAAAGTGGTTCTAAAGACAGAAGTTTTCTTTTTATCTTAATGAATTAGGATAAATAAATCTTCTGTGTGCAGCAGCCCTCTCAGTCCCCCTAAAGTTACCTGAGCCTCATCTCAATCCAGCGATTTTTCATGAGAATCTCTACTGTCCAGGATTCTTCCTCTTTATTGGGTGAGACAGCAGCGGGTGCCATTGGCTCCTGCTGCTGTCAATCAAAGTCAGTGAGCCAATGAGGAGAGGGGGGGCAGGGCTGAGCTGTGGCTCCATGTCTAAAAGGACACACAGGCTCGGGTGCCCCATAGCAAGCTGCTTGCTGTGGGGGCACTCGGCAGGAGGGAGGGGCCAGGAGTGCCAGTGAGGGACCCGAGAAGAGGAGGATCGGAGCTGCTCTGTGCAAAACCACTGCACAGAGCAGGTAAGTATAAATGTTTGTTTAAAAAAAAAAAAAAGACTTTAATATCACTTTAAGTCTTCTGAGGAAGCCATTGGATGGTGAAACATGTAAAGCTGGAAATACTGCATATGTATTCAGGCCACATTGACACTTTGCGGTGGTTTTATATTCAATGCTATTAAATGAGTGTACTTTTTTAATCATGTTTATATTGTAATAAAAGAGTTAACATTTTATCATACAGTATATTAATCTGTGTCAATTTTGGCACCTAGAAAGTCCATTTCCTTTTGCTTTTCTTAAACTGAACACACTATATTATATATTTACTCCGAATCAGCACTTTAGACTTTTGCCTATTATTATGGAAAAAAGAAAAAAAAAGCAATATTACAAGAGTCACATTTTATGCATTTATACCAAGCAAAAAGACTATTGTAACCATGGCTTAAAGCAATTATTTTGGTTATCCCACTAAAAGCCTATATTTTCTGCTAACATTTTTCTAACTATCCTGTAGTAACACATCAAAGCTACAACTAATGGATTCCAAAATTCTGTACAGTATATCAGAACCTAGCCTTTGTAGAATGGCTATTTGCGTGCATAGACTCTTTAATAAAAAATACAGCAACTTTAAGAGTTCTGATTTCTGGCAAAACTATCAGATCAGCTTTAATATAATCAAACCATAAGTAGTTATTATGTATGCCAGCAGTGCATGCTATGCTTGAGATCATCTAAAGCATGCCACTACTAATTGTCAAAAGCCATTAACAGTGTAATCATTTACTGGCACTTTTTCTACTCTTGATTTCAAATAAATGATTGAGCATTTTCTTTTGCCAAAATAGATAAAAAAAATGAAAAAAACACACTTCTGGGAAATACATCATGCAAGAATCGTGATTATTATTTATTGAGTAGCGCAATGGAAAACAAAATAAATATGCAGAGGTACCACCCACAGTGTAGACTGTGTGAGTACGACTAAGCTTTAGTCAAGCTGTGCAGTGGAACACCACCTGTCACAGTTATCAGCACATAAATATTCACTTGTTAGACTAATTGTATTGCAATAAAGAGCACTTATATTGCTTAGAATGCCAAACTGTGCCAGGCAAACATTCTCCAGTAAAAATACATGCATACTTTTCCATACACAGTACACGTGTCTATCTTGCTTCATAAAGCAAAGTATTTGGGCTGCACCTTTAAAACTTGGTACTGCTGACAGGGTAAAGATCACATCTCCCATACAGTATACATAGAAAGGCATTAATGTATTCCTAATGATCTGGCAGCTGCTTACAATATGGAGTACAAGGTATGCTTCTTGGGGTTGGTTGAGCACGAGTTTGACCTAAACCCAGCCTTGTTCATAGTTCAGTGAATAGGTGAATAAACTTTGTCCAGTTTGCCTGCCTAAAGCCCCAACTGATGTTTATAAACAAACATCAACTGGAAGTTTGTAATTTTGCATTGATAGCGCTACTGCCACAAAATGACAGATCCCCAGCCAACTGATGTCTATAGACAAACTAGGCAGGGATCCTGGATGATGCCATTGATCAAACATGGTAATTTTTATATTGGTCAATGATGTCAATGATGATAGAATTCTCAGCTGGTTTGTTTACAAGCAGCAGCCAGTCAAGGATGTTATTCGGGAGGGGAGCATGAGAATTGTCAGGTGGTGGGTTGTGTTGGCTCATTAACATCGATAGGCGGTGGGTACATTGTGATTGAGGTGAATCTAAAACAATGGACATTTGATGTTGGATTTGCCTTGGATTTACATACAGAAGCAGGCATGGAATCTGTGATTTCTGACAGGAGTAGTAATGGATGAACATCGTTGTGCAGTGGATCCTCTAAATTGATGTGGATTTACATCACTGACTGATGTGATTGATGTACTGTATATACCACACACATTCACCTGGGGAAAGAAATATCCGGGAGCCCCATTATTCTAAAGGAATCCTCCAGATTCTGATACATGATTTCCCCATTCAGACCAGCCACAACCCCTTTTGAGGGAAAAGGGAGCATATTAGGCCCTTATCCGCTCGATATAGGGTCAAGGTACCTTGCAAGAGAGGAAAGGCTTGGCCACCCTCACTCGCAAGGTACCCTCCCAAGGTTGAAGGCAGGTGGCCTTGTATGGTTCAGGAACAGGGTGAGTATGCTTACTGCCTCCCCTTTCCCAGCCACTGAGGCTGCATGCCTGGATAAGGGTCTTTCATGAATTGTTAGGGAGATCCTTTCCCTTTTTTTTCCCTTTCTTGATGAGGCAGAAATTTTTTTTTTTAATGGTGCGGGTACCTCATAACAAACGATTCCTAAAATACTTTTATATAGGCATGCAGATTGGGTGGCCAGGGAAGTGGTGTCAGCAAGCATGCCCCCCCCCCCCCTGGACCCTACCAGACCAAAATTGCGATTACCTTGAATGGTTAGGCAAGTCTTGGACTTCATCTCCACATCCTGAATAGTTATATAGCTTCGCCTCTAGGTGTACAAGGTTTACCTGCTGCTACTTTAGACAGAAATTATAGAGTCCTGCCAGCTTCTGTATGTAAAAAATAGGCTGAGATCTTGGGTATTTTTGACCTAATGTAATAATGACTGTATTTGGCCAATGATTTCATCGAGATTCCTTGGCTAGTTTGTTTACAATCAGAAGCCTCAAGGGCTCTGCCATTTTGTGGTAGTGGCATTACAATCAAAAAGTTACAGATTGAGGATCTGTTATTTACACTGCTACATTAATGCAGTGACAACACTAGCATTAGCTAGGGGTAACCCTATCACTGTTAAATGACAGAGCCATGACCATATTTACAAACATAAGTCAGGGATCTGTCATTTTGTGGTGGTAGTGCTACCACTGCCAAACTTTCAAATTAGCCACAAAAAGGGCTATAAAAAAAAAAAGAACATGATTTGGATCCCATAGACCTCTATGATGTTCATAGCAAATTTTCCACTGAGTTTATTGAAATTCCAGTGAACAAAACCTTGCCTGGTTTGCTCATCACTGTTGCGCACCTTTAATATGCTTTAAATACTGCCACTAGTTCCTATAGCTGTTGTTTTTACATTGTTAGTACAGTGTAGTTTCAAAAGATCTGGTGCAGTCAGCTTGTTGTGCAGGTGTATATAAAAGTGCATGTGCATGTGTGACCTTAGGTAGCACAATATTCATCATGCAGTAACCCACAAAAAAAAACAATCATTTGTTAATTACATTTTTTTTTAAAACAATTTCGAAAAATGTATATATTTCCTTTTGTATTCAAGTCTATAGGCTTGAAATTTAATACATGAGTAAGTATCTGTTTTTTTTCTCACTTGGCAGTCATTTTTAAATATTTTTGTGATCTTTTTTCTTTTGGTGGACATCTCCCCTCACTTCCTTAAAGAATCTGGGTACAGTATAGAATTAATGATATTTACAGGCAATGTATATACAGTAAATACTTTATTCCTGGGTCTGATTTATGTCGCTTTAGATACAGTGGGGAAGGCTACAACCTTAGGTGTTTACTGCTGTCGTTGTCCACACTAAAGAAATTTCCCCTTTTGATCCCACTGACACCATCTTACATATTGGGTGTTACCAGGTAGGATAGGAGGTGATATTGCCAGTGGTGTATCCAGGGTAATGCACGTATAGCACCCCCATCAGATTAGCAGAATAAGGAACCTTTTTTTTTTTGTGAAATCCTGATTTTTATTTATTTATTTATTGGTGCTACACAGGGTCAACAGGGTCATGTGCTTCCATGGTGGAGATGGACCAGCCCACCAGCACCACAGGAACAAAAGATGCTGATCCAGGGTGGACAGCATCTAGTGTCACTCCCAGTGTTTAGAAGAGGAAGGAGGTCTGCCTCCTGCCCTCTGCCATGCTGTTGCTGATGTACTAATTATCAAGTAGGATGCTGACAGGAGGGGGCTCTGAGGACTCTGACATGAGTTGGCACTAAGGACTCTGGTGTGGGGTGGCTTTGAGGACACTGGTGAAAGGGGTGCTCTAAGTACACTGATGTGAGAAGGGCTCTGAGGTAACTTATCTGTGGCTCTGATGACACTGATGTGAGGGGAGTGGGACATTGACGATCTCAACAAAGAAACATGTATGAAACAAAAAACAAAGAAACACGAGCGCTGCTAAGGCAACTGGAAGTGATATCACTGTCCAACAGTGCAGAGGTGGATTAGACTGCACTTACAGTGTGCTGGGTTACCAAATCAACCACTCTTTCTTTTGGATATATTGTTGATTAAAAGAGCTACAAGGTGAGATTTTGACATCAACATGTCGAAATGTTATTAGATAAGGTACTTAGTTTGTTTTTGTATTTATGTATATTGTTGAGCCTGGGTATGCCCAATACACTCTGTTTTGTACTACAACTTTCAAAAATTAATAAAGATTACATTTAAAATAAAGGGGAAAAAAAAGATATACAAGTTATACCTTTTTGAATTTGAATTGGTGAATTTACCTAAAATATGGTGTCAGATGTTTGGACAGTGGCACCAATTTGTTCACACTTCTTGTCCCAATGATAAGGAGGCAGAAAGTGAATGGAAATCTCCTCACTGGAGACATACTCAACCACTCAATACAAACACAAGTGAGCATTAAATAGGAAATGCTCATCGGCTGAAAAATACCTTTAAACATTTTAAATGAAAGAAGATATTGTATAAATATTAGGTTTATTTTATCACTTAAGCCTGCATATTTGACATTTGTGTTAGCTAAAACACCATTTTAAATGCTCTGTAGGCTCTACTACTTTCATTTACTTAGACCTAGGGTATATCACACTATCCACATGCTGCAAAGGTTATGTCATTTTAATCCACACATTGTTACTGTGTTCAGTTTGTAAACTGCATAAAAATGAGCCATTTATGCTATGATTACTTTTGCAGTCAGTTTTTCTAGCCTGTCTGAGTCTGCTTTAAGATAATGACCTATTGTCTGTGCTGTGCTTTTTTAAATTACTTTCTTTCAGTGCAACAGAACATTTCAAACTGTGTCACAGCTTTACCGAATCTGCAAGATCTATATATTCCGTTCTTGGCAAAGGACCTTAAATTATTTGCCTCCTCTCTATTTTCTGAGTCATTGGTTTCTATTCCTCAGTTTACAGTTGAAATGTTCTATACACTTGAGCTCCAATCTTAAGCCCTATCAATTTGTTGTTTTATCTGGGATTTTCCTCAGATGACCTGTTCTTGAAGAAGCAATGTATGTGTTTCTCAGGGGCAATTTTGTAATTACTTAAAGACTCAACCAAGCAAAACCGAGTCATATACAGATGTATAATTTGGAATTATTTAGCTATTAAAAACATGTTGTTTTGCTACCAAAAAGAAATTGTGCAGATCATAGTTAAAAAGTGTGTTAGCCAAATTGTTTTTATTTTTTCAGACATTTTTCCTTTATTTTCACCTGGTGATCCTGCCAGTAACAAACTTCCTGTCATAGGGTGACAATGCTCACTCGCTGTGCTGTTTCAGTGGAGGGACAGTGTGGCCACCCTAGGACAGAAAGTGTGTACTACAGCATACCTGCCCCTCTCCTTCATCCCCATAACATAGGGAGGAGGTGCTCTGTAGTTCTATGAGCTGAATGAATTGAACTGGGAGCAATAATATAAAAATGCTTGCAATATGACTGCTCAGATTGCAAAGGAAGGTGCTGGGTTTTTGGCAGGGTCATTTGTTATTTCTGGCACTTATTTAACACCTTTATAAAACCGCTCATTGTTAGGCTTAACCGCCACTGGTCAGAAAAATATCATGTGGATTACCAACTCTGATCTTCCTCGGGAAAGACTAGTTAGCTATTATTGTGACCCTAGTATAAATAATTTATACATTACTAGAAAAAGTATGCAGGTCAGAAATCTGTGGGAAAATTCCCTGTGGCTCAAACTAATTAAGCAAGATTGTCAATATGATGACAGTCAGGCTACTGATATTTTCAAGATGAAAGGTCAGCAATGATACCCTCCATGTTTCCCTGTAAATACATTGTAGGGGTTGTTTCCACTTGCAATTGGGGGGCTTTAAAACCCAGGAGGTTGGCCCGCATTTTTTCCACCCCTTAACCACTTCCCCTTTTGCTGCTGAGGCAGAGGCCAGGGGTTTACACATGCCACAGCCATGATGCTTTGCTTCTTGGCCACAGCATGAATTATACCCCCTTCGCGCTTAGTGGGTGGTGCCACCCACTGAGTGCAGTCCATTTTGGTCACACCCATTGGGGTAAATGCAACTGCCCTTCAACTATGCACAACATGCATGGTTGTGGCGCGATTGCCTAGTATTTAGGTGGTTTACACGGGAAGTGAGGAGGCAATATAACGCTTCCTAACCATCTGTTTATTACTGTATGAGTATAAGAGTGATCTGAAAGTGGATCATGCTTCGAACAGCAAAGCAGGTGTAAACAAGGCCTTGAATAGTCATAAGTTATATTTTTGCACTGACAGTAAATTGCTTTGTACACACTGCTCCCTCTGCTGACAAAAAATTGATTGGGGGGTCCATTACAACCTCTTGTAGTTTTGACTAGAGAGCATTGAGGGCTGGGTAACATCCAGTTAAACATTGTTCTCATTTTCATAATCTTCCTATTAGTTATGGTAGAAAGCAAATATAAGAATGGGCAAATAAACCTGCTTTTATTATTATTTTAGAGACATCTTTACATTATGTCTCATTTGTTACCTGGCAAGGTTTTCATTATTATGTGCATTTGTAATCTAACACAGTGGAAACTCTGTATATGCCCAGCAGATACATTTGTTTCCTTTTCTACAAAGTAGATGTGAAAAATGTCTCTCCTTGTGCACATCAAATTATGATGTTACCCACGCTGTAAACAATATAGTGGCATCTCCCAGCAGTTTGGAGATGCCAACAAGTTGGCAGATTTCCCATTACCATCATTATTAATGAGAGTTCTCCCTGTCACTGCTTACCCTTACTTCTAGGGCTCATGCCATTCCTTGTTCTTGATAAGAATTTTAAAGCAGCCCAAAAGCAAACATTTATTATATTGCTGCTTACCAATTCTTAGATGTGATGACTGCAATCGTTTTCTTTTTTTGGGCATTCTTTCACTTATTTTCACCTGGAGATCTGGCTAGTAAGTCTAGAACAAACCCTCACAGTTACATGTGTAGCGCTACCCCCCCACAGGAGCCGCTGATATTTTTATTGGGTACCTTCTGCCCTGCACCTGTGAAGACTCACCCCTTTCCTGGACCCGAGAACACTGACACATCTTGAAGGTTTAAATAGGCTTTATTTAATGGCAAAGCCCTAGAAAGGAATGGGTTAATTAACGGCAATTTACAATATAGCAATGTAGGCACCTTGTTAAGTCACACAATTCACTGTTCGTTCACCACATCCACCTGGGAAGCAACTGGTGCACAAACAAGCACTAGGCAGGTGCTAGAGAGTGATACTGGCTTGTAATTGCAGATAAAGGACAATCCAGCAGTACAAATGGAATTTTGCAAAGGTAATACAGCCTACCTACTACCTAATGCAGAGTTGCCCTGCCTAACCACTGGCCAGTAGGATTATGTAGAGAGTCTACCGGCGATGGGGTCCTTGCGTGGGAGTACTCACTAAAGTAAACAAGATGGTGGCTGGAAGCCTCTCACCACTGATGACTGATTCTAGTCTTGAGGGGTTCTTCTGTGGCTGGTGAAAGGCTCTTGAGCTAGCTCACTGCAGCTTTAGCAGGTGCTGGAACGTGTGATGACTGGGATGCACTGAAAGCTCCTCCCTCACTGCATTAAGTAGTGTTCAGCATAGCAGCAGCCCTCAGCCTGGTCCTTGCACTCAGTTTTGCATGTAATTCAGGGGCAGCACATTTTTCCTGGCAGAACAGATCCTCTGGCAACATCATGTGGTCACAACAACAGTCCTGTGGCTTCTTGTAGCCCTGAGTAAGGGCCGATCCTAGGCAGGGTGCGGGGGGTGCTGCAAAGATGGGGGCACTGAAGCTCCAGAGTGCTGCTCCCCTCCCTCCTCCTGCTGTGGGGGGGCTCTGATGGGGGACAGACTCTGATGAGGGACACCTGCTGTGGGGGGGCTCTGATGGGGGGGCACCTGCTGTGGGGGGCTCTGATGGGGGACACCTGCTGTGGGGGGGAGCTCTGATGGGGGACAGACTCTGATGGGGGACCCACGCTGTGGGGGAGCTTTGATGGGGGACACCTGCTGTGGGGGGGGGGCTCTGATGGGGGACACCTGCTGTGGGGGGGCTCTGATGGGGGACAGACTCTGATGGGGGGACACCTGCTGTGGGGGGGCTCTGATGGGGGACACCTGCTGTGGGGGGGGGGCTCTGATGGGGGACACCTGCTGTGGGGGGGCTCTGATGGGGGGACACCTGCTGTGGGGGGGCTCTGATGGGCACTTTGATATAAGCTGCGCGTGCCGCAGGTCACGCTCTCCTCAGAATGTCCCTCATTCTCAACTTTAAAAGTTGGGAGGTATGCAGGAGCGGATCAGGGGAGGAGAGACTGTGCCACCGCCGTCCCCGTTATCAATGGGAAGAGGGCTCTCTGTGTTTACTGCCCATCCCCCTCCCTCCTCCTGTCAGAGGAGGAGTGCGAAGCAGGCAGAGATCGGAGCACCCATGTCTGAGTGGAGAGAGAGCAGCTGCGGGCTCTTAGAACCCACCCTCCCTCTCCTCCTTGCACTGCTGTACTAGTGAGTGGTGCTTACCAGGTCAGCTGCCCGCTATGTTTCTTCTCCCTCCTTCATATTGGCCAGGAAAGAAATACAATAAAAAGGGAGCAGAGGAGAGGATTGTGGGACATGTAGTCCCAAGGATTGGCGGCCCTATTGTGACCTGGAAACTGCAACCCACACATCATGCTCAGCTGAATAGGAAGGGGGAGAGAGAGCGCCAGGAGCCCGGGAAAGCTTTTGGGGAAGTGCACCCATGACTCCAGGGAGAGGAAGTGCTGAGGGAATGTCATCAGAAAGAGAACCCTGCTGCCCTGTGCCACCAGAGGGAAAGCCGCACAGCCTGGCACCATCCCTGGTGAAGAAAGGAAGGGAGTCATTGCCAGAATAGAGATCTGAGCACTACCCAGCGGAGTTGCCACGGGCAACCCAGAGTGAGCTGACTCCTGATCAGAAGAACCGATGTTGCTGTATCGCCGGGTCTGGTCGGCCATTATCTACTTCCATCCTTAGAAACTGCAGTCTCTGACCATCTCCTGTAGTGTGTCTACAATCTCTGATCATCTCCTGTACTATGTCTGCAGTCTCTGACCATCTCCTGTACTATGTCTGCAGTCTATGACCATCTCCTGTACTATGTCTGCAGTCTCTGATCATCTCCTGTACTATGTCTGCAGTCTCTGACCTTCTGTACTATGTCTGCAGTCTCTGACCATCTCCTGTACTATGTCTGCAGTCTCTGACCATCTCCTGTACTATGTCTGCAGTCTCTGACCATCTCCTGTACTATGTCTGCAGCCTCTGACCATCTCTTGTAGTATGTCTGCAGTATGTCTGGGGGCTCTTTCTAACACACTCTCTAACAGAAGCCCTCTCTGTGTGCATTAGAGAGACCCCCCTCCAGGTCCCATTAGTGTACTAATTTTCTTTATTGTTAAAAGATCATGGAAGGATCCCAGGGTAATGAAGACTTCTTAGGGGAGCATCTCTGTGTTTGAATCGTAGCCATAGAAACATTTGTAAAGTGGGGGAGTTAGTAAGATGCCCATGTGGGACCTCCAGAAATATTTCCGCACCCAGGCGTTTGTGACTCTAGGATCGGCCCTGCCCTGAGCCCTGTAACAAACTTCCAGGCTAACACTCTCTGGGTACACAGAGCACAGTTCAGCTCCCAGGCTCTGTGATAGCAGTCACAGAAAGTTCTCAATTCTGTTTCTTTACTCACAGAACACTTCCCAAGGATGTATTGTACTGGCCAGGCACTCCTGTTCCCTAAGTGGTTCCCAGGCTCTCTAAATGGGTCCCAGAGCCCTCTCATCAGATCCCACATGTATCTCCTGCTTCTTTCAGTGACAGTGGGGCTGAAAAACCTTTCCACAGGCAATTGGGAACCAGCCTGGTTTAGGTAGCTAGTCAGGAGTCCTCCTTCCCCAGGGTTGCTAGGGGCAGGTCCTCTACAGCTGTAGCAACAGCCAATAAGGGCACAGTCCAGTCCCCTCTCTCCCTGCAGCTGTTCATCACAGGAGAGAAGAAAAAAAAAGTCCTTTCTGTGTTTATTTTGTCAGCACTGCTGTGCTACACATGGATGAGACACAGGCAGGAGTACTTGAAATGATCAGCTTTTATTTATGTAAAATCTTTATCTGCAAAAATAAAAAACTGCATGTTATAACTGCTTATACAATTTTAGCTTCAATGTTTTACAATATGTAAATCTGCTAGTACATCTAACACTCCTCTTCCCCCAGACTAACAATGCTGCTTCCAAATCTGCGTCCTATGCTCCTTCTTCCAGAATGGGGACACTCTAATACAGGATGTGTGTTACTGGCCAGATCCCCAGGTAAAAACAGAGGGAAAAAGCCTAAAAAAAATAAATGAATACAGCCACCACATCTAATCTAATAAGATGCAATATATTACATTTTTGGGTTTTGGTTTAATACAATTCTGAATGTATAGTTGCAGCAGCAAAAATGAAATGAATGTAAATACAAAATTATGTTTGTTCAACAATATCTCAGGACACAGTGGGGTTGATTTGCTAAAAGAAAACATATCCACTTGCTGCCAAATCACGTACATGTATGTGATTGACTTCAAGTGGTTATACCAGGGTTATGGCTGCCGCTGCCCTATAAGATCGATCCTATAGGCTGATTAGCTGCTGAATCACTTTTACAAGCAGTGGGACGGGTCTCTTCCCCTCCTGCTGCTCACTGGTGCCAGGACAGGCGGTCCCTTAGCTACAAACATCCGACTTACAAACGACTTCTAATTACAAATAGAGGGAGACAACAGGAAGTGAGAGGAAATCTACCAATAGGAAGGAGAATTCCCTCCTGTAAGAGTTATTATGGAAAAAGGTACCTTCACTGATGCTTTATCACCAATCTATGTTTCCACAACACAACATTTTCAAAATCCAACTGTCATTGGGACAGAAATTGAGATGAAATCTTCTGAACTGGGGCACAGGTAGCAAAAAAAACGTTACAGGGGTGTTAACCCTTCCCTATGCTATCCAAAAAGCTTAAAAATAGTTTTTTAAGCTGGAGCTACACTTAAAAAAATTACCTGTTCCGACTTATAAACAAATTCAACTTAAGAACAAACCTACAGACCCTATCTTGTTTGTAATCCGGGGACTGCCTGTATCTTGTTTTCCGGCGTATTGGGGAGCCCGGGATCCGGTCCGGCAATTGCGGCCAATGGCGATAGAGTTGACCGGAGACTGGATTGTCTCAGATCACCTCTATGATCTGCGAGGCCGGAAGAGACAAGCATTTTAATCACTCCCAGTTGGGGCAAATGTAAACAAGGCCATTTTTTAGGGAAAGCATGAGATCAATGGTTTCTTCTATCTCATGCCTTCAAGCGTAGAGGAGAAACCTGGGGTCTTATAGCCCCCAGATGTCTTCATAAAGAGGATCTGTCATGCTTAATTGCCATCACAAGAGATGTCACATTTTTTGTGATAGCAATAAAAGCGATACAAATTTTTTTTTAAGGGGACAGTGTAAAAAAAGAAAAATGTAATAATATAAATAATGACTTTTTTTCTTAAAGCACCACTGTTCCCCTGTGCTCACACGCAGAGGCAAACACATATGAAGGTTGCACACCACACATGTGAGGTATTGCCTTGAACATTATAGTAAGAACAATAATTCTAGCTCTAGACCTCTTGTAACTCTAAGCTAGTAACCTGTAAAAAGTTTTAAAGCTTCACCTATGGAGATTATTAAGTATCATAGTTTGGCACCATTCTGCGAGCGTGCGCATTTCTTAAGCGTGACATGTTAGGTATCTACTTACTCGGCATAACATCATCTTTTATATTTTACAACAAAATTGGGTTATATATTGTATTTTTTTCATTAAAATTTTATTAAAGTGTATTGTTTTCCAACAAAATTGCGTTTGAAAAAATGCTGCACAAATACTGTGGGACATAAAAAAAAAATTGCAACAACCACCATTTTATTCTCTAGGGCCTCTGCTAAAAAATATATAATGTTTCTGGTTTCTGAGTAGCTTTCTATCAAAAAATACAGATTTTTTACAAAAAGTAAACAGAAAGTGTCAGAATAGGCCTGGTCTTCAAGTGAATACTGTACACTTTGCAAGTGCGGTTGCTCCAGAGCTTAGTAAATGAGAGGAAGCTCTGCTGACTGTCCCCATCCAATCATGTGCAAGCTAGTTATTATTATAATTTTTTTGTTTTATTTTCCTTGCAAGTGATTATGAATTCTTGGCAAACTCAAGCTTCACCTCATTTACTAAGCTCTGAAGCAACTGCACATGCAAAATGCAGTCTATTTGCTTTAGGTAAATTAACCCCACAGTGTTCCAACTCTAGCAAGCAAAACAAAAAAGGCAACCATTCAAATCAATGTATAATTAAGTGAGGTACATGTGAAAATGGCTTTTCACAGAACAAACACAATGCAAGAATTTCCAAGCACACAAACCAGCTGAGAAGGAATAGTTTGCTTTAACAATATGCAATGAAAACACAGTTCATGTTTGCTGCTGGTATGAAAAAATAACATAAGGTTGGAGAAACCAGCTGCTGGTTTCTTCTATGGTTCTATTTTTCTATTCACATGGTGTCATGTGATTGTTTTAGATATTTGGCTGTATGATATAAAAATGATGTATCTCTTTATTAATAGATTAATGAATGATCTTACGCAAATAAGTCTCAACATAACCTCTTAATGCATTAACTAAACACATAAGGGTTGATTTACTGAAGGCAGATATACTGTGTACTTTGCAAAGTGCAGTAGCACTCTGCAAGTGCAATTGCTCTAGACCTTAGTAAATAAGGTAAAGCTTCAATTTGCAAAGACTACCCAATCACATGCAAGAAAAAAAAAAAAAAACAGCATTTTTGCTTGCACATGATTGGATGATGAAAGTCAGCAGAACTTCTGCTCATTTACTAAGCTCTGGAGTAACTGCACTTGCAGAGTGCAACTGCACTTTCCAAAGTGCACAATCTATTTGCCTTTAGTAAATAAACCCCAGTAACATTTACATTGATTTCAATGTTAGAGAAAATCATAGCCAACAAAACCCAGCAATACACGGGTATTGATGACTGTTATGGCATTACAGTCTAAATTTTATTTAATAAGTAAGATAATTACTGTTGGAGGGGTTAAGAAGGGAAGTCACTTGAGATGTAATGCTTTTGGGGCAACTGAATAGCCCCTTGCCCATGTGGAAAACACTTAAAAATATATAGAAAAACATTTTTGGTAACTAAAATGTGCTCAAAGAAAGCATTATTCTGCTGAACATCACGGTATCAGTGTATTATTTGGATTGCCGAGATGTTGAGTAGAACTGATAATCTTAGGTACATGAATGCAGCAGAACTTTTAATTCCATGCTTACATAAAATTTTCCAATGCTGCCATGCTGACCTTGGAGCTTAAATTGTCAGATAATAAGTACCAATGGGTGATTGCAGTGTACTATCTGTGTTTTGCACATAATTAACATCACACTATGTGGTTCAGATTTGGCTGACAATTTGTATAGGTCTTTCGAAAAGTCTTATCAGCTACCTGGTAATTTGCATATCATTACCCTCACTAATCCTTCATTTGAGTTATGCTTGGATTAAAAACTCTAATTAACTTTTTTAAAGTGTTATAGTCTGGTTAAAACCTGTTTTATGGATTCTGCATTTTAATAAACGTTCTTATGCATGGCATTTTGCACCAGCAGACTTTTTTTTTTTTTTTTTGTAGCATTTACAAATAGGAGAAATTATGCTTACAATTATTATATAGTATTTTCCTATGGTTTAAGCTAGCAACCAGCACAGAAAAGGAGGAATTTAGGCTTTTATATCATCAATCATCAGTCAACAAAGACTGACCAATACAAGGCCAATAAAAACAGCCAATGTCCTGATTTTTGTATCAAGACATTCATGCATTTTCTGACCTAGTAGATAGCAAAAACCCTTGATAATTGAAGGTTCTTTTTTGACACTAAATTGTTGAAAAGTCTCCTTGCAACCCAATTTTTCTATAAGGTAAAGCCTGGTACACACTACAGAAAAAAACTGACAGTTCCTATCAGAGCCACTGTACTAACCTTGCAAGGTTAGTTCAGCGATCTCCCCCGTTGAGCTGTTGTGTTCTGGCAGGGGGACCCCCCCGCCAGAACACTCTCACTCAGCCGGTATTTCTGTCTCCCGACATTCTGCCCGTGTGTACAGGGCTGAAGACTCAGTTTTTACGCATGTGTGGCAGAAATTGTTCAGTACATATGTGCAACCATGGGCAGACATATGTAAAGTCAGTGCTTTTTAAAAGATATCTGCTGTATAACCCCCCATAAACCAATGTAAACATGGGAGGAAGATCATTTTTATGACAAATGGTCCTTTTATTCTATCCTGGCAATCTAGGACTCAGCACATTGTAAGAACAGACTACAATCACAATGTTAGGGATGGGGAATTTCCAACATCACCAAGGGTAATGTATTGTAATGGAATGTAGTGTAATTTATTTGTGAAAAGCATTTTTCTTGCTTTATTGTAATTTATCTGCTCCTGAAGAGTGGCATTTTTGCAGTATTACATTTCTGTTCCTCCCCTCGTATGACTTGGCATGTGTCTACTGTCACAACGACATAACATCTTCCCAGACTGTTGCCTTATAAGTTTATGTGAAATCTCCATTGATAGCTGTAAAATATTGTAATTAGGAATATATTTCATTTAGCTTGTATCTATGCAGGCTGAAGCATATTATCTTCACATATATCTCTGGTAGACCAGACAAGTCGGCACCTAGGCTTGTGTATACATACAATGGGATCCAAACCTCACTGTTTTACACATACTCACTTCAAAAGAACCCATGCTGGGATATGCAATGAAGGGAGGCCAACCCGGAATCAATACTTAACTTCCCGGGAACATTCAAGTTAATTTCCTGCTCAGAATAGTCACAAGGATTTGCATTAAAGAGGGCTGACTTATACAAAGTATAGGGATTGGAGATGTAGCCAGTCCTTAACCAGCAATAGGGAAGCTCACCAATCAGAGCCACGCTATGCCAACCAATGAGGCATCAGTCTGTAATGGTATACACAGACTAGATGGGAGGGAAAGACACTTTATGGGAGAAAAGCCATCAGAATGAAACCTTGGTGAAAAGGGCAATTATGGGAAAGGTCAGCACTTTACTTGTAACTAAATATGTTTGTAGATTAATGTTTTAAGGAATATATTCTGTATTCCTTCATGTCATTTTCTTATTTTAACCTAATATTATCTTCCTTGGTGTAGACTATAGATAGATGGTTGTGTATTAGATAGACTTTCAACTACTCACCAATAAATGTTGTTATTGTGTTAAAGCCTTTACTCATGGTCAAAGAACTTTCATTTAACCCAAATCATATCTGAGAGATATGAAATCTCCAATATAGTACACAGGTAACACAGACAAAGTAATGGAGTGTCTTTTTGGCTGTTTGTATGTAGTAAAGATGCTTGACGTGATATTCTGATTTTGTTCTTCATTTTTTATCCCCAAAGCCCCATTCATGAACTAAATGTAATACATCTGACCCATATAGAAACTAGTGCACTTTCATCCTGGGTTTGCCCATGCCTTGAAGAAGCAGTCTGTCTACATGGTCTTACCTAATACTTGCATCTATTTTTTATTTTTATTTTAAACTATCAATACATCCAGGTCCATAACAATAGTCAGACTGGTAATCATGAAGCTGTGGCAAAACCAATGGCATAGAACTGGCAACCATCAACTCAAAATTAAATCTCAGTCTAGACCACAGGCTATAAACCAGTTATGAACCAAACTCTAAGAAAGCACCAAGTCATCAACAACAGCCATTACTGTCAGCAAATTATGCTAGATGAAACTATTTGTAGTAAATCATTATCAAGCACAACAATCATTTAGTTAATGGTATTCACCTGTTTTTCCATACATACAGAGCTTTCTGCACAACAGTAAGAGCACATAGGCATCCATAGTCATTGATGAATGAGACCAAGAGAACATCAATTAGATGTTATAAATATATGCACAGTATTTAACCTCATGTATTTTAATTCCTATTCTAAGTTTTCATTTTGCAGTGGACTAAACATCAAAGCACATACCTCGCCATTAAAGAAAATTAATTTCATGGCCTATGCACTCAGCAATTCCTGATGGAATTTGCCTATATAAATACGCGAATAAACACATAACATTGTCTTCAAAAAATACATTTAGAGAAAGCATCTATAATGAATGTACATCTAAATATGGCTTAGACATCAGAGAATTAGAGGGCGTTCATCAACTTCATCAAGAACAGGGGTCGTGACCATTATATCTCAGGTGTCTTGGGGCAGAATGCCAACCATCTGCTCTCCAGTTTACTGACATCCAATTTACTTTGCCTTGTTACTAAGTACAGGAGATTAATATTAGCGCGTGTACCTGCACACTTTATTTGCATAAAACATGTCATATATCAACTGTTTATGCCAATTCGATGTTGCATAAAACAAAACTGCATACATCTCTCAAACGTGTGTCTAAATTAGAATGGATTTCATGGCAATGCAGCTGAGCTGTCAATATGATGCTCTCAGACATGATTCCTCAACACGAGCTTAGACAAAAATGGACATGTGTCAGAACAATATTAAAATGGGCCCCAGGGTATTCTGAGAAAGATGTTTACCAGGGATCTCAGGTAGCTGTACAGTAGATCAGAGTATTAGGTAGATTTCTTTGCAGAACATATTAGCATTCAGATATGCCAGTACTGTAAATAATGAAGCAAGAGATGACTGCAAACATTGAAAGCTGTACATGAATGCCCAGGAGCAAGCAAACTCTTGTGTAAATAGCAAACATTCTGGCCTTCTGTCAGAAGTAGTGTTTCAATTCAAAAGCTCCTATAATCTGCTGAAACATTTTCGAAAAAAAAACCTGATAATTTATAAGATATAGGCCAAACTGTTTCTTTATGCTATTCTCTCCTGGAAGCCAGAATCACAGAGTTCTCTCAGTTACTGTAATACAAATCAGCTGGACTTGGAGTGTTTCTTTCATGAAAAAAAAGCCAGCTTTCATGTTAGCTTGTAGCTGCTCAAATGTACTCATGAAACAAAATTGCATAGCTCTATTTAGCCTGTCCGTCAGAATATGGAGTATTTAATATCTGATGTGGCCACACAAAAGACCATGTTTACCATACAACATTGTATCAATTATTATAACAAGCTTATTCTTTTGCTTTTTATCATTTGATTAGTAAAAAAAAAAAAAAAAAAAAAAAAAAAAAACAACAACTATCAGATGTATCTATAACTATCACATACTACCGTATTTATCGGCGTATAACATGCACCGGCTTATAACAAGCACCCCAATTTAAGAGGGAAGTTTCAGGGAAATTTTTTTTTTAACCACTTGCTTACTGGGCACTTAAACCCCCCTCCTGCCCAGACCAATTTTCAGCTTTCAGCGCTGACGCACTTTGAATGACAATTGCGCAGTCATACAACACTGTACCCAAATGACATTTTTATCATTTTTTTCCCACAAATAGAGCTTTCTTTTGGTGGTATTTAATCACAGCTGGGATTTTTATTTTTTGCTAAACAAACAATAAAAGATGGAAAATTCTGAAAAAAAAAATCATGTTAAATAGTTTGTTATAAAATTTTGCAAACAGGTAATTTTTCTGCTTCATTGATATGCGCTGATGAGGCGGTACTGGTGGTCACTGATAGGCTGCACTGGTGGGCACTGATAGGCTGCACTGATAGGCACAGATAAGGTGGCACTGATGGGGGCAGATAAGTCGGTACTGATGGGCACAGATAAGGCGGCACTGATGGCCACTGATAAAATGGCACGGATGGGTGGCACGGATGGATGGCACTGATGGGTGGCACAGATGGGTACTGATAGGTGGCACTGATGGGCACTGATAGGCGGCACTGATGGGCACTGATAGGTGACACTGATGTGCAGCACTGTTCCTCAGGCACTGATTGTGGGCACTGACAGATGGCACTGTGGGCACTGACAGGTGGCACTGTGGGCACTAATGGGTAGCACTAGTGGGCACTGGTAGGCGGCACTGTTGCCTATTTGTAGGGGGCACAGGTGGGCACTGAGGGGCTGGCGGCAGCTTGCAGTGATTGGGACTGACGGTGATCGGCTTTTGACATCACGTGATCAGCTGTCATTGGCTGACAGCTGATCACATGGTAAGGGGTCGGGATCGCCCACTTACTTGGATCAGTGATCCAGCGAGTCTCACAGACTCGCTGATCACAGAGCACGCCGCGCGCGCCCTTTATGGGGCGCACAGGCCGCTCGTGCATGGGACGACGTCATAGGACATAGTCCCGGCAAAGCAGGTCCGCGCTGTAGGCGTCATTCGGCTATAGCGCGGATCTCAAGAAGTTAAAAAAAACACTTTGAAGCAAAATAATGGTCAGTGAGCATTAATGCAGCCTGATTAGAGTCCATCTGCAGCCTCAATGCAGCCTGATCTGTGCCCATCTGCATCCTTCCATTTCAGAATTTTGTTCACACAACTTCTCCCATGTCATCTTTAGGACCTTCCCCATTCCCTTTAAACCTGAATACTTTTGCTGCTTGTCAGCCCTGCACAAAAACTTAATTTGCCAAAAGGAAAAGAAAAGAAAACCAAAAGAGAGCAAGATTTTCTTATTCACACATAAGTTATGTACAATCTTCATTTCATATTGTGCAGCAAAATTCTAATCAGAATCCAGCAACTTATTAAACCCAGCAGAGATCCAGGGCACATTATTTTAAAGAAAGCATGTACTGAGACATTGTGGAGTCTACTGTGGCTGTTCTTTTTCCTTTATTGTCTGGCTGTCATGTTAATCCAGGAGGTTCATAACCTTCTTATTTACTGATCCAGAAGTATACAGATCAGGAGTTCTGCATGTTTGCAGTATTCAAGCTATTGGAATAAAATGACAACCATAAGTGTACTTTACATGAAAACGCAAGGTCCTCTTTACCAACAGCCCTCTGACCCCCTAAAAGATTAAAAGTTCCTCTGAAGAAAATTCAGAAAAAATGTGTCAGGCGTTTAATTGCAGGCTTGCAGCGTGGCTTTGCATCTTTGCAGTACAGCAATCAAAGTCAATCTCCAACTTAATGAATATTCTAGTTGTGAACAAACTGCTCTTGATAAACATAAAAAGGCTTGGGGGCATGGCCTGGATACAGTACTGACCAGGGAGCTCCCAGTATCCTGAGGAATTCTTACCTTTTTAACCTGATTTAGGCTACCCTTCTCCCCATCATCTCTTCAGGAAACCTGCTGGGGACCTGTGACTTGCCTCTCAGCCGATCCACTGCTCCGCATTCCAGAATGAAGCCGTCAGCTCCTGCTGCCTGGTGTATAGAGTGAGAGCCGAGCGGAGATCCGAGTCGAGGAGATGACGGCTCAGTGATTTCTGGAGGCCCTCGTCCCCCTTCTTCTCCTCCGACTGTCGGCGGCTATCGGCGTGTAACATGCACATGCAATTTTTCCCCTATTTTAACCACTTTAAGACCAGCCTCGTTTTGGATTTTAGGTGTTTACATGTTTAAAACAGTTTCTTTTGCTAGAAAAAAACATAGAACCCCCAAACATTATATATTGTTTTTTTTCTAACACCCATTCTAAAATGGCGGTCGTTGCAATACTTTTTTTCACACCGTATTTGCGCAGCGGTCTTACAAGCGCACTTTTTTTGGAAAAAATTCACTTTTTTGAATAAAAAAATAAGACAACAGTAAAGTTTGTCCAATTTTTTTATATATTGTGAAAGATAATGTTACGCCGAGTAAATTGATACCTAACATGTCACGCTTTAAAATTGCGCCCGCTCGTGGATGGCATCAAACTTTTACCCTCAAAAATCTCCATAGGCGACGTTTAAAAAATTCTACAGGTTGCATATTTTGCGTTACAGAGGAGGTCTACAGCTATAATTATTGCTCTCGCTCTACCGATCGTGGCCATAGCTCAGATGTGTGGTTTGACCACCATTTTCATATGCGGGTGCTACTCACGTATGCGTTCGCTTCTGCGCACCAGCTCGTCGGGACGGGGCGCTTTAAAAAAAATAATTTTGTTTTTCTTATTTATTTTTCTTGATTTTATTTATTTTTACACTGTTTTTTAAAAAAAAATTAATTGGCTCACTTTTATTCCTATTACAAGGAATGTAAACATCCCTTGCAATAGAAAAAAGCATGACATGTCCTCTTAAAAATGAGATCTGGGGTCAAAAAGTCCTCAGATCTCATATTTGGACTTAAAAGCAAAAAAAAAAAAAATGTCATTTAAAAAAAATGACATTTGGAAAATGTTCCTTTAAGAGGTATGGGCGGAAGTGACGTTTTGACGTCACTCCCGCCCTGCTATGGTATAGAGACGGGTGGCGGCCATCTTAGCCTCACTTGTCGCTATACCCAGCACGGAGGAGGACCCGATCGCTTCCGCCGCTGCCGACGGCTCCGGTAAGCGGCGGAAGGCGCAGGAGAGCGGCGGGAGGGGGGCACCTCTCCCACCGCCGATAACGGTGATCTCGCGGCGAATCCGCCGCGATGACCACCATTATCGGAATGCCGACCGGCGCCTGAAGAGATGGATATCTCGGTTGTGGCAGCAGCTGCTGCCGTTACCGAGATATCCCTCTTCAAAATCAGGACGTACATCGTCGTGCGCCGGTCGGAAAGTGGTTAAGGGGCTAAAGGTGTGTGCTATACGCCAATAAATATGGTACTTGCCTAGCCCAAGTTAATTGTATTTACAATTTCCAGTGAGCACAGGAGGGGCAAAGCAGAGAGCCAGTGGCTGAGAGTCACGGCTCTCTGCTCAGAGTGGAGTGGGAGAACTGAGCAATCAGCGGTATTTGATCGCTCTGTTCTCGGTATAGAGCTGGCAGGGCACAGCTGCAGCTGGGATCTGTGCCTCAGCAAGCTACGCGAGTATGATTTTTTTTTTCCTATTCCGGAACTTCTCTTGTAATATACCTACACAGAGCACCTTTTTTTTTTAACTTAAACTACTCATTGATGTAAGATTTAACATAAATGGTAGCCATACATGATTTATTAAGACAAAGGGGGATATTTCAGAAAGGCAAATCCACTTTGCACTGCAAGTGCACTTGAAAGTGCACTGAAAGTGCACTTGGAAGTGTGCAGTCGCTCTAAATCTAAGGGGTCGATCTGAAATGAGTGGAAGCTCTTATTATCATCCAATCATGTGCAAGCTAAAATGCTGTTTTCTATTTTCCTTGCATGTCCCCCTCAGATCTACAGCGACTGCACTTCCAAGTGCACTTGCAGTGCAAAGTGGTTTTTAGTAAATTTAGTAAATAACCCCCTAAGTGTACAAATCTTTGAATACTAACTGATTATTTTTTGCTGGTTTTATTTTACAACAAAGGCCAATAAAGGCAAAAAATATGTATGGTAATTTGCATGCTAATGTTAAGCATTTAAAAGTATTCCCTGGAGCAGAATTATTTTACCAGCAGATGGGAAAGCATATTTTTGCAGTTGTTATTTCAGAAGCAGTTTGAAAAAGCATTTAAGCTGAATGTATAAAATCTTGTTATAATGCACATATAGGTTATTTATAGATAATTCTCACTTATGAATTTATCTATATTTAGCAAACAATTCTAATTTTCAATCCAGCTAGGAAAGTTTAGATATGGCACAGTTCATCTCAGCTGAGAATGTTCACAACACATTGCTATTTACTACTGTATATTCATTTGGTGGTAATTATAAGAATATCTTCTTTCCTTTTATTTATGTGCATGCCATAGATTCTATCTATTAGCAAGGCTGACTGTCCTATTACCATGTTTTATCTTGTCTTCTACAAAAATGATGAAAATAAGATATTTTCCTGAGAGATGCTAGCAAATTGTGGCAATGTAGTGTATCTAGTTTGTTGTGTGCTGTTCATTAGGATATTGGTTCTAAGTAGATATGCATGGCAGTATTTGGATTTTACAACAATGCCTAGGGTACTGACAAATACAATATGACTGAAAGTCTGGAGCTGCTAAAGAGTTGATCATTTGATAATCAGAATAATTCTATCTATAGTAACTTTTACTGTACTGCTCATTTAGTCAACTTTTTCAGACAAAGGACACTGGTTCTTACTGGTCTGTGAAGCAAATGGGGTGGGCTGCACACCGGGATTGGAAATCCAAGTAGAAAACTTTATTGCAGTAAAATCCCCCAAACACAGTCGCAGGAGCTGGGAACAAATGTTAACGCAGTTCACGCTAAACTATGCTTAATCATAACATGGTTTTGGGTCTGCCTACTGGGCGTTGGGTACCTACCTGGAATGGTGCATCTATACATTGGTTCTTACTGGTCCTTTGTTTAACTTGTGTTCCATATTTTTTTCTCGGACCAGAAATACATTTTTAGTCTAATCCAATGAAACATAGAACAGGGTAGTTTTAAACTCTACAAACATAGACAGCTGCAGCAGGTATTAATTTGGAACACTGTTTTGCAGTAACTGAAGGATGAGTGTACCCCACTTGCCACTTCTAACGATTTCAAAGCCATGTACAGTACATGTGTTCAGATTCCTAATGAGATAGGAATCATTGCTCAAGATCAGCTTATTCCTAAGTGCATGCACTTCACAAGGGAACTATTGACGGGAACACATCATGTGAAAGATTTTCAATTTAGAAAGATTTTAGGTCTAGATGTGCTTTGTGCTGCAAACAACATATACATGAAGTATTGAAGTATACATTAAGTATTGTCTTCTTTCAGAGTCTAAAATGTACCTTCACATTTTTAATTAAACCATTGTTGTTTAGTAAATATAGTGATAGTTAAAAAAATATGATTAAAACAGCTACTCGTTTTAAAGAATCTTAGTCATGTTATTATTATTGTATGTTAGTAATGTTATTGTATGTTAGTAATGTTAGTTCCATTAGAAATACTAGTGAATACTAGTGAAATGCTATTCAAGTTTATTGCAGTAATAGTCTTATTTTATTTCATCACTGATATGGTATAATATAAGGTAAACAATATACAGTCACAGGAGAAACCACAATATCACCAAATGTAAATAGATTATAAAAAAAAAATAAGATTGTGAAGTCCTGGCTAGAAGTTGCCTAGATCTCCCAGATGCATCCTGGGGGATTGATATCATCTGACTTCCACACCCTAATCTGTCCAACCATTGAGACTTTCATTTATTTATTTTTTAAAGTACAGAGTGTGGTATGTCATATTGCAATACTCCTCCAATATACCATTATCCAATGCAACCATTTTAATGCCAAGTGTACTAAAAGTGTATATATTTTTTTTAATTTAAAGAGTAACTCCACTTATGTTGAGAAACCTCTAGATGATCTATGAACATTACAAGGATTTTTAACAAACTTTGTTGCAGATTTCTACCGTTTGTTAATCTGAAGAAATCCCTGTGTGTTTGTCTAGGTCCATTGGGTAAGTGAATCTAATTGAAGTGGTTTCATAATTATCAATCAGCTGCTGCGCCTGAAGGGCTCTAATGAGAAACCTTGCAGGGTCAGCATCTCTTTAGACGTGATTTCCTATTGGGAGCATCTCACTAAAAATGAAATTTTTGATGCAGGGGATGCCTGAAATCTGACTATCTTAGTGCAGACTTCTGGGAAAATCAGTGAGTCAATCACACAAGCAGGAAATTATGTTTCTGGGACGCGTTCTGTACACATTCTGTGTACAGAACATATCCAGTTGGTCATATTGCATTGTATTTACAGAAAATTACAGAGCTTGCGATTGAAAAGGAAAGGTAATTTTTAATAACATTCAATTGCAATGGGGGTTATTTACGAAAGGCAAATCCACTGTGCACTACAAGTGCAAACTACAAGTGCAAAGTGCACTTGAAATTGCACTGAAAGTGCACTTGGAAGTGCAGTCACTGTAAATCTGGGGGGGGTAGATCTGAAATGAGGGGAAGGTCTGCTGATTTTATCATCCAATCATGTGCAAGCTAAAATGCTGTTTTTTTATTTTCCTTGCACGTCCCCCTCGGATCTACAGTGACTGCCCTTCCAAATGCACTTTCAGTGCAATTTCAAGTGCACTTTGCACTTGTAGTTGCACTTGTAGTGCAAAGTGGATTTGCCTTTCGTAAAATAACCCCCAATATTATGACTTGAGTTTCAATTGTATATGCTATACTATTTTTTTTTATTTGCTATTTTTTTCCCAGGACAGCAGTGTTACCCTTTAACCATCCAGCTTCTATGCCTATTGAAGAAGTGATTTGGGCTGCTTGAAACTCAACCTCTTCCACAGTACTAGTAATCTAGTTGAAAAGGTCACATTATAAAATATAATACAATAATGAAAGCAGCAGTAATAGTTTTTAAAAGCCCATACAAATGTAATGAACACACATATACACTGAATGTGCATACATAAATACATAATACAGTCCATACATTATCTCAGACACATACTGTATATTAAAGCTATATGTAAATGTTTTGGAGCATCATTTGCCAGATTGCAAAAAGTTCTAAATTGACAAAGTAATGAGTTACCTAATTACAGTTTGCATTATCTGCATTTACTACTGTTTCACAAGCACATTGTTTTATACCTAGAGATATTTATTATTTATTAACAACACTGATTAATATTTGATGCTTGATGGAAAATTTGGAGTTGTAGTGCATTTTGTATTGAAAATATAGCTTTGATAAAGTTTGCTTATTTACCGTAGAATGTACTAAATAAGGAATATTATATTTCAGATTTAAAGGTCTCCTACTTACATAAAATATGATTTGGAGATTTCTAGTGAATTTTCCTTAACTTTAAAATGTGCAGTTCCTATGTGCATGTAAAAAACTGCAACAATTGTTCCAACCGCATGAAGATTAAAATTAGTTTGGACAGGATAGGAAAAATAAGATATCCGTTTAAACCCCCTCGTCTATTAAAAATAGATTTAAAGTTTTAGTTTAGTTTAGCATGTTATGCTGTTTTGGGATTTTCAAGAAAGCTCTACATGGAAGTAAAGGTATGTTATTTTTGTTTTACCATTCTAAAGCTCTAGTGCATGCATGTATGTATGTACTGTATGTAACTATGCACAAATAATATAATACATTGTGATTCACTGTCTAAAGCACCAACTTGAAAATGAAAACCCCAAAAAGTATTATCATTCAGATCTAATTGCAAACAATTAGCTAGATGTAGCTAGGTGTCACTTACCAGATAAACCACCAACATCCATCTTCTTAAGGTTCTTTGCTTCCAGAATAACAACTGTGAGCTTGCCAGCCGTGGGTACATAGCGGAGAGAGAAACAGATGTCCCCAAGTTTCTCTTGCTGTAAAACAATCCAACCAGTAAATCAGCCAAAATGTTTGTACTCACGCATTATTTTCAAAAGCTCATCAAGTTATATGTGTAGAATGCAGTTAGTAGTTTGAAGCTCTAATTTCTTAGACAGTTAAATTATATTAAAATATTTTAAATATATCATAGGTGATTGAGGATATTTCCTTCTCATTTCATGCTATTACTTGCAGTAATAATCCCTAGCCATTTCTGATAGAGATGAATACTCTTTTGCTATTATAAATAAATATGTCTCATATTAAGCTCTGGTGTTCATATATATATATATATATATATATATATATATATATATATATATATATATATACACACATACACATATTTTATTAGGTTAAATCAGAAAGGTTGATGGAGATATGGTACAACAGAAATAAGTACAATGTTGTCCAACCTTAAAAGTGGGTAATGTGGGAAACCATTATTTGTGATGGCAGCGTTCTACATCACCTTGTTACTCATTGCACGATATTGCTATTAGTTTCCTTATACTTCATGATTGAAAGCATGATAGACTGGCACCATGTTAACTTATTCTTATTGTTAACTCCACTATTCTCAACTACAGTGCATCATAGTTAAAGCCTCACCCCTGATTGGGCAAATAAATAGCAGCAGTATGTGATGATATTATTCTTATGCTCAATCTATGCTATGCTCGTTGACAGTGCTGTGAAATGCTGCAGGGCTTGACTGGCTCACAGTATTGGCCCTCCCTAAACAAGTTCAAGTACACACACCTGTTTTATTTAAAATTTGTTTAACTGTTCTTTTGGATACTTAACTGGGGAAAATGGTAGTCTTTAATATCAGCCTAGAGTTCAGCTTTAAGTATGACCGATTCAGGAGATGTAAGTAGCTAAACAGAGGGACAGTATTAGTCAGGGCTACTCCTTTCATATTACAAAACAATATATTTTTTCTTCTAGATGCAGAATCACTTTGTCTTCCTGATCCTAACTTTACTTCAGTCAACCCACATAGTCATCAGCTGAAATTTACAAATAGCAATTGAAACAAGGAGCACAGAATATCCCAAATTATTATTACAGCACCAAATAAGAAAATGGAACAGAGATGATTTATTTTCCTTTTATACTTAGCAATTAGTCAATCTTAATGGTACAGGTAGGCAACACTTTCACATAAGTAGTGCGGCTTTTTGAACAGACAGCAGAGTGATCAGAAAGACTTTTTAGTGACTCGCCACATTTTAACAGTTTACCTTCTTTCATATAAATGTGTAGTTGCATGCATCTTAATTTGGAACTGTTTTTTCTTATTGTTGTTTGCACCAGGCCCATATGTCCTAGTAACAGGACATACTTAAACAGATCAGAATGGACTGTAGTAGTCACACAATTTTGAGAACAACTACCAAGAGTTGCAGGGAAGAGAGCTGCAGGCCCTCTGGACTATAAAGTGTTATGATGTGCAGAAAGGGTCTCTTGTGGTCTCATTATTTCATATGGATACTGCGTGGATAGAGTAGTAGAAACTTTTTTTTCTTCCCTTAAAATAAATAATTTATGTAAGTAAATGACTTTGATCATTACATGAGATCTGTAAAGTACTGTTAGAGGATCCCACTGTGTGGCTTGCAGTTACAGTGCTAACCTTCTATCTTAGAACACTAAATTGACAACAAGTAAAGTTCTTCTATCATCTTGTCGAGCATTAGTTATTTCTGTTTTAATTTAACATAAAGTTTGAATCAGAAGATTGAAGAAGTGTACATCGAAATTTTTGTTGGGGAATTCTTTCAAAACATATATAACTTATTTCCAGAACAAACTACAATGCAGTATGAAGTAACATAACATAAAAAGATAAGAGGACAGCAGGTATTTTTAAAAATTGTTGCAAAGTGATCAGAAATACCCAAGCAAATTTTTTCAAGCATTTCAAAAGTGAAAAGGAACTAATTTGATTTTCTTCATGGGTAACAGTGGGGGTTATTTACGAAAGGCAAATCCACTGAAGTGCAGTCACTGTGGATCCGAGGGGGACATGCAAGGAAAATAAAAAAAACAGCATTTTAGCTTGCACATGATTGGATAATAAAATCTGCAGAGTTTCCCCTCATTTCAGATCTACCCCTTCAGATTTACAGCGACTGCACTTCCAAGTGCACTTTGCAGTGTAGTGTAGTGCAAAGTGGATAACCCCCAGTGCTTCTTTTAGCTTTGGTAAGCATTACATGCCTTTCAAGTGAATGGTGTATAGTAAGTTCACTATTATTTATAAATAATCGCTACATAAAAGGCACATTACGTTATGGGGTCCAGAAGCTGGCAGAGACCACTGTAGTAGGCCGGCTTCCACTGCAATCACACAAATATGTCACATACATAATTACATTGGTCCAAGATATAAAAATTGCCATACCTACACTTCAGCTTTAGGGTAAAGTAGTGTTTGTTGCTACATATAGTTGGACATAGGCTGGTTGATAGGTATATAGTAAGGTATATAGCTAGATACATGTGCAGACTTATAGACTTTGAGCTTAATAGCTGTTGAACATAAAATAAAAACTGCACTGCTGCTATTTGTTTTCCTGGTATATCCCCTACTTCTGTGATAGTTTTGCAATTTATAATTTGGAAAAATACTTCACTATTAATTCATTCCAAAGGCACAGTTTTAGTCCACTCAGACATATTACTGAAATTGTCAGGTCAAGCACTAGGATCGCAAAAATCTCATTATCATCACAGCTCTCTCTATTATGTTATGATTCCTGCAGATTATAACAGAAAGTACTTACCAACCTTTTCCTTTTAAGAGTTTGGGGTGTAAATTATTAGAATCTGAACATAATACGTAATGGTAGCAGCAAACAGGTAGTACAAGATCTAAAGGTAGTGGATTACCTTTGGTGGGGCTAATAAAATGCTCTGTTGGGCGAAATTTTTTTTTAAATTGACTGCTGACATATCACCAAGGGTTTTATAATTCTGCAGTGGCAATGAATAATCAAAACTCTATTAGATTTTATACAAGTTTAAAGAGTTTTACTTTTTCATTTTTAAATGAATCTACAATTTTTGTGTTGTGCAATAATTACCTTGCAAGAAGCATTTAATTTATACTGTCCTTGAGACATCAGCTTTCTACCATTTTAGAAATTCAGATATTCTCACATTTAAATGCAGATCACATACTGGTAAGCAGTGCTCACACTATTTTTGGTTTGTTCCTTGATTTATATGCTGTAAAAATCCAGACAATATGCATAAAACAAGACAGGATATAGTTACAGGATTTTTTTCTTGAGCAGGTCACAAATGAAATACTAATTGAGTTCATCAACTAGCTAATCCAAATGTACTTAATCATGCAAATTAAACTGGCGCTTTAGAAATGTCACTATAAAAACTTCATAGCGACGAATGTCACTCATTAGGGGCAAGTTGTAATGCACAGGAAAAAAATTATCTTAAGATATTTTTTATATAAAACATACAGTATTTGCTATAATGCTATGCAATATTTTTAATACTTTTTATTGCAGCACAGTCTTTATTTTCTGTAATTTCTGATCCATTAGGTTTTCATGTCTGTTGATTAGCCTCTTGAGACAATATGCTCTCACAAACCTTGATAAAGAGACACATTCATGTATCCTATTTAGTCTTATATTTTGCCTTTCCTGATTTCTTCCTCCTCCCTCATAAAATACAAGTGTCTTAATAAAAAAAAAACATTCTGTTTTCACTAGATACCTCATTTTAGACCCAGTGATGTCACCCCTGGGTCTCCGTTCTTTTCTATTCAATTCAGGCAGATCATGACTGATAAGAGGGACCAGCAGGGTGCTTCCTAAAAACACCCTGCCTAAGTACTCCATTCAAGAGCTCTCAGACCTGATACAAGCAGTGGGCTGGCTATTGGGAGGCTCTGCAGATATCAAAATGTCTGGAAGGGTGATTTTCAATCTGAAGGTATAGACATTTCTAGGCAAACTTAATTTGCATTCAGACTCCCCAAAGTAGTGCCCACGTGTAATACTGAGCCACTACGGACTTGCTGCAGCTTATTACAGTGTGTAGTGAAAACAAAGTAATGCTTCAACTGTGTTAAATTGGCCTTATCTGAAGACTGATCAGGTGAACAACAGAGTGGACTTTTTGTTATTTTACAGCAGCCCTAAAGTAAGATTGCGTTTTAGGATAATAAATGGATGGAACTAGCGGGACAAAAGATTACAGTATCGGCTATCATATATTGCAATAGTCTGATTCTAAATATACCAGCTATTACAAAAATATTCATGTACAGTAGATATTTTAATGTGGAACTACGCCTAAAAAAAAATAAAATAAACCTGTTGATGGGTATAATTTTTGACTGAAGTAACCCAATTGGTCTTTTCTGTTGTGAATCTTTCTCCCTGCCTGCAAGCATTTGTGTACACTGAGCCATGCATGCACAGCTCAGCAAACATTTACTGCACAGCTCTGTGACTCTGTGTGCATATTAGACATGTGCAGAATGGGAAAATTTGTTTAGCTTTGTTTTGGATAGATTCATTATGCTACTAATTTTGTTTTGTTGATTTTTTCCAGAATTCATTTAGTTTAGTTTAATAAATTTTTTTTTACATTTTCTAACGAATTCCACATTTTTAGAACAACTCAAATTCGGATCAGATTCAAAATGATCCACTGATTTGAATTCCATGTGAAGTATAGCTGGTTGGTAAGTAGCACTGCACCCTTAACAACCGGTGACTCATCATTTGTCAGCGGGCTTCCCCACTAAGAAAAAGAATTTCGGCAATTAAAAAGTCAGAAAAAAACAGTGTGGGGTCCCCCCCAATCCCCCCAATCCATACCATGCCCTTCGGGTCTGGTATGGTTTTTAAGAGGAACCCCACACCAAGAGCATCCCTGCCTCAAAGCACCCCCCAAGGTTGATGGCATGTGTACTGGTATAATAGAATGGAACAATCAGCGCAAACCCACAAAAAACAAGTAAATAAAATAAGTGAAAGTGCAAGCTGAAACACCAAAAAGGCCAATCACGAATCCTTCAAATAACAATGTGAAAAATAAAAATAAGTGCAGCGCATCTAAAAAATAATCAAAAATAATACAATAATAATAAGATATCATAAAATTATGATATGTATATGAAACACAATACACATAATGAAAAATAATCAAAAACAGTGACAAAAGTTCATGTCTTGTGAGTCCAAAATAAAACAGAGAGTGAATAACTGATTGTAGATAAAACACCCTGGTGACTGTAAATAAACAGAATATGTTCTTAAGGTGATATCCTCAACCGAAGGTAAATGGAGACTCTTACCAAATGTGCTATGCACATACGCATAGACTCAGTGGAGGGTGAAGTGTCTGATTCCAAGGGAAGCTGACTCCAATCAGGGCAAACGACCAATCAACTGGACGGATCTCCGGCAGATGATCTCCTCATATAATGGACAGCCCAATGCTAAGCAATGTGGATCCAGGCAAAAAAGATCTCCCAGCATATAATAATAGAAAAGAAGGGGGGGACACTCTAAGTGTAGACTGTTGGTAAACGGTTTATTTAAAATTGAAGTTTAAAATACAACCTTGATGAAAAAGGTAAATGGTTGTGTCTGCAAATAACATAAGTTATGCAGTTGACAAAAAGTTAAGGCAATGCTGTAGGTACACTCGATATGCACAACTGCAGCAAGCAAAACCTTATGGACATATGCATAAAAAAACAGCTCAAAGCTGCAAATGGGGAACAATTGCTGTTTAAAAAGGTCCCGCACTGCAGCAATGTAGAGAGATTGCGGAACGAAGCCGCTGGAGATAATGATAGACAGCGAGTGACTGATAAACTTCTCCCCCGTACGTACGTTACGTCCTCCTGTTATTTGCAGACACAACCATTTACCTTTTTCATCAAGGTTGTATTTTAAACTTCAATTTTAAATAAACCGTTTACCAACAGTCTACACTTAGAGTGTCCCCCCCTTCTTTTCTATTATTATATGCTGGGAGATCTTTTTTGCCTGGATCCACATTGCTTAGCATTGGGCTGTCCATTATATGAGGAGATCATCTGCCGGAGATCCGTCCAGTTGATTGGTCGTTTGCCCTGATTGGAGTCAGCTTCCCTTGGAATCAGACACTTCACCCTCCACTGAGTCTATGCGTATGTGCATAGCACATTTGGTAAGAGTCTCCATTTACCTTCGGTTGAGGATATCACCTTAAGAACATATTCTGTTTATTTACAGTCACCAGGGTGTTTTATCTACAATCAGTTATTCACTCTCTGTTTTATTTTGGACTCACAAGACATGAACTTTTGTCACTGTTTTTGATTATTTTTCATTATGTGTATTGTGTTTCATATACATATCATAATTTTATGATATCTTATTATTATTGTATTATTTTTGATTATTTTTTAGATGCGCTGCACTTATTTTTATTTTTCACATGTGTACTGGTATGTTCAGGAGGGGGGCGCTTTCTCATCCCCACCTTTCCTGGCCTGCCAGACTGCATGCTTGGATAATGCTATGGATTTTAGGGGGTTATTGTTTTTTTTATTTTGCCATGGGGTTTCCCTTAAAATCCATACCTGACCTGAAGAGCCTGGTATGGATTGGGGGGGAGCTGGCTTCCCGGTCCACTCCTTAACAATCAGCTATTCTGTAGATTATTTTTTGACAGATCCAAATTCGAATCATTCTAAAAATCTGAAATTCATTCGAAAACGAATATAGGAAACAAAATGTAACACATTTCAATAAAATTCTTTACTATTTAATTTGGATGCATCCGAATCGCCAAATAACCAAAAATGTATCTGAATTAATATTTGGACCAAAACGAATTGCACGTGTCTAGTGCATATACAGGAGTGAAGTCAACGTAGCCTGGACAACAAAGTGGTTAAAGAGTCAAACCCCAGAAGGAAGCCCGGGAGAAAATGGCAGCACCTGTGACCAACATTAGCACTGACAGTGCAGCACTAGAAATCACTAGGCAAGTAAGTGTGCCATAATGTGCTAATATGGTGTGCATACTAGTACATTATGGCTTAAAAGCTCATCGGCCCAGTCTATTTATTAATTTATTTTTTTGGAGAGGTCTAAAGTACAAGTGTGGTATAGCAAAAAAAACATATATACGGAATGATATGGCACTGCTCTCTGTTCTGCCCTTCCAGTGCTCACTGGAGCACCAGCCTGTAAAGGAATGTGAGCGCTGAGAGGCTGAGCCAACTGCCAGTCAGACATCTGGCTCGATCCTGACGTTATTGTTGGGATCACTTCAGAGCCTGGACCGTCTCTGTGATGTCAGCTGACTGCAGACTTCAAACCACCGCTGGCTGCATCTGGGTCACAGAAGTGCAGAAATAAGTCTACTATGTGATCCAGAAGAGAAGTATGGCAAGGAAGGCTTTGGCCATACGTTTCTTTGAATTCTGCTTTAAAATGACATCTATATACACCCTATACACTAAACAAACAGTATAATGGTCAGACAATTTTGCAGCAGCAAGTTGTAGAAGCTACAGAATTGTTCTCCTTAGCATTTTTGTTACTATGAACAAAACTAAATTGCAGTCAATGATAGGCCTGGTTACTGAAATTCCAAGCAGCTCAGTTGCTGAGCGATTGACTATTTGCAGCATTTGGAGCCAGTGACAGAACCGACAACTATTGTAGCTACACATGCTGTAAACGCTGCTGTTAATGACCACTGCACTCCAGTGATTTGTGGCTGCATTGATAAGTATTGTAGCCAGCTACAGTGGGAAATCTGTAGGTAGCTAGCAAACAACAGAGAAAACAGGAAAAACAATCTGTAGCTGATACAAAGCGCTTCTACAAAATTAACCATGTGACATCAGCCTTGGGATCACCAGTAGCAGAAAGGGGGAATAAAGACACAGCATAAGACTTAGGCCCCTTTCACACAGGGGATCTGATCAGGTCCACCTGTCAGTTTTTCAGGCACACCTGATCACACCCTCCAGTCTTTTCTATGGAGCGGCGGATGTCACCTGCCGACATCCGATCTGATCCTGTCCACCAAAAACAGATGGATGGGGAACCTAATTCCCATCCATTTGGTGGATCGGATCAGATGGCATCAGATGGAAATGGACAGGTGGTCTTTTTCCATCTGATTGCCCCATAGACGAGAGCGGGCTGTGTCCGTGTCCACGCTGCATAGCGGAGTGGACATCAACCTGCCATCCACTTGCTCAGTGGGGATCAGCAGAGAGAGCTCAGTAAGCAGATCCCGCTTCACAGAGTCACCCATGTGAAAGGGGCCTTGCTGCAGTAAAAGCAAAACTGACATATAATACATAAAGCCTAACACCCAAAACATTTCTTTAGTTCATATGAAAAGACATCCAGATGAGTTGAGAAATTAACCTTTGCATTTTCAACATTCCTTACAGTTGAAAAAACATAAAAATAGACCATAAACTATGTACCCCTTTAACGTGTACCTTGAAAGCCTTTGTATTTTAACTTTGTACTTAAACATTTTGGTAAACGGGAGTACTGAGACATCTTATTTTATGGCAGCATTAGCCTTCTGACAACCCTTACCATTATGGTTGTTTTTCTTGTCTTTTAGAGGAGAGTTTGTCTTTGTGTGGCTGTAAACAACACACACTTCTACTGACAAGCTCGAAAATTCCTTCCTGAGACCTCAGCACTTCAATATATTTTCTTAACTATCTGTGAGGACTACGTTGCTATTTGACAGAAAGTTGAAAGTGCTTCACAAACAAACACTATAATTTGGGTTTTTATGAAAATGCTGCTTGATTGTCATTACTAGGTGAAAAGCCTATGCAATCATCTGTTCTTCACACATCACTAAAAGGCTTTGGTTGAAAACATGAAATCACTGCTTAGACACTGGAAAATGCTCTTTCATTTCAAAATGGGGGTCATGATGTCAACCATCATGTGCCTTGGTTCAAGGGAAATGTTAGAACTAAAAAAGAGAAAGAAAACAAGAAAAAGGTAGGGAGAATTTCTTTGAAATGAGACCAAAAAGGAAAATCAGCCAGGAATGACATTCAAGTGCACTTTGGCTCTTACCACTAATGCCTACAGCTGGCTGCAATGCTTTAATGATTGCATCTCATTCCATTTTGCAACTTGGCTTTTCCTAAGCTTCTGCCTGATCATATTTCGAAATGTCACTCATGTTTATGTGGGCCATTGCACAAAACAAAATTAATTTAACTCAGAACAGAATCTTAATATTATTACTTTTGACAGCATGGAAAACTTATTAACTATAGCTTGTCAAAAAGCTTTTCCATGAATGAATTAAACATTGAGCGGAAACATAATATATGCTGGAGCTGTTTTCTTTTATACTTCATGAGAAGTTAAACTGCACTGCTCTTCTATAATTATGGGGAAATAATGGGCCCATTGTATGGTGTGGAGAGGTAATCTTTCTATTATAACAGCTAATCAGAATTCACAATACGATTGCTTGCATGGCAAATAAGCTGGATAGACCAGACAGGCAATATAGGGAATCAATGTATGAAGGTTGTTTTGTGGATCTGCCCGGACTCTATACCTTTTACTATACCATGTTATGTACTGCACATGTACTTCTTAAGACTTGTCTAATAGTTTTTCTAAATATTTATAATGATATGGAAATCACCAGTCTAGGGGTCAATTCTTAGTAAGAAAATACTATTACTTTTCCTGCCTGCATGATCTGATAACACCATTTCTCATGCCAACAGAAATAGTCATAGCACAGCTGCTCCAATGAATTCTCACCACAGTTTGTTACTACTTTTATAATATGTGTGTGTCATATATAAAAACATTTTTTTTATCTCATTAATTTTAAGAAATACATTTAACTATGTTAATCTGAAATCTGTTACTGCTAACCGTGTATAGTCAAAATTAGTATAATATTGTTTATTGTTTATTGTTCGGCTGGAAGTCTATTCCAAGCATCAACTACTCCTTTGGTAAAATAATGCTTTCTAAGATTAGTTTTGAACTTTCCTCCTGTTAGTTTGAGGTCACGCCCCTGTGTTCTTGATCTTGGCTTCATATTGAAAACACTGCTCTTCTGAACTTTATTAACACCCTTGATGTATTTAAAGGTTTTAATCATGTCTCCCTCCCATTCCCTTCTTTCCTCCAGAATGTACATATTAAGTTCTTAAAGTCTCTCCTGATATGTTTTATCCCTTTAGATCATTCCTCATTTTTGTTGCCCGTCTCTGGACTTGTTTTATCTTATCAATATTTTTCTGTAAGTGAGGCCTCCAGAATTAGACGCAGTATTTTAAATAAGGTCTAAATAAGATCTATATATGCGAATCAGGACTTCCTTTTACATGCTGGTGCTCCTCTAGTGATGCATCCCAGAATTCTATTTGCTTTTCCCTCTCCATGGCCACACTGTTTTTTTGTGATCATCTGGAATAAGTACCCCCAAATCTTTTTTCTCTGTAGTGCTGACCAACACTGTACCCCCAATGTTGTACTCTGTCAAGGGATTCTTTTTTCCTAGGTGCATTCATTTATGATTAGAAATGCTGAACTGAAGTTTTCACTATCAATAGCATTGTTGCCAATTTGTGTCATGTTACTGTAAATGATTAAAGACAATGTAGATACTGCTTGAGGGTTCAAGTTTTAATACAGTATGATTAGATACCCAGATACATAAATAAAATGTATAAATGTATATGCATGTGTAAAAAGTGTGGCAATCAATATTCTACATAATATATAATAAGTGAATTATGTGAATTAATAATGAAGGGCTGAATACACGCTATTTAAAGTGTAAGTTCACCTTTACAGAAAAATCTGTAAGGTGAACTTACACAGGATGCCATTCTCACCCTCCCCAGTCCCGCTGACCTGTTGCGCGGCGATCTCCCATCCTGAGCCCCGGTATAGCCGCTTCAGGGGTTCAGGGCTTAGAAATCTTTCCTGCTGACATGATGGGCTATGCAGGTTCTGATTGGTCGGCGCCGCCCATGTGATGGTGCAGACCAATTAGAATGCTCCGAAATGTCCCTCCTAATGGGGTACATTTTGGAGATTCTGCTGTATGGATTTATCAGCTCCGGACCCCTGATGCAGTTATACCAGGGCTCAGAACAGGAGATCACTGCGATCCAGGTCAGTGGGACTGGGGAGGATGAGGGGATGGTCTTGTGTAAGTTCACCTTACAGATTATTCTGTAAAAGTAAACTTACCCTTTAAGTTCAATAGAAATGGCAAATGAATAGTACATATCAAGCTGCTAAACAAGTATCAATCTCTTAGCTTGCATTGTGGTTCTGCACAGCTGTATTACCCCCCTCAATTTTTTTTATAGATTACAGCTTACCAATTATTATTATGTGATGGTCGCATCTGTTTTCTTTTCTTTGGCTTTATTCCCCTCTATTTTCACTTGGTGATCTGACCAGTATTACAGTGCCTCACTCTGGTTGAATGAGCACATGGGGCACAGCAGACAGCAGCATTGTCAGTCTAGAGGGTAAGGGTGTGTTAGCTGGACTAGCATATTTAAATATGCTAACACATTGAAGCCAAATGCCTGATCATTCTTTATAACCAGTTACAACAAACATTTATTTATTTATTTTACTTTTGGGATAAAGGTTTTACATACATAAATAAAAACTGATCATTGTAAGCACCCCTGTCAGTGGTAAATGGCTTGGCTTATCCCTATAAACCAATACAGGCTTATTGACTGGATTACCAAATGAAAATAGAAGAAAGGATGTCTGAAAAAGAAAACGAATGCAGCCGTCTAAGAACTGGTAAGCTGCAATATAATAAATGTTTGCTTTTGGGTTTAATGCTGCCTTAAATGATAGAATTATTTGACTTTTCCCTCAATGCTTGAAAAATCATGCAGAATCTAACTTTATATGTATTTAACACCTTAAAATAGCCTGGGTCTTATATACAGATAAACAAAGCAAAATATCTGATGTGTTTTTAAAATGGTAAACCTACAGTACAAGTTGCATCATGTAGAAAGCTTGCTACTGCCCTTTACAAGATTGTGTACAAGTATGCATCAAAATTGAGATATTTGACTTTGATCTGCAGCCTGCTGGGTCGTATGCAGCTGAAGTTGCTTCTGGCAAGCTGTACCCATGACTAGTGTACTTGGCTCAAACAAGATGTGTCAATGATTTGTGGTTTTGCCAACCTCTGCCTATAGGGATAATCAGCTTACTGGAGCTCATGGATTGTCAGTGTGCAGGGATTTATGAATGCCTAGGAGCCGTTGAGAGTCATCTTTCTTTTATATAATACCTATAGGCAGTACACGGCTACTTTTTTACATTTTACCTGGATAAATTCATTCAGGGACTTCGATCAATATTTTTCCTAATGTTAAGGAGCAAAAAGACGGGATTAAAATACACAGCATACACTAAATACATTGAAGGGGCATATTTAAAAAAACACCTAACAAATCCAGGAATATACTTAACATATTTGTTGGCAACATTTGCCCTATTTCCATTGCAGTGAATGCTTTGTTGGCAAAGTATAGTAGGGCCTTTTTTCAGTAAATCAGCAGTATGTTAAAAATATGTGCCTGGGAATAAAATGCTGTCCATGGTGCTGAATTTGTTTTTGTAGTTTCAGGAGTTGTAATGTTACTTGTATTCATATATTTATTCCTTCCCCATAAAAATGTAGAAATAGAAAATGACATGCTGCTGCATACTGCCATCTTCATAAAAGAATCAGTAAATAGAGACCTTCCTGCCATGTAGACACCAGTCAACACACTGTTTAGCTTCTTGAGGGATTTTTGAGGGCGCTTAGTTCTAATTTAGAGGATACATTGTATTTCTCTTGTTTTACCAGGGAAAGTGGTGGGGAGTCTCTTCAAGCAAAAGACCGACAGAGGTTTTGACTCTTCATCACTTAACAAAAACTAAACTTAATATGTTGATGAATTTCAACTTTAACACTGGTGTTTGGTAAGATAGACTGTACTGCATTTAGAGAAGATCTGTATACACAAGCGTGGCACAGCAAAAATAAAACCGTTAAAGTTTTTCTTAAGTATGGATAACCAAGCTTATGCACTGGATTTAATAAACTCTGAAATGTAAAAAAATAAACAACATTAAAGAAAATGATGAGAGTTCCAACAAGACCATTTGAGGAAAAAGCTTTATAAGAACATTCTGTCTCTCCCTCCACTGTGCGAAAATATAAAATAAAAATTCCAAGTTTTAGTGGTTTGCATTTCACTCTCAAGATAATTGTTTATGCTGTGGGCTAGACATAAAATAAAAAATGTACTTTTAGCAAGAGATGACAGATACTTAACCAACAGAAGTAGATAACTTATGTGATACAGAGCAATGGTGCTTATCCTTTTCAATCCTGGGACCCCAAATTCCAGGTAAATAAAACATATGTAGTCTGAATGGTATATATAACTGAATTTGTTTTGGCATTACCCTCCTGCTCCTGTCTTTCACATAGCAGCACTCGCACTCATAGATGGAGTGCAAGTAGCTTGCGCCATTTAGGGTTGAATTGCTTTCCACAATGCTGTCTGTCTAACACTGTGTACATACTTACAGGAAGGGAGAGCACTGATATGACCTCATCATTAGACTTGTGCACAATGGAATATTTTGTTTCGTTGTCGTTCATAAATTTAGTTCTGTTATATTCGTTATGTTACGTTAATACTTTTCGGATAATTCGTTATTTCTGTATCGTGTCGATATTCGTTATACTGAATCTCATGTCAAATTCATTCGTTATAAGTGCTCTATTTCGTTCGTATTTGTTGAAATTCAATATTTATGTATGTATATATATACGTGATAATGATTCGTAGTTTGGAAAGTCGTTTGTTTATTGAATCTTTTAACACACAATGACAATATCTCTTCTCCTCTGCTCAAATACAATAAAACACACTTCTCACTCAGTTCTCAGGAATGCACTTTGCCAGTAATCCAACCTCCAGCACAAAATTAATCAGCTAATTGGACTGTAAGATTTACTTTGAGTTGACCTTTTGTTTCATTAGATCTTTAACAAATTACCGAATCATGTCGAATTCATTCGTTATATACGCTATAATTTCTTTCGTATTAGTTGAAATTTGTTATTTTTTTATTCGGACATTCGGATGCAAGATGCAAAATTTGGCCGATTTCGATTCGTTATGAAACGAATTGCACAAGCCTACTCATCATTGTCCACTCTACAGGCTTGGGTATCAAGAACCTGGCTTTGCTGTCTGGTGAGGGTGACTGGATCACAGATTTACAAATCCTTTAGCAAGTAAAACATTAAAACTGTGCATTTATCTGTTGGCCTGATGCTCAGCTTTAACAAACAACAGTGGAATACCTGTTAAACTATTTCTATCTTGTTTTTCCTATGACCAAATAGATCTGTGACTGCACTAGTTCCAACACTGTCTGTAACACCTAGTGCCTACAACTAAAAAATAACTTTCCATTTGATACTGCCATATGTGCATTCAGATTATGGAAACAAAATAATTGCAAAAGTTGTAAAATTGTAAATTGTAAAATTCCGCTACCAAAAGACTTTTCTATAATTCTGGCCTAAATGCTCAAATACAGTTGAATATACATATACAGTAACATCAATGCATTTAGTGTCCAAAATACTTTTTTCTAAAAAAAAAAAAAAAAAAAAAAACCTAATTTATTTGCTGGATTAACTTTTTGGTGGGGGGATATAGAAGGGGTAAGCTACAGCAACTGTCCAATGCAGAGCAGGTCTTGGGTAATCACTGTTCTGATCCCAACATTTTAGAAATGACGGGCTCTTATCCCAAAGTGCATGCTTAACATACCCCCCCTTCCCCACAGAAACAATTTTTGCTTAGTTGAAGCCTCCCCTGGAAACAATTTTTACTTAGGTCAACCTATATGCATCCAATACTTCACCTTCAAAATTGTGCTATGGACAATTGCCCATTAAAAAATAAAGAAAAACAAAACCAGCTTTTGCTGCAATATTTGCCTTCAGAGATTTTTGCTTCCTCAGTCTGATGTCCAGCATCATTTAACCCCCTACCACTGAGCTCAGGTCAACCTGAACTTGCCCCAGCTTGTGATAGGACAATGAAATGAGTTGCAGCACAGTGATAAGTTCATCTCTCTGCCCCTCTGCTTACTCTTCCAATCAGCAGGATTCTCAACAACACATGAACTCAGATGCTACTTATACAGCTTCCTCATCTCACAACCCAACCAGGCTGAACAGGCATTACAATAGGTAAAATTCAGGTTTTTAAAAATGCATTTAATTAGGTATTATTGATCAGAAAATAGATTTAATGGTGTCTGTTATATCTGCTTAGAGTAGGTAGTTCTTTTAACATTTAAGAAAAAAGTTTGGTTTTAAAGAAACACTTTACAAAGTTTCTATGTTGGAAAAAAGAAATAGTACAATTATCATGTCAATGTCTAAAGATGTTTCTAATGGAAAAAAATGTATTAAAAAGTTTGTATTTTTAGGCATCCACAAAATGCTATCTCCTAATTCCTACTTGCCAGTTTCCAGGCTTTGTAAGAAAAAAAACTGTCAGAAAGCATTAAAGCAACTCTGAAGTACATCTCTTTTATTTTATAAAGTTCCCCTCAAGCATTCACCAAAACAGAAAAAGGCTGTAGCACATTTTAAGAAAAAAAAATCTTTTTAAAAAAAAAAACCTAATAAATACATCCTTAGATGCAGGTTGAAAGCATTCCAGATCTGTTTGAAAAAACATCCAAAAGAGCAGAGAATCGCTAAAGTAATTTTCCAAAATGTCAGGTACATTTGCTGCATTCATATAAACTAAACTAGATGCTTATTTACTACAAAAATACTGTAAAATTAAATTATCTGAACACAGAGTACAGCAATAAGTTATCATGGTATAGATATACGGTACTGTATGGAGAAAAAAAATATTACAAAAGACAAATTAAAACTAGTGATGAGCAAATCTGCTTTTGCTCAATTTGAGGATAGGCTCTGTGAACACACCCAGATATTCAACAAATGTCAACCTTTAATGTGAACCCCATTGAAGTGAATGGGAGGAGAACCTTCAAAACCACTAATTTCCATTGTCAAAGCTAATAAGCAATTCATTGTCAAACAAAGGGCATAGGGGGCTGGGCACTGCCAGGAGGGACCTGTACTAATGCATTTTTTTCCATATGACGTTCTCGAGTTGAAGTGGTATTAAAACTTACAGGAGGCATTTACCTTTAATGTAGAAGGGATTCAAGTGGCTATACAGCCACTCGATCACATCAACAGGCAGCAGCCCCCACCTGCCGCCACCTTTACTGGGCTATCATGTCTAATTGGGAAGCCCGGTAATGATGTGTCCCCTTCAGTTGCATTCCCTAGGAAGAATGGAAGGAACATGACATCAGAATGTGACATCAGAACCTGGAAGCGACAAGGTTGTTATCTGATTGTACAGCATCTGATCAAACCAATCTCAGTTTTATCAGATGCTTTGGAGGCCAGGGGAGAGATCTGGGGTCTAAAAGAGGACCTGTCATACCCATGCTATCACAAGGAATGTTGTTCATCCCTTAAATAATAATAAAATAAATAAAATAAATTTAAGTTACAGTGTTAAAATTACATTTAAATAAAATAAATAGTAATAAAAAAAATGTATGGTGCCCTTGACCCCCTGTGCTCATGAGCAAAATACGAACATGCATATAGGCCCTGCACACATATGAAAACAGTGATCGCACCACACGTGTGAGGTATAGCCGTGATGTCAGAATGAAAGCAAACATTCTAGTCCCAGACCTCCTGTGTAACGCTAAACTGGTAAACTTTTAATTTTAAATTTTTTTTTAAAGTGTGACATGTTAGGTATTTATTTACTCGGGATAACATCATCCTTTTTTTATGTTACCAAAAAATGGGTTATACATTGTGTTTTTTTGCATTAAAAATTCATTAAAGTGTATTTTCCATAAAAATTGCAATGATTGACATTTTATTCTCTAGGGTCTCTGCCATATATATATATATATATATATAAACGTTTGAGGGTTCTAAGTATTTTTTTTTTTTTAAATAGATTTTTTTTCTTGTAAACAAAAAGTGGTAGAAAAGGCTTGGTCTTTAAGTGGTTTAATTGCATGGAATGACTTTGTATTGACTATTTGTGAATCTTCTTAACTGGGGTATGTTCTATTGTTATTTCATGAATGTGAATTACAAATGTTCCTTTGAATAGGGATTCCAGGATTCCAGGAAGGGACACTGGTGAGCTGTGCTTTTTTGCATACAACAGTTATACAACAGTATAACAAAATAACACAGTTTACATTACCTTCAGTGATGGACAAAACACACAATAACTCAGGGATACACAAAATGCACCCATAGCAGACGGAAATTTCTTACTGGACCAATAAGAAGCGTACAATAAAATTTGAATATATGTGGTGTCCGGCTTCCTGTGTTAAAGTGACAGCAGGCTGGCGGCTGTGTTTGGGTGTGAATGGAGGTGTGCTGCAAATATGTTTTTAAAGGGGCCATACACTTTATTTATCTGTAACTGACATCCCAATTTGGAGCCATGAAGGGTTGGTCTGATTGGTTCCCCTGAGGTTCTAATGATTTGGCTTCATTATTAGTGTACACAAGAACATGTGAGTAATAAAAGAGCATAATTTATGGTAAGTAGCTGGACTGTCAGTGTTGGTGCTGGATCACACTTTTCAGCACTTTTTGCCACATCACTTATCGCCATGTGAAATGATAATTTTGTTTCTGTGATTTATTTACCTTAATGTTTTTATTTATTTATTGAGATAGCACAGGAAAGTATTTTCTTGCTTTAGAAACTACAGATTATCATTGTATTGTTATTAGTTCTATGATCTACCAGGCCACCTAGATCATTCTAGATCATTGACTCCCCTAGTTGTATTCCTAAAATGTATGATATATGCATGTTTTATTTAGCTCCCAAGTGCCATTTGTGAACTGAATGCTTGAAAGCGTTGCTATTGTTTCTGCTGCCATGTCTGGAATCATTATTAAGCTTTGCAATTGCTTGTGCTAGTGTGATTTGTGTAACTATTTAATCATGCATGTAGGTATCGGTGACTTCATCTGCATGAATATGGATCACAATTTGTCAAAGTGTCTAAACAAGGATTTTACACTCTACAGAGTGATACCTGACTATTAATCACTGCGTATAAGCATTAGTCATATACTGTATTATATATATATATATATATTTTTTTTTTAATATAGTAATAATATTTGTAGCATATCTGTTGTATACACTGCCATCATGTGACTGGAAGGATACTTGTCAGTGGGATTGGAATATACTTATATATCTAATTGTATGAGCATTTTTCCTATCAGTTTTCATGTATGTTTGGTGTGAACGAGCCCTAATAAAAGCTTTCACATAACACTAAAAAAAGATATTGGTAATTGGTATCGGTGAGTACTTAAGAAAAAGTATCGATACCCATACTCGGTCTTAAAAAACTGGTGTCGGTGCATCCTTAACCACTTCAGCCCTGGAAAATTTGGCTGCTCAATGACCAGGACATTTTTTGCGTTACAGCACTGCGCCGCTTTAAATGACAATTGCGCGGTCATGCGACTCTGTACCCAAACAAAATTGACGTCCTTTTTTTCACACAAATAGAGCTTTCTTTTGGTGGCATTTGATCATCTTTGCAGTTTTTATTTTTTGCGCTTTAAACAAAAAAAGATTATATTTTTTTATTTTTTTCTATAGAACAAACCAAATAAAAAAATAAAAAAAATCGAATTTCTTCATCAATTTAGGCCAATATGTATTATGCTACATATTTTTGGTAAAAAAATATCCCAATAAGCATATATTGATTGGTTTGCGAAAAAGCTATATACAAACTATGGGATATTTCTTTACTAATAGAGGCAGCAATCAGCGACTTTTAGCGAGACTTCGATATTGTGGTGGACAAATCAAACGCCTAACTGACACTTTTTGGGATCCAGTGACACTAATACAGTGCTAAAAAATATGCACTATCACTGTACTAATGACACTGGCAGGGAAGAGGTTAACATTAGGGCAATCAAAGGGTTAAATGTATGCCTAAGTTGTGTTTACTAACTGTGGCGGAGGCGCTTTGACTAGGGGAAGGCAGAGATCCGTGTTCCTGCTTAGCAAAAACACAGGATCAGTACCTTCCCCTCTGATTGGCAGATTGTCATTCTGCCTCGGTACTGTGTAATTGGCGGGCGCCAGTGGACATCGAGTCCGTGATACCATCTGCTGGGCACCGGCTGTGTATAATCACAGTGGGAGCAGGTCGCCTGCACCCCAGACTCGGAAGTGTCAGATCACGTACTTGGTACGTGATCTGGCACAGAGTGGCCACCCTGGCGCAGTAAATGTATGTGGGGAGGTCCGCAAGTGGTTAAAGGACAAGACAGCTAGCAATGTGAATCATCATCCCTTTCTGGATTCTTTAGATATACAGTCTAATAAAAAATTGGTATAAAGTGGTTTTATTTATCATTTGATGTATGTATGTTTGTCAAGCATTCTATAAACCATTAAAAAAAAAAGTTTTTTATAATGACGCCAAGTACATGCTACAATAGGGATTGTCGTGTTATAGAGATATTTAAAAAATAGTATCCCTGGCAAGTGTGTTAAGAAAATTATATTTCCTTTGTCAAATGTCAGACACTATGGAACAGGCAAGCTTCTAAGGCTTGTTTGAGCTATCAGTACCACATATGCCGTTTTTACACTATATTTCTATTTCTAACTCACATTTCATGTGCTCCTATTGATTGGGTCTTAAAAATAGTACTTTTTATCTGCCCTTTGTCTCAGCAGACTCTTGATCATGGCTGTAGCAAAGCACTTCTTAAAATAGCAATTTAAAATGAAGTGTTGTCGGTTATAGAATGCCCAGTATATACATTTTTTAAGCTACATAAAATTGAGGATAGTTTTGTAGCTGACTTTCAACCACTGACAGCATTTTTCATTTTTTTTGACAGAAGAATACACCTATCATTGGACAGATAACGAATGAACATTCTAAAACTAAAGCCAACATCCAGCTGCTGGTAAATGGACGTTTAGGAGCAGTTGGGCATTTTTTTCAGCTGCCCCTGAACTCTCCTCTATGATATCTTATCAGTGCATGTACACAGGGTCGTTTATAGTCATTTATAGGCAGTTAAGTTTAGAAGCATTTTTTGGAACGCCAAAAATGCATTTGTAACCAATGTTCAGAGGCATTTGAGGGGCCAAATGCCTGTAACAGCTTGTAAATGCTGCTAAACGCGGTAACTCGCATTTAGCAGAGTTTTGTTTACAGACATTTTTCATTTTAAGGAAAAACAACGCTCCTAAATGCAAACGCTGCAAAATGCAGCAAAATGCAGCAAAATGCCGCTAAACTTGGCATTTAAACGTGGCTAAATGGATGTTTTTAAATGTTGGATTCTACCTGTCAAGTTAACTCATTCAGGAGAGGTTAACCACTTCAGCCCCGGAAGAATTTACCCCATTCCTGATCAGAGCACTTTTTGACATTCGGCACTGCATCGCTTTAACTGACAATTGCGTGACCGTGCGATGTTGCACCCAAACCAAATGGATGTCTTTTTCCCCCCCACAAATAGAGCTTTCTTTTGGTGGTATTTGATCGCCTCTGCGGTTTTTATTTTTTGTGCTATAAACAAAAAAAGAGGGACAATTTTGAAAAAAAACACATTATTTTTGACTTTTTGCTATAATAAATACCCCCCAAAAATATATCAAAAATTTTTTTCCCTCAGTTTATGCCAATATGTATTCTTCTACATATTTTTGGTAAAAAAAAATCGCAATAAGCGTATATTGATTGGTTTGCGCAAAAGTTATAGCGTCTACAAAATAGGGAATATATTTATAGCATTTTTATTATTATTTTTTGTTTTACTAGTAATGGTGGCGATCTGCAATTTTTATCATGACTGCGACATTATGGCGGACACATCAAACAATTTTAACACATTTTTGGGACCAATGCCATTAATACAGCGATCAATGCTATAAAATTGCATTGATTACTGTAAAAATGTCACTGGCAGTGAAGGGGTTAACACTAGGGGGCAATCGAGGGGTTAACTGTGTTCCCTGGGAGGTGATTCTAACTAAAGGGGGAGGGGACTGACTGGAGGAAGTGACGGATCATGGTTCCTAGCTAATAGGAACACACGATCTGTCACTCCTGTCAGAACAGAACAGGGAAGTGTGTGTTTACACACACTTGTCCCTGTTCTGTCTCTCCTGCTCACGATCGTTTGTGGCCGGTGGTCTTTGACACTGTCGGTCACGAGCATTGGCACCCCTGCTGTGCAGCGGGCACGCCTCCGGCGGGGCATGCGCGCCTACTATCCCGGCCCCACGAGCCAATGTATAGCTACGATGGCTCACACAGGGGAGCCAACCTGCCGCAGTAAAACTGCGGCGGTTGGTCAGGAAGCGGTTAAACAATGTCCCGTGTACATGAAGCCTTACTGGTAAATGGGAGTCAGAACTCATTCAGTGCTGAAGGTCACACAGACTTAAAACAGGCTTGAAAGGCTTGCATTCTTGCACCTTTAGTCTTACATGTAACAGTATGTTTGCCAGGCTTGTATTTTTAAGGGCTGGCATCATACATCCTTTTTTGAAAAATGTAATAAAACTTATGAAAAAGGTTGAAGAGATACATATTGTCAGAATGCAACTGACTGACCTCTATTTGAAAAACGTTAGCAATTTCAAACGTGTCCAGTCTAGTAGAATTTTAAATGTGAATAATCCATTTTCTCATCTCTAGTTCATATCATGTGACGTCTAGAGTAAAGTTTGACGAAACATAAAATATATTTACTAACTGTATATCTAGCAAGCTTCCTTTGGCAAACTTAACAAAAATCTCTTCATAGTAATATATGGTAAAAAAAAAAAGCCATATACTAAATGACACTTGAAAAATGTAATTAGTAAAGACAAAATACAGGTATATGCTTTTTACAAATTAACATATCTATATAAATTTCAAGAGACATGTAGAATATTTTCTAATATAATCTAAACACAAAAATGTGTTGTTACTAGCAATACAACTTGGAGATGAAGAAAATATTCTACTCCATATTTATAACGCTATTTATAGGTTCAACCTTGCATTCACTTTCTCTTTCTTTGTGTTTGCACTGCTGCTGTGCTATCCCTTCTGTCTATAACTCACTATTCCTCACCTTGATTTCCTTTTACCCAACAAATTCTGTAATATTTGTGTACCTCAACTTTCCCCTCAAATCAAGATCTAGTCTTGACCAGTCTGACAATAATTTCCACATTGTCTGAACTGACATAGCCCCCCAGGTCCTGTATACCTTAGTAAGCCTCCAAGGTACTGTACTTTGCATTAGCCTTGGAAGAGGAAAGGATTGCATCTGGCCTGGCATAGACTGTGGCCCATGCATTAGGTCACTTGATGATCTACAGAATATACATTAAATGAATTATTGTACAATTGTGTTTTAACCTTATGGAAGCTTCTACACTTAATAAAGCTGGTCATATATGAATTGAAATTCAGCTGGTTCAGCATGGACCGGCCGAATTTCAATCCATGTATGGACAAGCTGGTTGTACAGAAGTCAATTTACACAATTTGCCTTTTTTTGATTTGGAAACTAATGTTTTTTTTATTGTGTTTAGTTTTAGATTTAATTGCAAAAACTGAATTGAAATAAACAATTTTTGCTCCTTTATCCTTCAGTTTTCTAGACTTGACTAAGAAGCATACATACATGGCGGTTTTCTTTATCTAAGCTTGAGCTGTGTGTGTAATAAAATGAATAGGAAAAGTGAACTGGAGATAATAGCATGTATGAGGCTGAATAACAAAATGACCTTTACAGTGGATGACCAAGCATTACGGAGAATGGGGGAAGCTTAATGGTATATTAAAAAAGGTGTATTGCCATATAAGTAAAGCTTCACATGGTGAGTAATTACATTTATCCTCCAGATAAAATATGATTATGAAGAATAAAGAGATTGTGCATTGATGCATAATAAAATACCTAATTAAATCTATTCTTTTGAGGAATTTACATATATAGTTCTAATTAATTCAATAAAATAAAAATAGCTCAGATTAGCTTGAATATGTTGACATAGCTAATTATTAAGCTTTATCATACATGTTTTTCCTTCAAAGGCAGCTTGGCACTTACCCTTAAAACAAATGAGATTTTGATCAGTCAGCCAGTTGATCAAAAATAAATAAATAAGGAAAACAAATGGATTCTCTAATCTACACAATCAAGGTGGATGGAAGAATCCTCCCCACTCTGCTACTGTATTCTGACAGATGGAACTCCTCTGCTGTCAGAATACACTGATCAGAGCTGCAGCCAATCATCTGCCGAGCTGATCAAACAAGAATTTTTCAACACTACCATTTGAGAGAAGCTAATCATTAGAGTGACTTCTCCCTAGCAGAAATGGACAAATATGAGATTTTGATCCATCTATTACCAGCTTTAATGTTGGTTTATAACAGAAATGCATGGTTAGCTAATGCATGAAATGCATGGTTAGCTGAATTGAATTTAGTCTGAATGATATATAACCGCCCATGCACCCAAAATGTAGAAAAGAGACTGGCAGAATTTTCACATCCAAATTTCAGAAGTGTTGGAAGCTTGCACTGTGGTTCATCCACCAGCCTTTATGTCGCTTATGTTTCCTGTAGTGAGATGCAAGCCAGCAAGGGGAATCAAAGATTGCATGGGATCACCATGTATATTTGGGGTATCTGGTCCCCAACCAGAACCACCACAAGGGGGAGCTATCGGACTATTACGGTATGTTATACATATGTAGATTGCTACATATGCATAACGTACCGTAATAGTCTGATAGCTCCCCCTTGTGGTGGTTCTGGTTGGGGACCAGATACCCCAAAAAACTTTCACTTTATACAATTACGGATGATGGTACATTATTCTATCAGTGTTATGTATTAATTTATTTAGAAAGTTAGGCCAAACATTTTTAACACTTGGAGATATGTCGGATGTAAAGATTCTACCAGCTGCTTTGCAAAAGAGTGAATATTCCACTAACAGACACAGGTTTGTATAAATCTCTTTTTCTGCAAGATAATTTGGATTTTCATTTTTAATTTAGCAACAAAGTCACTTTATTGCGCTGCAACAAAATGCATTAGTGTGAGCGGGCCCTTTTAAAAACAATGCATTTTCTCCTGACACTACATTTGCTGCACTAGAAAATAAAAAAAAGAAACAAATATTTGTTAAATGGAAAACAGAAAAAGAAACAAAGAGTGAACATGGCATTTAAGCACTTAAATTTCAGTTTACTGGAATTAGATAAATCAAGAAGTGAGTATATCTGGTTTATATAGATTACTGCACTTTGTTTATCATTTGGCTGTTCACTGCCTTAATTAATAAGCCTCTTTGGCTGGTTCATCAACTAAGTAAGGAGGAAGTATTAGTCCAAGGGGGGATTATATCATGAGCAATTTTGTTCACTCAGGCAGGATAAGGAATTTATTTATAAGCTACTAAACTCAGAATATTGGGGAGTGACATTCAGGAGAGCTACTATAACAAGGATAGGGGTAAAACAGTATTTTCAAGGACACTTAACAGCTGAGCTATAGATAAACAGAGTGATATAAAGTGATAGGTACAAAGTTGTGCTTAGCCAGGGATGGGGGGCACACGGACATTTCCATAGACAATATGCTAAGGGATTCCCAAGCCAAATTGTTTTTAAATGTATGCACACTATTATATCTATTCAATTTTTCTTGACAAACTGACTTTAATAGCTGGAACACCTTACAGTCTAACTGCGCAATCTTTGATATAGCTTACTACTCCTCTATCCAGTAAGGATGAGCCCGGTGTTCGATTCGAACCCATGTTCGAATCGAGCACCGGGTGTTCGCTCGCTCGGCGAGCCCAGAACTATTGGGGCCGCTCGCATCAAATTCGTGTGATGCGAGCGGCCCCGCAATGCATTGCGGCCCGCGCAGTGCAATGCTGGCTGATGATTGGCCAAGCATGCACTGTGACCCCGCATGCTTGGCCAATCACAGCGCCGGCAGCGAGGAGAGCCATAATTGGCTACAGGCAGGATGCCTGTAGCCAATTATAGCTCAGGGGCTTTAATACACGCCCCACGGTATAAGAGGCCGCCGCGGCGGCGGCCTCGCATATTATGTTTCACTCACAGTGTCAGCGTGTCAGTGTGCTGCTGACTGCTGACAACAATATGTGCTTTATTTCTGGGGATATGTGTGTGCATGCTGTTAGAACAGCATTGCAGTATCACATCTGGGGGGTGTCTATAGGTAGCCTGTGAAGGGGGGCAGGTTTCCTGTGCTTCGAACTTTCCCTGCAAAAAAGTGTCATTTTTGCAGGAAGAAAGCTATTTAAATCACTCGCGGCTAATGAATTGATGGCTCCTGTAACACAGAGAGCTGTCATTCATTAATAAAAAACAAAAAAAAGCGTAGGGGTCCCCCCAAATTCAATAACCAGGCCCTTCAGGTCTGGGATGGATATTAAGGGGGATCCCAGCCAAAAAAAAAAAAAAAAATGGCGTAGGGTCCCCCTCAAAATCCATACCAGACCCTTGAGGTCTGGTATGGATTTTAAGGGGAACCCTAGCCAAAAAAAATGGCGTGGGGTCCCCCTCAAAATCCATACCAGACCCTTATCCGAGCACGCAACCTGGCAGGCCGCAGGAAAAGAGGGGGGGACGAGAGCGGCCCCCCCTCTCGCCTGAACCGTACCAGGCCACATGCCCTCAACATTGGGAGGATGCTTTGGGGGTCTAAGACCCCTAAAGCACCTTGTCCCCATGTTGATTAGGACAAGGGCCTCTTCCCCACAACCCTGGCCGGTGGTTGTGGGGGTCTGCGGGCGGGGGGCTTATCGGAATCTGGAAGCCCCCTTTAACAAGGGGACCCCCAGATCCCGGCCCCCCCCCTGTGTGAAATGGTAAGGGGGTACAAAAGTACCCCTACCATTTCACCAAAAAAGTGGCAAAAATGGTAAAAATGACAGGAGACAGTCTTTGACAATTCCTTTATTAAAATCTTCTTTCTTCTTTCTTCATCCTTCGGATTCTTCATCTTCTCCTTCCTTCATCTTCTTCCATCTTCTTCTTCCATTTTCTTCTTCCTCCGATCCGCTTCTTCTTGCGCTGGTCTTCTCGTCCTTCTCGTCCGGCATCTTCTTCCGTCGGCGTCGGTGTCTCTGTCTCTTCTTGGGCCGCTCCGCGCAATGGGAGGCTCCCGCTGTGTGAGGCTCCGCTCCGTCTGACAGGTCTTTTATAATGGAGGGCACCTGGTGACCCCGCCCCCTCTGACGCACAGGGACGTCATGGGGAATTCCATGATGGCTTTCCCCATGACGTCAGAGGGGGGCGGGGTCACCAGGTGCCCTCCGTTTTAAAAGACCTGTCAGATGGAGCGGAGCCTCACACAGCGGGAGCCTCCCATTGCGCGGAGCGGCCCAAGAAGACACCGACACCGACGCCGACGCCGACGGAAGAAGATGCCGGACGAGAAGGACGAGAAGACCAGCGCAAGAAGAAGCGGATCGGAGGAAGAAGAAGATGGAAGAAGATGAAGTAAGGAGAAGATGAAGAATCCGAAGGATGAAGAAAGAAGAAAGAAGATTTTAATAAAGGAATTGTCAAAGACTGTCTCCTGTCATTTTTACCATTTTTGCCACTTTTTTGGTGAAATGGTAGGGGTACTTTTGTACCCCCTTACCATTTCACACAGGGGGGGGGCCGGGATCTGGGGGTCCCCTTGTTAAAGGGGGCTTCCAGATTCCGATAAGCCCCCCGCCCGCAGACCCCCACAACCACCGGCCAGGGTTGTGGGGAAGAGGCCCTTGTCCTAATCAACATGGGGACAAGGTGCTTTAGGGGTCTTAGACCCCCAAAGCATCCTCCCAATGTTGAGGGCATGTGGCCTGGTACGGTTCAGGCGAGAGGGGGGGCCGCTCTCGTCCCCCCCCTCTTTTCCTGCGGCCTGCCAGGTTGCGTGCTCGGATAAGGGTCTGGTATGGATTTTGAGGGGGACCCCACGCCATTTTTTTTGGCTAGGGTTCCCCTTAAAATCCATACCAGACCTCAAGGGTCTGGTATGGATTTTGAGGGGGACCCTACGCCATTTTTTTTTTTTTTTTTTTGGCTGGGATCCCCCTTAATATCCATCCCAGACCTGAAGGGCCTGGTTATTGAATTTGGGGGGACCCCTACGCTTTTTTTTTTTCATTTTTTTTTTTTTTATCAATGACTTTTTTTTATGAATGAGTTTCAGTGAATCACTGTTCTCTGTGTTACGGGAGCCGTGAATTAACATTAGCCGCGAGTGATTTTAAATAGCTTTTTTACTTTCAAAAATGACACTTTGCGCAGAGACAGTTCTAAACACGGGAAACATGCGCCCCTTTACAGGCATACTATAGACACCCCCCAGGTACGAAATTTAAAGGAATATTACACTTTTATTGTTTCAATTTAAGCATTATTAAAATCACTGCTCCTGAAAAAACGGCCGTTTTTAAAAAAAATTTTTGCATTGATACATGTACCCAGGTCCCCAAACACTTTTTATGACATTAACATGCATATTAGCCTTTAAAATGAGCACTTTTAATTTCGAACGTTCGCATCCATTATAACTAATAGGGTTCTAAAGCTCGCACGGACTTTAGGTCCGTTCGCGGGTTCTGGTGCGAGCCGAACGGGGGGGTGTTCGGCTCATCCCTACTATCCAGGTAACTTATTTGCCTTTCTAGTCATACTAAGATTAAAGCTGGGTGCTGGGGACAATTAACCTTGTGTACTCAAAGTAACCATCCAATGGCCAAAGAAGATCTTCTTGGGACCTAGAAAAAGCAGCAGAGATGGTACCCACACTACTCTGTGCCCTCGCATCACCTGTTCACGTTACCTGGTGTCCTGAGTTAGAGGTGTAGGAGAGGCTGACCTCATCAATTCAGGATCCTCCAGGTACCATTAAATGACCGAATTCCCAGCACTTCTATAATATATACTACAGCCCCAGGAATCCGGGATGACCCAAATGATAATCATGATCATATTTGGTCAATTACATCACCCAGGGCTGTGGCATACATTACAGCAACTCTAGGAATTATGTCGTTTTGAAATGATACTGCGGCAGGGCAACAGCATTGTGATAGTGAGGAAGAATCATGACAGTGTAAGTGTGTTTATATACATTTTAAGTTTTTTGGGAATAAGTAGTAATGTACCTCATGGGGGAAAGGATATCTGGACCCCCTTTATGGAAGTACAGTATATTATATATTACATACATTCACATACAAATCTGCAAAAAGAACAGGCATATTCCTTTACCTCCTCTTTTTCAGCACTGAGCAGATCCCGCCACTCTTCAGTCACATGGCCAAAATCTACAGTGTTCATAGGGACCTTCACCTCTCCAATTTGGTCATGTTTAGAGAATCGATCAAAGTCATAAACAGTCAGCACCAACGTCTTGCCTCCCAGCTCAGCGTAGGGCACCTATTAAAAGAAGCAAATGTTACTATTATGCATTCATTGTAAGACAAGCAGAATAGCCTTACGCTACTCCACAAAAACTGATAAATATGCCAATGAAATAGATATAATGTAGTTGTTTTATCTGCCAAAGGATTTGTATTTCTGTCCCTCATATTGTGTCCATACGATTTACACAAACCCTGAAAGAAAGCACAACCAGCCTTGAGACCGGACTTTTCTCTGCTGCACAAAGGTAATAAAAGTATTGCATATCTTGCCCATACTTCCAGTCTTTCACTTGACAGTGAAGGTGAACCAGATGAGTTTATCTCTCTGTCACTCTGCTTTGCGCTCCTATCAGTGTGCGCCTTGCTGCACATGAGCATTGCATCACAACTGATTAGCTTCTTATACTGCTTCTCCCTCTCCCACTCCAAGCTCTATTGTATAGGGACTGTAAGAGGTCAATATTTCATTGATGTACTTGTAGACTTAAAATCCCCAGACCGCTGGACTAGCCTGCAGGGTGCTGATGGCTCAGCATCCCCATAGGTAATAACAGCAGGGACATGGGGGCCATTTTTTTCTGTAAAGGTGAAATAACACTTTAATTGGTCAGTATTATTATAGGATAAATATTACAGTAAAACACTTAGAGGTGCCATCACAATCTATAGCTTATGGAAAGCATCTTTGGACATTGAAATCACTGACAATTAGAAGAACTGTGCAATCATTTGCTAAATAGTTTTATACTCTACAAGATAATTGCAGTTTCTTTAAAAAAATTAAGCATACTTCAAATAAAATGTCCCAATCCATCTCCACTAACAAACTAACCAGAAAAATAGGAACAAGTTATACTTTTAGTCCAATACAATACATATAACAAAAAAGGTATAGAAAAGGGGGATCTAAAACAAATTCAATGATATAAATATACAGACATATGCCAACAAATCAAAACATAAAATGTGTATGTGCTCCTTGTGCTAGTCCATTATAATCTTCTATTCCACATCCTTAATGATAAAAGTGCATAAGTGGTTCATATAACACACTGGGGTGCAGTTGTATATGGTAGCCAAGCAGCTCCTAACTTCCGCTTGTTCAATTAAGCTTTGACAAAAAAAAAAAAAACATATTGGCTTCTATGCAGAGCGGCACCAGATTTTGCACTCTTCACTTTTACTAAATCAATGCCACTGTGAACACAATTATCTTCTGTGAATCCCCACTGTTTCTCACACACTTTGTGTTTTTCACTAGATATCTACCTTTATGAATGAAAACATCTAGATTTTATGCTCACATCCTGTGCTAGACCCCTTTTACATAATAAGGTCTACACACACTGTAAATGCCACCACAAAATGTTTTTTTTTTTTAGACATAAACAAGACATGTTTTTAGTTTTTTTTTTTTTTTTCTATACTTTTTTCTATATTTCATTGGACTTAGCACTGCACTGTTTTCTGGTTTATTGGTCTATTGATGTGTGAATCACATAGGAGTGCTAGCTGGCTAAGCAGTTAGAGCAGCATACGATATAGCAGCACAGAAGACTATTGCAGTATAATTCCTGTCCATCTCTAAGCTTACCAGACATGGCCACTACTTCCGGAACTGATGATATGCAATATTTCAGAAGATGCCATGAATATTGCAAGGAGATAGAGACAGCCCTTAGCAGGTTGGGCAGTGGAAAGTACTGTTGCAACCTCTAGAATTTTTTATTTATTGTTAAAGAGGCTCGGTACAGAATATGTGATTTTTTAAAAATAAAATTGTACATCTCTTTCAAAGCTTGATTGAGCATGTGTAGGAAAGGGATCTTTTTCACAGGGTGACATTTTCTCTACCAGCTATGTGATAGAGTTAACACAGATATAATTAAAATGCTTTGTTTACTTTACACTAATTAATCAATTTTGTCAAAATTAAATGGGAATTATAGGACCAAATGTTTTTCTGAAAAGCTATGATATAATGTCTCCATTAATATTTATAACAGCATATATTATAATGGACATTTAGGCAGCACACAGTGGTGTTAAGAAATACACAATGTTAAACCATATTAATTTCACTTCACCTGTTAATTCATTGTTTATACATGGGCACAACTGAAGAGCTTTAATGGGCTTCATTCACTAATCTGGCATACAAACAATAATGTTCAGTGAGCTGTAAAAACGTAAGTGGAATTTTACTAAATAAATAAAAATATGAGAACAGGCAGGATTTTTAATGCAGAAGAGAAATACTTGGGGCAATTTACTGGTTTCTAGTGAGCTTCTAACTTCACCTTGTTTTATTAAGCTTTGACAATAAAACCCAGAAGCTAATTGGTTTATTTGCAGAGCTGCACCAAATTTTGCATGCTCCAGTTTTAGTAAATACCCCACTGTGTCTTTTCTGCATATGTAAATGGTATTTACTATATATATATATATATATATTCCATACCTAAAAAAGGGAATGCATTAAGCTTGAAACGTTGCCCTTATATTGGACAGTGGAGCTTTTTTAAGATTTTTGCCTAATGTACAAATAAAATCGTTTTTTTTCTTGTACAGTCTTTTAAAGTCCTTGGTAAAGGTAAACCTTTTCTGAAATTTTCTATACTAGTAGGGTATTTTTGAAGGGAAAATGTCTGGATTACTTCATATTGAAAATATTTTTAAACTTTAAGCCAAAGAATTAATCGACTGAATCTTTAGCAATACAGGACATGGTTTGGAAAAAGACGTAGCTTGACAAAGGAGCGCGGTCGTCACGTGATACACGGCCTTGCCAGCTCAGGAAACACGTCGCGCGCTGTGACATCATCACTGCTGCGCCTGGATCGCCTGTTTGAGTTCCAAGCCTCGCTTTGGTCACCCATCCACTACGGACGGTCGGAGGACATTTGCCACTGCATTAGGACCAGGAACCCCTCTACAGATCCAGCCCCAGTGATTGACACCATCTGCACAGGACACTTTATATGCCTAACACTTGCCTACAAAATGTGAGTGTGTTTTACTACTGTTTACTGCACAGAATTAAAACTGTTATACAGTCTGCACCCAGAGGCGCCTCTCTTTCTTGTCTTTTCTCTTAGTGTTCCGGGAACAAAGGTTTCTGTTCCCACTGGATGGCTGCCGTTGTTGTGGACTTTAGTGTATCCCACCTCCCCTCCCTTTCATTTCCCTTGTCATTTTATCTATTTGTTTTATCCCGAGTATTTTAAAAGTTGCCAATTGGACACATACACAATAGCTGATATCAGGTGTACCCGAATGTATCTGCTCCTGTGTTTTAGCACTGTGCATTGTGTTTTCTATTAAGGAAAATCCCTTTTGGATCATTGTTTTAAGTTGTTGCGCCAATTACTTGTATTACTTGTTTTCATTATATACTGAGGTTCAAAAATTTACTTTTAGGCTCGGTTCACACTGCAGCGATGCGGGAACCCTGCCAATGCACTGCGGGTTCCCTCACTGCATGTCTCCCTAGCGGCAGTTCACACTGCCCTATGCGAACTGCTGGGAGTGCCAATTGAAAGTTTATGACATCCCCAAATCAGTTTGAATATCACAGTGCGAACTGCAAATTTGCAATCCAATTCTGCTATGGACCAAAAAGAGGTTCCTCTGCGAGTTTGGTTTGAATGCGATGCAAATACAGCCAGACTGTCTGTATGGCTGAAATCGTATCGCATAGAGATCGCATGTGATTTGCACTGCAGCTTGGTGCAAATCACATGCTAATCAGATATTGCACCAGTGGGAACCGGCCCTTACAGTCATAATTCTACCTTTTTTATTTTACATCCTAAATTTCATATATAGCAAGATTTCTGATAGCATTACTGTAAACAATTTGGAATTTAGGAAAGAGGTAAGGCCAAAGATACTTTGCTTGCTATACCATTCATTTTATGTCATTCACAATGTTACTAATTATAGAAGTACTAACTATAATTGACTTCTAATTATTAATTTAAAGCAATGCATTATTTAGACAAATCGTGATCATCTCATACTGGTTTATGTTTTAAAGTGTGCCTTTTTAGTTTGAAATGTTTTTAATGTTTATTATGCCATATGTTATGATGTCATTGCAGCTAAAGGGATGACTCATCTTCATGCTGAGTATCTAATAATAGTCTTTCATTATTTGTATTTATATTATTTGTATTTTGGCTGTCATCCATGTTCCTCTTCCAAGAGACTGTATCTAGGTCTCAATGAATAACTGCCGAATGAACAGTGACATTACTGCAGAGTTTGAAGAACAACACGACACACTCTTTGGAAAACATTTTAAAAAGATGGTCCATTAAAAACAGATATGATTTATATTCAAGAAGTCAAATGGATGGAAGCTTGTTGAGACAAAGCTGCATAGGTGTAATCAGAGAGCTAGTAATATTTATGTTTTAAGTGTAACATAGAACAAGAACATTTTCGAAAATTATTAATAAGGTTGCTTGCTATTAAAACCTACTTGCATGGAAAATTCTAAAAGCAAAATAAGTTTTTACTTTTGCTTAAACTGATTTTGAATATTTTGGTAACTAAAATTGACATATAGACATCAGTAAACCTACTCTAGAAAAATTGTCATTATCTAATGTCTATGCGTACAAAGGTATTGTTTCTGTGTAATGACATGGTTGGAACACTGCTATTGAATGCTAACCCTTCCAGTCAGTTGCAAAGGCATATATAGCACTTCCAAAGATTAAGGTAGTGTTCACAAACAATTCTGTGTTCCCATGTTTTACTGTTGTGATCCCTACTGCTCTGTCATTGTAATATTCTGAAAAAGTGGGCATCTAATTTGTATATTCTGTACAAGGAGCAACTTCATTCCTAGAGGGGAGTAATAAAACAAATCTATTCAAAAAAGAAAAGGGTTGCCCACCAATGATGTCATTGCAATGTCATCAGGGTGCAGTCCTTTTCATTTTTGACACAAAGGGGTTGATTTACCAAAGGCAAAAAGACTGTGCACTTTGCAAGCGCTATTTCTCCAGAGCTTAGTAAATGATGTAAAGCTTCACTTTATCAAAAATACCCAATCTCATGCAAGGAGAATGAAAAACAGCATTTTTGCTTGCAATTGATTGGATGATGGAAGTCAGCAAGTCCTGAAGCAACTGCACTTGCAAAGTGCACAGTCTATTTGCCTTTAGTAAATCAACCCCACGGTCTACTGTGCAGGGATGTACTCCTGGGTTACCTGCTACTGTAGCAAATATATTGCTATTACCTAACATCGGAAGTTGAAAAATATATCCCTTTCTAAATTTATCAGCATATTAAAAAGCCAGGCATCTTCAGCCATCTAATCACCAAGAAATGTTGGTATCTAGTACACCACACTATACACATGTGATCCGGTCTTTGTTGAAGCTGCAACTATAGTATGAAAATTGCAGAGCAGTACACAAACTATAATTATATCAAATTCTGGTTTGGGTAATTTAATACCCTTATGTTTATATACTGGTCTCCATAACACATAGCATTTTAAAAGTTAGTAGTTTGCTAATAATTAGTAACAGATACACAATGTTTGTTCACATAAGTGTGTCAAGGAAGAAGATCACAATTTGGCAGGGGGGAACTGGGCTAGGGGACATTTGCCTCCTGGACCAATACATACAGTCTATCTTTAGCCCACAGGAAACAGTCCCTACCATGAAAAAAAAACAGCTGGTTGTGTTTCTCTCCCAGGCCAAATGAGTCCTTCCTTAAAGGGTGGGCTCCGTCAGTCCAGAGTGTAGGTTTTGTTGAGTAATTTAGTTATTTAAGCTGGTTTTGGAATATACTAGTCAGCAGTAGGAAGGATTAAAGAGACAAAGGGGTAGTACCTTGTGGTTAGAGCAGTTGTGCTGTGTAGCAAGTCTTTGGGGACCATGCATACATAACTGTATTTACTTTTTATATTGTGTGTACACATACAGCATCAGTGTACAGGGGGTCCCCAAGTTACGAACGCCCGACCTACGAACAACCCCTACTTACGAACGGGGCGCTGCGGGGACCCTCCACCATTGCCGGAAAATGCCGGAAATGTCCGTAGTTTGCCGCGCATGCACATAACGGCATTAGACGGAACATCGGAAATGTCCGGAAATCTCCGTATTTGTCGGTCTGCGCATGCGTGGCCGACTTACGAACATTTTCGACTTCCGTACAGGCGGCCAGTCCCTAACGAGTTCATAACTCGGGGACCCCCTGTATCAGTCTATTAGCATTATAGTCATAATTCTTAATATTCCAACTACTTCATGCCTTATTGCGGTGATGGTAAAAAAGTATAGTGGCACAGTTGTACGCAGTGGTGAAATTCTATCCAATACAAAGCATGAAATCGCTTGTGTTTTCTTTGGATGGGTCTATGACAGTTGCTGATGATTCTGGAGTTCAATGAGGTCCACTAGGATTTGCCTTGTTCTCAAAGTGTATTGCAAAATTACAAAAATAAAATGATTCAGAAACTCTCCTGTGTGGAAGAGTCAGTGTAAAGAACTGGTGTTCTGTTTTATCAAATTTTTAATCTAGAGAAAAATGTCATATGTCTAGATGACAGGTAGAAGCAGAAACAGAACATTTGCTATATTGTACAGTGTATTTTGAACATGTGTAAAAGTCAGAGAGTAAAAGCAGACACACTTTTCTTGGTTGACACTTAACCTTCATAAACTGTTACAGTCTCTAAGGAGGATAGAAAGCTATGTGTGCAATTTATAGCTTAAGAATTATTACATTTTGCCAATAAATGTTTTTCTCCTCCCCCCCCCCTCCACATAACCCTTTAAATGCTACAGGCCTAAAAAGAAGATATAGAACATTTACTGCACTTTGCAGTATTACTCTTTTAGACTCACTTCCGGTGTGCTGTTATTTAGCCAGTGAATGTTAGCATGACTGCATCTGACCTACTTGGATGATTTACTGTACTAAAGGCAAATAGGATGTATACCTTGCAAAGGGATTTTTACTTTGAATGGAATTTTCCCTTAGCTTAGTGGGTGCTTACTTTGCAAAGAATACCCAATCACGTGCAAGAAAAAAACAACTGTATATTTGCTTACAAAATACTGTTTTGTGAATGTGTGTGAATATGCGGTGAATGTGGTGAAATTTCATGTGAATGGATTATGGAAGCCAGCAGAGCTGATTTCCTTGCAAACTACTATTTGCAAACTACTATTTGCTTTTAATAATTCTATCCCATTATGCACTTAAATCGTTTCACTGCCAAGGATGTAAGGCTTGGCAGCTAGCCAGCTCAGTAAGCTTTAAATCCTGTGTATTCTCCACTGCTTTAAGCTCAGGTTGCTTCAGGGACCACAAAATTATTACAAAAGTGTCCCCCAGACTCTCGATTAAATGAATAGCTGACAAGCTGCTGCTCGCAGCCAGTGACTTGCAAGGTGAACATGCAGTTCTCCCTTAGACAACCCTAATACAAACTTAGATACAGTGGTGTGAAAAAGTGTTTGCCCCCTTCCTCATTTCCTGTTCCTTTGCATGTTTGTCACACTTAAGTGTTTCGGAACATCAAACCAATTTAAACAATAGTCAAGGACAACACAAGTAAACACAAAATGCAATTTGTAAATGAAGGTGTTTATTATTAAAGGTGAAAAAAAATCCAAACCATCATGGCCCTGTGTGAAAAAGTGATTGCCCCCTAAACCTAATAACTGGTTGGGCCACCCTTAGCAGCAACAACTGCAACCAAGCGTTTGCGATAACGTGCAATGAGGCTTTTACAGCGTCCTGGAGGAATTTTGGCCCACTCATCTTTGCAGAATTGTCCTAATTCAGTTACATTAGAGGGTTTTCGAGCATGAACGGCCTTTTTAAGGTCATACCACAACATCTCAATATGATTCAGGTCAGGACTTTGGCTAGGCCACTCCAAAGTCTTCATTTTGTTTTTCTTCAGCCATTCGGTGGTGGACTTGCTGGTGTGTTTAGGATCATTGTCCTGCTGCAGAACCCAAGTTCGTTTCAGCTTGAGTACACGAACAGATGGTCGGACATTCTCCTTCAGGATCTCTTGGTAGACAGCAGAATTCATAGTTCCTTTTATCACGGCAAGTCTTCCAGGTCCTGAAGCAGCAAAACAGCCCCAGACCATCACACTACCACCACCATATTTTACTGTTGGTATAATGTTCTTTTTCTGAAATGCAGTGTTCCTTCTACGCCAGATATACTTGGACACACACCTTCCAAAGAGTTCCACTTTTGTCTCATCGGTCCACAGAATGTTGTCCCAAAAGTCTTGGGGATCATCAAGATGTGTTGTGGAGAAATTGAGACGAGCTTTGATGTTCTTTTTGCTCAGCAGTGGTTTTCTCCTTGGAACTCTGCCATGCAGGCCATTTTTGCCCAGTCTTTTCCTGATGGTGGAGGCATGAACGCTGACCTTAACTGAGGCAAGTGAGGCCTGCAGTTCCTTGGACGTTGTTGTGGGGTCTTTTGTGACCTCTTGGATGAGTCGTCGCTGCGCTCTTGGGGTAATTTTGGGCGGCCGGCCACTCCTGGGAAGGTTCACCACTGTTCCATGTCTTCGCCATTTGTGGATAATGGCTCTCACTGTGGTTCGCTGGATTCCCAAAGCTTTGGAAATGGCTTTATAACCCTTTCCAGACTTATAGATCTCAATTACTTTCTTTCTCAATTGTTCCTGAATTTCTTTGGGTCTCGGCTTGATGTGTAGCTTTTAAGGATCTTCTCGTGGACCTTACTGTGTCAAGCAGCTCCTATTTAAGTGATGCCTTGATTGTGAACAGGTGTGGCAATAATCAGGCCTGGGTGTGGCTAGAGAAATTGAACTCAGGTGTGGACAACCACAGTTATAGTATGTTTTAACAAGGGGGGCAATCACTTTTTCACACATGGCCATGATGGTTTGGATTTTTTTTCACCTTTAATAATACACACCTTCATTTACAAATTGCATTTTGTGTTTACTTGTGTTGTCCTTGACTATTGTTTAAATTGGTTTGATGTTCCGAAACACTTAAGTGTGACAAACATGCAAAGGAACAGGAAATGAGGAAGGGGGCAAACACTTTTTCACACCACTGTACTTACAGGATTTTACATTTTCAATTTTTCTGTGTTCATGCTATTTACTTAGAATATCTATCTATCTATCTATCTATCTATCTATCTATCTATCTATCTATCTATCTATCTATCTATCTATCTATCTATCTATCTATCTGACGTGTTTTGTGCCGACTTCAGAGAAATCAGTGAGTCAATCACAAGCAAGAAATTACACTTCTGGGGGTGTTCTGTACATCAGTGGTGTACGGAAAACTTCCAGGTTGCATTATTGCTTTGAATTTTACAGAACATTGTAGCAACTGCAGACTGAAAAGGAGTAGTCCTTTTTTATAACATTCAATTACAGTATTACTTGTGTTGCAATTGTATATGCTATATATTTTTTTACCCACAAAAGTGAAGTTACCTTTTAAGCTACCAGGCATAGCTCAACAGATGCACCTGTTACTACCTACTTTTTTGATAAGTTTAATTTGGATGTACAGGGGGTCCCCTACTTACAAACATCCGACTTACAAACGACTCCTACTTACAAACGGAGGGAGACAACAGGAAGTGAGAGGAAATCCACCCCTAGGAAGGGAAATTCACTCCTGTAAGTGTTAATATGGGAAAAAGGTGTCTCCACTGATGCTTTATCACCAGTCCATGTTTCCCTAACAACCCACAATTTTCAAAATCCAATTGTCATTGGGACAGAAGGTGAGGTGAAATCTTCTGAACAGGGACACAGACAGCAAAACAAATCTTACAGGGGTGATAGCCCTTCTCTATGCTATCTACAAAACTTAAAAATAGATTTTTTTGGCTGGAGCTACACTTAAAAAATGTACCTGTTTCGACTTACAAACAGATTCAACTTAAGAACAAACCTACAGTCCCTATCTTGTTTGTAACCCGGGGACCCCCTGTATTGATAACATTATTACAGCAATGATGAATCCAGATACCAGCAAACTTAAATCTTCCAACCCCATTCTTTTATGTTTTCTAAAATACTGTATGACTTAAAGCAGTATCAGACTTTCCCAAATGAGCCAAATGATGATTGGATGATATGCTAGTATAATAGGCAGCTACACACCAGCCATATTACTGAAGGTTTAAAAAAAATTACACAGATTTTAATTAAAAAGGAGTGCCATTGTAGACTGATAAATCAAAACTATGGACCATGGACTATGTAAACCGCTGGCTAAGTAATATAAAAAAAAAAAAATACTTATTTCTTGCTCTAACACAGAACAAACTATTTGTCTTTAATATGATCAAATAATAGATAATAAAAAGATAGATGGAGCCCTTTACCTGTGCACTGGTGGCAATAAAAGCCTAAGCAGAATGTATAATGTTAATTTACTAGTGCAGTGCAGTGTATAGAAGTGCACTCTGCATGTGCAGTTGAGTTACACTTATTTTCCCCAGAGCTTAGTAAATGTGGTAAAGTTCTGCTGATTTCCATCATCCAATCATGGGCAAGCAAAAATGCAGTTTTGTTTTTCACCTGATGGGGTATTCTTTACCAGTGAAGTGAAGCTTCACCATATTCACATGCTATTTGCCTTTAGTAAACTAACCCCATTATCTTCCCAAAGGGTATTTACAAATGACTTTGATCCTGTTTAATATCTAAAAGAACAACAAAAATATAGCAAAATAACATTATATACACCTATATGTGTGAAGTGTGAATTCTTTTAAAATGTTATGCTAGAATATATTAATTTCTACTCTCCTCTTGCTTTACAGCTTTGTCATATACAGGAATAAAAATGTACACGACCTGGAAACCTATATAATTATATTCTGTACCAGCATCTTTGGTGATTCAAGTAACATGTTTATTTGAAATAGTGTAATCCTTTTGCAAACTGCAATTCAGAGACACATCTGTTATTTTCCTTACACAGCAGAAATAGGATAAAAGAACATTTTGCGCTAGAATTTATGGCTTATTGGTATGTTAAAGAAAACATAGCATTCAGTGCAACAGTTGAAATTAAATGTTCAATTATGTTGAAAATAGTCTTTTTTCTAGCTGTTTTACTCTATGGAATAAGCCATTTTCATGTTTCTCCATAAAAATACCTCTAAAGTGGCATTTTTATTATCACTGTAGAGGTACATAAAAAGCAATATGAAATGCAGCTGAATACATCTAAACATTTCATTTGAATATTTTTTTATATGTATATTAACCACCTCAAGACTGAACATTTGTTGATGTACTGACTACCTATCTAATTTCTTGAGGAACTAAAATGCCAAGGGTAGCACAAATAACTCTCAAATGACCCCTTTGAAAAGAAAATTTAAAGTTTTTTTTTTTTTTTTAATTACACAAAGTTGTCAATTAAGATATTTCTAACACACATCATAGGCGCATCATAGGCACACTTAGAATTAAACACCCCAAATGCGGAAAGGAAATGAAAATTCATTTTTTTACATAAAGTCAATCAATTTAATAGCACATTTTTCAAACCTATCATAAGCATACTTGGAATTACACCCCAAAACACATTCTGCTACTCCTTGCAAGTATGGGAATACCACATGCATGGACTTTCACAGCCTAGCCACATACACATAGAGGGGCCCAAAATCAAGTAGTACCTTTAAGTGTACAAGGGGCATAATTTTATTAATTTCCTGACTACCCATCACGTTTTTGGAGACTCTGGAACTACAAGGTTGGTAGGAGAAACACCGAGCATATGACCACATTTTGGAGGATAAACACCCTAAGTCTTGTTTTAAAAAAAATAAATAACAAACATGTTATTCTTATACAGCTTCTCTGTGCCAATGGCTCCTGCTGGTGCCAAAAGCCCATAAGGAGCGTGAGTCTCAGGAGAGACAAGGCTCTCGTGGACATCGTTGGATCGAGGGGGCTCAGGTAAATATTGGGGGCGCTGCTGCACACAGAAGGTTTTTTACCCTCATGCATAAAATGCATGAAGGTAAAAGACCTTGTGCCTTTACAACCTCTTTAAGGACGTGGCTGTCGGCTGCTTAGCAACCAGCTATTGGGTGGGACCCCCATGCTGTTTTTGACAAATACCGCCAGAAAAACCCTGATGTTAAATGTTGCATTTTTTTTACTCTCTGTTCCATTTGTGAATTGGACTTAAGAGCTTACCGTATTTTTTTGGGCAATATTTACCGGCACATTTTTAATTTTGCAGTAAATACCGCAAAATTTAATTTTTTTTTGTAAATTGGACACTTTTTTTACCGCATTCGATAATTTATGCAAATGACTGACGTGAGCGCATTATCGCATGCGGTAATCATTAGTGAATTGACCCCAATATGACTGATATAACTGATTAGGGACAATATGAATGGTGTGGCTGTGATCAGGGACCAATGTACAAATGTAGGTGCCGCTCAGGCTCCAGAGGATTCTAGTCCATCGCCAACTGCTGGGAGTGCCGACTTGTCCTGCCTGGCCGCATCAGTACATTGGCCACGTGAGAGGCAGTTAAATAGGACACTTATAGTGTATCTACAGATAAACACGTTTTATGTTTTGAATACAGTGGTGAGTGGTTAAAAATGTCTGTCGAGTTTTTACAGCTGTCTGTGTCCCAGTTAGGGAAATCCACTCTCTGTGTATTTGTACTGGTGACTACTGCAGCCAGAATTGAAAAGGAAGATCCAGAATTCTGAGTTGTCACCATAACAGCAATCGGGCTGAAATATTCTAATGGGCATACTTCCTATGAAAACTCCTGTTGTGACTACAGGACAGAAGGGAAGATAAGTCTTCTGATTGGACAAAAATGGCAAAAAATCTTTTTAGATATACTTTAAGCCAGCTGTTTTTTTTTCCTAAAATTACCACATATTTAAAACCTGTATAGTAATAAAATATGGTATATTGAAAAAGCGAAAGTCAGATAGAGTATCAAGAGAAGGGGGTTTCCCTTTCAAGCCAACGGTATCGCATAATGGTACTACCTACATAGTGTTCAATTTATCAGGGATCAGGACTTGCTTGTCAAGTTGGACCTTCTGGAATCACACAACACCCGAGGCTCCCTTCTACCTCCCGTCCGGCCCCAATCTGGGCCATTCCTTCACTTCAACGGGATAGGAGAAATCGGCAAAAATCCAGGGACAGGGAGGCTTGATTCTGGATGGCAGACGAAGCTCCTTTCTCAAACTGCATTAGTTCCCCGCAGTTGAAAAGCTGAAATATGCACCCAATTTGACTTTAACAAGTCAGACACCCTAGCTAAGTCTCTTCTCGCCCGTCTGTTTAGCCCCCACAACAGCTTCTTGTAAAACCCCCGCCCTTTGTTCCATTAATAGGGGGCCATTAATTAATTGTTCTCCCAGACGCACAAACTGACAGAGTTGATTAGTGGGAGATGAAGCACAGGCTGAGTGCTGGACTGAAGTCCACAGAAGGCTGTTACTATGGCAGGGTGAGTGACAGCTTAACAATTTTATGTTTTAAGGTTATGTTATCTCTCCTTTTTTTCTCTGCTTATTTTTTTGCAAAGATATGCTAACTTTTCTGCAAATAAGGGACTATATTCTAATTATCCATGTTTAAGGAATATGACTATGATAGTTTCTATACTCCATCCCACTTATCCCGGAGTGAGATTTGATGTGGACTCGGACACGTTAAGAAACAGCTTGTGGTCAGTTGAGTTTCCAAAATGGCATTCAGCTGGGAGTCTGTATAATTACCCTTCAAAATTAACATGGGAATACGAATTATATCTCATAATGTAAGGGGTTTTAATTCCCGACAAAAATGAAAAAAGGCCATTGGATATTACAAAACACTAGGGGCGGACATCGTCTTATTGCAGGAGACACATTTTTCCTCTAACAATCATCCTAAGTACTTCGACAAGGCTTACAGGCAGTACCATTTTGCTACGTTTGAGTCCGAGTCAAGAGGAGTGGCAAAATATTTATTAAAAACACTGTATTGTTTGCTATTCACCATATACTGTATACAAAGACCTGGAGAGTAGGTTTCTTATACTTCAGGGCTCCCTACAAGGTCGAGCATTGACCTTAGCAAATATGTACGCTCCAAATGCATCTCAAAGCTCTTTTTTTCAGTCTTTTTCCAGATATTGGATAAATATAATGCGACGCATGTGTTGGTTGGAGGTGATTTCTAGTAGCACACTCAAGCTTAGACAGAAGCAAGATGGTGAGTACAACAAATAAATTTTTTAGATCCATGCAAAGATCACTGGAGTCTCACCACCTAATAGATACATGGAGGGCTTTGAACATAGGAGTACGAGAATTTACACACTATTGTCATCCCCATGATAGCTACTCCAGACTGGATTATATCACCTAGGCCATGATTCATGCATGCCCCTGGTCAGATCATCACGTAGTCTCTTTTCAGACTTCATACTGCTGTGTGGAGATTGATTGATTCTCTACTCACTGACCCAGAGGTAATAGCACAAATATCAGACAGACTTCTGAATTATTTCAGGCCGAATGACTTAGAAGAGTCCTCCCCCCTCCATACTCTGGGCAGCCCATAAGGCAGTTCTGAGAGGATATATAATAGAACTGGCCACCACAAGGAAGAGACAAAGAACGGCTGCAATTGCCTCCCTTACTAGGGATTTGCATAAGCTTTACCACCTACATTACCACTCACACTCCCCAGAAATATTGAGACAAATTAACCAGAAAAGGGTGGAACTAGATTCCGTTTTATTGGAACAAACTGAGAAATCCCTACGCTGGTCCAAGACACGTTTTCTCCTTCACAGTAACTCAGCCTTGTCAATGTTCACTCTTAAGCTTCACCAGTCCCTCCAGCCAATGTATATAAATTGAGGAATGGAAAGGGGCTTCTCACTCCAAAGAAGTGCTACACATCTTTACTTATTACTATGAGGCTCTACTTCCCACCCCAGAACCTGGATCTGCTAGTCAGGCGGATTCCTGGTTGGCCTTTTTATCCCTCCCATCCCTGTCGGAAGAGCAGTTACGAACCTTGAATACCCCCTGCTCAAAGTTGTGGTTACAATATAAGTTCCAAAAGACACAGATGCAATCGTTCTGGATACAATTACCCTCTCTGATTATGCGATTTGAACTACTTTATATCTTGGCTAAAAAAAACAGGGTACGGCCTGTATCTAATATATCTGATACCTCAATAAAAGCATTTGTATTAAAAAAATGTTCATGAACCAGTACTTAACTATTATAGACATTTTGGGATTTCAAAATAGAGTCAAATAGAAAACTGTAATTTAATTTTCCAATTAACTGTGGCTGACTGATGGCAAAGTACTGAAGGGTTGATTTACTAAAGCTGGAGAGTGCAAAATCTGGTGCAAAATCTGGTGCAGCTTTGCATGGTAGCCAATCAGCTTCTAATGTCAGCTTGCTCAATTAAACTTTGACAAAAAAAAAAAACGGGATGCTGGTTTCTATGCAGAGTTGCACGACATATTGCACTCTCAAGTTTTTGTAAACCAACCCCTGAGTGTCTATAAATGCACACTGAGGGTTCTATTAATAAATGCTTGAGCTCTTTCATGAAAAGATTTATTACCCCAAGTGTACTCGAAGTAAGTTTACATGGTATAGAACTGAGTATATATGAACCAACTGCATTACATCATTTAGTGTTTTGTGTACCTATCTGAATCTTCCTGTGTCTCTTGGTCCCTTCATTTTTCCATGTACACTGACCACTACAAGACTTGACTACGATGATCTTCTGATACATTTACAATAGCTTGTCATAATGCCAATTTTCGGTTCTTTCATCATTATGTTTTGGATCTAGTGGAAATTTTGGTTTAGGTATACCTACAATTCTTACTTAACTCTCATGGTTTTAACTATAAATCCTATGATCTGAAATATGTATAGAACAACCAATAAAAGGTATCAGTCATAAATCATACAGATGAATTTCACCATTCTCTGACTCCAAGATCATTTACTGAATCAAGGCAGGGAAGTCAATTACGCTAAAACTTAATAGGTTCAGATTTAAGGTCCTGTTAGTCAGAGAATAACACCTTTTATCTTCAACCTTTCACATATGAAACCCAAACATCGGAGCGGTTTTGTCAGCCAAACAATTTGCATTTCTGTTCTTCAAGCCATAGTGTACAACTAAGAGGATGACGCCACTTTCTCACCACTTTCAGTCAGGAATACAGTAGTGGCATCCCTCCACCCTCAGCCTTCTGATTGGAGAGAACAGCAGTAGACTAAAGTGGTAATCTCTCAGTTCACTCTGCTCTCTCCTCCTTTTAGCGTGTTCCTTTTCAGTACATTTTCATGCAGTGTTTCTGACCGACTCTCTCAGTGCTGCCTCCCTTTATTCCAGTCGGAGTGCTAGTATACAGGGAAAGGCTATCATAAAGTCAAATCTAGGTACTTACATTAGCTGCATTTAACAAACACATTCAATGATTTAATAATGAATACAGAGCTGCATGTATTTGTATATTGTAAAGCCTCCTAGATTTCAGCTTAGATGTAGGGATGGTATGAGCTAAAAAAATATTTTCTGTAAACAGAAGTAATTTGCTTATAACACCTACAACAGTATTCCAACAATGCTAGATCCCCTACGTGATAGTTCAGCCCACAAGTGAATGTTAAAGCACCACTGTGTTCAGGGGCTGTGTGTAGGCAGCAACAAAGTTATCCCCACATATACAATTTCTTCATACAGGGTGTGTTTAGGGACCTGCACCCACACTCATGTCATTAGGACACCGCAGCTGTGTCTGTGCCGCCACGTGTCCCAATAGAAATTAATGGAATGCTGGCACTGGGATGCACACAACACCTATGCATTCCCATGCTGGTTAAACACAGACCTATGGGGCCTTCAGTGAAGCACGCTGTGTGAATGAACCAAGATTGCACATGTGTTTTCAGTGAGTGTTTTGGGGAAATTTAGTTTTGTTATGGTTTTATTATCTGATGTGTCATAATTCAAGTTAATCAACAGCATGTATGTTTTCATCTACTGCAAATTATAGGAAATACAGAATCAATAATTCTCTATTATAGATTATAGGACAAGTCACATTAAATTATCTACAAGAAGAAATATATTTGGGGATAGTATACCCCTCAGTGATGGAGGGCATTATAGTCCACAAGATAAAAGTAGATACATTAGATACAGAAGCGGATGTTTTATCCTTATCCCTGGAATATCTAAAATGTTACTCCTCTTCAAACAGCTCAGGAACAAAGTTCAGTAACAGCCTATACTATCCAAGATTAACTTCTGTTCTTTATGTATGAATGTTAGGTAATACATCCATCCTAGTTTGAAATGGACTTTGTGAAATGTCAGGGCAGAAAAGACCAGTGATGTAAGTAACTGAGTTAAAATAAACGGAGTTACTTAACGCAGTTACTTTAGAGGGTAACGAGTAATCTAACTGATTATTTTTCCCCTCATGGTAACTCAGTTCCCATTACTTTGGCGGAGTTACCCCAATTATATCTACCGCCACTAGATGGCAGTAGTGTAATTCCGGTGTCCTGACGAAAAAGTTCCCCTGCCGGATAAGGACCCCCCTGTACTGCACAGGCACAGCGCATGCGCAGTACGAAGGACTACGGAGCTTCCGAAAATTGCCAAACCTAAACAGCTCTGAGTGAACTCTACACCACACAGGCGCAGTTAACATGTAATTGTAAGAGGCGATGCCGCACGCTCCTGATGCTCATGCTACTCTGCAAGGGGCGTCTATCGTGTAACTAAGGGGCGGGTCTAGTATTACTGTAACCAAGGGGCGCATTTATTATTATTGTTATATATCGAGCTCTGCCCATTAATTTAACATTCGCCCTCTTCTGTAGCCATCTGCCACTTACACGATATAATAATAATAGACCCGCCCCTTGCTTACACGCTATAACAGATCTGCCCCTTGGTTAGAGTAATAATAGAGCAGCCCCTTGGTTACACGATATATAACAATAATAATAAATGCGCCCCTTGCTTACAGTAATACTAGACCCGCCCCTTAGTTACCCGTATAGAATATAAAAAAAAAAAGTCACAGTTACTTTGCTGTGTAACTAATTACTTTTCCAATGTAGTAACTGAGTTACTAACGCAATTACTTTTTGGGAGAAGTAATTTGTAACTTAACTAATTACTTTTTTAAAGTAAGATGACCAACACTGGAAAAGACTGATCTCAATCAACAGTAAGTTATAATCTTTAAAAAGAATATATGGAACTGGCTCCAAGAGGTAATATACAAGTTGCTAGTTCAACACTTAAGAGCAACCTGAATTATTTGGGCTTACATATTTATTAAACATGAAATGCAACTTTCTGTTATAGTACCACGCAGGTATGATATTTAAAGACCAGTAGAACACGTAGTTTAACCACTTCAATACTGGGACTTCCCCCCTGCTAATTTTCAGCTTTCAGCGCTGTCGCTGTTTAAATGACAATTGCGTGGTCATGCTACGTTGTACCCAAAAAACATTTTTATAATTTTCTTCCTACAAATAGAGCTTACTTTTGGTGGTATTTGATCATATGCGGTTTTTATTTTTTGCTAAACAAATAAATATAAAAACGAAAATTTTGAAAAAAAATACGTTTTTCTTTGTTTCTGTTATAAAATTTTGTAAATAAGTAAGTTTTCTCCTTCACTGATGGGCACTGATGAGGCTGCACTGATAGGGTGGCACTGATGAGCACGGATAAGGTGGCACTGATGGGCACTGATATGCGACACTGATGGGCACCGATAGGCGGCACTGATATGCAGCACTGATGGGCACTCATATTGGTGGCACAGATGTGCACTCATAGGCAGCACAGATGGGCACTGGAAGGCTGCACTGATGGGTACTTATGGGTGGCACTGATAGGCGGCACTGATAGGTGGGCACTGAGTGGCATGGATGGGCACTGATGAGTGGCACTGATTGACACTGATAGATGGCACTGATTGGTGTCACTGATTAGGATTCACTGGCGGGTATTGCTGGTGGGCACTGATTGGCATCATGTGTGGGCACACATTGCCACCCATGGCCACCAGAGATGCCATATCTGGTGGTCATCAGTGGTGGCCATCCCTGGTGGTCCTGGTGGCATCCCTGGTGTTACTGGGTGGGCATCCGAGGGGGGGCTGCACTGATAAACAATCAGCGCAGACCCCCCCCCCTGTCAGAGGAGCAGCTGGTCGGCTCTCCTCTACTGGCGTCTGTCAGACACGAGTAAGGAAAAGCCGATAAAAGGCTCTTCATGTTTACATCTTGATCAGCTTTGATTGGACATAGCTGATCACTTGGTAAAGAGTCTCTGTCAGAGACTCTTTACCTAGATCGGAGTTGCGGTGTGTCAGACTGACAACGATCGCCGTGATGAGCGCCCCCGGGGTTGTTATCCTGACAACGTCATATGATGTCTGCTCAGGATAACACAACCACTTTGCCGATGTCATTTTGTTATACGGCAGGCGGCAAGTGGTTAAATCCCATTTCACGTGCACTAAAATAAAAGTCTTACAGTTTTTTTTCTTTTTTTTTTAGAAATTGCCCACAGCCTGAGTAGAAAAGCCCATCCCCTGCAAACAGTTGTCTCTCAGCAGGGGTCCAACATTCCTCTTGCTGGGTACATTCTAGCTGACCCCAATAAGGAAGGCCATGCTACCTGTTGATTGGAGAGGTCTAGCTCTGACCCAGTGGTGGCATGTTGGACCTCTGCATAAAAAACACAGTGTCTACAGAATAAGCAGTGGCCCTTGCAACATGCTGGTAGGGGACTGACTTTTTTTCTATAAATAATAAACTATAGGGCTTCAAACAACTTTTGTTTAAAAAGAACCTAAAATGTATATACCTGGATTAAACTGAAAGTTTGGTTGGGCCCTACCTTGCTGTTGATGTAAGGCAGCACTTTATATATAACTAAAGGAAAAACTTATTTTTTTAGTGTTGAATAGGGTATAGAGGTATTAGAACATCCATTAGGTTTTTATTGGTCTGTGCCCCCATTAGGGAGCCCACCCCCCCCCCGTTTGTCCTATTTACCACTGATATGCAACACTGATGGGCACCGATAGGCGGCACTGATATGCAGCACTGATGGGCACTCATATTGGTGGCACAGATGGGCACTCATAGGCAGCACAGATGGGCACTGGAAGGCTGCACTGATGGGTACTTATGGGTGGCACTGATAGGCGGCACTGATAGGTGGGCACTGATGGGCATGGATGGGCACTGATGAGTGGCACTGATTGACACTGATAGATGGCACTGATTGGTGTCACTGATTAGGATTTACTGGCGGGTATTGCTGGTGGGCACTGATTGGCATCATGTGTGGGCACACATTGCCACCCATGGCCACCAGAGATGCCATATCTGGTGGTCATCAGTGGTGGCCATCCCTGGTGGTCCTGGTGGCATCCCTGGTGTTACTGGGTGGGCATCCGAGGGGGGGCTGCACTGATAAACAATCAGCGCAGACCCCCCCCCCCTGTCAGAGGAGCAGCTGATCGGCTCTCCTCTACTGGCGTCTGTCAGACACGAGTAAGGAAAAGCTGATAAAAGGCTCTTCATGTTTACATCTTGATCAGCTTTGATTGGACACAGCTGATCACTTGGTAAAGAGTCTCTGTCAGAGACTCTTTACCTAGATCGGAGTTGCGGTGTGTCAGACTGACAACGATCGCCGTGATGAGCGCCCCCGGGGTTGTTATCCTGACAACGTCATATGATGTCTGCTCAGGATAACACAACCACTTTGCCGATGTCATTTTGTTATACGGCAGGCGGCAAGTGGTTAAATCCCATTTCACGTGCACTAAAATAAAAGTCTTACAGTTTTTTTTCTTTTTTTTTTAGAAATTGCCCACAGCCTGAGTAGAAAAGCCCATCCCCTGCAAACAGTTGTCTCTCAGCAGGGGTCCAACATTCCTCTTGCTGGGTACATGCTAGCTGACCCCAATAAGGAAGGCCATGCTACCTGTTGATTGGAGAGGTCTAGCTCTGACCCAGTGGTGGCATGTTGGACCTCTGCATAAAAAACACAGTGTCTACAGAATAAGCAGTGGCCCTTGCAACATGCTGGTAGGGGGCTGACTTTTTTTCTATAAATAATAAACTATAGGGCTTCAAACAACTTTTGTTTAAAAAGAACCTAAAATGTATATACCTGGATTAAACTGAAAGTTTGGTTGGGCCCTAACTTGCTGTTGATGTAAGGCAGCACTTTATATATAACTAAAGGAAAAACTTATTTTTTTTAGTGTTGAATAGGGTATAGAGGTATTAGAACATCCATTAGGTTTTTATTGGTCTGTGCCCCCATTAGGGAGCCCACCCCCCCCCCCGTTTGTCCTATTTACCACTGATATGCAACACTGATGGGCACCGATAGGCGGCACTGATATGCAGCACTGATGGGCACTCATATTGGTGGCACAGATGGGCACTCATAGGCAGCACAGATGGGCACTGGAAGGCTGCACTGATGGGTACTTATGGGTGGCACTGATAGGCGGCACTGATAGGTGGGCACTGATGGGCATGGATGGGCACTGATGAGTGGCACTGATTGACACTGATAGATGGCACTGATTGGTGTCACTGATTAGGATTTACTGGCGGGTATTGCTGGTGGGCACTGATTGGCATCATGTGTGGGCACACATTGCCACCCATGGCCACCAGAGATGCCATATCTGGTGGTCATCAGTGGTGGCCATCCCTGGTGGTCCTGGTGGCATCCCTGGTGTTACTGGGTGGGCATCCGAGGGGGGGCTGCACTGATAAACAATCAGCGCAGACCCCCCCCCCCTGTCAGAGGAGCAGCTGATCGGCTCTCCTCTACTGGCGTCTGTCAGACACGAGTAAGGAAAAGCTGATAAAAGGCTCTTCATGTTTACATCTTGATCAGCTTTGATTGGACACAGCTGATCACTTGGTAAAGAGTCTCTGTCAGAGACTCTTTACCTAGATCGGAGTTGCGGTGTGTCAGACTGACAACGATCGCCGCGATGAGCGCCCCCGGGGTTGTTATCCTGACAACGTCATATGATGTCTGCTCAGGATAACACAACCACTTTGCCGATGTCATTTTGTTATACGGCAGGCGGCAAGTGGTTAAATCCCATTTCACGTGCACTAAAATAAAAGTCTTACAGTTTTTTTTCTTTTTTTTTTAGAAATTGCCCACAGCCTGAGTAGAAAAGCCCATCCCCTGCAAACAGTTGTCTCTCAGCAGGGGTCCAACATTCCTCTTGCTGGGTACATGCTAGCTGACCTCAATAAGGAAGGCCATGCTACCTGTTGATTGGAGAGGTCTAGCTCTGACCCAGTGGTGGCATGTTGGACCTCTGCATAAAAAACACAGTGTCTACAGAATAAGCAGTGGCCCTTGCAACATGCTGGTAGGGGACTGAGTTTTTTTCTATAAATAATAAACTATAGGGCTTAAAACACCTTTTGTTTAAAAAGAACCTAAAATGTATATACCTGGATTAAACTGAAAGTTTGGTTGGGCCCTAACTTGCTGTTGATGTAAGGCAGCACTTTATATATAACTAAAGGAAAACCTTTTTTTTTTAGTGTTGAATAGGGTATAGAGGTATTAGAACATCCATTAGGTTTTTATTGGTCTGTGCCCCCATTAGGGAGACCGCCCCCCCCCCCCCCCGTTTGTCCTATTTACCATTATCATTGAAAGTGAAATGCAAAGAAAATACCAAATTTGGGGTTGTCCCAAGAAAAGTAATAGAGGGACATCTTCCAATGGGGACACAGATGGCAAACAAAGAAAAACAACTTATAGGGGTTCTAACCCTCCCTTACTATATCCAAAATCACAAAAAAGTGTTGCCTACAGTTACACTTGCAATCAGCCTTTCTCAACCTTTTCAACACAGAGGAACCCTTAAAATATTTTCCAATCTCAGGAAATCCCTGCTAAAAATGACTATATCTACAACTGTGGTCACTGGGAACAATTACCCTTTTAGGCCCCTTTCACACTGGGGCGGTTTTCAGGCGGTACAGCGCTAAAAATAGCGCCTGTACACCGCCTGAAAAAACCGGCCCCATTCACTCCAGTGTGAAAGCCGGCGGGCTTTCACACTGGAGCGGTGCGCTAGCAGGACGGTAAAAAAAAGTCCTGCTAGCTGCATCTTTGGAGCGGTGTAGGAGCGGTGTATTTACCGCTCCTATACCGCTCGTTCCCATTGAAATCAATGGGAAACCGCGGGGATACCGCCCGCAAACCGCCGCTGCAGCGGCGGTTTGCGGAGGTTTTTAACCCTTTTGCGGCCGCTAGCGGGGGTTAAAACCACCCCGCTAGCGGCCGCATACCGCGGGTAAAGCGATGGTAAGCAGCGCTAAATATAGCGCTGCTTTACCGTCGCCGCCCCGCACCGCTCAGGTGTGAAAGCAGCCTTATAGATAGCTAAAAAGATCATGGATGCCAGCGGGAAGATACCTTTAAAACTATTTGTGTAAAAGTAAATTATCACCACTACATATGACATATCTTCTAACATGGGATTAGACCATTGTGATATGCATGGACATTGTATTATTATTGATGTGACTGGGTGCAGCTAATTATGTATATGCTTGTATCCACACAAAAAAAAGTCTCTAAAAATCTGGCGAAATGACAGGAACAAATGAGTATATTTTACTATATGTAATGGGGTAAGTTTACTAAATGTAATTGGGTTATTTACTAAAGGCACATAGACTGAGCACTTTGCAAGTGAAGTTGCTCCAGAGCTTAGTAAATGAGGGAGAGAGCTCTGCTGACTTCTATCATCCATTCATGTGCAAGCAAAAATGCTTTTCTTTTTCCTTGCATGTGATCGGGTATTCTTTGTAAAGTGAAGCTTTACCTCATGTACTAAGTTCTGGAGCAACTTGAAAATTGCACAGTTGATTTGCCTTAAAGTTGAACTTTTTTTAATTTTAGATAAAGTAAGGGAGGTTTATAACCCATGTCAGTTTTATTTTTATTTTTTGTGTGTCCATCTGTGTCCCCATTGGAAGATGTCCCCTCTATTACTTTTCAGGGGACAACCCAAAATTGGTGATTTACTTTTACTTTCACTTTCAATGATAATGATAAACAGGACAAATAGAGAGGGTGAATCTCCCTAATGGGGACACAGACACTAATAAATGCCTGACGGTTTTCTAATCCACCTCCACTCTATCCAAAAGTTAAAAAGAAATTTCTTTAGTTATTATTTAAGTAAATCAACCCAATAATTTCCATATTTCAATATTTAGGTTTCTATGCATTACTGTTGACAGAACTGATCCAAAAAGGCAGAAACTACTCAAAAGTCCCTATTATATTTTTACATTCCTTAAATACCACATGCCTGGTCCACTACTAAATTACTGCATGCATTTAATTATTTATTTCCTTCTGTGAATTTACTTTAACCCCTTTTCATGAGGTAATTTATGAGCGTTTTGCCGAAAAATACCACAACAGCATATAGTGAATTGACAATTTACGGATGGCATGCGATATTTAGGCAAAAAGGGGCCCGACATCTACATACTACATGCAAGTTGCTTTTGAGCATGGAGCCTATTGACATGTTTAACCAGCGTAGTGATAGATTTGAATGTTACTACTTATTGGAAGAGTGTTAGAAGAGTGCTTTCCTGTATTCCTACATATGATGTATGGGGTTGATAAAGTAGATATGGTTCATTTATTAAAGATAATATGCATTTTGGAAAATGTATGTTTACTGAGCTTAGTATATAAAGTAAATCTATGTTCACATTAAATACCAAGATAAATTAAAAACAAAATTTTGTACATGCTTGGATGACTGAACCAAATGCAGCTTCAACATATTTACGAGGTGAAGTAAGGGCTCACTTTGCTAAGTAAACAGTCTATATTGCTTTAATAAGTCAATCGCTATATGGCAGAGCTGTTACTTTGGCTTGGGTGCATTATATGGATAGCAGGTATAAAGCAACATGTTGCCAAATACCAACAAAACTCAAAAAATATATACTGTATACCGTATATACTTGAGTATAAGCCGATATTTTCAGCCCTTTTTTAGGGCTGAAAGTGCCCCCCTCAGCTTATACGACAGTCACTGCCGTCTGCCTACATGATCAGCGTGTCATGCAGACAGACGGCAGTGTTCAAAAGCCGCGCCTCCTCCTCCTCGTCCATGATAGGAGGAACACTAATTTTCCCATCAGTGAGTCAGTGTTCAGTGTTCCGCCTATCACGGACGTCCTGTCATTCTCATCTCATGGACAAGGATGAGAGGATGTCCGTGATAGGCGGAACACTGAACACTGACTGCTGGGAAAACAGAGTGTCCCTCCTATCACGGACGAGGACAAGGAGGAGGTGCGGCTTTTGTATATTGGAATGGCCGCCGTCTATTTAGCCTTACACGCTTGTCGGCAGGATCAGCAATGGGGGACACATGATGAAGACTGCAATGGTGGACACAGATCGCACAGGGAGGAATACACAGGACACAGATCGGCACAGGTAGGCTGCAATGGACACAGGGGGTTATGTACAGGACACAGGGGGGGTATGTACAGGATACAGGGAGGCATGCAGCTGCAGATGGGCATTGTTGACCCTCTTTTCCACTTACAGTAGCTGCTGTATTTCTCACCCTTGGCTTATACAGGAGTCAATAAGTTTTCCCAGTTTTTTTGTGGTAAATTCGGGTCGACCTATACTTGAGTATATACGGTATGTTGAATATAAAGTAACTATTGTATATAAAGCATTACTTTTGTTACCCTTTTGATGAAAAAGGGGTTATTCTAATAAAGGCCTGTTGGGGTTAAAAAATCTTTACAGAGAAGAAGCTTCTAGTAAGAGAGAAGAATAAAATAATTATTGGGATGCTAAATTACCTGAGGGGGTCAGACAGACTTTAGCACACAGTAAAGGCTGAAGCCTGTAGGGATATCTATCTTACTGAGTGATTATTGAGCCTGGATCTTTTATTGTCTCTGTTTGTGAACTAGAGCTGTCAGCGTAAGACTGAGCATGCTGTTGAAATGAAAACGGCCTAGAGAAAAACAAATGGTATGTACGTTAAAAAGATATTTAGGAGACGACAGAACATAATGAAGAATTACTGAGTGAGCAGTGACAGTTTCTGTGGCACAAGTAGACTGTGGAATGATAATTCCTCCTGAATTTTAAATAGAGTGCAAACATAAATGAATAATAATAAAAAAAAAAAAAAAACATGTGCAGTGCCCTTCAACAATGAATGATAACTCTTACAGGTATGTGTGAGCTGTGTTATTTGAGTTAAAAAAAAAATCTTTTTTTAAAGTGGTTGTTAACCCACTTCTACTAAATCATCTTATCCCCTCTGTACCATAATAACATGTGTCCCTGTGTAATGTAAACAATCTGCCGATCTGTACCGATATAAGCTCCATTTCGGGCGTTCAGCTGATTCCTCTCCTCGCTTCTCTCTCCGGCTCACAGCTGCAGTGGGCAGCCGAGCCCTCATGCTGACATCAGCTGGGGAGGAGGGGAAGAGAGGAGAGAGAGAGAGCACCGACAATCGGCTGAGTGCCCAAGCGGAGCTTATACAGGTACAGATCGGCAGATTTTTTACATTACACAGGCACAGGGACAGGTGGCATTATGGTACAGAGGGAATAAGACAATATAATAGCAGATATGAGAGCAGCAGGAATGGGGGGGTTGCACTGGTACGAGAATGGAGGGGAGGGGGAGGAGGACAGAGTTGACACAGAGACGGAATCGCGCAAACTTACCATGGCGTCAGGGCTCAGCAGCTATTATTATCGTAGCAAGTTTGCAAAGGGGAGGGTATAGCCAGGCAGGATCAGACAGGTTTTTTAGGGTATACAGGGGGCCAAATTACACAGTACAAGCACTGTGCTGTAGAACATGCTTTAAGGGGACATATTTTTTTGTTTTTTTGGGGTTAACAAACGATTTAAGCCTTTTTCCTAAGCACTTCTTTCCATTTAGAACAACTTTAATATTGTAGTGGGCCCAACCCAAGTTAAAATGAATTGTAATTTCAAATGTTTTTTTCAGGGATTTGAAACTGGGAGATCAGTCCGAGGGCCCAAAAACGTGTGGCTAAATTTGCAACTATATTACATAACATGATCATATTTCATCAGACGTAGTTTAATTTATGCAGTGCAGCTGATTCACTAAAGGCAAATAGGCTGTTCACTTTGCCAGGGAAGCTGCATTTTGCAAGATAATTTTCCCCAGAGCTTAGTGAAAGAGGTGAAATGTCACTTTGTGAAGAATACTTAATCACATGCATTGAAAATAAAAGAAACATCAGTTTTGCTTGTATATGATTAAATGTAGAGCTTCACCTCATTCACTAATCTCTGGGGAAAATTAACTTGCAAAGTGAACAGTCCATTTGCCTTTATGAAAATCAAACCCAGTGACTCCATACCATATGTATTGCTATCACAGAATGTCCAGTATATTGGGTTTTTGTAATGCATATTGCATTTTATAAAGTGTATAGACACCCTGTGATTTTAGCCTTCACTCTTATTATTTGGCTATATCTTTGATGTATCCATCCATTGAACCATAGTTGACCTAGAAGGATATTAAAACTACATAGATGCCAACACTTCTTAAACCAGGGGATATATTTTCTATGTTTTATAAAGAAAAGATTTATCTCTTCATAAAAGCTGCCTGATTCTTGGACAAGGAACGCTTTGCTGGGTTCATATAAGCCCATGTGTACTATAAAAAAAATTGGCAATGTTTGGCAAAGAAATCTATGACTTATCCACAGTTCTTGTCTATATGCATAAAACTCAGGGCACATGTCCTTATATTATAATTCAATATATTAGACACCCAGAAGAGTATCCATAGTCCTATACTAGGGCACCTACATCCTACGTCAGTGTATATGATTCCTACATTTTGGGTATGATTCATCAGGATGCATTATCACTTGTTGCTTGCTAAAGTAACATATCAAGCTTCACCCAAGAGACAAAAACAGATGTCACACAGTACACAAAACACTGAAATGCATTTATTTTAGTAAATATAAACTGCTAAATGCTACTTTATATACTGCTGATGAGAAAAGGTAATCTTGCTACTTCTATCAGTGTGTGGTTAAAGCTTGTATGAGGAGTTTTCATTCTATTCTGACTGTCCTTTGAGGTTGCAGGAGCCCTGGCCCTCTGTCTGGACAGTGCTGATTGGCCCTGTGCTGATGCATCCTCTGAAGGAAAAAAAGCTCTCTAGCAACACACACCAAACTGAGCATATGCAGAGTGACTCCAAAGGCTCCGTACTGTCAGGAGAGGGATTGAGGACAGTAAAAAAACAGGGGGTCAGAGAAAAGGTATCAAACAGCCTTTTTACACAATGCAGAGGATTAACTCCTTAGGTTCCACAGTGAGTTTAACAAGCATAACTGCATATACAGACTGATTTTACTGTTGTGGGTTTAGTAACACTAAGTTTAGGGAAATATATTTTTATTTACCAGGATGGTGCTTAGAATGAATAAAAAGTGTCCTTTGTGCTTGTGGCTGTTATGTTCATTGAAATCTTTATTACTCCCCTGGATACCCCTGCAGCTGTGATCTTTTAGTGCACTTAATGAATAGAGATGGACCTTTAATTCACCTGCCCATGCTCATAGCAGGAAGCAACAGTACAGCTTTTATGAATGCAGCAAGGGGTTGGAAAGGGTGAGCATACTCAGCCCTTTTACATAGTACTTATGACAGGTCTAGTTACTCATATTAACCCCAGCAACTTCAGATGATCACAGCTGTGGGGTTAGCTGTGGGGTCAGCTGGGGGGGGGGTGTGGACTGAATATTTCAATGAACATAGCAGCCACCAGCACACACTTTCACTCATTGTATGTACTGTCCTGGTGCTGATTTAAAAAAAGAAAGTATGCCAAAACCTTATTTGCTTGCTAATTATTGTTGTTAGAACATTAAAATAATAAGCAACACAAGCGGCAAAAAATAACAAAACAACTGAAACAAAGAAATAAAAATCTTAGCTGCAATAAAGGATGGCAGTGCTGTATATGCGTGATATATTAAAATATTTTTTTCAAAAGCCTGGATTGAATGTTTATCAGGATGGGATTACTATACTGCAACAAGATCACTTTCTGTCCTAACAGTTTTTAAAGATGTCATGTTACAATTTCTTTTTGGGGCAATATGATCTAACACTGGCAGCAAGTATAGATACATCATATATTCCTGATACCTTAAGGATTTTCCTTATCAGTGTGAAACATTATTTACCATACTTTATTTAAAAACATGTTATTCTAAATCTTTAGATTCAGAGAAAAATCGCAAGGTGCATGTAATCACAATTGGTCCCTCCAACAATCACTGTTGCTTGTGTTTTTATTGTCATCCTACTTGTCATTCTTTGTCACTGCAATGTGAGATATTCCTGTATACACACTAGTAAAATGCTGCTGAAAATAGTTATTAGCATTTTAAACTTTAAAAGTTTACCAGTTTTCAAGTAAATTTTGCTTTCGAAATGGCTGGAGTAGCACCTATACCTGTGTTTCCTATATTACACTATGATTAATAATCTCAAAATGTGATTGCTAGTGTTTAAAGCAGATTTTATTGCAATTGTGCCTGAATGAAGGCAGTTTTTACTTACAAATTGGATAAAATAGTAATTGGCAGCCATTTGCGCTGAAACATAGGAGGACAGATTGAGATTAAAAGGCACTTGCACAATTTGCACTGACAGATGGGATGTGATTTCATTGTATGTTTTAAGAGGCTGAAAACAGCTCATCCAATCAGATGATGAGCTCTTGGGTATTGCCTGGTTAGAAAATTCGTATTTAATTAACTTTACAATGTGTATAATGCCTATTATTATTTATAACCTGCGCTGCCCACAAAACAGATCTAAATAATCAAAATAACCTTTAAGTGGGTTTGAAATTTTGCAGCATGTACTTCACTGTATATTTCTTTAAAGTATTTAAACTGTATTTTATAGTTGCAGTTTCTTTTAGTGAAAATATTCCCGTCTAATCTACTGCATCCAGTGATTTGTTTGGCTGCTTTTTATATGATTTGCTATTCTTATGATTATATATTGGAAATTGCTAACTTTCAGAAGTCTATTACATACGTCAAGCAACTTTAGTCATATATACAGCTTCCTAGAATGGCAAACGATCCTTGTGCATCACCTGACAAGAGTGCACACGTAGATAGGGCAAAAACTTATTAGGTTGGCTAGCAACAGGAAACAACGTGGTAAACCACTAAAATCCTCATAGGTGAAAACATTGGAAGGCATTTTCAAATTTACTATACGACATAGATCTCTAGTCTTATTCAAGTTATTCAGTCATCTGATCACCTACAAGGTTTCAGGACCACACACCTTTTTTAAATGAACTGCATACCTAAGGCTGGGGGCCAAATGATTCACCAAGAATGATGGTCAGGGGAAAATCTGACCTCAAATGACCCATTAACTGAAAAAATCACATACTATCCATCATCCATCCATCCACCCAAAAATGTTTGCCTAGCACATCCATTGCAAAAGAATATTCCAACATGTTAAAAAATATATTTGTGTGATAATGCATACAGATGGCCTATTATGCCTTTACACACAGATTAAAGTAACGTTTGACACAGTCACATTGTTTATTTTATCAGGCTAACTTACTTATATAATTTGATAACAGCCACCCTGTTACTATACTTTACTTTATAAAGAAAAGCATCTTCATAAAAGAACACTGTGTAAATTTACCTTTAAGGCTGTGAGCAGGGCTTAAGGGAAAAATGTTAATGTAAGTGGTATGTTCTGACAGCTTAGAAGTTTCCCCACACAGATTTGCTTTACAGTGGTACAGCATACATAAATAATGATATAGTAACATCTGTGGTTTGATCAATAAAAAGCAAGTCATCATTTTAAGCTGGTCTGATTTCAAATCCCTGAATAAAAGCTAACACCTTTGTGATGGGGGTGCAGTTAATATGCAATTTAAAGGAGAACTCCAGTTGAGGTAAAATGTCCATAAACATCTTCTGTATAGGGATGTATGCAACTATTGTTTGTGAGCTGCATCGTTAGCTACTACATTATCTGGAACTTCTTTTTGCATGGTCATGGTGCACTTAAAAATCAATTTTCTATTTACTCTACATCTCTATGACTTGTAGTTTTTGTTTAATCAGAAGTTATCCTTTAATAGGTATTCTGTAGTCAATAGCCATTCAAACAATTGGGCTTATACAATTGTGCAAAGAGCAAAATGCATAGGGAAGCAACTAAAAACATCCATCAAGAATTTGGGCCAATTCATATTCATGCGTTGGTGCGATAAAGTGCCAGAAATGATACATGCGCCTTTTTATGGTGTGTTGGATACCCTTTTTCAAATGAATAAGCTGCCTTAATGCAAAGCATGTTAACGTGCAGCATAACACCTGGTATGAGTAAAGTGGACTGTAATCTGATAGCTTGCTATAGGCAACATCACTTTGTACATCATCAGATTAAAGCCTAAGTATAGCTAAAATAAAAATAAACATCAGAACAAGGGACATAACTTACAGTCAGTAGGACTCATCCCTTGTGTTGATGCCCCTTCTTTTAGGTGAACGCCTACTCTGCCCATGCCCCCCAACCCCCGTCGCTGGGATTCTCTGGTGCAGTGGGGATTAATATAACTAATGGGCTGTCACAAGCTCTCATTAACAAAGCATGACTATGCCTGCCTTTCCTTCCCAGCTTTGCCATTCATAGAAGCCATTCTACAGCTTGTATCAATGAAACAGAATCTAATAATGGAGGGGGCAGACTTATCAATCATCTGCCCATCTTCCATTTTTAGTTCCTGTTTCATTCATGAACATTTCTCAAATAAGTTAAATCAGCACAAGATACACATTCTACTGACTATATGTAATGTCCCTTGTGCTGATTTTTCTGTTACATACATAGTTACACAGTTGGTAAGGTTGAGAAAAGACATCAGTCTATCCAATTCAACCTCTGTGGGTGTATGATTGTGTATGTGTTTATGTATATACCATTTCCCATACTGTATCTCTAAAATGCCCATCGAAGAGTTTTTCGAACACTTTCTGCAGGCACCACTAATTGTGGAAGGGAGTTCCACATCTTTATTGCTCTAACAGTAAAGAGCCCCCTGCGCCATTTGTGAAGGGCCAGGTGTATTCTAAATTGATCTGAGATTGAATACCCCCCCCCCATGCTAGCATCACCATTTAGATATTTGTATATTGCAATCATATCTCCTCTTAAGTGTCTATTTTCCAGGGAAAATACATTTAATGTATGTAGTCATTCCCTGTAGCTGAGGTTCTCCAGTTAGGCTCTATCGGTTTTCTTTGCACTCTCTCTAGTTCCAGCACATCCCTTCTGAGGACTGGAGACCAGAACTGGATGGCATACTCAAGATACAGTCGAAACAGTGTCTTGCAAAGTGGTAGGATTATAGCTTTTATCACTTGAGTAAATACCCTTTTTAATACATGCTAATAGCCTGCTAGTTTTGCTTGCTGCAGCTTGGCATTGCTATTGCTGTGCCTATGATCTACTAGGACCCCAGATCCTTTTCTACCCTAGATTCCCCCAGAGGTTCTTCCCGTAGCATGTAACTTGCATTCATATTTATAGTTACCTAGTACATTACTTTACATTTATCAATTTTAAACCTAATTTGCCATGTAGTTACCCACCCTTTATTTTATTGAGGTCTTCCTATAAGGTTGCTATATCCTGTTGTGGGATTATTACCCTAGTTATCTTTGTATTGTCAGCATAACGACCTACATTTAGATATGGATTTTCTTACTCGTTATCCAACAGTTTTATTACACCCTCTGTGACTGTCTCCTCTAGTCTATAGCTCTTCCTTAGCTAAAAAAGTATTGTGGACAGTACTCAATTGTTATTGTCAGCAAACACTAAGATTAAACGATTTATTCCAACCTAAGTTCCAACCAGGACAGAGCCTAGGGGTACCCAACTTACAACTTTTTTCTTTTTTTTAGCTACACTTGGGCTTTCATTGAAAAAGCTAATGTTGTGTATGCAGTATATTATTCTAAGTGAAAGCATGGCTTATTCAAGAGCAGAGCTTAGGATTATCTAGTGAATCTTGGAAACAGAGCTGATTCAAGCCTAATCTACTATGCATTTCCAGCAAGAACAGGCAAACTCAGCAGTGCTAGTGAAGATTTCTACATTTGTACCTGGCAGCTGGCAGCTTGGGGAATAAACACACAGAAATTTATTTTTACAGATATAGATGCAATTTAATAAATAACAGGGCTATGTCCTATGACTATATTACTGAGTGGACTTCCTATGTAACGGTTAACGACTTAGAGAGTAACTGAAGGTTTATAACTGTTTTATTAACACATCACAATAGGTTTTAATTATATTTGTAAGAATAGATTTTTCCGACTGCAACTGTCATTATAATGAAACTTTACAAAGTATATAGACTTTCAGCTTACACTTCTTGTGTTGGTTAGCTTGAAAGTGGAAACTTCTAGGCTTATTTACAAAATCAAAGACAAACATGCATACATGACAATTAGTCATTTTTTACTGTTCTGACCCCTATAATGTGACATAACATTGATTCTTTGATGACATTGTTATAGTTTCACATTATCATTGATTTTAGTATTTCTTTTATTTTACAATCCAATCCATATAGAAACAAAGTTTAAATACCTTAAAGGTGAACTGTTCATTGAAAACAGGGTTGAGAGTCTTCCTGTGAACCTTAGTTTCAAATTTCTTCTTTTTATCTGGCAGAAGAAACAACTTCACATAAGGATCAGATGTACCCCCCATATCTAAAGCGGGCAGCTCAGCAGCTTGAATTATTCCAACCATCAGCTAAAAATAAAACAAAAAAGAAAGATCAGATTCCGTTATGTCATATATAGCAATGCATATAATATTCTATATGATTTCAATGCTAAGAATACATATGAAAAGATTGCATTCCTTAACATTTGTGATATATACAGGATAAAAGCTTAATTCCAGTCGTAATAGCTTCTCTACTACAATATAAAAGAAAAAAATCTAACTCATTATACTCCAGCGCTTCTCTTTGAGTCCTTTTCATAGTCCAGTGCCAGTCCTCTTTAACCCACTTCTAGTGAGCCCAAGGCATTAAAGACATGCCCCAATGGGGGTGGGGGGATCTTTAAGAAGCCCTGAGTGAGCACTCTTCTCTGCAGCTCATCAATGAAAGACAGAAATGTAGGACCCCTGTGCATCAAGTGATCCGAACAAAAACATCAAATCAAAAGGTATGTATAAAGAAAAGAAAAATAAATGCTGGGGAGTGGTGCTTTGGGAGAGGTTTAGAGCAATTATGAATCTGGATTTTAACTTGGATATCTACTAAAGTAACAAATATTTTTACAGTTAACATTCTTTAATAACAATTTTAACTTAAAATGTAACTAAAGCCAAAAGTTTGGTTTTAGGTATGGATAGAGAAAAATCAGCATTGGAGTTCTCATCTCTTTTAAATATTGTCTGTGTCATCAGAAGGGACATTACACACCCATCAGCTGGAAAGGAAATGAGACAACATTTCCATAGTGGAAACACAAAAAGCAGTGTAAACATTTTATTGTTGTCTGTATCATTGCCGGGGAGGTTCTTGTCCTCGCCAAACATTTTGTTCTGTTTTTCACTAATCTAAAGATCAGGTACAGTTTGGCTGGGACACAGACAGTTATAGCTTTGCTACCCTATCGAAAACTATATAACGTTTGCCTGAAGCTATGCTTTACCATTTAACAGTAGAATGAAGAATAGTATGAATGAATTAAGTAGATTGAACTATATATTAAAAACTACTCATTTAGTCTTAGCACAACAGTTTGTTTATTCAATATTAATCTGAAATGCTGTAATAACCTTCTATTTTTGATAACTGCCATGATATTTCAGTTTTCTTCTACTGTATGTTTCAGAAGATCATTCTATACATTGGAATATATACTGTACCCTATATTATTATGAGCAGAAAGATTTATCTGACATTTAAATTCTTTGTAACTGTCCCTGAAAAGTGTTAAATAAAAGTTAAAATTGGATGACTGATCAACTTGAAACATAAAAATATTATTAAATATATAGTAGCAGGCACATGTACATGCTGCTATCCTGTCTAGTGCCTGATTCACTCAAATCCAGCTCCTAAATTTAAAGCCCAATTCACACAGCCAGAACTTTTATGGCACATAAAAAATAAACTCATGGTGTGTAAGTTCAGTGTGGGTCACATAGATAAATTCAGTTCAGTACATAAGGTATGGACAATGGATTGGAACACACAAATATGAGATGAGCTTTCATAAGCCCCTTCCACCCTTCCTTTGCATGAACAGGCACACTTTGCCAAATACAGAGCAGGATTTAGACATTTGTGCAAGTGCTGTTCTTTCTTGCATGTAATTATTCTAGCAAAAACAAATGTTAGCGTAAACAATAAGAGCCAGCATTTGGTATGCTATATATGAAGGAGTACTTTTGAACTGTACACAGCGCAAACAAGAGAAGAAAAATACCATGTTATATTTCCTGATTTATAGGGACGAGCCAAACACCCCGCGGTTCGGTTTGCAACCGAACATGCGAACAGGCAAAATATTTGTTGGAACATGCGAACACTGTTAAAGTCTATGGGACACAAACTGTTTAAAGGCTTATATTCAAGCTATTGCCATAAATAGTGTTTGGGGACCTGCAAAAAAAGTTTTAAAAACTGAAGTTTTTTCGGGAGCAGTGATTTTAATAATGCTTAAAATGAAACAATAAAAATGAAATGTACCTTTAACAACTTCCCACCCGGCCTATAGCAGAATGATGGCCGGGCGGTGGTTCAGTTATCCTGAGAGGGAGTCATATGACGTCCAGCATGATAACTGTCGGCGCGCGCCTGTGGGGGCAGCCTGACACACCGCTACACCGATCTCAGCAAAGAGCCTCTGACGGAGGCTTTTTACCACGTGATCAGTCATGTCCAATCACGGCTGATCATGATGTAAACAGAAAGACCTGTTTATTGAGTAGAGGAGGCGATCAGCGGCTCTCCTGACAGGGGGGTCCCCATGGGTGCCCACAGTGGACCACCAGGGAAGCCCCCAACACATGGATGGCCAGGTATGTCCCCCATGGCCATCAGGGATGCTACAGTGTGCCCAATATATGCCAATAAGTGCGCACAAATGGTGCCAGTCAGTGCCCATTATGAATGCCTGCCAGCTTAGTGATGCCCAGCAGTGCCACCCATTAGTGTCCATCAGTGCCACCCATCAGTGCCCATCCATGCCACCTATCAGTGCCGCCCATAAGTATCCATCAGTGCAACCTTTCAGTGCCCATCAGTGCCGCCTATCAGTGCCCACCAGTGCTGCCTATGAGTGCTCATCAGTGCTGCATACCAGTGCAACCTATCAGTGCCCATCAGTGCAGCCTCATCAGTGCCCATCAGTGCCACCTCATCAGTGACCATCAGTGCAGCCTCATCAGTGCCCATCATTGAAGGAGAAAACTTACTTATTTACTACATTTTATAACAGAAACAAAGATTTTTTTTATTTGTTGTGCAAAAAATAAAAACCCCAGCAGTGATCAAATACCACCAAAAGAAAGCTCTATTTGTGGGAACACAATGATAAAAAATGTGTTTGGGTACAGTGTAGCATGACCGCACAATAAATTATCATTTTAAGTGTGACAGAGCTGAAAGCTAAAAATGGGCTTGGGCAGGAAGGGGGTGAAAGTGGCTGGTATTGAAGTGGTTAAATATCGTGCCTAGGGGGTGTCCTTAGTATGCCTTTAAAGTAGCACATTTTTCCCATGTTTATAACAGTGCCACAGCAAAATTTTATTTCTAAATAAAAAACTTTATTTAAAACTGCTCGCAGTAATGTATTGTCGGATCCTGGCAATATAGATAAAAATACCCCAAAAAAATGGTGTGGATGTCACCCCCCAAATCCATACCAGGCCCCTCAGGACTGGTATGGATATTAAGGGGAACCCAGCACCAAAATAAAAAAAAATGGCACGGGGTCCCCAAGGCACTATATACTCTGAACAATTGGGCCTTTGGTGGTGGTGCCACAACACTGTAAGCCCTCACAGATACTCTTGTTGGATGCAGGAACGGGCCCTGCTGTAAAATATTATATCAAAAATTGTAATTACATGCACCTCTTAAGCAGGGGCAGAAAAATTGTCCTTAGGTGGGGGTGGTGCCCTAAACCAAAAATATTGTTGGAATCTAACATCATCAAGATTTAGGAGGAATAGGATAGTCAGCATAGGCAGTCTTCAAGGGATCCGACATCCATAGCAAATTCAATCAGTTACATCAGCATCAGGTGCTTGATAGCTGCTGATCCAAGACTGATTCATTGTTATGAATGTGATCCTATCAATGGAGTCTGTGGACAGGCGCACTCTTTGATCCGTTACAAACCCTCCAGCAGCACTGAATGTTCATTCAGAAAACACGCTGGATGCAGGACAGGCCAATAACTCAATTGCATATTGAGCAATTAATATTTGCTCAATATGCAAACAGTTTTGTCTTACATGCAAAATGTTCCATCATGCAACTTGGAAAAATTAACGAAGCACTGCCAGCGGGGGTGTTGATAGGTGCCCACCAAGAACACCATTACCACAAAGTAATGTCAAAGGGAAAAGCTTGCCTATTTATTTTGCCTGGTGATCACAGGAAGCCATACGTAGCAAATTGCCAACTACAAGATCTGTAACTTTGAGGAGTAACGCTATCCGAAGCTTCAGTGTGGCTTCTTATCCATATATAGCACACTGAATCATTTAACATTAGACCTCCCTATGGGAAAGAGAACCTCTGTCTGAGCGTAACCCTGCTCTGCAGTCCTCTCTCCGCTCAGAAGGAGGTCTCACAGGGAGGTCTAATAGGGAGGTCTAATGTTAAATGATTCACAGGTCATGGTTGGGGGGCCCAAGGAAACAGCCACAGTGCCAAAATGATCTGAGATAAAAAAAAAATATATATATATATATTCCAAAAGAGAGAGTGGCACTCTCGGTTCACCTTTCAAGATTTGGATTATATGTTCTACAGTCTTTGCTGCGCACCCAGGCACATTTTTTTTTATCTCGGATATGTGTCCAGAGTGGAGTATTGCAACTCTTGCCCTTGGTGTCAAACTAATACACCTAATTTTTTAAGTCTGCTAGTACCGTTCCTTAAGATTGGGATCCCTTTTTAAATGGCTGCTATGGATCTGGTTGGGCCACTGCCAATGTCTACTAGGGAGCACAAGCATATATTCATAGACCCTGACTATGCCACACAGTATTCAAAAGCATTCACTGTCAGAAAACTCATCCCCTAAGGTTATAGCAAATAATTTTGAGAGATTAAGGAACCTAGTTCACATCAAAAGGTAACTAAAGAGCTGTAAATCTCAATATAAGTCTGTGTTACTAACATTAATAAACATTAGTTGCTGTATGAATACCCAAAATGGATATAAAGATTATAAAGGAAGAATACAGCACACAAAAAAATACAACAAACAAAAAAAAACATTACTTTAAATTACAAAAAAGAAGTTTATAAAACTTATTATATAAAAAAAATGCTGATAACCATAAATGGAAATAAATATGAAAAAAGTGATCATATAAATGAATACAAACCCCGATAAAATTTAAAGTGCAGTCACAGAAGTGCAAAATAAAAACTGAAAACTCAGAAAAGCAGTGCAATTTGTTCGGTGCAAAAATTTGTTCACAACTTCAGACTGCAATGGATGCCAGGATCATTCATCCTAAGTATTCATCTTTAATTGATGCTCCAAAAAAACAAAAAACAAATAATGTGTTCACTCTTCCTCACAACACACTTCCTCAGTGGAAAGAAACACACTGATCCAAAAACGACCCCCTAAACTAATAAGCAGAAAAAAAAATGCAAAACACTTTTTTTTTTAATTCCACCATCAACAGAACCAGGTGTCCTGTCACCACATCCCAATTATATCAACATAAGAGAATATAGAGATGGGACTTTAAAGGTGACATGAACACCAAATAGTATAAAAAAAATTATTCATTACAAAAATACAATACACTTCAATAAAAAATGTCTATACAAAGAGAAGTAAAATGTATGCATGAATCACAGTACGACAAATACAGATACTTATAACGTCTCTGGTGTACCCAACGTGTTTCTGTCTTGAACGCCTTTCTTCAGGGGTATTAACAAAGAGAGCTGTAATCGTATAGTAAATCTATCAATGAAAAACATATAATATTATAGAGAACATCAGAATAGACCATGGACAAAAGACCAAGATATGTTCAGCAGTGTTCAATATCACATACCATTTAGCATCTTATGACTTCATGCACTTTCATAAAAAAAAAGACCTACAAAGGGTCAATAGAGACAGGGGAAACCAGACTGGCAATACAGAGGAGGTCCACCTTATGTTAGACCACAGTTGGGAGACAACAAAAATTGTTTAACCTATAGAGATCAAAAGAGTATGATATAGTAATAGTAATTTGCACATTTGAATGGATGATGAGTGAATGGGAATATACATATTAGTGCCCCATCACTACATCATACTTCTTTTGATTTCTATAGGTTAAACAATTTTTGATGTCTCCTAACTGTGGCCAAACATAAGGTGGACCTCTGCAGAGTCATCCTTTGCTCTGGGGGTAGCCATCTCTCCATCATGCCGCTCCGGTTTACCCGGTGTCTATTGAACCTTTGTAGGTCTTTTTTTATCAAAGTCCATGAAGTAATAAAATGCTAAACGGTATGTGATGTTGAACACTGCTGAACATATGTTGGTCTTTTGTCCATGGTATATTCTGTATAATATTATATGTTTTTCATTGATATATTTACTATACAATTACAGCTCTCTTTGTTAATACCCCTGAAAGAAAGGCGTTCAAGACAGAAACACGTTGGGTACACCAGAGAAGTTATAAGTATCTGTATATGTCGTACAGTGATTCATGCATTCATTTGACTTGTCTTTTTAATGAAATTTTTTATTGAAGTGTATTATATTTTTGTAAAAAAATGTATATATTTTTATACAATTTGGTGTTCATGTCACCTTTAAAGTCCTGTCTCTAAAGGGGGTCATTCTCTTATGTTAAACTAATAAGCAGGTCATAAAGAGCATTGTTATAATAGCTGCAGCTACACTGCTGCATAATCAAGGAATCAACCCCTCCCCTGGGCGTTAAAGAATAAGTTTACCTTTCTGAACATGTTACTGTATATATTACACCTGTATTTAGGGTGTTCAGAAAAGCCAACAATACAGTGAACTGCAGAAAACAAAGTTTTATTGATCGTCCAAATAAAAAAGGGATAAAATCCAGCAGGAACTATGTTGACGCATTTCAGCCTCTATGGACCTTAGTCATAAGGTTATGACTGAGACCCATAGAGACTAAAATGTGTCAACATCTTTCATGCTAGATTATATCCCCTTTTTATTTGGATCCTTCCTACAACTTAATTTTCAGTTCATGGTTTTGCTGTTTTTTTAAAAACTGTTGAGAAGCAGATTGTAGAGGTTTAGAGCAAGGCATTGATATTACATTTTCCTAGTTAAGGTGAGCTGACTGGGTTGCAGTGCTGACTTAGGGTGTAACATGTATTACGTTGAACACATTCAGCATCTACCCATCCCCCCTTCCCCATGACAGTGGGCAGGGGATATTCTCTCCGCACCCGCTGTCACAATTTGAAAACAGCACAGCTGTGCGGAATCCTGTGAATAAATTAAATACAAGTCTCTAATGTTCTCAATCAGGGAAGTGCCACAGTTCTCTACAGAATTCTCCAATTCAAACAATTTGCACAAATGTGTTGAGCTCCTGGATATAGTCCAGGAAACATGAAAGGACAGAGTCACACCTCACCTAATACACTGTCAGGCAAGTTGAGAGTGTATTGCCTGTTTAAGTCGGTGTAAGCCTGAGGAGCATAGAGGCTGGCAGTTTCTTCAAGCTCCTGTGCATTACCATTTTATTCGCACAGTGTAAGAAAGCGATCACTATGTTTGCCTAATCTATATTGAGATAGGCATACACTCTTGATGAGTGCGGTTCCTCAGGTGTGGTGATGGAGCACTATGGGAGATAACCTTTAATTAAGGTTTTTACTGGATGCTATTAGGGGCTGACGATAAACATTGTTTGTGAACTTGTTTTTTCATTAAATGATTGCACCACACTTTTGAATAGATTTTTCACAGATATTTTTCATTTAGGTAAACTATATTGCTATATTGCTCTATACAGAATGTTATGTTTTAGATATGGTATTATATTAGAAGCAGTAGGGTAGAGGGCAAAGTAAGGAGGTATTGAATGCACTTGGCCAGACTCCTACCCCCTGCACCAAACCTGTATGCAGACCTCAACTATAGTGGGGTGAGGTCACAGGGGTTTATGAGAAACCCAACAGCTCCAAATCATACAGACAGAACACCTAGTATAAAATCAGTCTCCTAAGAGCAAAGGCCAAGGCATGCCAAAGTCGATTTATAATTAGTCCAGCAATACCAGGTAGAAGTTTTCCTGGGAAATACTAATCAATTTCTTACATGCTATTTATTCTCCTGAACCAGATCTCAACATTGAGTGTGTCTATTTGAGTGCCAATGGCAAGGAATCATGTTGCATTGATCATGAACATTGCTAAAGATTTGCAGTAAGTGTTCCCATGTGTGATGTAGAAAATATTGCACCAGAGAGAATTCAAGCGGATCCGTTGTAACAGCTACAATGACTTTGTGGACTTTCTTCCAGAAAAGTTGCATCTTGGAGCACGACCATCAGATGTGAATCGTTGTCTCCTCTTCCATCTCACACCTCCAACAGAGATTGGGGATAGCTGAGTGAAACTTGTGGATTAGAGTGCTTTATTTGTGAGATAGTGATTTTCACTGTCATATATTTACAGAAATGTATAAAATTATGAGGTATCTGAAGCAAAAAGAAAAGCCATTTAAGAGAAGGTACAAAAATTGTTAGTTCTGTAAGGGATATTAAAAGAAGCTAACAGCGAGTGTTCAAGTCCCAAAATTCTCAACCCTAAGCCACTTGGCAGCCCAAAGTTCTTCTGAAAATCCAAATATGATTCTTTTGGTTGGAAAAAAAACTCCAGTCCAAGGTCCATGTTTTGCCTGTTAATCGGACCCCACTAATTAGACAGCTGTGCATAGGCCTTTATAGTTGTGAGATGACTGAGGTTTAACTGCTCTCTTTCTCACTCTTCTCACTCTCCCTGCTAAGTAAGAGCCTACTGATGGATGAAAGGCTGACTACTAACAGAACACTCAGTTACCGCAGAACACTCAGTTACCGCAGAACACTCAGTTACCGCTGCCACTACCACTTGTGCCTGTTCCACTAATTTTTTTTTAAATAAATACATGGTATACAGTATATACTATATATATATATATATATATATATATATATATATATATATATTCACAGTATATATAAGGTAAAGCAAACATTTAATAACAGCCATGGTTGCAGTGACAATTACTGTTATTCTTGAGGAGTCTTACTGATTCTCCCATTGACATTTTGTCTTAACTTCTAAAGCATCCTTTTCCTAATGTATATATTTTTCTTACTGGACTGAAAAGAATATTTTCATGGCAGTTAGTTGTTCAGTGACAGGCTTCAGACAGTGTCTCGGCAAATCAATCTTCCAAGAAGTGTGTCAAGCAAAATAATAAAAAAAAAAGATGTCATTGCTGTCAATGAGAAAATTGATGTCAACTAAAAAGTATGTCATTATCTAATAAGAAGTATGACAGTGAATACTGCACAAATGAAGAACTCAAATCCCTCCAAAAAAAAAAGAAAAGCTAAGGGCAGCGGTTGTGCTTTTGAAAAATGTAGGGCTTCCAAAAGTAAGGGAAGACAAAGAGCACTTGATGCCACATTAATTATTTTCCCTAGTGGTAAGATTTTCAATGTGAATCTGTGTAAGGTGCTGAACAGTGATTTAGTGGACAGGACAGGGGAACAAAGTTGAAAAGACTGAGATTTTATAGGAAAAGGGATTGTGTTGCAAATGATAAACCACTGTGATCTTTTACCATAAAAGCAAAATTATCCAGAAAAAGGGTCATGTCTTAAAGGGGTTGTAAACCTGCAAGGTTTTTCACCTTAATGCATTATATGCATGGAGGCCATGTCCTTTTGTAATGAAAGTGATATATATTGATGCCTTCTGTTTTTTTTTAGAAGGCCCTGCTGTGCTTTTTGTAGTTTGGTAGATTTTTGGTTGTTTTAGTACCCTCCTCATTACCGGTCTGGTTATATTTTTTCGTTGTCATCCATAAAAGTCATACTTTCCATGTGCTGCAAAGGTGATGGCCAAAACCTTATACATCTATGTCATTTAGTATAAATTATTCCATTATAATAGGCTATATCTGTGCTGTATCAGCAGTCCGGTATTCACATTTTGCCCTGAGGCAAAAAGAAATGATTAGCATGGTTCTATCTGCGATTATTAAATTTAGGTATTTTTTGATGGACATAAGACATACTACTACTGTTTGTTTTAATAAAGCTCCAATGTTCTTCGGGAATGCATATTAGCGCAGCTTTTTTAGCCTCTGCTTCAACGATTACTAATCTCTTATGTGCACTCCAGTGTCAGAATCTGGAATCAGTTTTGAAGTGCTGTCTTACTACATGCTTTATTTTTCTGCTCATTTACAGCTACATCATTAGGATACCTTTGATTATTTCTAAGCATTCATAAGCCCTGCACATGCAACTTTTCAATGCAAATAACCATGCCTGCTTTCTCAATAGCTCTGTGCAATCAGCCTATTTTGACCAGTCCCACTTGCAAAAAAACTACTGGACAAAGACAAAATCCAGGATGAAACTGATCAAATTGAATTTTTGCTTGGCAAACTTTTTCAAACACTGTGTGCATTTAACAGGTTATTTTCAGTTTGATTGATATTGGTGATTCACAAAGTCACACAATTCACAGTCACTCAGCAGTTCAAGTCCAGAGATTCTAAGGTTCGGTGACTTTCATTACTTCTAAGTTTGGATGGCTGTATACATAGTACATGTCAAGAGCAAAGTTCTGTCTCAAAGGGAGAATTGCTATGTAATATTGTAAATCAAGGTAGAAAATGAAAATCATAATTTAATGTCATTTATTTTATTCTGATGCTATTATTCGAGACCCAAACAACAGCTATAACTTTACATGAAAGGCAGAGAAACGAGTCTATGATTATTACCCAGTGGAGTGGAAAAATAATTCACTTCCTCTACTGAAATATTTGCTTGAAATAAGCTATCATGCTCCTACAGAGTTCTTTGGTCATGCCTCTCTTTGAAGCCCAGTGCAATGCTCTGCGCAAGGTGAATGACAATAAGGCTTCTAACAACCCGAATCACTGGGTCGCCACACATTGCAGCAGTCTATTTAATTTATAGATTTATCTTGCAATCATTAATATTGGTTTAATATTCTTATTATATAGTAATTTAACTGGTCATCTATTCATCATTGTTGAAAATTGTTAGCGGGTACAACAAATAATACGTAGTCTAAGCAGTTTGTTTAATGAGAGAATATCAGTTTAAATGCTTAGTTTACAGACAATAGTTAACTACAAAACTCCTTTAGTGAATGTTTGTTTTCTGGGCTTCTTTCAGAATTGATTGGTAAAAATATATAATTCTTAAAGTGGTGTTTCCCCTAAAACAAAAAAAGGCTTAAAAATCAAAAAAAAAAAAAATAATTGGAAATTTTTTTTTGTTTACATACCTCTAAATGCCTGTTGCTATGGGTTCCCTCGTAGTCTGCCTCCTGCGTAGCCTCGGCTGGTGACATCACTTCCCCTCGGCGCAGGAAGGGCTCCCCAGTCATCTGGGACCTGTCACGGGTCCCAGATGACTGTGCGGCCAATCACGGCGCGCGCCGCCACTCGTGCATGCACAGCGGGTGCCCGGCTGTGAAGCCACAGCTGGGTGCCCACAGTTGCAATGCCGGCGCCGCCAAGCGGATCGGGGGGCTAGCGGAGCTTCGACCCCCCGCATCTCTGGACCCTGGAACAGGTAAGTGTCCGATTATTAAAAGTCAGCAGCTGCAGTATTTGTAGCTGCTGACTTTTTTTTTTTTAAGGGATACACCTCTTTAAATATGATAATAATGAGAGAATATCAGTTTAAATGCTTAGTTTACAGATACTAGTTAACTACAAAACTCCTTTAGTGAATGTTATTGTTTTCTGCGCATCTTTCAGAATTGATTGGTAAAAATATATAATTCTTAAAGTGGTGTTTCCCCCTAAAACAAAAAAAGGCTTAAAAATAAAAAATAAATAATAATTGGAAAACATTTTTTTTGTTTACATACCTCTAAATGCCTGTTGCTATGGGGTCCCTCGTAGTCTGCCTCCTGCGTAGCCTCGGCTGATGACATCACTTCCGCTTGGCGCAGGAAGGGCTCCCCAGTCATCTGGGACCTGTCACGGGTCCCAGATGACTGTGCGGCCAATCACGGCGCGTGCTGCCGCTCGTGCATGCACAGCGGGTGCCCGGCTGTAAAGCCACAGCCGGGTGCCCACAGTTGCAATGCCGACGCCGCCAAGTGGATCGGGGGGGCTAGCGGAGCTTCGACCCCCCGCATCTCTGGACCATGGAACAGGTAAGTGTCCGATTATTAAAAGTCAGCAGCTGCAGTATTTGTAGCTGCTGACTTTTTTTTTTTTTTAAGGGATACACCTCTTTAAATATGATAATAAAATACATTATGGGGTCTATTAATCAATTGTTTTTACCTACAGTCCACACAACTTTCACCCAAGATCCAATCCTTTTAAAAAATGTGTAAATCCTGATTGAAAGTGTCAACTCTGGGTGAAAATATTTATAAACAGACCCCTATTCATATAAAACTAGCAACATATTATAAGGTGGTCAGAATTGTATCAGAGTTAGCCATAAACACCACAGCCCCAACATGCCCTTTATTTCACAGGGATGTCCCTTTTGGGAACCAAATTCTTATTTTCCTCTTTCTTCCTCTGTAGTCTCTCTTTTTGTCTGATCTAGAGACATCTATAAAAATGCGCTATTTAACTACTAAATCTTTCATTGGGCCTCTATATTATTGCATTATTTGTTAGTTTGAGAAGTCAGTATAAAGGAAAAGCACTAGTAAAAAGGACTTGTGGGATTAACAGACCATTTCCTTTGCTACCTACGGTACTTTGTACTAAAAGGCTTCCCTCTTTTTCATCTCAGAAAGTTGGGTGGTTTGATCAACACTGATGTGTGGCTGTGCTGGGGTTTTGTTTTCCATCAGTATACTATACAACCATTCTTTGTGTCCTCCCTATGGTCGTATATATTGACCTTTATTTACTAAAGCAATTGAGCATGTTCACCTTGCAAATTAATTTTAAACAAAAAAGGGTATTTTTGCTTTAACATTATTGGATGATTGAATTTAGCACAGCTTCTTCACATTCACAAAGCTAAGTGAAAATTCCCTTTTTTAAGTGAACATGCTATTTTCCTTTAGAAAATCAGAGATATTGTGCTTGTTTTTTCAAGTTTTCACCCACATTCCTAAAACATAATTGTATGTTATTAGGTCTTTGCTCTCTGGTGTGTGTCTGTTTAAACGTGACTTGGTTCATTAACATAAATGCATCAAAAGCAAGTGGAAATTAAGTTTTGCACACAGTGACTGGTGTGGTGTGGTGACTTATTTCCAACTGTAAGGTTCCATGGAGTATGATGACACTATATAAATGAATAAACATATACAAACATGATGACTAGATCTGCAAAATTCAGCCTAAGAGGAAAACAATTACATACAGTATCTCACAAAATTGAGTACACCCCTCACATTTTTGTAAATATTTTATTATATCTTTTCATGTGACAACACTGAAGAAATTACACTTTGCTAGCATTATAATGCTACTACTATTTAAAGTAGTGAGTGTACAGCTTGTATAACACTGTAAATTTGCTGCCCCCTAAAAATAACTCAACACACAGCCATTAATGTCGAAACCGCTGGCAACAAAAGTGAGTACACCCCTAACTGAAAATGTCCACATTGGGCCCAAAGTGTCAATATTTTGTGTGGCCACCATTATTTACTAGAACTGCCTTAACCCTCCTGGGCATGGAGTTCACCAGAGCTTCACAGGTTGCCACTGGAGTCCTCTTACACTCCTCCATGACAACATCACAGAGCTGGTGGATGTTAGAGACCTTGAGCTCCTCCACCTTTCATTTGAGGATGCCCCACAGATTCTCAATAGGGTTTAGGTCTGGAGACATGCTTGGCCAGTCCATCACTGTGTGTTTGGGGTCGTTATGTTGGAATACTGCCCTGTTGCCCAGTCTCCAAAGGGAGGGGATCATGCACTGCTTCAGTATGTCACAGTACATGTTGGCATTCATGGTTCCCTCAATGAACTGTAGCCCCCCCCCCCAGCGCCGGCAGCACTCAAGCAGCCCCAGACCATGACACTCCCACCACCATGCTTGACTGTAGGCAAGACACACTTTGTACTCCTCACCTGGTTGTCGCCACACACGCTTGACACCATCTGAAACAAAAAAGATTTTCTTGGTCTCATCAGACCACAGGACATGGTTCCAGTAATCCATGTCCTTAGTCTGCTTGTCTTCAGCAAACTGTTTGCGGGCTTTCTTGTGCGTCATCTTTAGAAGAGGCTTCCTTCTGGGATGACAGCCATGCAGATCAATTTGATGCAGTGACCCCCCACCCATTCAACCTCTGCAGCAATGCTGGCAGCACTCATATGTCTATTTCCCAAAGATAACCTCTGGATATGATGCTGAGCATGTGCACTGAACTTCTTTGGTCAACCATGGCGAGGCCTGTTCTGAGTGGAACCTGTGCTGTTAAACCACTGTATGGTCTTGGCCACCATGCTGCAGCTCAGTTTCAGGATCTTGGCAATATTCTTATAGCCTAGGTCATAATTATGTAGAGCAACAATTAGTTTTTTTTAAGATCCTCAGAGAGTTCTTGCCATGAGGTGCCATGTTGAACTTCCAGTGACCAGTATGAGAGAGAGAGAGAGAGCAAATTTAACACACCTGCTCCCCATTCACACCTGAGACCTTTTAAAACTAATGAGTCACATGGATCCGGGGAGGAAAAATGGCTAATTGGGCCCAATTTGGACATTTTCACTTAAGAGGTGCACTCACTTTTGTTGCCAGCAGTTTAGATATTAATGGCTGTGTGTTGAGTTATTTTGAGGGTACAGCAAATTTACACTGTTATACAAGTTGTACACTCACCACTTTACATTTGTGAGATACTGTATATGGCATCAGACAATATAATTCTTTTCTTCTGCCATTTTATTATGTGAATAGTTCATAGCAGATCTTACTTTGCAAAGGGTCTCTTCTGCAGATATAAATAACTTCATTATTATTTGTAGCTATAACTTAAAGTACAACATGCCAATAATGCAAAAATTTGTATTGTATTACACATAATTTGCTGGAGGCAGACAGGTTTGGTAGCACAGAGTACCTACAGTAAATAGTCAAAATAAATAGACCTTCTCACTCACACAAAAGGCTAGCAGAGATCCGTCATCATCCATACCTCAAACCTCCCTTTTCCTGCAGTTATATGTGTATATTCAATACTATTGCATCTCCCATTGAAATCCCAGGGTCACTGAAACTGTTTCAGTGTATTACCAGCACAAGCCTGTATATTTACAATACAGCACTTAAATACAGTTGAATTGTTCTGCGAACACTTTACCCAGTAGGGGAGTTTAATGACTTTTTATTTGACTTTGTAGCAACAAGAACCAGAACAACTGCTTTCTTTCAATAAAGTTCACAAGTTTGTTTTCATCTGCAGAGAAAGTGAAATGTGTTTCTAAGGACCAATTTCTTCCACATATTATTCTTTGGCAGGAATAAGCTGTTTGAGGTTTATAAAGTCCCCCCCATCGATTTAATGATATTCTCTGAGTATTGAGTGGTCAGTCACAATGAAAGGGAACAGAAATTGTGCTCCTGCATTGGCATAGAACATTAAGATGAGGTCTCTTTGATCTGCAGGCTCCTGGATTTGCTTCATTTGAAATATACTCATGGCAAATCAAAATTACAGGCTATTTTCCTGTCTTTCAAATAACCACAAATGCATTTAGAAACAAAAACACTAAACCCTGAAAAAGCAATTTGTGTTGTCTAATGAAACGGTGTTATTGATAATGTTTTAAATCAATAGATACATATGACTAGGTATTTGTCCAATATGTTACATCTGAAAACTTTATAGAAAAAAAAGTTCACTTCACTTTGCAGTTATATCTAATTTTGGACTTAATATAGTGCAATGTTTTGGTAAATGTTAGCACAGCTTCAGCTGATGCTTGGTGTCCTTAAAAGTAATGTATCCTGGTTTTCACAACTGATCATCTGAGACCCTTTATACATAAATCAGATTCCGATGAAACTATTTGTGGATTAACTGTTGGCTTTGCAGGAGAAGTTGCACTTTGCAAGGGTATTTTCCCCATGGCTTAGTAAATTATGAAGAGCTTTGCAGACATCTACGATCCGATCAAGTGGAAGTAAAAATGACATTTTTTTTACTTTATTTACATATGATTGGGTATTCTTTGCAAAGTGAAATTTCACTACATTTGCTAAATTCTGGGTACAATTCCCTTGCAAAATGCAACTTCCCTTGCACAGTAAATTGCCTATTTGCCTTAAGTAAATAAACCCCATAATGCCTTTAAAGGAAATGTGTCCTGGTTTCCACATTTGATCTCTCCTGCCTGGGCTCTTCTCCTCTGCTCACAGCCGAAGCAGGGACATTCCACAGCAGCCCTGGGCTCCAGAGGCAGCAGCTTTGACTTTAACACTTTTGCACAAGCTCCCTTTTGTGAGTGTGTTTTGATCATTATTATAAAAAGGCAGACACAATATACTACCAAACTGTAGTTTCTAGACAGAGGGAAAATAAGCAAGCGCCAAAATAGCATAGCGAGATCATGAATTTCTTCAAATTCATCTTTTTCTTTGCATAGGGGCTGTGTGGAATATGCTGACTTTTTGCAGTAGCTCATGGGAGTAATGACCTTTAAAAAAGCATGATATATAATTTAAGACATGGGTCTAACCTGGTTATTTTGGAAGTCATAGTCCAACGAATACTGAAGCTTTCCAAGCTTTTCTTCTTCTTTTGGTTTTTCCTTGTCTTCTCCATCAGTTAAACCTGTCTCAGCATCATCATCATCATCATCATCATCATCCTTCAAAGCCTGGCAAGAAAATGCATGACATTACTAAGCTTCCTAAAATATATAACATTATTTAACTCAAAGTGGCAAAATTCTAATTTTGGTTGTACCTGTCCATTTAAGTATGGTATATGCTCAGCAAGCAGCAATATATATATTTATTTATATATATTTTTAAATATTTTGAAAAAAAGCATGCAGATACAAATAATATATCTAATAATGTATGTAATATTTTCGAAAGTATAGGAGATTTAACATACTTTATTAAAGCTTTGTGATCATGCTGATAGAGTTATGACAAGAAAAGATCTCATTACAAAGTAACATAGCAAATCTATAACATTACTGCATGCAAAATGTCAGGCCTCATTCAAAAAAATTTAGCTGCCAGCTTCTCGTGCCTGTATGATATTTGTCAGTATGGAACTGCCAACCATGGGTACATATGCAGCGCAGAAATACAACATGCTATTATATAGAATGAAAGCTCATGGAATAAAGGTTTGTCTACTCTAATTAGTTAATTCTTTAGGTAAAGCCAGGCTGATCTAAATGAATCATAGTCATAATATTTCAGTAAATAAGTCAGGCATTTTGGTTTTGGTAGTTAAGTAATCAGTTTGCAATTTAGTATGTTTGAGATTAAGTTTTACATTTTCAACTAATAATGGGCGGCTTACAGTATGTGTTCTTGCTGCCTTATAATAACATTATAATAACATTTGAAAATAAATGTCACTACCCAGTGTAGATCAGGACAATTTTTATAATCCTTATGTTTTTGTCTTCCATCATTTAGCTGTGAGATATTTATATTATCTATATTTTCAGCTATCCAACTGTGAGTGCAAACATTTGGCTATTTATACAAAGTATACATAAAGATATCTGAAAGTAATCATACTGTGGTTTTAAATACCTCCTTTTTCAGAAACCTCTTTTCAAACTATTGCTTTATTGCCCCAGGCCACTCTGGACCTTAAACAATTGAATAAACTGCTCTGTATACCTATTCTGTGATGACCAGATATAAAGTAACTGTTGACCACAGGTTTAGTGAACAGATTTTGTTCATATTTATGTGGTGCACAGACCTGTCTAAAAAGATGTACAGTAGATTTCATCTAAGGCTTTGGCATATCCACAAAAATGAGCACCAAGTCAACCATTTGCATAACGCACAGTGTATTAAATCTATTCTATTGATTGCCTGATAAGGAGTTCATTTTAGCATAATATTTTTGCTGAAACACACAACATGATTTGGCTTCAGAACTAGTGATATTTGCCAAGAAGCTATTCAGCAAATGAAACAACGACAGCAAAAAAAGTTCATGATAAATGTTAACTAAGGAATATATCTGGCAGAACACTGTCCTACAACTGCCAGAATGTTAAATGCTTTTTTTATTGCCATGTTTTAGTCTCTTCGGCAAAACTGAGGTTTTACAGCACAGGGCATTCAAATAATTCAGAAACCATTTGGTCCTCAACAAAAATTTCAATGAATAGTTCACAAAGCTGTTTTTCTACCTTGATCTAAGCCTCCAACAGCATATTGAAGATCTTCTATGTTATGGCATAGCCTTAACGATTTTACAGAGGTCTGCAGTGTCTTAATACTTTTCTATAACACCCCCCCAAAAAACTGACTGGGTGATTTAATAAAAAGTGTAAGGATTTGAGCAGAAGTAAACCAAGGAAGCTGCCATCTTGGACCTTGCAACTGCCATGGTGCTGCACATGTTATCACTTATGACAAGACAATTTTGATTCTTTCACAGTTTGGATGAGAACACAAGTAAATGTGACAGTTGGCAATCTTGGCATGCCATGAATGTAGCTGTTTTTAGGAACCATTAAATTGATGGGTTTAGTTCTGTTTTAAGTACACATGACTGCCAATGCATTGGGGTGGTCTTGCTTCAGTAAATAACACAATAAAAATGTTATTGTTCTATTACCTTTCTTGCCCATGTGCACCTTACTTTTGCTTGGTATAAATTGACCTGTTGAATTTGATGCTAATACACACTGGAACTTAGTTGCCTTTGCATAAGTCTGGGTTTCTGGTGTGTACCCTCTATATATGTCCCATTGTTTGCAAATTCATGTAGCAAAAACTTTAGTTTTTAAAGCTAAATGTTAACCACTTGCCGACCAGCCCCCGTCATTATACTGCGGCAGGTCGGCACGATCCCGCGAACCTTTAAGCGGAATAGCTGGCACGCGAATGCACCCGCTGCACTGCGGGGGTGCCGATGCTCGGGACTGGTTGTCGCGATGACCGCCGGCCATGTGCGATCGTGGGCATGAGAGGCAGAACAGGGACGTGTGTGTGTGTAAACACAAATCCCTGTTCTGTGAGGAGAGGAGATACAGATCGTGAGTTCCTAATAGCTAGGAACCACAATATGTCATCTCCTATAGTCAGTCCCCTCCCCCTACAGTTAGAACACACTAGGGAACACCGTTAACCCCTTGATTGCCCCCTAGTGTTAACCCATTCCCTGCCAGTGACATTTATACAGTAATCAGTGCATTTGTATAGCACTGATCGCTGTATAATTGTCAATCATCCCAAAAAATGTGTCAAAAGTGTCCGATGTGTCCGCCATAATGTCGCAGTCCTGATAAAAATCGCAGATCACCGCCATTACTAGTAAAAAAAATTATAATCAATCCATACTTTATCCAATAACTTCTAAATCCATACTTTACTGAAGATGGCAACTATGCAACCTTTTTTTTTTTGCCACATTTAGAAAAGTACATTGCCCCTCTGTGTGATAGGTATACATTTGCAGAAGTTGTATATATACTTGATTACTTGATCTATATGTATGTTTTGACTATACAGTCTTTGTGATAGCTTCCATACTGTGATGATTGAAGGTTGTGAAATGAAAGACAGAGATACATAGGCTATTACTTAGGAGCAAGTATATGGTATTCATACTAACATTTCAATGCCGAAGAGGATAGCTTAGCTATAAAAACTTCTTATGTGTAGGACTTAGCATTGTATATCAGATATTGTATGTGTGGGGGCATATTTCAAATGTATAATAACACAATAACCATGGTATGCTCCAGATCCTCTTAGTACAATATTTATTTATTACAAAATATATTACAGGCCTACTTTGCTTGGCAAATGGACAACATGCTATCATAATATTTTTTGCTTGTAATATTGTTTTATTTGTACACTTTAATCATTTATTTAAAAAATAACATGTATATAGGATTACATTGTTTTATCTATCTATGTATCTATGTATCCATGTATCCATGTATGTATATATCTATGTATGTATGTATGTATGTATCTATCTATCTATCTATCTATCTATCTATCTATCTATCTATCTATCTATCTATCTATCTATCTATCTATCTATCTATCTCTAACCTTAGTCAGAGATAGTTGTAATCTTATTAAGTAATAGAAATAGCAGGCCTTAAATCAAATAATATTAGGGAGAAATGTAACATGGGCTACATGATTGATTTGTACCTTTTATATCATAAATGTTAATTATTTGCAGCAATTACACAATTTTAGCCTTCTAATGCAATTCTGTTTGCATTTGTGGGGATAACTTTGTTTGAATGAAATCAATTTAGTTCAGCCTCTTGATGTATTAAGCAGTGTTAAGCAGTGGATTAATCTCAATTGAGAAGCCCCAGCTGTCAAGACAACTAATCACAAAATGTTTTCACTGTCTATGGTTTATCCAAACAGAAAAAAAAAACCTACCGCAATTGACAATCCAGAACAGTCATGAGATACAACACAGAGAGGGAGGACACAGAAGGAAGAAATCAAATTAGGACAGCCACACATAACCATTGTAAGAGCCATGGAGAAATGACCATTAGATATGCATCTCATTAGCACTTCATTTTATTTACAGAGAAAATTGCCATGTAGGTCAATGCTGTTCAACAGGAAGAACTTCAAATGTCCCCTGGATTAATTCCTGTTTGCCACAGTAGCTGCTACTGCACATTGTGATGATAATGAGGTCTGATGACCAAAAATTATGTGGAGAGAATGGGGAAATCATATTACACACACTGCCACCGACATTTTCAAAATTTCACTAGCTGATAATAAAAATAGTTTGATTTACATTTCCATGCTAGTTTTTTTTAGGGGTGTAATACATTTAACAAAATAAATAGCCAGCTCAAACACATTAACACAAAGCAGGTAAACTAAAAAGGAATGCAAAAACACCTTTGCCCGAATCTGGAAATCTTCTTAATGCAGCTTGTTCATAAATGGCTGCTGTAAACTGGTCATATTACAATCTGTTTAACCACATAAGCCCCGGACCATTTGGCTGGCCAAAGACCAGAGCACTTTTGCGATTCGGCGATTCGGCACTGCGTCGCTTTAACTGACAATTGCACTGTCGTGCGACGTGGCTCCAAAACAGAATTGACATCCTTTTTGTCCCACAAATAGATTTCTTTTGGTGGTATTTGATCACCTTTGCGGTTTTTATTGCGGACAGATTGGACACTTTTGGCATGATTTTGGGACCCTTTTGGGACCATTCACATTTATACAGCGATTAGTGCAATTAAAAATGCATTGATTACTGTGTAAATGTGACTGACAGTGAAGGGGTTAACCACTAGGTGGCGCCTAAGGGGTTAAGTGTATCCTTGGGAGTGATTATAACTGTGTGGGGGGGGAGGGGCTGTGTGTAACACAACACTGATCACCGCTCCCGATTACAGGGAGCGTTATAAGTGACAGTGTCACAAGGCAGAACGGGGAAATGCTTGTTTACATTAGCATCTTAAAGGGCAATGTACAGGTACGTGATTCTGCCTGCACGTGCCCTTCTGCCGCAGTATATCTGCGTGAGGCGGTCAGGAATCGGTTAATGGTCTGCATAAATACACATTTTGGTCTGGGTTTTAATAACTACCAAAGCACAATTCTGGTTCATATTTAATCATTTTGGCTGTAATGGGGATACCTTCAAAAATTTTGTTACGCTAAGCTATAAAAGAACAATCAGAAACCAAGCATGCCTATATTACTAGGGGCTGAAGGCTGAGGGGATATATTACACCTCCTAAGAGAAACATACATAGGGTTCATATCACATTTGTTGTCTAAAAAATCATAATTTCATTCTGTTTAATAATATGTTGGTTGTCAGATTGTGAATCCCGTAATTTGGAATTATAAATATAGAATAAATGGCATTAAGAGGGTGCACAATAAAGCATAATAAAACAATATGCCATCCCTTTAGCACACCCTTCAGACCCTGTGATTGGTTGTGTCATGTATTTAAATACCCTTTTCATGGACCATTGTATGAGACCCACCAAAACCCTCCTATACATGACCTAAACAAGGACCTCTTTCCAATATAAAAGATAACAATAAATCAGATGGAAACTTGGGGGAAGTGCATTGTTTTAAAAACTAAGCAAGTACATTATTGTATTGCCATAATAATGTATATAAACACATTTCTATTATAATCTTAAGTGAAAGATAATCACTGGCAATATAGAATGAAAAGGAAAGAGTATGGTCAATACAGCTGATAATTGGTGGGAGGTGAATGTGCTTGGACCTTATGATACATGGGACAGGGTACTCTCCATACCATAGGTGCTTATGACCTGGTTGATGCTATATCAGCTTATTCTTTTCATTGTAAAATTAATTCACATAACATGTAATTATATTAGACTATAGAGACAAGAGATGTCATTGTGACTTTGTCTCAAAATAAAGTGTATATATTTTGCAGTCATATTATTCATATAAGCTATCTGTGCTTTATTAAAAGATTCATGTAAATGTAACCAGGACTTCAAAGTGATTTTTTTTGTTTTATCTGATATTTTTAAGCACAATAAAACAAAAGTAAAAAGGCTTGGGCATGTAGAATGGACCTAGTCTTCTTTAATTGGGAATGACTTTGTAGTTATAATATTAATAGCACCCTTAAAGAAAGGTTCTTAGTACTAAAACATTTCTGTAAATCCATCATGAAATGACCATTGACCTGCCATAATAAAGCTGAATTTCATTTACACAGCAGTAACCACAAAGAATTGTGTCTGTAAATAAGATGACTTTTTGAATGCTACAATCACAGAAAAGATCTCATATTGAGTTAATATGCTCATTTCTTTCTTTCTTTTTTAACAAATAATTTATTTGCCTTCAAAGACATTCAATCTCAAACAAATAGGTCATTTTTCCAATTAGTAACAAAGATAATACATTGTACAAAAACTGACATATTGCAACAACAAAAAAAAAAGGAACAAAAACACAAGTAAGCATTTACAATACACATTGTTAGTAACACAGCAATGCAATGTACACCATTTACATGGAAAGTGTAGATTTTAACGAGAGTTATAACAATATTCAATTGTAGCTATTAAACAGCAAAAAATGTGTGTCTATATGTATATTTACTTTGGATCAGTTATGGTTATAAATATACAGTTAGACAACACAATAATACAGCTTTTGTATTTCCAGAATTTGTCTGTCTGCTCTCAATCCATCTGCATAGTAAAATAGAACTTTTTAATAATTTGTTCTTGAATTGGGCCCTGAGCAAAAGGGATGATATCCCCTACAATCAAAAGATCTTTCTAAAAAATAGTTTATTTTTGAATTGTTTAATAATACGTTCTACTCCCAGCAACGTGGAGTAGCTATGGGTTAATATTTTATAAGCGTTTTATTTATGACCTATTTTTTATCTGGGATGGAACAGAGAATGCTTTGGATATGTTTTTAGATTTTTTAAATAAAAACGACCACAATATAGTTTTAACGTCAGAAAGGAGCAAGGAGGAGATCAACTATCTGGATGTCACCATATATAAGAAAGGAGAAAGTTTGGAAACTAAAGTCTATTTTAAAAAAACAGACAGAAACAGTTACCTGCCAATAACAAGTGGACACCATCCGCAATGGCTCAAGAACATACCAAAAGGTCAGATTATGAGAGTACGGAGAAACTGTTCAGAAGACACCAATTTCATGGATCAGGCTAAGATTTTAACCGACAGATTTGTAACAAAATTGTACAAGCATCCCAACAAAATGAGAACAAAAAGGCGGTCAACAATAAGGAATGGGGCTTCATATCTGGGTTTCATGCCCAATATAAGGAGATTGAAGAAATATTCAAGCAACATTGGCACGTCCTTTTATTAGATAAAAAACTCAAAACTGAACTACCACCAGCACCGCAGTTCATCTATAGGAAGGCCACGAGTTTTGGGGATAAAATTGTTCGGAAGATTGTAGACCCTCCCAAAAGACCACCAACGTTCTGGGACAGAAACGGATTCTATGCATGTAGAAGGTGCAAGGCGTGTCGAGAAGTTGCCACACCCAGCAGAGCGCTCGAGTGTTTCATCTCAACAGTGAACAATCAAACGTTCTCAATCGAATTTGTCTGTCTGCTCTCAATCCATCTGCATAGTAAAATAGAACTCAAACCACTTGCATGTTTATCTGGGATTGCAAATTGTAGGACTTGGTTAATGCTCATAACATTTCTATTTTGAGTGCTGCAAGCTGTGTTAAAGAGTTTTAGCCAACTAAATAAATATTAGCAGCATCAGGATGAATCCTGCACTTATTTATGTGGATGCGCAGACCATATTGTGTTGCACCATCCATTGTGTATGTCCCAGCACTGTTTCACTAAAACAGCTATAAACTGTTTTAGTAAGACATTTAAATTGTTGGGTGAATTTTCATAAAAGACATACCGAAAGCAAAGCCTGTCTCCTGTGTTTCAGTGGTGGTAGCTTGGTATCCTATTGTGGCACATATGGAATAGTGTAACTACTGGGGTTCTGATCTCCTGCTGCCAGGAGAGCTGGTTTAAACATTAGCTCTGTGCAATTCATACAGGAGTCCAGAACAGTTGGCATTATTTTACCGGCTTCAAAAATATGTGAACATTTAATTTTTGCATATAGGACTTTTTATGCCAAACAATAAAACTGCATATTCACTTCTAAATGATTCCTGCTGCCAATAGAATGAAACATACTGTATAATATCTTGTAGTTTAGTTATCATAAATATAATTGACATTGTAAAATGAATTGGATACTGCAAATGAAGGCAGGTTACAAATACAAACCCATAAAAAAGTAATAAAGAAATACAGTTTCTGCTTCTGTGCACCAAGTTAATTGAGAAAACAAGACTTAAAGCCTAAAATAAAGACCATGGTTAGTAAAAATGTAATGCTGCATATAACAGTTTTTATTAAACCAAGTGTTGTGTTTAGTATAAAGGGTCAATCCAAAACTGACTACATTGTCAGTAGATGCTGAATCTCACCCAATTTCAATGCTTCTCATTTGAATGATTGTCATAAAGCACTTGACCTGTAGCACTGCAAATGCTTCAAAGAAGCAATAGGTTCAATAGTGTAGTATTTTTAAAAACTATCAGAATTATTTCTTTATGCTTTTTGGGAATGAGCAAAATAAGTAAATTGGATGATTGAAAATCAAAGCATTTGCTGTGCTACAGGCCTGAGTGTACACACAGGTGCTTTATGCCGATCATGCAAATCAGAGGCATTGGAATCTGGTAAGTTTTTGTCTGAGGGGAGAGGTGTTTCACTTTTGACGTGGTATCAACGCGTGCATTTGGGTTTGAAGATGGATATCAAAGTTCTTTCATAGTAGTGAATTGGATTTATGTGGACTTATGTGGACTTATGTGAACTTTTTATTTATGTTTATAACACACTTAAGGTGGCATTGAATTTTCATCACAGTGCTTTTAGATTTTTTTGCACTCTTATTCCAATTTGTGTTTATTAATTACATTTTTTTTAATGTAGCAGCAGTGAAGTTACATTTGTGGTAGAGTGTATATTTTCCTCCTAAGCGGCGGGTGCTTTGGGAAATTGTGTTCTCAACTTTAGTATTACCAGGGCCTGACAAATTTTTCTAAAATCTTATATGCCCAATACTTAAAAACATTTATACTCTTACAATAATTTTGCCTTTTTTTCTCTTTCTCATTCTTTCTATTCTCTCTCCCTGTCTTTGCTTCTCTCTTTCCCTCTCTTATATTTTCTTTCCTCTGGTTTTCTATTCCTTAATTTCTCTCTTTGTTGTTGCTATCTTGTATTCTTTTTCGCTCTTGAAGTTTTTCTCTATATTGTGTTCTCTTTTTCTCTCTCTCTCTCTCTCTCTAGTTTTCTCCTTCTCTCTCTCTTATCTTCATTTTGTCTCACTCACTGTTAAAGTGTATATAAACCTGAAAAAAAACATATAATTGCCCTCCTTTGATTTTGCCAAATCACATTGTCCCAGATGTTAATTTTTCAGTTGAAAATTAATGCTAAAAATAAAATAAATAATATTGTATTTTAAAGAAATGGCGCATACATTAAATACATTTTAAAAACAAATTAAACCTAATTTTCAGGGTCCTGCAGTTCACTAAGTTTAATGAGTAATTACAACATCAGACACTCTAAAAATTCAGCCAATCAGGAAGATCTGATACTGTCAGTTAGGGATGGGCTGAACCTACCAGTCCCCAGTTTGGTTCACACTAGAACATGTGAACAGTCAAAAAATGTGTGCAAACATGCAAACCCTATTAAAGTCTGTGGGATACAGACATGCAAAAACAAAAGTGTTAATTTTAAAGTCGTATATGCAAGTTATTGCCATAAAAAGTGTATAGGGATCCGGGTACTGCCCCAGGGGCATGTATCAATGCATTTTTTTTTTAAATTGCTGTTTTTTTTAGGAGAAGTGATTTTAATAATGCTTAAAGTGAAACAATAAAAATGTATTATTCCTTTAAATATCGTGCTGTAAAGTGGCGCATCTGTGTAATGTGTTTGTGTTTTACTGTGCCGCAGCAAAATTAAATTTCTAAAGGAAAAAAAGGTAATTTAAATTGCTTGTGGCTGTAATGTATTGCCGGGTCCTGGCAATATAGATAAAAAAAAGTCAAGGAAAAAATTGACCAGTCTATACCAGGTCCTTCAGGTCTGGAATGGATATTAAGAAGAACTCCATGCCAAAATAAAATAAAAAAAACAGTGTGGGGTCCCCCCAAAATCCATACCATGCCGAATGAGCGCCCCCATCCTGAACCATTGAACCATATCAGGCTGCTTGCCCTCAACATGGGGAGGGTGCTTTGGGATCCCCCAAAGCACCTTGCCCCAATGTTGATGGGGACAAAGGTCTAGTCCCCACGACCCTGGCCATTGGTTGTGGGGGTCTGCGGGCGGCTTATTGGAATCTGGAAGCCCCCTTTAACAAGGGGGCCCCCAGATCCCGGCTCCCCTATGTGAATGGGTATGGGGTACATTGCACACTTTCACCCAAAAAAGTGTCAAAAAGTAAAAATCACAATACACAGCTTTGGACAATTCCTTTATTAAAAAGGAAAAAAAAGTGTCCCGCAATGTCCATCAGTCATCAATCACACCGTCCGATGGACCCGAAAAATAGTTAACAAAAACGAAAATACTCCGCCTCAATCGGAGGAGTCCCACGACTGCTCACTTTTCGCTGCGACAGCTCTTATATAGGCAGGAGCGGGGCCACCCGCTGACATAACCAGATGACCACACCCCCTCTGACAGTGCATGACATCACATGTCAGAAGGAGGCGGGTCACTTGGTTACATCACTGGGTGGCCCCGCCCTTGCCTATATAACAGCTGTCACAGCCAAGAGACAGCAGTCGGCAAGGCGCCACCGATCAAGGTGGAGCTTTTTTCTATTTTTCCGGTCCGTCGTGAGGCGTGATTGAAGATGGATGGACATCGTGGCATACTTTTTTTCTTTTTTAATAAAGGAATTTTCAAAAACTGTGTATTGTGGATTTTAATTTTTTACACTTTTTTTGGTGAATAGGTAGGCCATACCCATTCACATGGGGGTGGGATCTGGGGGCCCCCTTGTTAAAGGAGGCTTCCAGATTCTGATAAGCCCCCCACTCACAGACCCCCACAACCAATGGTCAGGGTTGTGGGGACGAGACTCTTGTACCCATCAACATGGGGACAAGGTGCTTTTGGGGGTACCCCAAAACACCCTCACCATGTCGAGGATTTTGGGGGCAACCCCACACCATTTTGTTTTTTTAACTTTGGCTTGGAGTTCCCCTTAAAATCTATACCAGACCCGAAAGGCCTGGTAAATATATATATATATACAGTATATATAATATATATATATATATATATATATATATATATATATATATATATATATATATATATACATTGCCTGCACTGTATATATAGTCTACACTATATATAATAATATATAAAATATATATATATATATACTAAATTGCCTGAATGCCACTAACCTGCCATTCATTACACTATATACTGCCACCATGTAAGCAGCCTTATATAGTGTGGGGCTTGGACTGATTGGCTAAAGGCGCCCTGCTTTTGGCCAATCATGGCTCTCACAGCAGAGCATGCTGTGATTGGCCAAAGCATCAGGTGCATGCTTTGACCAATCATCAGACACAACGCTTGAAGTTGCCGCAAACGCCCAATAATGTTCGTTTTTTTTTCCTGAACGGGCGAACATCGGGACCATCCCTACTGTCCATTGACAGAACTTGATTGTCTTCTTCCTTAAAGTGTCTGATGGGTTATAGGTTGTGTTTAGACATTACAGTCAATGAAATGCAGGACCTCTGTTGTTTCATTCATACTACATGGGCACCAGCCACATATGTCTTCTAGCCCAGCTTGCGAACCTAGAAATGAAAGGGGAGTGCCAAGATCCCCAATAAATTTAGGAAGCCAGGGGGGTCACTAGCAGCTATAAAAAAAATATTTAGATTGCCTTTTACTCAACTGTATCTCTAGAAGAAACAATTATGCTGTCAAAGTAAAATGACATTTTCTAAGAAACTGCATAATATTTCACAAAAGAACACATCTTTGTTTTAGCAGAAATAATAAACTTGAATACTTGAATAATAATTTTTAAAAGATAATTCCCACCAGTGTTAATTTATTAATACAATTACATTTAGCCTTCTTGAATGTTTTGGCCTTTTGTGTTTTTGTTCATTTCTTATTTTATACTGCTATTGCAACTTCCACTTATTTGCAATACACATGAAGAACTCATGGTTAAGCAACATTTAGTTCATTCAAAAGTAAAGATATGTAAAGTTTAGTATGAAAAAAAAACAAGACTGCTAAGAAATTTGCCTGTTTACTAATGACTTGGCCACTCCCCTGACCTGATATAAAGGATTTTCCAATCTGCAAAATTGGTGATTACAGCAAATAATTTTCTATCAGTGATTCACTAACATGCTGTAAATGAGCTGCTTGCTTTCCTCACAGCATGTATGGCCAGTTTAAGGCAACTGTATTCTGCTTTAGTAAGACATTGGCAATAGTAGCCAAATGAAACTACTGAAGCCAGCAGATGTGGCATGGTTACCTAAAATTATATTATGGTAGTTATTACTCTAACAGACATACACAAAGGCTGTAAAAACAGCAAAGCATATGCAAAAAATGCATTAACTTATGATTGGTTAATATCACCTACAACAGTTTACCATTTGCATTACCAAATAAGCCTATATATTCAGCTTAGTAAAGAAAATTATACACTCTGAAGAATTATCCTTTAATCCAATTTTTAACAAAGAAAAAATATTATAAAACAGAAAAAAGTCAAGTAAAATGATGGCATGTATCAGCAAGCACAGCGCAGACCTTCTAGGGACAAATTACCCTTTTCAGGAGTTCTTAAGGACCCGTTCACATTCGTTTTTAGGTGTACTGCCATTTAAACTCTATTAGAATATGCATTTTCATAGAATCACATCAAAGCCCTGCATGCTGCATCTTTCATGCACTTTCATTAAACACGCTTTCTAATAGAGTTTAATGGCAGTGCACCTAAAAACATACATACCATGTGCAAAAAGGCGCACTGCACTGATGTTAACCCGGTCTAACTCTTAAAAGGTTACTCCTAAAAATAAAAATAACTATAAAAAATATAGTAAAAATAAAATAAAAAAAAATAAAAAATAATAAAAAGAAAAACTAAAAAAAAAAAAAAAAAAAAAGCACCCCTGCCCCCCTTCTTTTGCGCAAAGGCGAACACAAGCGTTGGTCTGGCGTCATATGTAAACAGCAATTGCACCATGCATGTGAGGTATCACCGCGAAGGTCAGATCGAGGGCAGTAATTTTAGCAGTAGACCTCCTCCGTGAATCTAATGTGGTAACCTGTAAAGGCTTTTAAAGGCTTTTAAAAATGTATGTAGTTTGTCGCCACTGCGTGTTTGTGCGCAATTTTAAAGCATGTCGTGTTTGGTATCCATGTACTCGGCCTAAGATCATATTTTTTATTTCATCAAAAATTTGAGCAATATAGTGTGTTTTAGTGCATTAAAATAAAAAAAAGTGTATTTTTTCCACAAAAAATGCGTTTGAAAAATCGCTGCGCAAATACTGTGTGGAAAAAAAAATGCAACACCCACCATTTTAATCTGTAGGGCCTTTGCTTTAACAATATATATAGTGTTTGGGGGTTCAACGTAATTTTCTTGCAAAAAAAAAATATGTTTTCATGTAAACAAAAAGTGTCAGAAAGGGCTTTATCTTCAAGTGGTTAGAAGAGTGGGTGACGTGTGACATAGGCTTCTAAATGTTGTGCATAAAATGCCAGGACAGTTCAAACCCCCCCCAAATGACCCCATTTTGGAAAGTAGACACCCCAAGCTATTTGCTGAGAGCAATGTTGAGCCCATTAAATATTTTTTTTTTTTGGTCCCAAGAGATTGAATAATGAAAAAAAAAAAAATAATATTTTTTTTTTACAAAAACTTGTCACTAAATGATATATTGCTCAAACATGCCATGGGCATATGTGGAGATACACCCCAAAATACATTCTGTTGCTTCTCCTGAGTACGGGGATACCACATGTGTGGGACTTTTTGGGAGCCTAGCCGCGTACGGGACCCCAAAATCCAAGCACCGCTTTCAGGCTTTCTAAGGGTGTAATTTTTTTATTTCACTCCTCACTGCCAATCACAGTTTCGGAGGCCATGGAATGCCCAGATGGCACAAACCACCCCCAAATGACCCCATTTTGGAAAGTAGACACCCAAGCTATTTGCTGAGAGGTATGGTGAGTATTTTGCAGATCTCGCTTTTTTGTCACAATGTTTTGAAAATTGAAAAAAGAAAAAAAAAATTTTTTTTTTCTTTACTTTCTTCATTTTCAAAAACACATGAGAGCTGTAAAATACTCACCATGCCTCTCAACAAATAGCTTGGGGTGTCTACTTTCCAAAATGGGGTCATTTGGGGGGTTTTGTGCTATTTTGGCATTTTATGGCCTTCGAAACTGTGATAGGTAGTGAGGAGTGAAATCAAAAATTTGCACCCTTAGAAATCCTGAAGGCGGTGCTTGGGTTTCGGGCCCCGTACGCGGCTAGGCTCCCAAAAAGTCCACACATGTGGTATCCCCATACTCAGGAGAAGCAGCAAAATGTATTTTGGGGTGCAATTCCACATATAACCATGGCATGTGTGAGCAATATATCATTTAGTGACAACTTTTTGAATAAATTTTTTTTATTTTTTTTTTTTGTCTTTATTCAATCACTTGGGACTAAAAAAAAAAAAATATTCAACGGGCTCAACATGCCTCTCAGCAAATAGCTTGGGGTGTCTACTTTCCAAAATGGGGTCATTTGGGGGGGTTTTGTGCCATCTTGGCATTTTATGGCCTTCAAAACTGTGATAGGTAGTGATAGGTAGTGAGGAGTGAAATCAAAAATTTATGCCCTTAGAAATCCTGAAGGCGGTGCTTGGTTTTCGGGGTCCCGTATGCGGATAGGCTCCCAAAAAGTCCCACACATGTGGTATCCCCGTACTCAGGAGAAGCAGCAGAATGTATTTTGGGGTGTAATTCCACATATGCCCATGGCATGTGTGGGCAATATATCATTTAGTGACAACTTTGGGCAAAAAAAAAAAGTTTGTAATATTCCCGCAACTTGTGGCAAAATATAAAATATTCCATGTACTCAACATGCCTCTCAGCAAATAGCTTGGGGTGTCTACTTTCCAAAATGGGGTCCATTTGGGGGGTTTTGTGCAATTTTGGCATTTTATGGCCTTCGAAACTGTGATAGGTAGTGAGGAGTGAAATCAAAAATTTACACCCTTAGAAATGCTGAAGGTGGTGCTTGGGTTTCGGGGCCCCGTACGCGGCTAGGCTCCCAAAAAGTCCCACACATGTGGTATCCCGTACTCAGGAGAAGTGGCAAAATGTATTTTGGGGTGCAATTCCACATATAACCATGGCATGTGTGAGCAATATATCATTTAGTGACAACTTTTTGAATACATTTTTTTTTTTTTTTTTTTTTTGTCTTTTTCAATCACTTGGGACTAAAAAAAAAAATATTCAATGGGCTCAACATGCCTCTCAGCAAATAGCTTGGGGTGTCTACTTTCCAAAATGGGGTCATTTGGGGGGGTTTTGTGCCATCTTGGCATTTTATGGCCTTCAAAACTGTGATAGGTAGTGATAGGTAGTGAGGAGTGAAATCAAAAATTTATGCCCTTAGAAATCCTGAAGGCGGTGCTTGGTTTTCGGGGTCCCGTATGCGGATAGGCTCCCAAAAGTCCCACACATGTGGTATCCTCGTACTCAGGAGAAGCAGCAGAATGTATTTTGGGGTGTAATTCCACATATGCCCATGGCATGTGTGGGCAATATATCATTTAGTGACAACTTTGGGCAAAAAAAAAAAAGTTTGTAATATTCCCGCAACTTGTGGCAAAATATAAAATATTCCATGTACTCAACATGCCTCTCAGCAAATAGCTTGGGGTGTCTCTACTTTCCAAAATGGGGTCATTTGGGGGGTTTTGTGCTATTTTGGCATTTTATGGCCTTCAAAACTGTGATAGGTAGTGAGGAGTGAAATCAAAAATTTGCACCCTTAGAAACCCTGAAGGCGTTGATTGGGTTTCGGGGCCCCGTGCGCGGCTAGGCTCCCAAAAAGTCCCACACATGTGGTATCCCCATACTCGGGAGAAGCAGCAAAATGTATTTTGGGGTGCATCTCCACATATAACGATGGCATGTGTGAGGAATATATCATTTAGTGACAACTTTATGAAAAAAAATTTTTTTTTTTTTTTTTTTTGTCTTTATTCAATCCCTTGGGACTAAAAAAAAAAAATATTCAATGGGCTCAACATGCCTCTCAGCAAATAGCTTGGGGTGTCTACTTTCCAAAATGGGGTCATTTGGGGGGGTTTTGTACTTCCCTGCCATTTTAGCACCTCAAGAAATGAGATAGGTAGTCATAAATTAAAAGCCGTGTAAATTCCAGAAAATGTACTCTAGTTTGTAGACGCTATAAACTTTTGCGCAAACCAATAAATATACGCTTATTGGCATTTTATTTTACTAAAGACATGTGGCTGAATACATTTTGGCCCAAATGTTTGACTAAAATTAAAATAAAAATAACTATAAAAAGATATAGTTCCGTATACTCAAACTCTCATTATGCTCTAGTATAGATTGTCATTTGTCTTAATTTCTCCTAAAAGAAAGCACCCTGATGAAGGGATTAACACTGAAATCCTGAAAAACGTTAAGTGAAATACAAAAGAGACCAACAATTTAAACTATATCAACTGTATTGTTTTTATTTCTAATTTTTTATCCTACATAGTGTTGTATGCAGCTATTCGTTTTTAATACTACCTTAATAAATGTTGTTATTTCTCTCTATATATATCTTGATACTCTTCAATATATTTATCCAGTTGCCTTAAAAGTCCCCTGTGTACTCTTCCTGGGGGGGCACTTTATCTTTTTATAGTTATCTATATTTTGGGATGTTGACAACAACCTGGTCTTTTTAGGTGAAACCCCTTCAAAACTCGTATAAAAATAAAAATAAACACCTGTGAAATAAAACATGGAATTAATATAATAAATAACATCACATCTTTTTACCTCATACTTCATTCCGTTTAGTACTTTTTCCTAACTACAGAAACTTATAGCAGTCAATTGGAATTTAAGAAGTTTGATTTCAGCAAAGCAAATAATTAGTACTTACGAATTAAGAACTTTCAACTGAGTAAAACCAAATATTGTAAATTTGGCAATTTACTTTATAACTGCTTAAATGGAAAATAATGTTGTCTTTTTTTGGAGAGTGCCTCTTAAAAGGAAAATACTGCCTTGTTAATTTCGTTCATGCAAAGTGTTTTTCTGTCAAATGATCCTCTGCATTTAATATGAACCTTGTACCTCTGGTACAGCATAGATTCCAGGTAATAGCTATTTGTTATATATTTAAAGTATAACTAGAGGCAAAACTTTTTTTTGTTTTGGACAGAGTGGAGAGGGATTAGACCCCCTGTCAATTTGTATTGCTGTCTGTGCCCCCATTAAGTATATTCACCCTCTCTGTTTATCCTGTTTACTATTATCATTGAAATTAAAAGAAAAACTCAGAAAAGTAAAAGAGGGGAAATCTTTCAATAGGGACACTGGCCTGGGGGTCCCCAAGAAATTCCTTTAATTTGCAGGGATTTCCTCTCACTTCCTGTTTGGCTATGGGACAGTAAGTGAAGGGAAATCTCTGCAATAGGACCAAGATCCAATAGGCAGAAATCGGACAGGGGTTATAACTCTCCCTTGCTCTATCCAAAATGAAAAAATAAGTTTTGCCCATAGTTCTACTTTAAATTGTATTATAAAACACTGTAAAACCAATGCCATCAGTATGTTTTGCAACAATAAGATTGCAAAGGTCTTGAGAGAGCTCTTTTCTTTTACCCATCATGAGTTTCTTGTGTGACACATTGGAAATGAGACACCTTTTTATAGGCCATCAGTTGAGACTAAACCAGCTGATATTAATGTTCACTGAAAATGGGCTAGATTGATAATTACTGATATATTTCAGCTGGTGTCTTGGATTTCCATGCTTTTTTTTTTGCATATATATATATACTGTATACATACACACACAATACTTCATTGATACATACTGTATTCTGTAAGTATGAATAAAAGATTGATTTTTTAATATCATTTATAGTATATATTATTTTTGGCACCTAAAAAATGTTTTTGAATCTTGTTCTATTAAATATTAGGGATGCGGTGCCCATAATCACCTCCTAATCTACATGTTAAAATATGAGCTGGATAACTTTTTTAATTGATGACCCTCAGTGAATAAGTATTTTAAAAATCACTTCATTAAGAAACCAAAATATAGTTAGATTAGTTCATCTTACAGCACAACCTATTCTGCAGTTTGGTTGTGATTTTACTGCAAATAATTTTGCAACGCAGGCTTTGTTATAGACTACAATATTATATGTTTAGCATATGATCAATTCTAACCGATATAGGCATGTGAGAAACAGGTTTTTTTCTTCAAAGTAGATGATTTCCAGAAAATCAAAGGATACTTAGAAGAATATGTTGGTTCATACTTCCAAAGAAACATTATTCCGCACATCTATTAGATAGGTTTACAGCTTTAAAAAGGCTCTAGTATAGCTCAATTTAAATCTTAAGTAGATTTAAACATCATGACTTTCCATACCTAAAGTAAAAAAGATGGAAGTGTTTTTTTTGGGGTTTGAATGTTTCAATATGTTTGTCATGTGTATGTTTTTATTTTTATTATGAGCTTTAATGCATAAAGAAAAAAAGCAAGGAAAATGCTTTCCAGACAAACCATTGATACATTTTTTTTTTTAGTCTGGTTACCTAATTATGTTAAAATATAAATCATTGACTGAGATCTGACACAAAAGCACATTGCTTTTTTGCCCTCTATTTCTAAATAATTCCCAGGGTGTTATACAGACCATGAGGTCACACCAACAAAACAGCTGTTTGAGAGGATGAGTCTGTATAAGTCACATAATATTTCACTAAGAAACATTTTTTTTTTTCCGTATTCTGCTTTAGTTATGTGGAGCTGATTGCTAATTTCTGAATTGATGATAATACCAGAAAACTGATATTATAAGACATTGTTCACATGGGCATACTGAGGTGTTCTGTGCATTCCCATGCAGGCAGTCCCATTAATGTCAACTGGGACACATCGGCACTTCAGTAGCAGGGTAGATTTTGGGGTAAACCAAACAAATGTTTGGCAGCATTATATCCACTAAACAGACATTTCCCTAGCCTATACTATACATGTATATGTGTCTGTATACATTATATATCTGTATCAGGATCTGTATTAATTAATCAATCAAAATAATTAACACAATAAATTCTTTGTCATATAAAATGTTTTATACAAAAGATATAAATATATAAAAAAATCTTATTATATAGATGGAAGATAGCAAATTCAAATAATACTGCAAATATAATACATTAATGCATATTCCAATTCATAAACTCAGAGCAAGCAGAATCCATATAAATTCATTATTTTTTTATACTGCGATAATGGCTGTAAGCAAAGAAGAAAGATGATTTTTAACATTTATTGAGCAGAACATGAACACAACATGAAGAGAACAGAAAAGAAAACAACAAAGTTGCCCAAAACCAAAAGATATACAAAAGCTACAACTAGAAAACAGTGCCATCTGTTGATCAGGAGACCACGTTTGTACTCCGACAATTCAGTAGGCCAATTATTGGTAGATCATTGTTTTTATTTAGACAGTTTCTTTTGAGCAATTTTGGAAATACTGAACTCAGCAACATGCTTACATATATTCAATTTTTTTTTATTATTTAGATCAAATTAGATAATTAATAAACTATATATTTTTTTTTTCAGATAGCAACGGCATTTAGTTTGCATAGTAAATAAAATAAAGGTGGATTAAGTAACATTCGAATTAATGACATGGTAAGATAACATTTATTTGTAAAATGCTATACATGTAAAAATATAAACAAATCATAAAGTAACACATTTATACTGACAGAGTAATAAACAATAAAGATTGGGAACAGTCATAATCTACTAACTGAGGTGCAGAATGTGTCATGTGCATGAAAAAATTTGAGCAATAAAATGGTATAAATCACTGCATTTCTATAAAGTCAGTAATTTTCCAGCTGACTTAATTTGAGTGTACAGTAAATATTGTCCAGCCCATACCTTCCTTGTATAAATCTACAGGGTGGGCTCCACACTATAAAGAGAAGGGTGTGTAAATGCTCAGATTTCAAATAAAATATTTATTTGACGGGCCTCCTGCTCACAGTAATGCCCCATACACACGATAGGATTTTCCGACGGAAAATGTTTGATAGGAGCTTGTTGTCGAAAATTCCGACCGTGTGTAGGCACCATCGGACATTTTCCATCGGTATTTCCGTCACACAACATTTGAGAGCTCGTTCTCAAATTTTCCGACAACAAAATCCGTTCCACGCATGCTCGGAATCAAGCAGAAGAGCAGCACTGGCTATTGAACTTAATTTTTCATTCAAAAGGTTTATTGAAGGTAAGTTACAGTACAGGTGATCGCATAACTTGAAGACAGGTACAATCCTGTCTGTACATTTTTTGTGTTGGCAGTCAATAATAAACCAGGAACAATTAAGATTCAAAACAAATTAACATTCAACATTTTCTGTGAGTGGTCTAAAGAGGCCTTTTCGTTATATCATTCAATGCTCAGATCACATGTCTAGTTTTCATATTGGTCTCGTTATGATTACCTTCTATGTCAGCCATATGGTGGCGAGTAAGATTGAAACAGGTGACATTTAATGTCAAGATATATAGATGAGTATAGGAAAGGTGAGAGAAAGGAAGAGAGTAGTTAGATGTATGGGACAGAGAAGAGAGAAATAGAGGGTTGGTAGTCATATATGGTAGCCTAAGTATTGGGGTACATTTCAGTTATATCTGTAATTCGGTTCTCCATCTAAGTTTTTGCCTGATGGGCAGTTTGTTCACATACCTCCCCAAAGGTGGGGTGTTATTTTTCAGCCAAGGTTGGGTAGGTTAAGTCTCTCATATTCTTCAGAGAATCTAAAAGCAACCCAAGGGGCCCAGGTTTTGTGGTATCCATCCGCATCATCATTGGACTGGGCCCTTGTCTCCTCCATGCTACATATGTCCCCTATCCTATGAAGCCACTCTTTAACAGAGGGGACCCCAGTAGATTTCCAGTATAATGGTATGAGCGTTTTAGCCGCATTAAGCATATGTTTGGACAGGGATTTCTTGTATTTGGAGAGTGAGAAGTTGGTAACATGGAGGAGGCAACCGGCCGCATCCGGCTTCAACGAGGTATCAGTGACATGGCGAATGATTGTAATCACTTTTTCCCAGAATCGTGTGATAAGAGGACAATGCCACCAGATGTGTAGGACCGTACCTTTGTCTTGTCCACATCGCCAGCAAAGATCCGAGGTTTGGGGGAACCACTTATGTAACTTGACCGGAGTGGCATACCAATGTGTAAGCAGTTTATACGCAGTTTCCTGCATTCTGGTGCTCAAGGAGCATTTATGTGCTAGTATACAGGCTTTTTGCCATTGTGTGTCTGTTATTTCTATGTTAAGTTCCTCCGACCACTTCTTCCGAAATCTGTCCAGGGCGTGCGGTGCTGAGGCCTGGAGCCAGGCATATGCTAAGGAGGTGGCTTTGGGTATTGGGGCCCCCTCCAGGCACACTGATTCCATATCTGTCATTTGTCTAGTAAAGTGTATTTTGCGTCGTGCATCGTTTACATAGCTTCGTATCTGGAAGTATGTCCAAAGGGGCATATCCTGCACATGGGCCTCTCCTTTCAGTTTCTGGTAGTCCTTAATAAGGACGTTCTCAAAACAGTGGCTGGTAAGCAAAGGTGTATTCTCGTCTTGTTTCTGTAACGCACGGTTCGCTACCCCTGGTGGAAAGTCCGGGTTGTCTTTAAGTGGTGTCAAGGGGCTTAAGGGTGAAGATACGTTTGTCTTTTTAATGATTGAGTGGAATATAGATAGGGTGGTGTTCAGAAGGGGGTGTTGTCGCAGAGTCGGTGGGTAATTTTTCATCGAAACCCATGGGGAGAACCTCAGGGGAATCGGGCTTAACTCATTTTCTAGGGGGACCCAGTCTTTAGTGTCCTGGTGGCAATGCCAATCCAGGATTCTGGTCATATGTGAGGCGTGATAATATTGTTTGTAGTCGGGCAGGCCCATTCCCCCTCTTTCTTTCGCCCTAGTCATTAACTCAAATTTGATTCTCGGGCGCTTGTGTGCCCAAACAAATTCAAGCTGGATTGTTTGTAGGGTTTTGAAAAAGCACTGTGGAATCAGGACCGGTAAGGTCCGGAATAAATACAGCACTCTGGGCAATATTGACATCTTACAGATGGCTGCCCTCCCGAACCATGAGAAATGTTTGTTAGTATGCCAGGACAGCAAATCTTGTCTTATGATTTTGAGCATGGGTGGGAAATTCCTCTCAAAAATTTGAGATATCTGTGGGGTTAGCCATACGCCGAGGTACTTCATGGCAGAGGATACCCATTTGAAGGTGCTATTTAGTTGTGCGCTATGTAGTGTATCCTCTGTCATGGTGATATTCATCGCCTCAGACTTCGTATAATTGATCTTTAGATAGGAGACGTACCCGTACACCGTGAACTCCCTTAGCAGTGTGGGAATTGACGTGAGGGGTTTCGTTAGGAAAAATAGCAAATCATCGGCGTATGCAGCGATTTTAAATTCCCGTTGACCCACCCAGAAACCCTCAATATCTGGTGATAACTTCACTTTCCTAATGAAAGGTTCCAACGAGATGATGAAGAGGATTGGCGAGAGGGGACACCCTTGTCTTGTACCATTGGTTATTTTTATCGTTTCGGACAGGGTTCCATTTATTCGTAGTTTTGCTGATGGGTTTTGGTATATCGCCGAGATCCAATTCATCATGCGGGTACCAAGGCCAACATGTTCGCACGTTGCCAACATGTAGTCCCATGCTACTCGATCGAAGGCCTTCTCCGCGTCTGTAGACAGAAGAAGGCCCTCGATCTTTCGTTCCCTAGCTGCATGTATAAGGTTTAGTGCCTTTGTTACATTGTCTTTTGCCTCTCTGCCTGGCATAAACCCTGCCTGCTCTGGGCCTATGATGGTGTGTAGTAGTGGTTTAAGTCTGTTTGCTAATATTTTGGTCAGGATTTTAACATCAAGGTTCAGTAACGAAATTGGTCTATAGCTAGGGCAGTGTTCTGGGTCTTTGTTTGGTTTGGGCAGGACTGTTATGTGTGCCCCAAGGAACATCGGGGGGACTTCCCTGGGTGTAGCAAATGAATTTAGAGCTTTTAGAAGTGGGCCAGTCAGGTTGTCTAGGAAGGTCTTATAATATATAGAGGAGAAGCCATCAGGGCCCGGGCTTTTCCCATTCTTCATATCTTTTATTGCCGCTTTAACTTCTATTTCCTCAATGGGCCGTTCAAGGAGCTCAGTGTCAGTGGTGTGTAGCGTGGGCATTTCTGCCCCGCGCAAGTATTCATGAATTGCTTGTGTTCTGGTTCCTTGCATGTCGGGTGGTTTGTGAGGGTTCGGTAGGTTATAGAGATTGGAGTAGTAGGAGTGGAAATGTTGTGCAATCTGCTCATCCGTCTGATCTAACGTTCCCTGTTTGTTTCGTATACCCTTAATGTTGTTGCTAAGGCGGGGGTCTTTTAGGGCTCTGGCTAAGAATTTGCCTGTTTTGTCCCCGTGTTCGTAGTATATTTTTTTCCTGAAAAACAGGAACCGTTTAGTGGTGGCATCTAATATTTGTTGTAGGGCTTTTCGGGTGTCAAGTAGTTCAGTCGCCGTCTGTTTGGTGAGGGATTGCTTATGTTGTAGTTCTAGTTGCGAGATTCTATCTACTAATTTTGAGATCTGTTTTTCCCTGTCCCTCTTTCGCTTAGCTCCCGCCCTCATCAATTCCCCTCGCATGTAACATTTGTGAGCCTCCCATGTCATCAAGGGGTCTGTCTCTGGTATTGAATTAAAGCTAAAAAATTCTTGCAATTGCTTGGTGAGTTTTGGCAATAATTCACAGTCTGTCAGAAGCGAGGAATTCAGTCGCCAAGACTGTCTCCTATGTGTGGGTACATCAGAGGCCAGTGAAAGAGAGACGGGGGCGTGATCCGAGAAGGATTGTATACCAATGTTTGCCCTTTCCACTAGATGTAGGTCCTTTCGTGAAATGAAAATGTAATCAATTCTTGAGTACCTGGCATGGGGGGCAGAATAGAAAGTAAAGTCCTTCCCATCTGGGTGAAGATATCTCCAGGTATCCACCAGATGCATCGAGGACAAAATTGATTTCAGGCTCTTCAGTACTCTGTATCTAATGTATGACGTGCCTGTCGATGTGTCAGTTAGAGGGTTCAGGGGGAGGTTGAAGTCCCCGCCCAGGATTATGCGTCCCGAGCCAAACACTCCAAGCTCCCCCATTACCCGTCTGCAAAAAGTCAGGTGTGAGGTATTCGGGAAATATACATTAGCCAATGTCGTTGGTACCCCGTAGTATTTCCCCTTCAGGAAGATAAACCTCCCTTCAGGGTCTATCAGTTTGTCCGTCAGCTCAAAGTTGGCCTCTCTGCTAATTAGTATAGAGACCCCCTTCGACTTAGCCGAGTCATTGGTAGCGTGATATACTGTAGTGAAATAGGAATCAGTGAGCCTGGGTACATTGCTTGTTCTAAAGTGCGTCTCTTGCAAGAAGGCGAAGTGAGGCCTACCTTTCTTGAGCTCCCTTAGGAGGGCGATCCGTTTTTCAGGGGTATTCAGACCTCTGACATTGTGAGATATCACTGTGGGGCAGTGGCCCATCGATGAGTATGCCATTGCACCGCCCTGGACAGATTCGGAGACCTGGTACCTATGGAAGACACTGTACAGGAGATATGTTATTACAGTATGGTATTCTTTCAAGTGATGTCTACCCACGCGTATAGATCTACCAGTTAAGAGAAAGATAAAGGGAAGAGTAGTGGAAGGGAGAAAACAGAGAAGGAGAAGATTATGTTATACTGCCTTCGAATAGATATTCTATCCGTGAGGTCTGATTAGGAGTACTAACCAGGGACTAAGGTCTCCCTGGGTGTACCTTGTGGGGTAGTGGGAGGTAGCAGCAGGGATATCCTGTGTCAATCTCGGTATGGAGAGTGAGACAGGAGTGAATTACCCCTCAGTACCAGTCCTGGTACAGGGGATAATGAGAATACAAAACAAGCAAAGAAAAAAAATGTAACTGTAGTGGCGGAGGTGGGGGAGGCCCGCGGCCACTTTTCTGCAATTGAGTTTAAACAAAAAACGTGCTATATCAAACCATTCTGCACCGTATTATAAGTGCTAATCAACAGAACAACCGAATACTCCTCCAATTAGTGAGGACAGGAGGGCGCCAGCCGGCGCACCCCAGACAGGGTATCACCCCAATCAATTTTGGGGATCCATATCCCGTCCCGGCCACCGGCCACCCGCCCCCCCCCCGGAGGAATCTCAAACTTCACCTAAAAGCGAATTCGTGCATTCTAGACTCTTAATCCTAGGCGTAAACCTTGTATACCGTCAGAGGAGGGCAAGACCGTAGGGCGAAAAATGTAATAAAATAAATAAAATATATAAAATGAAATAAAATAAGTAACGCAGAATAAAATAAAATAAATAAATAAAATAAAAGCAAGACAAGGCTAGATAAGTAAGGATATGCTAGTTTACAGCGTTACCACTCAATCGTAAAGTCTGGATCTCATTGATCTTAGCTGCAAGGTGCACGTTCCCGGGTATGTCAGGGAAAGTGCCTCCCTCTGTTCAGTCCATCTGTATGTTGCTTGAGAAGTGTATTCTGCAGTCAGATGTGTCGGGGCCTTTTCACCTCTCAGGTAGATGGGCATGTTTGAGGGGCCTTCCAGGTGTCAGGCTGAGTGGGGGTGTATGCCCCTGCTCCCCCCTTGGGCAACCGAGTAGCGTCAGTACACGGTAGATGGACCTCTGGGTATATCCTTGGGTGTTAGTAGGTGTGGGAGGGAGCCAGCATGCAAAAAGAAAAAACCAAGGGGAATAAAACTAAAACCAGAACAAAAACACTGAACCTGAGATGTTCAAACCGCATAGGTGTGATCAAAAAAAAACTTCATCTTTCTGTCATGGGTCCTCCGGAGCTCCAGGTTGGCGGGCTCTGGGTGTGCCAGGGGGATGCCCCCCCTGTCTGCTTTGCTTTAGCTTCTTAGCTGGTCTTTTGTCGGGTGAGGCAAAAGGGGAGACAGACGGGCTCCTTTGGACCGGTGGAAGAAGAAATTCTTGGTACCAGTCTGGCAATTCGATGTCCCCCAGCTGCAGGGCATTACAAAACTCCGGCAGGTCGTCCGGTGATCTCAATGTGTGTTGTCTGCCATTGTGTGACACCAATGGGGCAAAGGGGAAGCGCCAGGTATACCGCAGGTCTTTTTCCCGTAGCCTGTCTAGTAAGGGCCTCAGGGCTCTGCGATTTTTCAGAGTTATTTGGGACAGGTCCTGAAAGAGCATTATCACTTCCCCATTAAACACAATTTGATCGTTGCGGCGTGCTTTCTGCATGATATCTTCTTTCAGTGTGAAGCTCTGTAGGCAGCAGATAACATCACGTGGGGGCATGTTGTCTGGGCCTCGTGCTCTCAGGGCCCTGTGCGCTCTTACAAACTCTATCTCGGTGTCCTCAGGCCTTTCCAGTAAGCTATTAAAGACCCTCTGTAGTGCAGGTACAATTTGGTCATTATCCACCGATTCCGGCACCCCTCTGACCCGTATGTTACACCTCCTCCCCCTGTTATCAAGGTCCTCCAAATGTCTATTCATTTCTATAAAATGATTGGAGTGTGAATAGGTGACTTTCTCCAGTCTATGTATGGCTTTCTCCCTGTGCTTCCCCGCCGTTTCAGCTGCCGCCATCTTCTCTGTCAGCACTAGCAGGTTGGATTTTAGATCCGTTATTGCTGCAGAGAACGTGGATTTTATGTCCGCAGCAAACATGGACATGTCGGCGTATGTTAGTGGGTGCTGGGAGTGTAAGTGGCTCCTACCATTGTCCTCCGCCGCGGACTGGGAGTCCTCACTGAAGTCGTCCTCAGCATGAGCCGGCGCCATCTTGGCTTCTACCACGTTGCTCCTGGATAGTGACTGCGATCTGAAGAGATCCGAGATGTTCCTGCCTTGTGAGGCCGTCGCCGAACGGCGGGATCGGGTGTGCGGTGTTCGGTTGTTCTGCTTGCTCATTCTTGGGAGCTAGGGTGCAGAATGGTCGGCTTGGGACCGCGGGTTCTCCGGAGCTCCTCTAACAAGCCGCCATCCTCGCTGCGCGCCAAGCCACGCCCCTGAACTTAATTTTTCTCGGCTCGTCGTACGGAATTTCCGACCAACTTTGTGTGACGTTGTGTTTGCAAGACAAGTTTGAGCCAACATCCGTCGGAAAAAAAACATGAATTTTGTTGTCGGAAAATCCTATCGTGTGTACAGGGCATAAGAGTTTGCCTTTCCCATGAGACAAGGTCTGACATACTCTTTGGCATAAGGCACTCTGTTATATTTACATACAACACCCCAAAATTTTCCCATTCCCTTTATTCCTTTCCAAAATAAAAACACTGCTTCGCTCCTGCAAGAAAGGCACTGAATACTTACCTTTATGTTGGCTAGTGAGTATGCACTCTGCTGACTTCAAGTAGTACATTATCTGGCAAAGTCTTCAACATTCAAGGAGTGTTCAGGAGTGTTGAAATCTGTGATATTTTTACCAAAATCCATTCTGCGCAAATAAGTACCCTTCTATTGCCTAATATTTTGAATGTAATTAAATATAATAAGAGAATCATACTAATTCACTAGTCTACGTGGCATTCCACAAGCTACATTAATTTTATTATGTGTTTCTGTTAAGTAAATAAGTAAGCCCATCAAACATTTACACATTATCATTTTGTTTTACAAATGATAACATCAACAACTAAAATAATAAATTATTTTTACCTGGTCTTTCATATTCTTGCCTGCATCTTTAACATCTTTCATGTTGATAGCATTCTTGCCACCCTTTTCCTTGCCCTTCTTCTTGTTCTTCTTTTTGAATAAACATTTTTTGCACACGCAGAAACAGCAGGTAAGAATCAATAGAACGGCAACTATGGCTATTGCAATTAAGGCCCATGGTGGCACTGAAAAACAGAAGCAATGCATCTGCCTATAAAATTGGTAAGAAAAAAATACTTAAAAATAATTAACGATGCACAGTAGAAAATGTACATATTCTTAGCACACAGTAATCTTTATAAACAGCCATCAGCTTAGCTGTAGCCACTGTGGATCATATCCTCCGCAAAGTTAATATTTGAAACTAATTATAGTTTCCATTTAGTAGATACATTTCTTCTTCTCCTCCCTTCCAACAGTGACCTTCTACTCTCTAATGCAGTGTGTCTCAACTTTTTTTCAATCAAGGCACCCTTTTCTGCATAATCTCGAGGCACCCCATGCTAAAATGTAAAAAATTAAACAAGTCATTTTACATAATGCAGCAATATCCGCACATGTTGGACAACCAACATTAGAGGAGATTTATTCGCCCAAAGCAAATGTACCTTTGCACGCTGGTACTGGGCACCCTGGTTGAAAAGGGCTGCTCTAAATTACACACAGACCAGGTACATAGGAAATAGGGAAAACACTTGGGGAGTGTTGAGGCCTGACTTGGACAAGTTCACTACATCTCTTGAGAACTTTGAAGACAAATTTGTTCATTACATCTTTAGCTACAGAAGTCAGAGATCGCTTTTTGTAAAGCGTATTTATTGTTTTTTAAGGATATTTCTAAAACCTAATCACATTTCTATTTTAACCACTTCCAGACCAGCCTCGTTTTGGATTTTCGGCGTTTACATGTTTAAAACATTTTTTTTTGCTAGAAAATTACTTAGAACCCCCAAACATTATATATTGTTTTTTTTTCTAACACCCTAGAGAATAACATGGCGGTCATTTCAATACTTTTTTTCACACTGTATTTGCGCAGCGGTCTTACAAGCGCACTTTTTTTGGAAAAAAGTCACTTTTTTGAATAAAAAAATAAGACAAAAGTAATTTCTTTTTGGATTGTGAAAGATAATGTTACGCCGAGTAAATTGATACCCAACATCTCACGCTTCAAAATTGTGGCCGCTCGTGGAATGGCGTCAAACTTTTACCCTCAAAAATCTCCATAAGCGACATTTAAAAAATTCTACAGGTTGCATTTTTTGAGTTAGAGGAGGTCTATGGCTAGAATTATTGCTCTCACTCTACCGATCGCAGCGATACATCACATGTGTGGTTTGACTACCGTTTTCATATGCGGGCGCTGCTCACGTATGCGTTCGCTTCTGCGCGCGAGCTCGTCGGGACGGGGTGTTTTAAAAAGTTTTTTTTTGTTTTTTCTTATTTATTTTACTTAATTGTATTATTTTTTACACTGTTTTAAAAAAATGATCACTTTTATTCCTGTTACAAGGAATGTAAACATCCCTTGCAATAGAAAAAAGCATGACAGGTCCTCTTAAATATGAGATTTGGGGTCAAAAAGTTCTCAGATCTCATATTTGGACTTCAATGAAAAAAAAAAAAAAAAATGTCATTTAAAAAAAATGACATTTGTAAATTCCCCTTTAAGACGTATGGCGGAAGTGACGTTTTTGACGTCGCTTCCACCCTCCTATGGTATAGAGATGAGTGGGGGCCATCTTAGCCTCACTCATCTCTATGCACAGGTAGGGAAAGGACCCAATCGCCTCCGCCGCTGCCGCCGGTTCCGGTAAGCGGCGGAAGGCACGGGAGAGCGGCGGGAGGGGGGGCACCTCTCCCGCCACCGATAATGGTGATCTCGCGGCGAATCCGCCAAGATGACCACCATTATCGGAAAGGGGACCGCTCACTGTGAAGAGGGATACCTCGGTTGTGGCAGCAGCTGCTGCCGTTACCGAGATATCCCTCTTCAAAAAAATGACGTATATATACAGTGAGCGGTCGGGAAGTGGTTAAGGATCATTTCCAGGTAACAAGTAAAAACAATTAGTGGGCTTCTACTCCTGGCCAACAAACACTGCAACTTTTATAGAGTCATAATGTTCATTTCAGCAAAAAGACTGCATATTAGTGTTGATTTACTAAAGGCAAATGATCTGTCATTTTTTAAAGTCCAGTTACACTCTGCAAGTGCAATTGCTCCAGAGCTTAGTAAATAAGGTAAAGTTTCCCTTTACAATGAATACCCAATCACATGCAAGGAAAATTAAAAAAAATGAATTTTTTTCTTGAACATGATTGGATGATGGAACTCAGCAGAGCTCACCTTAATTTACTAAGCTCTGGAGAAACTGCACTTGCAGACTGCAATTGCACTTGCATAAGTGCACAGTCTATTTGCCTTTAGTATATCAACCCCATTGGAAAAACTCTGTCACATCTCAAGAAGGTATACTATTTTATTTGACTTTCTCTTTTTGTCATAATGGTATACAGGGCAACTAGCAAGGGTGAATCTCCCTAAATGTTGCACAGACAGCAATAAAAGCCTGACAGAAGTTATAATTCCCATCTGCTCTGTTCAAAACTATAAACAGTTTTGCCTTTAGTTGTACTTTAAAGAGGTTGTAAACAAAGAACATAGAACAAGGCTTACCTATAGGTACTGTAAATATCTCCTAAACATGCGCCTGTGCCATTTCTTCAGGAGCGTGTCTGTGACTGGAAGCTCCTGTGCATATGCGCAGGAGTGACATCACACGGCTCCGGCCAGTCACACAGCCGGAGTTCGCGGCCCCGGAAGAAAGTCGGGTAAAGTAGGATGCAGCCTGCAGCAGGGACGACGCAGGCTTTGTTTGCAGGTAAGTGTCACATAATGTGCTAGTGTGCGATGCATACTAGCACATTATGCTTTTACTTTACAGAGAAGAAAAAAAAAACACACAGAGATTTTGGATTTGTCATCAAGTTTATTCCCAGTGACAAGGTCAACTTTATGTTGTATTTCAGATGCCTATACAAATGCATGTCTGCATTCAACACTGCACAGGATTCATATTTATGTGTAAGAATAACACATTTTACTTTACTATACCAGTACAAAATGCTTACTAGAACAATTTTACAAGTCCATGGCACTTGCTACTATGGTTAGTGAAAAACAGAGCTTACAGATAATGATAGAAAGAAATTATGAACCAATTGTAAATTAGGGACAAAGATAAAATAATACCGTGAATCTATTATCAGCAAATGAAAATAGACTGCGTAGCAAATCTTAAAAATCAAGTAGAGTTTACTATCTATTTGGCCTTTAACAATCTTAAAGATTAGAAGGATTATTATGCAAGTTGTAAGTCTACTCTTGAAGCTTATATTATCTGGTAAAGATAAGAAGCAATTGTAAAAAAAAAAAAACACCCCACCAATGATTGATCTACGCCGTTGATCAACTGCATGGAAACATTCTACTTTCAAATCACACATTTTCTCACTATGAAGTTTATTGTGTTATTTGGAGCGGCAGAGAAAAGCACTCTTTTTTTGTTCTCCTTCCTGCCTTTTGTGACTGGAGTATAAATCTAAAAATATGACCAGATGAAAATATTGTAAGTAAAGTGTGTTTTCTCAACAGTATTTTTAAATTAGCAGCACCACCATCAGCATCAGTTAGGCCAGAGAGTATAATGAGGATTATAATTAAGAATACAAAAAAATATTATTTTAGGTATGATAGGTATAAAAGATTAATAGGTAAAATTGTGATTTGCAGGATGACATAATACCAAAACAAAGCATGAACGTTTTCAGAAAACCTAATGCTTCCTCCTCTTCACCTTATGGTGACTCTAAAGAACATTTGTTAGCCTGATAGACCTAATAGGAAATCACATTTTTTTGGGGGGGGGGGGGTTTACATACACATTAACTATCTTGCTGTAGAATACTGAAAGCTACCATAAACATTTGCGTAGATAATTCAGTGATCCACAAAAGCATCAATACTTATGCAAAAGGATGTGTTCTCTTTAACCAGTTGAGAGCCAAGGAATTTTTTGGCACTTTTTGTTTACATGTTAAAATCATTTTTTGCTAGAAAATGAATTACAGCCCCCAAACATATATTTTTTAAAAGCAGAGGCCCTAGCAAATAAATTGGTGGGGTTTGTAATTTTTTATGTCACACAGTATTTGCCCAGTGGTTTTTCAAATGCAATTATTGGATTTTTTCTTAAAAAATACACTTTTTAAAATTTTAATGCAAAAAAACACAATACATAACCAAATTTTTGTAAAATATAAAAGATGTCACGCCGGGTAAATAGATACCATACATGTCATGCTTTAAAATTGTGCACGCTCACACAACGGCGACAAACTTCATACATTTTACTATCCATAGGCGATGCTTAACTTTAAATGTACAGAGAAGGTCTAGTGCTATAATTTCTGTCCATGATCTGACATTCGTGGCGATACCTCACATGTGTGGGACAATCGCGGTTTGAGTGCATTCAGCACCAATGCGCTCTAGCACAAGGGGGGGATGAGGGCAGTTTGAATAATTTTTACCATTTATATATTTTTTTATTTTTACACTATTGATTTAAAAAAAAAAATTATAACTTTTATTGCTGTCACAAGGAATGTAAACATCCCTTGTGACAGCAATAGGCACGTGACCGGTATTCTTATGAAGGAATCTGGGGTCTATCTTTGCACTTAAAAGCATTCAAAATGCCAAGATCTGAATTTTTGAACACTTGAGTTTTTTTAACACTGGCGCCTTTAAGACTCTAGTAATCTGGAAGTGATGTCATGACATTGCTCCCAGGTTACTACATCCGAGACCCAATTTTTTCGGCCAGTGGGCGGACGGGCCAGCTGGTTGTTCTGGTCTCCTGATGGGATGGGAGAGCCCGGGTGAGTGGTGGAAGGCAGCAAGAGGGGAGGGGACGTCCCATTCATCTGTTTGTAATAATAATCAAACCGCTGCTTAGCCACATCGGTTAATATTGCAAGAGAGCCGGCTGTTGGCTCTTAACGATGGTACCAGGGTGATGCCTGCAGCTGCAGGCATCATCCCGGGACAACCACTTGAAGTCAAATGACGTACAGGAGGTGGCTCTGTTGGGAAATTATGAAATGTGTAGGCCTGGTTTGGGTCTAAAGCCCCATACACATGGTCGGATTATCCGAGGACCAGGTCCGTCGGATCATGTCCGTCGTACTTTGTCCGATGTTGGTGTTGCATACACACGGTCAGACAAAGTTGTCGGAAAATCCGATCATTCTGAACGTGGTGACGTTTGTTGCCTATGACGGGACTACGTAGAGGCTAGTAGCCAATAGATTTGGTCTTGTAATGTGATCTGAGCATGCGTAGCACTTTGTCCGTCGGACTACGCTACACACGATCGGATTTGGTGTGATCGGACTTTGTTGTCGAAAAATCTATCCAGCAGGAGATAGGACTTTGTCCGTCGGACAATCCGACGTACACTGTCCGATGGTGCCTACACACGGTCGGAATTTACGACAACATTGTCCGATAGGACAGAATCCATCGGATAATCTGACCGTGTGTATGGGGCTTTAGGCTGCTGCCTCTTTGATAAGAGTAATCACAGAGCAATCAAAACATCACATCCTGGATACATGGTTAGAGGCACCTTATAAAAATGCCTGAACATTTGTACCACTTGAAGAACAAGCCTTTTTGACACTTTTTGTTTACATGTAAAAATCGGCTTTTTCTGCTAGAAAACTAGACCAACAAACAGTATATATATATGTCACATGGTGTTTGCGCAGTGGTTTTTGCAAATTAATATGTTTGAGAAAAAATACACTTTAACTGCCTGCCGACTAGCTGCCGTCATTATACTGCGGAAGGTCGGCACAATCCCGCTAACCATCGTTGTGCTATACATCGGTCTCTTTAAGTGGTATAGCAGGCATGTGAGCGCCCATTGCACAGATGGTGGTGCCGATGCTCATGACTGGCGGTCGTGATGAACACCGGACACGAGCCATCGCAGGCACGAGAGGCAGAACAGGGACGTGTGTGTGTAAACACACATATCCCAGTTCTGTGAGGAGAGAACAGAGAGATTGTGAGTTCCTAAGAGCTGGGAACCTCCTACAGTCACTCCCTTTCACCCACAGTTAAAACACACCTAGGGAACACAGTTAACCCCTTGATCGCCCCCTAGTGTTAACCCCTTCCCTACCAGTGACATTTATACAGTAATCAATGCATTTTTATAGCAACGACTGCTGTGTAATTGTCAATCGACCCAAAAATGTGTCAATAGTGTCCGATGTGTCCGCTATAATGTCGCAGTCTCAATAAAAATCGCAGATCGCCGCCATTACGAGTAAAAGAAAAATAATAATAAAAATGGCATAAATCGATCCCCTATTTTGTAGACGCTATAATTTTTGTGCAAACCAATCAATATACTCTTTTTGCGATTTTTATTACCAAAAATATGTAGACAAATACATAAAACGAATGCCTAAACTGAGGAAAAAATTAGCTTTTTTTAAAAAAAAATGGGGCTATTTATTACAGAAAAAAAGTACGAAATATAATTTTTTCCAAAATTGGCACTCTTTTATTGCGTATAGTGCAAAAAATAAAAACCACAGCGATGATTACCGCCAAAAGAAAGCTCTATTTTTGAAAAAAAAAAAGGACATTCATTTTGTTTGGGTACGAAGTTGCATGGCCGCGCAATTGTCAGTTAAAGCGACACAGTGCCGAATTGCAAAAAATGGCCTGGTCATTGAGCAGCCAATTCTTCCGGGGCCGAAGTGGTTAATGAATTTTAATTTACACAAACACAATATAATACCCAATTTTTTTGTAAAATATAACAGATGGTGTTATGCTGAGTAAAGATAAACCTAACATGTCATGCTTTAAAATTGCGCATGCTCATGGAATAGCTCCAAACAACAGTATTTAAAAGTCTTCATAGGCAACTATTTGTAAGCCTTTACATGCTACCAGTGGAGAGTTACAGAGGAGGTTCGGTACTAAAATGTATGCTCTCGCTCTGATGCTTACAGAAATACCTCACATGTGTGGTGTGTTCACCGTCTATGTATGGGTACAGTGGGACGGAGATCCCTGAGAGGCACTGCCAGGCACCGGGGGGGTTGGCAACCCATCCCGCCAACTGTAAAAGCAATCCAAAGACTAATTAGCTGCTCAGATGGCTTTTACATAAAAGCCAATTGCCTGATGTAAAAAAAACAATACTGGGATGATGCCTGTAGCTGCAGGCATTATCCTGGTATACCACTTGAAAGCTGCAGCGCCGATATACATTTATGGAGCAAAAACTTCAGATACGTCAATGTGCTCCAGGGGATAGGCATCCATTTTCTTCAAGGCTAGTGGTCATAGAACAATAAAAATATATCTATTCATCTGGTGACTGAAAGTAAATGCACAATATAATAAACAATATAAACATCTATATAAATAAGCTAGAAATAAAGTATGTGTTGAATAAGCATTAATATCCTTATAAAGGTTTAAGTGTATATTAATAGAAATGTATGTATTGAACTGAAAGAAAGTCTCCCTAGCCACATATTCGTACCATCCCTGAGGTAACACTGACCAGGTCACGTCCCCAACGTGTTTCGCTCGGCCCATCGGAGCTTAGTCACAGGGAACTACATTTAAGTATAATAAATATAAATACAAATTATCATAAAACAAACTACAAGTCAACTGTTTATACATGATAACTTGCAACTAGTTATCGTGAATTCATGTATTTATGCAAAATTTTATATTATATTATATGTCACCTTCACCTCTGATAGAGTTATTCCCTAGCCTACTCAACACTCACTTAGCCTTGCTTAACTCATTCTAGACTAATTAACATACCCTTCCTTGGTTAATCAATAAATTGTTTTATAAGGACAATCCTTTTTTGTAGATCGTATTCCTATTTTTCTTGATCCAGTTGATTGTTATGATGCATTTTTTCATAATTATATATGATATTTTACAGATGTTCATGATTACAAGTGATTATATAAATTGTTGAATTATGGTTTATTATTTTAGATATTATTTATATTATATATATTTACATTGATTATACTTAAAGTAGTTGTAAACGCCCATTTATTAATTGTACCTATAGGTAAGCTTATAATAAGGCTTACCTATAAGTACTGTAAATATCTCCTAAACGTGCCTCGTTTAGGAGATATTTACTGTATATGCAGCCGATGACATCATCGGTGCATGCGCTCTGAAGGAACGGCCACCCATGCCATTCCTTCAAAGCCCTGTGCCATGACCGGCGGCTCCCGCGAGCATGTGCAGGAGTGATATCATGCGGCTCCAGCCAGTCACTCAGCCAGAGTCCACGGACCGGGAAGGAAGCCGGGTAAAGATGGATGTGGCTTCCAGCATTGATAACACATTGGAGGAGGGCTTGAGTTTCACATAATGTGCTAGTATGCCTTTACTTTGCAGGTCAGGAAAAAAAGCTAGTGGTTTACTTCCTCTTTAAATTATAATCCTATACATTTTAAGATTTATAACCTATTCATTTTTATGCAACCCTGGGATGAACTGCCTTATTTATTTCTCTTTTTTTTTTTTATATATTGTAAATGTACTGTCATGCACTACATATATAAATATATTTTTTATTTTTATTTGTATCCTGAAGAAAGGGAAGGCCTAGCCCCCAAAAAGCTTTCACTTTATCTGATGTTCTCATTCAAATAACAATTTAATGAATTTCTAAGTGAGATGACCATTTTTATTAGACACTTGTCACCCCATATAAAGGATTTATTGTGATGTAAAAAAATAATTGACATTTCAACATGCAAAGGTTTTTAAACCACATTAAAGTAGTTACTTAAGAAGAAACAATGTGCACCATAATGTTTTGACACACAAAGCTCTTCATCGTGCATCCATTCGGTGCATTACAAACTGTCACCAATTTCTGCTTGTGTGATTACACGCTAGAATAATGATGAAAGAAAATCCAAGAACCATCTGCTGACAGAGACACTAATAACAATGCCTGCCATCACTGGACTGATCATTTTCCCTTTCTAACATACCTTTCTGGTGGAGCTCAACACTTTTCTTAGCATCTACATGGAAAAAACGAAACAGCAGTAATTTAGTAAAGCGAGAACAGAGGCTGAAAACAGGAAAATTGCTCACTCAAAGTAGCCAAATGGAGTGGAAATTATGATTGCAAGATGCTGGATAGGATATTGCTACTTGAAGTGATAATTTATGTCTTTGGTGAGAAAATGAACACCTTCCATGGATGGTCATATTGTTCTTTCTTCATAGCGTAGCAGCAATGTTCATACATGTCAAGAGAAAAATGTCTTCCTCCCAGCTATTTCAACAAGTGCATTTGCATAATTTTTATCATGAAAGAAAATTCCTATAGTAATTTTCTTAAATGAAGACCACTTTCAAGAAAATTATTAATCTGATAGTCATTGTTCCTTCATGATATTGGAACATATAGCATAAAACATATAAGAAGAAAAAAAAGCTACAGAATTTATTTTACATGTATCCCAGGGGTGCAGCACCATTAAAAAAAAAGTTTTTAACCACTTGCTTACTGGGCACTTAAACCCCCCTCCTGCCCAGACCAATTTTCAGCTTTCAGCGCTGACGTACTTTAAATGACAATTGCACGGTCATACAACACTGTACCCAAATGGAATTTTAATCATTTTTTTCCCACAAATAGAGCTTTCTTTTGGTTAATCACAGCTAGGGTTTTTATTTTTTGCTAAACAAACAAAAAAAGATGAAAAATTTTGAAAAAAAAAAAAACAATTTTTAATAGTCTGTTATAAAATTTTGCAAACAGGTAATTTTTCTGCTTCATTGATATGCGCTGATGAGGCGGCACTGGTGGGCACTGATAGGCTGCACTTGTGGGCACTGATGGGCACTAACAGGCACAGTTAAGGTGGCACTGATAGGCACAGATAAGATGGCACTGATGGGGACAGATAAGTCGGTACTGATGGGCGCAGATAAGGCGGAACTGATGGGCAATGATAAGATGGCACTGATGTGCCCTAATGTGTGTCAAGGATGGGTGGCATGGATGGGTGGCACGGATGGGTGGCACGGATGGGTGGCACTGATGGGTACCACTGATGGGCACTGATGGGCACTGGTAGGTGACACTGATGGGCACTGGTAGGCGGCACTGTTGCCTACTGCTAGGTGACACTTGTAGGGGGCACAGGTGGGCACTGAGGAGCTGGCGGCAGCTTGCAGTGATCAGGACTGATGTCCCTCTCACTGCTGCCGGTGATCAGCTTTTTTTTTTTACTGGCTGTGTTGACATCACATGATCAGCTGTCACGTGGTAAGGGGTTGGGATCGACCCCTTACTCCGATCTGTGATCCAGCGAGTCTCATAGACTCGCTGATCACAGAGTGACCCGCGCGTGCCCTTCGGACACGGGACAACGTCAATAGACGTAGTCCCAGCAATGCAGGTCCGCGCTGTAGCTGTCATTCGGCTATAGCGCGGATCTCAAGTGGTAATGTAATTCTGGCATTATCACCTGGTATACACGTTAAAGTGTTCATTGTATAATATAATGTCCTTTAATGTTTATGCTCTGACTGTTGCATTGAATTTCTGTAGCAATAAATCAGCTCATGAATTAAAGTGGAACTCTAAACAAAAGGTTGTTTTCTATGTTTTTATATTTCATTTAGGCCTACTGGTAACGACTAGTCACACAGACAAAGTGAAGGGGTATATCTCAGTTAGGACACATACAATTATAAAAACCCTCATTTCAAAGTAGTTTTATCTAGTAAAACTGAACATATTTTAATTAGGTCTTTTCAGGCTAACTAAGTATATTAGGTACTGGGGAAAGCTTGTATTGTTTATTGCGCAACTATACCTTTGTGCATCTTTTCTTTGCTTCTCAAGAAAGCCTCTATACCAGGAGGTCATAGATGCAACTAAAATCTTTACAGCCTTTGTGTAAATTGTAAATTTGGGCCCCTCAGATCACATATACATACATCCTAGTGTCTTGAAAGGCCTCGATGTTCTTATTTTTAATAAAATTGGGCAATTCTTTGCAATCCTTTTACGTTTGCTAAAGGCAGATAGCAAAAAGGAAAAATCTGTGTTAAACAGAAGGAAATGTTGTTTTTGCCTGCCCGTGCAATGTGAGAATGCAATAAGCAGGGATGTTTGGGTGCTGAATCTGGCCCTTATCTGACCTGGCAGGCCAAAAAAACATGTGGCTCCATACCAGACCATACACCCTCAACAAAGCCCCTTATTTCCCTGTTGATAAGGACAAGGCCAACAACTCTGATCAGGTAGTTGTGGAAGTCTGTGCGCAGGGGGCTTATCAGAATATGGCAGTCCTCTTTAACAATAGGAGAGCATGCAGATACCACCCCTCAGATGAATGAGTACCCCTATTCATTCCCCACAAAACATATTTAGTTAATCATGTCATGGGAATCCCTGTGATTTTGTTGACCAAATATACTGTGAACTAAATACATTCCCAAAGAGTGCCAAATATTGAAAGCCAAGTCATAAATGAGTAGATAATATTGTTAAAAGTATATCAGCGTTAGTTTAGGTCCATTAATGGTGAATCCATAGCACTTAGAGGACTAAATAAAACTGTCGGTGTCTGCATCTCTCATCCAGAAGCAAGATTTAGGAAACCCTTGCTGAGCAACCATTGGAAAAGGCAGATGAGAGAAGCACCACTGCCCAGTGTAGTAAATTTGTTTAGTCATAAACATAAAAACAAATGCACTCACATAGGATGAATAAATCAGTAACATATAAAGATGTCCAGTAGGTGGCAGACCTCTCCCAACGAGGGCAAAGAGGGTTGTATACAAGGGCTGATGTGTATAGAGTCGTGAGGCCTGACAAAGGGGCTAACCCACCCCAAAATGCATTGCCAGACCCCTCCTATACTACATGTGATGTCATCGGTGGTGTAGCTCAGGAAGAACACAGATCCGCAGTCCCCAGTGGCCCCCTAGTACTACATAACCATATGTGCCCTCCTTGGGAGAGGTCTGCAACCTGCTGGACAACTATATGCTACTGATTTATTCATCGCATGTGAGTGCATTTGCTTTTATGCTTATGATTTTATAAAATGACTATATTGAGAAGCTGCACTTCTCTAGTCTGCCTTTTGTTTTACAGTGCCTTGAAAAAGTATTCATACCCCTTGAAATTTTCCAAATTTTGTCATGTTACAACAAAAAACGTAATGTATTTTATTGAGATTTTATGTGATAGACCAACACAAAGTGGCACATAATTGTGAAGTGGAAGAAAAATGATAAATGGTTTTAATTTTTTGTGTGACGTGCATTTGTATTTAGCCCCCTTTACTCTGATACCCCTAACTAAAATCTAGTGGAACCAATTGCCTTCAGAAGTCACCTGTGTGTAATTTAATCTCAGTATAAATACAGCTGTTCAGTGACGCCCTCAGAGATTTACTAGAGAACCTTAGTGAACAGACAGCATCATGGCCAATGCCAAGGAGCACACCAGGCAGGTCTGGGATAAAGTTGTGGAGAAGTTTAAAGCAGGGTTAGGTTGTAAAAAAATATCCCAAGCTTTGAACATCTCATGGAGCACTGTGCAATCCATCATTGTAAAATGGAAAGAGTATGGCACAACTGAAAACCTACCAAGACATGGCCGTCCACCTAAACTGACATGCCGGACAAGGAGAGCATTAATCAGAGAAGCAGCCAAGAGGCCCATGGTAATTGTAGAGGAGCTGCAAACTCAGGTGGGAGAATCTGTCCACCGGACAACTATTCATCGTGCACTCCACAAATCTGACCTTTATGGAAGAGTGGCAGGAAGAAAGCCGTTGTTAAAAGAAAGCCATAAGAAGTCCATTTGGAGTTTGTGAGAAGCCACAGGGGGACACAGCAAACATGTGGAAGAAGGTGCTCTAGTCAGATGAGACCAAAATTTTACTTTGGCCTAAAAGCAAAACGCTATGTGTGGCAGAAAACTAACATTGCACATCACCCTGAACACAACATCCCACCGTGAAACATGGTGGTGGCAGCATCATGTTGTGGGGATGCTTTTCTTCAGCAGGGATAGGGAAGCTGGTAAGAGTTGATGGGAAGATGGATGGATCCAAATACAGGGACATCTTGGAAGAAACCCTGTTAACCGCTTCAGCACCGGGCCATTTTTCACCCTTCCTTACCAGAGCACTTTTTGCGATTCGGCACTGCGTCGCTTTAACTGACAATTGCGCGGTCGTGCGACGTTACACCCAAACAAAATTGACGTCCTTTTTTTCCCACAAATAGAGCTTTCTTTTGGTGGTATTTGATCGCCCCTGCGGTTTTTATTTTTTGCGCTATAAACAAAAGAAGAGCGACAATTTTGAAAAAAAGCACAGTATTTTTTACTTTTTGCTATAATAAATATCCCATTTTTTTTAAAAAAAAATTTTTTTTTTCCTCAGTTCAGGCCGATACATATTCTTCTACATATTTTTGGTAAAAAAAATCGCAATAAGCGTATATTAATAGGTTTGCGCAAAAGTTATAGCGTCTACAAAATAGGGGATAGATTTATTGCATTTTTTTTTTAACTAGTAATGGCGGCGATCTGCGATTTTTTTTTTTTCGTGACTGCGACATTGCGGCGGACACTTCGGACACTTTTGACACATTTTTGGGACCATTCACATTTACACAGCGATCGTTGCTATAAAATTGCATTGATTACTGTGTGAATGTGACTGGCAGGGAAGGGGTTAACACTAGGGGGCGGGGGAGGGGTTAATGTTTTCCCTAAATGTGTGATTCTAACTGTGGGGGGAGGGGACTCAAGGGGATGAGACCGATCATGTGTTCCTCCGTGCTGGGATCACATGATCGGTCTCCTGCTCGCTGACAGGACGTGGAGCTGTGTGTTTACACACACAGCTCCACGGTCCCGCACAGTCCCGTTGTTTTAACGGGCAATCGCGGGTGCCCGGCGGACATCGAGGCCGCCGGGCACCCGCACCGGGTCCCGAGCGACGCCGCGGGCGCGCGCGCACCGCCGGCGGGGCGCGCGCGCCCCCCCCAGGCGGCCGGGAATGGGAGGACGTCATATGACGCCCACCCAGGATGGTAGATCCACCTTGTGGGCGTCATATGACTATGGGCGGGTATTGAAGGGGTTAAAGTGCAAAAGACTTGAGACTGGGGTGAAGGTTCACCTCCCAGCAGGACAAAGACCCTGAACATACAGCCAGAGCTACAATGGAATGGTTTAGATCAAAGCATATTCATGTATGAGAGTGGCTCATTCAAAGTCCAGACATAAATCCAAATGAGAATCTGTGGCAAGACTTGGAAATTGCTGTTCACAGACACTCTCCATCCAATCTGACAGAGCTTGAGCTTTTTTGCAAAGAAGAATGGGAAAAAATGTCACTCTCTAGATGTGCAAAGCTGGTAGAGAAATACCCAAAAAGACTTGCAGCTGTAATTGCAGCAAAAGGTGGTTCTACAAAGTATTGACTTAGGGGGGCTAAATACAAATGCATGATATATTTATACATATATATATTATATCACATATATATTTATAAAAAAAAAACATAATTTTTCTTCCACTTCACAAGTATGTGCCACTTTATGTTGGTCTATCACATAAAATCCCAATAAAATACGTTTACGTTTTTGGTTGTAACCTGACAAAATGTGGAAAATTTCAAGGGGTATGAAAACTTTTTCAAGGCACTGTACATTGACCAAATATAGTCAGGTCCATATTTGGTCAATGACATTAACCAGGAGACCATACCCCTTTGTTTTTTATCAGCTGTCATCTCCCAGAGCTGTCATTTGTGGGAGAGCAGTCATCAGGATTGTACATGCTGGCAGTTTTTTTTTTCTTTTGGTTACTCGCTGGGCATCGCTGGACAATGTGATTGACTATGGATGCATATCATGGGACTTTGTTTTAGATCACAATCTTGTCAGGGTACCTTCCTGGCTTTCCAGGCTGCAAGCTCTCATATAGGCCTGGTGTGGATTTTTAGGGGGAAATCCATGCTTTTTTTCTAAATTTTTGTATGGGGGGGTTACAATATTTTAATATTGTGTTGCCAAATGTGCCACAATACTCTATGTGCACTGTATGCACACAGCTTGTGTTTTCTATAGCTAAAGGGTATAACACTGGCAATATGTTTATTACTGTGGGTCGTACTTACAGCTGTCAGGTGTTATTGCTCTGCACTTGCTAGCCTATACATACAGACATGGGTAGCCCTTCCAAATTAGGCTGCTGAAAGGAGGTTTTCCCAGAAACGTGTTCATACATGGAATCTAGATTCAGGTTTATCATCATCACAGTGGGTGTGGTTTCTTCTGACAGCAGTCAGTGCCGGTTCCCTACAAGACTCCCCAGCCTTTCTCCATTACAGAGGACTCCCCTGATTCCCCCGGCCAGGGCTGCTTGGGATTATGAGGGCTCGATCTCACTGCACTGCTACATGCACATGTACAAGACCACATTTGTGAGTACACTAGCTTTGAATGCTTTTTTTTCTGTTTTAGCTTTACATGTACCCCCCCCCCCCCCGCCCCCCAAGACTACAAACTCATAGCTTATATCCTGACAGCCTTGAATTGCCTGATAGCACTGCTTTGAAAGTGAATCTATATTCCCATATTGGGGGAGATTCAGTCAGTGGAACTATTATTGGCCAAAATTCACAAGACCCTAATTCTTTTTAATGCAATATGGGAATCCTTGAATCTCATTAAACCAGATCTTACAGTAATGCCCTGAATAAACTTGTTGCCACTTGTGTCTTCAGCAACTATCTGTTTTGCAATACTGTAAAAACCCTGAGAGAATTGGACTCTGTTCACTGATACTTTGCATTCACAAGTCAAGTTTATAATAGAATGCTTACTTTGCAACTATCTACCTCAACTGAAATGCTTTTTGTACAGCTGCTTTTTTCTGTAAAATAATAGAAAAAACCTTGAATACATTTTTTTTTTTAAAGTTTGTGAAATGTTAGTATAACCTATATCTCCCAGGTATAAAGAAGCAGCTCTATTCATATGTGGCCTAGTTCCTTTGGTATTTAATGACTTGCAAGGCCATTACTGAATATTGATGATGACCATCAGGACTCATTCTTCTGGCCCCATCTTTACCTGTGGACCTGAATTGCAACACTAGGCATGCAGGTAGAGCTACTGATTAGTTGTGGCCTGAGCAGACACTAAGCAGCATGTCCAGGAATATAGCCCACACTGCACAGTAGGGCAATTATTTCTGAGACAGAATTATCCAGTGCCCAAAGTAAAAATGAGAAACTGCGCTCTTCTCTTAGTACCCCACCACCCCACAGCCACCTGAAACCCCTCTACGCTATCACCCACTTATAAGGCCCCTTGACCCCTGTTGGATGGAGAAGGGGATGGGGCCAATAATGGCACATGCCAACATATTTGTAGTGTTTGTGACATTAAATGAAATAGTACCAATGTGAAAAGAAATTGTCCCTGTTTTGGTGGTATCATGGAAAGAAAAAAATGCCTGAATCAATGGTGTCACTGAAAAGAAAAAGTTGGTAATGTGACTGAAATGAAAAAATGGCCCTAAATTGTTTGTGTCACTGAGAGGAAAAAATGTCCCTGCATCAGTGGTATCACTGAAATAAACACCATTACAAAGCTCCTCTCTCATCCCCCTCCAGTACAAAGCTCTTTCTTTAACCCCCCACTACAAAGCTCTTCCCCTGTCCCTTAGTACAGAGCACTCCCTCCAAACCCCCCTCCTCCCACTACAAAGCTCATCCCCCCAAGTATGGAGATCTTCCATCCCCCACACCCCCAGCTACCTACCCAGTCCTGAGTGCAGAAGGAGACTGGGATGTCATGCTGCAGAGAGGGAAGTGCTCTGTGTGAGGAAACCACACCGTCACTTGTAAACACATATTCTGGGACGGGAAGTGATAGCGGTGAGAACAGGACTAGTGACAGAGGTGGCGTTTGAGTACATGTTCCGCATTAAAAAAATGTGCTGGCAGGAGTGACACTGCAGTCACTCTTGTCAATAAGAGGCAGGAAGAAGAGAGCTGCTGTGCCCAGGGCATGTGCCCATTCTGCCCTCTCTTTGTCCTGGAGTACAAACATTAAGATTGGGTTCAAACAATCTTGCCTATTGGGATTATGTCTGTTGTACAGCAGAACTTGAGAAAAACATAAAACGTCATTAATAACAGTTTAAGAATGAAAACATATTAAATTATAGCTAGTGTAAATGCATTAACTTGGTATCAGCCCCTCTACAGAATCACTTCCCTTGGGAGAAGGAGGGACAGCACTAATTGCCAATTATGTGTGCTGGATGCAAATGTGCTAATAAGAAACATACTGAGCTGAGGACAAATCAGAGAAAAGGATGAGCAGCTGCTGCTCCTTTACTGTTCAAGCACAAGCTGGGGCAGGGTGGTATCCAAGTGTTATTGCTTTACTGCAGCAGTGAAAACCTGGCTATGCTGCCTTGTGAAACTCATGAGTGGATGGACAGAGATACAAATCCTTTGGCAGGCAAAACAGCTCCTATATCTCAACTGTGCATTAAAAGTTTGGCTTTTTTTGTACAATTGTGGATTTCCATTTTTGACATTGCTTGAAAAAGTAGGAAGAAAATTAAAAGTTATGCCGCGTACACACGATCGGACATTCCGACAACAAAATCCATGGATTTTTTTCCGACGGATGTTGGCTCAAACTTGTCTTGCATACACGCGGTCACACAAATCTTGTCGGAAATTCCGAACGTCAAGAACGCGGTGACATACAACACTTACGACGAGCCTAGAAAAATGAACTTCAATAGCCAGTGTGGCTTTTCTGCTTGATTCTGAGCATGCGTGGCACTTTGTGCGTCGGAATTGTGTACACATGATCGGAATTTACACGAACGGATTTTGTTGTCGGAAAATTTGAGAACCACATCTCAAATTTTGTGCAACGGAAATTCCGATGGAAACTGTCCGATGGAACCTACACATGGTCACGGAGTTTCTGACAACAAGCTCCGATCGCACATTTTACGTCGGAAATGATTGGAAGAAATGTAGTAGGATGAAATATAAAAATAACAGCTCTAAAATACCCCCTTTACTTGGTCATGATAGGACATAAAAAATAAATAAATAAACAAGGAAGCATTTCCGTTTTGTGGCTGTGCATAATTATATGCCACTTGATTTATACTCTAAGTGCATTCACTGCATTTGCGGTTTATGTACCAAGTTAATGCAGTGACTTTTATAATGACTAAAGGACTTGAATTAAAATTTTAAATTAAAAGTGTCAGATGAAGCATGACTGGCAATTCAAAGCTGTCGAGGAAAGTGTGTAATCAGAAAAAGTACATTGTTATTTCATAATGCGAACAATACATTAGAAAATTTAGTGTTGCAATTTCGACATGTCAGATTTTGTGATTTCATTAAAATGAGTAACAAATTAAATTTGCTCTGTAAAAAATATTTAACCGATAATGTACCAAATATAAATGCCTCAGATAATGCCAGGTTTAATTGAACAGGCAGCACTGCTTACTGTCAATTATTCTTATGCTTTTTTTACACCAGGGTGGAAAAGCAGGATTATAAATGATAGCTGTCTGATGCAAAATGCCTGTGTGAGAAGACTCATATGATATGCCTTGTTATCCAAGTTAACAGACATAGACAGACTGTAGATATAGGGCATTGCCAGTCTTTTCCTTCAAACCAACTAGTGAACAAGCACACTGGGTCATGGATCATGCTTTAATGTTAACCATTTATATAAGCAAGTCAATCTTCACTAGAACATCATCTCTACAATTCCTGCACTTGGTACTAATTGAGTGAAGCAGGGATCCACCCAGTGGCAGCTGGTGCTCAAAATTTTTGGGGAGACGCAAACTGAAAAAATAAACTGTAAGTAATGCAGGGCTGTAAATAGCCATTTATCAGGTGATTATGTATCATTACTGCTAGGTAAAACTTTGCCCGTCAATTCTAGCCTCACTGTGCCCATTATGAGGGGTTCCCACCATCCCTGCATTGAGTTCACGGGTCTTTACACTTACTGTGCCCATTATGAGGGGTTCCCATCATCCCTGTGCTGAGTTCCCAGGCCTGTACACCAGCTATGCCCAATATGAGGGGTTCTCACCATTCCTGTGCCGAGTTCCAGAGTCTGTACACCTACTGTGCCCACTATGAGGGGTTCCCATCATCCCTATGCCAAGTTCCTGGGTCTGTACACCTGCTGTGCCCATTATGAGGGGTTCCCACCATTCCTGTAGTGAGTTCCCGGGTCTGTACACCTACAGTGACCATTATGAGGGGTTCACATCATCCTTGTGCTGAGTTCCTGGGTCTGTACACTTGCTGTACCCATTATGAGGGGTTCTCATCTTCCCTGTGCCGAGTTCCTGGGTCTGTACACCTACTGTGCCTATTATATGGGGTTCCCATCATCCCTGTGCTGAGTTCTTTGGTCTGTGCACCTGCTGTGTCCATTATGAGGGGTTCCCACAATCCCTGTGCCGAGTTCCCGGGTCTGTACACCTGCTGTGCCCATGATGAGGGGTTCCCACCATCCCTGTACCGATTTCCTGAATGTGTACACCCACTGTGCCCATTATAAGGGGTTCCCACCATCACTCTGCCGAGTTCCTGGGTCTGTACATCTGCGGTGTCCATTATGAGGGGTTCCCAACATCCCTATGCCAAATTCCTGGGTCTGTATACCTGCAGTGCCTATTATGAGTGGTTCTCACCATCCCAGTGCTGAGTTCCCGGGTCTGTACACCCGCTGCACCCATTATGAGGGGTTCCCATCATCCATGTGCTGAGTTACTGGGTCTGTACACCTGCTGTGCCCATTATGAGGGGTTCCCACCATCCCTGTACCGAGTTCCTGGGTCTGTACATCTGCTGTGCCCATTATGAGGGGTTCCCACCATCCCTTTGCCGAGTTCCCGGGTCTGTACACCTGCTGTGCCCATTATGAGTGGTTCCCACCATCCCTGTGCTAAGTTCCCAGGTCTGTACACCCGCTGTGCCAATTATGAGGGGTTCCCACCATCCCTGTGCTAAGTTCTTCTTTACAAGTGTGGTCTCAGATCTGGGCATTCCTCTCTAGGGATCCAATCCCTGGATGTCTGCCTGACACCCTTTCCAACCCACATTACTTTTTATCTCTTCCAAACTGTTCAGCAGCTCAGTACATTCTCTGCACTCATTTAAGGTGGCCATAGAATAGATGATTCATTTTTAATTTCATTCATACTATGGCCACCTTAAATGAGTCAGAATCAGTCTATTGGGTCATCCCCTCTGGGTCCATCTTCCTGTGTCATTGATATCTCTGTAGGTACAGATGACAGAAAAAAACAACAAACAACAAACCAACCATTCATTCTACGGTGTGTAGGTAGGTGTCATTCAGATCCCCCCCATTTTTTACCAGTCTGTCAACTCACTGCATTTTGCAGTAGGCACTCCCACAGGTTTAAACTCTTATGCACATTTTTGCATGCATGCATCTATGCGTTTTGATACACACAGGTGCGTTTTTCCAATTTTGACACCACTAAATATACACTAGTGACTCCCATCATGTGGAATATATGCATTCTCTTTGTGTATGTGTATGCGTATATGCATGTGTATTTGTACGTGTATGTGTATATATTTGTGTATATATATATATGCACTTGTGTTTAAACTTTCAATTTTAAATTTTTAATTTTAAATTTAAAATTTTTAATTACAACTGCGTTTTAGTGAACTGACTATAGTAAGTAGAGCTAATGGCTTACGGTTTTAATAGTTCACTGCTCTAATGCCGCGTACACACGGTCGGAATTTCCGATGGAAACAGTCCGATGGGAGCTTTTCATCAGATTTTCCGACCGTGTGTATGCCCATCGGTCTTTTTCTGTCGGAATTTCCGACGGACTTTGGATTGAGAACCTGTTCTTAATTTTTCCGACGGAAAACCTTTCTATCGGATTTTCCGATCGTGTGTATGCAATTCCGACATGCAAAATTCCGACGCATGCTCGGAAACAATTCGACGCATGCTCAGAAGCATTAAACTCCCCTTTTATAGTGCAGTCAAACGTTTTTTAAGGCGTGGTGTTATTGACCGTCGGAATTTGGTGTGACCGTGTGTAGGCAAGACAGTTTGAGCGAATTTCCGTCGGAATTCCGACGGGAAAACCATCAGAGCTTTTTCCGACAAGAATTATTATTTTTTAGTAATACTTCTAAAATAGTCATTTTTAGCTTCTAATGGTTTTTAATGGTTTTTAATGCCTTAATGTTTTAATGTTTCAATACTTCAATGACTTAATGTTCTAATGTTTCAACATTTTTTATACGTCTCTTGTCTGTAATTACAATGTATAATGTATAATCCCAACACTTTGTACACATGTGCCTTCTACTAGAACCTTAAGTATACACACATACATTTGGTATTTATCTCATCTAGAGCAATGTGATGTGGCTACCTCTGGAGTAAAGGAGAACACATCAACCACTATGGGATACATCTCCTAATCAGCCACCCCTCTCCATGTATATCTACCACATCCTACAGACTTCCTTTTACTTTCCAAGGCTCTAATGAAGAGGGAACACCTCAAAACGCATTAGCATACCTTGATCATTTGCCCTTGTATGGGCATAACAAATTTTTAATGAATATCTTGTAACCTAGTTTGTAAGAATTTGTAGTAATTTCTTTGTATTCATCTATTTTGTTTATGAATAAACTATATCACTTTGATTCATGTGTTAGATCACGCGCCTTCAATCCCCTCATTTCCACTCAGTGTCATTCGGACCACCCCTGGTCAGTTTAGGCAGGGGGACACGCATGATCATTCCTATACTACTTACAATTCGAAATTACCACCATTTTACATTAATACCGACTGCACGAGCACAGGAGAAACACTTTTTCTAGATGCTGCATGTCTGCACTCAAAGGGGACCTGTTGTCTTTTCACATGCCCAATCATTTTCAGCATAGGCAGGCTGTGGGAAATTTTGAAAATCGAATGGGCAGAATTAAATGAGCATATTCAACAGATATTGAACATTTTTCCAAGAGAATCATGTCACCCTTTTCTGGAACATGCATACAAATTATTCAACAATCATTGCTAGCAGCAAGAAGTACTGACATACAATATATACTGGTGCAGTACTCGAGCGGTAGCAATTTTCATAATGCAGGACAACTTAATATCCTGCATCAGCTTTATGCAATTAATTTTGCTTTTATTTAACACTACAGCATTTATCTTTGCCTAATTAATTGTTAGGGGAGAAAATGAAATGGTAGACAGTAGACACTGACAGTTTGTTAACTTTAATGATCTAAAGTAGGCGGTGAGAAATAAACACTAAATTAAAGCAAATTCAACAATATAAGTGTGTTTTGTTCACAAGTTTCAGCAGGGTGGCAATATGTTAATAAAATGCTGGTGGTGTGCTGTCCTTGTTGGTCACTGCATATGTCTTTTTTAATGACATGCAGGCTATAGCTATAATAGCACCTCTCTCTCCTGGCAAAGGGGAATTTTATGTGACACGGAAAATATGCTTGTTATCAATTCTGCAAACACGGCATCTGCCAGATTGCCAAGATCCATCTCAGGGATGAAAATCAATTAATATTTTAATTCATCTGTCATTACTGGTCACAGTGCATTATTCATCCCAATTTATGAAGTCCTACATGACTGTTTTTGAAAGACATATGCAGTCTATTTTTCACTTCATTTTATATCCTCAGAGTTCTTAAAACAACACCATTTGTATACATTTGAAACTTAAGATTTTAAGAAAAAAAACATTAAAACAGGGAAATATAATGCAATGATGTGGTTTGATCATTTACTGAAGGATTTTAAAATGAGCAATAATCAAATTACTGCATGACTCCAAGTATCTTCAAAATACTAGGTTGATAGAAAAGTAAATAAATAGATACATAAATAAATAAATAAAAGCACTTAATTTCAAAGCACAGCAACTAATCATAGTCCATTAAATTTTAGTTTATTATAGACTATGAACATTTTTATTGGTTGATGTGGAGTCCTAAAATGTGCATATGCAAAGGTTGTGTCCCTTTCTCTCTCTGTTACATAAACATACAATAAAATGTGTGCATATAAAACCCTGACTCTATATGTGTTCATAGTTTTGGACAATAATTGTCACACCAGTTTCTAGTCTATCAGAAGGAAAATATTGTCAGTAGCCAAAAGTGATAAGTAAAAGTGTCTGGGCTCGATTCACAGGCCATTAGTTGAACCTTTGTTCAACTAGCTGAATCCAAATGAATTCTGGATATTTTCAAAACTAATAGACTAGGGACTCTAAAACAAAGGATGGGGCTGGTGGGCACAGCCCTGGGGGATCATACAAAAACAATAGCCACTTCAGTAATGTACATTTTCTCCTCCTTTCTGCCTAGGCCAATTTTCAGCTTCCAGCGCTCTCTCACTTAAAATTACAATTATTTAATCATGCAACACTGTACCCAAATTACATTTTTAATTTTTTTTTCTTTCTTTATGTGATATTATTCACCACTGTGTTTTGAATTTTTTTGCGTTATAAGCATAAACATGTTTTTTCTTGGCTTCTGTTATAACATTTTACAAATAAATAATCTTTCTTCATAAATGTATGCCAAAATATATTCTGCTACATTACTTTGGTCAAAATAACCCAATTAAGTATATGTTATTTAGTCTTTGTGAAGGTTATAAACTATGGTATATACTGTATATATTTGAAAATGTATCATTTATGATGTACTGACTGCCTATCTCATTTCATGAGGCCCTAAAATGCCTGAACAACACAAACACCCCCAAATGACATGGGTAAAACTTTAGGCACTTTGCCCTGTGGAGGATGTGCCTACTGTAAATATATGACAATACGCAAAAAAAATATTCGGTTACCCAATGGGCACACTTTTAACCCTAAACATTATGTAAATTGCAGGACCCCTGCCGTGGTATATCTACTCCCTTGCAACTGTGGATGTTAGTATATCAGGAAAACTGTAAATTAATTTTGAACGCATAAATCAACATATATTAAGTTTACGCAAACTTGATCCTGACGTACCCATTGGCCGACACATGGCCGCAGTCCATGCTGCGTCTTTCCTCAATAAGCAACTACTACAATGTGAACTCAGATGGATTTTCAACTTCAAATCCAAGTTGAACCTCTAAATTCTGGTATTGACAGTCTGGAACTCAAGAGGAATTAATGCTTTGCGACATTGCTGTGTGCCCCTATGCCATGACATCCTGGGACCCCCATGCTAAATATAATACCATATACAGAATTATTTTATAATTGATCTTTAATTTTATATCTCCTTGTCCCTGGTATTCTATATCCTTGGCTGTTTTCTTTCCCATCTTCCCATATATTTTATATTTTTTTCTTTCTTTTCCTGTTTGTTGATTCCTATGTATGTAATTTTCATTTAATCAATCACTGTTTTTTGTTCTTGTATGTTTCTCCATTGTGGTTTTTGAATCATAAATTGCCCACTGTGACTGTCTTGGCCAGCGGATCCGCTAGATGGCGATGTGCGTGTCCCCTGTGGAGTCTTCTGCTTACACCACCCGGGGGGTAGGCTCCACGCGCTTGTGGCCGGTGGACAGCACTGGGGGCTTATACTTCCTGCTATCCACATGGCCTTTTTGCAGGAAGGAGCTCCCACCCATCCCCGCCGCGTCATATGACGCTGCTGGGGAATTTTTTGTGCCCTTGATGCTCTGAAGCGTGATGTTATCCCGCTTGACTTGCGGGGCTGCGCCGTGTGACTTTGCATCAGAGACTTGCCTTGTCTCTGTCCTGAGCCGCCCCGATCAGCGGCGGCTTTGATGTCAGGGTTCCAGCACTTCCTCCCCACGGCTTATGAGGAATACTCCCTATATAAGCAGACACACCTGACAAGCATGTGTCCGATTGAGCATTGCTGCCATGGTATAGTTATCTGCATTGGTGTGTTGAAAGGTAATGTACTCTATAGTGGGGTGATGAGATACCTGATTCCCCTATCTTATTTCTTTGCAACATTCATCTTGTCTGCTGATGTTTAAGTTTAGGAAGTATGTGTTAATATGCTCTTCCAATTGCCTTTTTTTGCTTTAGATATTGGTACCTTTTTGGCTGGTGTAGCCTACAAGGCGTTTCTTGTGGATGTTTGCAGCCTGCTCATCCTGGGATGCACGCCCACCCATCTGCTGCTTTGCTTCAGTCACTTTGAGAGTCCCCATTGATTTTATTCCTTGTGTTTCCTTTTATGTTTATTATACTATGGATCATCATGTGAGTATTAGAGTGGTTAAATATATTATATACCAAATTTATACTCCTATATTGCATGCTATGTTCACATCGTGTTTTATAAGACAATTTCATTTCAGACAATGAGAATTAAAGTCACCCAGACATAATTTTCTCTGATGAAGGAATACACATTGTTCATTCCGAAACATGTTGGGCTATACCCAATAAATCCCTATTGACTGACCACAGCTCATCTCTGGCAGCACAGGGCATGCTTGTCTTTTGTTGGGTTTGACAAATATGTTTTGATGTACCACCATTTTTTCAAATTTTGTACTGTGTGTTTTACAATATTTGCCTTGTTAGCTATGTCTATATATAAACAAGTTGTTATGTTTTGTATTAATAAACGTGGCATTATATTACCTTTTACTATAAAATTACCTTTATGACAATTTCTGCCTAAAAAGTTCAAGGGGGCTGCTCCAATCCTGCACTACGGTGTAGGTGTACAAATATTTTGTATGTTTAGGATGCATCTTTGGGCTTTCCAAGAGCATAAATTACACATCTATTTTCCCAATTAATTATTTACCAGGACAGTAGAAACACCTATAAAATGTCCCCATTTTGGAAAGCAAACACTCCAAGGTATGTGTTTGAAAAGCATAGTAAGTCTTTTGAAAATGCCATTTTTGCCACATGTTTTTAGGAAAATTCAAGAAAGAAAATGAAAACACAAAGTTGTCAGTTAATAAGATCTTTCTATAACATAGTGGAGGATTGGCTGCACCCACTCTACCCTGGATGATGCTCGCGCTTCACAAGATACACTCCCTCACAGTGTTGAATCCTGGTCCCTGTAGGCGAGCGTCAGGCTCACGTTGGTGCATGCACGGTAGCCACATCTCGGTTGATTGTGGGTTGACATGAGAAAATCTATCTATCTTATGACTGCAGTCTTCACCTGGCGCCCCTGCATTATTCACTTTCTATAGCCGTGTTTTGTAAGTATAATGGAGGCTATGTTTAGCCTACCCTATTGGATATTAGGTCTTTGCTCAATTATAGATGTTTGATATTTGCCTTTTCTTTTTGTAGCCTGGTCCCCGTATACCCGTATACCCTCCGTGATCACACATAACCTCCGTTCATTGCGGATCGGTATGTTGGCCTTCCTTGTTGCTCCCTTTGTGAGTGTGGTGGGAAGGGAGGGTATGTTTGAACCATGATATTTGATGTTGTATTACTCTATGTTATTTCATTTTTACTTTCTAATTTTGTTATCTGTACAATAATGTCAATTTATATGTGACTGGTTATCTTTATTGTTACCAGAGTTACATGGATATTTGTGGTCCATAAAAGTCCACCAAAGGAAGCCAAAGGTGAAACATGTTGGGATATGACATCCAATATTGACCACCTTATGTATATGGAGACTTATGACCTGTAAACAGTATTTTGTACAATACTCTGCTCACATATTTTATTGAACCGTCTATGTGTTTTGCTGTTCTGTGTAATAAAATGTAATACTTTTTTAAAAATATCTTTGTAAATTTTATCCTTGGCACCGCTATATTCCCAATCACCCTATTGTTACTATTAATAAATTAATAGGGGTGAGGTGTCAGATATACTAGGGTCACCCAATCTATTTTACAACCTATAGTATAGGCATACTTAGAATTACACCCCCAAAACACATTCTGCTACTCTTGATACCACGTGTGAAACTTTTTCAGCTTACCCACATATAGGGGCCCAATATTCAAGGAGCACCTTCAGGCATTCTAGGAAGATAAATTACGCATCTATTTTTCTGACTACCCATCACATTTTTGAAGGTCCTGGAGCACCAGGACAGTGGAAACACACACAAAATAATTGCATTGTTTAAAGTAAACACCCCAAAGTATTTTATAAAGTATGGTGAGTCTTTTGAAGACTTAATTTTTTGCCACAAGTTTTTGGGTATACTTAGAATTACACCCCAAAACACATTCTGCTAGTTCTTCTGAGCATGGCAATATGTTTGAGACTTTTTCGCTTTTTGAAATGATTATATACCAGACATTGTATCTTGTGTATTACACAAATCAACCGATTGTATCAAAACCAATGTACTATAATAGCCACCTCTATACTAGTGGCCAGGGAATATATGTAGCTTAGTGTAGCATCACCTATAGCAGTCCCAGTTCCTATAAGCCAAGCAAGCCTAGCCTACTTCACATTCCCTGACCAGGAAGCACATGAGGCTGAAGAAAGGAAGAATAAAAGAGTCCTTGTGGTTCGAGGTATGCAGTTGTCTGCAGTGGAAGGCTGAGACTGATGTCTCAAAGGAACATAGTCAGCTGGATGTTCAGATGGGTCAGTTCATGCCACAGGCAGAGACATGGTCAGCAACCATTTAGGCAAAGGTTCGGTCCAGGCAACAGGCAGAAATGGTGTTAATAAACGGACCAGGGTCAGTACAGGGGACTGATACTGATGTGCACTGGTCGGGTGACCCTAGGGCTGGTGTGGAGATCATCAGAAACACCATTGCTGGCTTACTGACTGGTGTGGTGACATTGCAACTGTGATTGCAAAATGTGATTTGTGTGGCAGTAACAAGGGACAAAATGACTGGTGTGGTGTTAACCAAAGACTTTGAGTGGAGTGGTGGTGATTAGGGATACTGCAAGTGGTGCAGCGGTGATTAGGTAAGTGGTGCAGCTATTGCCCATGATCACCATCATTGCTGTATGATGTCTCCAAAGTATAAAAAATATATATATGTACAGTATATAGAATAGAAGTGTGATATACATATATATATATATATATATATATATATATATATATATATATATATATATATATATATATACACATACATACACACAGTATACAGTATATATCATAATACATTCTTATCATAAATGCATTCGTATTAGGAGCTGACATATTGACCAGGCGAGCGTCTGACCAAGCTTGCTATATTCTACATAACAAAAGGATAGCCAATGATTCTTTGCTATGTTAATTTTATGCAAGACCTCTTTGGCCCTTGAGGGCCAATCTAATTAAACATTTCAAGGGGAGGTGATCTACAAACCTGCAAAGGATTGTGGAGTGCAGGTGGTCTGGTCAGACTTCAAAGGAATCATAAAGGAGGACAAGTGGTTAAGTGTTTATGTGTTTGTGTAAGAATGCGATTTTGGTCACAGACAATACAAGTATTTAATTAATTAATTTATTTACTGAACATCATAAGAGGTCATAAGTATTTATTGTTTATGGTAAATAGCATTCTTTAAAGATTAACTTGTTTATGGAATTAATGTTAAAAGAATGTGATTCAGGGAATATCCAGGCAACTTTGATCAGAATTTATGACTGCAGCTGTCCGTGGCCAAGAAGCATTACCTGTCACCCAGAAGATCAAAGGGGCTACTAAAGCTGAAAACAAATAATGCTGTGCAAGTGATAATAAATGTGTCCAACCACTTAGTGAATCAATTCTCCTGTGTAAATATAAGTGCCAACATACTAACATGTGAATATTCAAATATGTATAATTCATTCATGTGTATTTCTTCCTGTGATAATATAAATCCTGTGTTTGAGTGCAATCAAATGTTTAATTAATAAAAATGCCAGAAAAAAGTTGTAACTTGTTGAGTCTTCAAAAATCCCCAAAAAACTGTGCTTTGTATCTATTCACCTCAGTGCCCCCCCCCCCATAAGAAATGCGCTCACCTCACAAAGTTGACCTCATACTTAAATTATAAGTATACCCCCTATCGTTTTAAGCCAAGGAAACTGCCACCTTTGCCTCTGTTTAATCTACAAATGCCATGATGCTGCCCATGTGATCAGCACCAGCCATTAGATGGTTTGACAGTTTGGATAAAAGCATAACCAATAGGAGTGTTACATTTCTGGCACGTTTTATGGATGGGTTTACTTCCGCTTTAAGTTCGGTCAAATAAGGCTTTTTAGTCACCCTGGACTAACACATGCTTTCCTCCTAGTTGCTCCATTGATGTGCCTCCATTATGACTTGATATATATGAGAGAAAAAGAGCTTCAAATAGTGCTTATATCATTTTAAACAATAATCAATTTATTAAAACATGTGCATAGAACTCACTTTTAAAAGGTGCTCCAGTGCACCAACTGTATACAGTGTATCATAAAACCACGATGCTGCAGCTACTTTGTGCCTCTCCATGAAAGATGCAAAAGCCTCTTACCAAACAAATCTGCCCCTCTCCTGCCGCTACTAAAGCTGGCCAATCTGATTGCTTGAAATTTTTACTGAATGGGCTAAGTTATACCAGGAGAGACTGGGTTCTCTAAAGGTGTTGTTACATGAATATTCCAAGTACCATGTCATCTGTCCTTTCTGTACCTCTGTTGGCAGTTCTGAAGTTTAATAAATGCATCTCTCTGGAAAAGGACCACTGAACTTGTTGCTGGAGATTTGTTTTATAATAATTATCATCTCTCTCTCTCTCTCTCTCTCTCTCTCTCTCTATATATATATATATATATATATATATATATTTATATGACAACATTTGTGATCATATATATATATATGACAACAATAAGCAATCATTTCTGATTCTCAGCTGCATTCCAGCCATTGAGAGCTACTGTGATAAACTGTGATTGACTACAGGCAGACAGGGTAAGTGTTTTTTAGGTAAATAATGGGAGTCATGGGACAGACATATTGAGATCTCATATCTCAAGATATCAAATATAATAGAGGTTTGTTATAAAATTATCACCTGACATAAAATGACTACTTCATACTGTCAATCATAGATCATATAACAGTGGTTTTGAATAGTGAAAGTATAGACATTATATTATATATTAGGCATGGATCTGGTGATGTATTTTGTATTAGCCATAGATTGCAATCAAAACTACATTCGAAAAACCCACCATTCCGTGTGTACTGAATAGACTGGTGGTAGAAAAAAGTATCAAAAAAGTGTTCATTAACCTCAGCATTTTCATTTGATTTCCTATTCTTCTGTGAGAATAGGCAGCTAAGTTTGGCATTTCTATGCTGCACAACGAGGGAGGAATTCTTTTCATGTTCTGATGGATTTCTGCCCTCTGGGATCTGCTCTGACTCTTCTCACTTCCTTGACCAAAGTCCAGTGGCAGTGCTGAAGAGATCAACTTTTTCTAACCAATCACAAAGCTTTCTCAACATGCAGAAAAATCACTGTAAGCACTGACAAGTTTTCACATACAGTTTCAGTGTTAAAAGTGCTGCCTGACTATTTGACTATCAAGTCATATATAGATTGCCATACACTAAACAGTATATTTTTTTACAAATAAATATCTGAAAAGTGTGGTGTGCATTTGTATTCAGCCCCCTTTACTCTGATACCCCTAATTAAAATCTAGTGGAACCAATTGCCTTCAGAAGTCACCTAATTGGTAAACAGAGTGCACCTGTGTTTAATTTAATCTCAGTATAAATACAGCTGTTCTGTGAAGCTCTCAGAGGTTTGTAGAGAACCTTAGTGAATAAAGATCATCAAGAAGGCCAAGGAACACACCAGACAGGTCTGGGATAAAGTTGTGGAGACATTTAAAGCAGGGTTAGGCTATAAAAAAAATCCCAAGCTTTGAACATCTTACTGAGCACTGTTCAATCCATCAGCTGAAAATGGAAAGAGAGTATGGCACAGCTGCTAACCTACAAAGAGATGGCCGTCCACCTAAACTGAGAGGCCAGGCAAAGAGAGCATTAATCAGAGAAGCAGCCAAGAGGCCCATGGTAACTCTGGAGCAGCTGCAGAGATGCACAGCTCAGGTAGGAGAATCTGTCCACAGGACAACTATTAGTCGTGCACTCCAGATATCTGGCCTTTATGGAAGTATGACAAGAAGAAAGCCATTGTTGAAAGAAAGCCATAAGAAGTCCAGTTTGCAGTTTGTGAAAAGCCAAGTGGGGGACACAGCAAACATGTGGAAGAAGGTGAGATGAGACCAAAATTTAACCTTGTGGCCTAAAAACTAAAAGCTAGAATGGTCCAAACAGAGACTAGACCTAAATCCAATTGAGAATCTGTGGGAAGACTTGAAAATTCAATTCAATTCAATCTGACAAAACTTGAGCTATTTTGCACAGAAGAATTGGCAAAAATGTCACTCTCTAGATGCGCAAAGCTGGTAGAGACATACCCAAAAAGACTTGCAGCTGTAATTGCAGCGAAAGGTGGTTCTACAAAGTATTGACTCAGGGGGGCTGAATACAAATGCACGTTACACTTTTAAGATATTTATTTGTAAAAAACTTTGAAAACCATTTAATATTTTCCTTCCACTTCACAATTATGTGCCACTTTGTGTTGGTCTATCCCATAAAATCCCAATTAAATACATTCCCGTTTTTGGTTGTAACATGACTAAATTTGGAAAATTTAAAGGGGTATGAATACTTTTTCAAGGCACTGTATGTGGCGTTCAGAACTAAAATAATTAACACTGCCTGATTCAAATAGGAGAACCAGTAGACATTTTCTCCATACATGGTTTGCACATATTGGACCCTAAACTTGTGTGCAAAATTTGTGAAAAGCTGTTACAGTAGTTACACATTTCACTACATCTAGGGTTTATGGGAAGGGCGTAAATACATTCATAGCTGCCCAGGCAGCTATTATGGAGTTCCTAGGCAGGGAGGAGTCCCATTAATGCTAAAAACAAAAGCTTGCTAAAGACAACTTGGCCCTGGTTAACCACAGAAAAGAATTGTTGGTAATTGTACCTGCAAACTATGCCATGTCAGTGGCCACCAATAGTAAAGAGTATGAAAGGGAACCATATATATGTATATTATAGGCTTCTCACCTCTACTATTAAAAGTGTGGTTGACAGCTACATAATATGTTGCTCATCTCAGACTACCAAAGTTAAAGCGGTATAAATAGGGATGCATTATAGGCTACTTCCCTTCAGTGGGGATCTCAAAATTTTGGTATGGGGCCCTCTGATTTCTAGTTACACTTCTATTTTTCTGGTGTTAATTTTATGTATGTGGGGAAGCTGGCTAATACTTTTTTTCATCATCATCATTCCATTATTCTGCACCATTTCACAACGAAAATGAGCTGTGAATAGGATAAAGAATAAAGATGATGAAAGGATAGGGGAAAAAGTTTTTCCTCACAGGGCATTACTGTTTTAGTCACTAGCCAACCAGCCGCCGCAGTTATACTGTGGCAGGTTGGCATGGCTGCGCAAAACGCTGTAGGTATACGTCGTTCCATTAAGACATCATAGCAGGTGCTCGCATGCCAGCCTTGTGTCCCCAGAGCCAATGCGCGTGCCCGTTGGGCGAGATGTCCGCCGGGCACCTCGCTCGTGACAGAACGGAAACTGGGATGTACGTAAACACACAAATCCTGGTTCTCTCAGGAGAGAGGAGACAGATCGTGTGTTTCTACTAAGTAGGAAAACCAATCTGTCTCCTCCCCCAGTCAATCCCATCACCCCTACAGTTAGAACACACCTAGGGAACACATTTAACCCCTTGATTTCCCCTAGTGTTAACCCCTTCCCTGCCAGTGACATTTAAACCATAATCAGTAGTTATTTTTAGATTTGATCGCTGTATACATGTCAGTGGTCCCAAAATAGTGTCAAAAGTGTCCGATCTGTCTGCCGCAATGTCGCCGTCATGATAAATATCACAGATCGCTGCCATTACTAGTAAAAAAAAATAATAATAATAAAAATGACATAAATCTTTCCTCTATTTTGTAGACTCTATTACTTTTGCGCAAACCAATCAATATACGCTTATTGCAATTTTTTTTACTAAAAATATGTAGAAAAATATATATAATAAACTGATAAAGAAATTTGTTTTATTTATATATTTTCTGGATATTTATTATTTCAAAATTGTCGCAATTTTTTTGTTTATAGGGCAAAAAATTAAAACCGCAGAGGTGATCAAATACCCCAAAAAAGAAAGCTCTATTTGTGGGGAGCAAAGAACATACATTTTGTTTGGGTACAACGTTGCATAACCGCGCAATTGTCAGTTAAAGTGACACAGTGCCGTATTACAAAAAATGGCCTGGTCAGGAAGGGGGCAAATGCTTCCAGGGCTGAAGTGGTTAAATCAATTTTGTTGTTTTGTTAATTTAGTCAACCAAACTACTTAAAGAATTTTTTTTTAATGGTGCACCACCAGACTTCAAAAATGAGGATGAAATTTTTTTGTTTTTTGGGTGGCCTATCTATGGCGAGTTGAATGCAGAACTTTAGGCATTTCTTTTTTATTTTCAATATAAATGTAAGTTATGTCTCAAGAGTTTTGTGCCACAATATGTATGGTTGTACTTCTTTAATATTTACACTTTCATTGAGGCCAGATAGTATAGCTCTCCCTACACTTCTTGCCTGCTGAGACATGTAGGAGAGCCACAGCTCTCATAGTCACAGTGCTGGAGGTATGGTAAAGGAAAATACTATCCGGCCTCAATAAAAGTGTAAATATTAAAGACGGTAAAGCCATACTTGAAGTGGCATATAGCTCTTTAGACCTAAAATATATTTACATTGCAGATTTTATAAAAATGCCTGGAGTTCTTCTTTATGTGTACAGTATGTTTCTACCATTAAAAAGTAACTCAGATAAACCAAAATGACCTGCTTGCTTTGGGATACTGTGCAAAGAGTTGCCAGAAGAGGGACCTGGATTGTCAGTAAGACCAAGAGTTCTGTACATAATGTTAAAGTGGAACTAAACCTATGGCTTTAATGATTTCTCAAAACAAATTACATTCATATCATGGTGTGAATGATAACGGCTTGTGTTCTCAACCAAACTAGCAAGTCATTAAATGTCTACTATCATAACTGATCACATGTGCAGCTAGGCAACAGCAGTTAAAGCAGATGACAGGTTCCGTGGCCATAAAGGATAGGGGGGTGGACTAGTTCCACTTTAAAAGATAACAGTGGCGTTGCTAGGGGCTGGGTTTTGGGGCTATAGCCCCCGAATCTGGGGCCCATAGCCCAGAGTCTCTGCTGGGTCCCCAAGGAGAGGGGAGGATCTCCGGGGACCCTGATGTAAGTGGGGGCTCTCTGGGGACCCTGATGCGAGGGGGAGGCTCTCTGTGGACCCTGATTTTAAGGGGAAGACTCTCTGGGGACTCTGATTTAAGGGGGAGACTCTCTGGGGACCCTAATGTAGGGGGGCTCTCTGGGAACCCTGATGTAAGTGGGGGGCTCTCTGGGGACCATGATGCAAGGGGGAGGCTCTCTGGGGACTCTGATGTAACAAGGAGGCTCTCTGGGGACCCTGATGTAAGGCGGGGCTCTCTGGGGACCCTGATGTAAGGGAGGGCTCTCTGGGGACCCTGATGTAAGGGAGGGCTCTCTGGGACCCTGATGTAAGGCGGGGCTCTCTGGATACCCTGATGTAAGGCGGGGCTCTCTGGGGACCCTGATGTAAGGGGGGCTCTCTGGGGACCCTGATGTAAGGGGGGGCTCTCTGGGGACCCTGATGTAAGGGGGTGCTTTCTGGGGACCCTGATGTAAGTGGGGGTCTCTCTGGGGATATATACATACACACACGTATATTACTGTATATACATGTGTATGCTCATCCAAGCATATGACTTTCTTTAGTATGCTGATATGGGCTCTAACCTCAGACCTAGCAACGCCCCTGATAGGTAATATAACAAGTTACATATATTTTCCCTTCTGGAAACTGAACTTAAGGGCCAAACACTTAGAGCTAATCATTTTAGATCCAACTCCGGGAAAATGTAAAATGATCCCTTGCCAAGGTGCTATATCCACACTGAAAGGGTTAATAACCTCTTTTGTCTCGGAAGATCCTTTTCTACCCTTAGCAGAGGACGCTTCAGAGGTGGACTGTCCCTTCACATATTTACCTCCCATACAGGACTATGGACCCTGCTATGGTCTTGATGACATCAGGATACTAGACAGCTGGAGTGTGGGTGAGAAGAAACTGCTGGGATCAGTCTAGGGAATGGTGATGGATCAGGTAGGTAAATCTTCATTTTTTTGTTCTTCTAAACCAAAATAAGCATTTAGCCCCATTCTTTTACTTGACCATAGATGGGCTTTAACAGCTGTGTTTTCCTGTGCTGGACAATTAACTAATCTCAAACAAAGCATGTGCATCTGAGGTTTTAAACCCTCTATTCACAGGATAACAGGAATATAAGTAATATTTCAGATGAAGTCACCTGAAAGAAACTAAAATGGGAAAATTAAGCTTATTTCCTAATGCTGACCACTCACATCAGTTTTTAGCAAATTCCAAACAGTTTTTCCACAGCAAAAAAAAAACAAAAAAAGCATACAAGTGAATATAATGTGGCAAAAACAATTTCTGTTAACACCCTGAAATCATCTAACGTATTGGTGATGTGCTGCTTTGATCTCTTTGGCTGTTTGGCTGTTTTTGCAATCGAAAATTAAGAAAAAGCCTGAACATTTGTACATTGTACACAGCATAAGATAATATATAATATGGTGCTAGCAAGCAATGGCTAAACATTTAGTTGTTTAACCACTACCTGCCCACCATTATATATAAATGGCCATTGGCCCTGTACCATGAGATCACTGTGGCCAATCACAACAATCGCATTAGTAGTAGTAGACAAAGGCTGTCATTTATGCAGTCTTTGTTTACTATCGTGATTGTTGTGTTTGGTCACACCAGTCACAGAGTTCCTAATCACCACCGCAGTTGTCTTATTGTCCCTGATCACTGCCACAGCACTCCTAGTGTCCTTGATCACCACCACACCAGTCACAGTGTCCCTAATCAGTGCCGCACCAGTTACAGTATCCCCTAATCAGCCCTGCATCAGTCACAGTTTCCCTGATCACTGCCATATCACTTACAGTGCTCTTAATCACCACACCAGTCCCAGTGCTCCTGATTATTGCTACACAAGTCCTAGTGTCCCTGATCCCTGCCACACCAGTCACAGTGTTCCTAATCACCTCTGTGGCAGTTACAGTGTCCCATAATCCCCTCTGCATCAGTCACAGTGTTCCTGTTCAGCACCACACCAGTCACAGTGCCACTAATTATCAGTACACCAGTCTCAATGCCCCTAATCACCACCACACCAGACCCAGTGTCCCTGATCACTAACACACCAGTCAGTGTCTGTAATCACCACCGAACCAGGCAGTGTCCCTAATTGCTGCCACACCAGTCAGTGTTCCTGACCACACCAGTCCCAGTGTGCCTGATCATGGACACACCAGTCATAATGTCACCATGAGTCACCATAAGGACTCGTTCACATGTGCGAACATGGGTGGATCTTTTGAGAACTTTTGACAGACAGTGAGGAGTCATTTTATCACCTCCTCACCACCTGCTTTAATCCTTGGACCCTGGACAAGCACCCCTATTCATTTGAATAGGTCACAGTTGGTGGGGTTACAGGGGGTATAATTCCTGCCACAGCTGCAAAGCATCACAGCCATGGCATGTGTACACCCCCGACCACTGCCTCGGCAGCTAAAAACCCAGCCAGTGCAGCCAGTCACAGTGTCTCTGATCATCACTGCACCAGTCTCAGTGTTGCCAGACCAGCAAGCTAGAATTAGTGTTACTGATTATCACCACACCAGATCACCAGATCAGTGCAGCCAGCATCAGTTTTCCTTATCACGATGACACCAGTCCTAGTGTCACCCGACCAGTGTATGCAAGCAACAGTGTTCCTTATCACCCAGTATTCCTTATCACCACTACACCAGTTGCAGTGCCACCACACCAGTGTAAGCCAGCACTGCTGTCCCTGATTCACACCACACCAGCTCCAGTGTCACCAGACTAATGTAAGTCAGCAGCAGTGTTCCTGATTGCTGCCACACTAGTCCAGGGTGTCAAAGACCACTGTAAGCCAGCAACAGTATTCCTGATCACCACTACACAAGTTTCAGCATCACCAGACCAGTGCAGTCAGCTGTACTGTCCCTGGTCTGTTTATTGACCACATCTATGCCTGCTTCCTGGACTGATCCTATGCCAGTTTGTTTGCTTGCCACCTGAACTGACCCATCTGCATTTCTGATAGACTACGTTCCTACAAAACACCAGATTCAGCCATCTGCACTCCTGGAACGACAGGAAATGCTATACATTCTGGCCAGTGAACATTACATTCCTGGAGGCAGCCATGTAACAGTAGACTATGCTTGCTTTGCTTTTAAGAACTGGGACTGCTATAGGTAATGCTACACTGAGGTATATTTTTTCTCAAAGAATAGGTGCAAGAGCTCACCCTCCCCAACCCTCCCCAGCCAACTCCCAACCCCTATGTTTATCGTGAAAAGATGTAAAGTAGCCCCAAATAATTTTCACTCTGCACAAACAAGAGAGTAATGCACTCAGTATCAGCATGGTGAACTGTGTTACATATTCCCTCACAAAGTAGCCATCTATTGCTCAACTCTGCACCTCCCATCCACAGCTCACCTCTGCAACCTTCGTCCAAAGTTCACCTTTTCTCTCCCCCATACACCCCCTGTCCACAGCTCACCTTTTTCCCCTGTCCACAGTCCCCCTCACTCCCCAGTTCACAGCTCACCTCTTTTCCCCTTGTCCACAGCTCCCCTCTACTCCCCTATCTACAGCTCACCTCTTCTCCCCTTGTCCACAGCTCCCCTCTTCCCCCCGTCTACAGCTCACCCCCTTCCCCAGTCCACAGCTCACCTTCCCTAGTCCACAGCTCCCCTTGTCTCCCCCAGTCCACAGCTTCCCTCTTCTCCCCCTGCCCACGGCTCCCCTCTTCTCCTCCAGTCCACAGCTCCCCTCTTCTTCCCCAGTCCACAGCTCCCTTCTTCTAAGCCAGTTCACAGTTCCCCACTTCTCAGCCAGTACATAGCTCCCCTCTTTTTTTTTTCCCTGTCAACAGCTCCCCTCTTTGCCAAATCTGAGCTCAACTTATCAGCTCTCTGTTCCCAACTCATCTCTGTACCCCCTGTCAACAACTACACTTCCCCCCATCCACAGCTTACAACCCAGGTGTGGATGGGGTGCAGCTTACTAAACCTGCCTGCTAAACAGCTCTCACTCACCTGTTTACAATAGCTTCACAGTGGGGCAGCCAGAACCACCCTGCTTGGTGTGCATGTTTTTTTCCCCAACACAGTACAGGCTCTGCCTATCAGACCCGTACCACACAGCCAGATCACTTCATTTGGCTCTGTGTTGCAAAGGTCTGACAGGTGGGGACCGGAGTCGACTCCTGATGCCCCACAAGAATGAGAAAAAAATGCTGGCAGATGTGTTGTCAGGACCCGGGGCACCAACCAGCAAATGCCCTGTGCATACCCTGGTTTCCGGGCAATAGCACACAGAAGATGGTAGAGGAAGTTATTAGTGCAAAAACTTCCTCTACCATCTTTAGAGTTTAGTGGCAAGTGGGAGAGGAAAGGACTAGTCAGAGGTGGTGGAACAGAGTTCCACCACATTCTGGCTGAAACAAATGCCTGATTTTAAGTATGTAAGTTAAGCATGTGATCTGCAGCCAGGTTTGTGGACCTTGACTGTAAAGCCCTGCGTTCAGGCAGTAAGGCAGGAGTCCAATAACATTAAGCTTCTACAGAAGACCTAGTTACAGTAGGGTGCACTGCAGGGAAGCACTTGTGCTTCAAGTGGTATGGTCTTGCATCTCCAGGTACCCACCTGTGGTACCAGTCCAGGGATAACTTCAGCTGTTCACCTGTGTGCTCAGACATGCTATGAACCTCACTGTGAGAAACATTGTTGCTAAGTCAAATAGGAAGTAGCTGTCACTATTTACTGAAACAGTAATCATGCTCTAGTATCTGTGGCTACAGAGCCTAATGGAGACTGCATTGTACTGTCACCTAGTGTTCTTATTAAAATTGGTCCAACAGTGTTCTTGCCATTTTGAACCTGTTTGCATTGTTATTCCTAACTTACCTCTGTTTAGAAAAGTTCAAGTTAAAACTACTCTTTGTCTGATCAATCAGATAATTACTTAGGATGAGAAACCCGACAGGTTGGTTGTACACAAATCCATAAACGGACTTGAGTACGTACAGTTTGCCATACAGTACATGGATTGAAATTTGGCCGGTCCTTGCTGAACTGACTGAAATGCAATCCATGTATGGCTGGCTTAAGTATTCAAAGTTGAAACCTGAAAGGAAACAGTAGGATTGGAAAGATAAGATATGCAGGGCACAGGCCTTACTTCCAAATGCAGATCAATAAAAACAATTAGCTGCTTAGCCTGATATGACATTATTTTAATTGGCAAATTACAAAATAAACGTTAAACATGTCAGATTGTAAGGTATTGCAAGCAACAGTAATTTCCAACTTTTCTGAAAATGCGTTTTGAACATGTTATTGTAATAAAAATAAAATACTTTATGATGCTATAATGCTATCATTGGGTATACAAAGAAGTTGCACTTATTTTATTTTTACTCACATGGAATTTTATTCAGCTCGTTCATGAACTTCTCTTTGATCTTTGAAAAGTGATTATCTTTCCCATCGCTTGGAGCTACAGCCTCTGTGGTGTTCTCCCGTAAAGCAGGTGCGACAATTGTTGTTTGGGGTGCTGTCATCGCCTCATGACGGCTCTCGCTTGACTTCATTTTGGCCCTAAGGAACTGTTGCAGATGAAAGATAACAGAAGAAATATTATTTCTAAAGATCCAAGATGAATTCTATCTCACAGCTAGTGAAAGTCATCAAAAGCTGCATCTGCTGTGCACCTGCTCACTAAATAAATATGACTTCATTTGTGCATCCATTGGTTTTGTTTCATATAATATTTAACAAAAGAACAGTTTTTTTTTCTAATATTTCACATACGCTTCTCTGTGTATACATACACAGTGTGGTTCAAGCTTATTTGAGACCTAAACTTTTGTTTTTCATTTCATTTTAATGTTCCCTAAATATTAGAGTGCATTAACACAACTTCATTGATAGTTTTGAATACACTGTACTTTTTAAGACTACACTCATGTAACTCATAAAACTGCACTTTTATCACAATGCATCACATTAAAGTGTAGTAGAAGTTAAAAAACAAAAAAAAGCAAATAAAAAAAACTGATAATTAAGTTCTTAAAGTGAGAGTGCATGTATGGGCATATTAAAGGATAAATGCAAAGACAGATGAAAATGACTATGCAAACTGTTTATGATAATTATCAACAGCATAACTATATAACTAGAGGCATAACTAGTGACATGCAGGGAGATACTAAAATCCCACCATTAGATTAAAGTATGGAGAGCATACCAGTTCATATTAGCCTTACCTTTCTCTTAAAGCAGAGTTCCGCCTGAAAAAACATTTTTTTAAGTCAGCAGCTACAAATAATACAGCTGCTGACTTTTAAAATAAGGACAGTTACCTGGCCAGGGCGCCCGCAATGTCCTCACCCGAAGCCAACCTGTCCCTTGGCTCAACAGGTATCTGCTCCCCCCTCCCCCTGAAAGGTGTCAAATGTGACACCAGAGTGGGGGAGGAACCAGATCAGCGGAAGTGTCATTTCTGGGTGAAACTCTGCTTTAATGTATACACATGCTCATATAATACTTTTATTACTGAGACAGTATGCACACTGTTGGGAAGAGTGGAAAGTACCAGCCCATTAACCACTTCAGCTCCAGAAGGTTTTACCCCCTTCCTGACAAGGGCATTTTTTGCAATATGGCACTGCGTTACTTTAACTGAAAATTGCATGGTCGTCCGAAAAAAATAAAAAATAAAATCTAATATCTTTATCAGTTTAGGACAATTTGTATTTTGCTACAAATTTTTGGTAATAAAAATCCCGTGAAGCGTATATATTGATTGGCTTGCGCAAAAGTTATAGCGTCTAAAAACTATGGGATAGATTTATGGACTATTTATTTTTTATTGTTTTTACTAGTAATGGGGGCGATCAGTGATTTTTAGCACGACAGCAACATTACGGCATACGAATCTGACACTAAGTGACACTTTTTGGGGACCAGTGACACCACTGCAGGGGGAGGGGTTAATATCAGGGGCAATCAAAAAGTTATGTTTGCTCCTAGGGAGTGATTTCTAACTGTGTGGGGGATGGACTGACTCGAGGATAAGAGACATATGTGTTCCTGATTAGCAGGAACACAAGATCTCTCTCTTTCTGTCTGACAGAATGACAGTCTGCTTTGTTTACATCACAGCGGAAGCATGGCTTTGGCGGTGTGTGCCCCAGAGCTTAAGAGCATAGTATATGTATGTGGGGCAGTCCTTAAGTGGTTAACATTTGAAAGAAATTACAATACATGTTGGTTAATTGTATTTATTTTTGGAAAATACTAATACTAAGTGTATGAGCTGTTTTATTTTTCATTCATTAAACCTTTGGCCTGCAGCAGAAGGTTTAACATTCTGGGCTTTCTAAGAAGATATACTATATCAGTGGTTCTTAACCTCAGTCCTCATTACCCCCCCCCCCACCAGGCCATGTTTTGGGAATTTCCCTTAGATAAAATAGCTGTCCAAAATACCAAGCCATTGACTTAGATTTAAAGCACCTGTGCAAGATAAAAGGAAAGCCTGTAAACATGGCCTGGTGGGGGGTAATGAGGACTGAGGTTAAGAACCACTGTACTATATATACTGTATATGTATATATATAGAATTTCTGGATCCACCCAGATGCCTGATTGGCATCTGGCCCGAGTCAGCCACTCCTACAGAGAGCTTGAGCCAGTTCACTCCAAAAAGCACAAGATTAGCAGAGCAGAGAGTGGTGACTGACAGTCACTGCTCCCTGTTCAGAGTTGAAAGATCACCAGTCATTTTATTTTTATTTCCATGCTTCTCCTTTAACATTCCCCTTAAGACATTTAATAAAAATGTGATGACACCCCTTGGAATTCACCTTTCATTCGGGGAAAGGCTTCATTCATTAAACATGTTTAAAAAGAAAACAAAAAAAGGGTTATAACATTTCAAAGACTTCCAAAGCTTTGTAAGTGCCTGCCTTAATGGCACAGGGCAGATTTCAGTAGCACATTTTGCTATGTGGCAGATCTTTCAGTTAGCATTTGGCAAATACAGCAACCTAAATGGCGCAGTTACTAAGAAAATTTGTGTTCCAGTAATGACTCTAGTCACTCTAGTCATAGTTATGAGCTAAATATATATTTTAGTGCACTAATAATAATGAACAATGCGTGTTGAGTGAATTTTGCTTTGATACGTGTTTTAGTAGTCATGCAGTTAAAAAAATTTTTTGAAGAATATTATATTGGAGGGGTGGGGGTGGCCATAGAAGTCATGTAGACTTTTATGGCTATAGTTATAGTTCTATTAAGATTATTGTTATTATTTTTCCTACAGTTGTAAGTTCCCAAAATTGTGCTTGTGGACATGTGTAGGTGAAGATTGTAATTGTAATTTCACAGCAATTCGGGTATGACATTTTTGATTTAAGTTAAAGTACTTTGTAATGATTGCTAGAGGGATACTGTGCTGTTGAAAGGTCTTGGTTGAGGTCAGAATGTGCTCTATTATATAGATTTGCCTGGAGAAAGCACATAGAAAGAGAGTAAAGAGAACATAAGGCTAAGTGAAATGATGTCAAATGCTGGTTGTTCATGAACAGCCCTTGAAATTCTCCACATTTTGTTGTGTTACAACCAAAAACGTAAATATATTTTATTGGGATGTTATTTGATAAAAGAACACAAAATTGCACATAATTGTAAAGTGGAAAAAGCTTTTTTTTACAAATAAATATGTGAAAAGTGTGGCGTGCATTTGGACCAGAATCCGTGAAACAATTCGATCGTGTGTGGGCTCCAGCGGACTTTTCTTTCCCAAAAGTCAGACGGACCTAAATGTTTCATGTTACATGTTTCAAATCTTTCCGATGGACTTGAGTCCGGTCTAAAAATCCGTGTGCTAGTCCGACGGACTAAAACCGACGCTAGGGTAGCTATTGGCTACTGGCTATGAACTTCCTTATTCTAGTCTGGTCGTACGTCATCACATTTGAATCCGTCAGACTTTTGGAGTGATCGTGCGTGGGCAAGTTCGTTCGTTTGAAAGTCCGGCGGACCTCCGCTGCAAAGTCCGTCGGATTGTCCGCCGGACCAAGTCTGCCAGAAAGTCCGCTCGTGTGTACGTGGCATAACAGGTTTTCTTCTAAGATTGCCCTGTATTTAGCTCCATCCATCTTCCCATCAACTCTACCAGCTTCCCTGTCCCTGCTGAAGAAAAGCATCCCCACAACATAATGCTGCCACCACCATGTTTAATGGTGGGGATGGTGTGTTCAGGGTAATGTGCAGTGTTAGTTTTCCGCCACACATAGCATTTTGCTTTTAAGCCAAAAAGTTTAGTTTTGGTCTCTTCTGACTAGAGCACCTTCTTCCACATGTTTGCTGTGTCCCCCACATAGCTTCTCGAAACTGCAAACGGGACTTCTTATGGCTTTCTTTCAACAATGGCTTTCTTCTTGCCACAGGCCACTCTGCCTTTCAGTTTAATCCTGCTTTAAAATGCTCCACAACTTTATCCCTGACCTTTCTGGTGTGTTCCTTGGTCTTCATGATGCGGTTTGTTCACTAAGGTTCTCTAACAAACCTCTGGGGATTTCACAGACCAGCTGTATTTATACTGAGATTAAATTAGACACAGGGGGTCTCTATTTACTAATAGGTGACTTCTGAAGGCAATTTGTTTCACTCGATTTTATTTAGGGGTATCAGAGTAAAGGGGGCTGAAAACCAATGCACGCCACACTTTTCAGATATTTTTTTGTAAAACATTTGAAAAACATTTTCCTTCCACTTCATAATTATGTGCCACTTTGTGTTGGTCTTTATGTGATAGACCAACACAAAGTGACATACAACTAAAATTAATTTACGCTTTTGGGTGTAACATGACAAAATGTGGAAAATTTCAAGGGGGATGAATACTTTTTCAAGGCACTGTATCACCGATAAATGATGTGGTCTAAATGAAACAGATAGAAAAAATATAAATACAAAAAATAATACTGAGCATATGAAAAGATTATTCAGTGTGAAAAAAAGCAGGTGGAAAAGGGGATAAAATACTGCGCTAAACCTATATATGTGAGAACAAATAAAAAAGTAACTTAAAGCAGCTAATACACAAAGAAACAAAGTCAAAGGCAAATATCAAACGAAAAGTGTAGCGCTGTGAGTAGGTGACAGAATAATAAAAAAAACACCTAATCAGTGTAGAATTGACCTATAACGGTAAATAATCAGTGATAAATAAACCAGTGAATGGTAAACTAATCAGTCCAAAGAGGTATTATCATGAAATGTCCAATCAAGGAGGGATGGATCTTTTCACTAACTGAGGTATGGGCTCAAGTGAGGGATGGACGTTCAAAATGAACCAAGATGGATCAGCAAACACTAGAGATATTCAGATGGAAAGAATGGGTACACTTACCGATCTTGCTGGACGCATTTACCATACGGCAGTGCGTCTACAAGGCTTGAACGGACAACTTCCGAGAGTAGCAGCCTGGATGGTCATGCAGCGACTTGCAATCCCAACTCGTCTCGGACGAACCAAGATGGCGGTTCCGAAACTCTTCGGCAGGTGAACGCAGGTTCAAAGCGGACACAGATTCAGACCACGGAAGGAAAAAGAAAAATGGATGCTTCTCATGGTGCAGATTAACCAAGATTGGTTTATTGAAAAAATATCCTACAATCATGTAGGATATTTAAAAGTGATCACCAAAAAGTTTTTAAAAGCATAAAAAAGCAATGTGGGAAGCTGGGAACGCTGGCCCTACGCGTTACAACTAAAAAGTAGGGCCAGCGTTCCCAGCTTCCCACATTGCTTTTTTATGCTTTTATAACTTTTGCATGACCATCCAGGCTACTACTCTCGGAAGTTGTCCGCTCAAGCCTTGTAGACGCACTGCCGTATGGTATATGCATCCAGCAGGATCGGTAAGAGTACCCATTCTTTCCATCTGAATATCTCTAGTGTTTGCTGAAAAAAAGCAGCACCAAAAATGTGAGCTATTACCACAAAAATAAGAAATAAAATATTAAAATTACAGATATTTTTTAATAAATAAGCAGTCCAGAAAAATCAGTCTCTCAAATGGACCATAATGGTCAAATGGCAAACACCATTATTCAACTGTGGATAAGGTTATCCAATCCCTTCGCCAAGTGAACATGCCACCACCACAATAGGTTGGGCTCTTACCAGAGAGCCTGGATCCTTTATTATGAAGGGTCAAACAGGCTTGATGAATATGTCCCAGTAGGAGTCATCAGCAGGGGATGTACAAGGGAACTACATCAGGAACAGCTCCAAAGCATCCAGGGGACTCCACTCAAATGAGTCTATCCAAACATTTAAAATGCGTGATAGCAGGAACATGGGCTGAGCTGTATGTTCCTGCTATCACACATTTTACATGTTGGGATGTTCTGTGGTGGCCGCCTTCCTTTTTTACCATGCAATGCTGTTTTTACTATGGATACATGTAAGTGCAATACGTTATATTAAATGCAACCTTTAACAGGTTTTACATTATCCAGCTTTTTTTGTTTTATTTGGATCTGACTACACGATCGACGTTTGGGTGGAGTCCTCTGGATGCTCTGGAGCTGTTCCTGACATGGTTTCTTTGTACATCCCCTGCTGATGACCCCTACTGGACATATTCTTCAAAGATGTTTGACCCTTCAGAAAAAATATCATGTTTGGAAGCTTTTTGAATCAAGCAACTGGTTCTGATCCTCCACTTGCTGGCTAGACTGATAGCTTACCATTAATCATACATGCACTAAATTAAGAAAGAAATTTGGTGCATTCTACATTGGGTATGATGAAAAGCATAGTGAAAAACTAGTTTCCCCAAAAATAGAATATATGTAGCATAATCATATTTTGAGATGAATATATGTATATTTGAGGAGAAAATTGTATGTTATGTCCTTGTGCAGTATACTGTACATCAAATTAAACAAAATATATTAAGCTGAAAAAGTGATATCTGTATCCAAAAGAATTGAGATTGAACCATATTTAAATCAATTTATTAGGTAGAAAGTGGTATAATGTTAAATGGTTTGGTTTGATAGGTCATCAACTGTAACAGCCACTTCTTTACAGGAAAAGGCACATGATATTTAGAGAAAAATAGAGATTTGTGTCCTCTTAAGTGCATATGGAAAGACAATATTCACCTATGTATAAAGACAGACCATTGGTAAAGGAATGCCCGTTATTCACATTTATCTATCACTGCTAAATAGCCTGGCATAAAGGTTTTTAATAAATCAAATGCAAATTTATAGCAGACTCTTAGTGATCAATGCCTATCTCATATTATTTATGAGCACCATGGCAAGACATTGTTTATACAGAACTAAAAAATTATTAGGTTTGACTTCTCTTTTTTTCCCAGTAACCAGTTCTGACTTTTTTTAAGATGGATTATATAATAGGACCTTGCTTTTTATTATACATATATATGATATACTGTATATTGTAACCTGGACTGTAGCTGATAATTTCTGTGGAACTTCTTCCTTTGTTGCTGCTGTATTATCTTTCTGAACAAGGCTAAACTGTATATGTAAAACTGCAGCAACCATCTTTAATGAAACCACTTTGCAATGCTCATCTATAGAGTGTCTTCAGTGCAGAGGCAGCCATTTTGGCTGGGTCTGGGGGATGGTGATTGGCTTATGCAACAGAGCAAGGAGATAGTGAACTGGGCTGCTGGAGAAAGGGAGCTATGTTGTGCCATCAGCCTGGAGTATGCCAGAAGAAAGCCACTATGGGGACCATGTGATGACATCTAGTTTCCTGTGCTCAGTAGCTGAGAAGGAGCATCACAAGGTTGCAATAAATGTGGTGTGTGGCTAGTGTTTGCTGGTATTATATAATGTTGTGCTGCTCAGAGGAAAAGTGCTGATTAGAGACTGCTGCTGCCATCATACTCATAGCAATGCTACATGGCTAGGTAAATGCAGTTCAGTTCTAATAATTACTGTTAGTTAGAATACCACAGGTGTTTAACTATACCTCGCAGAGTAATGCTGTTGCCTTATTGCTTGTATTAGTACACTTGCTAAACTTCTCTTCTTTTATTCTATGCTTCTAGTAATTCTTTGAAATACCCCAATGTGTGTCGGTAAGAGGTGTGCCATCTTCAGATGTGCAGAGAAATCACAAAACAATTCAGTGACTCCTCTGAGGGTAGCGTTACATAATAGTATTAATAATCATTTTTAATTGTTATACTTAATTGTAATGTTCTTGCCAATTTTGAAAGCTTTTTATTGCAGCTTTTGTTAAATTATTTGTAACTTAAATGTTCCCATTGTATATGTTGTATGTGTCCTTTTTGTAATCATTTATAACTTTTTGAAACTAGAAATAAGCCACAATTGAATTGACTTGACTTGAAATTAACTTGAAACCCTTTTCAGCTGAAATTATGAGTTAAAGAGAAGCCACAGGCACTGGAAACCTGTCTCTCTTCAAATAAGTGTTTTATTTTCTTTCTGACAACTGCTTGTTTGCAGCTTAGATTAAATAAATCCTGTTTTTGTTACTGTTACAAAGATTTTTTTTTTTTACAACAGCCAACAAATGATAAACCAAGCAATCACAAGACAGAACACAACAAATACAAAACGCCTCAGACTCAGCTTAGGGTAAAAAACATGATAATTTATGTTTTGTTTTTGACTTGTATTTTGAAAGCACTGTTAAAGGATTTAAAATCTAGCATGCTAGCATTTTAAACATGCGTATGTGCAGTGGTGTTAATTTTTATTAGTTTTTTGACATGCATCATTCTGCTTTTCTTTTTTTTCCTCTATACAAGTTAATATGAAATGACTGTGAAACACATCTAATATGCAAAGCATTTTTCCCTAAAAACACCTGAAAACATGCTGCATCTGACTTGCTTCTGAATCTGATACTCATTTTCTCTAAGTGAATAAGATAAACAGCTCACAGGTCATTTCCTACAGCTCTTTTCAATAAGATCAGACAATGTTCCTCCAACAGTAAAAAAACTAGAAAGTCCAAGGAATGTTCAACTAACCTTTAATACAGTACAGATTTCAATAAAATACAGACTATTAGATATTTTTGACAGGTCTACCGGTCGACTACAGGCAGATGAAAGGGAAGATCATGATCTCATCCATGCCTTTGCCAACCCTCGACTGCCAGAATGGCACAGGAAAGCAATAAACTGTCAGGAAGCTGTCAAAGCCAATCCTATCCAGCAAAGGCATTCCCCGTCCTACAGCACGCCCTTTGCTTATGTGCGGCTGGGGGGCAGGGAATGCCTCTACTGCCTATAACAGCATTCAGAAAGTATAGCTCCGGCAGGTTTAGGCACTTGTTTGAATGTGCCTGAGCCCATTCCCAGAGTGTACTGTGCTGATCCCCACCAGTCCTTCTCCTCAGTCCATCCAAGGCGCTTGTGAATGACATCATATGGGACAGATGAGAGAGCAGGGCTGACTGGGATCAGCACTAGAACAGGTGGATCTACAACACAAGCTTCCCTGTGCTGCTCTGCATCAGGAAACCACTTATGTGCCCTCCTGATGCCCCAGTAGTGTGCCCCCCTGAGCCCCCAGTGGTGTGCTCTCCTGACCCCCGAATTGTTTTCTCCTGACTTCCATGCATCATGCCTTTCTGAGCCTCTAGTACTGTGCCTTCCTGGGTCCCCAGTACCGTGACCTCCTGATTGCCCTACATCCTACAACCTTTGTACATTGTTCTTCACACTTCTGACCACTGTACATTGCCCTACATTCTACTAACCTCTGTACACTGCCATACCTAGTACTGACCTTTATTGAACTATGTACACTTCCCTGCACACTACTGACCTTTACTGAGCTGAGCCCTGGACACTGCCCTACCTACTTCTTACATTGGCCAGAACTCAGAGGAGACTGCCAGGCTAGCACTGATGGCAGCCAGGCCGGAACCTAGTTGAGCAAGGTAGCCTGCATTACCAAATGTTCTGCTTTCATGATGGACTCCTGCATCAGACTTGTAGGGGTGACCAATGTTAACCGTGTACTATATTTAAGATTTAATATCTCTCAGATATGATTTGGGTTAAATGAGAGTTCTTTGACCAAGAGTAAAAGCTTTAACACAATATCAACATTTATTGGTGAGTAGTTGAAAGTCTATCTAATACACAACCATCTATCTATAGTCTACACCAAGGAAGAAAATATTAGGTTAAAATAAGAAAATTACATGAAGGAATACAGAGTATATTCCTTAAAACATTAATCTACAAACATATTTGGCAGACATATGGGCAGACCTTTCCCATAATTACCCTTTCCACCAAGGTTACATTCTGATGGCTGTTCTTCCATAAAGTATGTTTCTCCCTGCCAACTACCTGTATATATCATTACAGGCTGATGCCTCATTGGTTGGCATAGCGTGGCTTCTGATTGGTGAGCTATTCTAAGCAGGAGATTAACTTAAATGTTCCCGGGAAGTTAAGTATTAATTCCGGGTTGGCCTCCCTTTATTGCATATCCCAGCATGGGATCCTTTGAAGTGAGTATGTGTAAAACAATGAGGTTTGGATTTCATTGTCTGTATACAAAAGCCTGGGCACTGACTTGTCTGGTCTTACCAGAGATATATGTGAAGATAATATGGTCTGGCCTGCAGAGATACAAGCTAAATGAAATATATTCCTAATTACATTATTTTACAGCTATTAATGGAGATTTCACATAAACTCATAAGGCACCACCAACTTTTCCTCAGACATGAAAAAAATTGTAAATGAAAGTAAATGTTGCGTTTCTCACTGAAGCTAACTTTCAAGGCAGGCTAAGTTTATACTTTCACAGTGACATCATTTTTTTTTAGATTTTTATAATTTTCAAATTATTTTTTCTACACTTTTCAAAGTTTTCCCTGTGCTGTCCTTGTCACCACCCCAGTAACACTTTCCATGTTGTCCAAGTAGATCTCCCCCTTACCTCTCAAAGGTTTCCTGCCACGATTTTAGATTATTAAGACTTTGGTTTAATGCTCTGATATGCATTGGAAACTGTTTTTAGGGGCTATTGAAAAAGATTCCTTTATTATGTGCAAGTATCCTGTGAATATACATTGTATTGTATATTCCTACCTGTGTTATGATTCATCATGACTTTAAAGACTGAAATGAAGTAAATTTATAAAGACAACTATACAGTAAGTAGGGATTTAAAATATTTCATACTTATTTTCATGTACTGTATCTCTGTAGATGCCCTTGTAATTTTAAACTAACTGAAAACACAAAATGTAATTCTATATGATTTGTTTTTATGCTTGTTTAACTTGAGACATTATAAGAAATATTACATCATATACATTAATTGTCACTTTCTGCTAATTCTGGTAAACATAAGTAAAAGTATTTGTAGTGTTAAAAAAATCCAGTTAGGCCTTGAAGAAAATGATCCTGAGAATGATCATTAACTAAAAACCTCACAAAATTCAATTAGGAAATGAATAAATTACATTACTGCACTTGTCAGGGAGAATGACACAAACAACAGCTGTAAAATATCTCAGATGCTAAATATCAAAGTAGAAATCCTAAAATTCATTTTAAAAAATATAGAGGAGAATTGAAATGATGTACTCTACAAAGAGATTCCCACATTTCTATAGAGCTGCCATTAGTTAGAATACTTTCTCACTTCATTTTTATATAGATTATATAAAAAATACAAATGTTTAATAAGCAATGGGGGTTGTTTACTAAAGGCAAATCCACTTTGCACTACAAGTGCACTGCAAGTGCATTTGAAAGTGCACTGAAAGTGCACTTGGAAGTAAAGTCGCTATAGATCCAAGGGGGACATGCAAGGAAAATAAAAAAAAGCATTTTAGCTTGCACATGATTGGATGATAAAATCATGAGAGCCTTACCTGATTTTAGAGCTTCCCCTCAAGATCTACAGCGATCTATAGCGACTGCACTTCCAAGTGCACTTTCGGTGCACTTTCAGTGCACTTATAGTGCAAAGTGGATTTGCCTTTAGTAGGTCAACCCCAATGTGTTTTTCACACACTATGGATCTGATAAATATAGAAAATTAATTGATAACAAATAGTCCTAGATAATAACAAGAGCATCAATAAAATACATAACTCATTGACTTTTCACTAGCATAATGTAATCAAAGACACTAACATATTTAATGAGAGCCTAATTGGTGTGTGCAAACCTGCAAAACATGGTCATAGGAAATGAACATGCATGTTCATGTATCTATGACTGAAGAACAAGATCGTTAGCAAGTCATTTTCTAATGTGTGAATAATATGCTCTGCCTTTGGCCAGGTTAGGTTAGATTTGCTGAACTGTAGTTTGATTTAGCTATGGATCTGCGACATTCATCTGTTTTAGCTTATCTTGTTAAGATCTTCCCCTTTGGTAGTATTTTTTATTTTATTTTTTTAAATACCAATGTTAAGTTGCCTGAATTGTGCAGAGTTGGAATCAAATACCTATAAAACAAGAAGTCTTGCATACCTATGCATACATAATTCAACATCTAAAAATCAAATATCTAGGTTTTCAGTAAGACAAAAACTATTTTCTTTCATCAGCTAGTCAAGATTTGCCATTCATGTATCTTTTGAAGAAATAAATGGCAGCTCGGAAAAGATATATTTTCAGACTTCTAACAGGTATGTGTTCTGAGGACTGAAGTTAAATGAACTTGTCACACTAAAGTCAGCCTTATCCTAGACATGACAAAAAGCAAAGGAACCAATTAGTAAAGAAAAGATTCTTTTTTGCAACAAGACCATTTTTCATTCTGTTTAATTGTGTTTTGCAAGTATCATCCTGTACACACTTAATGAACCTATCATGGGAACAAAGGGAGATAAAGACATTTTATTCCAAAACATCCAGTGTGGGTAATTGGCGAAGGATGGGAACTTAATAATGTGAACTGATAAAAATAATTATATTTCATATGTATACTGATATTTACAGCCATTTACTATAAAAATACAATTAGGAGTAAATGGGTAACCTGGAAATGAGGAGCAAAATAAAAATGTTCATTTACATAGATTAACTTGCAAGTATTCTACAGATTTTGTCAAAGGAATGTTTTTGTATTCTTTATTTAAAAGTATAATATTGAAAGGACTCCAGATAAGGGTACTAAGTAAAATATATTATAGACAGCCATAGCATAATCATATATAGGGAATTACTTATTCTACAGGTTGTTTTGTTATTCCTAAAAATCAGTTTGTTTAAGTTATCTAACAAATGGCTGTGATTTAGGTCAATAATCTCTTCCTTATAATAGGAAATTTAACCAGTTTAGCTCTGGAAGATCCCCCCCCCCCCCTGTCATGACCAGACCATTTTTTTCTATTTAGGACTGTGCTACTTGAACTGGTAATTGTGCGGTCATGCAATGCTGTACCCAAAGCACATCTATATAATTTTTTTCACACAAATAGAGCTTTCTCTAGGTGGTATTTGCTCACTGCAGTTTTTCTTTTATTTTTTGTGATATAAATGTACAATTTTGAAAAAAGGCCAATATTTTTATTTTCTCATATAAAATATATCCAATAAAAAAGAGAAAAAAAATCCAATTTCTTCATACATTTTGGTTTATATTGATTGTTTTGCGTGAAAGTTATAGTGCCTACAAACTATTGTATATATACTGGAATTTTTTTTATATACTAGTAATGGCGGTGATCAGCAACTTATAATGGGACTGTGCTAGTGTGGCAGGCAATCTGGCACTAGCTGATGCTGGAGGAAACTGATTAACTATCACTGACATAAATACAGTGATCAGTGCTAATACTATACACTGTCACTGTACTAATGACACTGGTTGGGAAGGGGTCAACATTCACGGTGATCAAGGGGTTAGACGTGTGCCTATGTGTAATGTGTGTACTGTGTGCTACCTTTAATAAAGATCTCTCAGGTTCTCATCCCTTTGCAGGGATGAGAAACCAAAAGATTGCTCCCTCTGTACAGAGCTCTGTGTTGTTTACCAAATAAATAATCGCACAATTATTGGTATTCAGTGGCATTTTAACCCCCCCCCCCCCCCCCCCCCACACACACACACCAAAGTAATCACACAATCATTGTTTGTCCCCCACCTACACCCCATCATTGGTGGTCACTGGTACTTTAAATCCACCCAAAATAATTCCACAGCACTGTTAGCCAGAAGATCGCAAACAAACAAAAATTCCCAGCACACTTACCATCTAGCTTGCAAAAACACCTAATTGTCTCTTCCTAACAATTCACAGTAAAAACAGAGCGTTTACTTTGCACGAATTTGACAATATATGTGTAAATCGCAGTGCCTACACCAAGGCTCCTCTGTATACTGTGGTCCTAACTCTATGGTTTTGAGAGTCTCATAATTGGAGCACATATACCAGTAAATAAATTCAACCTGCCCTTAATCTATCCACTGTTTTATGAGCTCCAATTTGCATACTTTCAAAACTTTAAAGTTCGGACCGAACCTTGATGTAGGTAGTGCAGCCTAACATAAATTTGCAAATGTGTGCAAGCTAAACCCTCTGTTCTTAAAAGGAATTATTAGACAGGGGCAATATTTTTTTGCAGGCTAGCTGGGAAATTATTGTTTGTTTGTGATGTGCATTGCCTTTCCATGTGCACCTTACTGCAAAGCTAGTTATAGATTGGGGTGGTTGCCACTTTGTTTGATTGAATTTGATACAGGACTGAATTGGATGCCTTCAGCTGCCACTGTGCCCTTGCTGGGTGTCCCATGTGTCTTTGCCAGTAAGGAGGGGTTGGCTGCCTCCAGGCAAACCTGCCCTTAATCTATCCACTGCTATATGTGCTCCAAATTGGAACTAGGATGACAGTATACAGTGGAGCCTTGAGGTAGGCACTGCATTTTACACATATACTCACAAGACAGTGTGGTATACAGATTTCAAACAAACCACCACTCCACTCGCTTTAGCAGAACTGGTGGCATCACCATTGGCTCTGCCTTAATAAATGTTTTCTAGGGGCATAGGAGTCTTCTATGACCCTGAAAGACATCTATTAAAATGAAACACACATAGGATAGAGTCTAGCAGTGATGCCATCACATACGCAGGGGCGAGTGAAATGGTAGTTTGTTTGAAATCTGTATACCACACTGTCTCGTGGGTAGTTTTGGGAGTAGTTCTACCCTGCTTTTAAAATAAAGGAGGCACAAAGTTTGCTACACTATGGAGATTTTCATGTGCTTTTTCTACTGAGCGCTGTTGATTCAGTTAATGCTGAAAACCATTTGCCCAACTGGAGTTGGCTGGGGAATGCTGAGCTTGCTTAGGCTTCGATGATATGGAGTTGCAGTTTAGTGAGTAAAATAAGTATTTGATCCTCCACCAACCATTAATAATTCTGGCTCCCATGGACTGGCTGCAGTATGTGCTCATGCGGTACATATATTAGTCCTGTCATTTTAAGAAGGTTCTCCCAACGATGACTCGTTATGTATGTAAGTCACCTGTACACAGAATCTTTCTTCGATTCAAACCTCACTATCATGGGCAAGACAAAAGAGCTGTCAAAGGACATCAGGGACAAGACTGTAGACCTTTCCAAGGCTGGAATGGGGTACAAGACTATCAGCAAGAAGCTTCGCGAGAAGGAGACAACTGTTCAAGTGATTTTTCACAAATGGAAGAAATAAAAAATAACCATCAATCGCCCTCAGTCTGGAGCTCCATGCAAGATTTTGCCTCATGGTGTAAGAATGATCATGAGACAAGTGAGGGATCAGCCTAGAACTACACAAAAGAAGCTCCCCAAGCAAACCATTGGTAACCAAAAATGCTGCCATGGATTGAAATCTTGCAACGCATCATGCATTGGCCTAGCCAGTCTCCAGACCTTAATCCTATGGAAAATGTATGGAGGGAGATGCAACTTCAAGTTGCCAAGCAAAAGCCAAGAAAGCTTAAGGAGTTAGAGAAGATCTGTAAAGAAGAGTAGACCACCTGACATGTGTGCAAACATCGTAACCAACTACAAGAAACATCTTACCTCTGTGCTTACCAAAAGGGGTTTCTCCATCAAGTACTAAGTCATATTTTGCTTGGGGATCAAATACTTATTTTACTCACTGAACTGCAACTCAGTTTATAATAAAAGATATATACTCCTCATTTTTTTGCAATTGGGAAAATTTACAAATTCTGCAGGGAATCAGATAATTATTTCCCCCACTGTATGGGACATTATTCTGTGTGATTATTTATTCACCTGTGGGACTTTAATTACATCTGTTGGATTTTCTGTTTCACAATTTGGAATTCTTGATTCACATATGAAATAGTATTGCTTTTCATGAGCACTGTTTATGGTATGATAAGCTGATCTTAAAAGAGATAGGATCTCATTGAGGCAGCGCAACACAGTGTGTTTTACTTGTAAAAGCGTTCCTTATGGACTATTTAATATACCATAGCTTGTCGCCATTCCACAAGCATGCACAATTTTAAATCATGACATGTTAGTTATCTATTTACTCAGTGTAACATTATTTTATTTTATTTGACCAAACAATGGCTGCACACATTCTATGCAACATAAAAAATTGCAACAACCACAATTTTACTATCTAGGGTCTCTGCTTTCATAAAATATATGTTTGGGGTTTTTAAGTAATTTTCCAACAACAGAAATGCAGATTTTACTTGTATGTGAGAAACGTCAGAATTGGCCCAGTTTTGAATTGGTTAAACTGCTGTGGCTCCTTGACTGCATAGTACATATTATTATAAAACAAACCCTTTAAAGTACATTCGTGTATGCACATGTACATTGTGATACTCCATGAAAAGCATGCACTATGACTTTTCTTACTTTTAGTGTTTTTTTCAGTTATCTGTTACTAACTAAGAGATGTAAAATACATGCCCAAAAAAGAAAATACTGTTTTTTAAAGGTGCACAACCACATTGTAGTTATGTGAATCTCTGTAAGCATTGCGTTGTAGGCACATGATGAAATATCATATGCACATTTTTGAGAGTACAGAAAATCATTCAATTTCAATCAAACATGCAGTCTTGTCTCACTGTACAGTGGAGACTATAGAGAGACCAAATTTAAGCAAACACATTGGCTTCCAGGGAAAAAAAGGTTATGTTTGTAATTTTGAAAAATCTCTTGCTGTGCTTGATAAGGTACAATTGCTAATGCATTCTGAAAGTACATTTATCTTTAAAAAAATAGAACATAGGCACTGCATGTAAAATATTGTATATTTCCCAATTTATTAAAATAAAAAAAGGAAAAAAAAAAAAAAAAAGGAAAGTAATGCAAACTGTAGGATTCATAATTAAATTGGTTTTACAATGCATTGGGGTCTCACTGTCAGTACTTAAAAGTTTTATTTATATACACTAAAATATGAAATTTTACTATATAATAAATAATGACTCCTTAATTTCCATAAGTCTACTGGTGCCTCAAATAATGATGGTATGCCTTTTCTGACAAGTGGAACTTTAACATTTTTAAGTGTTTATGTGCTAAATTCATGGATTCATTATGACACCACAGTTAATGAACATTCTAACAAAATATGGATGGTATAACTATTGGAGGAGGTTGATTTCACTTTTAAGTTGATATATGATAATTCTAAATCCTTGACCCTGTACTTGACTGGCTATATTTTTACCAGTTTTATCCATGCAAGGCTATATGTCACGTCAGACATTATTGATATAAAGTGATTGATATTGTCATCTCATGACTATTTCTAACATCTTGGTTAATCAATACTGAATGATTGTTGATGAGAAGTTGACCAGTAGCAGTCATTTTGTAATTTTGTATCATTTTAAAAGCCCAGTTTCACAATACATAAACACTGTGGTATTCTCTTCTAAGACTACTACTGCAGTAAATGGACTTGTTATTACACACTTGAAGGCAGATAGAAGGAAATAACATGATTATATTGATGTACCTGACTTGTAAAATGGTATTGTTCAAGGTATTATTCAAGGTATTATTTTAGGGAAGGCTAGCAAGTGGGAAAAGATGGCAAATGTCTCCATGGACACTTTAATGATCACAGCAAGGCCTATCAATTACACATTTGATGCCTGTAAACCTATAGTATCCACATACAAATTTTAAGTAGATGTAAACTCTAGCTGAATGACATTTAGTTTGCTAAAGCACTGTGTATATTAACCCGTTTACATTTTTTAAATACAATACAAAAGAAATGTATTTTTTGTATGATTTATGAAAAGATATATAAATCCAATTTCACAGCTTCTGCAGAATACATGCAAAATAATAAGCTAATAAATAAAACATGTCAAACCTACAGTAAAACTTTATAGTTAGCCTATGTAGTTGAGTTGTTACTGCCTATGTGGGTCATATTTTTGGAATTTAATTATTCTTGTGAATAATATCCAGGCTTTATATAGTATAATATACTCACTAGTAACCAAGGGATTAGTAAAATTAATTAGAACATGCAACATAGTTCATGCACTGATGTACCAAACATGGGGATCTTAGAAGCAAAGATTAGTTTCAGCTCACAATGCTGTTAGCTTTTAGAAATATGTCTTGAGATTAGCATTTTAAATACAGGTTTTGAGATTTTAACGGTGAACTAATCATTCTAGCAATTGGGATTTGAATTGACATAATTCTGCAATCTGATGTTAAATGGCTATATTCTGTATGACTCAAGCTGACCTAATGATGTCCTATAAATTTCATAAAGGTTTGCTCTCCAAGACCCTTATGTTGTTGTGGGAATGCAAAGCTATTATTTCTCATTAGTGTTTTAAATGTGATGCAATACACTGTTCACTGCAATCCTCTTCTGTTTGCATCTCTGTAGACATGACTCCAAATTGGATGTCTCACTTTAGCCTAATATGTTTAACTTAAACAATATATATACACATTATTTTTAGGCAGATCTTACAGCAGTGGCAATCTGCCCTTCTTCACATCTAGGTTGTGTGCTCAAATCTCCACCTAAAATAATGTTTTACTGTCCAGATTGTATGCCTCCTATGATTCTAATGTCCATGTGGGATTATCATCAGATTCTGAGAAAATAATAACACAATATTTAAAATAAGTATCATCTTCCTTTTATCTGTACTGAGAGGTTTTATGTCAAGCAGTGAGTATTTGTGGTGTATTTGAAAAACGAGAAACCTGCTTAAGTGCTTAAAAAAATGTCTTCAAATAGTTTTTTGTGTCAAAATACAGTCAGTTAGGTAGAGTTAAATTTACCCAATGTTACAGAACTATGGAAGGTAGAGGAAGATGTTTTTGTCTATATCATTAGTTACCTAAATTCAGGGTCCCATGATGCACGTCTTGAATCTTTTTTTTCGGGACTGCAGAGTGGAAAGGTTTTTATTTGGGTATACATGTTGCTGTCTGGTTGATGTGGACACTTCCCATTGGCTTCAAAACTTTTAAAAAGCAGTGGTAGTGCCACACCCATTGTTATAAAGTTCAGAAATAGTACTGTGTATGTATTAACTACCTAATTGAGGTGATATTAAAGGTTAAAGCCAAACAGATACACTTTATCAGGCTTTGAATAGTGTGTGGAACTGAGTGATAGGACTTTTGCAATTGAAAGGTACTAGAAACAGGTAGCCAGTTGATAAAGAACTGATATAGTGGGATTAAAGCACGTCTTTAACAACTAGATACCTATTTCTAGTATTTCCTTTCAATTGCATAATAGTACTACCACAAAAGCCAGAATGAAAGTGCACCGTTTTAACCCCCCAAAATCACATTGACAGTCATTTTTCATGTGACCTTGAAGAAGTGTTGATAAATATACTTTTACAGCTGTTACAACAATTGGTGTGGTGCTCTCATTGCTTCTTCATGTGGGGATCCACGTGGTCTCCTAGTGTATAAGTGCTGCCTCAGACAGTTGTCTTATGCCATGTAAAAGACAATAATAGCCTAGCATCCATCATCCATATATTTCAAATACTTTCTATTGGCTGTCCATCAGAAACGTCCTTACATGTACTCAAGGCCAATTTCATCTCTACCCCTAATTGTAGAAATTGTAGAATTCTGCCTATGATATACCTCCAAGGGTGCCAATCCTTGGATTCACACCAGAAAACATAAGCCCTCCAGACTCTATAATACAGGGGTCATCAACCCTGTCCTCAGGGCCCACTAACAGGCCAGGTTTGCAAGATAACTGAAATACATCACAGGTGATATAATTTTCTGCTCAGTGATTGCAGTATTCTAGTCTGCATCTCCCCAAGGTAATACATAAAACCTGGCCTGTTAGTGGGCCCTGAGGACAGGGTTGATGACCACTGCCATAATATATAGTCCTGGAAGCTGGCTTCCTTGCATTAATCAAGGTAGAGGTAAAATCCCACATTTCATCAGAATTTGGGTTTCAATAGCCAAGCCGTTAAATTTAGCTTTCGTAAGGTAGGATGGAATATCCACCCCTGTGAGAGTAGGTCTGGCCATAGTGAGAGGGACCTTGGACCCTCCACCGCCATTTTTACGATTTCTGCATACCATGACCTTCTGGGCCATGCTGGTGCTACCAGAATTACCGGCTTTCTTTCCAGCTTGATCCTGCAAAGAAGTCGAGGCAGCAACTAAATAAGGGAAATGCATAGATCAGTGACAACTAATCTCACGGGGTCACCAACGCATCTGTTCCGCATGCAAGTGGATCCCATGTCCTGGACACAAAGTTGACTAACTTCATGTTGAATCTGGATGCTAGAAGATCTATGTCTGGAGTCCCCCATCTTTGGCAAATAGGCCAAAAAATGTCGGGGTGAAGAGACCATTCCCCCTGGATTAACTGCTGGCGACTCAAGTAGTTTGCCTGCCAATTCTCTACTCCCGGAATGAATACAGCCGATAGGCACGGAACATTCCTTTCTGCCCAAGTTAGAATATGGTTCACCTCTCTCTGTGCTAAAAGACTCTTGGTGCCCCCTTGGTGATTGATATAGGGCCCAGCTGTGGCATTGTCAGATTGGATCCTGACAGGACAATCCTGTAACCTGGAAGTCCAGGCCTTCAGAGCCAGACGCACTGCCCGAATCTGTAGGATATTGATGGGCAAGGTTCTTTCAGCTCTTGACCACTGTCCCTGGACAGTTGTCTTTTCTAGTCCTGCTCCCCAGCCTGAAAGGCTGGCATCTGTTGTTACCACTTTCCAGATAACTGGTCTGAATTATTTTCCTTTCAGCAGATTGTGGGTTAGTAACCACCAACTGAGGCTTTGGGACACCCTTGGGGGCAGCCGCATTGGCAAGTCTAAAGCTTGAATTGCTTTGTTCCAAGTAGACAGGATACTGTTTTTCAACATTCTTAAATTAAACTGGGCACAGAGAACCACTTCGAATGAAGTCACCATCTTTCCTAGCAACCTCATGCAAAGGCAAATGGAGGGATCGCCTTTTGACCTCACCATCCGCACCAGCTCTTATGGAGTTGATCTTTGCCTGAGGCAAGAACACCTTTTTCTGGGCTGTGTCTATGATCAGACCCAATTACTCCAGGCTTTTTATCGGTTTTAAGGAAGATTTTTCTAGGTTGAGAATCCAACCCAAACTTTCCAGGTAACTGGTTGTAATGCACACGCTTTGCTCTAAACGAGCCACCGACTGGTCTATTAGCAATAGATCATCTAAGTACCCCAAGACTGGGCCAGGGAGAGGCAGAGCCCATGCCACAGCAGGCAGAGGAAAACAACCATTGAGGCAGAAAAACAGGACCTCCACACCCCCCACGGAGGGGGTATTACAAGGGGGTACAACTACTGCTATTTCCCTAACCCTCTGGTCCCTTTGGCAAATCTCTTACCTTCACCCTGTGCAAGCTGCTGTGGCAACACACAGACTAACACTGAGCTTTGCAGTGAAGACAACAGATTAAGGTATGTGCATATACTCCCTCTAGTGGAGAATGAAGGCATGACAACATTTTTTCCCTTAAAGAAGAAAGCATAGGTGGACTTTTTAGTTCCTAAGTTTCTTCTCTTACCTTATCCCAGCCGCAGGATTTTGCTGAATTAACAGTAAATCCAACCTTCATCCATCACGGCGGGCTGCATTTAGCAAACCTTCAAGGACTGGGTCTCTTTTTATCGGGGTTCCACACCCTTGGACCTGTAAAAAGCACCCAGTCAGGAAATGCTTTTAGGTAATGTAACATGATCAAAGCCCTGGGTCCCGGGGTCCAGCCCTGCAAAGAGAGGTGTTTCAGGCAAAACCTTGTGCTTCGGATACGAGGCCCGGGTACCATCCACTTTGGCCTCAGTGGCACTTTGGATGGATCCGGTCTGTGGAGGCTATTTAAATCCAGCATGGATCCCTCCTGGAGCTCCTCAGAGCACATCTTCACTCGTGACCAACACCTTAGACACTGGCAAAAAAACTGAGATACTCCTGGATGGAGGAGGGGTTATATAGGGCGTGAATTTTCGGGATTGGGTTTGCAAGTGTCCATTACCTGAAGGTACCTATATACCTATTAAGTTATTACTTATTATTGTCTCATGATGTACGATAAAGAAAAGGAGTTTTAAAATTATTTTTTTTTTAAAACTTGGTGAATGGATGGCAAGGGGAGGATGGGGATAGAAAAGGGGGGTTTAATTTACTTGTAGATGTGCTTTAAGCCTTGTGTTACAAATCTGTTGATCTGCAGAAATGAGGCCACACTTGCAGGCATAAAATCCCTTTAAAATATTAATTGATGCCTGCATAAAATAGAAAGTTAAAGAGAGTGTTTAATACCCACTGATTTCAGAGATGACAGTAATAACGATTTAAGTTTTAGCTTAATCCAATTAAATATAAGTTTTCTAAATATAGGTTTCTGAAAAAGTAAAACCACTTGCAGACTAACTGAGTGCACTCAGTAGAATATCATATTAGGACTGATGTAGACAGAAGCCAATTAACCAACCAGCATGTCTTTTGGAGTGTGTAAAAAATGCAGAATACCCAGATGAAATCCAAGTAAGCACAGTCTACTCACCATCTGCTGAAGAATGTGACCAGACTTTGTGTGATTACACTGTGTACAAGTAAAAGTATGCCCCTTTGAAGACTCCAGGGCTCCATCTTATTCCAGCATGATAGCAATGCAGAATTCCCCAGGCCTGCTACTGACGTCTCCACTACTAGAAATCATAACTATAACTCATTAGGGACTACAAAATTGGTACAAAAGCATAAGGTCACAGACTTCTTCCCAGCAGCAAAAGCTCTCCATTCCAGCTGCCTGAATAAGGCAAGCTTGTTTATCAAGGTGGGTCCACCCCTCCTGACTCCTTAACTACCTGCATCTTCACCAAAATCAAGCATTTGGAGACATATGAGATTGGAGGCAGAATTAACCATGTGGACATTAAAATGAGAGAATTCACATCAGCATATAATGATCTGCTGGTCTCCCACAATTAGCACAAAACGGAAATTTAGTGGCTCAAAAGTAAGTTGGAAAATATAGAGGATGCAATAACATTACATTCAGGAGAATTCCTGAGGGCATCACAGAAGCTGATCTCTTCTATTCAAACATACTTCTAAAGACGTTCTGGCCAGCCATGACCATGTCCAGAAAGGGTCAGACACTACCCAATAAATACTCCAGAGTAATACTATATGCAGACCTGTCTCAAATGACGATACAAAACAGGAAAGAACTGCAAGCACTGTGTAACCACAAGATAATATTTAAGAAGAGAAGCATATTTTCCAGGGAAGCCTGATGATGAAACCTGGAGGATGGGACTTGGTGATGTAATTATCTGTTGCTTTTAGAAAAAGGTAGTGCAAGTATTCTCTGTCTTTTTTGGAGCATCTTATTATATAAGCCTATACAAACTGAGAAGTAGAATGCTCTAGATCAGGGGTCTCAAACTGGTGTCCCTCCAGCTGTTGCAAAACTATTATTATTATTATTATACAGGATTTATATAGCGCCAACAGTTTGCACAGCGCTATACAACATGGGGGCAGACAGTACAGTGACAATACAATTCAATACAGGAGAGATCAGAGGGCCCTGCTCATTGGAGCTTACAATCTAGAAGGGAGGGTCAAGTGGAACAAAAGCTAATAGCTGTAGGGGATGATCAGATGGAAAAAATGAAAATACTGTACAGTTGTTACAGAAGGTGTGGGTAGGATAGGCTCATCTGAAGAGGAGGGTTTTTAGGGATCGTCTAAAAGCTAACAGAGTAGGAGATAAATTGGACAGATTGGGGTAAGGAGTTCCATAGGATTCGAGAGGCTCTGGAAAAGTCCTGGAGGTGAGCATGGGAGGAGGTGATGAGGGCGTTAGAGAGCAGGAGGTCTTGAAAAGAATGAAGAGAGAGATTAGGGTGGTATTTTGAGACTAGGTCAGTGATGTAGCTGGGGGCTGGATTTGTAAGTAGTTGTTAGTGGGAGTCATGCTTGTAACTGTCAGCCTTGCAATGCCTCATGGGACTTGTAGTTTTTCGCAACAGCTGGAGGGCCACCAGTTTGAGACCCCTGCTCTAGATACTGTGATGGATGCATTTAGGTGTATATTGACCTGCCTGTTTTTTTGAGGCTCAACATTGTAATGCGAGCCGCATTATATAAGGTGGCGGTGCATGAATTTATTATACATGTGGTGTCTGATGTACGTTTTAAGCCCCTCATTTTTTGTATAAACTATGTCACAATGTCCAATGTCAAATTGTCCAAAGGAACAGGTCTTTGAAAATATTTTATTTATATTTACTCTTATCTATTTTTACTTAGGCACACTGTATCTTCTGTTGTATACCATACTCATATTCATCAGAGAAGGTTTATACACTGGGTATGCTCCCTTTTGAATTTCTATTCACAAAAGCACTCAGCAAGGCCTCCACCTGCCACAACAATATTTGCCCTTATAATGAAACAACATTGAAACCAAGTTAATGAGATCTACACCCTCCAATCGGGGCATGGGTATAGACAACACACAACATAAAATAAATCTTTGTGCTGATGACGTTATACTGATTCTGACAACTCTTTATACTTCTCACCTTGCTATACAAGGCTAAACCTTTTTAAGGAGGTATATAGTATTTGGCTCAGAGTCTCCTATACATTTACAAAGTTTTCATATACATTAAATCATGATCCCCTTATGCGTGAGCATCCACCTGTTACCCCCATCGCATTCCACCTCTTTGAGCTTACCTAAAAAAAACACAGTTCTCCAAAGAAGCTCAAACAACCAGCCACATTTGAGATGTCTACAATGGGTAGACTGGCACCCTTTAAGATGATAACTCTCCCAAAATTACTCTACCTGTTTTAGACCCCATAACCCATCACCTGTGCTAAAACTCATTAACCAAACCTAGATAGAATAAAAAACAATGTTCAAATTTACCATTCTTACTAAATAAAAATCTACAGGGGGAATTACTGTCCTTAATCACCTTGATTATTAACACCCTTCTTGATCTAATTCAACAGTGGTGGAGACCAGATGCAGAGAAAGTGCGGGCACAGAAGGAATTAAAAACCAAAACATCTTTGGAAGAAATCAGGCATATTGTTACTATCAAACATACAAGGGGATACTTCTGTGAAACCATTTGGCTCTCTCTGAATACAACCTCGCCCCAAATGAATACTATCCATGCTAATGAATCCACCATTACCTTCAGAAACATCCCATGGAAATCTTTTCTCAATCACGCTTAACCTGTGTTACTGTTTGTCCCTCAATACACAAAAATTAGGCAAGTTGTATTTTTGAGGATTAATTTCATTATTGAACAACTGCAGTGCTCTTGGTCAATCCAAAATGTTAATAAACCTCAAACCTGAATATTTAAGAAAGAACAAAAGTGAGGTTTTGGCTTTCTTAGGAGAATAGCAATGTGTGCACAATTATTGGGCAACTATTAGTGGGCACAACTATTATGCAATAAATGGAAAAAAAAAAACATTTTCCCATCTCACTTGTTTATTTTCGTTTATTTTCTCTTAAAGAATATAAAGAAAACAACTCAAAATTTACAATTAAACATTTCAAAAAAATAAATAAAAAATCTGTGACCAATATAGCCACCCTTCTTTTCAATAACAGTCATAAGTCTTAGATTCACTGAGTCTTTTCGGTTTTCAATTTTCCTTACCCTGGTCATGTGTCTGAGCACTGAACACTGTAGTTCTGTGTCCTCCACGTAGGTTACAGTTCTGGAATATGACAGCACTGGAGGATAATGGGTTACTGGTAGCTTCAAGTTTGATTCTTCTCAAATCTTTGGCAGTTAATTTGCTTCTTTTTTCTGAACATGTTTCTTGTGACCCTGTTGACTATTTCCAACAAAATGTTTGATGGCTCTGTGATCATGCCCCAATATCTTTGCAATTTCAAGAGTACTGCATCCTCCTCAATCACTTTTTACAATTTTTGACTTTTCAAAGTCAGTGAAATCTCTTTTATGCACACCTTGATATAGGGTGTTAATTTCCTTAGGCCACACCTTCCCTCATTACACAAGTACACATGACCTGATATGCTTAAATCCAATATGCATTCAACCTTATACAGCTTGGAGTTGGAGAATATGCATAACAGTGAGTATTTGGTCAAAATACTCAATTGCCTAATAATTATGCACACAGTGTAAGATGGGAATCGGAACTGAAGAAAACCTTCATTGATGAAAAATGGCACAAAGCCTATCAATATTTCTTTTCTTTTCATAACAATTGTATTGCCTTATGTAAACAAGGCACATTAAACAATGCATATCACAAACCAGGATATATATAAAACATATCTCAATTCAGAAGCCATATACATTAGACAGCAACACACAACATGTAGTTTAAAATACAGTTTGACAAGGCACTCCTGAGATATATATATATATATATATATACCACACACCAAAGCTGTCTCCATTACATATTGCATTGTTCTTTTTTTTTCTCTTAATCAATTATTATTTGCGTTGTTTTAAAGGTACAAAAACTGTACCAAACAGTGCTATCAAGTAAAACAAAACAAAAAGAGAAAACTAAACCGCTACTGTGTCATTTTGTCTTTAGCTGAGATAACTATCAATATACATATTAAGGACTTCTACCCATAATTCCACTGTGAAAACTGGCAAAATTGCTAACCATCTGTCTCGTGCCAATTGACAATGTTTATGGGGTCAGTAAGAGTTAACGCAGAATAGTAGCTGAGATTAGTTTGTTATGATCCGGTTGTAACAAAAGTTTCCAATTTAGTTTTAGAGAAGGACACCCCTTGCAGACCATATTGCTCTATTAGAGCATGTCTGAGTGGGACATAACGAAAGTACCAGGAATGTGGTACACCCCACTCAGCCTGTAACCATTCAAAGGATTTCAATTCTCCACCCTCATAGAGATGATTCACATGTTTTATACCAAAATATGCCCATCTATGGCCTTCCTCCCACCTGAGAAAGTTAGAATTGTGTCACAGAGGAGCATTCAAACAAAGGCATACAAATGAAATTTGTTTGGAGCATACGGTAACAATCCCCTTTGATAACTGCAATATATTCATACCCTCCAGGAGTGAAAACCTCACCCCAATAAAAAAAGAAAATGAAAAGTGTTTCATGGGGGGGGGGGGGGGGGGAATCACTGCTTCTACCACTGATGCCACTTTATTTAAAGGAGGAAACATTTGTCAATGCACATACACCAACTGTGAGGCAAAACACGCACAGAGATCGGGGAGTGCTAAACCACCTCTACAAGCTGTAAGTTGTAAAATCTCCAAAGACACTCTAGGTACCCTGCCCCCACCCCCCCCCCATGAAAAAGGAGCTAAGCAAAGAGTTAAATTACCAGATGATTTTTTTAAGAATATATATTGGGGCATTGGAAATAATTTAGAGGACATTTGGCAAGAAAATCATCTTGAACAAATTTATTATACGCAACAATGTTAACGGAAGGTCTTTTCATTTCTGTGTTTTTTCCTCAAAAGCCCTGATAACTGGCTAAAGATTAATGACCCAAAATGACTCCAAAGGAAGCTGGATATTGATTCCCAGATATTGAAATTGTCTGATACAGAGATTGGGCACATAAGAGGTGGTCTCAAAGATGGCTGCCTGTCTAAGGGGAATAATGTTGATTTTGTACAATTTATGCAGAATTCGGAGTAGTCGCCAAATTCCTGTATAAGGAGAATGCCACAGACAGCGAAGAACCTGGATCAATTAGGTATAAGAGCATATCATCTGTGTACAGTGATACACATTCATCAGCCTCCCCAATGCAAAGGTCCTGGACCATAACCATCCTTTCTCAGTTTTGCAGCCAATTGCTCAATGGCCTGTACAAACAGGAGAGGGGATAAAGGGGAACCCTGCCTGGCTCCCCTATATATTGGAAAAGGTTCAGAAATAAGTCCATAAGTCAAGCCATATGATCACCATAAAGAATTTGTACCCATGAAATAAATGAAGTCCTGAAACCAAATTTGGCCAATAATGGGAAAAGGTGTATCCATTCAAGTGAATCAAACGCTTTTTTGTATCCAATGATGCATCACTCTATTCCCGGAATTATAATTGGTAAGTTTTAAGTTAACAAACAGCCTTCAAAGATTGATTTGAGCACATGTACCTGGCATAAAACGAGTATAATCTAATCCCACTAGTTGAGTAATCATTGCCTGCAGTCTTCTTGCCAACACTTTAGCTAATATATTAACATCAGTATTAATAAGTGAAATCGATATGATTCACAGTCTAGGGGGTCCTTCCCGGGCTTAAGGAGTAATACAATAAGGGCTTCCTTCATAGATACTGGTAATTTAAACACCTCTTTAGAATTAAAGACCTGCCACAAGTGGTTGACAAGAAGGTCTTTATATGTCTGATACCACTCTACTGGATAGATGTTTAAACCCAGGGATTTATGAGGAGTAAAGGAAACCAGAGAAGCCTTTAATTCTTCCGAGGCAATTGCTCTGTCAAACAATTCCCTATTGTCCCTAGACAGCATAAGGAGGGAAAGATATACATTCATCTGTCACCTGGTGGCCCCAACCCTTCTGATGTCATGAACCCAGCATGTATCAGTCGGGGACATCACAAGGGGGGTAGTGCCACAATGTGATGTCGCCAGGTGGCTCTGTCCTTTACCTATATAAAAACTGTAAAATGGCAAGCCAGGCATTTAGCGGTTTGCCTTAGTTGATGGTGCGCAATTTTTGTTTTGTTTTTCGGTCTGGCGGTGGCGCTGTATCTACATCGGGGGACACTGTTTTTTACTTTTTTATGAAATGAATTTTCAAAAACTGTCTGTGTTTTTAATACCTTTTGACACTTTTTGGGTGAATGGGTATGGGTACTATGTACCCCATACTCATTCACATGAGGGGGGATCTCGGGGCCTATCAACATGGGGACAAGGTTCTCTGGGGTGGGGGGTCAGAGTCCTCCCTGCCCCAAAGCACCCACCCTCCCATGCTGAGGGCATTTGGCCTGGTATGGTTCAGGAGGGGGCGCTTGCTAACCCCCCCTTTCATGGCCTACCAGGCTGCATGCTCGGATAAAAGTCTAATATGAATTTATTTTATTTTTTTTACATTTTGGTTTGGGGTTCTCCTTACGGTGCCCCACGCACCAATTCCATGATCAAACAAGTGACTAAAAAGTGGTACGCTTGTGTAATAATTGTCCACGTACAAGTGGTACCTTTTTCCAAATAAGTCCCAAACAATCTTGCCAGCGCTCCCTATGTAGTCTGGGTAGTTCTTGGGCTCCATGCGACTATCTCTTCCCTCGTAAACCATAAAACTATGTGTATAGCCTGTTGCCTTGTCACAGAGCTTATGCAACTTGACCCCATATCTGGCATGCTTGCTGAGGAGATACTGTTTTAAAGACAAGAGGCCAGAAAATTTAATCAGGGACTCACCAAGGCAGACAACTTGATCGGCAATAAACAAACTGTTGGTTGAAGTGGTTTACGAGGGGCCGACATTTGTAGAGCCACATATCTAGCCCTGGTCATGGAAGCAGAGAAATGGGCATATGGTGAATCGGGTCAGTAGACCAATATGACCGCAACTCACTTTTTTTAGTTATGCCCATGAGGAGGGATAGGCCCAGGAAGGTCTTAAATTTGGAAACCATAATAGGTTTACAATCTCTGGCAAGGGTCAACTGGGGATTAGCGGTGATGAATTGACCAGCATACAAATTGCTCTGGTCTACAATAGATCTATAAAGATCTTCCGTTTCCACCTGAATTCCGGACTGACCAGTAAATGGGGGAAGTACGGGTGCTGGAGGAGTGGTCGGCTCCCAATTAGGGTTGGTCTATTCTGCAGGAAGGGCACTATGGGCTTGAAGGGCCTGTGTTTGTCTTCTTGGTGGCTGTAGGACACTGCTTGTGCTAGCCACCACACCAGCTTGAACTGCACTTATGGGACTCGCCACGTCACCATGTGATACTGCAGTGCTGAATGTATGACCAGGGTGTACTAGGCTGCTTGCCATTTCACCAGAAGGATGTACCGGCACTAGGGATGAGCTTTATGTTCGAGTCAAACTCATGTTCGACTCCAACATTGGCTGTTCGCCAGTTCGCCAAACAGCGAATAATTGTGGGTGTTCGCGGCAAATTCGAAAAGCTGGCGAACACCCTTTAAAAGTCTATGGGAGAAATCAAAAGTGCTAATTTTAAAGGCTTATATGCATGGTATTGTCATAAAAAGTGATTGCCGCAGGGGACATGTATCAATGCAAAAAAAGTTTTAAAAACTAAAGTATTTTCGGGAGCAGTGATTTTAATAATGCTTAAAGTGAAACAATAAAAGTGTAATATTCCTTTAAATTTCGTACCTGGGGGGTGTCTATAGTATGCCTGTAAAGGGGTGCATGTTTACCGTGTTTAGAACAGTCTGACAGCAAAATTAAATTTCTAAAGAAAAAAAAAAAAACTCATTTAAAACTACTCGTGGCTACAATGAATTGTCGGGTCCGACAATACACATAACAGTTCATTAATAAAAATGGCATGGGGATTTCCCCACAGGGGAACCCTGCACCAAAATAAAAAAAAAATGGCGTGGGGGTCCCCCTCAAAATCCATACTAGACCCTTCAGGTCTGGTATGGATTTTAAGGGGAACCCTGCGCCAAAATAAAAAATGGCGTAGGGGTCCCCCAAAATCCATACCAGACCCTTATCTGAGCACGCAACCTGGCAGGCCACAGGAAAAGAGGGGGGATGAGAGAGTGGGCCACATGCCCTCAACATGGGGAGGGTGCTTTAGAGTCACCCCCAAAGCACCTTGTCCCCATGTTGATGGGGACAAGGGCCTCATTCCCACAACCCTTGCCCGGTGGTTGTAGAGGTCTTTGGGCAGGGGGCTTATAGGAATCTGGAAGACCCCTTTAACAAGGGGACCCCCAGATCCTGGCCCCTCTTATGTGAATTGGTAAGGGATACTTTGTACCCCCACCAATTCACAAAAAAGTGTCAGAAATAGAATAAAAGACAGGAGACACTTTGGGACAAGTCCTTTATTAAAAAATAAAAAAATAAAAATGTCCGGTGAAGTCCATTCATCTTCTATCACGCTGGCTGATGAACCAAAATAAGAAAAAATGCAACAGCTCCGTCTCCATTAAAGGCTCCCGCCGAGTGTCGCTTCTTCTTGGTGATAGCTGTTATATAGCTGAAGGCGGGGCTGCTCGGTGATGTAAATGGATGACCCCACCTTCCCGACAATACACATAACAGTTCATTAATAAAAATGGCATGGGGATTTCCCCACAGGGGAACCCTGCACCAAAATAAAAAAAAAATGGCGTGGGGGTCCCCCTCAAAATCCATACTAGACCCTTCAGGTCTGGTATGGATTTTAAGGGGAACCCCGCACCAAAATTTAAAAAAAGATGGCGTGGGGTCCCCCCAAAAATCCATACCAGACCCTTATCCGAGCAGGCAACCTGGAAGACCGCAGGAAAAGAGGGGGGATGAGATAGCACCCCCTCCTGAACAATACCAGGCCACATGCCCTCAACATTGGGAGGGTGCTTTGAGGTAGCCCCTCAAAGCACCTTTTCCCCATGTTGATGGGGAGAAGGGCCTCATCCCCACAACCCTTGCCCAGTGGTTGTGGGGGTCTGCGGGTGGGGGGCTTATCAGAATCTGGAAGCCCCCTTTAACAAGGGGACCCCCAGATCCCGGCCCCCCTGTGTGAATTGGTAATGGGGTAATGTACCCCTACCATTTCACAAAAAAGTGACAAAAATGTTAAAAAACAAGAGCCGGTTTTTGACAAGTCCTTTATTAATTTCTTTTTCTTTCATCTTCTTTCTTCTGGTCTTCCATCAGTGTTGTTTTTGTTCCTCCATCTTCTTCTTCATCTTCCTCCACTCTTCTCATCCCGCATTTTGCTGCAGGCTTCTTCTCCGCTCCGTCCTCACGATCCGACTCTGTGGGAGTCTTCAGCAAGAAGAAGATGAAGAAGAAGATGGAGACGAAGAAGATGGAGGAACAAGAACAACACTGACCAGAAGAAAGAAGATGAAAGAAGAAGAAATTAATAAAGGACTTGTCAAAAACCGGCTCTTGTGTTTTTTAACCCTTTTGTCACTTTTTTTGGTGAAATGGTAGGGGTACATTTGTACCCCATTACTAATTCACAGAGGGGGGCCGGGATCTGTGGGTCCCCTTGTTAAAGGGGGCTGTTGAGAGCATGTTGCCTGGTATGGTTCAGGAGGGGGGGGCGCTCTCTTGCCCCCCCTCTTTTCCTGCGGCCTGCCAGGTTGCGTGCTCAGATAAGGGTCTGGTATGAATTTTTTGGGGGACCCCATGCCATTTTTTTTATTTTGGTGCAGGTTTCCCCTTAACACCCATACCAGACCTGAAGGGCCTGGTATGGAATTTAGGGGGACCCTCATGCATTTTTTTTTTTAATTTTGGTTCGGGGGTTCCCCTGTGTGGAAATCCCCATGCCATTTTTATCAATAAACTGTTATGTGTATTGTCGGACCCGACAATTCATTGTAACCGTGAGTAGTTTTAAATGATTTTTTTTCCTTTAGAAATGTAATTTTGCTGTCAGACTGTTGTAAACACAGGAACATGCGCCCCTTTACAGGCATACTAAAGACACCCCCCAGGTATGAAATTTAAATGAATATTACACTTTTATTGTTTCACCTTAAGCATTATTAACATCACTGCTCCCGAAAAAACAGCAGTTTTTAAAACTTTTTTTTTGCATTGATACATGTCCCCTGGGGCTGGACCCAGGTCCCCAAACACTTTTTATGACAACACCATGCATATAAGCCTTTAAAATTAGCACTTTTGATTATTCATTTTTCGTGTCCCATAGACTTTAACGGTGTTCGCGTGTTCGAACAAATTTCTGTTCGCATGTTCTGGTGCGAACCGAACAGGGGGGGTGTTCGGCTCATCCCTAACCGTCACTAGTACTGGCTCTCTGCTCCATACAAAAGCCCTGCGGTTCTTGCACCTCAAAAAAAGAAGAACGGATAGGCCTGACCTTAGCAGGGACAACTACTCCGTCATCAGAGCTATTTGTCAGGGTGCTGATGCTGTCTACTGGTTCGTATAATGAGCCTGAATCTGCCAGTGAGGCGGCTTCCCCTTTGCTCTCATCTGTCATGCTCAGCAACGTGTAGGCCTCTTCACTAGTGTACCTCTGTCTGGACATTTTGGCCTCTAAATTTATAGGTATAACTAGTGCGACTCACAGGCAAAAAAGAGCACCCAATTGTCGGCGACTGCTTCAATCGCTAACAAAAAACTGTTAGCGTTCACAAGGGATCAGACCTGACTGTCGGAACGGTGCAGTTATGTGTGTTGTGTTTTGTAAGTGACAGTGATCGATTAATACTGCACTTGGGTGGGCTGGGCAGGGGGGGGGGGGGGGGCTAAACGCAGGTAGTAGCAGGTATCTGGCCTGATCCCGTTAACGCTGCATTTTTGGGAATCCTAAACTACTGGGGACACTAGTCTAGATCTGATCAGATCAAAGATATTGATACGCTCAGAAACGATACTAGTAAGGGAGGTGTATGGTGCTCGCATAGGTGTTAGCGCTACTGGCACTAATCTGATGCTGCCTGGGACTGATGCTGACCCTAACTGATGCTAAAACCTAACTGATAATACCTGTTGGGTGATCAGAGGGTTAAACCTTTATTAGGTAAAATACAGCGGGTACCCTGATGCTATAAAACAAACTAACCAACCAGCGTCACCCGTGACACTAATGCCCCGTACACACGGTCGGAAATTCGGACCACAAAATCCGACGGATTTTTTCCGACGGATTTTGTCCGACACTGGTGTTGCATACACACGGTCGGAAAAAGTTGTCGGAAAAACCGATCATTCTGAATGTGGTGACGTTCGTTGTGTACGACGGGACTACGTAGAGGCTAGTAGCCAATAGGTTTGGTCTTGTAATGTGATCTGAGCATGCGTGGCACTTTGTCCGTCGGAATTTGCTACACACGATCGGAAAAAGTCCGATAGGACTTTGTTGTCGGAAAATTTGAGAGCAGGATCTCAAACTTTTTCCATCGGGAATTCAGACAGAAAAAGTCTGATGAAGCCCACACGCGGTCGGAATTTCGGACAACATGGTCAGATAGGACATTTTCCGTCGGAAAATCCGACCGTGTGTATGGGGCATAATACAGTGATCACTGGTGACAGGGGGTGAAAGGGTTAACTAGGGGGCAATGTGGAGGTTTTATTAGGTGATAGATGGGGGTACCCTGATGCTATAAAAACCTGACGGTGAAACTAACCAACTAACTGGCTAACTAGCATCACCCGTGACACTAATATGGTGATCAGAAAATAGATCTACTAGTGACACTGATGACAGAGGGTAAAAGGTTTAACTGGGGGGGTGATCAAGGGGTTAAACCTTTATTAATGGGTTAATGGGGGGTACCCTAAAGCTACCTGGGCCTACTACTAGCTGTCCAAACACTGATTAGAGTCACAAGTGACACCAATGCAGTAATCAGTGAAAAATCTGAAAACTTGTTTGGTGACACAGTGACAGGGAGTGAAAGGGTTAACTGGGGATGATCAGATGGTGATCGGGGGTGAAATGTGTGCCTACGTGTACTGTGTCAGTGTAGTGTTGGTGCAACTCACGTTTGGATGTCCTCTCTCCTCTCTTTGGAACCAAAAACGATTCCACGAGAGGAGGTGACATCACTTCCTCTGCCTGTGTTTACAATTCACAGGCAGAGGAGGCATTTCATTGGTCAGAACCGTTCAGCATGTCCAGGCTAGAAATCATCGGTTCTGCAATGAATCCGATCGCCATGAGCGCGCAAGCATGGCCACTGCCCGCGGGCGCAAACGACGTACGGGTAAGTTGTTTTGCGTAGCAGTGCCATTCGGCCGATGTATATCAGCGTGTGCCGGTCGGCAAGTGGTTAAGGACGCCGTGGCCAGCTATCTGGCTTGCTCCTTAACAACCAGCTATTCACTGTGCCCTGATTGGGCAAATTTTTACCCAATTATGGCTTAGAATGCATAATTGCGAAAACCCACCGCAAGCCCTGCAAATTTGAGTGTTCGGGACAAATTTTTTCTCTAACCCGAACTGTTTGCCTAACTCTAGTTATTCTTTTATGTATCATTGGTCAAACCAACACAGTCACTGGTACCATACAGTAAATAGCGATCTTCATTTCCAGGCATGAACTTTGTGGAAAGCTGGATTTTCATATATTGGAAAAAATATCACCATTGCACTAGAAATGAGACAAGGTATTCCTGAATACAGTAAATGATTATGAATTATCAGTTTTGATGTAGGTATATGAAAGATGTGACCTCTTTCCAAACAAATGTAGAACAATATACTGCATACTGTACATGCAAAACTGTTCTATCATCTCTGTAGAACAAATGGATAGACAAAGAAGCGTATGGATATTGTTACTCATTTATGGCATTTAAACTGGTTCACATCATACTTTTTGAAGCTGTCAGTAACTGTATTTTGGGAAACACGATTATGTTAATATATGCTTTTCAGCTGCTTCAAACAAAAATATGCTTACAAAACACAATTCAATCAATAAATGCACTTCTTATGGCCCTGGTATGTCTAGAGTACCGTATTTATCGGCGTATAACACGCACTTTTTCCCCCTTAAAAACGGGGGAAAGTCGCGGGTGCGTGTTATACGCCGATACCCCCCAAAAAAAATGGCAAAAATTGGTTGCGGCGCCGAAAAATAGCGATCGCGGCTGAAAAAGACCGAACCGCGGCCGAAAAAGGCTGAAGCGCGGCCGAAAAGGACCGAAGCCGACTGTTCAGCTGCGCTCGTAGTCCCGCCTCCCTGCGCTCGCTCCCGAAACAGCAGGGAGGCGGGACTCCGAGCGGAGCCGAACAGTCGGCTTGGTCTTTTTCGGCCGCGCTTCGGCCGCGGTTCGGTCTTTTTCGGTGGCGCATGCGTGGTCTGTCTCGGCAGCGGGAAATTTAAACGTCGGCAAGGCTGCAAATGACGCTGGCAAACTGCAAATGACACTGGGCAAGCTACAAATGACACTGGGCAAGTTACAAATGACACTGGGCAAGTTACAAATGACACTGGGCAAGCTGCAAATGACGCTGGGCAGGCTGCAAATGACGCTGGGCAAGGCTGCAAATGACGCTGGGCAAGCTGCAAATGATGCTGGGCAAGCTGCAAATGATGCTGGGCAAGCTACAAATGACGCTGGGCAAGCTGCAAATGACGCTTAAATGTAAGTTGTTTTTTTTATAAATAGTATTTCATATTTTCTGCAACTATTAAAATAGAAGTATGACCAAAGATTTTTTGGCTATACTTCTCTTCTGGGTCCCAGGAGTTTTCTTACTTTTGCGCTCCTAAAGCCCGCTTTAGGCTGACATCATAGAGGTGGTTAAGGCTCTGGTATGACACTGACAATAATGTCAGGATCCACATCTTCATTTGCTTGTATTTCTGGGTTTTCTCATGCAATAACCAAGTCATTCAACAAGTCACTCATTCATTCATTCAATAACCATAACTGAGGGTCTCAGTTCTTTTTATTTTAGATTTTGCAGAACACAGCAGAGGAGTAAAATCACAATTAGATCAGTTACAGCAGACATTCAGCTCCAGAAAATTAACTCCAGGGGAAACTTGCAGATAAAAAGCAGGGAACTTGTGCTCCTATATGACTGGAGTGTACTATGTAACAGAGGTTACAAAATAAAAAAAAACTGCTGGCCTATTTATTGTATCCATTAAATTTATTAATGAACACTGTCTATTATAAGTGCATTTCTGCTAAAGCGGTCACAACTCCCCACCAGTTTCCATTTTCGATATATAATGTACCTACATGATCACTTTGCATCAGTATGCAGTGATTTTTATTTTGGGGGGGGGATAGCAGCTACACTGTGAATACATGCAGTGCAAAAATATACAGCTTCTTACAACTGCTGAGCAGATCACACAGATACACAGAGCTGCTGCTACAGCATGATGGGGTGTTTTGTCAGGTTTGTGTCTTACTATAGAACATACACCAGCAATTGCTTTACATTGCCATAGTGATCTATATTAGCTAAACCATACATTCAGTAGATGAAATTATTAATTGTTACTGCATGTTATCATTCCCATCAACCTGCTTTAAAAATTCTGTGCAATGATAGTATATGGTAATTTGAATGTACATTTATTATTAACGGATAAGCAGACAATTTAGGGTGTTGTTCTACCAACTTCCACTTACTGTTTAAGGCTTGTGGTCTCTCAAATTGGCAAAGGACAATTTTTCTTCACTAAAGACCACTTTATCTACCTATTATCTGCCCTTTATCTTAAACATATAAAAAGAACAACATGTTGGAGATTTAAAAAACAATGTTTGCCTATCAATGTAAAACTTGCAGTATCTACCAGATTGATGCCTATCAAAAACCATCCTTACCTTTAATACACAGCTATTCCCCTTCACTCAGTACTTATTTTTCCCTGCCACTAAATGCCCTTATTCAACCCACCTCATCTGAGACAAGGCTGTTTTTGTTCAGTGAAAGAAGCAGTACTGTGTTGAGCTAATGTCTCAGTCAATCTGCTTTCTTTTTGAACTGCTTCTTTATCTCCCACTTTAACCTCTGACGTACAGGGACTACAAGAAGCTGATACAAAATCAAATTCAGGTACAAACATTGCTTGCATTTAAAATAATATATCATTTTATTAATGTATTAATGATTATAGGAATGCATTAATGTGTATCTTTAAAAGACTTCAGAAATAAAGCAAAACTCTGCTCAAAAATACCAATATAAAAAATGAATAGTAAAATAATAAAACCAGCTTTCCCATGCAGCACATTTTTCATCCACCAGATGTTCGCATTTTGATGGCCAGGATCATATAACCCACTTCCTCTAAACCCGAATTGTCCTGAACCTACCCTAATCTGTCACTGGACATTGAAAGGTAAAGCAGCACAGTAATGAGTTCATCTCTCTGTCACACTGCTTCCTCTTCCTATTTGCATGCTTCTTGCCAGCACTTTTTTTGATGCTTTCTCTCACACTGCTGTCTCCTGTACATGAACTTCTGTACATACCAAGTCAAGTTCAGGTATTTTATACTGCTTACATTTAACCTGCTGTGTACCATCCTGTAATATTCCTTCATTACCAGACTATTTCTCAGTTTTCTGTGCTGTGATAATTTGACTGACGGTTACCCATAAAACACTGTACCCTAATGGATTTTTTGAGAAAGACCAAGCTTTCTTTTGCTGGCATAACCACTGTTTTTGTTAAAAAAACATAAAACAAATATAAACTTCAGGACAGTACCAAAACCCCAAAATGATTTTTTTTGTGGAAAGTAGAAACTTCAAAGACAATCTAATGTTTATTGCACATTTTTTTTGCAAATTAACAAACATGCTGTTCTTGAGGGATTTGGTAATGGTGTACTACAGTGGTCATCAACGCTGTCCTCAGGGCCCACCAACAGGCCAGGTTTTCAAGATAACTGAAATACATCACAGGTGATATCCTTTGCTGCTCAGTGATTGCAGTATTTTAGCATGCATCTCCCCAAGGTAATACATAAAACCTGGCCTGGGCCCTGAGGACAGGGTTGATGACCACTGGTGTACTAGATACATTAGTATACAGTGGGAGGAGGAGGCGAAGGGGGTAATATACAGGTCACCATAAAGTGGCATCACGGAAATTAACGGGTTAATGTGCAGGATAAGAAATGTGAAGGGTTAATATACAGTTCACATACAGAGACAGCAGATTAATTGTGCAGGAGAGGAAGAAGTGGTAAAAAAAGGTTAAAAAAAAGATCCCAGTGTTAGTGAAAATGAATGAATAGATCTCAAAACTATGTAACAGAGCTATGGGGGTACCTCATCCTATAACATTATGTAGAAAAAGAGAGCAGAAAGGAAGACCAACCAGATGGATTATCTCGGTACCTGAACAAAATGTAACCTAAATACTAATAATGTTCTTCTAAATATTATATATAATAATCATAATATTGATCATTTGCCTTTTATATCTCCTATGCTCTCTATGATATATTTAGATGTCATGACTGTCGCTACTTGGTTCTGAAGAAGCCGTTGGCGACATGCGTCAACCAGTATCAATCAGTATCTGTGACATACTTCATGACTTGTTGTATCTGCATGCAAATATAGTTTTGATATTTATCTTTTAAATCTATGTATATTATGTTTTGTGTTAATAAAAATATTTAGAAGAACATTATTAGAATTTAGATTACATTTTGTTCAGGTACCGAAATAATCCGCCTGGTTGGTCTTCCTTCCTCCTCTCTTTTTCTACAGAATGAATAGATCTGTAGCTGCTGCTGATCCATTCATACTTTCTCCGCTCACAGATTACTATGAATGAAGGGATAAACCATGTAAACAATAGCAGGATTTCTGTGATGACCAATCACAGCTATCATAAGCTACTACAGTGCTGTAAAAAAGTATTTGCCCCTTCCTGATTTTTTTTTTTGTATATTTCTCACACTTAAATGATTCAGATTATCAAACAAATTTTAATATTACACAAAGATAACCATAATAAATCCAAGATCCAGTTTTTTTATTAAGGGAAAAAAGCTGTTCAAACCTGCCTGGCCCTATGTGAAAAAGTAATTGCCCCCTCCCATGCTGAATCATGAATGAACTGTGATTAACCACAATTTTTTGGAAAGCTGAGTTAAATTTCACTTGAAACACCCAGGCCTGATTACAACCAGACCTGTTGAATCAAGAAATCACATAAATAGAAGCTGTCTGACAAAGTGAAGCATGCTAACAGATCGCAAAAATCCACACATCATGCCACAATCTAAAAAAATCCAAGAACATATTAGAAACAAAATAATATACATTTATCGGTCTAGGAAGGGTTTCAAAACCATTCTAAGGCTTTGGAACTCCAGTGAACCACAGGGAGAGCCATTAGCAACAAATGGAGCAACACAGTGGAGCAGGGGATGCCCATAGGTGAACAGAGAGGCTAAACACCACATGTGAAATAGAGTCACAGATCTAGCAGAAAGAAGGTAAGAATTTCACAACCAGAATTCTACAGGCAAGAGCTAGACCATGACAGTCACTTTCCTAGGGTTGGAAGTTACCTCCTTCATCCAGGAGTACCTGGATCATAACTTAGCACCCTTGTTTCATACATTTAATAAGAAGTGTAAAAGCTGGTGTAAGCTGCCCCTGTCAGCTGTTAGCAGAGTAAACTTGATTACGATGATATGAGTTGCGCAAATACTCTGTTTTTCACAAAGCTCCAATTTGGCTTTACCCCTCTGCCAAGCTCCCATTTCTTTTCCCTTTTCCTTCATTAGCTGCATGTTTTTTTTTTTCTCAGGGAAACAAACTATGTACAATAATTTGGGTGTTGTTAGCAGGGAGACTCAATAATCAACACCTGGGACTTTATCAATCCCTCATCAGGTCTTTAAGGCTGGCCATACATGATTATTTTTTTTCATTTAACCAGCAGATTAAACAAAACAATGAGTTAAGCCTCATAATACAAGCATCTTTCTTGCAGCAACCTACTTTTCATCATATAACCGTAAACATGAGATAAAGAATATGATCAAGTTATATGGTTTCCTGAGCAATATTCAACATGGTGCCCTCACCCTCTTCAAATCTTACCCACTCTCCTCTTCTGTGTTAAAAGAAAGAAATGTATAAGATCTAGAAAAACACATGGGAGTAGGAAGGCTGCACACCCCAATTATTGTATTGCATGCAAAGAAGAAATGTGACCTTGTAAATGGACAGCCTCCCTGACTTCCTTTTTACTTATATGTAATATTGCCATTATACAGAGTACAAACTTTCAATGCATTAAGTGGCTTTTGAAAAAAACATGAGGACAGGAAGATGAAATGAAGTTCAGGGAGCGGATGCAGAGATGGAATATACAAAGGTATTACTACAAGTATAACTACAGTATGTGTTATCATTTATTTTAATAAATTGTTAAAAGAGGCGAAAATATAGCTGTGTTAATCCAGCATCCACTGCCTAAATCGATCCTTCTCTCATTTTTATTGCTGTTTTCAAGCGCATGGACTCCCAGAGGGCTCTCACCCAGTCCACCCCTCCTTTTCTTCTGCTTTTTTTACCTTCTCTCCCTCTTTAGAAGTTGTTTAATTATTTTTTATATTCTTAAAAATACAAAATGCCTTGATGCATTTTACCTCATCTTCCATCAGCACATGCAATATACAATATTAGAATAAGATGCATATCAAGCATATTTATTTTATAAACCATTTTCATCACAAAATAATACATTATTTTTAAATACAGGCTGAGAAGAAAGATGGACTGATCAAAAGGAAAAAATAATGTTTAATTCTTCTGTGTTTTAATTTCTCTTTTTTTAAATTGAAGTTGCTGTTGTTTGATATTATTTGTTTTTGACAATAAAATTATTTGAATAAGAAAACAGAGCTGTAGGTTTTACCTTACAGGATGTCTGCCCATACAGGTAACCCATAGCAAAGGATGGCTATGGACAACAAAGACATTGTCATGCATGGTTCACATATTCATTATTTACTAAGGTATCTGAGGATTTTGTTTTTCGTCAGGTGGGTTGAACTTTGCTACAGCAACCAATCAGATGTGAACATTTATACTTTTAAGATTGCTAAAAGTACTCATAAACTCCCCAACGGTTTTATTTTAGCTACTTTTAAAGAAGCAAACCGGTAACTGTGAAATTTTGCAAAGAAAAATGTAGACAGAGAATAAGGGATACATTACTTACTTTTCTTTTTTTTGCCACTATTGCTTTATTCCTAGCTAGCATGTCTCAAACATCATTGTTTTTTAACAAGTGGTATAACTTTTAAAGTGTAAGCCCCCATACACACGGTCGGAAATTCCGACCATAAAATCCATCAGATTTTTTTCCAACGGAATTTGTCCACCACTGGTGTTGCATACACAAAATCCAACCATTCAGAACGTGGTGACGTCCGTTGCATACAACGGAACTACATAGAGGCTATTAGCCAATAGCTTTGGTCTCGTAATTTGATCTGAGCATGCGTGACACTTTGTCCGTCGGAATTCTCTACACACGATCGGAAAAAGTCTGATCGGATTTTGTCGGAAAATTTGAAAGCAGGATCTCAAATTTCCGATGGAAAAAGTCAGATGGAGCACACACACGGGCGGATTTTCCAACAACATGGTCCGATCGGACATTTTCCGTCGGAATTTCCGACCGTGTGTACAGGGGCTTAGAATACCATGAGTCCAGTTATAATTCTATTATTTAAGTTTTTCTATGGCTCTATGTCTGAAAAATATTAGCAACTCTGTGCTATAACTGGTGCAAAATGTTAATTAAACATACAGAAAAACATACTTGCATTGTTCCAGTGGTTCAAGCACACCCCTTTTTTCAGGTTTAAAAGGAATTGGAGACGCTCACTTTCTAAGCCTATTAGTACAATTCAAAATGGCTGTCATAGTTCAAAACAGTGGCCCTTTTTGGGTTATGACTAATCATCCATGCTCCCTCAAATATTCTGCAGCAGACTCTAGAGTGTAAAATTTTCCCTGTGAGGTGGAGAGACCTTAAGGATCAAGTGCAAGGACATCATCTGAGCCTACATGCACATTGCTTAATATACCACTGCGTACCACCAGAAATGTGAAGATGCATCACTGCTGTTTGGTATCTTTAGGAATAACTGTTCTTGCCTTTCCCTTTTATACGTTACATAATTATTAGTACCTAGGTATACCTGTCAGTACTGCACAGCATTTTAGCAAAAGTAGTACAAAGACTACTGTCACCTAAGAAAATAAAAGTTACTTTGAGTGAATAAGCTGTCAATGAAAATTACTATTTCTATACCCGTCAATTTACAGTGCTATTTTTAGCCATGCTTGTGAATCTTCTTCCTATCATGTGAGTGACTATAAAAAAAACATCACCAGGCAAAGATACTCATTAAAAACAGAAATAATGAAAACAGAAATAATGCTGTAAAGAATGTTATTGCTGTAATTCCAGTCCAGACTGAGATAAAGACTCTCATGTGCCTCTAAATTGTATTTTGTTCCACCATGAGTCTTTCTCTGAATTACAAAGTTTCCTTTTCAGTCACTGGATATCATATATAAATAAATATTTACATTAGAAACTTGACCCTTAAAAGATGTTATCAAATTAAGTCTAATTCACAACAGACAGGTACCATCAGTGATTGCCATTTAGACACTTCTCTGGTTAAGGAATGTCACCCAGCTTGTTGTGGATATAGAGGACTGTGGGACCCTTGAACCACAATATGCCTTAGATGTGGACCTAGAACTAGATCTCGATCTATTAACACAACATCCGGGTACATCTCCACCCATTCAACACACCAAACTTAAACCTAGCTCTGTGTTCTATCCATCTCATGCTAAAGGCCCCTATCTCAAAGCCTTCTATAGGGTGGTTTATTCTGAATTTCTGGATTTATGTAAAAAAAAAAAAACATGCCAAGGATAAGTTTGAACCTGGCAACTTCAGCCCTGGTGAACATCAAGCATTAAAGCATTTGACTTATGACCCTAATATTATAATAAATATGATAGAATTGTACTCCAAAATAGGGAAGGCTACATAGCTGAGGCTCAGAAACTTCTCTCTGACTCCCATATGTACAAAGATCCTTTACCTTCTTACAAATCAGAAGCCGATATATTGATAACCGGGGCACTGACAGAAGGGGTGATAAATAAAACTCAGGCCTTCTTTTTGCATAAGCATTCTTACTTCTGCTTGCCCCTATACTTGGGCGAGCGATGCACCACCTCGATTCCACTACTTGCTGCAGTTTGTTGTTCTGATCTATCACTCTTGTCCTTAAGTGCAACCGGCCGGTGCACTGGATATCGTTGGTCGATTATTCATATCTCAATGTAAGTTCTTATGTTATTTTTTAAATAAACAGTGACGTTGTTACACTATGGGAGCTTTTTAATTCCTTTACATGATGCTCATGTCCTGCTGACATCTGGAGGGATTCATACACACCTACCCTTACTGGTGGTTACCATTCTCGAGGGAGACTTGGAGGTCTATTCTGAAACCAGGGTCTGAAGCAAGCGGGGGGAGACTGATGTATCAGCGGAGATCAACCTAACAGATAATCCATTCCAATGCTTGTTTGACCCTCTGTGATGGAGGGTCACTTATCTCTGGTGGTGGTACTTCTGGCAAGCCTCACAACTTTGAAAAATATTTCACCATTGGATGGTCACTTCTGGGAACTCTTTAAAAAACACGACCTTAAGTGTTTATTATTTTTGAATTATTACACACCCTTTATTGAACTGTTTTTTCCGTTCAAACTACTAATTTTTACCAATTTTGTTCACTTGAACTTTGTTATCACATGAATGTTTTTGTGTGGATGCTTTTTGTTTATTTAGTTAACATATGCTTTCACTTTTTACTCTGTGTGGCTCACTCAAGACATTATCACCTTTGATAGGTTTATCACTGGGTGTTCTGTATGCCAATATATGGGTCATTGTCAGCTGGCAGATTGAATAGACACTATATCTGTATTTATTTTAAGCAGGTTTTCCCCCTCATAAGGGGTCTAAGTCACAGTGAATGTTCACATATTAAGGTGTTTTATTGGTATGCGCAGCTTGTTTGTTTTCTCCCTATACTTGGAAACCTTCTTATCTTTGAGTATCTTTATATGTAAATCTTTATATACATCAATCCCCCATGATACAGGTATGGCAGCTCTACAACACTTTCTAGCGTAAGACCCACTAATAAATCCCAAACAAGAGGCTTTTATTCTTGACGGTACTTATTTTGGTTTAACCCATAATTACTTTTGTTTTAATGGTCAATTTTATTTACAGATACATAGAACTGCGATGGCGGACAATTTTGCACCCTTGTACGCAAACTTAATGATGGGTTACTGGGAAACAATATCACCCCTTTGAGTCCCATATTGTTTTTTACAGTCATTAAATCAGCGACATTATGATGTGGGATGGCCCTTCCTGCTCAGTTGATGAATTTGTCACTTATTGTAACAATAACAAATTTGTTCTATCATTCACCTCAGTTAAGGACCAGGACACCTTGGTGTTCTTTGACTTAGAGATGGGTCACAATAATGGGAGTATTTTTGCTAGGAATTATACTAAACTGACTGCAGGAAACTAATTTCTACATTATGATAGCTGTCATCACCTGTGATGGGTTAATAATATCTACAAGGGCTAATTTTGGTGATTTAGAAAAAATTGTATCAGGAATAGTGATGATAGCAATCAGAGTAATGTACTTGAAAAGAAGTTACAGGACAAGGGATACCCTGAGCCCCTTATTGACCAGGCATATTTTTTTTGTCTTCAAGGTAAGCCTCCCAAACAACCTAAAGAGGATAATGAACAAACTGTTATTATGAGATATCACAGCCAATACTGCAAAATGTAGTGGATTCTGGTCAAACATTGGAGAGTCCCAAATCACCTACAGAAAAGCCTCCACCCCTTAAGAACAAAGTTGAACCTGGTAAACTTAAAGAAGAGCTCCATGCTCCTTCAGGAAAAATTCAAAGTTAGCAGCTACATATACTGTCACTTACCTGTCCAAGGATCCCCTTATTTCCTCAACTAAGCAAATTCTTCAATCAGCTTTGGGTGCAGGTGCTGGCATCTCTGGTAAGGGGAACAGTAAGTAAAGCCTTGAGGCTTCGCTGCCTGTTCCCTACTATGCATGCGTGAGTCACACTGTGCCTTGTGAATGGCCGTAATCTTCGGGGACCTATGCTGTGTGCCAGAAGGTTACATGTGGAAGGAGGGGGGCCAAATGGCCACAGAAAACTGAGCCCGAAGTGGGAGCGGGTACCTGTCAAAACCAGGTACCTGCTTCTCCCTCCCCCCAAAAGTGCCAATAAGGCAGTGGAGTGAGAAGAGTGCAAACAAGCGTAGCTTCCCCTTATGGATGGAGCTCCACTTTAAATTTAAGAAATTGGATAACACTAGAGCCTCCTTGTGTCGTATTACCCTTAAAGGTATATATCATTGCAGCCAAGCCCTCTGCAAAACCTGACTTTGTTAAACATGGACAGAAGTCTTTTGACGTCAAGGGTACAACTTATACCATTAATGATTTTTATAATTGCTCCACAGAATCTGTAGTGTATTTCTTGATCTGTCCCTGCAATCTATTATATGTGGGTTGTACCATCAGACCCCTCAGACAATGGTTCGGCGAACACTGCTGCCTGATTGAGGAAGACAAGTACAGTGCACCACAACACTTCTTGGGGAAACACAACTATTGGCTTACAGGTTTGGGTTATAGAAGCTATGTCCAGGGGTCTCCCTGAGTCAAAGCGTTTTTCTTGTCTCGACCAATGGAAGACCTACTGGATATACAAATTAGACACCCTTTCTCCTGGTGGGTAGAGAGAAGAGCTGGATATTAATACTATTCTTTGATAAAATGTCTTCATACCAGTGTTAATTTTGTAGATGAAAATATTTCCGTTGACTAAATTAATACTAATTTTAGTTGACTAAAATACGACTAAAACAATTCAGATGACTAAAATACTAATACAACTAAAATGGCGTTTTAGACAAAAGACTAAAATGTCTGAAACAGAATGCTCGTTAAGGGAAAAAAACTCCCAGAGATGCTAGCCTTGGATAGTTTGACATAACGCCATGTTGAAGACCTGTGGAGATTTTCTTGCTCCTCTATCATCACAGAGATCACAGCATGGTCAGACCATGTAATGTCATGGACAGAGGAGGAGAAAATTTCTGAAGGAGCCATTTATCAGATACAAACAGATCAATGCAAGATTAAGTATAATGTCTGGAGGAGAAAAACATGTAGTCTCTCTGTGGCATGTTGTCACCTCAATACATCATAAAACTCTTCTGCATGAAAAAGGATCTTGCAGTGATGGAGATCTCCCTTTTGCAAGAGAGCTGGAGTCCATTTGTGGATCAGAAGTGAGATTTAAGTCTCCACACATCAGTAGCTAGCCATATCGAAGAGGTGTGATAGCCTTGAAGACTCTTCTCAAGAACCTTAGTGGGAGTTGGGTGCATATAAAGTGACCATGGTGTAGGGTTTGGAATTAATGTCACCTGTTATGATAATGAATCTTCTGTCTGGATCCAGATGTGTGTTCTTGAGTTGAACGGACACCAATTTACCAATAGCCAGTAAGACACCCCTTTTCTTCTCTGGGGCACTTGCCAAGAAGATGTGCGGGTAATCCTTGTGCTTGCATTTAGGGGTAGCTATCTGGTGGAAGTGCATTTCCTGTATGCAAACTACTGTATGTCTGCTTTGGCCTGTGACACCTTCTTCTACAGAGAGAACTGCTTTGCACCCTGCAAAGTGGTTGAGACCCTTCATTCCACCGCCGCAGCTATTCACTCTGCGTTTCAGCCGCACTTCCTTACTTGCTGCATTGCTGTTCCTACCGCAGATGTGACTGGACCTGCTGGGACCCTCTAACTACACAGTGGCCATTACAGTGACAGCTTGACGTGCACAGAGTGGATGACCCACACAGACGAGACTGTTATTTCTTATGTTATGTTCTTATTCCATGTGCGTTGACTATTTGGAATGCACAAATAAATGGTATTACATACTGCACTTAGAAGTGCTTTTCCCTTGTTCTCTCGCTCAGGTCAACAATAATTTGACCTAAATCCAAGTCACTTTCAGTTTGAGAAAATGGTGAACCAATACATCTGTTTTTTCATTTATAGTAACCAATTAGCAACAATGTATTTCCTGGCCTCTGAACTGTGGACATGTGGTGTAGAAGGATCAACCATGGAGTTTTTCTTATGTGCCACCCCCTCCCTGTAAAATGCAGGGCTCCCAGCAGGCTTTGGTCAGTGGGCTGGAAAAAACGAAGTAGTTCGGGAGAAATCACAGATGTTTTCAGGGAGAGCTAGTTGTTGCTGCTGCTAATTGCTGAAATCTGCTATATTTACATGAAGTCACAGAAGCCCTTTCCCTGTGTGTTTAACAGTCCTAAAGCAGATAGGGATAAAGAACAAAGTCTGTGCAAGGAGACCTAGCTTCTGTTGGTGATTTATGAAAAGTGTTACATTGAGACTGAATCACAGACAAAAGCAGATAGGGATAAAAATCATAGTGTGTCCCAGGAGATTTGGTTGCTGCAGGTAATTGCTAAAAACTGCTATTAACATTCCGTCACAGACACATTCACTGTGTGTTAAACAGTCCGGATGTAGAAAGAGATTGAAAACAAAGAGGGTCATTCACTAAAAAGAAGGTACTGCATCAGTTCATACATTAATTGGTGCGCTGGAAAAATCATTAATTGAACGTGCGAACCGGTGCACGTTGAAGCGCAAATAGCGATAATAAATACCCGCGTATGTAAACTGCAACTGGCTGCGGTTTTCTCGTTGATAAAAGTGCATGCCCAATATAATTGTCTAATTTTATCTAATTGAGTGTGTCTTGTTAGGCAATTAGTAGGTGTTCTCAGTTAATTAACCCTTTTGATGCCAATCTCATTCCTATTACTTCTAATATACCTTTAAAATTTATTTTTTTAACAAAATATTTCAATACATTACACAGACCAGAGAAGTGTTTCTAAACCCAATAAATTAAAATTTTCAGATCTTGATCTTTAACGGGGACCATACACTACAATCAGTTAGATCTTAAAAAAAAATAGATTTAGTGCAAGAGCCTGTTTGATTTCCTATAATTTTAATTAATTGTCCAAGTGCGTCTTCCTATTACCTATTTTGCTTAAATATAGAGTTGTACAGAGATTGGCCAATCAGATTGCATAGTGCATGACCATCTTAAGTGTAAAATTTGGAATGTGTGTGTGCTGGTGTACACAAGAACCTGCATCTATAGATTTACACACACTCATACTGAAGCAGGAAGCAATATACATTGGCCCGGAAGTGAATCTGTACACTGGAAGTAGGTGTGTGTTTTGAGGCCAAATCATATAGACATACACATATGACCCACACAAACACCACCCCATGTAAAAATAAATAAAAAATTATCTTAATTTGCAAATAAGGATCATCTTCTCAGAGAACAGTCAGCGGGGCATGCGGTGGTAAGAAATTAGCAGCAGTACAAGCAACTTCCTGGAGGGGTGTGATGTCATTCCTGTGTGCTGGCCACTACTTCCGGGAACATGCGCACACATCGGTCACGCATCTAGGTGCAGGCCCATAACTTTATTACTTTATTGGCAAATAATAGAAAAGCAGATGCAGATTTCCAGGACTGGACTAACAAATGTTTCTAGCGAAAGACAGCTGGTGTTTTCTATAAAAACAAGGTCTAAATGGGCCATTGACGTGCATCACAGTTGAACTTAGGAATGTGTCTTTGCAAATTTAAACTTGGGGATAGAGTACAGAGGAATTTGAAGTCTTGTCAGTTTTTGGGGATGTCTGCACCCCTGATAGGGTAAAGACACCTCCCAAATTTTGGCGGTTTCTCCTTCAAATTTATTCACTTCCTGTCACATAGCCAAACAGGATGTGAGGGTAAAACCCTACCAATGTCTTTCCTTGGGGACACACAGTTCAATCTAACTAGTGTCCCCATTAGGCAAATTGCACTCTAACACTTTGCCATGTACACCACAAATGATTAGGTATTTTGGACTTTGGGGTTTATTTACTAAAGGCAAATCCACTCTGCACGTCAAGTGAGAATGGAGTGGAGTGTGGAGTTCCCCTTTAAACGCAAAATCTAGCCCAAGGAAATCAAAGGGATTACAGGGGGAGACAAGAGCATTGGAGAATGGGGAGGAGTTCCCCTTTAAAAGAAAAAGTTAGCCCAAGGAAATCATATGCATTAGAGGGGGGAGCTCATGCCCTTTTAGGCCTTAAAAAAAAGGAGCTAATGGTGCAAGAGTCTTTTTACATAATTTTAACAAGGTACATGTCACATGTTGGCAAAATAACATGCTCATATGACCTGGGTGCAAATCTCCTAAAAAATTACATAAAGGTGAACCACCTAAAAAAAAAATGAGTCATAAGTTACCTATTTCCACTAAGATTAGAGGTGCACCCTTACAACACATGCAATTGGATGTACGTTGTTTAACATTTAATGAGATTTTGGGCACGCAATGTAAAAACTCATGTGAAAGGGCGCAAGAGCCACTTGCACGTGCGCAATGCTTACATGGATCTCACGCAGTTCTAATTGTACTTGCATGCGCAGCAGGTTATCTCGGAAAAAGTTACTCTCTCATTCTATTTTGGACATGTCTGTTCCTTGGGCAGTTGTTATTAAACTTCCTCACATCACCCCATAATATTGGCACCTCCATCTTATGTTAATATTAAATTGGAGATGCCGTGCGCCATGTTCATATAGGCATACAGATTGCATCCTCTTATGCGCTGAGAACGCTATAGTAAATGGTGGGTTCGAGCTCTGTTACCGGCGTACAATGTCGTAAATATGGAAAAGTACGTCTCTACTGATGGTGCACTGCTTTAGTAAATCAACCCCAAGGTGTGTGCAGGGAGAGCTAGTTGTTGCAGACCATCTATTCAAGAGCTTCATTTGTTGTCCCAGCAACTCTCTGCATCATTTGAAACCCCTAGACATTTTTAAAACCTTGTGCATCAAAAACACTGCATGCCCTTGTACCTGGTTATTAAAATGCAATTTCTCAGTTGACAATCCCCTAGAACATGACACTTTCAACAGGACAGGTTAGTACCTGAAGTACATGATGGGCCACCTGCAGACATTGTTCCAGTCTATACCCTTGAGGTTTCCCTCTGCAGATATGACTACAGTATGGTGGATATAGACACCTCCTCCTCAAAGTCTCCTTAAAAAAATGAATCCATCCTTCTCACTGCCAGCAACCTAACACTCCTACTCTGCATATCAAAGTCATGCCTCCTGCTGATGCTGGCTCAGGACCCTTTAGTTGAAATGATGGAGACTCTGTACCTGCCACTGTGACATAGAACAGGCCACAAAAAAGCCTGCTTTAGCAGTTCACTTTAAAATTGATGCTATGCATGATTAAGGAGAAGGAGGAACGGCCTATATGTGTGTCTGTGGGAAAAGAGGAAAAGGACATATTATGCCAAAAAACATGGCTACTATGAGCTCTAGAGTTAGCAGAGGACGAACAGTCCACATTAGAAGTCCAATATAGCCTGTATGCCAATTTGTGGGGCAGGAAGAGAAAGGGGTTCATTAGCAGGATGAAAAAGATGGCTTATTTGTGCCCTACAGCTGAAAAGGCCACATTAGAAAACTATAGAAATGGCTGCTATGCATAACTGGGTGAAGGAGGAGAAGAGAAAGGATGCATTAACAGCACTTAAAAATAGTGGCTGCTATGTGCCCTTGAGGAGGAGAAAAAAATCTGCATTAGGGGACAAAAATGGCTGATATGTATCCTAGAGAGGGAGGAACAGGGTGAATTAGTAGCTCCAATAAAAATGGATACTATGGGCACTTGAAGAGGAGGAGGAAGAAGAGGAGGACAAGAGTGCATTAGCATCAGTCTAAATTAAATTGTCTGCTATGCATCCTTTAAGAGAAGGACTGCATGCCTTTTACTGCCAACTTGGCTCATTGGGATACTGCTCTACTGAGCTCTTTGCTGCAGAGTAATGTGTTTATTTGTGTGTGTGGTACCTAAAATTGCTATTACTTTTATCATGGTTGATGCACTGCAGACAGAGGCTGCAGACTATAAAGCCCCATACACACGGTCGGACTTTTTCATGGATTCTGTCCGATCGGACCATGTTGTCGAAAAATCCGACCGTGTGTATGCACCATCGGACAGTGTACGTCGAATTGTCCGACGGACAAAGTCTTATCTCCTGCTGGATAGATTTTCCGACAACCCGGTCCGATCACACCAAATTCGATCGTGTGTACGGTTGTCCGACCGGACAAAGTGCTACGCATTGCTCAGATCACATTACAAGACCAAAGCTATTGGCTACTAGCCTCTACGTAGTCCCGTCGTAGGCAACAAACGTCACCACGTTCAGAATGATCGGATTTTTCGACAACTTTGTCCGACCGTGTGTACGCAAAACCAACATCGGACAAAGTACGACGGACATGATCCGACGGACCTGGTCCGCGGATTGTCCGACCGTGTGTATGGGGCTTTACACTGCTGGTGACAACAGAAACATTAAAACACACTGCAGAAGCCTTTCTTTTTTGCTGTCTATTAAAATTCTTAGGTACTGTAACAGCCCTGGCCAATTACTAACCAATACATAACTGAAGACTATATTTGGAATACTTTCAGAATAATTTGGGATACAGGGATCGGTAGAGGTTTAGGGAATTTGGGATTGTGGTTTTAACATGCTTTATTGAAGTATGTTTTGACATTGTATTAAACATTTAAGACAATACAGTGTGCAACTGTGAAAAAAGACGCTCACACACTATACTATGAATCTATTTTGCCACTTCCTAATTGTTATGAAGCATAGTTCATGTTAGTTCAGCTTTATTTATTTAGGAATTTACTTATATCTTATAGGTCGGATGTGGCTGCTACCTCCACTGTTCAATTCAGGCCTAATACTACTGGATAGTAAATCAGGTGTCACACCCAAAACTGATTAAAAAAAGTGTTTTTAAAACAGTTGAAATTAAGAACATTGGGGGACTGCTGCTGTATTTAAACCAAGCTAAATGTAGAATAAAAAAATCAATTACCAATGCTTAATATGTGATGGAAAAATATAGGGTTTGATTTACTGAAACTGGAGAGTGCAAAACCTAGTGCAGCTGTGCCAATTTGCTTTTAACTTAAGCTTGTTTAATTAAGCTTTGACAACAACAACAGAAAATAATGGAAGCCGACTGGTTTCTATGCAGACCTGTTTCTGATTTTGCACTCTCCAGCTTTAGTAAATAAACCTCATAGTGTCACTGATACTGTGTTTGAGAATTGTATTGTTTCATAGCACCAAATACAGCTTAACCACTTCAGCCCCTGAAGGATTTACCCTCTTCCTGACCAGAGCACTTTTTGCGATTCTGGACTGCATCGCTTTAACTGACAATTGCGCGGTCATGCAACTTTATACCCAAACAAAATTGATGTCCTTTTTTTCCCACAAAAAGAGCTTTCTTTTGGTGGTATTTGATCACCTCTGTGGTTTTTATTTTTTGCGCTATAAACAAAAAATGAGCGACAATTTTGAAAAAAAAAGGCATTATTTTTTACTTTTTTTCTATAATAAATATCCCCCAAAAATATATATAAAAAAAAATTTTCCTCAGTTTTAGGCCGATATGTATTCTTCTACATATTTTTGGTAAAGAAAAACCCAATAAGCGTATATTGATTGGTTTGCGCAAAAGTTATAGTGTCTACAAATTAGGGGATAGTTTTATTGCATTTTTATTTTTAATTCTTTTTTATTAGTAATGGCGGCGATCTGGGATTTTTATCAGGACTGCGACATTATGGTGGACACATCCGACATTTTTGACACTATTTTGGGACCATTGTCATTTATACAGCGATCAGTGCTATAAAAATGCATTGATTACTGTGTAAATGACACTGGCAGTGAAGGGGTTAACCACTAGGGGGTGATGAAGGGGTTAAGGGTGTCCTAGGGAGAGATTCTAACTATGGGGGAGGGGCTACAACACACATGACAGCGATCACTGCTCTCGATGACAGAGAGCAGTGATCTCTGTCCTGTCACTAGGCAGAATGGGGAAATCATTTGTTTACAAAAGCATCTCCCCATTCTACCTCTCCGTGACACAATCGCAGGCACCTGGCGGACATCGAGTCTGCGGGACCCGCAGTCACAGAAAATGCGGCGGGCACGCTCGCGCCCGCAGCACTGCTTATCTTAAACGCTTGGTTGCAGTTGTTGCTGCTAAGGGTGGCCCAACCAGTTATTAGGTTTAGGGAGCAATCACTTTTTCACACCGGGCCATGATGGTTTGGATTTTTTTTCACCTTTAATAATAAACACCTTCATTTACAAATTGCATTTTGTGTTTACTTGTGTTGTCCTTGACTATTGTTTAAATTGGTTTGATGTTCCGAAACACTTAAGTGTGACAAACATGCAAAGGAACAGGAAATGAGGAAGGGGGCAAACACTTTTTCACACCACTGTACATGTGCATACACGAATGTACTTTAAAGGGTTTGTTTTATAATAATATGTACTATGCAGTCAAGGAGCCACAGCAGTTTAACCAATTCAAAACTGGGCCAATTCTGACGTTTCTCACATACAAGTAAAATCTGCATTTCTGTTGTTGGAAAATTACTTGAAAACCCCAAACATATATTTTATGAAAGCAGAGACCCTAGATAGTAAAATTGTGGTTGTTGCAATTTTTTATGTTGCATAGAATGTGTGCAGCCATTGTTTGGTCAAATAAAATAAAATAATGTTACACTGAGTAAATAGATAACTAACATGTCATGATTTAAAATTGTGCATGCTTGTGGAATGGCGACAAGCTATGGTATATTAAATAGTCCATAAGGAACGCTTTTACAAGTAAAACACACTGTGTTGCGCTGCCTCAATGAGATCCTATCTCTTTTAAGATCAGCTTATCATACCATAAACAGTGCTCATGAAAAGCAATACTATTTCATATGTGAATCAAGAATTCCAAATTGTGAAACAGAAAATCCAACAGATGTAATTAAAGTCCCACAGGTGAATAAATAATCACACAGAATATTGTCCCATACAGTGGGGGAAATAATTATCTGATTCCCTGCAGAATTTGTAAATTTTCCCAATTGCAAAAAAATGAAGAGTATATATCTTTTATTATAAACTGAGTTGCAGTTCAGTGAGTAAAATAAGTATTTGATCCCCAAGCAAAATATGACTTAGTTCTTGATGGAGAAACCCCTTTTGGTAAGCACAGAGGTAAGATGTTTCTTGTAGTTGGTTACGATGTTTGCACACATGTCAGGTGGTCTACTCTTCTTTACAGATCTTCTCTAACTCCTTAAGCTTTCTTGGCTTTTGCTTGGCAACTTGAAGTTGCATCTCTGTACGCCCTTTTGCCCACGAAGCGGTTAAAGTCATCTCTCAGCCATGTGATAGAAAGGCATGGTGTTTTTCCCATGTCGCCCTTAAAGTCACAAAAAATTAGAACCCTCTTCCCATTTTGTTGTTTTTAAATGTTTTGGAATTGATACATGTTCCCTATGGAATTGTAAAGTTCCCTATGCCAGTTGCCTCACAATTATTTGCCTGTTAGCCTCAAAATTGGCATAATTGTTTTTCAAGATTTGCCCCCATAAGTTTCATCAATGTTTGAATGAATTACAGTTGACAATTTTTTCATTTTCAGTGGGTTCAGTGAGTGGCCTGTAAGCTGACCCCAGGCACATTAACTCATCCCTGCTCCATACATGTGAATGGAGAGAAACAATGCTCCAAAGAGGTGCTCTGGTCAGATTGTGAAGCAGCCTGGGTCCTATGCATTTTTTCAAGCCATAACTCCTGCACCCACAATAAGTCTTGCCAGTGCATTCACTGTGCATGACCAACTTTAATAAAATTTATAGCATATTTTCTAGAATGTATCTTCTGACTGTATAAACAAAATGCAATCTGAAAACAGGAAGACTGGTGTTTCACATCTTTCTTTCACTCTTTCGTGACCTATGCAAGTACATTTTATATCTACTTCAAAATATATATTTATAAAATAATAGATCATATAGATTTTCATAAATTTTTAATTCTGCCATTTAGTTTATGAAAATAATGCCTAAACAATTGAAACTGAAGTGTATATTTTTGGCCTGTTAAAATTCTATGTTTCCATAAAAAGTAAAGAAGCAAATTGGTAACTTTTTTTATATTTACCTATAAATACCTTACATTTTATATTTATAAAACCTTTGCTTTGATGCTCAGGGATTTTAATTATTTTATCCTTATCCTTTCTACTTCCTAATTCTTAGATATGGAAAGAAACTAAGATTAAGCCAAGGAGTCTGAAAAGATTAGATAGCTATTACTGAATAGGCTTTACAGTCCATTTTGCAACACAAGCACAATTGGATAGGGTGCATTTAGAAAGGAGTGCACTTTTATGATCTGTAAAATCCTCAGAAAATTTTAAGTAAAAATCAGTAAAATTAAGTTTTAAGCACCATTGTATATTTTAAGAAATTAGTTGGATAGGACAGCTACTATAATCTGTATCTGTGTTTAATGAATATATTTACATGCAATAATTTACATTTTATTATTTAAAATAGACAAAACATACAGAAAATAAACCAGGGAAGGCAAAATATAAATGAATTACACTTCAGCTTTATTTAATTAGCTTATGCAGGCATCATCACTCTGTATAACACTAACATTATCTCTCTATCTTTCAGTTATCTTTGCCATATCAGACAAGCTGAGCTTCCCTTTCCGTCCAAGAAAGTGCAGACCTGCTTTTAGACAGTTCTCACACTTTTCATCATGTTTTTGCAATGCTAAGCTTTTAAAGTTTGTATATCTACTTATATGTATACCTGTAAATAAGCGGAATTTATTGTTCAATTGCAGTCAATTCAGTACCATGGACAGCAAACAGCTATAAGCACATATTTAAATATATGTGCACTCCTTTAGTGTGTCCTTTACTTTGGTCTGTTAAAAATATAATCCTATGTTATGGAGATGAGTAGAGGGTAAGTATTCAGTAATTCTTCTACACTTCTTGTGCTATGGTGGCAACGCTGTTGTCTTAGGACAGAAAGTATGTTAAAGGCAGGATCTCCAGGTGAAAATAATTTAAATAAGCCTGAAAAATATTAAAACAAAATGACACCTAAAGACTGGAAGGCTTCAATATAAGCATGTTTTGTTCCCAGGCTTAGATGAACTTTAATTGTCTTGTACTACAGTAATAAAATTGATACTAAGATTTAAAACATGCATATATACTTCTGCAGCCACCAAGATGCATTATCTACCCAAAGTTTTCTAAAAAAAAGAACTTGTGTGTCCTGCCTCAACCTGCCTGAATTTGCACATGCATTTGCTTTTTTGCACAAGTTATAGTATAGCACTACCTATATAACTGCAGGTGTGTCAAACATGTCAGTTTACCTTTGTAAAAACCATACTATCTTAAGGAATATGTGCATTTATTAAACATTGTAAATAGTATCCAAAATCAGTACAGTCCTAAAGAAAATCTGTCAAAAGTCAGCTAGCATGCTTGAGCGGGAGTCATCAGTGTAAGACATCCAAACTCACTGGTTATTACTGTTTCTTTATGTCCTGCCATTTGCCAGAGTGACCTATCAAGAAAGCCCAGGCATTGTAACATGAGGGGCATAGGATCCCTCTTAATCTGATGTGAAAAGCAATGTTTATAAACTTTCTATTTGCATATCAAAATTAGAAGGCCATGGTTAATACTGTTCTAACAAGTCTGTAAGCAATTCTTTAGTCCATAAACAGCTAGGCACTGATGTATGGGCCCCTTCACCTACAGTAAATTCCTGTTACTGCTAGGATATCCAAACTCACTATCCAAGTGCTATTAATGAAGACTTAAACAGACTCTACAGAGCAACCTTTCAGCCCCCCTCCCATTGCCATTGAAGCAGGTCCTTGTACCTCTAAAGCAAGCCATGCATCTCCTTTTAATTGTCTATAGTGACAGGACCTTCTTACAGTATCTCAGAAAAGTGAGTACACCCCTCACATTTTTGTAAATATTTTATTATATCTTTTCATGTGACAATGTTGTCACATGAAAAGATATAATAAAATATTTACAAAAATGTGAGGGGTGTACTCACATTTGTGAGATACTGTAAGTTCTGAGGGGTAAGGGCTTAGAGCCAGGAAGCACAAAATATGTCAACACTGTTTATTTCCTGTAATTTATATCGCTGTAACTGTCAGGGCTGGACTCAGCCCTTCCTTCTCAAAGCTGGCCGCTCAGCTGTCGGCTAATTGCCAGCTCCTATCTCTCCACAGTGACTTACCTGTTGATGATATCCTGCTCGTCAGTCCTGCCTACTTAAGCCGTCCAGTCCAGATGATCTCTGCCTTCGCCTTGGTCACATCTCTAGAGATGATCTCCTGTGTTCCTGTTTAAGACTTGCTTGGCTGACATTCCTTCAGGCTCCAGATCCTGCTTGCTGTTCTACTACGCTCATCTCTGGCTCCCTGACGTTTTGGCCTGTCTGACTATCCATTACGGTTACTGAACTCTGGCTATGTTTTGACTACGTTTATTCTGTTTACTTTTTTATTATTATTAAACAAGTGTGATTAAACTGTACTTCTGAGTCAGTCTGATTCATGGTTTCTGACAGTAGGCGAAGGCCGTGAATTTCTGGGCCCACCTATCTATGGATTTCATTGTGGAGTCACCCAAATCCCAGCGCAACACAGTTATCCTTATGGTGGTTGACTGGTTCTCGAAAATGTCCCATTGTATTCCACTTGAGAAGTTGCCCACTTCTAAGGAACTGGCTTCCATTTTTGCTTGGGAGATCTTTCACATACATGGGCTACCCAAGGTGATTGTCGCGGACAGGGGTAGTCAGTTTGTGTCCCGGTTCTGGCGAACCTTTTGTGCACAGTTGGGAATTCAGCTTGCTTTCTCCTCTGCGTTTTGCATCTAATGGGGCCACATAATGAGCCAATCAGTCCTTGCAGAAATTCCTACGTTGTTATATTTCTGACCATCATAACAACTGATCAGACCTTTTACTGTGGACGGAGTTTGCTCACAATAGTGCCTTGATTTATGCTTCGCGATTGTCCCCGTTTATGGCGTACTATGGTTTGCAACCTTCCATGTTGCCTGACTCATTTGTTCTGCAGAGTATTCCTGCATTAGAGGAGCATCTCCATGGTCTTTGTTCCACTTGGGCACAAGTCCAGGAGGCTTTGTGACATGCTAATGATAGGTACAGACTCCATACTGACCGCCGACCCCTGCCTGTGCCTTCCTACCAGGTTGGGGACAGGGTCTGGCTGTCATCTTGCAACCTCTGACTTTGTGTTCCCTCTCTGAAGTTCTGAAGTTCACACCTCAGTTTATTGGGCCTTTCCGTATTCTTTGCAGGAATAACCCAATGACTTACGCATTGAACCTTCCATCTAATATGCGTATTTCAAATGTATTTCATGTCTCCTTATTAAAACTTTGGTCTGTAACCGCTTTACCACCTCGGTGCCTCGTCCTCACCCAGTACAGGTTGAGAACCATGAGGAGTATGAGGTACAGTCCATTGTTGACTCATGTAGGTTCTGTGGGCGTATACCTGGTGCATTGGAAAGGGTACGGTCTGGAGGAATGCTCTTGGGTCTCATCCTCGGACGTACATGCCACTGTCCTCCTCCATGATTTCCATAGACGTTTTCCCCTAAAGCCTGGGGGGGAGGTCATTGAGGAGGGGGGTACTGTCAAAGCTGGCCGCTCAGCTGTCGGCTAATTGCCAGCTCCTATTTCTTCACAGTGACTCACCGGTTGATGATATCATGCACGTCAGTCCTGCCTACTTAAGCTTTTCAGTCCAGATGATCTCTGCCTTCACCTTGGTCACATTTCTAAAGACGCTCTCCTGTGCTACTGTTAAAGACTTGCTTGGCTGACATTCCTTCTGGCTCCAGATCCTGATTGTTGTTCTACTATGCTCATCTCTGGCTCCCTGACGTTTTGGCCTCTCTGACAATCCATTCCAGTTCCTGAACTCTGGCTATGTTACATTTACTCTGTTTACCTTTTTTTATTATTAATATTAAACAAGTGTGATTTAACTGTATTTCTGTTTCAGTCCGATTCATGGTTTCTGACAATAACCCTATATCTGATTAAATATTGCAGTCCAGGTCCAAGGGCTTTAAAATTGGAAGGGTATCAGAGCCCATTCACTCACTGTGTATTAGCAGTTGACCCACAAATTTTCCTATACCTTTGCCATGGGTGTGGTGGTCCAAAATCTGTTTTTAGCCAGACTTCCAAGTTATCTGCTGAAACATGAAGACTACATTCTAGCAGGTACATTGGAAGCTGAAAAGCAGAGTTCAACCTTTATCACCCAGCTGAAAAACTAGGGTTTAGAAAATATACTACAAATAACGAGCTTGTCACATCTTCAGAAAACTCATTATTTTACATAATAACTCAGTATAGTTTTGTATGTTCTAATAGATAAGGTGCTATTAAAGCTGTGGCTAATGTACCAGTCTAAATTGAAGTAAAACAATTGTGACTAGCATATTTGTGTTCTCAGCACTTCACCTTCTGCAATGTAATCACATTAGCTATAGCGCAAAAACAACTAATATATTCCAAGCAGTGGCAAGTATTTTCAAAGCACTCACTATTTTATGAGGCAAATTATACATTTTATGGACTGTTTTTAATGGGATTTTTATGAACACAACTTTCACAAATATCCATTTTTAGTTTAGAGCTGGCTCAGCTAGGCACTTTAGCTTAATGTCAAATTTAGCTTTTCTGTTGCTAAAAGTAGATCTTAAAATGTCAAGTGAATAAAATGGTCATGTTCTCTGCTAACCATGAATTTTATTTGTCTCACTTCACTTGCTAGCATAACGCAGAGAAGCAAATAAGCACCCCGTGATCATTGTTATTTTGCTGTACCACAAATTTCTCTTTATGGAACAGCTAAGAAAAAATATGGGACATTAATTGTAGCATTTCAATATGTTCAATTGTGCAATACATCTATTTTTAAACCTTAAGTACCATACTCAGTTAAATGGATAACTTAATGTTTTATATCCCAGAATAACAAAGTATAAATTAAATTCTTATCATGGAAAACAAATGATAGGAACACTGGGGAAATGTTAGAAATGCAAGCACACAGAGGGAGAGTGCAGAACAACAGGAATATGCCATTCATTCTGTCAGGAAAATGTATCATTGTCTAATAGTTTTCATTGTTAACTCTTACCCCTCATGGTCAGAAGTAGTTCTTCAATTTAGAATGTTCTGACTTTAAAGGAAATCTATGCTCACAGCATACATTTTCATTTTATAACATCAAAATTGTGGTAACAATACAAACAATAGTTAGTTTTAACAAGTCAATAAAAGCTTACTTGAAAAAAGTCCTGCCTGTCTGCTAGCCATCTTATTCCACGACTTCCTGGATTCCCTGCATGCTTTGCAGCTTCTCTTCTGTTTACTTTCTATTTCTAAGGCCTACATATCGCATGGTACTTTGCCGACTACAAACAGCAATTCATGTACCGACTCTGTCTCCTTAAACCCCTCCTCTGTAGTTCAGATGCCATGCTTTGTGAATTCTGTGATACAGCAGTGACTACTCACAGGACATATGTGAAGTGAATATATGTTACAACATTCAAGCTAGTAAATGTGTGAGCTTATATACTAAGTTTCTAAACTTCAAGATCAATCAGATCAATAGACGTAGGCTAGAAATCATTGAAATTGCATTTTGATCATAGATATGCTTTTAACATTTTTAATAGGCAAACTCAAACATAAAAATGTCAAAAATTATCCAAAACAAGTTTCTGACCTAACAAGGGTCTCAATAATATTATTATTAAAAAATAACGCCAAATAACTATAATGTTGTATTTAGTAGAACATTTATATTAATGCTGAACTAAAGGAACTAGCTAAATTTCCTAATTATATAGGGGCTGTTTTACTTTTTAAAGGATTTGTATTTCTGTTTATCTAGTTAGTAAATTTACAGAATATCCTGTCTGGCAGAGTAGAAGACCTGATTTAATCCAATGCAGTTCAGTAACTCTCCTCCCCAGCCTTATATTCTAAAAAGTTAAAAGAGAAGCAGCCCACTGGTTAACTCCACTCTCTGTCACTCTGGCTTCTCCACCTACCAGCACGCTATTTTCACTGCAGCACAACTGATTGGCTGCTTGAGTTGCTTCTCCCTCCCCTAGTCTGAGCTCTGCTAAAGAAGGTATTGCTAGAGGCTTAGACAAGCCAAATATTGGTAATTACACTGCTTGCATTTAACATTATTTTTATTAATGCTTTAATGACTACATAGCTGCATAAATCTGTGTTTTTTTTATATCTGCCTGGATTTCAGCATTAATTGCTCTTCATATTTCTTTCATACCACCTCCCTTAACACAAACAAAGAACACTTTTGAGACAATTCAATTTTAAATAACAATCTTTTAAAAATGTCATAAAAATCATTCTGTTCTAAATGGTAGGGGCACATGTATGAAAAGGATAGAACCTCATTCCAGTTGCAGTAATGTAACTGCAGAAGGCTGACATTGATGTGCTACCAACAACGTTATTGGGTGATATGCAAATGTACTTCTAAATATAAAAGTGAAATCCGAAGGTGTTTTTGACATGTCTTTACCAGCTTATGCAATCTGGAGTTTGAGATTGTTGAATATGGAATGTCAAGATGTTTGAATTATCCACAGTTGTTAGTTTTAAAACCCATCCTACCTTTACCTTAAAAAAAAATCTACTTTTTTAAGGCAGTTTTTGTGATGTGATTTCCACCTGTCAAAAACACACAGAACCAATACGGCATCTACCAGATGTTCCATCTTTATTAAATAATTAATTGTATTCCTTTGGCGTATTTGTTTATTCTAACCCAAATAAAAATTGATTAATAGTTCAGTTTCATTCACTGAAATATGGTTATGTTCATTTCCATCAACTCTAATAAAATGAAGTGATGATAATCACAAATGATCTTGAAATAATCAGCGCATTTTATACAGGTTTGCCTAGCTAAACAGATACGCATAAGAAATACTGTAAAGGATAAATGACTCACAAAGAGTAACTAGTGGACATCTGGCACAAATTATTTTAGATACTGAAGTTTAAAATATCTTACTTATTTTTTAGCATATGTCCTGAAAATTGCACTTACATAAAATTGAATTCCACTCAGTATTGTGAATTCAGAACTTGATATACTGTAGTATGATGACATGTACTTTCAGTTGCCAATACAGTGCTCCAACAAATTGATGTTATTAGCAAACCAAGACACGTTGGCTTCAACTTATTGGTCCAATAAAGTAAATATCAGTATGTATAGACCCAATAGTTCAGATAAAAATTACATTTTTTACTTAGCTAGGTTAATGGTGGTACGGGTGTAAAGTTAGATATAGGGTGAGAGTCCCCCAAGAGGAAGTTTTATTACCTCCTAATCCCGCCAGAACTGTCCATAAAAAGTGTAAGTTACAGGGTTTGGGATAGCCCATACAAGACTGACAAGGTTACTTACAATGGTCAACTTTTATTCATATGGAACTAAACACTTTTTTACTAGAGCCATGTTTTTCAGGTTTTGCATGCAAGCGCAACATACAGTATCACCCAGATTTTTTGTATGTTGCAAATAAATACAGTAGATAGCAAACATGTCAAGCTTTCAAATTGTATGTAATTGTGAAATGGCTACAAACTTTGGCACCCAAGTTAGCGTTAACCATGAAAGATGACCCTAAAAATATTGTTGCCATTCCAACATTTGCAATGATATTTAATATGTGTTATGTTATGTTCTTATGCATGTGTGCATGGGGGTTGGAAGGTTTACAATATATATATATATATATATATATATATATATATATATATATATATATATATATATATTTTTTTTTAACATGCAACTATTTCTTTTTTACACTTAAGTTTATTGCAATCTCATGATGGCACACTAATGACAGGTTCTCTTTACTGAGATTGCCATTTCTATGCCCAAATGCTCAGGGTGTCTCACTCAAAACCCCAAGCGCATCATCGAGATGTTTCATTCCTTTAAGTCTAAATTATACCGGGTTGAGAACCCTATTGATCCTCCCTGCTTAAAGGCCTTCTCAGAGGAGATTCCCCTCCCTAAATTGATGAATCGTCACTGTTCTATCCTTGACTCTCCCATATCGGAGTCCGAGGTCTTAAACATCATCAAGGGCCTTCGCAATGTGGCAAGTGGGGGTCTGATGGCTTCTCGGCCGGTTATTATAAAACCTTTGTGACCACCCTTCTTTTTACCTGGTCTGTATCTTCAAATCTATCCAGAGGGGTACGTCACTTGAAACGGCTTCCAACCTGGCATATATCTCTGTGATCCCTAAGCCAGGGAAGGACTTCAGCGATGTTGGGAATTATAGATACAGTATATCTCATTGATCAATAATGATTTAAAAATGTCTTATGCCCCGTACACACGGTCCGAAAATCCGACCACAAAATCCATCAGATTTTTTTCCGACGGATTTTGTCCGACACTGGTGTTGCATACACACTGTCGGACAAAGTTGTCGGAAAATCCGATCATTCTGAACGTGGTGACCTTTGTTGCCTACGACGGGACTACGTAGAGGCTAGTAGCCAATAGCTTTGGTCTTGTAATGTGATCTGAGCATGCGTGGCACTTTGTCCGTCGGAATTCGCTACACACGATCGGAAAAAGTCCGATAGGACTTTGTTGTCGGAAAATTTGAGAGCAGGAGATAAAACTTTGTCCGTCAGAAAATCCGACGGAAAAAGTCAGATGGAGCCTACACACGGTCGTAATTTCTGACAACATTGTCCGATAGGACATTTTCCGTCGGAAAATCCGACCGTGTGTATGGGGCATAAGATATTGGCAAATCGTCTAGCTTCCTTTATTGGAGTATATGTCCACAAGGACCAGGTGGGATTTATGCCGGGTAGGCAGGGCCTGGACCAAATGGGAAGGGCAATTAAAATGATCTCTCTTATGAAATCGGGCTGGAATGGGGGCCCCCCAAGGAAGACTATTTACTATAAACAGATCTCCAAAATTTGACACAATATCCTGTCCCTACCTTTTTTTTTTTTAGAAAGATGGGGCTTTGGCCCAAACTTCATGAGAGTTCTGGAGGCTTCCTACTCAAACCCCACAGCGCAAATTCAGATGCAAGACTTCTATTCAGACTCCTTCCCTACTGCCAGAGGTACGAGACAGGGGTGTCCCATATCTCCATTGATTTTTGCGATCACCATAGAAACTCTCGCTATCACAATTAGGCAACACTCTGACATTTACGGAGTTCGCTGCGGTCCCCTTACTCACAAGTGTACTCTCTTTGCAGATGACATACTCCTGTTCGTAACCTCTCCCCTAATCTCAACTCCTAAAATGTTTAAATTGCTACATGACTTTGGTCTAGTCTCTGGCCTCCAAATTAACATGGCCAAGTCCATGGACCTTAACATATCAACCCTTAGTGGAACGCCTCCAGGACCATTTCTCCTTTTCATAGAATCATTCGTGTATTCCTTATTTGGGAATCAGTTTGGCTGCCGCCATCAACAAGCTCTACAAGATTTATTATCTCCCTATTTACAAAAAATGAAAGGCCGATCTGTCAAAGTGACGCTCCTTCGACGTATACTTTACCTATTTCGTTCACTCCCTATCCCCATAATTAAATCTCAATTAACTAAGTTACAATCCTCAGTTGTACGATTTGTTTGGGGAAAAATAGGACACTGCTTCTCCAAATAAATCCTCTACAGAACCCGCCATCAAGGGGGGTTGGGACTTCCAATTTTATGGCGGTAGTACCAGGCACCACAACTATCTCAGATATCAATAATTTACTCAAGAGGAGTCAAGCCTGATTGGGTCTTTATGGAAAGACAAGCAGTACCTAATAACACCTTAGATTACCTTCTGCAGTGCTCCCCAAAATCCTGCCCCCCATATTATCTCCTACCCTATCGCACTCGATAGCTCTGTGTGATGTCTTGCACAAATCTCCTAAAATTAGCTCAGAATTACTCCCTCTGAACCATATATTTCACAACCCTCCCTTTCCTCAGGATTAGATATTAGAGCCTTCCAATGGTGGCTAAATAAAGGCCTCTTCAGAATCATGCATTTCTACTATACCAATGGCCCTTTAAACTTATAGCTTTTGTGTTAGCAATTTGGAAATGCCTCTTTTGGAGGGATTCTGGTTCTCCAAAATTTCGCACTTCTTACACTCAATTTGGGCCAACAAACCAGATTCTCCCAAATTCACTATTTATGAACAGTGGTGTTCTAGGATCACAGACCAGAGAGGAGGTATTTCTATGATCTATTCTGCTCTAGCTGACTTCAAGAATAAAGCTTTCTATATGCTAAACTTGAAAAAAGATTTGGAGATGGACTGGGACCTAGATACCTGGCATCATTGCTTCTTTCACTCGTTTAAGTGGACCAATAATGCCGCCTTGATCAACGCTAACTTGAAAATCATCTCCCGCTGGTATCTGGTGCCAACCCACCTTACTAGGCTACACCCCGATACCTCCCCTTTATCCTTCCAAGGCTGTGGACATACAGGCTCCTTGACCATACCCTATGGTCATGTTCCAGACTTTTTTTTTAGGAACAGGATATTTCATTGATTCGCAAAATAATGGGGATTGCACTCTCAATACCCTCAGGCAGCTCTCCTCAACCAACGGATAGATAACATTCCTAAATATTCTCAAGCACTGATATTTTTTATCCTATTAGGAGCCAAAATTGCAGTTGGTCATGCATGGAAATGCCCTTTGGTCTTCATCGCCATGGCCAAACAAAAAATTTCCCGGATAATGGGAGGAGGGATGGATATGCATCCTCCCGATCTCAGCTTGTTCCCAAAAGGGGAGGTTGGGTATTCGGGAGGCATGTCCAGCATCTCTCTCAGTCGGTTTTAGAACCCCCAACCAACAGCGTTCCTCCTATTGTTTGGCCTTATTTGTTCTTTAATAAACTCAATATATTTGTTTAGACATGCCCCTTTGTTCTTTCTATTGCTGTAAAAGACAAAAGATTTTGCCTCATTTGAATGGTTGTACATTTTTTTTTTTATTCTGAAAAACCTTAATAAAAAAACATTGAAACATAAACCTATATAACGGGGAGCAGAAAAACAAGAATACTGTTAATTCTAGTGACAGACTGCATGACTGTATTTTTCTGTTGTTCCACTTTAAAAGCTGAACTTGAGGCAAACAGCTAAATACATAATTAAAATAAATTTATATGAATGCTTTGCAACCCTTTTTCAGACAATCTTTTGACCCAGGCACCCCTGCATAGCCAGATGATCTTTTCTTTTTTAAATAAAGGAATTGGGTTTGTGTTGATATTTTTTTTTTTCTAAATATATGTTTTAATAATATAGTGTTATATTATTTTCCTATTTACATGATTATGTACTGTATTATGTACTGTAAGCTCTAACTGAAAGTCTGTTAGGGGCATACAGATTGCTAGGGTGGTTGGGGGGTGGAGATGGGTCTCACATCTGTCTCATTCACTTATGTGTGTAATCAGAGCTTCAAACACTTCTATAGTTCTATGCAAGAAAAAAATGTGAAGAATACTGCGCTGTCCCAAAATTTACTATGAATACTATCCCATAACATTGATTATAGAAAAAATTGTGAAAAATAAAAACCAAATGAAAATTAAAAATTAAAAAGGCTGCTGCAGTTGTAAATGTGAGATACCCACACCAACAAGACTAATATAAAAATGAACAACTGCGCTGCAAACAATTGTGCACTGGTGACACAAATAATATAAACCAACATACATTAAAGTTGACACAGTCATTTTACACCTCCTTATATCTTAATAGTATCAAGTTCAATAAAGTCCGTGATAACATGAAACAATCGTGTAAAACCAAAAATAGAAAAAACAATCAATAGTGACCGACTGTCCTTATAGAGATCAATGTGATTTGTGGAAGACACAATAAACATATGAAAAGTTCCAGAAACTCCACAGTGCTCTCATTCAATAAACAGCAGTTAAAAGGGTGATCCAGATGGAAAACAAGAAAACACCTCCACCGTCCAGTCACACTGACCCTTACCGGATTGTGCGACCCCCTGTCACAGAGGTCACACTGGCTTGTGGCTTTAATCCCGGCCAGGGAAATCCAGAGACTTTACCAGGTTGCTCAGAATGGATGGTGTGAGCTCAGAAAATGGTCAAACAGGGAACATGGAACGAAAGAGACAGTCCATAGTGTACCTCTGTATACAGTTTATTTAAAAGTTAAAAAATTATTGCACTTACAAGGTCGCAATAGATAAAAGCATTTGTAATAGCCGGCCGGCTCGATTTCGCTGCCCGTTTGCTTCCGGGATCTGCGTGGTTCGTATGGTGACGTCAGCACGCCGCTCCTCCCTACGCCGTTTCGTCACAACTGACGTCTTCCAGGGCCACTACCCACTACCCATCCAAGTTCAAATGGAGTTGATTACTTTGTTTAGAAGCAATCAAATGCGCTTTCACAGGATTGTGCCTGTACACTGAGTGACACACCCTCACTCAAGGGCTCTCTTCCCTCTATCAGACCAGCTCAGATGGAATGGATTGGAAACATATGTGGGAATATAAAGAGAGGCGCACCTCATAGCGTAATAACGTTTTATTTAAAAAATAGCATAAAAAAACACAGCAGCCAATTGCTCACTTACATTTTCCAGTGCCTACCCGGCACTGAGGCTACTTGCGATATGTTAAAAGATTCGATGGAGCAGCGGATCCTTCCCTCCTGGCGTGCGTCTCTAGCGTGCGTTCCACTCACCAGACAGCCGGAGCCAATATCACAGGAAGTCCAGCAATAGTGCATCCAAAGATACAAAGTGATCAGGTACCGCCTACCGACGTACGTTTCGTGTTTGTCACGTCTTCAGGACGTGACAAACACGAAACGTACGTCGGTAGGCGGTACCTGATCACTTTGTATCTTTGGATGCACTATTGCTGGACTTCCTGTGATATTGGCTCCGGCTGTCTGGTGAGTGGAACGCACGCTAGAGACGCACGCCAGGAGGGAAGGATCCGCTGCTCCATCGAATCTTTTAACATATCGCAAGTAGCCTCAGTGCCGGGTAGGCACTGGAAAATGTAAGTGAGCAATTGGCTGCTGTGTTTTTTTATGCTATTTTTTAAATAAAACGTTATTACGCTATGAGGTGCGCCTCTCTTTATATTCCCACATATGTTTCCAATCCATTCCATCTGAGCTGGTCTGATAGAGGGAAGAGAGCCCTTGAGTGAGGGTGTGTCACTCAGTGTACAGGCACAATCCTGTGAAAGCGCATTTGATTGCTTCTAAACAAAGTAATCAACTCCATTTGAACTTGGATGGGTAGTGGGTAGTGGCCCTGGAAGACGTCAGTTGTGACGAAACGGCGTAGGGAGGAGCGGCGTGCTGACGTCACCATACGAACCACGCAGATCCCGGAAGCAAACGGGCAGCGAAATCGAGCCGGCCGGCTATTACAAATGCTTTTATCTATTGCGACCTTGTAAGTGCAATAATTTTTTAACTTTTAAATAAACTGTATACAGAGGTACACTATGGACTGTCTCTTTCGTTCCATGTTCCCTGTTTGACCATTTTCTGAGCTCACACCATCCATTCTGAGCAACCTGGTAAAGTCTCTGGATTTCCCTGGCCGGGATTAAAGCCACAAGCCAGTGTGACCTCTGTGACAGGGGGTCGCACAATCCGGTAAGGGTCAGTGTGACTGGACGGTGGAGGTGTTTTCTTGTTTTCCATCTGGATCACCCTTTGAGCTGCTGTTTATTGAATGAGAGCACTGTGGAGTTTCTGGAACTTTTCATATGTTTATTGTGTCTTCCACAAATCACATTGATCTCTATAAGGACAGTCGGTCACTATTGATTGTTTTTTCTATTTTTGGTTTTACACGATTGTTTCATGTTATCACGGACTTTATTGAACTTGATACTATTAAGATATAAGGAGGTGTAAAATTACTGTGTCAACTTTAATGTATGTTGGTTTATATTATTTGTGTCACCAGTGCACAATTGTTTGCAGCGCAGTTGTTCATTTTTATATTACTTCTATAGTTCTATATCGTTTTTTTTTTTTTTTTTTTTAGGCAAAATTAGTCTGCTAAACATGTAAAACTTCTGGCTTGGAATAGGCAAATAAAAATAAGAAGAAATAGACATATGCAATGTTTACCTGACTTTTTATATATACAGTGTATAGTCCTCAAATAAGAAGTTAAAAAAATGTACCCCAAGAGCAGTATGTTCACTTTAAACAATACATAATGGTGAAGGCTTCTCCTGGCTTGCTGAATAAACAACAGAGGAGCAGCAGCACAATGATAAGAACAGACCTGTGATCTCCGCTCCTGTAAACATGCCATCTGAACTAGACTGACTGGAGCACTGTGCAAAGTGATAGAGCCTTGGGAGCTTTACATTGCTGACCCTCTGCATCCCAGTGTGGGGTGCTGTTGTGAAGAGAACTGCAGGAAGCTATTAGAAAGATAGCTACCTAAAACGTACTTAAAATAAATCTAAGGATTTTTAATAAGTACACAACTAGACTAAATGTGTTTGTTTCATATATAGTTAGAGCTCATTTAGGTGATTTTTGTTCTAAAGGGCCTAAATGTATACATTCTAATTTGATTTAATGTTAATAACTGAAAATTAGATTTGTGGTTCGTGAAAAAATTACGAACATAATCAAATTACATCTGCTAACCATGGGCTACATGACCTCATGTTTTGAGGATTACAAAATTAAAGGGCTTGTTTTCTCATTGATTGAAGAGCTATATGTCTAAATTGCAACTTTTAGGCCAGCTCAATATCCAACATGCAAATTTGCCATCACAAGAAGGAACTCTGCCATGATTTCTAGATGGTAAGTTACATTTTCTGTAGCTTCAGGTGTTATAGTCAGTTTGAAAAACAAAGAAAATAAAACATCCTGCCTAACCAAATCTTTATCACAAGATTAAATTAGATGTTTTACAAAATTGAGACACTCATTGTTTGTGCATCTACCGACTACATACAGCTTTCAGCCATGCTGGACTGGCACTGGAAAGCAGTAAAATCCAACTTTATACAGTACATAAAGCTGAGAACTTTAACACTTGAAGCATATATCAAGGCAAAAGAAAAATAGAGACAAAAAAAATATGCTTTACAACTTTGTAATACATGAACATTTTTCTATTCCTTTAAAGGTCCTGCAAGTACAGAAAAATACTTGTTGATGTGCCAGAAAAGCCATCAGCTCCTAATTTCCTGCTGTGGATTGAAAACACAAATTTTTTGGTAGACTGAAACAGCATGCAAGGGTGTCAGTCCTGTACAGTTGTCTTTTGATAAATTGTTACAACCATATTATAAAAACAGAAGCATATACAACATATACATATTAAAATAGGATACTCCCCTATAACAGTGAGTTGGTTTCCATTCTCAATACTAGGGATGTCATTACAATCCCACAGATAGCTTTGTAGAGATGAAAGCAAACATGCACACAACAAATCCTCTGCACGTTTTGTGGAGAAAACACCTCTTCTTCAGGAGAAAAAGGAGGTATCCAATGTCTAGAGTGAGCAAACAATAGCCTAAAATAAATTCATAAATGCTAAAAAGAACTTATAGGGGAGCACCATATTTTAATATTTATATGTTGTGTATGCCTCTGTTTTTATAATTTTATAATATCTTTGTAAGAAACGTTCTTACTGTTATATGTGTATGGGGCACCAAGAAAATACATATTTTGTTTAAATATAAAATATTATTAACTACAGTGAATTTTATTATTTGATGGTGGTTGGACAACGACCTGGAGCTCACATTAGTCCTTAAGTGATCTCACTCTCACTAACCCTTCTGGAAAATGTCACATGCCAGTGTATACTTGGTTACCAGTTTTCATTGTCAGCATTTCCTGAAGAAGTGTGCCTACTGTACACCTACCAATATATTTCCTACATTCTTCAAGATTTCAACTGAAGAGTACAGTAGGAGAATGGCTCAGTATGGTTGGCCAATATGTGATGGCTGTGGAGGGGTCAGAAAGGGATGGCTCAGCCTCTCAGCAGATCACTGAGCGGCTGAGCCAGGTGTCAGTCTAGGCATCTGGGTGGATCCTGACCATATGGTTGGGATCTTTTGTGGGCCTTGGCCAGCTGAGTGACATCAGTCAACAGTGGGCTGGCGGAACAGAATCACGTATATATATACTTAATTCTGCATTTATGGGTAGGGATCCCACCATCCCACTAAGTCACTGATCACTGCCATTACTAGTATAAAAAAAAAATCCAATACACCGTATATAGTTTGTAGATGCTATAACTTTAATGCAAACCAATCAATATACACTTATTGGGATTGTAGCAGAATACATTTTGGCCTAAGAAATAAGAAATTGGACTTAACATTTTTTTATTAGATATATTTTATAACAGAAAGTAAAAAATATATATTTTTTCAAAATGCTCTTTTTTCATTTATAGCGCAACAAATAAAAAACTCAATGGTGATCAAATACCACCAAAAGAACACTATTTGTGGGAAAAAAATTATATCAATTTTATTTGCGTACAGCATTGCATGACCGTGCAATCACTACGTAAAGTAGTGCAGTGCCAAAAAATGGCCTGGTCATGAAAGGGATAAAATCTTAGGGAGCTGAAGTGGTTGATGCCTTGTCAGTCAAGCAATGGAGAGGCAGAGGATTGTTGAGCTGTGTAAAGAGGAAAGACTCACTGCTACTCCTGACCAACCCAGGTAAATAAATGATAAATAGTCGCCTCAGACTACATGTCTCCACCAAACGACACACCCGATGCATTTGCCCTGCCCACCAGGGCTTAGTCATAGGGTCATATTGTTGAGCTGTGGCTAGAGTATCAGTTACTCTTAATTAGCCCTTAATATTTTTTCACCACCAATACCATTAAATATTGCCTATGCATGTGTTGGTATTTTGTTATTTACCACTTAACCTTATATTAAATATTTAATGCTTGTTTCCCAAACATTGTAGTTTTTATTAAGGATGAACCGAACACGCCCGGTTCGGTTCGCACCAGAACTTGCAATCAGGCAAAAAATTTGGACAAACATTGTTAAAGTCTATGGGACATGAACGTGATAAATCAAAAGTGCTAATTTTAAAAGCTTATATGCAAGTTATTGCCATAAAAAAGTGTTTGGGGACCCGGTTCCTACCCCAGAGGACATATATCAATGCAAAAAAAGTTTTGAAAACTGCAGTTTTTTCAGGAGCAGTGATTTTAATAATGCTTAAAGTGAAACAATAAAAATAAACTGTAAAGTGGTGCAGTTTTCCCATGTTTAGAACAGTACCACAGCAAAATGACATTTCTAAAGGAAAAAAAAAGTAATTTAAAACTGATCGCGGTCAGTTTTAAAATAAAAATAAAATAAAAATGTCCAGCGAAGTCCATTCATCTTCTATCACGCCGCCTGACTAACTAAAAAAAGAAAAAAATGCAACAGCTCCGCCTCCATAGGAGGCTCCCGCCGAGTGAAAGCTGTTATATAGTTGAGGGCGGGGCCACCCAATGATGTAAACGGGTGACCCGGCCCCCTCTAACACCTCGTGATGTCAGAGGAAGGTGGGGTCACCCGTTTACATCACCGAGCAGCCCCGCTTTCAGCTATATAACAGCTGTCACCAAGAAGAAGCGACACTCTGAGGGAGCCTTCAATGGAGGTGGAGCTGTTGCATTTTTTCTTTTTTTTGTTCATCAGCCAGCGTGATAGAAGATAAATGGACTTCACCGGACATTTTTATTTTTTTATTTTTTTATTTGAGTTTTATCTATATTGCGGAGACCCGACAATTCATTACAGCCGCGATCAGTTTTGAATGACTATTTTGCCTTTAGAAATGTCATTTTTCTGTGGTACTGTTATAAACACAGGAAAACTGCGTCACTTTACAGGCATACTATAGACACTCCCCAGATATTTAAAGGAATATTTCATTTTTATTGTTTCACTTTAAGCATTATTAAAATCACTGCTCCCGAAAAAAACGGCTGTTTTAAAAACTTTTTTTGCATTGATACATGTCCCCTGGGGCAGGACCCAGGTCCCCAAACACTTTTTATGACAATAACTTGCATATAAGCCTTTAAAATTAGCACTTTTGATTTTTCATGTGAGTGTCCCATAGACTTTAATGGTGTTCCGCTGCTTTCAAATTTGCCGCGAACACCGCATAATGTTTGCTGTTCAGCGATGTTCGAGTGGAACTTACGTTTGACTCAAACATTGGACCCATCCCTAGTTTTTATGAACAATATAGGATTAGCCAATATATGTAACTTATTACCAATATTCAAGTAAAGATTTTACAGCTATATTTTTAAATAAACATCCCCTTTGCATAATGGTATAATTTATATGCAAAAATGTATAATATGCTTGATTTAAAATGCTTGTCAATCCTTGTACTAATTAATGTGAAATTTTCTTCCATGAGCAGTTCAACTTAATTATAGTCATTTTAAAAGAAATGAACTTTGTGTCAAACTAATCTCCAAGCCATTATCAGAGGAAAACAAACTTCTGAATACATTTTCAAGTCTATTTATTGGCAACCATTTATCACTGGATATTTATGTCAAAGTGTCCCTTCTTTAGTTATCAGAGGTACCGAAATCTACTAAAATCATTCATCCTGTCTCCCTGATCTCCCTGATGTTCTGCAATGGTATTGTTTTGGAAGGTGGTGCAATATTGTAAAGATGTAATGTAGACAGGACAAACAATGGCAATATGTGAGATGGGAGACTATGATAACCTGAGAAAGACATGGCTGTGTGGTATTTCAGGCTACTAGTCTGCTCTTTACTTCTGTAGGTTCTTTTATTCATTGCTTTGGTTATCTTCTAGGGCTGGTGGGTAGTCCACTTATGATTAAGTATTTTTCAGGACTCTGTTAGCGATTAAGTGAAGTACCTCATCATAGCATTGTGGTTGAGAAAAATATCTGCTGTTGGTTTTGTCAGGAGTGGCAAAGATAGTGAAGTAATGATGCAATGAGCAGCCGTAAAGTGCCCAATTATTAAAATTGGATCCAGCAGACACCTACATGGCAAAATCTGCTGCAAGCTTATTGCATTGAATGATCATATCATTAAGATGCTCTTTCTAAAGTGTTAAAAAATATCTCACTTTGCTTTTGTTAGCAAGGCTTCACAACTTGGCATTCCTCTCATTAATATGGATGACATACTTGTCAATGTTGAAAACAAATTATGAATCAATGGCTACAGATGTATCAGCTTCTGTACCCCAACTTTTCATCACTGTTGAGTAGTTTAAATGAAGGGCAAAAATTGGAAGCAAAAATAAAAAAAAAATCTTCAAAGCTTCTGGGTTTTTGAAGCATACACAGGGGAAGCAGGAAATATTATTTTTCAACTAGCTTGTTCTTCCATATTATTTTCACTCTGGTCTTTACTTTGACCCTTGCTAACTAGCAGATCCTCAAAATGGCCCTGACTAAATAGAACTCCATGTGTGTGACAAGTAGTAGTACTTGTCTAGTAGTCTAGTAGTAATAGTCACACTGAGCACACTATTATGAGAGAAACAAAAAAGGCTGCAATTGAGCAGGGGCCCCAAACCCTCTTGTCTTGAAAATGCATTAAAACGATAGCTACTTGGCTGTCATGCCGATCTTCTTGCTTCAATACTTTGAATCTCTAAACCATAACACATATGTAGACAGGGACTTATGACTTTTCCCTGACTCCTAATATACTTTGTGGGTCATTGAAGTGATAATAAGAATAAGTGACACTGGGTAGTGACAATTAATTATCCAATGTAAGTTGCTGTGTGGAAAAAAGGGTTCCAACCACTGTCATATAAATCTGATTAATTGTTACAGAATTTCCCTCTCTTGATTTTGCATATGGCAACAGTCTCTGGGACAGGACATGAGAGTATTCTCCCCAACAGCAACACAAATGGTTATTACTCTTCGCACTATTGAAAAAAAATCTTTGATACACTTTCAGTCACAGGAGGCAGGGTGAATAATGACTAAAATACAAATCATTTCATATATTTTAACCTCTTTTTTGAAATGTTAAGTTGTAGCTGATTCTCGTGATGCAAATATGGGTTCTGCCATTTCATTATCTTTCCTTCACCTCCTTGTGTCTGATTCAGAATAGGCATGTACATACCAGGTGTCCACCATTTATCATATATGCATTTTCCAGGTGACCTACTCACCAGGTAGTAGAGCAAAGAAAAAAAAATCAAGGTCCAGGTGATATTATATGCATTTGTGTAATAACATTGATTTTTATAAGATCTGCCTTATATCTTAAATTATCATTTATTTATTATAAAATACCTAGCTCCTCAATTTTTCTTTCAATCTCACCATGCACAGAAGCAGATCTGTTTGCAACCCTGGGTTTGCTGCTCACAACATGCCATGCCAATACACAACATTGCTGTACTTCTGTAGTCAGTTTTGCTGCAATGGCCCTGGCAAACCCTGCTTTAGGTATTTCTATATTAAGCATTTTGTATCATGTGGCTTGACATCACCCTGTTATTAGTGGATTCAGTTTACTGCTAATGTCAGTTTCTGAAACCATAATACATTATATTATTATGGCCACACACTGGTTTTGATATCCAGCTGTTGCCTTCTCACCCCAGCAGATGACACCACCAACTTTAAAGGTGAGTAAAGCTGGTTATACATTATACAATTTTCCATTTGATTTGCCAAAAACAATATAATATGAGATAAAACCTAAACAACACTTTCAATTTGTGTCCAATCAGGCAGGACCTTGCACTACATAGTTGAAGGTAAATCTAAAGGAGATTGTACAGAAATTGTATAACGTATGGCCAGCTTAAGTGTGAGCACTGTTCCAGCACACTCCTTTTATAGAACTGCTATAGAATTACAACAACTCTGAGCAGGAGCTCATTCTCTAACAACATTTCAGCTGCTAGACTTGCCTCCTACAATGGGGAAAAGGATGTCACGGAAGGCTGTGCCGTCACCTGGTTGCAAAATAAAAACTTGGGTATTGAGTTTTTTTTTATTTTTTTATAATGGATGTTTTTCTAACTAAACTAATTTATTTTAGTATTATATTGGACACTTTTTGGAGTGTCTTCACATATACTTTAATACAGAGAATCAAGCAAAACAACCCAGGGCCCCTAATAATAACTTATATTTCACTGGTTTGGTGGAATAGACAGATTTCTGGTTGCTATAGGTCAGTGCACTTCAGAAATGATCTATTAATTGAACTGCTTTCTTAGGCAGACCCAGTTATGAGATAAAATTATATATTGATCAACATTACTAGGTACGTAAGACAATTATTGCCAGGTCGGACATCGACTTATTGCTGAAGGGAAAAATCTTGATTGCAATTTATGCTTACAACCCTGAATACATTCTTTCATCAGAATTCCTGAAATTATATTTGTAATGGCAAGTGACATATCAGAGTACATTATTTGACTTTGTATGGATCAATACATCTACCAACTACTGCATTTAAGAAAAGGTTAAAATCAATGAACATGTGTCCTGTAAACGTCAGGTTTATTACTGTGTATGTTGTTATTTTCCAGCAAAATCATATGACCATAGCATTTCTATTTCCTGTGGTAATAAAGGTCTGTACATTTTAAGTGCATCAATACCTCAAAAAGACTCAAAATACCCTAAAATAAAATGCTAAAGGGTAATTGCATTCTTATCACATTGTAGTGATATAATCTACCCAGGCAAACCACCAGTTACCTAGTACAGCTTTTCCTTTCTCCCACTGTCCCCCTAAAAACTCTGCTTTGAACTTACATGACTTCAGTCCCAGGTTCACTTGTTTATCTCAGTATAATCGCAGTGGCTCCATTGGGAACATGGTCCAGCACTAATTCCAGGAATTAAATCGATCACCATTTTGTCTTGCAATCCTGCTATGGAATGCTCTATAAATATATTTTACAGCATAGTGCAACATATTGAGGTTGATTTACTGAAGGAGTTGAGTATCACAATGGCACCCCACGTGCAAACAAAGAGTAAAAAAAGACACATAAATTACCATGTATAAAAAAAAATGTGGCAGGTATGTTTTTGGTCAGTTTGAGGGATGTTTGGAAAGGGATGGGTAAGGCACCACAAAACACACTGACAAATCAAAAAATGTATATTAGACTGTGTAAGAAATAGGCCCTTAAGCTTACTTTAATTTCTTTTTTTAAATAAGCAGAGAGTTAGAAGGACAACGATTTTTCAAAATCAAAAGTTAGCAGCTACAAATACTTACCAGTCCAGAGATTCCAGCTCTGCCTTCCCACAGCCAATTCGTCTCACTGCTGTGGGTCCCCAGAGTTGCTATCTTGGATTTAGGAGTTGGCCGTGAGTTCTTGATAAATTACAATCCCCTCCCCACTTTGCATGCTTGAGATTGTACCATGCAGTGTGATGTGTTGTGCAGTCTCCTGGGACATGTGACATGTCCCAGGAGGCTATGAGTGGGGGCGATGGGTGAGACAAGCGATGTCATCCTCACTTAGGCTAGGATTATGTATTTGTACTGAGAAACCTGCAATTCAGTTATAGGGTAGGGGTTGAGGGAGAAAATCTGTGGTACTTCACTTTTTAAGTGAAGTTTCACTTGAAATAGTAAACAGGAACAAAAAAAGAATTACTGAAAAAGTCTGAATGCATTAAAATTGAAATCCTGTAATTTTATTAAAAAAAAAAGTCTTGCAGTCAAATACTGGAGACGTTATCATTTTGCACTGCAGTACTCACATCCTCTGCTCCCTGTTTAGTAGCTTAAAACTATTGGGTCTGACTGCTCCTCTCTGTGGGAATGAAATGTTAGATGATGTGCAGTCCAGTCAAATGTATCTGTGTTCACTAACATCCAACTGTAAGCAGGAGAAGTTGTTTTTTGTTAAGGAACACAGGTTCACTTCACTGCATTTCACTTACTCTCAGTAAATGCAGACCAATGATTTCATAGATAGCTGTGAGCATAGACATCATTAAAAGTGGGTATATCACCAGTAAAAAACGTTTTAGCTTTGATTACACAGAATACAATTTGAATCACAGGTTGCTTGTAATTTGAGTTATACAGCAGTAGTTTAACTGTTCAACATATATCTAGTCATTTGAGGATACTTCTACTGCCGGTATGTAAAAAAGAAAACACACACATATTACGGAATGAACATATGAAAAGCATTAACACATTTTATCAAAAAGCATTTCAAAATTACTTTTTTACTAACTCAAAAAATTCCAATAAAAATGCTGTTTAATGTGATCTAAGGTTAGTAAGGACTAACATATTTATTGAATTGCTTGAGTTTGAAAATAGCAAAAGTCGTTGTCTAGTCGACATTTTAGGGGGCTTAAACCACTGTCAGATTTTTACTGCTATCCAAGGCCCCGTTAGAGTAAATTTCCTTAACTAGTTGAAGACCAGGCATTTTCTGTCACTTTTAAAGAAGAGGCCCTAGAGAATAAAATAATTTGTTTTGCAAATTTTTATGTCACACGGTATTTGCGCAAGGGTTTTTTAAATGCAGTTTTGGGGAAAGCCCAATTTTTTGTAAGATATAAAAGATGATGTCACGCCAAGTAAATAGATATCAAACATGTCATGCTTTAAAATTGCACACGCCCACACAATGGCAACAAACGGTGTAAATTTTACTATCCATAAGCAATGCTTTAAAAGCCTTTATGGGTTACCACTTTAAATGTACAGAGGAGGTCTAGTGCTAGAATTACTGCCAATGATCTGACATTCGTGGTGATACCTCACATGTGTGGGACGATCGCAGTTTGCATGCGTGCGTGTCCAAATTTTTTTAATTATTTACTTTTAAGATTTCAGTAAACTGGAAGTGATGTCATGACGTTGCTTTCGGGTTACCATATATGAGACCCGATCAACGCTGATTGCAGCTTTGTTTGGGTCTCCGGCCAGTCGTGCCGGCTGGTCGCTCAGGCCTCCCGATGGGACAGGAGAGCCCAGGCAAGCAGTGGAATGGGGCAGGAGTAGGATGTCCACTCCCGCTGCTTGTAATAATAGCTGAGCGGCTGCTTAGTCGCATTGGTTGTCATTACAAGAGAGCCAACCGTTGGCTCTAAAAAAACGGTACCAGGGTAATGCCTCCAGCTGCAGGAATCACTCCGGTACAACCACTTGAAGTCAAATGATGATCAGGTATGTGATTTGGTGGCAAGTGGTTAATTTACTGTCCCCCGGTAACAATGGTTTTACCATACAGGATGTGAGGGATATAGAGAGCAATAAAGTCAACAGTGTGTTCTAGTTTTCCACTACTTTACTAAAAATAAAAAATAATAAAAGTCAGTTTTTGTTTCTGTTGGAAATCCACCCTTCAACTCACTAATGGAGCCCTGATTAGCCAACAGCAGTTCTGCCCCTTCCCCACTATACCCCTATAAGGTTGTATTATAACACAAACTTTGCTAAGACTGGAGAGTGCACAATCTAGTGCAGATCTGAATAGAAACCCATCGGCTTCCAGTTTTTTTTTTTTGTTGTTGTCAAAGCTTAATTCAACAATCTGAAGTTGGAAGCTGATTGCACATTCTGGTGCAGCTGCGTATGGTAGCCAATCTCCAGTTTTAGTAAATCAACTGTTCTTTTGGATTTTGGGTGAAGTAGGGAAGGCATTAAACCCCAGTCCATTTGTTTTTTGCTTTTTTTGCTGCCTGTACCGCATTTAAGAAATTTCCCTTCATTTTCTGTCATGGAAATGCAAGAGAAAGTGAAAAGAAACCCCCACATATTGAGCAATAGACCCCTCTTAAGCCCCATACATTTGCATGGATTCTGTCCGATCGGACAATGTTGTTGAAAAATCAGACCGTGTGTATGCACCATCGGACAGTGTACGTCGTATTGTCCGACGGACAAAGTCCTATCTCCTGCTGGATAGATTTGCCGACAACACGGTCCGATCACACCAAATCCGATCGTGTGTATGGTAGTCCGACCGGACAAAGTGCTACGCATGCTCAGATCACATTACAAGACCAAAGCTATTGGCTACTAGCCTCTACGTAGTCCCGTCGTAGGCAACAAACGTCACCACGTTCAGAATGATCGGATTTTCCGACAACTTTGTCCGACCGTGTGTACGCAAAACCAACATCGGACAAAGTACGACGGACATGGTCTGACGGACCTGGTCCTCGGATAGTCCGCGCGTGTGTATGGGGCTTTGGACAGTTGTCACCAAAGCAAGTGTCCTCATTAAAAGAATTAGGCCTTACCTAGATTAAAACTAAAATAAAATAAAAGATGAGTAAACAAACACATGAAAGAAGGCTTCTGAATTGTTTGTCTATTCAAATAAAGCTAATACCTTATGTAATGTTTCCAACCCCTTGAGTACATTGTACATACGTGCTTTATTTCTCATGCAAATGAAAAGCATTCTAATGAACTTGATGAAAACCTTTGCAAGCTCATTAAGGTCCAAATTATAACTGTGCCTGGTCTTTCAATTTTCTAATTACCATACAATTTTATTAATAATTGTAGATTTTATCTAAAATAAAGGCTCACTTTGATTTTAATTGTTTATGATATATCTGGATAATCAGTTACAATATATTCCCAAAGAGGTATTAAATTGTGTTTTACTAGTATTGCAATGCCATTTCATTGTAATGTTCTTCGTAATTCATTTAATTTTGTCATTGTCAAAAAGTTGTTGAATAATCAGATAAAAGTGTAGGATGTAATATTTAGACACGTGTTGAAACTGTTGTAAGATTATTCTATAAAATTAAAAATAGCAATAATCTGCATATTGACGATTTAAGCATAGTACTAACATCCTGAGTATATTAATATATTAAGACTGGAACGAATATGCATAGATTGCACTAAGACACAGCAACCAATCCCATTTCTATTTGCTGTACATGATCACTGTTCTCTGCACTGCCTTATAGAATAAGACTACATGTAAATAATATGGCATTTTAGAAACTTTAGTTAAAAATAAGAATCATGTCAAATAAATTGTTTCTATTTTTAGACATGTGATAGGCTTATGCCTAAGATTAGTGGTTACTGCAAGCAATAGGCAAAGCATTTCCTCCAATTGTTAATTCTTCTAAGAGTCTATAGAGCTATAATGAGGACTCAGGTCTGGAGATTTTCTTTAGAAGTGTGAATGTTCAAGAAAGCGTATTGTTATTATACCCTTGATGTTTAAGAATTATAATGCTGTCTCTACACTTAAATGTCTTCATATGAGTGGCTACAGTCTGATATCTTCACTCCTTTAAAAAAAATGTATTCTAGGTCTGTTATCTGAGAGTCCCTGTCTGTGACCATGTTCCTCTGATGCTTTTCACCCTAGTTGAGTAGAGGAATCCTGTAACTGGTCAGACTCTTAACTAATTTACAGATCATGTTACAGGTAGTGTAACATCAACTTTTCTCAATGAGGAGAGGGCAGAATCATCTTTAGTGCAGCTAAGGCCAGAGATCCAAAGCTGGAAACCTCCGGTGTAGTGGAAGATCAGCAGCAGAAAGAGGACAGGGCAGCCCTGCAGTGAAGATTTCTACAGAATCAAGCAGACTGCAGATCATGGGGCATCCTTCTTTACAGATAATAATGCAACTAAAGCTGTAGAGAATTTTTTTATTTGTTAAACTAAACTTCAGCTTTAAAGTGGTATAAACCTAAGTTATGGAATTTGAGCAAAGCACATATATCTATAGTGTTTACTTCTCTCTCTCTCCAAAGCTCTAAGTGTCATTTCTCTCTGGTGTTTTGTTCCACTGTTATCAGCATGAGTCACTTCTGAGACGTTTTCCCAATAAAAGATACATTTGTGTTGGAAGGGAGGGGGAGGGCGAGCTCAGAATGGAGCTGGTCTATTCCGCCATTCCCTATGTGCTGCTGACAGATAAAGAAATGTTTTTAACATGATCTGCACTTTGGAAGGCGTGTAGAGAGGGGAAGACAGCAGATATACAAGAAAACATATGTAGGAGGATTTGTTTCATCGCTGTGTATCATCTGAGGCTGTTCACTTCACTGGGTATATGTGATGGTTTACAACCACTTTAAATAAAGTAAAAGACAATTAAAATGAAAATGAATGCAGCCACCTTATCTAAGGACTGGTCAGCTGCAATATATTATATTTTTGTTTTTGGGTATAGATAGCTGTAATATTTTTTAAATGTTCACTGTAACATAGCAGACTCTTCACTTTCTGAGTTCAGGTCCTTTATTAAAAGAGAGGGGGTGAGAAATATTACAATGACACCAATAGGTGAAGAAGCAAAGCCCTCCAACCCCAGCTGTCAGAAGCAAGTGAAGCTTAAGGATCTCTTATTCACACCCTGTATAATGAAGACACTGTTAGTTCTTGTATATTAACGCTCAATGTTCTTTTTTCATTTTATCATTACATTTTTTTCCTTAATTATCACAGACATTTCATCCAGTCTTTAAAGATTCTTTACCGTCAAGAGATTCTGTAAGTTAATAATTTGTTAAAGCCTTCTGCAAGGTTCTGATTGTTTGATGGAATGCTAAACTGTGTTAAAAAGTTTACATCTGTAAAAACAGGCTTACAAGGCAGAATTGCCATAACCGTTAGCTAGAGCTGATCTTGTGTGGGCCATTAGCCAATACCATAATTTAGTAAATCAGCAAAGCATTCATTAACAATCTTGTACCATATTTGACTAAGCATATTTTTATTAAATACATTTTTAGTTAGGATAGGAAAATGTAGCAACAGAAACATGGCTCTATATGCATTTTGTCATCAACATTTTCCTATTAACAGCACATTCATATTACAATATTCAGTGCATGAACATAAAATATTAAGCATTACTGCATTTTAACCTTTAAGCACTTTCCAGCACAGCAAAGCAAGCTTACCATTTTCATTATTTTAAAAAAAAAATCTAATTTCTTGACTATTCATGCATCAAATGTACACATTTATTTTATGTTTTATGAGGTATTATTACGTGTAATGGGATGTTAATATGACCCGGAACATCCATAATGGCTAATACGCTTCAGTGAGAGTTAGCTATTTAACCTGATGTTCACTTTGAGCTTTGTGGGATAAGCAGACTTGGATGAGTCATGTATGAGTTCTTTTTTGATGTTTCAAAGAGACCATAACTAGCACGATGTAACAAATATCTGCAACACAACCACTTTACAGCACTGCAAAATCTTTCCTTAAAAATGTCACAAACCACAATCTTGAGTATCAATTTTTCCTCTGAGAACATACATGTCCTAGGGATCACGACAACAGCTACGGATGCTATTATTTACATGCTTTATACAAAGTAAGCAAAAAAGGTATATGGAACTAAACTCAAGGCAGAGACCTTGGCAAATATACACTCTTTTGTCCAGCTATGTATTCAGTTATGAAAAATCTCAGGGAGCTTTTTAGAGTTAACGGGGGAAAAAAATATATAGGAACAGAATTATAAATGCCTAATGTGGCCAATCATTTACATTGTACAATGTGGCCAATCATTTTCAAATAATATAAAAGATAATCTGATTGGTTACTATGCATAAAAATGTATTCATGTATTTAAAAAAAAAAAAATATATATGAAATCCATATATTGTCTATATATTGTTTTTCCCAGTATCCTTCAAATTATATATCATAGCCAGAGTTAAGGAACTGACCAAACAGGCTTTATTGCATTGTTGTCAATCAAACATGAGGACAGACATTGGAAGATGGACTGGGAAGAGTTTAGTCCTACAGCAAGAAAGAAGCATAGTAAGTCAATGCATTTTTATGGTCCACAAAGAAAACTATGCAGTGTAGAAAAGGTGTGTGAATCACAAAACTGGCTAAACAGAATAGCAAATATTGATTTCAACTCTATTTAGAGCCTAGGTTTAGCTAAAACTAAGTACAGAAAAGTCAGCACAAGGGACTTAACTACATACAGTTGGTATGGTGTGTCCATTGTTCTGATTCTTCTGCTTTTAGTTGAAATCTTCATCTGTTCTATCCCCCTCACTCGCTCCACCACCCCAAACTTCCAGTGCGGTGGGGGTTATTACAACTAAAGGACTGTCAGGAATTCTCATCCAGAGAGCTTAACTAGGCCAAATATATGTCATACTACAACTTCAATGAATGACACAGGATCTCTGGGGGACAAACAGGTGATTGATAGCCCCCCTATCCATTCAGAGATCCTCTGTCATTCATAGAACCTTAGGCTTTAACTGTTTGGCTCTAAGTTCTACTATACACTTTGTGTATGCAATTTTGTCTACAGTTTTTACAGTTCTTTTCCATTTCTTAATTGCAAACAAAAAGTACAACACTGAGGCCAATAAGCCAGCCCCAGGGGTTTAATAAAGGGTTAGGGACTTTTTATGCATGCAACAGCAAAAGGGGAAGACCCTATTTATCAGTACACTAATGCTAGGGGTCCAGGGAAGGGATAGGGCCTGTTTATCCCTAAATTAGCACCAGGGTTTGAGAAAGAGTGACAGCATATTTATGCCTGAACTAGGGTACTAATGAAGGTCTTTTTTTCTCTAAACCAACATCAGAGGTTTGAGAAAGGGTGAGGGGCTGTTTATGCTTGTAAAGGGTCTGTTTATCTCTATGACAGTGCCAGGGTAAGGACGAGGGCCTGTTTATCCCTATGCCAGTTTTGCATGGTCTGAGGTTGCTGATGCTTCACACCTAGTAAATTAAATTGAGAACGTAATTATTAAAGTGATAAAAACATCACTTTTTGAAAAGAATAGAACAGATTCATTCTGCATATTGAGTCATTGCTTATGTTTGACTATCTTTATAAAGTCTAAATGAAAAAGCATTTCAGTCTTAAATTAATATCAATAAAAAGTCTCACAATTAATTGAAGGTTAGAGTTTCCTTTCATCCCTTCAGTTTCTTCTTCTTGTTTAACTTTACCTATTAAATGGTTGTGACTGCTATCTGGCTCTGGTCAGAGAAAATTCCAAAAGCCATGGTTCACAAAACGATTTCCTTTCTTTCACCTCTGATTTTATATCCTTAGACATCTATTTCATTAACATTTACCTCTCATGCTGCATTACAATTACTTTCAGTAATTACTACCTGTGGTGGATTACATTAGTCTGCATTTTGATGTGACTACAAAAATTCCATCTCAAAGCAATTACACATTCATATAAGTGTGCAATTATCTTTTGCCCCCCCTTTAAGATTTGCTGTGTATATAGTCCTGAATAGAATCTCTTCTTTTGTTCGCAAACAGAATATGCTTACAATGTATAAAAAACATTATGTACTGTGTGCCCTGTCATTAGTCACTATTATGTATGCAGAAAACATGAAATACTGTGGTGCTTTCCCAATAATAATATATGCTTTAAATTAAAGTTGCAGCTAAAATTTCTTATGATTTTATCTTGCTATATAGGTTCAGTCTCATGTCCATTTCTGAATTTAATTAATAAAATTGTTATTGGTTCTAGGTTAAAGATGTTTTATTTTCTGCATTTTGTTTTTGGGCTCAAAAGATTATACCTTTAGTGTCATTGGCCTGATATTTAGCCCATGTAATTTAGCACAATCTTGCAACAGGATTTTTTTGACATGAGGAACCTGATTGAAAGAATCCATACATTTTGCATTGCAAATGCATCAACAGTCATTAATGGCAAAGCCCATCTTTTGCAGTAGTAGTACCCATCTTTTGCAGTAGTAGTACGTAGTAATGCAGCAACACTGATCCCATGTTTAATGTGCATTTACAATTTTATTCTGTAATGAAGCCTGCAGAGCATTGCACCTGTAATCAGTGCATCATTGTTGCAATGCACAGGCTCTTGCAATGTTTTTCCTCAGACTCAGATCTGCACTGAGGTTGGAGGAAATGCTGCTTAACCACAGAGCACAGATATGGCAGAAGCATCACTGGGCTCTGCATATTCCCTCTGCCATGATGGTAGTAATAATCATAGAGCATTCTCGAACCTGGATGATGCCGCTGCATGATCTTATTCCACCCACAGCCATGCTAAATTCAAATAATTACAAGAAACTGTAAAAATCTCACTGTTAGAACCTCATAAAATACAGGAATATGCATGGTGTTGCATTCCATCAGATTCAATCTAAAATTAAATAATTTTTGTGAGGATTGACCCTTTTAAAGTACAAATGAACCTTCAATTTACATTAGCTACCTACATTTTAGGTACATCAATACATAAGGTGTGAAAATTCATACAGTTTTTTTTCCTTCTAAAGCAGCTATAGAGTAGAAAAGTCTGTGCCACTGCTTCCTCTGTGAGGAAGCAGTGGTATCTCTGAAGAGGTCTGATACCCCCCCCTTATGTTTCAGTCCTTATGCTTTGCAAAAACCAAAGCTCATGCTCCCTGTTGATTGGGGATCAGAAGAAGGCGAGTCAGATCTTTGCAAACGTCACTGTTTCTTCACAGGAAGCAAGGGTCAACCTCTGCAGCTGCTGTCACGGAAGAGGCTTCTCTTTTCAGGCTGTGGCTGCTTTCGAATAAAAACGAATTGTAACACACTGAATATCATTTGTTTTGAGAGTATGGAAAGTATTTAGCTTATTTACCCTGAAGGGTCAATTGCACTTCAAGCTTAAGAGCCTGTACCACTTGAATGATTGAGCTGTCCAAGTTGACATTTCAATTATGGTTGAACACTCGGAATAAGTAAGCTATCAGAAATGAATTTGTACCATTTAGCCATCCAATTTACTGATCACAAAGCTGTAATGCCCTGGGCCTCTCTGCTGCCTTTCATAAGGTGGACCACCCCCTCCTCCTAAAAAAAAACTCCATGCTTTTGGTATCCATGATTGTACTCTTCACTGGTTCTCATCCTACTTATCCAAGTGCACCTTTAGCGTTACTTACAATTTTACTTCCTCCTCTCCTCTTCCTTTCTCTGTAAGAGTCCCCCAAGGTTCTGTTCTTGGACTTCTACTCTTGATCTACACCTCCTCCCTAGGTCAGTTAATAGCTTCCCATGGTTTCCAATACCATATCTATGCTGATGACACCCAAATGTATCTCTCTACCCCTCAGCTCAATCCTTTAGTCACCTCATGCAGTTCACTCCCTGGTAATCTCTCACCTCAACTGCTGCAATTCCCTCCTTACTGTGTTACCTTTACATAGGATATCCCTCCTTCAGTCCACCATGCTGCTGATACCAGGCTCATTTACCTTACCAATTATTCAGTATATGCAACTTCTCTCTGTCAATCCTTCCACTTACCCAACAAATTCAATTCAAAATACTAACTCTGCCCCAGCTACATCATTAACCTAGTCTCAAAATACCAACCTAATCGTTCTCTTCGTTCCTCCCAAGACCTCCTGCTCTCTAGCTCCCTCATCACCTCCTCCCATTCTGGCCTCCAGGACTTTTCCTGAGCCTCTCCCATCCTATAGAACTCTGTACCCCAATCTGTCTGACTATCTCCTACTCTGTCCACTTTAAAACAATCCCTGAAAACCCTTCTGTTCAGAGAAAGCTATTCTGCCCCACCTAACAACTATACTTTTATTTTCTCCACCAGCTCATGCCACACTACTTTTTCTATCACTTGACCCTCCCTCCTAAATTGTAAGCTCTAATGAGCTGGATACTCTGATTCCTCTTGTATTAAACTGTATTGTAATGGTACTGTCTGCCTTCATGTTGTAAAGTGCTGCACAAACTGTTGGCGCTATATAAATCCTGCATAATAATACAATTAATAATGTCCATTGGCCTGCTTATATGTATATATTCTGTCAGGTTTTTCAAACCAATTTAAACAATAGTCAAGGACAACACAGTAAACACAAAATGCAATTTGTAAATGAAGGTGTTTATTATTAAAGTGAAAAAAAATCCAAACCATCATGGCCCTGTGTGAAAAAGTTATTGCCCCCCTTGTTAAAACATACTATAACTGTGGTTGTCCACACCTGAGTTCAATTTCACTAGCCACACCCAGGCCTGAGTAAAATTTTCCTAATAGGTTCAATGTGGTGGCATAAGTTCACTATAGTGTGTGCTTCTGTTTTTATTATTTTACCACCAGTCAGAGCAAGTACTGTAAATCTACAGGTGATTTATTTTTATAAAAGACAGCACATGGCATCTTGAGAGATTCCTGTACTGTCATTCACAATGAGGTCAATTATCCTATAGGGAATTTTATGAATCAATTCCCTAACTTCTTAAATCTGTGAAGGAAGCAGCCTTCTCAGTTCTGATTCTATCCAGTGGACAAGTCTCGCTCTCTTCTTTGCAGCAAAATTAGACTATTCTTTTTACTTTCTTAACAAAGCAAAATAAATGACAAATTAAAATGGATCCTGGAATCCTCTTATAATGCTAATTGTAATACAACTGGATGAAGTTGTAAATGTTTGTGTAGGTGTTTTGTTGCTCAATATCTGAATAATTAAAAAAAAAAATTTAATTCAATCTGCACACATTTTTTCAAAGCTACAGTAAAGTTTTAAAGTAGTTAGATACAGTGAGTAAATAAATCATATTTAAGCTATAACTATACTATACTGTATTTTTCCTACAGGGGTAGTCCTAAAAAAGTTCTTCTTACACATTGATTTACTTACCAAATGTTCTACCAAATGAATAAATACAAATTTAGCAGCAACATTATTAACTATTGAAAACTCTACTGATCAAAATGTACACACTTTAACCCCTTCCTGCCTAAGCCTTTTTCTGACATTTGTTGCTTATCCGTATTTTTTGTTAGAAAATTACGTAGAACCCCAAACATTATATATATATATTTTTTAGCACCCCAGATGTTTTGGAACTACATTTCCCATGATGCTCATCTACACTGCAGAGTGGATGAGCATCATGGGAAATGTAGTTCCAAAACATCTGGGGTGCAAATGTTCGCCATCACTGCCCTAGAGAATAAAATGGCAATCATTGCATTTTTTTATGTCACACAGTATTTGCGCAACTGCCTTTCAAGCGCAATTTTTTGGGAAAAAATACACTTTCATGAATTGAAAAAATACTGAATAGTAAAGTTAGCCCAATATGTGAAAGATAATCTTATGCTAAGTAAATAGGTACCTAACATGTCATGCTTTAAAATTGCGCCCACTTGTGGAATGGCAACAGACTAGGGTACTTAAAAATCCCCATAGGAAATGATTTAAAATGTCTACAGGTTAACAGTTTAGCATTACAGAGGAGGTTTTGTGCTAGAATTATTGCTCTTGCGTTTTAAAAAAAAAAATAAAAATTTTTCTTATTCATTTAATTTTTTTGATTTTTACACTGTCCCTTTGAAAAAAAAAAAGATTATTTTTTTGCTGTCAGAAGGAATGTAAACATCCCTTGTGACAGTAATAGGCAGTGACAGGCACTCTTTATGGAAGGATCTGGGGTTTATAAGACCCCAAATCCCTCTTTTGCACTTAAAAGTATTAAAAATGCCATATTTGGCTAATTTGAAAACTGTCATCTTTAAAAATATTTGCGCCTTTAATTCTTCTGTAACCGAACATGACATTGCTTCTGGGTTACTAGATCCGAGACCCAATCAAAGCAGACTCTGGTTTCATTCGGGTCTCCGGCCAGCCAGCGAACATGCCGGCTGGTCGCTCTGGCCTCCCAATGGGACGGGAGAACCGTGGAAGGTGGTGGGAGGTGGGGCGTCCCCTCCTGTTGCTCGGGATAACAACCGAACAGCTTTTTAGCTGCGTCGGTTGTTATACCAAGAAAGTCAACCGCGACTCTAACAAAAACTGTACCAGAGTGATGCGTCCAGCTGCATGCATCACCCCGGTACAACCCTTTAAATCCGAGGCCGCATATTTGTGTATGGTAAAGGGCTAAGAAAATGAAACTGCTCATGCAAATCCTTGTGCAGTCCATGCTCATAGGCATATTATCATTATAACATGTATATAAGTGAAGAACATGGTACACTGTTCTTGCAGAGAACATTGTGGTGCCTTCCGATTGCTTGTGGCGGTCTGACCTGCCTCAGAATATCTGAGATATTTAACCATGATAAATATAGTATGTGTCTTTTTTGTTATTGGCTTTATCCTGTGGATAAATCACTGCTAACCATTTCAAACATTGTGTGTTTGTGTGCTGAGAATCATGCATGTTCAGTAGGCTTAAATTGTCTGCACTTCTAGTAAATCAGCTCTGTAAATTGCCTCTCTGATTGCTTACAATGTTCCCAGCAAGATGACAGTGAGGTCCTAAATAGTGTCAAGATAAGTACTTTGCTCTTACGTTCAATCTCTATCTTACATCAGACCAGCAATTGACTCACTTTTCCCTCTCTTTGTATTAAAGGGATATTTTGGGAAAATACACAAAGTGCATGAACATTCAATGTAGTGTAATTGCTTAATAGCATGGGAAAGCCCCCAGTAAACACAATGTAACACTTTCTCTATTTAAAACAGCTGCGATTATTAGGAAAATAATATACAACAAAATGCAGTAAGAGACTACTTGAACATTATAAATGTTCTCAAGAGATTTCTGTTTTACACAATTGTTCCTTACATTTTACAATTATTATAAATCTAAAGGATTCAAATACGCTTTCAGTTCTATCACTGCTATAAGGAAGGGTAAGAACTGGGTCCCTAAGAAAGAGCAGGAATGCAGAATTTGCATCCATACTAAAAAATACTAGGACCAGCAGGAGTATCAACTTATTGTTGACTGTGAGCATTAAATAAGGTAGTGTAAATGCTGCAATAAGTGTATTTTTTGGCAGGATGGAAAGGGTGTTTGTACATGTATATAATGATCTAATCATCTTCAGGCACCACCATTGCCTACTGCCAGGAGTGTAAGAAAAAGACCACCAAGATTCTATGACTGAGGTATTTATTTAATGCAGCCCTGTCTCCCTGACAAAACTATTTTAGGTGCCATTTAAAATAGAGAAAGATATCTCTAAACACTCTATGTTGGACACCATAGTGTTTCATGCATACTGCACCTGCATTTAAAGAGTTATTCAAAAAAATGCATGTTTTGGTGTCCCACAGAGTTCTCTCTGCCTTACTCTTCAGAGAGAACTCTAGATAAGAGTAGGGATGGGCGAATTCATGCTCAGGCTGAACATTTGCCTGTTTGCCCAATTGCTGAATACCCCAATTTGCAGGGTGTTGGCCCATTGAACACCCTGCAATGCACAGTGCATTCTGCGCCCTGATTGGGCAAAGCCAGTCATCAACTGTCAATGGGTTTCCCCACTGGCAGCTGAATAATAAAAAAAAGTTCTGGTTAGAAAACAAAACAAAAAAAAAAAGATGTGGGGTCCCACCAGTCTATACCAGGGACTTTGGTTCTGGTATGGATTTGGAGGGGAACCCCATGCCAAAATAAAAAAAAAATGGATGTGGGGTCCCCCATAATTCATACCAGACCCTTATCCGGGCATTCAGCCTGGCAGGTTAGGAAAGGGGGGATTAGTGAGCGCCCCCTTCCCCTCCTGAGCCATACCAGGCAACATGCCCTCAACATGGGGGGGGCTGGGTGCTCAGCCCCCCACCCGAAAGCACCTTGTCCCCATGTTGATGAGAACAAGGGCTTCATCCCTACAACCATGGCCAGTGGTTGTGGGGTTCTGCAGGTCTTATTGGAATCTGGAAGAGGGGCCCCAGATCCCACTCCCCCCGTATGTGCATGAGTATTGGGTGCATAGTACCCCTACCCATTCACCAAAAAAGTGTACAAAAAGTATAAAAAAAATTGAAATTTTTGACAAATCCTTTGTGATGCCACAGGCCCAGCATGCACCAGTCCATAAAGTCAGAAGGGGCAGTGCCACCAGGTGACATAGGTGGGCCACTGCCTCTTACCTATATAAGAAATGTCAAAGTGCAGAGGAGACATTCATTTATTTTTCGGGTCGGCGGGCGGCATGATTGATGATGGATTTACATAGAGGGAAACTATTTTTTTTTTTATTTTTTTTATTTTTGAATAAAGGATTTGTCAAAAACTTGTCTCTTGTTTTTTTACTTTTTTGGTGAATGAGTAGGGGTACTCATTCACATAGGAGTTTGGGATCGGGGGCCCCACCTGCAGACCCCACAAACCACTGGCCACAGTTGTGGGGATGAGGCTCTTGTCTCCATCAACATGGGGACAAGGTGCTTTGGATTGGGGGGCAAAGCACCCACTCCCCATGTTATGGGCATGTGGACTGGTATGGTTCAAGAGGGGGGTCGCTCGCTCATCCCCCTATTTTCTGACCTGCCAGGCTGCATGCCAAGGTAAGGGTCTGGTATGGATTTTGGGGTGACCCCACGCCAGTTTTTTTTTGGTGTGGGGTTCCCTTCCAAATCCACGCCATTTTTTTCTTTATTTTTTTTTATAGCCAGGTGCCAGAAATTGTAACCGTAAATCCTTTTAAATGTAATTCGACTCATTTTTTTTAGAAACATTTATTTTTGCTGCAGCATTTTTTATGCATGCTACAGATGCGCCAATTTACAGGCACATTAAGCCCCCGTTCACACCTATGCGAATTAGATGCGGCTTACACCGCATCCAATTCGCAGGACATTTCAAAATAGATTAATATTAATGAGGCTGGTTTACATATCTGCGGTGAATTCGCACTCCGCATTGCACAAAAAACGTGTGCGTTTTTTAGGCAGTGCGGTCCGACTCAGGTGCAAATTCAGGCCCATTATCTTCTATGGGCACCCATCTGATTCGCAGATGTGTGAACAGGATAAAATATTGATGCAATCCTGAGCTGATACTGTGGCAATCCTGAACTGATACTGTGGCAATCCTGAGCTGATACTGAGCAAAAACTGACATGAAACGCTGAACAACTGAGTTTTCTCTTCGCAGGGAAACCTAAGCTTCAATTCGCACCGCACATGTGTGAACCCGGGCTAAGGGGACTCCCCAGGCACTATATTTAAAGGCATTTTTTAATTTTTATTGTTGCACTTTAAGCATAATTAACCACTTCAGCCCCAGAAGGATTTACCCCCTTAATGACAAGGCCATTTTTTGCAATAAGGCACGGCGTTGCTTCAACAAAATTGATGTCCTTTTATTTTTTGCGCTATAAACAAAAAAGAGCGACAATTTTGAAAAAATAAAAATTAAATGTTTTACTTTCTGCTATAATACATATCCAAAATAAAATAAAAACCGCCTTGTTTACATAAGCAGATCCTTGTTCTGCCTCTCTGTGGAGCGATTGCGGGTTGCCGGCAGACATCGAGTCTGCTGGACCTGCACGCGTACTCCCCGGCTTGCAGCGGAGGTGTGCACGCCCACAGTGTTTGTGCCAGGCCACCCTGCCACAGTATTTGTGTGGTTGGCAGTCTAGAAGTTGTTAAAATCATTGCTCATAAAAAAAATTGTTTAATAAAAAAAAAATGTTGCATTGGTACATGTCTCCCAGGGCAGTAGCCAGACCCCCACATACTCCCTTATGGCCAATTACTTCAAAATACCGTATATACTCGAGTATAAGCTGAGATTTTCAGCCGTTTTTTAGGGCTGAAAGTCCCCCCCCTCTGCTTATACTCGAGTCAGCGCCGTCTGCCTACATGAACAGCGTGTCATGCAGACAGACGGCAGTGTTCAAAAGCCGTGCCTCCTCCTCCCCCTCGTCCGTGATAGGCGGACACTAATTTTCCCAGCAGTAAGTCAGTGTGCAGTGTTCCGCCTATCACGGACGTCCTGTCATTCTCATCTCATGGACGAGGATGAGAGGATGTCCGTGATAGGGGGAACACTGCACACTGACTGCTGGGAAAACAGAGTGTTCCTCCTATCACGGACGAGGAGGAGGAGGAGGCGCGGCTTTTAAATGTGTAATGGCGCCTTACACGCTGATCGCCAGGATCAGCAATAGGGGACACAGGACATCCAGCGATCGGCACAGGAGGAACAAGAGGAACAAGGAGGAAATAACGAGACTGGTGGACACAGGTGGCAGATCGGAGGGAGGCAGGTCGCAGGAGGCAGATTGGCACAGGTAGGCTGCAATGGGGACCCAGGGGGGGTTTGTACAGGACACAGGGGACATGCAGCTGCAGATGGGCATTTGCTGACCCTCTTTTCCACTTAAGCCCCATACACACGGTCGGACTTTTTCATCAATTTGGTCCGATCGGACAAGGTTGTTGAAAAATCAGACCGTGTGTATGCACCATCGGACAGTGTTCGTCGGTTTGTCCGTCGGACAAAGTCTTATCTCCTGCTGGAAAGATTTCCCGTCAACCCGGTCCGATCACACCAAATCCGAGCGTGTGTACGCTTGTCCGACGGACAAAGTGCTACGCATGCTCAGAAGAAATTCTGTGACGGAAGCGCTCGGTCAGGTAAAACTACCTTTCCTAATCGACACAGCACATTCGTCACGCTGCAATGTTAAAATGTCTTTAATGCAGCGCATTCTCTTTTTCTTTACAATGCAACAAGAATGACATGTTTGAGCTGCTCCTATTCACCCGCACTTCTCACAAACTTACTTCTTTATTACTTTGCAGCATTTATACACTACATGTTTATTTTTACTCTGAACGGAAAAGAATCTTTGTTATTTTTTTACCATGATTTGTCTTTATTTTTTTTTTTTGGGGAATACATATTTGAATGTTTTTTTGTTTTTTTTTTGGAGGGGGGTTGTGTGTCTCAAATTACCAAAAACACATTATTTACATTTGTATTTCTTGCTTAAATTTACTAGGAGGTTGTTTGTTGTTGTTGCCCCTTGTTAATTCTACTTTAGGATTAGTGAAATGTACCAGCCTACTCAAAGAAAAACTGTCATTGTAGCAAAGTAAAACACAATAGTCAATGCTTATTTCAAATCAAAAAAACCTTTATTTAGGTCACACCAACAAACCAAAGAGGAACGCAGCCATGGTGAAACTTGGGGAATTTGCAAAGTCTTGGCCCCCACGGCAACCATCATTGTCCAAGCGTAGAAAATTGGGGGCCTGAGGAGTACGTATATTAAGGGGAGTGCAATCTGGTCGTGAAGTCCAAAGTATCCGGAACTGCAGCAGATGCCATCTAGGTCCCCAGGCTCTGGTACTACAAGAGGCTCCATCTTCTCTCACACCAGACTGATTGCAGGTCGTCACTCTCAGGTCTTCCTTCCACGCTTCCTTCCACGCTGTGGCTGTCGTGCTGGTGGGGTGGCAGAAGGAGGAGGAGGAGGAGGAGGAGGTGGAGCATGGTAGCTATGGCAAACATGTGTGACTGGGGTCATCTCCCCAGCCCTACCCTTATTTAGGACATGGAGGATGAGCCCCTCACACATGTTGCGTTGCCTCACCTCCATACCCATCATTTTTGTGACAACCACCGAGCCAAAGGTCTCCTCGTCGGCGGGTGTGGCATGTAGGGAGGCTGAAGCCTCTCTGATCATGCGGAGCGCTGACTGTGCCGCATAACCCCCCCTTCTCGCCCTTTTGTAGGGAAGGCGGAGGAGAGGGATTTGGGAGTCAGTCAGGCTCCGCGGCCTAGCCCCCTCTTGGCTGCCACTACCCAGCTGGTGGCTGCCACTAACCCCTGCCTCCTCCTGACTGCCACCTTCCACAGCCACCTCCTGGCTGAGGTCTTCCTGTGTAGGAAAAAGGGACATAGTTTCAGTTATTTGTTCATCAAACACACACAATTCTCATCTAGTGACTGGTGCAAAATGTTTACAAATAGAAAACCATACAATTCTCAGCCCAGCAGTTTAGATTCTGGCCCCAAATGTCTCCCACACCACTGTCTGTTGATATGTCAAACACGTTAGGAACTAAGCAATTGGCGATCCTGAATTAAGTGAACATCATTCATTATTCCCATAAATGGTAACAAAACTACTATACCTGGAACAAGCTGGGCTCCTCCACCTCTTCCAGACTGGAAGGCCCAGGTTGCTCCTCGGAAGCCTCATCAGGGGTGGGCTGTGCGCAAGGAAGCGTGGAAGGAGGAGTTGAGGTTGGCTCCGTGACATCAGCCTGGTCCTTCAGAAAATGGAGACTCTGATAGTACCAGAGCTTGGGGACATAGACCTCATCTGCTGAAGTTGCAGTTTCCTCAGACTTCACGACCTTCTTCCTCTCCCTGATATACGCACTCCTCAGGCTGCCAATTTTCTTTCTAATATCATCAACAGTTGCCGTGGGGAACCTTGGCTTGACAAATTCCACAAGTTCCTCCAGGGCTGCGTGCCTCTTTGGTTTGTTGGTGTAATGTGGGTGTATACCCTGCCACAATATGGGAAAATCCCTGTATTTGGCAATGAAGAGGGGGAGAAAACTCATGTCGTTGAATCCCTTCATATCAATCTCTGCAAGACACAACAACACACCAAACCCTATAAATTATGTCAGGCTAAACTCTCCTAATCTTCTCCATAAAGAAGCCTCAAGTTCAAATCAGTCTAGGCTAGTTATGTACCAACGTTAAATTGTACCTTCGTTTGTAGCGATCGTCTCGTGTGAGTTTTCTCTCCCCTCGTCTCCCAGATCGTGGCTACGACACAGGCGTGTGACGTTTTATATACACTGCGCATGCTTCAAACTCCGCCCGCCCCTGACGATCTTTCTCGTCTATTCCCCACCCCTTCTCTTTACGGCGTAGTGGGGAGAGCACATGGCGGGGACACAGCAGGTGCGCCACAAATATCCCACCAACGAGGAGGAGGACGAGGAAAGTCCGGAGGCAGAAACGTCCCGATCCCGGAACCTGAAATTCAAGGCCTCCAATATGTCATTTGGAGAAATGTTGGAGATGGTGGACATATTAAAGAGGAGCGACTATGATGGGAAGTATGGGCCTTACCTCAACCCCAATGTCCGCAAGGCCAAGATCATGTCTAAAGTTGTGAGAAGGCTGTACAATAATTTTGGGGTACAACGATCCAAGGAGCAACTCAGGAAACGCTGGTCAGACCTGAAACTGAGGGAGGCCGATCAGTACAGAAAGATCAAGAGAATTCTTCAAAAAAGTAAGTAGTTGGGTTTTGTGTTTGATTTCTTGCTTGCATACTGCTCCATTGTGTTTTGATTTTTACCAAGTTGTACATTCCAAAATGGCCACTTTCAGGTTCGTCTGTGCATTCGATCGTACTCAGCCTCGATCTTTCTGCCACTGTCATGGTCGTGTGTGTGTGCATTCGATCGTACGCAACCTCGATCGTTCGGCCACTTATAATACGATGTTTGGTGTTTTTTTGGGGAAAGGAAGTTTGTTCTCACTAGAAATGTCATCAAGAATGTAAAGCCAATTTATTCAATGTAAAGGAGAGGTCACTCAGTAGCTGTTTACCCATCTGGACTCTAGAGCACTAGTGCTGGGACACCCAAACCCCCTTTTTATTATGCTTTTCCACACATGTGCTCCAGTGGATACTAGAGGGGGGTCTCCATCACACAAACTTCTACCAAAAAGCTAGTCAGTTTAGCACCTTTACAAAGTGACTTCATTCATGTAGTTGACATTTGTAACTGGCCAAACTAAAATAGTGTCCGTCACTTTCAAGCAATGTTTGTCATTTCCTATTTCTGCCCTCAATAGCTTGTGTTGCTAAATCTTCCTTTTGGACATTCTCATAGGGGAGCGAAAACTTGGGCCGTCTGAGGAAACCCCCAAACCAACACCTACCAAAAAAGGGGAAAGAGCAGAAGCAGAGGAGGAGGAGGAGGAGGAAGGAGAGATCATCGAACTTGGAGAAATTGTCACCACAACAGGTGAGTGTGGGAGAACACAGCTACTGGTAAGCTAATCCATGTATGGCTGCCTCATTTCCAACACCCCATTTTTGTTTGTTTGTGGTTTTTAGGTGACGTGGATGTTGTGGAAGAAAAATCGCACTTTACCACAGAGAGTGCCCACGTACTCATCGGAGAGATAATGGTCTGCAATAGAGATCTAGATTACATAAAGCAAAACATCAATGATGTTCAACAAAAATTGAAGAACATCATTGATATTTTAGGAAAAATATGAAAACGCACCAAGTAATTAACACACATTTGTGCCAGCTTCAGAACACATTTGCAACTTAAAAACTGTCTGAAATTTGGAACATGCACACATTGTGTCCACATGTGCTAGCTCCCACCATGGTGGATGAATGGCAACGTTTTTTTGGGGGTGCAAACACTTTACGAACTACGAAAGTGGTTGTGGTGAAGGGGTTGCACCCCCAAAAAACGTCCATTCATCCCCATGATGGAAAATGGCACTTTTGAAGCTTCTAGGCATGTGTTTTACCATCTAATGACCATTTTCAGTCCCAAATTGTGTGCATGTTCCAAATTTCCACTTTTCGGGGGTGACCCCCCCATGTGATGAAGGCAAGATCAAACACACTTTGAACATATAGTCATGTCTGATCTTGTCTTCACTTTACAAAGTTGAACTTTCCAAGTTCCTAGGTTCTGTTTTGCTCCATGCCTGGTTTTACCAATTGCGGAATGTTTGTAAACAATGTTGTAAATAACCAAGATGTTGTCAGTTTTGGCGTGAACATTGTAAACGCACTTGGGAATGTTTTCCTAGTAAACTTTTATTTTTCTAAATGTGTGGCTTCCTTATTTAAAAAACACAATGCATTATGTATGTAAAATGAAAAGGATATGGGGGGCAATGGGTGTTATTTACTAAAGGCAAATCCACTTTGCACTCCAATTTTCTTTCCCGGGGAACTTTTTCAATGCACTTGTAGAGCATAGCGGATTTGACTTATGTAAATGACACCCACAGTGCTTTGTACGAAAACACGGAGCACAGCATTTTGGAGAATACACACATGTCAGACCTGGTGATGAAAAGGAGTATTTTGGGTGTCAGTTATGCAGTACAAACCTTCTCTAGACCAAAGATTAGGTAGCAAACACACAACATGAGAATAATCTTTTTGGGAAGAAGAGACTGTTACCTCCTTTTGCCCAGAAAGTGCATTCCCACTGTCGAAGGCAAAGGGAAAAAATGTCAAAGTAAAATAAGCTAAAAAGAAGACTGAAATGACATGAAATCATAGGTTGGTTAAAAGATCAGATTTATTAAAAAATGCCTCTCACACATCGTCAGGCAGAGCAATGGCCCCCCTACCCACAAAGTACTGCATATATTGGTCCCGGACCACACGGGCATTTAGAGGGGGCAAGCCTGGACGTGCCACTCGAAGGGCTGTGAGTTCGGCATTTGGAGGGCCCTCCACATCTGGGCCAACGGGCACCACATAGTTCCTGTTATGTCTTTTGAGGAAGTTGTGCAATATGCAACAGGCAAGAACTATGTGGTTCAGTTTGTATTCCGCCAAGTTAAATGCCGTCAGGAACAGGCGGAAGCGGCTGGCCAGGATGCCAAAAGCGTTCTCCACAACTCTTCTGGCTCTGGACAGCCTGTAGTTGAAGACCCTCTGGTCCGGGGTGAGGGTCCTCATCGGGAACGGCCTCATCACATGGGGAGTCAACGCAAACGCTTCATCTGCGACAAAGACGAAGGGGAGTCCTTCGGCATTCTCCTCTGGAGGTGGCAAGCACAGACTGCCACTTTGGAGACGCCAGTAGAACTCCGTGTGCGTAATGGCCCCACCATCCGATATCCGGCCGTTCATCCCCACGTCCACATACATAAACTCGTATGTTGCCGACACCACCGCCAACATCACTACACTATTAAACCCTTTATAATTATAATAGTAGGACCCCGAGTTGGGCGGTGGGACGATGCGGACGTGTTTCCCATCAATTGCCCCTCCGCAGTTAGGAAAGTCCCAACGGCTGGCAAAGTGGGAGGCCACAGTCTGCCATTCCTGTGGCGTGGAAGGGAACTGTGGAGTGAAACAAGAAAAAAAAATTAGTCACTTTGCACCTAAACATTGCAAGCAGATTAGACAATCAACATCTTGGAACAAGAGCATTGTATAAAATTGGAGGCTGGAAAGTATTTGCACAGAAAAGTAGAGGCTCCCCTTCACAGATTACTCACCCCCCCATCAATCCCCCCACTTCTGATGGGCCATTGGCAATAACTAGGGGTTTTGGGGGGGGGTGGTGGACAGCTAACCCTCTGCACTTCATTGATTGGCAAATGGCTCAATAATGTGGGCTAGTTTGGCCAGACCCTCTGTACTTAACACTATTGGCAGGCCACAGGAAAGATCAAATAACATTTAAACCCCCCCCCCCCCCCCAAAAAAGGCAAACACATTGTGACATTATGAAATTACCAAGCAAGCTAATAGGAGGGAAAGAAGACAAAAAAATAGGAAATGGAATGTATGGAGGCAGTCCCTTGCACTACATGCTTTGCTGAATTCATCCCTAAAGATGCGCACTATAAAGAGGTAGGTATATAGTGTGTATGGACCTTGGGAAAGCCAGCAGATAAAGGATTGGTACCATCTGACAGAGCAGTTGGGGGAGGGGGTTCCTAATGAGTTTGCCCCCCCCCCACCAAAAGAACAAAAAAAGGGGGCTCTACATGAAGTAAACCACACAGCAAACATTTGTGCATATTTTAGGGGGTGTTTTGGGGCAAACAATACTATGCAGCAGACAAAAGACATTGCTTAAGTGACTAGGCCATAGGTGTCTATTGGGGCAGAAGAGCATGCTGGTGAGGTAAGTGAAGGGAAAAATGCATGAAGGAGAAAAGGGGCACAGCATATTAGAACATATTGCAATCATGGTAATTAGGGAAGGAGGTCAAAAATACAAGTCATTAGCAAACAGAGCATACATAGAAGGGAATAGTAAAGTAGAAATGTTACCTTAATATAGTCCTCCTGCAGGACCTGAATGATGGCAGAACAGGTCTCTGGAATAATGAGTCCCAGGGCCTGGGGAGAGATACCTGAAGAGAACTTCAAATCCTGAAGACTTCTCCCTGTCGCCAAGTACCTCAACGTGGCAACAAGCCTCTGCTCCGGAGTAATGGCTTGTCTCATGCAGGTATCCTGCCGGCTGATAAAGGGGGTCAGCAAAGCCAAAAGACGGTGAAAATCGGGGTCCGTCATCCTGAGAAAGTTCCTGAAATCATCAGGATTATTCTCCCGGATCTCACGAAGCAAAGGCATGTGCGAGAACTGGTCACGCTGAAGCAACCAATTCTTGGTCCACATACTCCTCGTCACTCTGTTCATGGACGGGTCTTGGGTCAAAGCTAAAAGCCCGACACCAATTCCGCGTACAGCACGAACTCGGCGACGAGTACGCACGGGAAACATCGCTCAGAAGGTCACAAAAGGTCGGCTGGTCAGAACGGACAAACAGAAAGCACCGATAAACAGCAAGGCCTGAAAGAACGAAGTGAATACCAGCAACGAGCAGACAATAAGCAGTGCAAATCAAAGCGTCCTATATCAAGATATAGGCCGCAATGACCAACAAATGCGAACTGACTACACGCACTAATAAACAGATACGCACGACAAGCACAAACTGAAGAGCAGTAACGATCTGAGTCAGAAAACTGAGAAGCGCGAATCTTAAGTCACCAAACTTCCACTAACTCTCGATAAACACGGGATCAGCAGAAGGAGCCCAACGGGTGCCTGACGTGGTGCTGAACTTCCCTTTTGTAATCTCGTGGACGACGACTTACGTCACGACGTTCTTCCGGACCGGATATTCCGACAACTTAGTCCGACCGTGTGTACGCAACGCCAACATCGGACAAAGTACGTCGGACAAAGTCCGACTGACCTGGTCCGCGGATTGTCCGAGCGTGTGTATGGGGCTTTACAGTAGCTGCTGCTTTTTTCACCCTCGGCTTATACACGGGTCAATACGTTTTCCCAGTTTTTTTGTGGTAAATTAGGGGCCTCGGCTTATATTCGGGTCGGCCTATACTCGAGTATATACGGTAGTCACTTTTGATTTTTACTGTTCCGCTCCCATAGACTTCATTGGGGTTCGCTGTTCAGGTTAGAACATTTAACCTGTTCTGGAGTTCTGCTGCGAACTGAACAGGGGGGTGTTCCACCCCTGTCTAGATAAGAGGAGAGGCAAGGTACTTAGACAGGTGAAATGACCAGGCATCAATGCTCCATAGTCCCAAAGCAAGTTAAGTGCAAAGTACATTTATATTCTGTAGCACAACGATGCTTTATAAATATGCTGGTGCTTTTACTGCGCTTTGGTATGGTGATACGGTTACTTTATAAATCAGTGCCTTAGTGTCACTGCAAAGGGCACCAGCGGATATCTGCTAATCACATTTGGGGAAGACAGTTTCAGACAGATGCCTCTTGCTTGCCCTTCACTTGGTAATCTGGTCTGATCTGTATGAAATGATATAGATCAGATCAGATTACCAAGCAAAGAGTAAGCAAGGAGCATCCCTGCACTCTCATCTATGCTTCCACTACTTCCCTGACTACTTCCCTGACATTTAGTTCTAAGAATGTAGAACACTCCTCTAAATTAAACAATGTTCAATAACCCAACTAGATTCTTCTTATGTTTCTATCTAAAATACACCCAAACCATCTTGGCCTTGGTGTGTTTTAGTGTAATATCATAAATATACTCCAGCTTTTTGTAAGGTCATTCAGCAGCCAAGTCTAAAAGAGAAAGTTCACAAACATATTAGTACGCAACCATTCGCATGGCCTTCTTTGAAAAACTTGATTACTATAAATAGACACACTAAAACAAGCACTTGTCTGAATTAGAGATGGATGCTAGGGATGCATACACCAAAAAAAAAAATGTCCTTATTGCTTTCCCTGTGTAATTAAATGTGAAATGTGCCATATATTTTTTTCCATCCCCTAAACACTACTTTATGTATTGTTTGTATCATTATGCGTAACAAAAAATTATTTTTATTTACCAATGTAAAAATGTTGCAGTCAATTATACTGTATGTAGCAAGTTAGACTTTTTTGTTTTTTGAAATATGAATTATGTTTTTTATAATATAAAAAGCAATTTCTCTACAGCTGTACTTTGTGACACTGAGCTATTGTCTATATTTCTGGCACTATTTATATTATCAGTCGATAAATGTTTAGCTCTATCAGAAACAACAAGTAATAAAAAAAACAAAAAACAAGAGAATGTGATTTTAAATGAAAGATTAAGACCTTACCTGTTGCCAAGAGCAGATCTGTGTAAATATGTAGTAAAGTGAGCCTGCCTGATCCCAAGGTGCAAACCCCAGTCCACTACTTGATGTTTGTTAATCACTGAACAATGATCCTGACATTTCTGTAGAGCTTTTCTGAGCTCTAAAAGTAGACACATTCACCCAGGATTTATGCACAATGTCTGAAACACATTATCTATCCACTTCCTTAGCAATGCTGCTCACGTCTAATACAAGACAGCTACTAAAGCACATTCAAGGGCATTCCCCAAGATACAGTATGCTAATTCCACATCTCAAGCTGCTGCTATCTAAGCTGGGCCCAGATGTATATCAGAGCATGCTGCTGAGAGAAATGGGTGTCATAAACACAAATTTAATAGATAATTCAGACATGTGATTTTTTTTTTAATACTTGCATTTAATTTCCTTCCATAATTGTGCAGTGATCAATACAGTAACAGTATTTATTAAAGTAGCAAGAGCCATGGGTACAATGCCTCAGGTTCACATTCCACATTGACATATAAAATTCTGGTATGTAATTCTGATAGCTGAAAGACCTTCTGATTTTCTATAAAATGCACATTGGCTTTCTGCTGGCTTCAAGTGAATGCTTTAACAGACAGCATCAGCCAATTGTATTATTAAAATAAATCATAGACTCCAATTTACAATGTTGCTGATTGATTCTTCTCATTTATACACTTGATATTTATTGAATAAAAGGTTATAAACACTGCTAGATGATTATTGAAATATGTAAATTAGGCATACTTAGAATGCTTAAAATTGCTTCAAGGGGCAGGGCTTGCAATGATTCCATGAATATGCGATTCACCTCTGCTCCCTGATATCCAACCCTATAATCAGCTCATGAAAACAATAGATTGACTCCCAAATCTCACTCAGTCATGCTTCTCAAGGACTCCTCCAAACAGGCTCCACAGTCACCTATCTAGAATGGTGGACACGCTAGCTGCCTCCGAATAGCACCAGCTCCCATTTCAGAACCAAACCCAGCTTCTTCTGATCAGCCAAATGCTGCCTCTCTGCTTTCCTCCATGGACTTTGAATCAACTCACAGTGTAGAGTATCTCTGGTGGTATAGTCAAATCCTCCCCACACAAGACAACATAACCTCTAAGGTTTAAATTTGTATTTTTTTGCTAGAAAATCACTTAGAACCCCCAAACATACATATATATATATATATATATATATATATATATATATATATATATAGTATCTCACAAAAGTGAGTACACCCCTCACATTTTTGTAAATATTTTATTATATCTTTTCATGTGACAACACTAAAGAAATGACACTTTGCTACAATGTAAAGTAGTGAGTGTACAGCTTATATAACAGTGCAAATTTGCTTTCCACTCAAAATAACTCTACACACAGCCGTTTATGTCTAAACCGCTGGCAACACAATTGAGTACACCCCTAAGTGAAAATGTGCAAATTGGGCCCAAAGTGTCAATATTTTGTGTGGCCACCATTATTTTACAGCACTGCCATAACCCTTTTGGTTATGGAGTTCACCAAAGCTTCACAGGTTGCCACTAGAGTCCTCTTCCACTCCTCCATGAAAACATCACGGAGATGCTGGATGTTAGAGACCTTCCACAACTCCACCTCTATCTGTGGGATGCCCACAGATGGAGGTGGATGCCCACTTTTGTAAAATACTGTATATTTTTAGCACAGACCCCAGAGAATAACATGGCGGTTGTTGCAATATTTTATGTCACGCTGTATTTGCGTAGTGATGTTACAAACAAAATTTTTGGGTAAAAAGTACACTTTCATAAAAAAATAAAAACTGTGAAGTTAGCCTAATTTTTATGTACAATGTGGAATGGTGTCAGACTATGGTACTTCAAAATCTCCACTGGTGACGCTTTAAACATTTTTACAGGTTACCTTTTTTGAGTTACAGAGGAGGTCTAGTGCTAGAATTATTGCACTCACTCTAATGATCGCGGCGATACCTCAAAAGTGTGGTTTGAACACTGTTTACATATGTGGGCACGACTTGCGTATGCATTTGCTTCTGCAGACTAGTTCGAAGGGATGGGGCGCTTTAAAATATATATTTTTTTCTTATTCATTTTACTTTTTGTTTTTTATTTTTACACTGTCCCTGTCAAAAAAAAATAAAAATGTATTTTCCTATGACAAGGAATGTAAACATCCCTTGTAATAAAAATACGCATGACAGGTCCTCTTTATTGGGGTATCTAGGGTCAAAAAGACCTCAGATCTCACATTTAAACTTAAAAGCAAAAAAAAATGGCATTTTAGATTTTCTAATTTAAAAAAAACCTGTCCCTTTGAGGGCGTTAAGTGGAAGTGATGTCAGGCGTTGCTCCGGTCCTCCCAGAGCATAGAATTGAGTGGGGGCCATCTTGCCCTCACTCGACCTCCTGCCCATCGCTCCATGGGATCTGATCATTTCCGCCGCTACCGACGGCCCTGGTAAGTGGGGGGAAGCAACCAGAAAGCTACGGGAGGGGGGGCACCTCTCTTACTGCCCATAAAAGTGATCCTGTGGTGAATGTGCTGCTGGGACTACTTTTATGTGACAGAGAATAGCCCACGGTTTAAAAAATTACCGGGGTTATGGCAGCTAGCTGCTGCCAATACCACGGTATATAACATCAAAGTAATGACATAAGTGGATGCACTTACTCAGCCCATATTGTATTTTGAATTTATCATTACTAAACATTTTAAAGACCTAAATGCCTTACACTCTTTTCAGCTCAGCCAGTTAGGTAACTAAGCTTTTAACTCGCAGCTTGAGGATTTAGAGTTACTCTTTCACAGTTACTCTTGTTAGGTGCAGGAATGGGCCCTGCGTTGAAATATTATAATAAAAATTGTAATAACATGCCTCTCTTAAACAGGGGCAGACAAATTGGGCCTTGGGTGGTGGTGGTGGTGCCACAACACTGTAACCCCTCACAGATACTCTTGTTGGGTGCAGGAACGGGCCCAGCTGTGACATATTATATAAAAAATTGTAAATACATGCCCCTGTTAAACAGGTACAGTTTGGGCCTTGGGTGGTGGTGCCCTAAACCAAAATATTGTTCGAAGCTAGCATCATCAAGATTGAGGAGGAATAGGCTAGTCAGCATAGGCAAGGTATCGCAGATCCATAGCAAATTCTTTTTTTTTTAAATTCTTTATTTCTTTACAGGATTACATAGATATAATGTTTAAACATAAAATAAAAAGATACGGCATAGCCTTTAGATATTGCATCACATTATCTTCATGTTGCATATCTGCCTCTTCCTTTCTATGATCTAAATCCATAAACCTGTTTATTTCATTTTTCCTTCCCCCCCCCCAACATTTCCCTTTTAAATTACACCCAAACCAAAAAAAAAAAAAAAAAAAAAGGGATTCTCCCCCTCCCCCTCGCCCCCCCCCCGCTCTCCTCCCAACGATGGCCATTTTATAGCCATTTTATATCTACCTCATTTCTACTCATTTTTACTAGTTGTGTTTGAGTTACTCCCAACTTTCCTCTCCTATCTGTCTCTTACCTTCCTCAGTTTGCAAAAAGGACTCCCATGGGGCCCACGTTTGAGATATTTGTTCCTTTTTAATCATAGATGTAGGAATCATATTTTCCATTATCCCTATGTTTCTCACCTTGGTGAGCCACATGGAAATCTGCGGTGCAGCTGGATCCTTCCAGCATGCCGTTATACAACTTTTAGCAGCATTTACCATGTGGCACAGGAGTGAGTTTTTATATCTCTCCCGTGGAATTTGTGAGGAATGTAAGAGAAAGAATGCCGGGTCCCATGGAATCCGGTAATCCGTGAATCGTTGCATGATTCTCTGAACTTCCTGCCAGAACATTTTAATTATTGGACAGGTCCAGAAAATATGTACAATAGTACCTCTTTTTTGACAGCCCCTCCAGCACCTATCCGATGTCGTTTGGGAGAATTTGTTCATTAGGGAGGGTGTATAATACCATCGCGTTAAAATTTTATAATTCAATTCCTGAATTTTAGTACATCTAGAGGAATTTAAGGTTAGATAAATTATATTCTGTTGTTGATCTACTGTAAAAATTTGTTCCATATCTCTCTCCCACTTTCCCAAGCTTGACATCTTAAAGTGTTCTGGAGGGGAGGTCAACATTGCGTATAATTTAGAGACTCCATGGGAAAGAGGCCCTTTCTCCTCACAGTATCTCTCAAATTTTGTTCTTGGTCGGTTATAGCTTTCCTGGGGCCCAATGGATTCCAGGAAGTGTCTAATCTGTCGTGCTTGCCAAAAAGGTAGTTTAAACTGACCACCCATATCCATTAGTGAGTCTAGTGTTGGCCAATTATTAAGATGAAAGAAATGCGATGCTTGGAAGATGCCTCTGTCTATCATTTTTTTTGAAAACTCCTGACTCAAGACCCGGAGGAAAATCCGGGTTCCCCAAAATGGGAAACAGGGGGGATTTTATTGAGGAAGGTTTAGAATTCTGGATGAATTTTTCTCCCGTCAGAAGTGTGGGTCCAATCAAGGGGTGTGTCTTTACTGCAGGAGGGATAGCAGCGCAGCACCATATTGCCCTATTGAGTGGGATCTTACTGACATATTGCTCGATATTGATCCACAGTTTACTCCCCCCATGTCGGTTCCAATCTATTATCCTACCCAGTTGGGACGCTAGGTAGTATTTATATAGGTCTGGCGCTGCTATTCCTCCTGCTGTTTTCGATAAAGTGAGCAGTTTTCTATTTATCCTTGGGCGTTTGCTTGCCCATATAAATTTTGTAAAGACACATCTAGCTCGGTTAAAGAAGGCCAGAGGGACAGACACAGGCAGGGCCTGGAAAAGATACAGGAACTTTGGTATAATACTCATTTTTAAAATATTACTTCTCCCGAACCAGGAATGTGTTGCTTTGCTCCATTTTTCCAGTAAAACTGTTACTTCTTTAATTAAGGGAAGATAGTTTAAAGCATAGATGTCCCAAGTCTGCTCTTGCCCCTAGATATTCATCTAAACTTAAAACTATCCACTAAATTCTTGCATATGGGGCGCTCCATGGACACCCACATCGCCTCCGATTTGCTATAATTTATCTTAAAGTTCGACTGGGCACCGTATTCTTCCACCTCCTTTATAAGGTTTGGAAGTGATATCTGTGGATTTGTAATTGAAAAAAGTAGATCGTCCGCGTATGCGGAGGCTTTATATTCTTGTTTTCCAATACAGATACCACTAATATCGGGATTTTGACGAACAAATAATAGGGGCGATAAAGGGCAGCCCTGGCGCGTCCCATTTGATATAGAGAAGCTCTCTGAATGAACTCCATTAGCCTTAACCAAGGCTTGTGGTGTGGAGTATATCCATAGCAAATTCAATCAGTTACCTCAGCATCAGGTGCTTGATAGCTGCTGATCCATGACTGAAGCACTGAATGTGCATTCAGTAGCTCAATTGCATATTGGCCAGTGGTCCATCCTCAAGACCCAGCAACTCAGTGGATGCTCTGTTGGAAAGGTCTCCAAGTCTGCTCTTGCCCCTAGATATTCCTGCACCATATAATGGAGAAACTGGTGACGGTTGCTTGAACCGATCAGACCTTGGCGCTGAGGACTGAAAAATGGTCAGCTGGCCACCTTCTCCACCGCTCTTCCTCTGATGGAACGAAGCCTCAGCAACACGTTGTCCAGCACCAGGAAGTGGTAAACTCCCAGGGTCTGGAAATGCGTTACACAAACTTTTCTTCAAGGCCTCCTGAAGATGTTTCATCCTCTGGTCCCTCAGCGAAGGCAGGATGATTTCTGCAAATTTACCCTTGTAACATGGATCAAGAAGGGTTGCCAGCCAGTTATGATCCCTCTCCCTGATACCACAAATCCTAGGGTATTTTCGCAGGCTTTGCAGAATCAGGGAGGCCATGCAGCGTAAGTTTGCATAGAATGCATTAAGGTGAAAAACCATGAGGGTTTACAACCCTTTTAAAAGTCAGTGTCAGGGACCTGGCTGTCACGGTGCTGACAACACCGCCCAGATCACTCATGGATGCCTACGGAGGATCCCAAGTCATGCACGAGCATGCGCCGCTCATTAGCGCACATTGGCGAATGCCGGCATGCATCGGCGCGCATTGGCGCATACATGTTCTCACCGGCGCACATTGGCGCATACGGGTTCTCATCAGCGTGCATTGGCGCATACGGGTTCTCATCAGCACGCATTGGCGCATATGGGTTCTCATCAGTGCACATTGGCGCATACGGGTGCGCATCGGCACACACGCACGGGCAATACTGTGCGTGCATAATGGCGCACACTGGCGTGATGGACTTTGGCACCAGTGGCCCTATTTAAGCCAGCCTCTAACCACAGGACAGAGCTGGATTATCTCCTCAGCTCCCTTGTGTACCTTGACCTTGCTTCTTGATCTGATATATCCGGTGTGACCCGGCTTGCCTTGACCTTGCTTCCTGATCTCCTAGCCTGACCCTTGGCCTGTTCCTGGACTCTGTTCCTGCTTCCTGACCTCTCGGCTTGGCCTACGGCTTGTACCTGGACCCTGCTTGTGTTGGACCTCGGCTCACCCTTGTGTATTCTCTGGACTGATCTTACTGTGTATGGCCCCTGGTTTCTCCATTTGTCTGAACACAGCAAGTTCTGCTCCACCTGCTCCAGCCATCCCTCAGCAGCTGAGCCCATTGAACTGCAAGCAAGCACCTGGCCATCCGTGCTTCTTTGGGCACCGCGCTCCTGTTCCCAACTTCAGGAATGTGCTGCACTTAGCCGCAAGGGGAGCCCTCTTAACATCTCGATCTCCATACCCGAACCTGACAGTCAGCAGGCAGTCAGCAGCGCCCTGAACCTGCGGAGCTCTGCGGTGTGATGCAATAGAGTGGCTGCCCTTAAGCTTCCCCCTAGAGGACATCCTGCCTCATTGGAGTTGTGCCCTCCTCCTCTCTTCTCTCAGGAACCCAAGTACAGTCATTGACCTCATCATCCCCTCCCTCCTCGTCACTGGAGCAAACTTGGCAGTATACTGCCGCTGGGGGAACATGACTGCCAATTTCTTGTCCTTCTGTGGCACCCCCTCTCTCTAGGCTAACGTTACTATCTTCCTCAACCTGGGAACCAACATCGGTGCCTTCAAATCACTGCGCATCCTCCAGAAGCATGTACCCGACACTGTGGTCGAATAATTCCAGGGACTCCTCCGTGCATGATGGAGGGGATATGAAAGGTGTGACTATGGACAATGGGCTGGTGGAATAGGCCACTTTGGCAGCTGCCTTGGAAGGCAAACTACTCTGAGCCTGGGTGACAGAGGATAAGGAGAATGAAGTCACTTCTTTGACATGGGCCAGCTCTCTTGTGACAGAAGGACTCTCCTGGAACTTTTCCACACAACTATATCGCTCAACAGCAGCAGCCATCTCATCCAGGGACTGAGGCTTGGACTGAGCCACCCATCGGTGGAGCTCCCTGGGTAGTCCATGCAGGAAATGGTCCAGTGCGACTCTTTCCACAATCTGAGTGGGTGTATTTTCCTCAGGTTTCAGCCAATCTTGGAACAAGTGCATCAGGTGGTAGAGCTGTGCACGGGCAGGCTTAGCCTTGTCAAAGCACCAGCCATGGACTCGGTTCACCCTCAAAGCGACAGTCACTCTCAGCCTTGCTAGGATTTCTGCTTTCAGGAGCTTATAATCCCGTGCTGATTCAGGGGCCAAGTCACAGTATGCTTGTTAGGGGTCTGAGGTCAGGAAAGGAGCCAGTACATCTGCCCAGTCTTTATCAGGCAGACCTTCCCTTGCTGAAAACCGCTCAAACATCGCTAAGTATGCTTCCACATTGTCTGAGGCTGTCATCTTTTGCAGGGTCCACTGCACTGCTTTCTGGGGGTCACTCTTTACAGATCACCTTTCGTCATTTCAGCCTGCTGGGTCACTGCCTTTTGCAGTCCTGCTAGCTGTTCAACCAGTAAGTGGTTTGTTTCCTGTTGCACAGCGACTGCCTGGGCATTAGCCATTGTTAATTGTTTAATTAGGTCCTCCATGGCTTGTTCTGAAGACTTCACAGTCTGTGCAGCTTTCACCCAGGACATGGGATTGGCATGTACCCCTCAAACTGCCCGCATTCTCCACCAATTTGTAGGAGATCAGAGGGGTGAACAGCCGACTCAGAGACAATCCAGTAAAAATAAAAATGGCTTTATTCAGCAAACTGGCAAAAACAAACAGAAGACATGAAAGGCTGTCTTGTCGCACAGTTGTGCACACAGGTAAAGCTCACAGTTCCGCAGCATACAGGCTTACAGGCAATAGTTCATGGCTCTAATCAGAGCTACAGTCTTATGTGGTTAAGCTCACCCAGTACACAATCTAGCAATGGAACTTTTCAGACAGCATGCTGCTGTGTCTCTGTCTCCTACTCAAACAGCTCAAATAAGCAGGTCCGAAGGGGAAGTACCTGCCCTCTTCGATTAACCCCTTCTTAACCCTGCCTCAGGCTGACCCCTTACAATATATAAATATCAAATACACTGCCACTAACTGAATAACCTGCCTGCTTAATCTAACTCAAGCTCTCTGTCCATGCCAAGAACACTACACAAGGCTGCCGTGTAAGCAGCCTTATATAGTGTGGACTTAGTCCCCATGAGCCATGATTGGCCAAAGGCATCATGCCTTTGGCCAATTATGGCTCTCTCAGCAGAGCGCACTGTGATTGGCCAGAGCATGCAGGTCAGGTGCATGCTTTGACCAATCATCATACAGCAATGCATGCGATCTTGCAGTGCATTATGGGGCATTCCATGGCGCTCAAATTTTCCGCAAATGCCTTATTGCTGTTCTGTGAACGGGCAAATACCCGATGTTCGAGTCAAACTTATGTTCGACCCAAACATCAAACTCATCCCTACTAGGCTACAGAGCAATGACACCTCTCCTGATCTTTTGTCAACAGCATGAAGCTATATACCGCTGGGGGTCCCATTTCAGGTACATGTCTATAAAGCTTGAAGTCATGAAATATCCACACCACTAGAGACCTCCCAGCCCTCTTTCATATGCTGACCCCATTGAGATCCTAAACTGGATGGCACCATCTCTCACTACTGCTTCTCCACAAAGAGCAGAGCCCTGGAAGAAACATTCCAGTCTTCCAAAGGACTGCTGATATAGCCTTCTCCAAATCTGTTTGCAATGTGGGATTCCTCCTCTGTTATCAGACGCACACCATAATTGGAATGTGGTACTTCCTCAGCTTGTACATAAAGTAGAGCTCACCTCATGAACCTTTAATGGACTCTTGGCTCAAATATTGCTCTTAAAAAATAGAACAGTAAGTTCTCACTTGAGGGCTGATCTATCTTGATCAAATGGGCTCATTTACTCATTTAATCGAGAAAGACCAAAAGACACACCATACACTCTGTTAATGAGATCCTTTGGGTCCACTGTACCAACACCTGGATGATGCTCCTATTAATTGGCGCAAAAAACACCATTGATAGTTTTTAATATTGCTTCATTCTCAAAACACTTTATAATGGCACTTTCCTCTCATCTTAATGCTAACATTAGAATCAACTGTACATTTATCTATAGCTTTTTTTACCACGCATAGAACCTGTCAGGAATGCGCATTGATTTTTACATGTAGCCTTAAACCCTATCTATGCTGCATTAGATCAAGCCTGGATATAATGTTCACCTAGAGTCCAGGGTCACAGGATGCATTTTGAGGGACCTTCCTCTTCCTCTCCCGGTAGAGACTGCCCATTAAGTGTAACTGCATTTACACTTTATTGGAAATTAGAAATAGTCACTACAAGGTTTACATACTGTTGGCCTGGATATTATTCCTACAAGTTCATGTGTCACACATAGGAATTTCAAAAACATTTATGAGAACATAAACATCTCGTGAACATCTGCATCAGGAAAATAGACTTCTAGGGGGTTCTACTTTGCAAGTGTAAACCAGAATAAGGGTCATATTGTCCCTTCAAATGTGGGGCAGGGCATTGAAATTAACTTAATATTATTATATTAAACTTAGCTCATTAAGCCTTGGTTCACTACAAGGTTTACATACTGTTGGCCTGGATATTATTCCTACAAGTTCATGTGTCATACATAGGAATTTCAAAAACATTTATGAGAACATAAACATCTCGTGAACATCTGCATCAGGAAAATAGACTTCTAGGGGGTTCTACTTTGCAAGTGTAAACCAGAATAAGGGACATATTGTCCCTTCAAATGTGGGGCAGGTGAGCTTTGTGGAGACATCAGATATCTAAATAGATCTTTGATGCCTCCTCTGTGTGTTGCATGTGGAGGTCATGTACAAACAGCAACATTGTTACAGTTTGAGGGGAAAAAAAAAAAACTATCTCAATGACTTGGTCTGCTGCAAACAAGCCTTTATTGACAGACATACTAGATATGTTGCTGGCAGGGAAGGGTTAAAAGTATACAACATATCCTAAATTAAATGTAGATCATTCATTCAACTTGTTTCCCTGAAAAAAGGATCCTTCTACCTAAAAAAATGTTTTTATCCAATTTGCTGAACAGGACAATGTCAACAAAAAAAGTGAATAAAGTTCTGTTGCAATGTTTTTAAACGGGAGTGGTTCCTCTTCTTTGTTGTCTTTGGGGTACATTCTAGTAGAGAATTTCATAATTCTTTTATTGCTTTCACCTTCCTGTCATATTTTTTCCACTGATTTATTGATAGCAATTTCTCAGTAAAAAGTAGAAAAGGCATAGTGCAAGCTATCCAACAGAGGTGAAGCCATCTGATTTAATGACATCATATTTTCAGTGCCTGAAAGGGCAATGATAAAGAACCTTCCTGAAGGTTTTTTGTCTCACATTTATCACTTGTTTTCATCTTTAGCAAGTTTTTTTCTAAATACTATTATAATTAGATATAATTTTAAACTCAATAAATGTCAAATTAGGTTTATGGCCTTTTATTTACAAATGCAGCTGCCCTCCTTGAATTTAAAGAAGAGAAATTATTAATTGTATGAATGGGGTAACATGTAGTTTCATATGTACACATTGTCCTTTATTAAGTGAACTGGAAATATTTTGATAAAGCAATCTATTCATTTTGAATGGGTTATACAGACAAAAAGGGGAATTAATAAAATACATTCAAGCACACTTTCATATTCTTGCTGTAGTCAGCCTAATGTCAAGTTTTCCAAAGTGTCACAGCTATGGGTATATTAATGTAGAGAGCAGAAATAATAGTTTCACATTTAATTTTTTTGTAAAAAGTGAAATACGATACTGTCAAATAAAAGCTTACATCACTGTGGAGTATAAAGATTATAAACAAATAAATAAATAAATGGAATATAAAGTCATGGTGCTTTCAGGATTGTGAAGAAACTTCTGTGAAAATCATGAGCTATTGGCAATGACTAAACAAGGTCATAAGCACAAGCAGTAGAAATTACAGTTTATTTGCAGAGATGCATACCTTACTGTTTATAATAGCAAAAAAAGGGAAAGCAAATTTTATGACAATAATATAAACTACCCACTGAAAGTACAGTTGCTGGCAGACAGTTAACCATTCTTTATTCCTCCATCAAAAAAGCAATGCTTCGGGTCCAGGACTTTATCCAGTTCTGATCAAGGTAAAGCCAGGGAAGGCATTTGTCTACTCATGATCATTTGAGCAGACGTACATTTCAGTTTCTGCAACAGAGCTATATTCAGACATCATGACATCCTAGGCCAGTGATGGCAAACTTTGGCACCCCAGATGTTTTGGAACTACATTTCCCATGATGCTCATGCACTCTGCAGTTTTATTGGAGCATCATGGGAAAAGCAGTTCCAAAACATCTGGGGTACCAAGGTTCGCCATCACTGTCCTAGGCACACTTAAATGGCATCCTTTTGTAAAAGTTCCACACCTTGGGTTATTATTATTATTATTGCAATTATGCAATTAGTTTGGTAAAAAGTAATGCTAAAGTGTGCTATTGGAAGATGCATTGGGGTGGATTAATATTCATAACTATTTTTTAATTGTACAAACCAACAGACAAGAAAAATAAAAAAAAGAGATGGTTTTAGGTTTTCAGAACTAGAAAAAAAATCTTCTGACTCTTTAACATCCTTATACACTTCCCTTGGTATAGGTTTCCAAATATGTACATGGGTAGCCAAAGGAGGTAAGCAAAATAATAAAAAAGGATCACAGTTTGTCTATTTGGAGGCTAACACACAAGTGCCTTATGATAACTTCAGTCCTACCCAACATACAGTTGTCAGCAACCTGAAAGTGTACCAGAATGCACAGTTTCAAGTTAAAAAATCCAGGTACACTTCAGGAAAGAAAAAACATGCCATGGAAATTTGCAGCACCTGAGCGAGGATTAAGATACATGGAGGCACACTAGTTATTATCACCTTAGCACTGTATTTCCCATATAGCATAGCAGCAGCATTTTGTATAAATGCAAAATATATTAAAATTAATCCAGGTACTTATAACATGGATGAGGTCTCCAGGTATATACTAATGCACTAAGGGAACAGTGAGCCTGACTTACTAACAAAGTTTTAAAGTACATTTTCACTTATGTTGATAAATGACGTGGAACAAACTAAAAATGTATTTTGCAAAGGGTACCTAATCATGCACAAGGAAATTGTAAAAAAATGAATTTTTGCTTACACATTGGATTGGATGATTGGAGACAGCACAACTTCACCTCATTCATTAGGGAAAAGCTCTATGCAATGTGAACATGGGGAGTGATGATGATGATTCTATTAAAGTGATAGTAATCCCTAACAATTAACTTCTTATTTGCTCCATTTGGACTGTTAAATATACCACTTAAAGTGTTTTATCAGTTTAATAAAATATAACTTGTTGACCCTGCCTGAAATCCAGCACTGCCCTGTGTTCTGTGCACTCTGCCCTGCCCTGTGTCCTGTGCACTCTTCCTGATAATACTTAATAGGGATGGGCCCGGTGCTCGATGCGAACCCACGTTCGCATCGAGCACCGGGCGTTCGCTCGCTCGGCGAGCCCAGAACTATTTTGGCCGCTCGCATCACGTTCGTGTGATGCGAGCGGCCCCGCAATGCATTGCGGCCGGCGCGGCCGACGCAGTGCATTGCTGGCTGATGATTGGCCAAGCATGCACTGTGACCCCGCATGCTTGGCCAATCACAGCCCCGGAAACTCGAAGAGCCATAATTGGCTACAGGCAGGACGCCTGTAGCCAATTACAGCTCAGGGGCTGTAGTACACGCCCCCCCCTATAAAACGCCGCCACGCCGTCTGCGCCGGTCACATGCTGTTCCGGCGCAGATTGAGCAGGCTGATTCTGTGACACTCTGCTGCATTTAGATAGTTAGAGAGATTCACTTACAGAGATTGAGTTAGATAGATTCAGTTACAAAGATTGATTGAGAAAGAGGGGCTTGTAGTGTGCTCGTGGCAGGCAGGCAGAGCTACTATATTTTGTTACCAGAAGCACCTATAGGACTTGTAGTGTGTTCGTGGCAGGCAGGCAGAGCTCCTATATTTTGTTACCAGAAGCACCTATAGGACTTGTAGTGTGTTCGTGGCAGGCAGGCAGAGCTCCTATATTTTGTTACCAGAAGCACCTATAGGACTTGTAGTGTGTTCGTGGCAGGCAGGCAGAGCTCCTATATTTTGTTACCAGAAGCACCTATAGGACTTGTAGTGTGTTCGTGGCAGGCAGGCAGAGCTCCTATATTTTGTTACCAGAAGCACCTATAGGACTTGTAGTGTGTTCGTGGCAGGCAGGCAGAGCTCCTATATTTTGTTCCCAGAGGCACCTATAGGACTTGAAGTGTGTTAGTCCCATTACACACACAGAGCTATATTTTCTTCCCAGAAGCACCTATAGGACTTGAAGTGTGTTAGTCCCATCACACACACAGAGCTATATTTTCTTCCCAGAGGCACCTATAGGACTTGAAGTGTGTTAGTCCCATCACACACACAGAGCTATATTTTGTTCCCAGAGGCACCTATAGGACTTGAAGTGTGTTAGTCCCATTACACACACAGAGCTATATTTTCTTCCCAGAAGCACCTATAGGACTTGAAGTGTGTTAGTCCCATTACACACACAGAGCTATATTTTCTTCCCAGAAGCACCTATAGGACTTGAAGTGTGTTAGTCCCATTACACACACAGAGCTATATTTTCTTCCCAGAAGCACCTATAGGACTTGAAGTGTGTTAGTCCCATCACACACACAGAGCTATATTTTGTTCCCAGAAGCACCTATAGGACTTGAAGTGTGTTAGTCCCATCACACACACAGAGCTATATTTTGTTCCCAGAAGCACCTATAGGACTTGAAGTGTGTTAGTCCCATCACACACACAGAGCTATATTTTGTTCCCAGAAGCACCTATAGGACTTGAAGTGTGTTAGTCCCATTACACACACAGAGCTATATTTTCTTCCCAGAAGCACCTATAGGACTTGAAGTGTGTTAGTCCCATTACACACACAGAGCTATATTTTCTTCCCAGAAGCACCTATAGGACTTGAAGTGTGTTAGTCCCATTACACACACAGAGCTATATTTTCTTCCCAGAAGCACCTATAGGACTTGAAGTGTGTTAGTCCCATTACACACACAGAGCTATATTTTCTTCCCAGAAGCACCTATAGGACTTGAAGTGTGTTAGTCCCATCACACACACAGAGCTATATTTTGTTCCAGAAGCACCTATAGGACTTGAAGTGTGTTAGTCCCATCACACACACAGAGCTATATTTTGTTCCCAGAAGCACCTATAGGACTTGAAGTGTGTTAGTCCCATCACACACACAGAGCTATATTTTGTTCCCAGAAGCACCTATAGGACTTGAAGTGTGTTAGTCCCATTACACACACAGAGCTATATTTTGTTCCCAGAAGCACCTATAGGACTTGAAGTGTGTTAGTCCCATCACACACACAGAGCTATATTTTGTTCCCAGAAGCACCTATAGGACTTGAAGTGTGTTAGTCCCATCACACACACAGAGCTATATTTTGTTCCCAGAAGCACCTATAGGACTTGAAGTGTGTTAGTCCCATCACACACACAGAGCTATATTTTGTTCCCAGAAGCACCTATAGGACTTGAAGTGTGTTAGTCCCATCACACACACAGAGCTATATTTTGTTCCCAGAAGCACCTATAGGACTTGAAGTGTGTTAGTCCCATCACACACACAGAGCTATATTTTCTTCCCAGAAGCACCTATAGGACTTGAAGTGTGTTAGTCCCATTACACACACAGAGCTATATTTTGTTCCCAGAAGCACCTATAGGACTTGAAGTGTGTTAGTCCCATCACACACACAGAGCTATATTTTCTTCCCAGAAGCACCTATAGGACTTGAAGTGTGTTAGTCCCATTACACACACAGAGCTATATTTTCTTCCCAGAAGCACCTATAGGACTTGAAGTGTGTTAGTCCCATTACACACACAGAGCTATATTTTCTTCCCAGAAGCACCTATAGGACTTGAAGTGTGTTAGTCCCATCACACACACAGAGCTATATTTTCTTCCCAGAAGCACCTATAGGACTTGAAGTGTGTTAGTCCCATCACACACACAGAGCTATATTTTCTTCCCAGAAGCACCTATAGGACTTGAAGTGTGTTAGTCCCATCACACAGAGCTCCTCTATTTTCTTTGCAGAAGCACCCATAGGACTTCTAGTGTGTTAGTGGCATCACACAGAGCTCCTATATATTCTTCTCAGCAGCACCCACAGGACTTCTAGTGTGTTAGTGGCATCACACAGAGCTCCTCTATTTTCTTTGCATAAGCACCCACAGGACTTCTAGTGTGTTAGTGGCATCACACAGAGCTCCTCTATTTTCTTTGCAGAAGCACCCACAGGACTTCTAGTGTGTTAGTGGCATCACACAGAGCTCCTCTATTTTCTTTGCATAAGCACCCACAGGACTTCTAGTGTGTTAGTGGCATCACACAGAGCTCCTCTATTTTCTTTGCAGAAGCACCCACAGGACTTCTAGTGTGTTAGTGGCATCACACAGAGCTCCTCTATTTTCTTTGCATAAGCACCCACAGGACTTCTAGTGTGTTAGTGGCATCACACAGAGCTCCTCTATTTTCTTTGCAGAAGCACCCATAGGACTTCTAGTGTGTTAGTGGCATCACACAGAGCTCCTATATATTCTTCTCAGCAGCACCCACAGGACTTCTAGTGTGTTAGTGGCATCACACAGAGCTCCTCTATTTTCTTTGCATAAGCACCCACAGGACTTCTAGTGTGTTAGTGGCATCACACAGAGCTCCTCTATTTTCTTTGCATAAGCACCCACAGGACTTCTAGTGTGTTAGTGGCATCACACAGAGCTCCTCTATTTTCTTTGCATAAGCACCCACAGGACTTCTAGTGTGTTAGTGGCATCACACAGAGCTCCTCTATTTTCTTTGCAGAAGCACCCATAGGACTTCTAGTGTGTTAGTGGCATCACACAGAGCTCCTATATATTCTTCTCAGCAGCACCCACAGGACTTCTAGTGTGTTAGTGGCATCACACAGAGCTCCTCTATTTTCTTTGCATAAGCACCCACAGGACTTCTAGTGTGTTAGTGGCATCACACAGAGCTCCTCTATTTTCTTTGCAGAAGCACCCACAGGACTTCTAGTGTGTTAGTGGCATCACACAGAGCTCCTATATATTCTTCTCAGCAGCACCCACAGGACTTCTAGTGTGTTAGTGGCATCACACAGAGCTCCTCTATTTTCTTTGCATAAGCACCCACAGGACTTCTAGTGTGTTAGTGGCATCACACAGAGCTCCTCTATTTTCTTTGCAGAAGCACCCATAGGACTTCTAGTGTGTTAGTGGCATCACACAGAGCTCCTATATATTCTTCTCAGCAGCACCCACAGGACTTCTAGTGTGTTAGTGGCATCACACAGAGCTCCTCTATTTTCTTTGCTGAAGCACCCACAGGACTTCTAGTGTGTTAGTGGCATCACACAGAGCTCCTCTATTTTCTTTGCATAAGCACCCACAGGACTTCTAGTGTGTTAGTGGCATCACACAGAGCTCCTCTATTTTCTTTGCAGAAGCACCCACAGGACTTCTAGTGTGTTAGTGGCATCACACAGAGCTCCTATATATTCTTCTCAGCAGCACCCACAGGACTTCTAGTGTGTTAGTGGCATCACACAGAGCTCCTCTATTTTCTTTGCATAAGCACCCACAGGACTTCTAGTGTGTTAGTGGCATCACACAGAGCTCCTCTATTTTCTTTGCAGAAGCACCCATAGGACTTCTAGTGTGTTAGTGGCATCACACAGAGCTCCTATATATTCTTCTCAGCAGCACCCACAGGACTTCTAGTGTGTTAGTGGCATCACACAGAGCTCCTCTATTTTCTTTGCTGAAGCACCCACAGGACTTCTAGTGTGTTAGTGGCATCACACAGAGCTCCTCTATTTTCTTTGCATAAGCACCCACAGGACTTCTAGTGTGTTAGTGGCATCACACAGAGCTCCTCTATTTTCTTTGCAGAAGCACCCATAGGACTTCTAGTGTGTTAGTGGCATCACACAGAGCTCCTATATTTTCTTCTCAGCAGCACCCACAGGACTACCGACTACAATGGCTGGAAGACCGCCAAGGGGAGGCAGAGCGTGCAGAGCCAAGAACACAGGGCAGGCAGGCTCTGTTTCTAGTGGACGTGGCCGTGGACGTGGTCGTGCATCGTCATCAGCACGTGGCCATGGGACACGCGCGTCTTTGTTTTCGGCAGCTGGACATGTGGAGCCGCATCATGCTGAAGGCTTGGTAGAATGGATGACCAAGCCCTCCTCATCCTCCTCATCCTCTCTCACCCAGGCTCAGGGTACTGACAGAGCATCATCAGCCACCCCTTCCCTAGACCCACCATGTCCTCCTGAGGAGTCCCCCGAACTCTTTGAGCACAGTGTTGGGTACATGCTCCAGGAGGATGCCCAACGATTCGAAGGCTCGGATGACGATACCCAGCTTGAGGAATCTGGCAGTACAGTTCCACCAGCTGCAGCTTACTGCCAGGTTTGCTCTAGTGGTGAAGAGGGAGGGGATGATGAGGTCACTGACTCCACGTGGGTGCCTCAAGGGAGAGAGGATGAGGAGGAGGACGAGGAGGAGGAGGATGCGGCGTCACATGTCCAACGAGGCAGGATGCCCCCTGGAGGCCAGGTAGAGGCCAGCACAGCAACTGTACAACACCGCAGAGCTCCGCCTGTGCAGGGCGCTGCCTCTGCACGTTATCAGAAAAGTTCTTTGGTGTGGGCCTTTTTTGAGACGAGTGCAGCAGATCGCACCACTGCTATTTGCAATATTTGTCTCAAGCGTATCTCGCGTGGCCAAAACATCAGCCGCTTGGGCACGACAAGCATGACCAGACATATGGCGACCTGCCATGCAGCTCGTTGGCAGGCACACATAAAAGACCCACACCAAAGAACTAAGCGGACCTCTCCTTGCTCCTCCTCAGCTGGGATCTCCATCCCCACTACACCTTCAGTCCTCTCTGAAAGCTGCTCTGAGAGGACTGAAGGTGTAGAATTCGGTGTGTCACAACCAAGTACTTGCAGTACACCGACGTCCGAATGCAGCAGGCAAATTTCCCTGCCCCAGCTGCTGGACCGTAGAAAGAAGTACACTCCCAGCCATCCACATGCCCAGCGGTTGAATGCTAGCCTTGCTAAATTGCTAGCACTTCAACTGCTGCCTTTTCAGTTGGTAGACTCGGCCCCCTTCCGTGAGTTTGTTCAATGTGCGGTTCCTCAGTGGCAGGTTCCCAAACGCCACTTTTTCTCGCGGAAGGCGATTCCGTCTCTCTACCGGCATGTGGAGGGCAATGTCCATGCCTCGCTGGACAGGGCGGTCAGCGGTAAGGTGCATATTACCGCTGACTCATGGTCCAGCAGGCATGGACAGGGACGGTACCTTTCTTTCACGGCCCATTGGGTCACTCTATTGGCAGCTGGGAGGGATGCAGGACAAGGTGCAGTAGTGTTGGAGGTTGTTCCGCCACCACGCCTCCAAAACGCGACTACTGCTACTGGTTGTGACACACCTCTCTCCTCCACCCCTCCTCTTCTTCTTCCTCCAGTGCTCTGTCCTTGGAACCAGCGGTGCTCCGTAGGCGTACAAGGGGCTACGCAAGTACGCAGGCAAAAAGATGCCATGCCGTGCTTGCGCTGGTGTGTTTGGGGGACAGGAGCCACACTGGGCCAGAGGTTCTGGCAGCTCTGCAGGGGCAGGCCGAGAGGTGGTTGACGCCACGTCAGCTTAAGCCAGGAATGGTCGTTTCTGACAATGGCACCAACCTCCTCTCCACCCTGCGACAGGGGCAGCTCACCCATGTGCCCTGCATGGCTCACGTCCTCAACCTGGTGGTGCAGCGGTTCTTGGGCAGGTTCCCAGGCTTACAGGATGTCCTGAGGCAGGCCAGGAAAGTCTGTGTGCATTTCCGCCGATCTTATAATGCCAGTGCTCGGCTGACTGAGCTGCAAAAGGAGCTGAACCTGCCCAAGAACCGCCTAATATCTGACATGCCCACCAGGTGGAACTCAACGTTGGCCATGCTGCAGCGACTGCACACGCAGCAGAGGGCCATCAATGAGTACCTTTGCGACTACGGCACCAGGACAGGGTCAGGGGAGCTTGGTTTTTTTTCCCCACGTCAGTGGAGCATGATCAGGGATGCATGCACTGTCCTCTCACCATTTGAGGAGGCCACGAGGATGGTGAGCAGTGACAGTGCATGCATCAGTGACACTGTCCCTCTTGTCCACCTGTTGGAGCATACGCTGCGTGGGATAATGGACAGGGCACTTGAGGCAGAACAGAGGCAGGAAGAGGAGGACTTCCTTGCCTCTCAAGGCCCCCTTTATCCGGACAGTGTTCCTTCTGTCCCACCCATCACACAGGAAGAGGATGAGGAGGAGGAGGAGGAGGAGGAGGAGGAGGATTGTGTGAGCATGGAGGTGGAGCCTGGCACTCAGCATCAGCAGCAGCAGTCTTTTAGGGATGATGTACAGTCCCAACAAGCCAGTGGACTTGTACGTGGCTGGGAGGAGGTGGCTGGCGATCATGTCATCCTCAGTGACCCAGAAGACTCCGGACCGAATGCCTCAGCTAACCTACGCTGCATGGCCTCCCTGATCCTGCAAAGCCTGCGGAAGGATCCTCGTGTTCTTCGGATCAAGGAGAGGGACCATTACTGGCTGGCCACTCTCCTTGATCCGCGGTACAAGGGTAAGGTTGCGGACCTTATCTTGCCGTCGCAGAGGGAGCAGAGGATGAGACATCTCAGGGAGGCCTTGCAGAAAGGTCTGTGCAACGCGTTCCCAGAAACTGGGAGGCTACAAACTCCTGGTCCTGGGCGACGAGTTGCTGAGGCTTCGGTCAGTGGCAGAAGGAGCGGTGGGGAAGGTGGACGTCTGACCGATGCGTTCAGACAATTTTTTTAGTCCGCAGCCCCAAGGTATGATCGGTTCCAGCAACCATCGCCAGCGTCTGATATACATGGTGCAGGAATACCTTGGGGCAAGGTCAGACTTGGACACCTTTCCCACCGAAAATCCTCTGGCTTACTGGGTCCTGAGGATGGATCACTGGCCAGAGCTTGCACAGTATGCAATTGAGCTACTGGCCTGTCCTGCCTCCAGCGTTCTTTCCGAACGCACATTCAGTGCTGCTGGAGGATTTGTGACTGATCATAGGGTGCGCCTGTCCACCGCCTCGGTTGATCGACTGACATTCATCAAAATGAATCAGTCTTGGATCACCACCAGCTACCAGGCACCTGAGGCGGATATAACCGAATAATTTTTAATGTCACATCCCTTCAAGACTGCCTATGCTGATGCTGAGTGACTGTCCTCTTATGTTCACTGACTATCCTCTTCCTCCTCCTCAATGATCCATGCCACCACACCAGTGCCTAAGGCACAATTTTTCAGCCCCTGTTTAACAGGGGCGTGTACTTACAATTTTTTAAAAAAATGCTTCGCAACACGTGTGACTGCTGTGCTCCAAGTACAGTCTCTGTGAGGGCCGTGTTGCAGTGTTGTGGCACCAGCACAGGGTGCCTAAGGCACAATTTTTCAGCCCCTGTTTAACAGGGGCGTGTACTTACAATTTTAAAAAAAAAATGCTTCGCAACACGTGTGACTGCTGTGCTCCAAGTACAGTCTCTGTGAGGGCCGTGTTGCAGTGTTGTGGCACCAGCACCAGTGCCTAAGGCACAATTTTTCAGCCCCTGTTTAACAGGGGCGGGTACTTACAATTTTTTAAAAAAATGCTTCGCAACACGTGTGACTGCTGTGCTCCAAGTACAGTATCTGTGAGGGCCGGGTTGCAGTGTTGTGGCACCAGCACCAGTGCCTAAGGCACAATTTTTCAGCCCCTGTTTAACAGGGGCGTGTACTTACAATTTTTTAAAAAAATGCTTCGCAACACGTGTGACTGCTGTGCTCCAAGTACAGTATCTGTGAGGGCCGGGTTGCAGTGTTGTGGCACCAGCACCAGTGCCTAAGGCACAATTTTTCAGCCCCTGTTTAACAGGGGCGGGTAATTACAAATCTTGATCTAATAGTTCACAGCAGGGCCCATTCCTGCGCCCACCAAGAGTAACTATGAGGCCTGCAGTCTTGTGGCAACACCGTCCACCACCACCGCCAAAGGCCCAATTTTTCTGCCCTGTTCATCAGGTGCTTGCAATTACAAATCTTGATCTAATAACTCACAGCAGGGCCCATTCCTGCGCCCACCAAGAGTAACTATGAGGGCCTACAGTCTTGTGGCAACACCGTCCACCACCACCGCCAAAGGCCCAATTTTTCTGCCCTGTTCATCAGGTGCTTGCAATTACAAATCTTGATCTAATAACTCACAGCAGGGCCCATTCCTGCGCCCACCAAGAGTAACTGTGAGAGCTTACAGTCTTGTGGCAAAACCGTCCACCACCACCACCACCACCCCCAATTTTTCTGCCCTGTTCAACAGGTGCATGCAATTACAAATCTTGATCTATTAACTCACAGCAGGGCCCATTCCTGTGCCCACCAGTCTTGTGGCTACACCAACATCTAATAGGGCAAATTTCTGCAGAGTATATACGCCAGGCCCCTACTTTCAAACATCCAACTTACAAACGACTCCTACTTGCAAATGGAAAGAGAAAACAGGAAGTGAGAGGAAATCTACCCCTAGGAAGGGAAATTCTATCCTGTTAGATTTAATTTGGGAAAAAGGTATCTCCTCTCTACTGATACTTTATCACCAATCCTTGTTTCAATTAAAACCCCACTTTTCCAAAAACATTTGTCATTGGGACGGAAAGTGAGGTGACATGTTCTGAACAGATGTGCAAAGACAGCAAATGTTACAGGGGTGATAACCCCTCCCTATGTTCTCCAAAAAGCTTAAAAATAGATTTTTTTGGGATGGAGCTACACTTCATAATGTACCTGTTCAGATTCTACTTAAGATCAAACCTAAAGCCGCAAGTGGTTTTAAATGGCTTCTTTTTTTCCTTTACAAATGTCATTTTGTGCAAGGACAGTTCTAAACACGGGAAACACATGCCACTTCACAGGCATACTTTAGACACCCCCCAGGTACCATATTTAAAGGAAAATTTCACTTTTTTTTTTTCACTTTATGCATCATTAAAATGACTGCTCCCGAAAAAACGTTAGTTTTTAAAAGTTCTTTTTGCATTGATATATGTCCCCTGGGGCAGGACCCGGGTCCCCAAACCTGTTTTATGACATTAACATGCATATTGGCCGTTGTAATTAGCACTTTTGATTTCGAACGTTCGCGTCCATTATAACGTATAGGGTTCGAAAATTCGCGCGAACTTTCGGTCCGTTCGAAGGTTCTGGTTCGAACCGAACCCGGGGGTGTTCGGCTCATCCCTAATACTTAATATTATCAGGAAGTGTGTTAGGACTACAGAACACTTCCCTATTATGATATGGTAAAGAAGAGATGGGGAGGTGTTCTTTAGTCCTAGTAAACATGTTCTTGGATGACATCTAAGCACAGAAAAGTTGAAACATTACAGTTTTGTTCTAATTTTATATACACTTTAAAATGTGGTTACACTTTTCTAAATGCCTTTTTGTCATCTTAATCCAATTAGAAAACAACTGCATAGAATTGCCACTACCACAAAATTGTTTTAATGTTTAAACGATACATAACTCTTTTGTATTTTAAGTATTTAGAAAATGAAAAACGGAAGGCACAAAAGATTATTAGCATTGACAGTTTAATTTTCCCTCTAACTACTTGACAACACAAGCCAGCCATGTAGCATAAAATTTAATAACACAGTTCACTCCTGCTTTTAAACTTTGGTACGAAAAGTAAATCTAAATGGCTATATATTATTAAAGAACTCATAAATATTAAATCATATACAATTAAATATTTAAGGATGAATATTATTTGGAGACTGTTGCTGTAACAATCATTTCCTGTGTTTTAAAAAGAAATTGTATCATTAGGGTCATCTGTTTATGCAGAAAAAAAAAGTTAATTTACTAATGCGGTTGTGTATTGAAAAAAATACATTAATGTTATGAAATTTCTAAATCCGAATGCACAAAATATTGGTTTACATTACTTTTCCATAAGTCCCGTTTCAAAAACTAGACTCTGGGACAGTAGGAGGTTGGGACTGTGTACATTTATTGTCCAATAAGAAGGGAGATGACACAGGAGGCTGCAAAGCAAGAACAGTGTGGATGATTTACTAAAACAGAGGGTGAAAAATCTGGTGCAGCTGTGCATGGTAGCCAATCAGCTTCTAATTTGAGCTTATTCAATTAAGCTTTGACAAGAAAACCTGACAACTGATTGGTTTCTTTGCAGAGCTGCATGAGATTTTGCAAGCTCCAGTTTTAATAAATCAACCCCAGTATGACTATAGAAACCATAATGTACTCTAAGCAGTGTGGCTAGTGTGTGAACTGCATATGTGCCTGAACCTTAATATAGGGCATTTTTTTGCCTTGATATTTGTTAACTATAAGGCCCCTTTCACACGAACGGACCGTTCAGGTCCGCCTGTCAGTTTTATCGGCGGATCTGAACGGGCGTTCCATGTTAGTCTATGGAGCAACGGATGTCAGCGGTGACATGTCCGCTGACATCCGACCCGGTCTGATCCGCTAAAACCAGACGGATGACCCTACATTCGCATCCGTCCCTGGTGGATCGGATCGGGTGAGATCTAATGAAAACGGACATTCTGTCTGTTTTCGTCTGATCTCTCCATAGCAACCAGCGGCACTCGACAAGCCCCTCAATGCTCAGTGAGCAGAGAGGGACCTGTCATCCGCTGGCTCAGCGGAGATCAACAGAGAAATCTCCTGCTGAGCTGGCGGACAGAGGCGGACTCCGTGGCAGTGGATCCGCCTCGTGGGACTGAAGTCCTAAAAACACAGCCATTGTTTTACGCCAGACTTAAATGCATTAAACTGAGTAAACATTGACTAATTGTTTAATAAGTATTAGGTAGCTTTAAGGAAAAGCACTGTCTACAGCCAAGATGCCTATTATAGTCCAACTTTGAGCTAAATTAAAAAAAAATGATGCCCAAGCAGTAGGAATATAAAAAATGCAATTCAGTTTGCAGCAATCTCCTGTGCAGTGCTCCACTTGAAAAACTCCTAATAACATACAGGGGTTGATTTACTAAAACTGGAGAGTGCAAAATCTTGTCCAGATGTGCATGGTAGCCAATCAGATTCTACTTTAGCTTGTTCAAATAAGCTTTGACAAAAAAAAATAAAAGCAGAATGGCCTCAATTTTCCACTCTCCAGTTTTAGTAAATCAACCTCACAGTGTCATTTAACCCAGAAAACAAAGGAGTGCAGGGCATCACTGACCCCTCACTCCCAAAGGAGGTTTCACCACATCACCCTGCAATCACAGCATTATGGTGCAGAGAATGTGCTTACATTAGCATATCAGCACATCTCTCTGTATCAGTAAAGAATGGCCAGTAACTGTTTGTCACTTTAGCAGCCTGAAGACATCTGAAAAGGGGAACTATGAAAGAAAGCATAAAATAATTGCTGAAGGCAGTCTCCTGGGCAGCAGAGGGGGTGATTGGGTCTAGGAGTTAGGAATTGGGCTTTAAAATCTGTATTCAGTGTTCGTACACCAAAGCTGAAATGTGCTTGCTAAAAATCATGTTTAAGGTATAGTATTTGCAGAAAGTATATAAAAAACAAGATAAAACAATGCAGTGTGCTTAGGGCTGATTTTTGAATTCTAAATTATTTGCTCTTTTCCACTGTTATAGTTCTGTTGATTATTTATGCACCTTCTACATCCTGTGGTCAATTGTGAAACAAATAAATGAGTAAATACAAATAAAAACAACCAAAACAATGCAGAGAAGATAAACTCAATCTTTAAAGAACTTACAATTTTATTTAGTGTCTGAGATTTAGGGAGATGTCATGCCTAGGGAGGGACAGCATAATGCAGCCACACAAATAATCAAAGTTTGGCGCTGATGTAGAAATCAGCTCCAAGACCAGCCATAAATTTCCACTGACTTCACATACAAATATCTAATTGATCTGTTATGTTATCATTATTTATATTTGTACAGTTCTTTACACTAAAGCCACGTACAGATGATCAGATTTTCCGACTGGAAATGTGTGATGTCAGGCTGTTGGAGGAAAACCCGACCATTTGTATGCTCCATCTGACAATTGTTGTCGGATTTTCTGCAGACAAATGTTGGATGGCAGGCTTTAAAATTTTCTGCGGACAAATGTCTGTTGTCGCATTTTCCGTGTGTGTGCACACAAGTCCGTCGAACAAAAGTCCAAAGTATAAACGCGCATGCTCGGAAGCAAAGATGAACCAGAAGCGTTCAGTCTTGTAAACTAGTGTTCGTAATGGAGAATTAACATTCGTGGCATGGCAAATTATGAAATCTCGAAATGCAGCGCACTATTCTCTTCTTCTTTATTTAATGGGATAATAATGAAGCTGATTTGCTGGTGATACTGATGGAGTTAACATATTTTAAAAGGCTTTTATTTTCTAGTGATATCAAGAATAATATTATTATGCTTTTTTATTTATTTATTTATTTATTTTTTTTGGGCAAGTTACCACAACACCATTATCCCAAAGTTTTTAAGATCAAAGATACAACTATGTTGGAGTTCCTTGTCAATTTTACATTGTATTTTTTTAAATGTAACTTACTACTCCCAAACTGCCTATTGAAGTAAAACACATAGCCCCAAGTATTATTCTACACAATTATTTTATTGTGCATTAAAAAAGAAAACAAATAAAATTACACATGCTATCTGCCAATAGAACTTAACAAAAAAGTGCATTCTATGCATCCACAAATATAGAAAATATACCAAATCAAATCATTATTCAACCAAAAAAATTAAATAAAAGCCTTATGCATGTGTCCTGCTGCTTAATATGGGGGGTCAACAATGCCAAGAGTTGGTGAAAGCAGGGGAGATAATTCCGAAAATCATCTGGATTATTCTCCTGGAGCTCCTGCAGCAAAGGCATATGACATGATTGGTCACGATTAATAAAGCAACCAATATTTGGTCCAAGAAATCCTCCTCCTCCTGTTCCTGGACTGGACTTGGGTCAAAGCAATAACTCCAAGGCCAATAATAAATAACATGTTATCTCCTCCGATTCTGCAACATGTCTGGTTGATCAACGGCCGTTCATAAACAAACTGAAAAGCACAAAATGAAAAGCGCAAACTGAAAGGCACTAAATGAAAAGCGCAAAATGAAAAGCATGAATCAACACTCACCAAACTTCTACTAACATGAAATTAGCAGGAGCCTAAAGGGTGGCGCTAAAGAGCTGAAAAACCACGTAGTATGTCACTACGTTCGTGTTTGTTGGCTGACAATCCCTTGCCATTTGTATGCAAGACAAAATCCAGGCACATGCCTTCGGACAAAAGCCTGAGGTTTTGTCTGCGGAAAATCCGATCGTGTGTACGAGGCTTTACACATATTACATACAGATATTTATAGACTGTTAAAGTAGAATATTTGTGTAATGGAAACACAAAATATTGTTTTGTTTTGTGTTGAAAACCACTGGAAATGGCTGAATGTAAACAAGTGACACATTCCTTGAAATGGGATATCAGCTTACTGTATATTCACCCCGAATCTGATATCTGTCTGTGATAATCAGGCAATTAAGAAGTCCAGACAATTGAGGTTATTGACCTGTACAATTCTCTACAGCATGAACATATACTGTATGCATGCATACAATATCTTAAGGGGGCTAAAAATGACACAACCAAAACCTTTACCAAAAGAATTTCAAATCAATCTCTTTACATATTACCATTTTTTTCCACAGATGTTCTAATTCTAAATTGTGATTGTGATTATGCTGTAGGGCAAGTTTAGATACAAACAGTGCATAGTGGAATTCTTCAGAGGCACCAGTGACTTTTGAGATCAATTAGTTATTAATCATTTTAATGCAAGTTATTATAGAAGTATCATTACATATTTTACTGGTTTAATACCATAGGGTACCAAGTGCTATAGCATGTGGTCCTGCTCAAATTCATCCCTTCATTTGTAAGCAGCGTGGTCAGACATGTTTTCCCACCATATCCAACAATGCTGCTAGAAAGGTGACATATTTGTGATTGACAACTCTAGTCCCTGGTAGCATGGACTCCTGAAGAGACCAATGCTGCCATTTATAAAAAAAGAGAACTTCACAAAAAAAGTCTATCAGGGCTGCTTCTACACATCTACAGCCCAGCCAATGGATGCTGCAGTGATATGTGAGCTTTCCGTGAGAGTTCAGCAATGTCAGGCTGTGTTATACATGGCACCAGTTCATACATCATTCAGAGTTGTGGCTCTTTGTAATTTATCTGGAGCTGCTTGTATAAAAAAAGGAAAACAATTCTACACACAGAGCTAAAGCACTAAATCATCTTTTACGATTATGAGGGAACGAACAGCACTGCTTGTTCCTTCATGATAGTGAAAGAGCAATAAGTTTAAAGGTGGGGCTCTGTTCTGACTGTACCTCCCCCCACAGTGATGCCCAAAAGGGGGTGGAGCTACAGCCAGCATATAGGGGTATGTTAGGGGAAAGCAGAGCCACAGATCAAGATGGGACAAAGTGCTATATTTTCACTTGGTCCCCCGGGGAGTTCAATAAAAAAAATAATGATCATTCTTTTTTAAAGTCTCTAATACACTATATTTGCCAAAACATGGTTGATTTCAGTTGCCGTTTTCCACAAAAACAGTATTCTTGACACTCAGGTTTAGTCAATGTTTTATTGTGTTCATTTCTAAGCCAACTTAAACTTGGGCACCAAAATAAAAATCAGCTTTAACTTTCATACTTACCTCCTTTCTGGCAATGTCCCAACATACTCCCTTCTTGCCACTCCTCCTCTGTGTTAAATGATGCTCAGAGTCTTTCAACCCACTTCTTGTAAGCCCTGAGCATCAAGGCTCTGTTACCCACCTTGAATTCACCAGAGAATGCTACAGACAGTGACTTCATGTAATTATGCCCTGAGTGGGACTTTCTCATACAAATCTATTTTCTACAGCAAATTTTGTTCCACCTCCCTCATCTCTTTTGGCAAAACAGCATTCTTTATACTAAAAACTTTCAAGTGTCAAAATGAATGGTACGAGTAAACCTGGGCAAGTGGTGATGTCACTTCTCATGCAGCAGTGCTTGGGTCTAGTGATTATTTGCTAGACCCAAGCACTGTCATAGTATGTTCTCCTCCATACTTGACATTGACAATTTTTTGGGGATATTTATTATAGCAAAAAGTACAAAAAATTCAAACCGCAGAGGTGATCAACTACCACCAAAAGAAAGTTCTATTTTTTCCCAATAATTGAATAGAATTTAATGAATATTAAAACCAAAGTAGAATCAGTGCACAAGTACAATAAATACATGATTCACTGTGTCAAACTATTTGTACCTCATAAATACATTGAATAATAAATACACTTTATACTAATTATCCTGTATTTATATAATGCCGACATTTTACGTAGCACTTTTCAGATTACATGGAATCAGGCACTTCAGTCCCTGTCCCCTCAGGGGTTCACAGTCTCAGTTGGTCTCAGACCAATTAACCTACCAGTATGTTTTACAGTGTGGGGGGAAATCCATGCAAATATGGGAAGTACAAAAAAATGCAATGCAGATAGCATCCCTGATGTGATTTGAACTCAGCCCCAGAGCTGCATAGCAAGTACACATGTTAGCCACTTAGCTGCCATACTATATTCATCTGTTTTACCACTCGTGCTTTTAATATGTTCATTTATAAACCTATTCATTTCAATAATTACCTCTGTCTATTGATATCTAAAACGTAGCCGTTACATTAATGGACATTGAGAACAGTGGATAGTCCGCAATAGCCAAGAAAGATCATGCTTCGGGTAACTAAAACTTGACACACTTTACAAACAGAAATATTCAGAGAAGCTTACACTTTGATCATTACTTATGACAAAGAAGATTGGAGGCAGTCCTCGGTAGCCTGCTGATAACTGCTAGAGTAAAAAGCTCTAACCTGAGATTTTTTAGAAATTAGTAAATTATCAGTCATTTGTTGAAAAGTGTTAAATATCTCCAAATAACAATTGCTTCAGGTGCAAAATGGTTAAGGGACGCCCCTTAAAATCTTTGCATTCCAGATCTTTAATAGCATGCTAAATAAAATTCCCAGTTTGCACAGAGAAGAATTAAGGCAGCCTCACATGATATGGACAAAAATCTTTTCCTGCTTATGTTCTACTAAGCCATGCACAAAAGCGAAGGAGTACTAGAAGAAAGCTAAGTGTAGGTGGTAAAGACATGCGAGTACCATAAACACCTTATTTTCATAGGAAAATATGTTTTACTAAAATTGTAATATGGCTATATTATTTGTTATTTGTATATGCTATATATAATTTGTATATTTAATATGTACATACAATCTAAGTTTGTTTCTGGTTGTCATTTGGAACCATATTTTTAGAACCCTAGTTTACTGCTTTGTAATCATTACTATGGGAGTATAAATAGCGTCACACATTTATCCACACATTTATCCACATTTATCCTCTGATGAAGTCACGTGATGTGATGTCACGCGTAAGGACAGGAAAGGCACAACATACTAAAGGAGGCAACGAGCTCGGCGCTCGTATAAGATAAGAACTTTGTTATTTATTGTTTGTGAGTACCGCTCTTTTTACTTAAAAAATAAACACCCTAATGCTTTAAACATACTACACTATACGGCATCCCCCCTTTTCTTTATCCATCCCGGCATCTGCCGTGAGATTAAAAGGAAAATACCATTTGGACCCAGGGATAGGAGATCCATCCATCCAGGCACAGTAACAGAGGGGAGAGGAAGCTGACATTTCCAGTTCATTTGCGGTTAACCCTTTACCGCAAGGTAAGGGTCCACTACCTACCTGAGTGTAAATCCACACGAAGAGGAGAAATCCCCACTGCTAGAGACACCCCCACTATTATAAGCACATGGCCAATATCTGCATATTTCGCACACCTGCGCTTTCACTGGAAGAAGAAAAATCGCACAATAGACCCTCAACTGCATTTGTTTTGCATTTTATGGACTTAATATAATAGTGCTTAATTCTCGCATTCTGCACTGTACTGCTACCAGCACAATTGGATTATTATTCTCATATCACCTATCACACATCCTTAGTGTGATTGCATCAATCTCATTATTTGCACTTTACTGTGCAGTTTTCACCCATCATTCTGTGTACTTTCACATTAGCAACTCTGCGATTATTTTCACGCACTGTGATATACTGCTCGTTTGCACATTTTTATATTCTTCTGCACCTTATTTTATTGCTATAACGTTTTTTTATATATAAATATATTTTATTATTTTTCTAATTTGTGGTTTTAGGTGCTATTAGCTATTTTAAGCATTTGCACTTATTTGACATTATTTATGTTATGACAGTTATAATTAAAACTGTGTATACACATTCCTTTTGACTGCTACCTTTATCAGCACAGTCTATAAGCTAATTCAAGCATTTGCACTTTATTTTCAATATTCATTTTTTGTGACAGTAGTAATTTATGCACTGTATATACAAATTTCTTTTGGACTGCTACCTTTAGCAGCACAGTCCCGAGATTGGACTATTATTGGAGTAATACCACCGGGAATAGACTTTGCTGGAGACAGTCTCCCACCTAGGTGTCTCATTTATACACTGCTATTTAGCAGCATATACTTACCTTTATACTGCTACCTTTAGTAGGAGTTTCTTATATCCCCCTGGGAACAGCGCAACATCACTCCTTTTACCACACATTTAGGTTTAACACAGTTACATAAGACCTAATAATTTTTTTTAATAATGACTATGAATATTACAGGTCAATTATTACTGTATATAGCCTAGTGTACCAAAGTCAACAACCTGCTTTAAATATTTTTTGGTTTGGATTCTAAAAAACATAAGGCAAAATCTAGTAAAAAACTATCTTCATATTGGCATATTATCTTCAGAGTTCCCAGCTGTAACTAAATTAATCTCAGTAGCAATTCATTTAACTGCCCATTACTGGTTCTACTTTTCACAAGGTAATTTAAAAAAAAAATCTTATTTGATCAATGGGAAACTTTGTAGTTATAAAGAACCTGACCTGAGAAGCTCAGCTTGTCCTCCTGGAGCACTAGAAATGATTAATAGCATTAAGTTGGTGCTTTTGGCTGTGATCATCATGGCAGGGGGCAACACCGAAACCCTCCAGCGACTAGAAATGCCAGACATTTACATGGAGTTCTAAGATGGTATCATAGAGTAGAAGGAGAGCCACAATTTTTTCTATTTTTAATTAAAGATTAAAAAACATAGAAAGGCAATAGCCATCAGATTGACTAATATTCATGTAATAAAAGACAACCGGATTGGAGTGAGTCAAGTGTTTACATTTACTGATATTAAATATTAAATATTAATATCTGAAAAAAAACAAAAGTACCTAGATTTAAGCTGTACAGTCCTAAAACCATTTACTACTTCCCAAAAAGAAACAGAATCCGTACCATAAAAAAAAGACACAACTTATGAACTATTATAGGTAATCTGCACTGTTTAATGACATACTGTACTGTATGTACAATCGAAGTGGTTGTTCTCCTTTGAATAGGAGAATTATTTAAAAGTACTTACCTGAAAAGAAATAAAAATTAAGCCTTGAGATGAACACAGTGAGCACATCCCACCTATTTATTATTTCAGCTTTTCATCCAGCATTGCTGTAATACCCTACTCCCCTTTATTGTTAATTTGGTGATCCTAAAATGTGATGGCTAGTGATGCTGGAGTGTCTTCATTGTGGTTGTTACCTATTTAATTGTTGCTTACAGCCACCAAACAGATCCAAAACTGTCTTGATAATTAAAATATGATTGGTGATGCAGGGTGCAATGATAGGCATTCATAGATACATGTCTGCTGACTCCATGAGGGAGTCTGTGTGTTCTGTGGATATAGTGGAACTCCACCAAAATGAAAACCTGCATCGAAGACTAATTGGTTTTACTTTTTTCTTGGAATTACACCGGTTTCGGTCTGACAAATCAAATTAGATTAGTATAAAATCAATAGCAAAATATTCCAAAAGAGTTGCTGTGTTTTTAAAATATACCTAACATATATATGTAAATGAAAGGCCTAAATAAAATGTATATATACACTGTACATATATATATATATATATATATATATATATATATATATATATATATATATATATAGCAACCGATAACACTTATTTTGTTAATTTCATTGTAGATGTCAAAATATTTTAGCTCTGGTTCATGAATATGTCATATTTCATTCAAAATATAGAAGCTTGAGTGCTGAGTTGTCCATGAGGCATGTCTCTCTGTCTTTTTGTATAAAGGAACATATTAGGTGACTAGATGAAGCTATTTGTCATGTAGCCTTGCATTATTAAGGTTTATTTGTTCCACATATTTGTTGGCTCTTTTGAACCAGTCGAGAAACTCTTTCATTTGTCTAATTTATAAGCTTTCCAGGGCTTGCATTCTAGTAGTTTAGAAGTGTCACCAGCAATAACTATGAAAAATTGCCGTGTGCATCTTGCTCTCCTTTTCTTTTTGCAGCTTTACAGTCTATCCCAACTACCAAAGGGACTTCGGTTTCAAGATGTAACAAATCTAATTTAACCCTGCTGAATTTCAGTATCTATGCCTAATGGTCATTTTGTAGAGCTTAAACACATCTGAACTTGTGCTGAATCATTTATTGTAAAACAAAAAATTTAAGTAAAGCGATAAAAGTATTGTATTTAAAGTAAGTGGCACAATGCATCCATAGTTTGTTAGGGTCTTACCAAATGCCTATGGTGTTTAGCCCCATTAAACTGTCCCAGGGGCTTAATACATGGCAACACCAGGTGTAGGCAAACAAGCATGTTTATTTCCAGAGTTTTCTGGAATTGTTCAAAACCCAGAGAGCTCTATGAATCAAATTCTGTCCAAAGAGTCAAAAAGTTGATTACTTTTTTGCTTCTCCCACCCAATTCATAATGAGGTATTAGAGGACATATTAGAGCATCACATGCTTTGGTGTTACCAAGGTGCTCTGCATATAATTTTAGGCAGTTTTCTGGCCTTTAGAGGTGCCTGCTGTAGAATTCTGGAGAAAATGCGGCAGCATTAAAATTACTACAGGTATACCTTAATCACCTTACTATTGTGCTATTTTTAAAAAAAGGAGCACCATTAACCACTTGCTGACCAGCCGACGGCATTATACTGCGGCAGGTCGGCACGTTCCCGCGAACTGTCATAGCTGTACGTCGGCCTTTTAAGTGGGGATAGCAGGTGCGCTGAACTGCGGGATTGCCAATGCGCGCAGCCGGCGGCCACGATGACCGCCGGCCACGTGGGATCGTGGGCACAAGAGCCAGAACAGGGATGAGTGTGTGTAAACACACACTCATCCCTGTTCTGAGAGGAGAGACAGAATGTGTGTTCCTACTAGCTAGGAACAACGATCTGTCATCTCCTCTAGTCAGTCCCATCCCCCTACAGTTAGAGCACACACGATCTGACATCTCCTCTAGTCAGTCCCACCCCCCTACAGTTATAGCACAGTTATAGCACACAGAACACAGTTAACCCCTTGATCGCCCCCTAGTGTGTACCCATAGGCTTTCAAGCTTAGCCAAGGAAAAAGTATAGTGGTCATGTGCCCACTACAAAAATTTTCAAAATGGTATATAATCATGTGTCCTTGCAAATTTTCACTTTTTAAGTTGGGTTTCACTTTAAGATTAAACTGGGTCTATAATGGATGTTCATTAAATTTATGAATAAAACAAGTAGCAATTATTGCATAGGAATTATACAATATAAAAAACAGCTTTACCAAAAAATGTATAAAATGTTTAAATATTTTAAAGCATGCCTGTAAAGCCAAATGGGTACAACCATTTTTGTGAATCAGCAAGGGAAAGTCCTTAATCCAGTTTTCGTTTCATTTTGCAAATAACTTTTTCCATCTTTTTTTAAAACAATAGTTGCAAAAAGTTTTAGAAAGGATTTGTTTTAACTTTCACTATTATGCTGCATTTTGTATTTCTAGAAGAAGATATACAAAACCAAAGCATTTTTAGAAAATACTTATATGTGGCATACCTTTAAGCAATTAAAAGATAATATGCTACAGGCACAGCTGGCAAGCGTACAAATACCATCTGTTAGGAGCAACTATTTCAAGCCTGTAAAAGTTAGCTGTGCTGGAGTACAGGACAATATGGCAAAACAAAATGTCTTGAATACACTGATATGCATTGTTAAAATTGTGCATAAAGATATTTGATATCATCTGTGTTCACTATTTAATTTAACATGTAAACAATACTAGTAGAAAATGTTCTTTGTTAGCAGGAATCAAAAGCAAGAATACAAAGGAAGGAAGACTGACTCTTCACTAATGAGCAATAAATTATTCAACTGAAAATAAAATTATGTTTTGTATTATATAAAAGTGCTGAACTATAACAAGAGCAGGCACCAGATAAACCAGACCAAGCGACTTTGTAATAGGATTACAATCTATTATGAATTCTATAAATAGTACAAACATCAGGATGCCTCATGGCTACATTAAGACAGCATGCAGCCCTTTCCAACAGGCAATGCTTTTTAATTTTATATAGTGGAATACATGTTATTAACATGAATTACATTTCAAAGGCAAACATTCACCATATCCATTCTTTAAAATAAAAGGCAACATTTTTACTATACCTTTTAAATATGATTGGTAAAATCCCTTCTTTGTTATAGTTCCAGTTCAGAGTTTGATCTGCTCCCTACACAAAGGAAAGATAAAAAAAAAGTTACATAATATATAATAACTACAAAATTCCTCAATCTTTATTTTTCTCATTCAAGTTCAAACTTAGATCTGCTTCCTACAAAAAAAAAAGAAAAAAAAAAGGATGCTACAGGTATATAGGTATATAAGATACAGTATAAATAATAACTACTTCGTTCCATAACCCCCCCCCCCCAAAAAAAAAAAGGGAACCGCTAAGGAGGCCCATGGCCTCTGCAATTTATTTAATGCATGCCTTTAAAGGCCACAGAACGAATTGTAATACATCCCAATGAGTTTTATTCTGCCAGGATATTTTCCAAGTCAATGAAACTGAGATGTAATAGGCATACATACATGTGCATCAATGTGAGGGACAAATGATCACGTTGGTTGTAAGATCACCATGGCCTTATTGTTCCTAGCTGGGATTTTTTTCTCACAGAATAGGTGAAGGAACCCCCCTCCCCCTTCTGAGTCACTTTGTGTCTCTATCCCCTACCCAACTCCAAGCGCCGACCCTTGGTTCCACCCCTACCCCCTCCCAGTGCAGTCCCTTATAGAGAATACAGAGATGAGTATAATGTTGTAGTGCTAAGTAATTTGTATGGAATTTGAAAATAACAAGAAAAGCAAATATATCCCCACAGCCAGTAGCAATAGACCTCACCAGTAACAATAGACCCCACAGCAGCCAACAAAACTAGACTCTCCAGCAGTCAGCAACAATAGACTCCTTCAACAGTAAATCCCTTCCAGTATCAACTGACCCCCCCAGCAACAAAATATCCCCCACCAATAACAATAGACAGCGACACAAAAATAGATCCCCGCAGCAACAATAGAACCCCTAGCAGCCAGCATCAATAGACCCTCCATCACACCCAAGCACCCCTTACCATTGCATAGACATGCATAAAAAAGGTGTGGAATGAAGGACACTATGCCAACGAGAGTTAATGGCAAGTTCAGCTAAAGGTAGATATTAAGACCGATTACATTTGTAATGAATTGACATAATGCCATTTTTTTTGAGGTTTTGAGGGTCTGATTCAGTTCATTTTGGCAGTCAGTTTGTGGGTTGTGTACAGTAGAAATCGACACGGTTACCCTTAACTTTTTACATACAGCGTTCCAGAATCAGGAGATGAACTGGGATTCCCGATCAGACACTATGTTCGTAGGTATCCCGTGATGTTTGACAATATGAGACAGGAAAAGAGTAGACAATGCTTCAGCCATAGGTAGTCCAGGAAGTGGCACATCTAAGAAAAAGGATCAACTATGACCCAAATTGTAGACTATATATACACAGTCCATTTGGCGGTGTACAGTAGATAATACAGTGCAGATGGTGTACACAGTACATAATACAGTGTGTACAGTTTCAAATACACTTCAGGCGGTGTACACAGTATATAATACAGCGTAGTGCGGTGTTAGAAAAGAAAATACCCATCATGTCCGGAAGGCCTCCAAGGAGAGGCAGACGCTCACAGGTCACTAAAAGAGGGCAAGCAGCCTTTGAAATAATATTTAACAGCAGGGATCGTTCCTGCACCCAACAAGAGTAACTGTGAGGGGTTACAGTTTGGTGGCACCACCAACATCTAAGGCCCAATCTCTCTGCCCCTGTTTAACAGGGGCATGTAATTACAATTTTTGAAATAATATTGAACAGCAGGGACCGTTTCTGCGCCCAACAAGAGAAACTGTGAGGGGTTACCATGTTCTGCCACCACCAACACCTAAGGTCCAATTTTTCAGCAGCGAATATAGTGCCGCCCGTATAGTATATATACTGCATTTCAGAGTATATAGTGCCCTCAGTGTAGTATATATAATACAGTGCAGGGTATATAGTGCAGTTTACAATGTATAATATAGTGTATTGACGTGATTAAGGGGAGCTCTATGACAAAATTAAGAATAAAACTGCATGGGTTCCCCCCAAGGGCCTGGTATGGATTTGGGGGGGGGGGGGGGATCCCACGCCATTTAAAAAAAAAAATTGCTGTGGAGTTCACCTTAATACTGGAGGGGGGGGAGCCCACGCTGTTTTTTTAAATTATTCTTTATTTATATTGCCGGGATCTGCAATTTTAAGTGGCATTTTTTCCTTTCGAAATTTCATTTTTCTGCAGTACTTTTCTAAACATGGGAAAAATGTGCTACTTTACAGGCAGACTAAGGGGACTCCCCAGGCACGATATTTAAAGGAATATTTCATTTTTATTGTTTCACTTTAAGTATTCTTAGAAACTGCCACTTTAGAACCTTTTTATTGCATTGATACATGTCCCCTGGGGCAGTACCCAGGTCCCCAAACACTTTTTATGGCAATAACATGCATATAAGCCTTTAAAATTAGCACTTTTGATTTTTCACGTTCGTGTCCCATAGACTTTAACAGTGTTCGCATGTTCGCACACATTTTTCGTCTGTTCGCAAGTTCTGGTGGGAACCAAACCGGTGGGTGTTCGGCTCATCCCTAGTTGTCAGGCAGGCCAGCTCAACAACAAGTCTTGACAGCAAGGTAGAATCCAAAAGTGTGGTCAGGGACATACACAGACTGGCAGAGTAATCCAAAATCTTTAGGCAAAGATAGTAGTCTAGGAATCAGGCAAAGTTCAAGGTCCAGAGGTTCAGCAGTTAATTAGTATAGCACACACCCAGGGAAACAGATCCAACAAACAGGCACAGTCCACAGGAATTCCTGCAATTTAAGCTGATCTGATTGTGGATTGATTGCAGCTGGAAGACAGGTGAGGCTAGAGAGTACTAGCAGCAGAGGTACTATGCAAGGTGTATACTATACCACTCAGGTTCCCCAGTGGCAGTGAGAACTGAGCTGCAGCCCAAAGACAGAAGCACCCAGGTTCAAGCCAAGGCCCATGACAAATACAACAAAAAGGGCAATAGCAATTTGTCTTACTTAAAACTACTAAACTACTAAAATGAATAGGAACACATTTTATGCAAATGTCTCACTATGCATCTAGGCTGGACAGTAGGATAGGCCTTTTTTGAGGGAGGAATAGTCAGAAGCATTTTTTACGGCAGACAAATATGTTCTAGCTTGTGCAACTGTAAAGTCTTAAATATGAAAAGAAGTTGGCGTTCATCAATTCACATTTTCATAGGTGATGATACCAACAAAGCTAAGTCTATAGTGTCTTTACTTAAATTGTTACTAAACCTAAACCCACAACAGTAAAATCTGTCTGTGTATGCAGAATACCATGCTTGTTATACTCACTGTGGAACTTAAGGGGTTAATCCTCTGCCTTGTGTAAAAAGGCTCTTTGATCATGTATGCACAGATCCTCCTCCTCCTTCAGGGTCACTCTGGGCAAGGTCAGATAAGACACAGTCAGAGGAGTAAGGCTGTACATCAGGGATATGCAATTAGCGGACCTCCAGCTGTTGCAAAACTACAAGTGCCATCATGCCTCTGCCTCTGGGTGTCATGCTTGTGGCTGTCAGTCTTGCTATGCCTCATGGGACTTGTAGTTCGGCAACAGCTGGAGGTCCGCTAACTCAGTTTGGTCTCTATTGCTGGAGAGAACATTTCCTGAGCTGAGCTTTTCAGGTCACATGATATTGATATCACACATTTGGGCATGTATACAGATCCTAAGAGCCCTTTCACACCGAGGGAGTTTTGCAGGCGCTATAGCGTTAGAAGTAGAGCCTGCAATCCGCCCCCTCAAACTGCTGCACCATTGTCTGTAGTGTGAAAGCCGAGGGCTTTCACACTGCAGCGGTGCGCTGGAAGAACGTCACAAAAAGTCCTGCCAGCAGCTTCTTTGGAGCGGTGAAGGAGCGGTGAACTTACCGCTCCTCCACCACTGCTCCCCATTGAAATCAATGGGGCATCGCTGTAATAACGCCGGCAAAACGCCGCTATTGCAGCGTTTTGCCGGGGGTTCAACCCTTTCTCAGCCACCAGCGGGGGGTAAAAGCGCCCCGCTAGCGGCGGAAATGCACCGCAAATCCAACGGTAATACGCCGCTAAAAATAGCAGCGTTTTACCGCCAACGCTATGGGCGGTGTGGTGTGAAAGGCGTCTTAATGACAACCCAGTCCCTCCCTCCTCCTCAATGCGCAGTAACTAAAAAATAACACAGTGGGTGGGATGTTGCATCTTTATTGATGGATGATCCACCTCCCATAACAGCATGAGCACACAGGCTGTAGTAGAAATCCCCTCCTACCTGAACACTCAGCACTCGAGCGAAACATGCAGTTTATCGCGTGACCATGGTATACAGATCACACAAAAAGGTATATAGTGACAGTATTTGAATGTAAAATGAAGATTTATAAGCTGTGGGCACTGCAAGGTTGGGGGATGAACTTCATATTACTGGGTTTAGTAACACTTTAGATTTACCCGATGCTGGTGCAAGGATTTTTGACACCCTAGGCAAAATCTAATTTTGCTGCCCTCTCCCCCCGCCACCGATCCAGCCTCTCCACCTATTTTCACAATTAGTTGTGATTAAATCCAGGCATGTAGGCTGATCCCGACTTCATTGTCGCAATCTTGCACGAGCATGGACCAGATGAGTGGTGTCAGCTGACAGCAGACTTTGACCCGCCCCTTACTCGGATCGCTGATCACCCGAGTCTACAGGGCGCGCGCTGGGACCGTGCACAGGGGAGGACATCATATGACGCCCTCCCGGGAATTGACATCCGCGCTGAGGCCGTCATTCGTCCATAGCGCGGATGTCTAGTGGTTAAAAAGAGTATTCTCACATACAGCAAGGGCATGCTTAGAATGACATATAAAACACATTCTGCTACTCCTTCTGTTCTGAGTATGTGGATACCACATGTGTGAGTCTTTCCCAATGTTTGGATTGATTATGTACCATCACCTATAGCAGTTCCTTTTCCTATAAGCCAAGCAAGCCTAGCCTACTGTTACATGGCTGCCCCCAGGAATGGCATGTTTACTGGCCAAGAAGTACAGGAGGCTAAGGAAAGGAAGAACAAAATAGTTCCTGTGGTTCCAGGACTGCAATTGTTTGCAAGGGATGGCTGGGACTGGTGTCTCACATAAATATAGTCAGTGGGATGTGCAGATGGGTCTGTTCAGGCCAGGCAGAGACATGGTCAGCATACGGCAAAGGATTGGTCCAGGAAACAAGCAGAAATGTGGTCAATAAACAAGAAAATTAGGAACATTGAGTCTAGCTTCACTGGTCTGGTGACGCTGTGGCTGGTGTGGCGGTGAGCAGAGAACTGTGATTGGCAGAAACATGATGTTGGGGGGCGGGGGGCAGTAAAACATTGCAGCTAAGCCTCAATTTTACCACCCTCAACTGCTACCCCCTTTAGCTACAAAGGCAGTGGCTGGGGGTTTACACCTGCCGTGGCTGCAATGTTTTGCTTTACAGCTGTGGAAGGAATTATACCCCCTGTACACTCGCTGATTGTGACCCATTTAAGTGAATTGGATTGCTTGTGTGGGGTGCAAGGGTTTAAAGCAGGTAGTGAGGAGGCAATACAATATCTCCTCACTGCCTGTCAAGAGCTCTCTGAAGAGCCCTCCAAACATGGATGGATCTTCAGAAAGCATCGTACATGTGAACAAGTCCTTATGGTGACACAGCAACTGATGTGGCATTGATCAGGGACACTAACTAGTTGGGAGTGATTAGGGACAATATGACTGGTGTGGCGGTGATCAGGGACATTATGTGGTGTTGCAGTGCATTGGGGTTTTGTTTACATCTTTTTTTTACTGTTTTACCATTTTTATTTTTTTATTTTTACCAGAGTAGTGCAGTATCACTATAGTAACACTGTACTACTCTGGGAAGGTGACCAAGGATTTTATTCTTTACACTATAATTGCTTATAGCAGTCACAATCACTGTAAAAGCAATGGTTTTTGGTTCATTTCATTAATGACTCATTGTTTACTGTTGTGATTGGTTATAGCTATCACATGGTACCAGGCTGCTGTGATTGACCCTGTACCATGTGATCATGGTAATCAATCACAGAGATTACAATAGTAAGCAATGCTGTCATGAATGAAAGCCTTTCATGACAGCTGTTTATCTGTGATCATGTAATCACTATGATTGGTCACAGTGATCACCAGATACCTGGGCCAATCGCAGCAGCCCAGCATTGAGCACCATTATTCACTGTGTTCACTGGACACAGCAGTCACTGGTCATGCTGCTGTGGGCCCCAGGGGCTTAGCACACAAGCAGGAGGATGTACCCATGTGTCCTCTGAGAAAAACATTGGCTGGGCGGGAAGCAGTTAAAATAAATCATGAAATTCCTGATCTTTTCTTTGTAGAGAAAATAAATAACACAGTTCACGGTTGTCTCCCTAGAGTATTATATTTGGTCTGCTGTTAAGCACTACAGAGTTTAAATGGACCATTGATCAATAGATTAGCTATGTAGCATGAAGTCTATACCCTGTTGTTGCCCTAGAGTGTTCCTATTTGGTTTATCATTGTGATGATGCAGGACAATGTATGGTTATATAAATAGATGTGGTCGATCAATATTGTGTCAGTGGTATATAAGTGAAAAGTCCTAATAAAAATTCTGCATAATTAAAGCAATCAATAGCCAAGGGGATAAGTGATCCATGGGATTAGAACTATTTAAGAGGATTAGGTTGCAAAAAAAAGTCTATTGTTAGAAATTTTGCAAAACACTTTTTAAGATGTCTTCGTTTTCCACCTTCAGGTACAGAGGCATTGTAGCTATATTTCACATGTAGTGTACAGCCTTGACATTTAGTAAAATACCTCCTTAAACCATACATTTTGTGAAAGTACAGGACCTTTTAAGGTAAATGATGGTACTGTTGATATTCTAAAAACCATGATAGCTGTGCAAATGCCCAATGTTACTTATATTAATAATAAAAGTATAATATTATATTAATAACAATAAGCCCCCTTATGTGACAGTATACACAGGGGTGACGTGTCAAAATCATGGAGATATCTGGGATGTAAATAGACCTCTCTACCTCCCCTGGTGGCTACAGATAGACAAAGAGCCCAATCTGCTTCTTCCAATCTGCATAAGATTGGAAGAGCCTGTGATTGAACACTTGCAGCTTTATTTACAGTGATAAAGAGAGTGATGTCCATCAGACTCATGTTCTGCCATTCTAATGTACTGGTAATGAAGGGGAGCTAGCAAGTGTGTGTGTGTGGGAGGGGGGTTGTTCATATCACTTTAACAGATTTACCTTTAACATTTTACCTTTACCAGCAAGGCCATGAATTACAATATTTTTTTCACAAGCAATAAAAATAACAAATACTGCACATTTGTAATAATTCCTGTTGTTTAAAAAATATAACATTACTGCTATATATGGCAAACATGTTTTGTGGTCTTAAAATATTTATGAAAATATATGTAAAACCTACAGTATCTCACAAAAGTGAGTACACCCCTCACATTTTTTGTAAATATTTTATTATATCTTTTCATGTGACAACACTGAAGAAATTACACGTTGTTACAAAGTAAATTAGTGAGTTTACTTGTATAACAGTGTAAATTTGCTGTCCCCTCAAAATAACTCAACACACAGCCATTAATGTCTAAACCTCTGGCAACGAAAGTGAGTACCCCCCTAAGTGAAAATGTCCAAATTGGGCGCAAAGTGTCAATATTTTGTGTGGCCGCCATTATTTTCCAGCACTTACTTAACCCTCTTGGGCATTGAGTTCACCAGAGCTTCACAGGTTGCCACTGGAGTCCTCTTCCACTCCTCCATGATGACATAACAGAGCTGGTGGATGTTAGAGACCTTGCACTCCTCCACCTACAATTTGAGGATGCCCCACAGATGCTCAATAGGGTTTAGGTCTGGAGACATGTTTGGCCAGTCCATCACCTTTACCCTCAGCTTCTTTAGCAAGGCAGTGGACGTCTTAGGGGAGGGGATCATGCTCTGCTTCAGTGTGTCACAGTAAATGTTGGCATTCAAGGTTCCCTCCATTTACTGTATCTCCCCAGTCCCGGCAGCACTCATGCAGCCTCAGACCATGACACTCCCACCACCATGCTTGACTGTAAGCAAGACACACTTGCCTTTGTACTCCTCATCTGGTTGCCGCCATACGCTTGAAACCTATCTGAACCAAATAAGTTTATCTTGGTCTCATTGGACCACAGGACATGGTTCCAGTAATCCATGTCCTTAATCTGCTTGTCTTCAGAAAACTGTTTGCAGGCTTTCTTGTGCATCACCTTTAGAAGAGGTTTCCTTCTGGGATGACAGTCATGCAGACCAATTTGATGCAATGTGCGGCGTATGGTCTGATCACTGACAGGCTGACCCCTCAACCTCTGCAGCAATGCTCGCAACACTCATATGTCTATTTCCCAAAGACAACCTCTGGATATGATGCTGAGCACATGCACTCAACCTCTTTGGTCGACAATGGTGAGGCCTGTTCTAAGTGGAACCTGTCCTGTTAAACCGCTGTATGCTCTTGGCCACCATGCTGCAGTTCAGTTTCAGGATCTTCTTATAGCCTATGCTATTTTTATGTAGAGCAACAATTCTTTTTTTCAGATCCTCAGAGAGTTCTTTGCCATGAGGTGCCATGTTGAACTTCCATTGATCAGTATGAGAGAGGGAAATCAATAACACCAAATGAGTAAGCACTCCTGGTAGTGTGAAACGCATTAGATATTTTTGCTTTGTTGTGACCCACATTTGTGTGATTTTGTTTTCCAAATAAAAGGCATTGAAATGTATTTTGGAGTGCGGCCGTCCAGAGTCTTTCAATCTATCGTCACCAAATGTAACACCTGAGACCTTGTAACACAAACAAGTCACATGACATTGGGGAGGGAAACTGGCTAATTGGGACCAATTTGGACATTTTCACTTAGATGTTTACTCACTCTTGTTGCCAGCTGTTTAGACATTAAAGGGGTTGTAAAGGTTCATGGTTTTTCACCTTAATGCATCCTATGGATTAAGGTTAAAAAACACCTGGCAATGGCTGCCCCCCCAGCAGCCCGTTTACTTACCTGAGACCATTCACCTGCTGTGCGCGTCCCACGGCATCCTCTTCTCCACAGAGTCTGACCGTTGATTGGATAGAGAGGATAGATTGATTGCAGCGCAGCCATTGGCTCGTGCTGCTATCAATCACTTCCAATGATGCGGCCCACCAGGGGGCGGGACCGAGTCATACACTCTGTGTCTATGGACGCAGCGTGTATGACAGGGAGCGCGCCCGCAAGCTAACCCCCTCGGGATAGAGCTTCCCAGAGGAGGGTTAGCTATTGCGGGGAGAAGCCAAGACTGCTGCCGAGGGACCCCAGAACAGGAGGATGGGGGCCACTCTGTGCAAAACAAACTGCACAGTGGAGGTAAGTATAGCATGTTTGTTATTTAAAAAAAAAAAACAAACCCATACAACCCCTTTAATGGCTGTGTGTTGAGTTGGGCTGAGGGGATGGCAAATTTACACTATTATGCAAGCTGAGTGTCACTACTTTACATTGTTTCAAAGTGTAATTTCTTCAGTGTTGTCACATGAAAAGATATAATAATATATTTAAAAAAATGTGAGGAGTATACTCACTTTTGTGAGATACTGTATATCTGTGAAGAAGCCTGTCCATAGGATACATTCTACCAAGGTGCTGCACATGGATTTTGTCCTGAACTGATCATGTATTAAATTAAATAAACTTCATTTTCTAAAGTTCATTCTAAGGGTCAAGATCATTCAATTGAATTCATGGTTTGAATCAATATATTCAATGTGTTTCAAAATCTACTGTTTCCACAAGTTGCAAATATGTTTGCATGCATGTGCATGCATCACTGCTTTAAAAACATTTATTTATTAAGCAATGGGTTGGATTTATGAAGGTTTTGAAGTTCTGATGACATGTTTGTGAAAATAAAACTATTTATTGAAAGGTAAGCATACTTAGAAACTGCGGCTAGGCTTATCTTCTCACTAATATTTCTCATCTATCAAACAGCAGTGATTATGAAACTCCAAAAGACAAAATCAATACTCACATAGCATTTAACCACTTTAGCCCCGGACCAATTGTCAGCTTAAGGACCAGAGGTCTTTTTTCAATTTCGCACTGCACTACTTTAACTGGTAATTGCGCGGTCATGCAATTTTGTAACCAAACGAAATTTGCGTCCTTTTCTTCCCACAAATAGAGCTTTCTTTTGATGGTATTTGATTGCCTCTGTGATTTTTATTTTTTGCGATATAAACGGAAAAGGAGCGAAAATTTTGAAAAAAAAAGAGATTTTCTACTTTTTGTTATAAAAAAAATCTAATAAACTCAATTTTAGTCAAACATTTGGGCCAAAATGTATTCAGCCACATGTCTTTAGTAAAAAAAAATGCCAATAAGCGTATATTTATTGGTTTGCGCAAAAGTTATAGCGTCTACAAACTAGAGTACATTTTCTGGAATTTACACGGCTTTTAATTTATGACTACCTATCTCATTTCTTGAGGTGCTAAAATGGCAGGGAAGTACAAAACCCCCCCAAATGACCCCATTTTGGAAAGTAGACACCCCAAGCTATTTGCTGAGAGGCATGTTGAGCCCATTGAATATTTTTTTTTTTTAGTCCCAAGGGATTGAATAAAGACAAAAAAAAAAAAAAAAAAAAATTTTTTTTCATAAAGTTGTCACTAAATGATATATTCCTCACACATGCCATCGTTATATGTGGAGATGCACCCCAAAATACATTTTGCTGCTTCTCCCGAGTATGGGGATACCACATGTGTGGGACTTTTTGGGAGCCTAGCCGCGCACGGGGCCCCGAAACCCAATCAACGCCTTCAGGGTTTCTAAGGGTGCAAATTTTTGATTTCACTCCTCACTACCTATCACAGTTTTGAAGGCCATAAAATGCCAAAATAGCACAAAACCCCCCCAAATGACCCCATTTTGGAAAGTAGACACCCCAAGCTATTTGCTGAGAGGCATGTTGAGTACATGGAATATTTTATATTTTGCCACAAGTTGCGGGAATATTACAAACTTTTTTTTTTTTTGCCCAAAGTTGTCACTAAATGATATATTGCCCACACATGCCATGGGCATATGTGGAATTACACCCCAAAATACATTCTGCTGCTTCTCCTGAGTACGAGGATACCACATGTGTGGGACTTTTTGGGAGCCTATCCGCATACGGGACCCCGAAAACCAAGCACCGCCTTCAGGATTTCTAAGGGCATAAATTTTTGATTTCACTCCTCACTACCTATCACTACCTATCACAGTTTTGAAGGCCATAAAATGCCAAGATGGCACAAAACCCCCCCAAATGACCCCATTTTGGAAAGTAGACACCCCAAGCTATTTGCTGAGAGGCATGTTGAGCCCATTGAATATTTTTTTTTTTAGTCCCAAGTGATTGAATAAAGAAAAAAAAAAAAAAATGTATTCAAAAAGTTGTCACTAAATGATATATTGCTCACACATGCCATGGTTATATGTGGAATTGCACCCCAAAATACATTTTGCCACTTCTCCTGAGTACGGGGATACCACATGTGTGGGACTTTTTGGGAGCCTAGCCGCGTACGGGGCCCCGAAACCCAAGCACCACCTTCAGCATTTCTAAGGGTGTAAATTTTTGATTTCACTCCTCACTACCTATCACAGTTTCGAAGGCCATAAAATGCCAAAATTGCACAAAACCCCCCCAAATGACCCCATTTTGGAAAGTAGACACCCCAAGCTATTTGCTGAGAGGCATGTTGAGTACATGGAATATTTTATATTTTGCCACAAGTTGCGGGAATATTACAAAATTTTTTTTTTTTTGCCCAAAGTTGTCACTAAATGATATATTGCCCACACATGCCATGGGCATATGTGGAATTACACCCCAAAATACATTCTGCTGCTTCTCCTGAGTACGGGGATACCACATGTGTGGGACTTTTTGGGAGCCTATCCGCATACGGGACCCCGAAAACCAAGCACCGCCTTCAGGATTTCTAAGGGCATAAATTTTTGATTTCACTCCTCACTACCTATCACTACCTATCACAGTTTTGAAGGCCATAAAATGCCAAGATGGCACAAAACCCCCCCAAATGACCCCATTTTGGAAAGTAGACACCCCAAGCTATTTGCTGAGAGGCATGTTGAGCCCGTTGAATATTTTTTTTTTTAGTCCCAAGTGATTGAATAAAGACAAAAAAAATAAATAAAAAAAATGTATTCAAAAAGTTGTCACTAAATGATATATTGCTCACACATGCCATGGTTATATGTGGAATTGCACCCCAAAATACATTTTGCTGCTTCTCCTGAGTATGGGGATACCACATGTGTGGGACTTTTTGGGAGCCTAGCCGCGTACGGGGCCCCGAAACCCAAGCACCGCCTTCAGGATTTCTAAGGGTGCAAATTTTTGATTTCACTCCTCACTACCTATCACAGTTTCGAAGGCCATAAAATGCCAAAATAGCACAAAACCCCCCCAAATGACCCCATTTTGGAAAGTAGACACCCCAAGCTATTTGTTGAGAGGCATGGTGAGTATTTTACAGCTCTCATGTGTTTTTGAAAATGAAGAAAGTAAAGAAAAAAAAATTTTTTTTTTCTTTTTTCAATTTTCAAAACATTGTGACAAAAAGCGAGATCTGCAAAATACTCACCATACCTCTCAGCAAATAGCTTGGGGTGTCTACTTTCCAAAATGGGGTCATTTGGGGGTGGTTTGTGCCATCTGGGCATTCCATGGCCTCCGAAACTGTGATTGGCAGTGAGGAGTGAAATAAAAAAATTACACCCTTAGAAAGCCTGAAAGCGGTGCTTGGATTTTGGGGTCCCGTACGCGGCTAGGCTCCCAAAAAGTCCCACACATGTGGTATCCCCGTACTCAGGAGAAGCAACAGAATGTATTTTGGGGTGTATCTCCACATATGCCCATGGCATGTTTGAGCAATATATCATTTAGTGACAAGTTTTTGTAAAAAAAAATATTATTTTTTTTTTTTTCATTATTCAATCTCTTGGGACCAAAAAAAAAAAATATTTAATGGGCTCAACATTGCTCTCAGCAAATAGCTTGGGGTGTCTACTTTCCAAAATGGGGTCATTTGGGGGGGGGGTTTGAACTGTCCTGGCATTTTATGCACAACATTTAGAAGCCTATGTCACACGTCACCCACTCTTCTAACCACTTGAAGATAAAGCCCTTTCTGACACTTTTTGTTTACATGAAAACATATTTTTTTTTTTTGCAAGAAAATTACGTTGAACCCCCAAACACTATATATATTGTTAAAGCAACGGCCCTACAGATTAAAATGGTGGGTGTTGCATTTTTTTTTTCCACACAGTATTTGCGCAGCGATTTTTCAAACGCATTTTTTGTGGAAAAAATACACTTTTTTTTATTTTAATGCACTAAAACACACTATATTGCTCAAATTTTTGATGAAATAAAAAATATGATCTTAGGCCGAGTACATGGATACCAAACACGACATGCTTTAAAATTGCGCACAAACACGCAGTGGCGACAAACTACATACATTTTTAAAAGCCTTTAAAAGCCTTTACAGGTTACCACATTAGATTCACGGAGGAGGTCTACTGCTAAAATTACTGCCCTCGATCTGACCTTCGCGGTGATACCTCACATGCATGGTGCAATTGCTGTTTACATATGACGCCAGACCAACGCTTGTGTTCGCCTTTGCGCAAAAGAAGGGGGGGCAGGGGTGTTTTTTTTTTTTTTTTTTTTAGTTTTTCTTTTTATTTAGCTTTTTTATTTTATTTTTAAACTGTTCCTTCCATTTTTTTTTTCTTAGTTGTCATTTTTATTGTTATCGCAGGGAATGTAAATATCCCCTATGATAGCAATAGGCAGTGACAGGTACTCTTTTTTTGAAAAAATTGGGGTCTATTAGACCCTAGATCTTTCCTGTGCCCTCAAAGCATCTGACCACACCAAGATCGGTGTGATAAAATGCTTTCCCAATTTCCCAATGGCGCGGTGGGTATGCCCACCATTAGAATACCTCCCTTCATCCACCCACTTCTAATGATGGGCATACATGCACCATTTATATATGCCGAAGCATGGGGGCATCCTCCCGCAAAAAAAGTTATGCCACGTATACATGGTCGAACTTTTTTCGACCGTATGTACGTGGCATTAGGAGCAAAATCGCTCCTCCGCCCTCTGCTGCCCCCATGCTTCGGCATATATGCTCTTTTTTTTAACTGTGGTGGTGAAATCACCTCCTACAGCATTGGAGTCGCGGCTTTATGTATCGTGGGAGCAAACGCTGTTGCTGTCAAGATAAATAAATCCACGCTGCAACTGTATGGCGTACCTGCTAAGCAAATAATGGTTAACATTAAAACAAAGTAACATTACAGTATAACAGTAAGACCTTACCATACCATACCTGCAAAGCAAATACCAAAAAAAAAAACATAGTAAAAAATAAAACATTTTGTTAACGCAACCGGTGCCTAAAATATATATATGCCGAAGCATGGGGGCATCCTCCCGCAAAAAAGTTATGCCACGTACACATGGTCGGACTTTTTTCGACCGTATGTACGTGGCATTAGGAGCAAAATCGCTCCTCCGCCCTCTGCTGCCCCCATGCTTCGGCATATATGCTCTTTTTTTTAACTGTGGTGGTGAAATCACCTCCTACAGCGTTGGAGTCGCGGCTTTATGTATCGTGGGAGCAAACGCTGTTGCTGTCAAGATAAATAAATCCACGCTGCAACTGAATGGCGTACCTGCTAAGCAAATAATGGTTAACATTAAAACAAAGTAACATTAGAGTATAACAGTAAGACCTTACCATACCATACCTGCAAAGCAAATACCAAAAAAAAAACATAGTAAAAAATAAAACATTTTGTTAACGCAACCGGTGCCTAAAATATATATATGCCGAAGCATGGGGGCATCCTCCCGCAAAAAAGTTATGCCACGTACACATGGTCGGACTTTTTTCGACCGTATGTACGTGGCATTAGGAGCAAAATCGCTCCTCCGCCCTCTGCTGCCCCCATGCTTCGGCATATATGCTCTTTTTTTTTAACTGTGGTGGTGAAATCACCTCCTACAGTGTTGGAGTCGCGGCTTTATGTATCGTGGGAGCAAACGCTGTTGCTGTCAAGATAAATAAATCCACGCTGCAACTGAATGGCGCACCTGAAAACAAAAAAATGGTTAACAATAAAACATACCTGAAAAGCAAGCATGATAAAACATAATAAAACATTGCAGAATAGAATAGAGTAAAAAAGAGCAACAATAGAGAGAGAACAATAAAACGACAACTATTTTTGGTTTTTTATTTATATTTTTTTTGGGGTTTTTTTTTTTTTGTACTTTTTTTTTTTTATTTTTATTTTTTACACTTTTTTTTTAAACTATAACTATAATTTTAACTGTAACGGTCGGGTCTCAAAATGCGATGGCATTCTTGAGACCCTGTAACTATAATTTTAACTGCAACGGTCGGGTCTCAAAATGCGATGGCATTCTTGAGACCCTGTGAAAGTGTATCCTAGCCTGTGAAATGCTGTACCCTACGCTAAAACCTCACTAGTTCGTGGTAGCGTTCAAAGCATTCACCAACGCAGAGACCAGGATTGTCAGGACAGCGTGGACAATAATAACGGGTGTCACGCCTAAATCCGCGCTTGGTACAGACACGACATCTTCTTTGGGGGGCTCGTTGGGTAGGGGTACTCTGGAGGACATGAGGATAATGCCTCTCATGCAGCCGGCTTACTGCATTTGGTAGGGGATGGTGAGGTGTGGAATCGCCTGGATACAGGAGTTCCATGACAACCGCTCCCTGGAATTCAAGGAAGGGTAACGTCCCGCCTGAAGCTCTGTATAGCACATGAGCATTCAGCAAAGCCAATTGGAATAAATAAATAGACACTTTTTTGTACCAGCGTCTAGCCTTACGGACAACTAGGTACGGCGCCAACAACTGGTCGTTGAGGTCCACCCCCCCCATATTAAGGTTGTATTCGTGGATACAGAGGGGTTTCGTCACAACACCAGCCGCCGTACGAATTTGGACTGTCGTGTCTGCATGAAGGGAGGTAAGAACGAAAACATTCCTATTATCCCTCCACTTCACAGCGAGCAAGTTATTACACTTCAAGCAGGCTCTCTCCCCCAGCCTAAGACGGGAATCTACAAGCCGCTGGGGAAAGCCCCGGCGATTAGGTCGCACGGTGCCACATGCTCCAATCTGATGATCAAACAAGTGACTAAACAGTGGCACGCTCGTGTAATAATTGTCCACGTACAAGTGGTACCCCTTTCCGAATAAGGGTGACACCAAGTTCCACACTATCTTGCCAGCGCTCCCTATGTAATCTGGACAGTTCTCCGGCTCTACGTGACTATCTTTTCCCTCATAAACCGAAAAGCTCCACGTATAGCCTGTTGCCCTGTCACAGAGCTTGTAGAGCTTGACCCCGTATCTGGCACGCTTGCTGGGAAGGAACTGTTTGAAAGACAAGCGGCCAGAAAACTTAATCAGGGACTCGTCAACGCAGACAACTTGATTGGGCGTAAACAAGGCTGCAAAACATTGGTTGAAGTGGTTTATGAGGGGCCGAATTTTGTAGAGCCGATCAAATTCAGGGTCTCCACGAGGACGACAAAGTTCATTGTCACTGAAGTGCATGAAGCGCAAAATCATCTCGTATCGTGCCCTGGACATGGAGGCAGAGAACACGGGCATATGGTGGTGCGGTGAGGTGGACCAATAAGACCTCAGCGTCGGGAATTTGTGTAAGCCCATGTTGAGGGAAAGGCCCAGAAAGGTCTTAAATTCGGAAACCGTAATTGGTTTCCAATCTCTGGCAAGGGAAGGCACTTGGGGATTAGCGGCGATGTGTTGACCAGCGTATATATTACTTTGGTCCACAATAGATCTATAGAGATCTTCCGTGAAAAACAGCGAATAAAAATCGGATGGCTTAAAATCAGCTGTTTCCACCTGAATACCGGGTTGGCCAGTGAATGGGGGAAGTACGGGTTCTGCAGAAGTGGTGGGCACCCAATCAGGATTGGCGAATTCTGCAGGAAGGACACTATGTGATCGACGGGCCTGCCTTTGTCTTCTTCTTGGTGGCAGCGGGACACTACTTGTGCTTGCCACCTCGCCAGCTTGAACTGCACTTATGGGACTCGCCACGTCACCAAGTGTTACTGCAGTGCTGGTTTGACTACGTCCAGGGTGTACTAGGCCGCTGGTGCTTGCCAGTTCACCAGAAGGAATAGCGGCGCTAGTACTTCTCTGCTCCATACGAGAGACCTGCGGTTCCTGCACCTCAACAACATCAGAAGATCGGGATCGGGTACGCCTGACCTTAGCAGGGACCTCACCTTCGTCGTCAGAGCTATCTGTCATGGAGCCACTGTCGTCTACTGGATCGTATTCTGAGCCTGATTCTGACAGATGAGTGACCTCCTCTTCACTATCTGACATACTCAGAAACAAGTAGGCCTGTTCACTAGTGTACTTGCGATTTGCCATTTTGGGCTCTAAATTTAGTAGTACACTAGTGAGATTCACAGGAAAAAAAGCTCCTAGGCTGCTGGCGAATGAATCAAAACGCTACCAAAAAAACTGTTAGCGATCGCAGGGATCAGGCCTGACTCTGCGAACGCTGCAGTTATGTGTGCTTAGTGTTTTGGAAGTGACAGTGATCGATCGATACTGCACTTGGGTGGGCTGGGCTGGGCTGGGCGGAGGGGGAAAACGCAGGTGCTAGCAGGTATCTGGGCTGATCCCGCTAACAATGCGTTTTTTGGAACCCTAAACTGCTGGGACGCTAGTATAGATCTGATCAGATCAGATATTGATCTGTTCAGATACTATACCACTAAGGGAGGTGTATGCTTTGCGCGTGGGTGTTTGCGGTACTGGCACTAACCTGGGGCGACGCAGACCTTATTTGACCCTAACACCTAATTGATATCACCCGCCGGGCGATCAGGGGGTTAAACCGATAGTTGGGTAATAAATGGCGGGTGCCCTGACAGTATAAAAAAATAAGCTAACTAACCAGCGTCACCCGTAACAGTTATACGGTGATCACTGGTGAAAGGGTTAACTAGGGGCAATCAGGGGGTTAAAACCTTTATTAGGTAATATATGGGGGTACCTGACGATATATAAAAACCTGACGGGGAACCTAAATAACTAAATAACTAACTGGCTAACCAGCGTCACCAGTGACACTTATACTGTGATCACTGGTGAAAGAGTTAACTCTAGGGGCAATCAAGGGGTTAAAACCTTTATTTAGGTTGTAATATGGGGGTACCTGACCTATAAACCTATTTATAATCCTATATAAACCTGGCGGTTACCTAAAAAAAAAACTGGCTACCTAGCGGCACCAGTGACACTAATAGAGCGATCAAAAAAACGATCGCTTAGTGACACTGGCAAAAGGGGGTGAAAGGGTTACCTAGGGGGCAATCAAGGGGTTAAACCTTTATTGGGGGGGGGGCCGGGGGCTACCTTGGACCTAAAGGGGCCTAAAACTAACTGCCCTGACAGTTATTGCAGTCACACTGACACTAAATGCAGTGATCAGTAAATAAATGATCACTGCAATCAGTGACACTGTGACAGGGGGGGCAGGGGGTGATCTGGGGGGTGATCAGGGGGTGACAGGGGGGTGAAATATGTGCCTATGTGTGCCTGGTGTCAGTGTAGTGTTGGTGCACTAACCTGATGTCTTCACAGCTCCGCGTCCCGGTCAGAAAGACCGACACGAGGAGCGTGACATCACTTCCCCTTGCCTGTGTTTACAATTACACAGGAAGGGGAAGGAAGCGGACGAATCCCATTGGCCAGAGCGATCGGGAGGGGGTGGCCAGAAACGACTGGCCGTTACCTCGTCCCGCATCGCTTCTGAAGCCATCCCGACCGTCCCCGCCGGCGGAGGGGGGTCCGATCGGACCCCCCAACCGCCTGAAGAATGGCACGTACAGGTACGTGCTTCTGCCTGTACGTGCCATTCTGCCGACGTATATATACAGGGGGCGGTCGGGAAGTGGTTAAAATCATGTCTTCAAAGGCAGCTCATTAAGAAGCTTCAAAAGCCTATAAACATTGTTTGATACCTGGGTCTGGTGTCATAAAAGCCATGAACGTCTTAAAAAGGATTTGCCTGTTTCATATATATCTATCAGAATATCCCAATAGACCTATATGCCTTCATCAACACTGCCGCAATTCAATATATACCGGCATCTCCAAATCCAGCAAAAATTGAAAAGTATGATAGAATAAGACAGATTTACTACAAGAACAGAGGTTCAACCTACTTAGTAAAAAAGGTTTGGTGGGCACTGATAGGTGGCATTGATAGGTGGCACTGAAGGGCACAAATAGATGGCAGTGATGGGCACTGATAGGTGGCAGTGATGGGCACTGAAGGGTGGCAGGGATGGGCACTGTTCGGCACTGGTGGGTGACACTGAGGCACTGATTGTTAGGTGGCACTAATTGCTGGCACTGTTATGCACTGATTCATGGCACTGTGGGCACTGGCAGGTGGCACTGGTAGCCTGTACTTGTTGGCACAGATGAGGGGCTTCGCCTCTTCCTCTTCAGGACCGATGTCCCTTGCACAGAAGCCGGTGATCAGCTTTTTTTCTCCTCACGGTGTCAGCGCGAGGAGAAAAAAAAACGATATTCTGTTTCCATCATGTGATCAGCTGTCATTGGCTGACAGCTGATCATGTGGTAAGGGGTCGGGATCAACCCCTTACTCTGATCTGTAATCACCCGAGCCTCATTTACTCAGTGATCACAGCGTGCGCCGGGCACGCCAGGAGCGTGCAAAGGGGAGGATGTCTATTAAAGGCCTTCCGGCAAAGAAGCTGTGTTTCGGCTATAGTGCGGATCTGAAGGAGTTAATAAATCACTGCCTTTGTGTGAGGATCTGTGTATACCATAAACATTTATTTTTTTAAGTGTAAGTCAATCTAGTTATTAGATACAGATGGAAAGGGTTAAAACTCCTGTTTGGTTTTTACCGCTATCCTGGGCTCTGTTAGAGATATGTACCTTAATTTCCTGTCCTGCTGGAAATGGTTTCACCAGACAGGAAGTGAGGAAGTATCTGAAACAGGGACACAGAAAAAAGATTTTTTTATTTCTGGTTGTGTTGCATTTGAAGAGTAACCTTCAATACCTACTTGAAATTTCCTTGCAGGTGATGACATGTGTAAAGTAGGTCTGAGATCATTCCACTTCACCTTATTAAACATGTCTCTGTTAACGTTAAATATTCTTTATAATATATTTTGAGACAAATTAGGCTTCTGATGAAAAAAGGGAACACCTGTTCAAAAACTGCTACTGGAGTCCCAGGCTGATGCTTTGCGGTCAATTCATAAGCAGCAGTTATTCATCCATTTTGCTTTTGCACTGGGAATTATATGTTCAGATATCATGACCCAGAGGTATGCATTTCCTGCAGGAGTCTGGAGTACAATGACCTTTGCTGATGATGTCATGCCCCTAGGGCTTTAAAACAGACATCTTCTTAGTCAATTGTGTTCACGAAGCATCAGTGGCTTAAGCTATTAATGTAGCCCCAGTGAAATATGACCTAATAAATACTAATAATAATGTAAATCTATTGAGGTTTTTTTAAGCAGGTGAATCTGATGTATACAGATTATTAAGCACAGTTACTATTTTTCAGCAATGGCAAATTTAATAATATGAGTTTTGGTATAAATGAGAAGAAGAAAATAGGATTAGACTATTATTTGCCTTCAAGAGAACAGAAATTAACAGTTGAAACTGAAAAACAGAAAATCTTCTTTATGTTTCTAAGTAAGAAGGCACTAAGGTCCTGAGGCTTAACCATTCTAATTAGTTTAATGGGGAAGACAGAAGTGAAGGACACGCACAAGACAGCTTTCAGTAAAGCAAAGAAGAGATCGCTCTCCTATACTGACTGAGTGAAAGGGTGAATGATTTTGACCTTTGCATTATGAATGTCACATTGTTAATGTGCAAATTATAGATCATCTCATGTTTAATACATATGAAATGTATTTATTTCAGCAGTGAAATTTAAAAAAAAAGTTACAATAGCACACCTTTAACATCAAATTGAATCTAATCATTTGAAATAAACATGGTTTAAATAATTTTTAATACTACCGTATATACTCAAGTATAAGCCAAATTTTTCAGCACATTTTTTTGGGCCCTGTATCACTAGGAACCCCAAATGTGGTATGCCAACCCAAGCACTTTTCTGCAGCACAAAAAAAAAAATTCTGACCCGACTTTGGGGCCCTGAGATACAGGGCCCCAAATTCGGCCAACTGTGTCAATCTGCAGCAATGTCATTTCGGGACCCTGAGATACAGGGCCCCAAATTCGGCCAACTGTGTCCATCTGCAGCAATGTCATTTCAGGACCCTTTGCAGCTAGGGGGCATTTAGGAACCCTTAACTACCAAATTTGAAGTTTGGGGGACCTATGGCATGCAAATGGGCACAGTGAGGCATGCAAATAGGCACAGTGAGGCTGCAAATGGGCATTGTTGACCCTCTTTTCCACTTACAGTAGCTGCGCATTTCTCACCCTAGGCTTATACTCGAGTCAATACGTTTTCCCAGTTGTTTGTGGTAAAATTAGGTGCCTCGGCTTATATTCGGGTCGGCTTATACTCGAGTATATGCGGTATTCTCAATGCTGACATAAATATTAATATTTGTGTAGCAACAGCAAAGACTATCCAATGTCCTCTGCATTGCCTTTAGTATGACCATCAGTTGCAGACAACTCCAGAATTGCAGCCCATTTATATTTTATGCAAAATCACAACAATGTTTATTTTATGAAATTCTGACCTTCAACCCTTTTTAAGCATAGATAACACAAATGTCTCGCAGCAATCTATTAGTAATATGATATTGATGGATGAATAGTTTGAAAATAACTAAATATAGCTTTTATAAGTTACTTAGTTGGCTTGTTAGTTAAAAAGACACTTGTCCATCAGGTTAAACCAAGAGATAAAAACAAATACATGAAAACCTGCATCCTCTGAACCCTAAACCTGAACTTGATCCAGACAAAGTAAAAAAAAAAAAATCTTATGAAATATGGTCCAATTTGCTCCATTAAGGAAAAAAATTCCTTCTGAATCTGCAAAGGTAAATATACACTCCCTCGATCAACAATTAAAAGTTAGCCAGTTGTATTTTGGACATTTATAAACACACCATGGTATTTTTTCTTTAAAATATTCATGTTTTTTTTTTTTCTTGTTCAAATATTTTATTGAAGGTAGTAAGAAGTCATATATAACAAAAAAAAAAAATCTAACGGGAGTCATCCTCAAGAGAAAGGGGACAAAATAGGATGTACAATAAAACAGTGCAATGACAGGAACGCAGCCCACATTAACAAGACATACAGGTTAGAGCTGGGAAATGGCACAGAGTTCATATGCACTAAATAGCACAGATATCCAACATTGTAGTATATCAAAGAAGCAGCATAGTATCTGAACCAGAAAATATTGATGGAAAAATGTGAATTACTGCGCTGTCCTAAACAAAATAGTGACCCAGTGTTGAGTGGTACACACCATATACAATATAGCAAGAAAATACAGTATATAAAAATAAAAAAAATAAAAAAGAGAGATCAGCTGCTGCAATCGTGAATGCGCGATACCCACATCAACAAGACAAAATAGAACAAACGACTGCGCTGCAGAAAAAATTGGTGACTAAAGCATAACAAAGGTGCCAGTTATGTCTTAATACATGTTAGGTAGTGAACCTAAATAATAAAACATGCGATGAAAACAGTGATGAAAAGAAACTAAATTGAAAGTGTCAATTCAAAGTAATTGTCCATGATGTAAACGTTCATAGTATTGATCCTTAATTCCCAAATCAATTGCTGATTCAACATAAAAAAACAACTCAAAAAATTGGTTCAACGTGACATCAATCCGATAACACCAAAGGGAAAATAGTGGTCTGGTAAGAAAAGGGGTAACACCTCCACCGATGAACACACGTGCCCCTGGAAGACGTCATCTGTGACGAAACGGCGTAGGGAGGAGCGGCGTGCTGACGTCACCACACAACCACGCAAACCCGGAAGCAACGGGCAGCATTCGAGAGCCGGCCGGCTATCTATTTGTTTTTAATCTCTGCATTCCTTCTGAGGGTTCGGTATCCTGAGTGACCAGTATTTGCCTTTTGGAGCCCTTGGCCGGGATTAAGCCACAAGCTCTTGAGACCTCTGTAACAGGAGGTCTCACATTCTGGTAAGGGTCAGTGTGTTCATCGGTGGAGGTGTTACCCCTTTTCTTACCAGACCACTATTTTCCCTTTGGTGTTATCGGATTGATGTCACGTTGAACCAATTTTTTGAGTTGTTTTTTTTATGTTGAATCAGCAATTGATTTGGGAATTAAGGATCAATACTATGAACGTTTACATCATGGACAATTACTTTGAATTGACACTTTCAATTTAGTTTCTTTTCATCACTGTTTTCATCGCATGTTTTATTATTTAGGTTCACTACCTTAGAAAATATTGATGAATGGTGAGAAACTAGGGATGAAAGCGTCCTGGTATAAAGCAAAAGAAAATTGAGACATTCGAGGACTTGTGATAGAGGAGAAAAAAAAAAAGAAAAGATGTGACTATCGCATGCCTTTAAAACTCGGGTCTGATGAGACCTATCATAAGTGGCTGGCGACCTGTCAGTGCAGAACATGTAGGTGGGTCAGTACCTTTAAGGAAGATCCATAGGAAAACCAAACTAGTTTAAAAATAAGGGAAAAAGAACAGAAGGGGGACATCGGGGGGGGGGGGGGGTTAGTGAGCCCTTACATTGGGGTTATTAGCGAAAATTCAGTTTCTAGGATGTACGCCTTACATTTAGCTCCTCTCCACATTCTGCCATTCCCCCCACTGAAATTATGAACGCTTATAGTCAAGTATTACGTAGGAGAAGTGAATTTCAAAATGCAGCCCCACCTGTGTAAAATGACATTTGAAGATAAATGTATTTAAACACTGTAGTTAAAGTCGCCCTTTGCTCTAGAATTGCACATGCACTGTGAGAGATCTGGCACTGTGACACTTTGCATTCTGTGCTATGAATTGAGGAAAAGTAATGCTTCTGTGATATGTGACATTGGTAACCCAATAAGCATTACTATCATCCATACATAGAACAGTATACAAACTGATGTAGCACCAGATCCCTGTCTATGCATGCGTTATATTTGGCACTGCATCATTGGTGAGTGGCTGAAGAATGAGGAAGAGACAGCTGGCACCCTGTGATGTAAAGAAAAAAGATGGCAGTGTGGGACAGGGTCTGTATGAGGACATTGGGGTGAGAGAGGAGGAAAATGCTGTGTCTGCTGAGGTTGTTTCTGATTCCAAAAGAAAATTATCCCAAAGATAAGTGGGTGGAAAAAAAGAATTTGGGAAGGTGAAATTCCTCTTTAATATTTGATTGCTATATTACTTGAAGGTGTGGCCTTTTATTTGCATATGAAAGTAGAATCCTTAAAAGGAAAACAATTTTTTTTTTTTTTAAGTAAAATATTTTTTTTAATTTGACCCTTAGCTAATGTAAATTAGCACTATCTGATTTCTTTTTTATTATTATTCTTTTTTACCATTAAATCTGGACTTCAGAGTAAGCAAATATTGTCTGTAGGAGGTATGTGTATTCTTTCTTGAATAACGGTGTACGTTGTGTATTTCCATGCAGTAACCCAGTGTGAATCTTTTCTCTGTGCAGGAGCTTCCTGTAATATAAAAGAAGGAAGAACCTAAACCTAAAACTATAGCTGCAACTCAAAGTGAAATATACAGAAGCAAATAAAATTATTTAAAGAATTAAATAAGGAGCTGTGCTCTCAAATTGACATAGTGTCCAATGTAAATACAAACAAATTGAAAAAATGTATTTTAAAAACATTAATAGCAAGTCCCAATGCGTGAGTCATGTGACATATATGAAGTCCTCCAATGCAAACTGAAATCTCAGGAATTCCTCCAGTGAGAAAATTGGTGAAAAGACAAAACAGAAAAAATTCATGAAAGTCCTGTGACTTTAAGGATGGACAGAGTGAATCCACCACCACAGAGAGTGCACGTTTACCAGCTGCACAAGCTTTGATGCTTGTGGCGAATATCCAGCCAGGGCCTTTTGCTGCAGGGACCTCAGATGTCCAGTCAAGCCAAACCATAAGACGCTGTGAGACGTTGATCATGAAGATGGTCAGAAGCACAGCATATGAATCTGCACTCGATATTACAGGTAGTGTCAACCCAGAAAAAAAGCAGGATAAATCGCCGTAGGTAAAATCAGATGGAGTTTTCTTGATAAAAAGCGAAATCGCTTCCAAACGAGTAAAAAATTCAGGTATAAAGTAAAATAAAAATGCTAACGCCGTCCAATCAAGACATTAACAGCGCAGTGACATCAGCACGTTGCGCCTCCCCACGCATTGCATCACAAGTCTGGGTCATCCTGTAATATAGTCTGGTCATTGTTGCAACTGGTCACGTATCTGCCCTCATCCTGTAGTTTACAGAAGGCAGTCTGTAGTGGGTTTGTAAAGGTGTTTGAAGCACACAAAGTTGATTTACAGTATCCTCTGTGGATATTGAGGAATGAATTTAAAGTTTTTTTATCCATGGAGTTAGCTTTAATATCTACATTTTTTCTTTTTTTTCACATAAAAATGCCTTTTTTAATTTGTACATAAATTTGCCATGCTTTGTACTTAAACACTATTTTATGCGGACACATTATAAACAAAAATCTATACTTTTTATTTACAAAACGACCTTTTTACCCTAACACTGGTCAAAAAAATATTGTTTTTAATTTGGTTTCATCTTTTATTCATAGATTACAATTTTTACACTATATTGCAGGTCCAACAAACTGTCCAAATATCCCACCTTGAAGTCCACTCAAACACAGTTCGTCCATACAGGCTTAATCCAAGATTGATACTTGATGCGATGAGTAAGGACAGACTAATGGGCAAGCATTTGGAACCTTTTGGAAATGCCCAGAGGACCCTGATACTTGGAGTGGTGTTATTGTTTTACATTTTCTTCTAACTGAGGTCCTACTTGCATCATGAATAAGGGCAAGATTGTGTCTCTCTCTCATTTTCTCTTTTATGGTAGAAAATATCTAGCTCACCCTAGAAACTGCAGCTTGGCATTGCATGTTGTTAATAATTATTTGATCTTCCAGAACACCCAGATCCTCCTACATTATTGACTTGAATAAACACACCATGTGGTCAATGCACTTTATTAAGACTGATCTAATTTTTTTTTAACCAAACTAACTTGAATTTCTTTTATTCCTCTGAACCATGGGAACAGTCCCTCCCTAAGGAATGGTGTGCATGCTACTTTTTCCTCTGAAACTGATTTCAGTGTCTCATGTAAGCAGCCTACATTTTGTTAACTCATAACTATAATTTATTAACAGACTTTTAACCTGTGCCCACAGACTGTATTTTCCTTTTTTTAACAGACTTTTATTGCTGCCTGTGCATCCATGAGACCAAGGAAGTTAAGAATCAGTTCACCTAGGACAAATGCTTTTATTTCCATATTGTTAAGCCTTTTGTGCAAAAGCCAGCAATAGTTGAGCTTATATTTGCATTGTGCAGTCAGAATGTGTTATGGCTTCCAGATCATGTCACAAAAATATTTAATACATCAAGACAAACTGGTCATGACCTTAAACCAGTGGCGGCCCGTCCATAGGGGGCGCCCGGTTTGATTGACATCTGTGTTAGATGTTACTTCCTGTTTTCTCTCTCCCATTGTGCCCAGAAGAGGAAACAGGAAGTATGAGGAGCAGACTCCATCGCAGCTGGAAGGAGACACCACAGGAGAGGAGAGGACAACAAGCAAGCAAGGTAAGTGCAACTGCTGCTGTGCTCCCGTGGAGAGGGGGGTGAAGACTGGCAGCCTAGTTTCAGCAGGGGTGACCCTACGGTGGGAAGTAGACTGATCCCCTGGATTGCTGGTCCCCGAGGAGGATAAACCTTCTATTGTAGTGAATGTGAGCAGACACAGCTGGAGGTAACAGAGCCTGGTCCTGGCTGACAGCAGATCCATCATTATGTGTCCTCTATGGAGGAGAAGGATCATGCATCCTCCCAGTACATTATTTTTGCACTGTGCCAGGCTGAGGTAAGCAGAGCTGTCCCTGACTTCCTTCCTCCTGTCCCTATACTTATTACACTAAGAACAGGTACTGAGCACTGCAAGAGCCACCTACAGCCTGGCACTCCTCCTCCCTGTCTTCTAGTCCTGCCACAAGTATGACTGTAAAGAGCTGCATGGACTGTCCTAGGTATAAATCTACACAGATCATTATAAAAGGGCAGTCCTGGGTACAAGACATGTACAGAGCTCATTATATAAGGCCAGTCCTGGGCACAAGATATATACAGAGCTCATTATAAAAGGGAAGTTCTGGGGGGGGGGGGTGGCAATTGTGCAGAGGGGGGTAATTGTGCAGGATTTGTGAGACATGCTATATGCCAGGCTTTGTGAGAAATTCTTTATGCCAGGCTTTGTGAGAAATGCTATATACCAGGCTTTGTGAGAAATGCTATATACCAGGCTTTGTGAGAAATGCTATATACCAGGCTTTGTGAGAAATGCTATATGCCAGGCTTTGTGAGAAATGCTATATACCAGGCTTTGTGAGAAATGCTATATGCCAGGCTTTGTGAGAAATGCTATATGCCAGGCTTTGTGAGAAATTCGATATACCAGGCTTTGTGAGAAATGCTATATGCCAGGCTTTGTGAGAAATGCTATAAGCCAGGCTTTGTAATAAATTCTATATACCAGACTTTGTGAGAAATGCTATATGCCAGGCTTGGGGAGACATTTTATATACCAGGCTTGTCAGAAATGTTATATAGCAGGCTTGTGAGAAATGTTATATACCAGGCTTTGTGAGAAATGCTATATACCAGGCTTTGTGAGAAATGCTATATGCCAGGCTTTGTGGGAAATGCTATATACCAGGCTTTGTGAGAAATGCTATATGCCAAGCTTTGTGAGAAATGTTATATACCAGGCTTTGTGAGAAATGCTATATAACAGGCTTTGTGAGACATGCTATATACCAGGCTTTGTGAGAAATGCTATATGCCAGGCTTTGTGAGACATACTATATACCATGGTTTGTGAGGCTGAGCTACATACTCTTTCCTGTGATGCTGGGGCTATATACTCTGTCCTGTGATGCTGAGCTGTATACTCCTGACACTATGAGTGGAAGCAAGTGGAATACAGGGGACGGAGTGGGTGGATTCTAAAAGGGGTGTGGCTTATGAGAAGTGGGAGGGGCCATACAGGAAGGGGCAGGGTCTGGCTCCCCCATCCTAAAACTTCACCAGCCGCCACTGCCTTAAACCTTTTCTACACCCTACACCCTAACATCAATTAATATTCATGCACATAAATCACTTTGTTGCCTTATGAGTTTATGTGAAATCTCCATTAACCACTTGCCGCCCGTCCATTGTCAAATGACGTCGGCAAAGTGGTTGTAAAATCCTGACAGGACGTCATATGAAGTCCTCAGGATTTTGAGCCGCTGCGCGCCCCCGGGGGCGCGCATCGCGGCGATCGTTGTTGCGGGGTGTCAGTCTCACCCCCCGCAACTACGATCTTGGTAAAGAGTCTCCGACGGAGACTCTTTACCACGTGATCAGCCGTGTCCAATCACGGCTGATCACAGTGTAAATAGGAAAAGCCGGTAATCGGCTTTTCCTCACTCGCGTCTGTTAGACGCGAGTAGAGGAGAGCCGATCGGCTGCTCCTCTGACAGGGGGGGTCTGTGCTGATCGATTATCAGCGCAGCCCCCCCGAGGATGCCCACACTGGACCACCAGGGACGCCGCCAGACCACCAGGGATGTGCAATAAAAAGGTATGCCACCGGACCACCAGGGATGACACACAGTACCCCCAATGGATGCTAATCAGTGCCCCCAATGGATGCCAATCAGTGCCCACAATGGGCATCACTGATTGGCATGCATTATTGTTTGGCACTGATTGGCATCCATCAGTAAAAAACAATGCTGCCTATCAGTGCCTATCCGTGCCACCTATCAGTGCCTATCCGCGCCGCCTATCAGTGCCCATCCATGCCGCCTATCAGTGCCCATCCATGCCGCCTATCATTGCCCATCCGTGCCGCCTATCCGTGCCCATCCGTGCCGCCTATCCATGCCCATCCATGCCGCCTATCCTTGCCAATCCAGCCGCCTATCCATGCCAATCTGTGCCAGCTATCAGTGCCAATTTGTGCCACCCATCAGTGCCCATCCGTGTCGCCCATCAGTGCCGCCTATCAGTGCCCATCAATGCCACCTCAGTGCCACTTCATTGGTGCCACCTCATCAGTGCCCATCAGTGCCGCCTTATCAGTGCCCATCAGTGCAGAAGAAAACGTACTTATTTACAAAGTTTTGAAACTGAAACAAAAAAAAACATTTTTTTTTTCAAAATTTTCTGTCTTTTTTTATTCGTTTAGCAAAAAATAAAAACCGCAGAGGTGATCAAATACCACCAAAAGAAAGCTCTATTTGTGGGAAAAAAATGATAAAAATTTAATTTGGGTACAGTGTTGTATGACCGCGCAATTGTCATTCAAAGTGTGAGAGCGCTGAAAGCTCAAAATTGGTCTGGGCAGGAAGGTGTTTAAGTGCCCTGTATTGAAGTGGTTAACAGCTGTAAAATATTGTAATTATGAATATATTTCATTTAGCTTATATCTATGTAGGGCGTGTAACATAGCTTCACAGAAGTGTCTGTTAGACAGACAATTTGCTGCCAAAGCTTGTGTATCTAAACAATGGGACCCAAACCTCATTGTTCTACACATACTTCAAAGGATCCCATGTTTGAATATGCAATGAGGGCCAGGCAGCGCGGCTCTCGTTCTGAGAGGGCGTCATATGACACCCTCGCCATTCTCGGCCCACCAGGGGGCGCGCACGTTCCGCCGGCGGCAATCGCGCACGCCCACTGTGTCACTGGGCACCCGATGCGCGTGCCCGGCAGCCTCGATGTCTGCCAGGCACCCCCGATTGCCCGGTAACACAGCAGGACCGTGGATCTGTGTGTGTAAACACACAGATCCACGGTCCTGTCAGAGGAGAGGAGACTGATGGCGTGTTTCTTGTACAGAGGAACACTGATCGGTCTCCTCCCCTTGTGAATCCCCTCCCCTACAATTAGAATCACTCCCAGGGAACATATTAACCCCTTGATCACCCCCTAGTGTTAACCCCTTTCCTGCCAGTCACATTTATACAGTAATCAATGCATTTTTATAGCACGGATTGGTGTATAAATGTGAATGGTCCCAAAAATGTGTCAAAAGTGTCTGATATGTCCGCTGAAATATTGCAGTCACAATAAAAATTGCAGATTGCCGCCATTACTAGTAAAAAAATGCTATAAAACTATCCCCTATTTTGTAGACGCTATAACTTTTGTGCAAACCAATCAATATACGCTTATTGCGATTTTTTTTACCAAAAATATGTAGAAAAATACATATTGGCCTAAACTGAGGAAAAAATGTGTTTAAAAAATATAAAAAAATTGGATATTATAGCAAAAAGTAAAAAATATTGTGTTTTTTTCAAACTTGCCACTCTTCTTTTGTTTATAGCGCAAAAAATAAAAACCGTAGAGGTGATCAAATACCACCAAAAGAAAGCTCTATTTGTGGAGAAAAAATTGAAACGATTTCATCTGGGTATAGCGTTGCATGACCGCGCAATTGTCATTGAAAGTGTGACAGCGCTGAAAGCTGAAAAAATGGCTTGGGCAGGAAGAGGGTGAAAATGCCCGGTATTGAGATGGTTAATTTCCCTGAAAATGTTATCTACTTACAAGGTTAAGTTTCCTGCTCAAAATAGTCTGGGACAAGGATTTGCATTAAAGGGGGCTGACTTAGGAAAAGTATAGGGATTGGAGATGTAGCCAGTCCTTACCCAGGATTAGAGAGGCCCACCAATCAGAGCCACGCCATGCCAACCAATGATGCATCAGCCTGTAATGATATATACAGACTAGATGGGAGGGAAACACACACTCTCTGGTAGAGCAGCCACGGGAATGGAACCTTTGTAGGCCGTAGCCTGGTAACTATGGGGAATGTCTGCCTTGTACTTGTAACTAAATATGTTTGTCTTATGTCTTTTATGTCCTACTGTTTGTAGATTAATGTTTTAAGGAATATACTCTGTATTCCTTCATGTAATCCATGATTTTTACCCTTTCCCTGTACAAATAGATAGATTGTGTGTATTAGTCTAGACCTACTTTACTATATACCAATACATTTTTGCTATTGTGTTAAAGATTTCACTCATGGTCAAAGAACTCTCATTTAACCCAAATCATATCTGAGAGAAATTAAATCTAAAATATAGTACGAGTAACAACTTGTTGCTTTGCGACTGAAGATATCTATCACAATTCAGCTAGTATTCAAACAAAAAGGTGGCATTTCAGTTTTACAAGTCTTCCACAGAAGCCTAGTTTTATTGCCAAATTCTGGATGTTTATTACAATTCAATAAAAAACACAAATTATTTGTAAAAGGTTCTAACTTTGCATTACAGATGTCTCAAGGGAACAGACAGCACTGTCTATTCCTAATGCTTAAAAGCTGTGTTTCTGCCAATCTGAAATTGTCATTCTCCTATGCATAATTCATTTGGTTGTTCTAGCATGACTTAAAAGAGTGGAGTCAAACTGATGCTAATTTAACCTCCAAAAAAGATATCTCTGAGCATATAGCCAAGTCAATTCATGTCAAGACCAGAATCTAATCTCCCAAAATATAAATAACTAATAGAGGCAATAGTTATGTTGTAATTATAGTGGACCCATAGACTAGGTCTGGATACATAGTAAGTGGGGTGCTACAGGAAATTTTATTGAAAATATATATTATAGCAACAAGACATGAGAAAATCTTTGCATATATTCCTCCATGGGTCCAAGAGCAATCAAATGAGGTAATTATGGGTGGATTTTGTAGATCAGATATTGGGGTTTATTTAGTAAATGTGTTTCGTAGGCGGCTGTGTTCACTTCAATCAACCATATGCTAGGAAAAAAAATCATATTTTTAGTTTCTTAGCAATGATATGGTATTCAAAGTGAACACAGATTTACTTTATTTACATTCTTTGTGAAAACTGAACATACACTTTGCTCAGGAAACAGTGCATATCATTTGTCTGAAAATTCAGCAAATACAAAGCTTTCTGAGGGAGTGACAAGGGTTAAATTAGCTGTGTGTTTTCCCTAAATGACTAAGGGAACACATAGGGGTGTGAAATCAACTTTTGAATTGAAATCAACTTTCAGGTTCATCACGAGTGGACAGGATGTATTCCTTTTGTAACTAAACACCCATGAATCAGTATTATTAAATGTTGTGTACTGTGTTAATGCTCTATACTCTGTTCTGTTTGTAATATAATATAAGACAGCAGTGTTTTAGCAGAAGCATTACATTTCTGAGACTATTTGCCAGTCTGACAGTACTGAATCTACCTTTCTTTACCCTTACCAGCTCTCACCTATATACTGGCCAATTGGGTTGGTGCACGCTACTGTAGTCACTGCATATATCCAAGAGAAAACCCAATCCCATGAAAAGAAAAGCCCAGTACATATTGGAACTAGAAGAATATTGCATGTTTATACGCATGCTCATAATTCTGAGCAAAGGCTCACTACAAGGTAGATATTAGCATGTCCTGCAAAGTGAAAATTAAAAAGAATGACACTCACTCAAATGGTCTGTTATCACATAGATTGCTGAGGGCCGATGATCATGGCTTGAGTGTGTGCACCCAAGGCATCAATCCGTAAAAGAAATTAGCTGGCAACCCGGCACATTTCTTTATTAGGCCACATTTAAAATTACACAACTCAGCTAACTTGTTTCGGCCATGATGGCGGCCGAAAAACATGTTAGCTATTTTATGCCACTTTGCAACACTTTTATTGTAGCCTAATAAAGAATTTGGAACTGGGAGTGTACCAGGCTACCGGCTAATTTATTCTATGGATTGATGGCACGCAAATGTAATGGAAATCGAAATGTGCACATGCAAAAGTGCACACACATGCACGGCACTGGCACTGGTGCCAAATGGCCTATTTAAGCAGAAGTATGAAATGAACAGATTGCTGAGTGGTCTTCAGCTAGTTCCTGCTTTACCTACACCCTGACCTGCTATATTTGCCTTCTTGTTTTTGACCCAGCTTGCTACTGACCTGCCTCTGGATCCCTGCCTGCTTGTACACTGATTCCTGTCCTGCGTTCCTGTACCTCGCTGCGTGGTTGTGTATTGATGTGTATTGATCCAGGCTTGCATTTTGACAGTGCCTCTGGCTATTGTTCCTGTACCTTTCTGCTTGGCTGTTAATGACATTTTGGCTTGTGTCCTGACCATGCTGCCATCTGCCAATCCAGCGTCACCATATTCCAGTTCCTGGTTGCTGACTGGAGATCCATGGTCATCCGTATCCTGCAAACACCAGCTAGAGCAGCCCACTTCACAATCCCTCATGCTACTCTGTGTCATCACTACCAAGGATGTTGGACAAAAGGTGCAAGAGAAACCCCTTATCCAGCTCCATCTCCACCAGACACATGGCACCCACAGTAGAGAGTGCCCATTTACGGAATTAAAAAGCAAATGATACCATGAGAGATGTAATCTACAAAATGAAAATCTATTGCTGCACTTGAAGCATTACAGTAGGTGCTCGAAAGCTGTAGTGATGTGTGCACATTCTGAGGTTGTGTATGCTGCAGAGAGACTTATGGGACCTACTGATGACTTTACACTAATGCAGAAGGAGTAAAGACATGACATTTCAGGCCTGCATAGAAAAGTATGTTTATACTTTAAACAAGCTCAGTTTTTTTAAAATCATATACAAAAAACACAAATAAATGCAGCTTTGTATTCATTAATAAATCATTACATGCATTTTTTAAAACACAACTAATGTAAGTACCTAAATATGACTTGATATCAGTTTACAGCAATCCCCTGTAAAGCAGCAGATAGAGAGGAGTCAGTTAGGTCTGCTGCTTGCAAATGTTCTTACAGGGAACATGCTGATAGGATAGAGTAGAGTGAGGCAGTCTACTGCTGCTCCTTTATTGTCTAATTCATTAGTGTATATACACACACACACACACATTATATCATTTTAAGCATACAAACTGTAAACCTTTTTGTCTTACATATATTCAGTTCATTTATTTCTAATGTTGAAGCTATTCTCCAGGAAAACAGCTAAATAAACAGATAAACTACATAACTGTATATGGTGGTGGTTTTACTGCCAAAGGATTTGTATTTCTGTCCAATAAGCCCTGATATTTACACAGTCTTGTCATCCAGCACAGTGCAGGTGACTACAATTTTCTCTGTTTCCAACCACAAACACTTATGCCCCGTACAAAGGGTCGGAAAATCGGACGGGAAAAGTCCGATTGGATTATGTTGTCGGAAAATCCGATTGTGTGTGGGCTCTATCGGACTTTTTCCATCGGAAATTCAGACGGAAAAAATTTGAGAGCAGGATCTAAAATTTTACGACAAAAAAATCGGATCTGACTTATTCTGATCGTTTGTAGAGAATTCCGATGGACAAAGTGCCACACATGCTCAGATCAAATTACGAGACCAAAGCTATGGGCTACTAGCCTCTAAGTAGTCATACGCAATAAACATCACCACGTTCCGAACAATCGGATTTTCCGACAACTTTGTCCAACCGTATGTATGCAACACCAGTTTCAGACAAAATCTGACGGATTTTGTGGTCGGAATGCCCGACCGTGTGTACAAGGCATTACAGGTCTTGCCCATCCCCTAGTCTGTTAGTGAACTTCGAAAGGAGATACAGCAAACTGAAGATCTCATCTCTCTGTCACTCTGCTCTCTCCCTCCATCAGCTTATTCCTTTTCAACACAGTTGCATGCTGAACAGCTGATTGGTTCCTAGTCCTTTCCCTCACTTTCCCACTCTGAATGCTGCTGTATAGGGGATCGCAAGTGGCTAATACCAAGTCAAACCCATGCACTTACATTGCTTGCATATAAAAAAAAAATAGATTTAATTATATATTTATGAATACAAAGCTTATTAATTTGTATCTTTTAAATGTGCCTGGAGTTCAGCATTAAACATAATGAGCTACATTTTTATATAGCTTTTTTATTTTTTGTATACATATAACACATTTTGCCTAAGATTACTTCCCTATATCATGAATGCTCAACTGCCTTGTCAAATAAGCAAGGTTCTGCCTTGAATTAATTTGATAATTAAATCATGATGAAAAAAATGATAGTGGAAATGTTTCATTGTTATATGATTCCTTTGACTCCTTCAGTATAATTTCCTGTCTTTGTAAAAATAGATTAGAGAAGGGGAAATGTTGTCAGACCTAAATGAGAAAAAGAAATTTGAAGCCTAAATAGGGCAGCAGGCTTGTAAAGGTAAAACTTTTTGCTGTCTTTTCTTTTGATCAGGATAGTAAGCGGACAATATATTATGTGTGTGACAGTATGTGTGCTGAGCAATGCGAAAGTAACAAGACCCACTGCCTTGCAAAGACACATCTAAAGAGCAAATCAGCAGTAAAGCTGCAGCCATTTGTCCTTCACACTGGGGAGTTATCTCATGCAAGACTAGCCATGGAGATAATTTTACCCCAAAACTTGTTTCACAGTCAGTATTGGTATAATCCCTGCAGACTACAATCAATGAAATGCAACCAGTCGGTATGGATCATGGTTTTTCATGATGTTTTTGGACATAAGGGCATTGAAAAATAGCCTAGATTCAGCAAGCTCAAATCCCTTTGTTATTCGATATGCACACAATAATGTTTTCTCTTTGGACATTTTTGAGGACAGATAAATGATCCAGAACTGTTGTAGTATAGAAATTGCTTATAGGAATCAAGCAAGGGTTAAAGATGTTGTACGTAAAATATATTCTACTAATATATTTAAAAAAAAACTTTTCAATTTAGCTACAGCAGTGTAATAAAAATAAATATACCCTGAAAAAATGATGTCTTCCATAAATCAAAAAAAAAAAAATACACTTTAAAATACCTTAATACAGATCAAACAACTGTTCCCAACCATTCAGCTAGCTAGGCCACATGTCAGGATTTTGTTGATCAAAACAGTATTTGTAATAATGCTTCACAATGACTAATTGATGTCTGAGCATGAAAGCCACTTTGTGCCAATACAAGGATTAAAATCAGTGCAAATGCATCAAAGAAAATCTCTCTTTTCAGTTATTATTCTTTTGTGACATACATACCACTTTGTTATATAACGGTCGTGGTGATATGTGCAGTCATATAACCCATAATAGCCAGCTCATCATGGCTATTTTTATACATTTTCTGTGTTATATGATATCCCTGGGTTTAAATTTAAAACCCTTAATAATGTGAGAAATGAACAGGAATCTTATCTGATTTTTTAAAGCCTTTTTATTACAATAAAGATTAGGCTTAGCTTGACATGTGGTAAATGTACTGTAATTATGTTGGGGGACCTCAGCCATCTCCAGTTCTGCTAAGTTTCCCACAGTATTCAATAATTTACTGTACATTTCTCCTTTACTGCGCTGTGCACAGTTCTCAGTGGTATAAAAATACAGCATAATGGAAAAGTATAAAAACAACAAATTCAATGCAGATCACAGATGACTATTTCAGCACATAAAGATATGTATTGCTAGGCCAGCTTTGGTAGTAAAAAAAAAAAAAAAAAAGGTTTCGCTACATGTAGTAGCAATAAAGCAGGTTCCTCTTTAAAGGTGAACTTTATTAACTGTTACTCCAATTACTAATATTTAGGGTCCAGAAGAATGCTGCTTCTACATGAGTTTTGCGTTTATATTTTAAGAGCAGAGTTGAGAGGCAGAAAAAAAAATCACAAGTGCGTTTTTGATGGCAGTTTTCAGCCAAAAAAAAAACACATAACGCTTATAAACATGCCTAAATGTGTCTAAACATTACGTCACTAAATTAAGTGAATTATATTGAAAAAATGTTTTGAATGTTTTTGGGGAAAAAAAACACTTATAAAAGCAATTGCCTATAAACTCTCCTTAACTCTTGTGCAATATAAGCTACTATGAGCATTTTTTTATGCCAAAGGTGCTGCCATTTTTTTTCTGCTCCTAGTGTGCATGGACCTTAATCATAATTAACCACTTGCTGACTAAATTTACTGTGAGCTGGCGGATGCTGCAAGCACCGCAATGTACTGGTAAGTTGCGGTAAGCATGCGCACTGGTGCACCCCAGGGGGCACACAGTGAGTGCAATTCCATGACCACTGTGTCGAGTGGACACAGTGGATCACGTTGATCAATACTGGTCATAGCAATCACATAATTAGATTGTCAACAAAACAGTCATGAATGACTTCCATTCTTGACTGTTTTGCTTAGTATTGTGATGCTGTGACTGGCCCACAGCTATCACATGGTATCCGGGCCAATCACAGTACCCTGCACTATCTGATTAGCTGTAGTCAATCACAGATTACAATAGTAATTAAGCTGTCATGAATGAAAGCCATTCATAACAGCTAACAATTTTGCGATCATCACTGTTATAAGCAATAGTGTAAAAAAATCCCTGATCACTCCCCCTCCCCGACTCACCCTCACTATGCTGACACTGAATGACTGAAATAGTAAAAAAAAAAGTTTAAAAAATGTAATACATTTTTTTTGTTACATACTGTCACCAGTCAGTATTCCTGATTACCACCACACCAGTCATATGACGATGTTGTACTGCACTGGTGGAAGTATGTAAATATAAACTGGGAAAAGAACACATTTTATTTAATTTCCTCATTTTCCAAAAAAATTGTGACAAAAAATTACAACCTCAAAAGATTCGCCATGTGTTGGAAGGCAACGTTGTTTAATATCATATTTCTGGAGTTTCTCTTTCTGGTCGATACCAGGTGACTGGAATGTAACAAGTTGCACATTAAAGCTTTGTAGAACAAAAGCTTGGCTCCTGACCAACTGGTGTGATGGAAGTCCTTGATTAGCTTTGCAAGCAAGCTTCAAAAGGGACCTTGGCTGACAAGATGATTGATGAATGTCCTGCTACAGAAGATCAAAGGGCAAGCTAAGAACTGCCCCTGGAGGCCAATAAAACAGGACGGACAGAAATATAATATATTAAAAGGACTACTTCTTGGCAATATCTCATTGGACAGGAGGGTAGTGAGGTGTGGTTACAAGTGGGTCTGAATGAATGTGTAAAAAGTGCACACAGAAGGGAAATCGTCCCTTTTCGCTCTTGGCTCTTGCCTGATGGTTCTCTGAGCCTCATGACTCTCTCTGTTACCATCCTGAGCCCAGCTGAGTTGACCTTGTCTAGGGGACAGCCTTGATAAGTATCTTTGATGTTCTTTTGTTATATACTCTATAATATTTTCATGTTAGCATTTTCCTGTTTTCTTGGGAAATAAATAAGACGTTGTTTTATTAAGCAGTGTGTTTGTTTTCATAGCTAACCTTATATTATTGCGCTATCAACAGTAACATTATCAGAGTTTTATTAGACTAGCTAACTATAGGAATGAATACATATATGGAATAAATAGAGGGAATCTGTGACCACCCTCGGATAATATTTATTTTAGCAATTTTATTTCAATTGGCACCCCAGATTTGATTTCACCATGCCTCTCACTAAAAATATTTTTTTATTGAGAGGCATAAGGTATATAGGGAGAGGGATGTTTGTACTGTCAGGAAATGTCAGGAAATTATGTCAGTAAATCAGGATTGAACAATTTTCAAATATATAGATTGTAAACTCTATAATATTTCACACAGACAAAATAATACACACTTATTTGGGTTGTTTTTACCAAAGAAATGTAAAAGGCTACATTTTGAGCTAAATTTATGCAGAAATATTATTTATTTGCAAAATTGTATAACAGAAACTAAGAAAAATGTGGGTTTTTTCAAAGCTTTCAGCATTTTTCCATTTATATAGCAAAAAATAAAAAACCCAGTGATGATCAAATAACACTAAAAGAAGAAAGCCCTATTTGTTTGTAAAAAATGATAAAAAATTTATTTGCGTACAGTTTTGCATGGTCGCACAATTGCCAGTTACAGTAGCAGTGTGCTGAATAGCAAACAATGACCTGGTCATGAAGGGGTATTGTACTGTGTCAGGATTTGAATATTTCTATTTTCATGGTTTTTCTGGTAAGATCTGATGCTTTTAACAATACTAAAATACTATATAGTTGTTGATTTAAAATGAAGGCTTTTATTCACCTTTGGTGATCTAAAATGTTTGCTCTGTTTATCAAAAAACTTTTTTCCTAAGGTATGCTTCTATTCTAGTAGTATCAGTAATATCCTTCAAGTAGTCATGCTAACAAACCATCATGCATGTGGAATATTTTATTTAAAGCAAACTCCAGGTGATTTATTGAATATTCTGTGCAGGTTATGAGGATTTTAATAATAGATAAATGTCAACATCAATGGTAAAAGCCATTAAAGCCTCAAGCCATCATGTGGGTTTGCCTTTGTAGTGACAATTTCTTACACACCTGAAAAAAAAAACTTAAAATGTTCAGATAAATACACAACTGTCCCCTTGATTTAACAGTATCTGCATAATGTGCAAGATATGTTCATATAATTAGCACATACATAACATATTAAAATAATAATGAAGCAAAGGTTAAAGAGGACAAAGTCCATCAAGTTCCGACCTTATACCTTCGAATACAGTTGATTTAAAAGCTAGAATGAGGTCATCTTTAAAAGGCCCTAGGCATAGTCAATCCACAGTTACCTCAAAGAGAACAAAGAGAACAGCTTATATATATATATATATATATATATATATATATATATATATATATATATATATCTATATATATATAGATCTATATATATATATATATATATATATATATATATATATATATACACACACACATATATTATACATACTTACATATACAAACACACACACACACACACACACATTTATACACACACACAGTATATATGGCAAGTTGTTAAATGATTTCTTCCAGGATAAAATAACTACAGATTTTTTTTTACTGTAGTCCTTTACCCTTTTGGAACACTTTATTAAAGCAATACTATGACCTTTAGTACTCTTAGCAAGACACATTTAATTAGCAAATAATTTTTTTGGCATATGTTTTGCATGTGTAGTTAGGAGAAAAAAAGCTAAGGACATCATCACATTCCCCTAGTACCATATAAAAGTCCATAAAAGAGTAGAAAGTTCAGATTTAATATTTTTTTTTGCTTTGAGGATGATCTACTAAATAATATAAAGACGAGCAGGGTATACTGTGAGGATATGACTAGATCATATGAACATGTACGTTAATGTACCTGCAGGAATGTTTATTCACATGTGCAATCGTGATCCAAGAATTTATCTAACCGATTGTTCACTAATGTTCAATGCATACAATGCAGACCTAGTTTGCTATGTGTATTCAACAAACAAAAAGTGTTGCCGTTGTGCACCTTTGCAAATGCATGGCAAAACCTTTTTGAAAAATATAAAATAAATACATAATTAAATTGATGAACTTGCTATTCAATGAATGTGCATGTCCATAAAAGGCATACTAAATAAAACCCCATATGCAATTCTGTCCTATTAAAAAAACAGTGTACTGTATGAATGAATAATTACCGCAGGAATCTATATTCTAACTGACTCCCTTCCTCCCCTTGTGCTGGGGGGGGGGGGGGGCTGAGGTGGTGAGTCTTTCTATGTCTCCTGTGGCAAAATTGTTTCTGTTTGTTTATATTTATTTTATATTGTATTTTTTGTTTATATATTTTTTCTATGTCACATTTATATTTTTTGTCTTTTACATAGCCTGTTCGCTAATCTATGGTTGATGCATTCATCCCCTAATGAAGCCGTGAGGCGAAACATGTCAGGATAATATACAACCATTCAATCTATATAAAGCCTCTTTGTTTCCACCACCATATTGGAGTTATTCATTGAAATCCAACGACCTATTGCACTTTGTTATCGGTTTTAATCTTTGTCCTTAATAAAATAAACTTTGTATATTTTTATATATATTTGATTGATTTCTTATTATTATCTGTAACAAGCACCACTATAGTCCCTCCCCAAATACTTCTTTGAATAATTCATGCCTTGGGATGAGGTGCACATTTTCAGGTGTCTACCCTTATGCCGCGTACACACGAAGGGACAATCCCGCGGGATTATCCTCTGGACTCAAGTCCAGCGGACAATCCCCTCGTGTGTGGGCGTCGGCGGACTTTTTGGCGCCAAAGTCCGGCGGACCAAAGTTTTAAGTTTGGTTTTAAAATTATCCGCTGGACTTGGCAGTCCGGCGGACAATTCCGCCGTTAGTAGGCTAGTCCGCGGGACTTTTGAAAATGAACGGACTTGCCGCTCATCGGCAAGTCCGTTCATTTAGCACGTGACTTCAAGTTACGTAGCTAGCGTAGGCAGTAAATGCCGCCGCGCTAGCTCCGTAAGCTGGCATGGATTTAAAGGGACTCCCCACGCCGAAAAACGGCGTGGGGGTTCCCCCCAAATCCATGTCAGACCCTTATCCGAGCACGCAGCCTGGCAGGCCAGGAAAGGGGTGGGGACGAACGAGCGCCCCCCCCCCCTCCTGAGCCATACCAGGCCGCGTGCCCTCAACATGGGGGGTGCCCTGGGGAAAGGGGGGCCGTGCGGCCCCCCACCCCAAAGCACCTTGTCCCCATGTTGATGAGGACAAGGGCCTCTTCCCGACAACCCTGGCCGTTGGTTGTCGAGGTCTGCGGGCGGGGGCTTATCGGAATCTGGGAGCCCCCTTTAATAAGGGGGCCCCCAGATACCAGCCCCCCACCCTATGTGAATGAGTATGGGGTATGATGTACCCCTACCCATTCACCTAAGGTGTAAAATGTAAAGTACAAAAACACCCACACTTTTGAAAAAATATTTTATTGCACTGCTCCGGGGGTCTTCTTCCGTCTTGGGGGTCTTCTCGCCGGACTCCTCCGCCATTTACCAAGCTCTTTTACCGAGCGGAGAAGTCTGGCTAGAAGAAGAAGGCGCCGGCGGCGCGGAAGACGACGACCGCCGCAAGAACAGAAGAGACCCCCGGAAGACCCCCGAAGGCGGATCGAGACCCCCAGACGACGGCGGCGACGACGAAGGAGGTAGCCGGACTTCTCCGCTCGGTAAAAGAGCTTGGTAAATGGCGGAGGAGTCCGGCGAGAAGACCCCCAAAACGGAAGAAGACCCCCGGAGCAGTGCAATAAAATATTTTTTCAAAAGTGTGGGTGTTTTTGTACTTTACATTTTACACCTTAGGTGAATGGGTAGGGGTACATCGTACCCCATACTCATTCACATAGGGTGGGGGGCCGGTATCTGGGGGCCCCCTTATTAAAGGGGGCTCCCAGATTCCGATAAGCCCCCGCCCGCAGACCCCGACAACCAACGGCCAGGGTTGTCGGGAAGAGGCCCTTGTCCTCATCAACATGGGGACAAGGTGCTTTGGGGTGGGGGGGGCCGTACGGCCCCCCTTTCCCCAGGGCACCCCCCATGTTGAGGGCACGCGGCCTGGTACGGCTCAGGAGGGGGGGGCGCTCGCTCGTCCCCACCCCTTTCCTGGCCGGCCGGGCTGCGTGCTCGGATAAGGGTCTGAGATGGATTTGGGGGGGACCCCCACGCCGTTTTTCGGCGTGGGGATTCCCTTTAAATCCATGCCAGGTGACGGAGCTAGCGCGCCGGCATTTACTGCCTACGCTAGCTACGTACCTGAAGTTACGTTCGAAATGAACGGACTGCTCCGTGTGTGGGCAAGTCCGTTCATTTTCAAAAGTCCCACGGACTTTGGCCGGCGGATTATCCGCCGGAGAAGTCCGTGCGTGTGTGGGCAATACGCGCGTGTGTGGGCAAGTCCACACGCTCGGAAAGTCCGGCGGACCCAGCTGGAAAGTCTGGCGGATTGTCCGCTGGACTAGGTCCGCCGGTCAAAAGTCCGCACGTGTGTACGTGGCATTAGTCGGACAAAAACTATATAAATAATTAAATTGATGAACTTGCTATTCAATGAAATGTGCATGTCCATAAAAGGCATACTAAATAAAACCCCATATGCAATTCTGTCCTATTAAAAAAAACTGTGAACTGTATGTATGAATAATTACCGCTGGAATCTATATTCTAAGTATCAGTGAATGGAATCTTGTGAGCAGTCTAGTGAATAAACTCCTGGGTATTTGCAGAAAGATGCCATTGTTGAAAGTTGCAACTTTTATTTTAGGTGTGCCAAGGCTTAGCTAGCATGTGCTTGGAGACAAAAGCATACCATATGCAGCAAATTACCCGTTAATTCTGGGCATACTTGTTATAGCCTGTGTGCAAGCATTCACGCACACTGCAGTTCAATGATACATTTCATAAGTATAGAGTTTGCTCATACTAATGGCATTGATCCATGACTGTACAGACATATATGTTAGTAAGTCATATACTGTCCATTTCCAGGTTAAATCTATGAACCAGGTACTGCTTTGACCTAAAATAAAGGTGACATCTTGTCCAGAAAATTATCTACTGGTGCAAGATAAGTATCAAACATGGTACCCATTTGTATTGATTTTAATATAAACTCATATATTAACAAAACCTAAAGATCAACACTTCCACTTTCATATATTTTCTTGCATGGCGCAGTGTGCCAAGCTTGACAAATTAAACCTTGCTTTTGTATATATTCATTGGATCACCTTGTGGAATGAACAGTCTTTAGCTGAAAACTGTATGTGGCCTCAGGAAACAAACATGCCAAATGTCAGCTGAGCTGTTCAGTCAACCATGCTTAACAGCACTATGCTGCAATGATATTTCACTGTATGCTTTTCTGTTTATCTATCTATTCCTCCCTGAATTCTCAGCTACGCATAGCAACACAAAAACCATCCATGTCTCTTGCATTCTATCTTTTCTGACAGTATCTGACTATATCCATCTTTTCATCCAATCATTGTAATCTGTTCTTTTGCCATTTTGTTGCATTTCAATAGTATACAGTACAATACATTCAATTCTTCCACTTCATATAATTGTACCATTATTTGAAATATCTTTAGGAGACCATACCGGAAAGAAAAAAAAAACACAATAATATGAAGCTCTGCCGAATACAAGATATGTTGTTCCTGGTGGGAGGAGCAATTGATCCGCACGCTTGTCTTGCATTAAAGCACTAATTACATACTTTATTTCATACTACATTCTGGTTTGAGACACATACTGAAAAAGAAAGGTAAGAAAAAATGATTTGGAAAGAAATCTAAAAACGTGAATTTCAACCATAAACCACCATAGGGCTTATTCGTAAATGATTGCTATAAGAAAAACAATTTGCATATTGCATACTATCAATGCCAGTGTCTTACCCACAGATGGGTTGCCCTGCTGTGTGCACTACTGCAATGAACAGGTTTTTATATTTGCATTATAGCATTCTCTGCAGCTACTGACACATTAGCTAGTTATCTCCAAGCAAATACACCTGGTCATATTTGTACCATATACTGTAAATCATTAAATTAGATTAGAAAAATTACTACCTACATTTGCAAAGTATGTAACAAAAGGGCCCTGTGTCAAATTCAAAGAAAACTGTGTTAATTTTTGGTTGAATCCCCCACTGGAGTTTCTGAGTGTTATAAGAAACCAACAGGTTTTTCAGGCTACTAGTTTTGAATGAGGCTGTTTTTTTAAATGTGACCTGGCCTAAAACACTTAAGGCAAAAGTGAAGCTCAACCACTAGATACTTGCAATAGACTTCTAAACAATTCCCATACTATATAAAAAAATAATGAAGCGCTACCTCCCCAAAACTCCAAATAGACCTCACAATTCAAATATATAACACAAAATGTGCATAGACATAAAGCCAAAGTGGTGGTGCTTCCAAATGGTAATAATACCTATACAGTTCTAGGAACCAATATATGTAATGCTGTAGCAATATTGGTGATAGCAAAAAGTGATAAATAAAAAGTGTAAGTACTAATAAGATGACAAAGTAAAACAAAATAGTGTAAACATACACTCAAAATCAAAATCAACTTGGCCAATCTCCAATACTTCAGAAATAGTATCAATGTTCTTTGTAAAATAATAAACATAACATCAAGTCCATTCAGTAAGTAAACATGCCAATACACTCTGTGTTAATAATCATACATCAAGTGTCAAACTTCCGTGAAGATTGTGTGCTTCACACATATAAAAAAATAGTGCCCTCCACCGATCAAACTATGCACTCACCTTCTAGGGAGGCCCTGCAAGGGGTATATAATTGCCTTTCCCTTAGGGGTATAAATCCAGGGGTTGGCAACTTGTCAGTTGGTCCTGGGACTCTTGTTCACTTTATGTAGTATATCTCATACACATGTAGCATGTGAGTAGGAGAAAACTCACATAGTGTTTAAACTGTATAAAAGGTGATCTTTATTTAAAATAAACAATCCCACTCACATTTGTAGGTGCACTAACTCTGGTGCACTCAGGTATCTTGCTATACATATTTGGGGTACATGGTCTCCTTAAGGTCACTGAGACACCTGCAGGTACTCGGCTAGTCGCGTGACTTTCTCAAGAGGTCTGCAGGCGATTGCAAGCTTGTTTTAGGAGTCATACATAGTAGCAAAGAAGTCTTCTTATCTAGTGTAAACAATTGCCATGCTTCTGTGGAGCCTTTATCTCCAAGGCCCAGTCAGTACATAGGAACTCTATATTTGTAAAATTTCTTCAATAGTGGTGCAAAGCCCTTTACTACCCTCCAATGTTCTGGCATGTGACAGTTCAATGACAGGTGCCATTACAGCAGAGCTGTCATTATACTATGCACATATGACTGCTCAAAAGTAGAAGTGGGTACTTCAATGGTGAATGCTTGATATCTGTCACAGAATTGAAGTAAAGGGGGAACCTTTACAAATGTTTGAACTGTGTATTTAATGTTTTAATTTCAGTAATGATATAAAAGCAAACTGAAAACTGCAAGGCAAAAGGCCAGATGTGTCAAAGGGTCCTAAATGTAAAACCTCCAAGTTGCTCCATAGCTTCAAATTATATTCAAGCATTCACTCTGCTATTTTGCATTGCATGTTTGACTCTAATGATCGGACATTCCGACAACAAAACCGTGGATTTTTTCCTTTGGAGGTTGGCTGAAACTTGTCTTGCATACACACGGTCACACAAAGTTGGTCGGAAATTCCGAACATCAAGAACGCGGTGACGTACAACACGTATAGCGAGCCGAGAAAAATGAAGTTCAATAGCCAGTGCGGCTCTTCTGCTTGATTCTGAGCATGCGTGGAATTTTGTGCGTCAGAATTGTGTACACACGATCAGAATTTCCGACAATGGATTTTGTTGTCGGAAAATTTGAGATCGAGCTCTCAAATTTTTGTTGTCGGATTTTCCGATGGAGCCTACACGGTTGGAATTTCCGACAACAAGCTCACATCGAACATTTGTTGTCGGAAATTCTGATCATCTGTACACGGCATAACAGTTTGCGCTAAGGCAGAAGACATTTGTAAAAAAACAAAAAAAACAGTCAATAATTTCCAATGTTTTATACTGACCTAGAGCATGAAGTAATGAAGGGGAAGAGATGCAAAAGAAGAATTTTTTATTTACTATAATAAATACTCATGGCTAGTAACGACCAAAACAAGTTACGAGAACAAAGAATTAGTCTTCCTTTGAACAAAAATGTCTGTAGATTTTACCTAGTATGCATTTAGCTATGATTATGCTTTTGTAATCTATAAGTTATTGTATATAATATTACATATATACTATTACATTTTAGCATAGCTGTAGCATGACCAGATTGCAGAACATTGCCATTCAACTCAAAGTATTTTTGAATCGGACATGGCATTGTCAGATTAGGTAAAATAGTGTGCATGCACTTTCTTTTTGGTGTAAACCATTTACTATATAATTTACTTCAAGTTAGGTGGAAAAACTATAAATGAAATGTTGTTCTGTTCTAGCTTTAACCACCATAATATTGTTTAACCTCTGCTGAATGTCACTGTCATGTGTATGCCACGTATTTCTAGGAGCAAGTTTATAATGCTTCAAGAAGCTGCCAGTGTCAGAGGTTAGTAGAGGAATGGCCGCAAGATCTTACAATATATGATGACAAGCCATTATCAAACATTCGTTAACAAGCCATTATGAAATGATGTTTTCGCATGATAGGATACCAATTCATTGCTAAGAGCATGTTAATGGCCATAAACGTTCTGTACAAATGACAGGGTTCTATTTCTAAGTTATACACATAAGTTGCTTATTAACAAATGCACACCCGTATTATTTAACATAATGTCTATATTATTTATATTTATTGAATGACCTTTAATCCCCTTGGAATTCTTCCACTTTTTTGTCTCATTAAAATCCTGTACCCTCCATGGGTTCTGATTGGAAATGTATTCTGCTTTCCACCTCTCTCTCCAGTGTGGTTTTCTGGCATAGACCCCATACAGACTTGAATTGTAGAGAAAGGAAGGGGTGTATCTGGCCTAGACTGTTACTGAAAGATGATAACTGAATCCAGTGGGTCTAATTCTTGTGCCTATAGGGCAGCACAGTCATTTTTAGACACCTTGAACAGCAGCTGTAATAGCTCATAGACTATGAAGATTAAAGTTGTTGGTACAATGTATTTCTGACAAAATGTATTTCAGCTGGGTTCTGAAGAGATCCTAGCACCATACTATTTATATCAACAACAATCAACAACATTACCATAAGATTATAAGTAAAATAGCCTTGTTGCGTACATTTAACCTTACTGTAATTATTAATGATACTACAATACTGAACAGGCTTGATACTGCTTCTGGGCACCACCATCATGGATGTGGCATCCAGGTAAACTCAGAGCTGTCACTCAGTTATGCTCTAGAATATAACCCTTTTCATTTATTCTTTCTCTCTTAACAGTCTCTTATTTATTTAACCACATGACGACCAGCAGCCGCAGTTGTACTGCGGCAGAATGGCATGGCTGGGCGAAACGAAATGATGTAATGTCACTTCGCCCCGTGGTCACTGGGGGTGCTCCCCCCCACCGCTCGCCCCCCGAGCTGATGTGAGTGCCCGGCGGTCTTGATCACCGCCGGGCTCCCGCGATCGACGCTGAGACACAGAGAACCCGGAACTGTGTGTGTAAACACAGTTTCCGGTTCTCTCAGGGGAGAAGTGACAGATCGTCTGTTCATACAGAGTATGAACAGCAATCTTTTATCGTCCCTGCACAGTCCCCATCCCCCTTCAATTAGAACACTCACTAGGACACACTTAACCCCTTCACTGCCCCCTAGTGTTAAACCCTTCACTGCCAGTGACATTTTTACAGTAATCAGTGCATTTTTAATCGCACTGATCGCTGTATTAATGCCAATGGTCCCAAAAATGTGTCAAAATTGTCCGACGTGTCCACCATAATGTCGCAGTCATGAAAAAAAAATCGCAGATCTCTGCCATTACTAGTAATAGCTTATTGCAAATTTTTTACCAAAAATATGTAGAAGAATACGTATCGGCCTAAACTGAGGAAAAAAATCCTTTTTTATTTATATTTTTGGGGGATATTTATTATAGCAAAAAGTAAAAAATATTGTGTTTTTTTCAAAATTTTCGCTTTTTTTTTTGTTTATAGCGCAAAAAATAAAAACCGCAGTGGTGATCAAATACCACCAAAAAAAAAGCTTTATTTGTGGGAAAAAAGGACATCAACTCTGCTCCTCAATGGCTGAGACAGCCGCGGAGCGCCATTGGCTCCTGCTACTGTCAATCAAAGTCAGTGAGCCAATCAGGAAAGAGATGGGATGGGTCCTAGCTGGCGCTCCGTGTCTGAATGGACACACGGAGCTGCAGCTTGGCTCGGGTGTCCCTCATAGCAAGCTGCACTCGTCAGGGGGAGGGGCCAGGAGAGCAGAAGAGGGACCTAAGAAGAGGAGGATTGTGGCTGCACCTTGTAAATCCAACTGCACAGAGCAGGTAAGTATAACATGTTTGTTATTTTTAAGGCAAAAATAACCAAGACGTTAGTATCACTTTAAGTACATCGTGGGTGTACAGATAATCAACTGCTGATCTTGCATAAAATCTTAGCAGTCGATAACAAGTAGCTGTTCAAGATTTTGATACCTGCTTACACAACAACAGGGGGAAGGGGTAAGAGCCAGGTCTTGCACAGACAGGAATTGACACTTCCAGAAAGTGGACAGATTCTTACACAAGTCACCACATGGATTTCTTTCTTAAAGTTGAGAAACATGCAAGTACTTATTATCTTCTATCGCTGCAAAGTTTTCATTTAAAAACGTGAGATTTGATGATACGATCGCTTAAAGCATGGGTGCACAACCTGTGGCCCTCCAGCTGAACTACAAGTCCCATGAGGCATTGCAAGCCACTGACAGTTACATGACTCCCAAAGGCAGAGGCATGATTCGATTTGTAGTTCCGCAACAGCTGGAGGACCACAGGTTGCGCATCCATGGCGTAAAGGCCAAGTTCACGTTTTTATTTTATTTTTTCTAAAGTCCATATTCCCCATGTACCAATATACCATTAATGTACCTATAGAACACTCCTCAATGAATTCCTGGTTTATGTCCAGGGATGCGAGACATGGAAACTTTTAGGACCCAGGAAGTAGTTCAGCAGCTGATATCATTAACACACACCCTGCACCTGCCCTCCAAGAGATTGCTTCTGTTCACCTTTGTAGTTACATGCACTCATTATCAGTGAGCACCATTCTCACTGAATATACAGTCCTCTCCACAGATCTTGCAGCGTGTGCAGGAGCTGAGCTATCACATAATAGCCTATGTGGAGCAGAGCTGTAGTATTGAAAACAGGAACAAGAACAGGAAATCAGTAAAGCTATACACTATATAATCTGATTGTACAATCTCCTTTATATCTACCATAAACTATGTAGTACAAGGGCATGCCTGATTGGATACAGAGTGATTTTCTAGATAGGTGTGTCCTCTTATTGCATTGCTTTGGTAAGTCTAAAGGTGATGATTTTGCAGATTGCATAGTGTATGGCCACCTTTAGGAAAGTGCGTAAGCCACTGGTTTAATCCTGCGAAGAATATGGAAAGGCCCAATAAACTGAGGTGCGAACTTCAGTAAGGGAACACGAAGTCGGAGGTTGCGAGATGACAGCCATACCCTTTCCCCAACCTGGTAGGAAGGTGCAGGCAGGCGTCTGCGGTCAGCATGGAGTCTGTACCTATCATTAGCATGACGCAAAGCCTCCTGCCCAAGTGGAACGAAGACCACGGAGATGCTCCTCTAACACAGGAATACTCTGCGGAACAAACAAGTCAGGCAACATGCTAGGATGGAAACCATAATTCGCCATAAACGGGGACAATCAGGAAGCAGAATTCAAGGCACTGTTGTGAGCAAACTCTGCCCACGGTAATAGGTCTGACCAGTTGTTATGATGGTCAGCAATATAACATTGTAGGAATTGCTCCAAGGACTGACTGGTTCGTTCTGCACCCCCTTTAGACTACGGGTGATACGCAGAGGAGAGTGAAGAGGCGCACAGAAACTTGGCTACTTTCTGGAAGCATGTCTCACTGCATTGTGGTGACCAGGAGAGAACCTCAGCATGGAGCCAATCAAAAGAGGGCTTGTGCCTCTATAACCAAGGATAACCAATAACCAGCAGAAACTTGGGTGAGGAAATAAATTGGAATTGGATTATCTCATGGTGAAGAGCCCTTAAGGCCATGGACCTCCTAACCATCTCATGAGTCACATGGCCAGGCTGTAGCGGTCTCCCATCAAGAGCCTCGATGTTAAGTGGAGTGTCACGCAGCTGCAGCAAAATCAAGTGCTTCGATACAAAGGCAGCATCAATGAACAGGCCTGCAGCCCCAGAGTCGATTAGAGCCTGTATCTCGATGGACGACTCAGCCCAAGAAAGGGTAACTGAAACCAGGGGCTCATCCTTCTGGATAACTGGGGATGAAACAACGGCACCTAAGGTCTGTTCGTGACAGGACCTCAAGGTTTGGGCGTTCTCTAGACGGGTAGGACAAGACTTCAAAAAGTGACCTGCCTGGCCACAATAAAGGTACAATCTCTCCCTCCTCCTAAAGGTTCTCTCATCCACAGAGAGACGTGTGAAACCCAAGTGCATGGGTTCACCCTCACTGACCGACTCTGTACCAGGAGGCACGGGAGGAGAGGGATGCACAGGTGGGACTGCAAAGCTTGGATACAAACGTATAGGAGGCTTCCACAAGCGCTCCTTAAAGTCTGGAGTCAATGAGTATGACAAATGTGATCATCTTCTCCAGCTCAGTGGGTATATCTCGGGCTGCTATCTCATCCTTGAGACCATGAGAAAAAGCAGCCACGAGGGCCTCATTGTTCCACGCAACCCCTGCTGCCAGAGTACGGAATTCAATGGTGTAGTTGGCAACAGTTCTTGTAATCCGTTCGATGGACATGAGGCCCTTAGCAGCAGAAGCGGAGCGCGCGGGAACATCATTTAAACAAAGCCACAAACTCAGGGTAGCTCCAGAAAACAAGTGTTTGCATCTTAGAGGGTTTGCCCAGGTCAAGGCTCTTTCAGAAAGCAAAGCGATCACAAAACCTACTTTGCTTCTTTCTGTGGGAAATGCCTGGGGCAGCATCTCAAAGTATATCTCAACCTGGTTGAGAAACCCTCTGCATTGGACTTGGATGCCCCCAAATCGCTGGGAAAGCAGAGCGGAACCAGACATACCTCTGATAGAGGTAATACTCGAGGCCGGTGCCTGCACAGAGACTGGAACAGCAGCAGGGTCAGCCTGCCACATAGGTTGTAAAAGGGCAGCCACAGTGGGAGATTCCAGGTGAGCCGTGCGACTCGGAAGCGTTTGTAACGCCATGGCAAACTGATCCATGCGGTAATCCAGTTCATTCAATCTGGAAAAAATATTACCAACATGCGGATTGACTGCATCTTCTGAATTCATGGCCTACTGCCAGGAACCATGAAATCAGACCGATACAGAAGTACAGTTAAATCTCACTTGTTTAATAATAAAAGTAAAAAGAACAAACATAGTCAAAACAGAGCCAAAGTTCAGTAACCGGAAAGGATAGTCAGCCAAGCCAGAAGTCTGAGATCAATGTAGTGGAACAGCAAGCAGAATCTGGAGCCAGAAGGGATGTCAGCAAAGCCAGTCTTTAAACAGGAATGCAGGAGATGTTTCTTGTGATGTTGACCAAATAGAAGGCAGAGATCCTCTGGACTGGATGACTTAAGTAGGCAGGACTGACGAGAATGATATCATCAACAGCTGAGTAACTGTGGAGAGAGATGGGAGCTGGCAATTAGCCGACACCTGAGCGAGCTCAGAGAAGGAAGGGCTGAGCTCAGCCCAGAAAATGTGATAAACAACTGCACAAATTCTCCAGGGCCTCTGCTTTCAGAGGGGTTCTACATATGTGTGTGAAGAAATAAAAAATTACATCCTACTGCTCATAAAGGAAAGTGGGCTGTGCATAAGTGGAGTGGACATGGACCTCTCAAATGCCTGCTCAACGGGGATCAGCGGATAGATTCCCCGTGGAGCAGGAGGATCCACTGGCACTCATACATGAGTCCACTCATGGGAAAGAGCCCTACAACACAAGCAAACAAGCAATGAATAACTGCACATAATTTTGACAAATGTTATACATTAGGCATGTCAGGCGTGCAGTGCATCCTTTGAATTCCTAATAATTCCAATGTATAGATATCCAATGAAAATAATATCATTCAGTGGCAATGCAAACCATGAGAATACAGCTGGATGTGAGCAGAGGTGCGCTATAGACCAAGTAGTCTATTTCCTTTTCTTACTCCTAACACAACATTTGTATATGCCAATTCAGTTTTTTTTATGCTCCTATTATTTTTCATACAGAGTTTGAATCAATTACATTGCACTGCATAGAATACAATAATAATTGCAGAAACAAAATAAATACATTTTTAATATTGAAAAAATGCATTTGTCATGATAACTGTGCACAGGTGTCTTTGCTCTAATTACTAATATTTTATCATTAATGACTATTAACATTGTTCTAAAAACCATGGCATTTGTACAGGCGTGCCAGCAAGAAAATTAATTAGGCATGTAAATAAAAGTTGATTTTAAAGTCGCACAAGGGAATACAAACATAAAAGGCCACAATTTATTTTGCACTTATAATAATACTAGGTTTATTTAGATATCCTATTAGTGTTTGGGAAAATACACATGCTTTATTATTATTTTCATTAAACAAACAAAATTTAATTAAATGTGTATATGATAAATAGAGCAGTACAGCAACGATAAATTAGACAATTTGATATAGAATAAGGCCTCATTCACACGGTCACTGAGGCCCCTTTGTCATTAATCAGCTATATGGGGCTGGAACCAGCAGATGTTGCATGCAGTGACCTCTGTAAGTCTATATATATATATATAAACACAGCCGCTTTGTCACTTCCAGTTTCATAGACCAGAGAGATGTTCAGGGAATGGAAGTTCTTCCTTCATCAGGCCTGACTCTGCGAACGCTGCAGTTATGTGTGCTTAGTGTTTTGTAAGTGACAGTGATCGATCGATACTGCACTTGGGTGGGCTGGGCTGGGCGGAGGGGGAAAACGCAGGTGCTAGCAGGTATCTGGGCTGATCCCGCTAACAATGCGTTTTTTTTTGGAACCCTAAACTGCTGGGACGCTAGTATAGATCTGATCAGATCAGATATTGATCTGTTCAGATACTGTGCCACTAAGGGAGGTGTATGCTTTGTGCGTGGGTGTTTGCGGTACTGGCACTAACCTGGGGCGACGCAGACCTTATTTGACCCTAAAACCTAAATCAAAAAAAAAATGGTTACCTAGCGACACTAATGCAGCGATCAGAAAAACGATCGCTTAGTGACACTGGCAAAAGGGGGTGAAAGGGTTAACTAGGGGCAATCAGGGGGTTAAAACCTTTATTAGGTAATATATGGGGGTACCTGACGCTATATAAAAACCTGACGGGGAACCTAAATAACGAATAAACTAACTGGCTAACCAGCGTCACCAGTGACAGTTATACAGTGATCACTGGTGAAAGGGTTAACTCTAGGGGCAATCAAGGGGTTTAAAACCTTTATTTAGGTTGTAATATGGGGGTACCTGACCTATAAACCTATTTATGAACCTATATAAACATGGCGGTTACCTAAAAAAAAAAAATGGTTACCTAGCGACAGCAGTGACACTAATACAGCGATCAGAAAAACGATCGCTTAGTGACACTGGCAAAAGGGGGTGAAAGGGTTAACTGGGGGGCAATCAAGGGGTTAAAACCTTTATTAGGGGGGGGGGTAGGGGGTACCTTGGACCTAAAACTAACTGCGGGGACAGTTATTACAGTCACACTGACACTAAATGCAGTGATCAGTAAAAAAAATGATCACTGCAATTAGTTACACTGTGACTGGGGGGGGGGGGGGGGGGGAGGGGGTGATCTGGGGGGTGATCAGGGGGTACCAGGGGGGTGGAATATGTGCCTAACTGTACTGGTGTCAGTGTAGTGGTTGTGCACTAACCTTGACATGTACGCCGATCGGCGTCTCCGGTCACTTAGACCGGCGCACCGAGGGTGAAATCACTTCCGCCTTCCTGTCTAAACAATAGACAGGAAGGGGAGGTTTCTCATTGGCCAGGAGCGATCGCGAGGGGGTGGCCAGACACCACTGGCAGTCCCCTCGTCCCGGATCGCTCCTGAAGCGATCCCGACCGTCCCCGCCGGCGGAGGGGGGTCCGATCGGACCCCCCAACCGCCGGAAGAATGTCATGTACAGGGAATGGAAGTTCTTCCTTCATCTTTATGGTGTGCCACCCCGACCCCAGGTTTCAGTCTTCGACTCCCCAGTAGAACAGTAGAGCCTGAGGATTGCCAGCTCAAAAAAGAGAGACCATGGTCATGACTACAGCTACAGCCATGACCCTTGTAGAACCACTGAAACCCAAGGATGTATGTCTTTTTGGGGGAAGTGGTTAAGACTCAGTGCACTCTGTAATAGAACAGGCCTGGTTAACCACTTGCTTACTGGGCACTTAAACACCCTTCCTGCCCAGACCAATTTTCAGCTTTCGGTGCTCTCACACTTTGAATGACAATTACTCAGTCATGCAATACTGTACCCAAATTAATTTTTTGTTCTTTTTTTCCCACAAATAGAGCTTTCTTTTGGTGGTATTTGATCACCTCTGGGTTTTTTTATTTTTTGCGCTATAAATGAAAAAAGACCGAAAATTTTGAAAAAAAAACAAATTTTTCTTTATTTCTGTGATAAAATTTAGCAAATTATTAATTTTTCTTCATAAATTTTGGCCACAATTTATACTGCTACATATTTTTGGCAAAAATAACCCAAATTAGTGGATATTATGTGGTCTTTGTGAAAGCTAGAGAGTCTACAAACTGTGGTGCGAATGATACAAAATTGATCACATCTGATGTACTGGTGGCCTATCTCATTTCTTGTGACCCTAAGGAGCCAGGAAAGTACAAATACCCCCCAAATGACCCCTTTTTGGAAAGTAGACATTCCAAGGTATTTAGTAAGAGGCATGGAGAGCTTTTTGATGTTGTCATTTTTTTCCCACAATTCTTTGCAAAATGAATTATTTTTTTATTTTTTATTTTTTCCCACAAAATTGTCATTGTAATAGGTTATTTCTTTTACATGGCATGCGTATACCACAAATGACACCCAAAAAGAAATTCTGCTACTCCTTCTGAGTATTACGATACCACATGTCTGGGACTTTTACACAGCCTGGCCACTTAGAGAGGCCCAACAGGCAGGGAGCGCCATCACGTGTTCTAGGAGCATAAATTACACTGACTGACTACATATTACACTTTTGAAGGCCCTGGAGCACCAGGACAATGACACGTGACACTGACGTGGCACTGATGACAGGTGGCACTGATACGTGGCACTGATGTGCACTGATGTGACACGTGACACTGATGTGGCACTGATGACAGATGGCACTAATACGGGGCACTGATGACACGTGACACTGACAGATGGCACTAATATGTGGCACTGGTGACAGATGGCACTTATACGTGGCACTGATATCATGTGGCACTAATACGTGGCACTGATGAGAGATGGCACTAATATGTGGCACTGATGACAGATGGCACTGATGACACGTGACACTGATGACAGATGGCACTGATACGTGGCATTGATGACACGTGACACTGATAACAGATGGCACGTGACACTGACAGGTGGCACTGATGACAGATGGCACTAATATGTGGCACTGATGACACGTGACACTGATAGATGGCACTAATATGTGGCACTGGTGACAGATGGCACTTATACGTGACACTGATATCATGTGGCACTAATACGTGGCACTGATGAGAGATGGCACTAATATGTGGCACTGATGACAGATGGCACTGATGACACGTGACACTGATGACAGATGGCACTGATACGTGGCATTGATGACACGTGACACTGATAACAGATGGCACGTGACACTGACAGGTGGCACTGATGACAGATGGCACTGATGACAGATGGCACTAATATGTGGCACTGATGACACGTGACACTGATATGGCACTGATGACAGATGGCACTGACGTGGCACTGATGACAGATGGCACTGACGTGGCACTGATGACAGATGGCACTTATACATGGCACTGGGGACAAGTGGCACTGGGGACAGGTGGCACTGGGGACAGGTGGCACTGGGGACAGGTGGCACTGGCAGATGGCACTTGGGACAGGTGGCACTGGCAGATGGCACTTGGGACAGGTGGCACTGGGGACAGAAGGCACTGGGGACAGGTTGCACTGGGGACAGATGGCACTGGGGACAGGTTGCACTGGGGACAGGTTGCACTGGGGACAGATGGCAGCGGGCAGCGGGGACAGATGGCACATTTCGTTTTTTTTATTTTTTTACTTACGGCCGCTGCAGCCGTTCATCTCTCTCTCCTCACACGCTGTCTGTGTGAGGAGGGAGAGCGGCGCTGAGAGATGATCTCATATATTTACATATGAGATCATCTCTCATTGGACACCCATCTCGCTGTAAACGGCCGCTGTGATTGCCCGTTTACAGCGATCTGTGACTGGCTGTGTCCGACGGACACGGCCAGCACAGAACTTCCCCGATGTGCACTCTCAGGAGCGCGCATTAGGGAAGTAAACAGCAGGACGTCCTTTCTGCAGGGAGCTTCCGCGCTGCAGCCGTCTTTCGGGTATAGCGCGGGCGCGTAGTGGTTAAGCACATCTCTCTCTTCTTCTCTGCAGTACAAGTCTGTGTGAAGATGCTTGTTATGAGGGGTGTGGCTGTTACTAAGCACTGAAGTGTGAGGGTTGGAAGCTTAGAGCTGGTCCAAGAAACATCTGTTGTTTACAAACATGCTGAAGAGGGGGCTACTACATAATGTTATTAAAGCAGATGGACGGTTTTATACTTAAAGCCCAACTGCAGACAAACCTTTTAATTTTGTTTTGGATAAAACAGAAGGAGCATTAGAGCCTCTGTATTGTTTTTTTTGCAATCTGTGCCCACAGTTTCCTGTTAGGGCAAGAAGTAATAAAAAAAGTGAATTTGAGCACAATCTCTCTTACATGAGGAACATTCAGTAATAAATGGGAATTCAGTGTTATTAGTAGGATAGGATGCATTAAGGTGAAAAAACACGAGGGTTTACAACTCCTTAAATCGTTTTTTTTGGGGGGCATACTTTGATTTTGTTTGATACATTTTCCAAAAAATAAATATTGTAAGGTATAAATGTAATCTATAAAGCTCTTAGCCTAGTTTCACACCGTAAAATAGCTTTTGGACCTAACCTATCAATTCAGCTGAAGTTAATAAAATGTGTATTTCATTTAATGACAAAGTTTTAAAATGTTCATCCGAAAAGCACAAGTGCTAGTCATGATTCAATGTTTTTGTTTATTTATTTGTTAAATGCTGAATATCCTGCTTCCACTCCAGTTATTAACTCCCCAGAAAATAAAACAACCTAAATTAAAACTAATATTCATGATCAAATAACATTTTAGTATTCAAAATGAAGTATGCTTGCAGAAAAGTGAAAACAGCATTGGGGTTGATTTACTAAAACTGGAGCATGCAAAATCTGGTGCAGCTGTACAATTTAACCAATCAGCTTCTAACTTCAGCTTGTTCAATTAATCTTTGACAAAAAAACCTGGAAGATATTTGGTTTCTATGCAAAGCTGCACCAGATTTTACACTGTCCAGTTTTAATAAATCAACCCTATTGCATTAGCTAACTCCATAGAATTTAGTGCAAGCTTTTAAATTAAGTTCTTGTTTTTAAAAGGAAGTCTCTTACAAACAACTGATTAATCACATGCTTCTAAACAGTATACACAAATACTGCAAACTTTTTAGAATAAAAGCTATTTCATGACAAAAAAAATGTGTCAACCTTGGTCCTCCCACTTAAAATGACATTAAAGGCATTTTTTTTGCAAACATGTCATACTTACCAGCACTGTGCAATGGTTTTGCACAGAGCAGCCCCAATACTCCTCTTCTAGGGTCCCCCACCAGCGTTCCTAGCCCCTCCCATCTGCCAAGTGCCCCAGAGCAAGCCGCTTACTCTTGGGGCACCTGAGCAGGCTTGCTCTTGAGTAACTGCTCTGCATGTTCATTCACACACAGAGCCATTGCTCGGCCCCATCCCCTCTCTATTCTCATTGGCTTCTACTGCTGTGTCAGTCAATGAGGAGGGAGAGTCCCCATGCACATCACTGAATCACAATGGGGCTCAGCTAAATATTAGGGGGGGGGGTGCTGGGGGCTGCTGCACAGAGAAGGTTCTTTACCTTTATACATAGAATGCTGGAAGGTAAAAAACCTTGAGCCTTTAGAACTATTGGGTTACTCTTTTGAATTAATAACACAAACTGTGCAACATTGGCCACAGCAGCCATTTTAATTACAAAACAAAATAAATAACAAAGCATTATAGTAACAATAAACAATTTCAACAATGCAATCAGGAGGAATCTTTGGGTGTCCTTAAAGGCACAATTATAGCTAGAATCATCCATGTCCACAGCTGCACCCCAATCAGCTCAAACAAATTACAAACTCACACACCTACTTTGTCCCCCAGGGACCCAGCTTCTGGAAGAACCACCAATAACTACGTGGAAACCCTACAAGGAAACTGCACCACTCAAAAGTCTGTTAAACTACTCCTCAGGTCCTCCTTATGCATCATATGCTGGCTCCCTCTGCTTGTCCTACTTAGCATGAATTGCAAAAAAGTAGAAACAGAACCTCACTCTGTAAAACTACAATCTATGATGTGAATTTACAGAGTACGGCTATGTTTTCCACTTTTATCCAAGTGGAAGTACCATGCCCCATGGGGTATATATATATATATATATATATATATATATATATATATATATACACACACACACACACGAACACAGTATCTCACAAAAGTGAGTACACCCCTCACATTTTTGTAAAAATTGTATTATATCTTTTCATGTGACAAAACTAAAGAAGTGACACTTTGCTACAATGTAAAGTAGTGAGTGTACAGCTTGTATAACAGTGTTAATGTGCTGTCCCCTCAAAATAACTCACAGCCATTAATGTCTAAACCACTGGCAACAAAAGTGAGTACACCCCTAAATGAAAATTTGCAAATTGGGCCCAATTAGCCACTTTCCCTCCCTGGTGTCATGTGACTCATTACTGTTACAAGGTCTCAGGTGTGAATGGGGAGCAGGTGTGTTAAATGTAGTGTTATCACTCTCACGCTCTCATACTGGTGACTGGATGTTCAACATGGCACCTCATGGCAAAGAACTCTTTAAGGATCTGAAAAAAAGAATTGTTGCTCTACATAAAGATGGCCTAGGCTATAAGAAGATTGCCAAGATCCTGAAACTGAGCTGCAGCATGGTGGCCAAGACCATAGAGTGGTTTAACAAGACAGGTTTCACTCAGAACAGGCCTCGCCATGGTCAAGTTGTCTTGGGTAAATAGATGTATGAGTGCTGCCAGCATTTCTGCAGAGGTTGAAGGAGTAGGGGGTCAGCCTGTCAGTGTTCAGACCAAATGCCGCACACTGTGTCAAATTGGTCTGCATGGCTGTCATCCCAGAAGAAAGCCTCTTCTAAAGATATTGCACAAGAAAGCCAGAAAACGGTTTGCTGAAGACAAGCAGACTAAGGACATGGATTACTGGAACCATGTACTGTGGTCTGATGAGACAAAGATAAACTTATTTGGTTCAAATGGTGTCAAGCATGTGTGAGGAGTACAAAGACAAGTGTGTCTTGCCTACATTCAAGCATGGTGGTGGGAGTGTCATGGTCTAGGGCTGCATGAGTGCTGCCGGCACTGGGGAGCTACAGTTCATTGAGGGAACCATGAATGCCAACATGTACTGTGACATACTGAAGCAGAGCATGATCCCCTCCCTTTAGAGACTGGGCCGCAGGGCAGTATTCCAACATGATAACGACCACAAACACACCTCCAAGATGACCACTGCCCTGCTAAAGAAGCTGAGGGTAAAGGTGATGGACTGGCCACGCATGTATCCAGACCTAAACCCTATTGTGGGGCAGCATCCTCAAATGGAAGGTGGAGGAGCACAAGGTCTCTAACATTCACCAGCTCCGTGATGTTGTCATGGAGGAGTGGAAGAGGACTCCAGTGGTAACCTGTGAAGCTCTGGTGAACTCCATGCCCAAGAGGGTTAAGGCAGTGCTGGAAAATAATGGTGGCCACACAAAATATTGACACTTTGGGCCCAATTTGGACATTTTCACTTAGGGGTGTATTCACTTTTGTTACCAGCAGTTTAGACATTTATTGGCTGTGTGTTGAGTTATTTTGAGGGGACAGCAAATTTACACTGTTATAGAAGATGTACACTCACTACTTTACTCTTTGTCTATACTTTCCGGAGACCTATACCCCCTTAACCCTTGATGTCACATTTTAACCCTTTTATGACCTGTTCCTCCCCTTAGTTATGCAACCCCTCTATCAATTTTCTTTTCTCCAGGTCTCACTTTAAGTATTTTCCTTTTTTTGTCTGTAAAGGAGCATGGGAAACACAGAAATGATAACTAGGGTAAGGTCATATCATATGGAGCTCATTTCTCTATTTAGGCTATAATGTATTGTACTTAATTTCTGTAATAAACTATTTTACCATTACTCCTTCTCTCTCTGTATTTTAATATTCCTCAAGTCAAATCCTCAATGCTCTGCAAAAAAAAAATGTGCAGGTGTTGGAAGGTCCATCCTGTGGTTTTTAATACGAAAAAGTTATGCGTTAACTGCTCATGTAGGGCTTGTACTCTCTCACAATTAGGTAGGCAGTACATGCACATACTCAAGTGCTCCGCATTAGCAGGTCTGCTGGAAATGTAAGATATAAGATCAAAGCAATCCTGACAAAAATACTGCCAAAAATGGTTATTGGGCTTCCGTTTCTATGCATTTGTATGTAAAATCACTTTTTGGAAAAAAATGGCTTCATGTCGACTACTTGCACATTTATAATGGACTGCAAAACATTTTCAGGCTCAGTTCACATTGTTTCCCTGCAATCAACATTCTATTTCATATCTTTCTGCTACTTGACAGTACATCTGTACTAAACTTTTAACATTTATTTGGGCTTATTGACAAATACATTACTCTCAGGTTCATAAAGGTAAAGGCCAGCTGAAGAATTAAAATTGCTCTGCATGAAATCACTTCCCACTGTTAGCAAAACCTACATAATCTGAAAGTTGAAAACTTTTCATTAATATTTATAATGCTTTTATGTGAAGGATGTCTAAGAACATCTCACGGTGAGGTATTTGATAGAAATGTTTATTATTCCTAGCGGGCTAAACTGATTTCACATAGCTGCTGTCATTTTCCCTCACAGTCTTATCAACCTATAATCCCCAACTATCGAAGTTGGTGATAATATAAAGTTTTCCTCAGAACATCCATGCAAGAGTATTCAAATTAAACTTTTTGGCAATAAAATCTTTCTTTGGAAACTTAAAATGTATCCATTATTTATGAAGAACAAACTTATTATACAGCAGTGTATCACAATAAATAAGTGGGAATTGAAGGCTTCAGCCAAATACATATGGACAAACAAAACACAATAGAATAGGCTTCTAGCCATGTAACTTTTGAAGATTTGGGAATATTTTAGACAAAAGAATTGAGCTGACTGAAGATAGTTGGAGTTGGTTAATTGGTAACGGAGCACTGGGGAAGAAAGCAAAGTGAATACATTTAAAGAGGTTAGACTTGAATACTTCAAATCCAACTTTTTCAAATGTGCATAATTAAAAATGGAAGATAGTCGATTTGGGTCAGAAAAAATTCTAGGAAGAAGTTTGCAAAAATCCTGTAGTTCTACATTTGATGAAGAACATATGTGTGAAAATGAAATCAGCAGGTCAGAAGAGTGCAGTCTTAGAAACAATTTGGGTTATAAATATTGGTAGGGGAAGTTGGGAATTGTGTGCAAAGCAAATTCCAACTGGAAACCTGTGATAAGATTGACAGATCGGGGCAGCCATTTAGAAGTGAAGGGAGGAGTGGATACGTTTTGATGCAGCATTTATGATAGATTATACAGATAATAATTTAGTTAGTGGAATATCACATAAGGGGATATTACTGTAAAGCCCCATACACACGGTCGGATTTTCCGATGGATTCTGTCCTATCGGACAATGTTGTCGGAAATTCTGACTGTGTGTAGGTACCATCGGACATTTTCCATCGGATTGTCCGACGGACAAAGTTGTATCTCCTGCTCTAAAAATTTTCCGACAACAAAGTCCGATCACACCAATTCCGATCGTGTGTAGCGAATTCCGACTGGACAAAGTGCCACGCATGCTCAGATCACATTACAAGACCAAAGCTATTGGCTACTAGCCTCTACGTAGTCCCGTCGTAGGCAACAAACGTCACCACGTTCAGAATGATCGGATTTTCCAACAACTTTGTCCGACCGTGTGTATGCAACACCAGTGTCGGACTAAATCCGTCGGACCAAATCCGATGGATTTGGTGGTCAGATTTTCCGACCGTGTGTATGGGGCTTAAGCCCGGGTTCACACCAGTGCAGTGCGAATTCCAGCTACATTTTCTCTGTGAAGAGAAAATGTAGCTGTTCAGCGGTGCCGCTGTGTTCTATCAGCGCATCAGCTGAGCAGGGAGAGGAGGGGGGGTGTAGTGAAAACAAGGAGAGATTCCTTGTTCAGAACGGAATGCATCTGCGAATAGAAGATAATGGGCCTGAATTCGCACCTTAGCCGGACCGCACTGTCTAGAAAACGCACACGTTTTTTGTGCAATGCGGAGTGCGAATGCACCGCAGATATGTGAACCAGCCTCATTAAAATGAATGTATTTTACAATGTCCTGCGAATTGGATCCGGTGTAAGCCGCATCTAATTCGCATAAGTGTGAAAGGGGGCTAAAGGTAACAGATTTTGAGGACATGGACTTATTATTTTTAAAATGCTGTGCAAATTGAAGCAACATGACTTGAATAGTTACATAGTTACAAAGTTAGTCTGGTTTAAAACAAGACTCAAGTCCATCTAGTTCAATCAATAAAAGGCGGGGGGAGTGCAATACTATATACACAATCCCATACCCATAGTTGATCCAGAGGAAGACAAAAAAACCTCCCAGCAAATTGTGATCCAATTTTGTTCCCTGGATCAACTTTACCTATAAGTGTTAGTATCCAGTTATATTATGTACATTTAGGAAACAATCCAGGCCTTTTTTAAGTAATCTACTGAGCTGGACAGAACCAGCTCTTGAGGGAATCTATTCCACATTTTCACAGCTCTTACTGTAAAGAAGCCTTACAGTATTTAGAGATTTATTCTCTTTCCCTCTAAATGTAAAGAGTGCCTCCTTGTCCTTTGTGATGGCCTTGAAGTGAATAACTCAACACCAAGTTCACTATATTTATGCATGTTGATCATATCCCCCCCCCCCCCGAAAATAACCATGAAAAGGTCCACCAAGTAAAGGTACTGTATTGGATAGTCTCTTCCCAAGAGAATAAATTAAGTTCCTCTAATCTTTCATTTTGCCATGCCTCTTATTAGTTTTGTTGTCCTTCTCTGCACTTTCTCCAGTTCCCCAATATCCTTTTTGTGAACTGGTGCCCAAAACTAAACTGTAAATTCCAGATGAGGTCTTACTAATTATTTGTACAAGGGCAAAATGATAGCTATCTCTCAGGAGTTGTTATTTCTCTTAATACAAGAAAGGATTTTGCTCACTTTGGAAACCGCAGCTTGGCATTACATGCTTTATTAATTTTGTGATTTACCGGAACACCCAGATCCTTCTCCACCATTGAAACCCCCAGTTGTACTCCTCCTAGTATATATGATGCATGCATAGTCTTCGCCCCCAAGTGCATAACTTTACATTTATCAACATTAAACCTCATTTGTCACATAGTTGCCCAAATAAACAGTGCATTGAGGTTGGCTTGTAAGTTGGATACATCCTGTAAGGACGTTATTCCACCGCATAGCTTGGTGTCATCTGCAAAGACTGAAATGGTACTTTTAATCCCAGACCCTATATCATTTATAAATATATTAAAAATTAAGGGTCCCAACACTGAACCTTGGGGTACACTACTAATAAAATTAGACCATTCAGAGTATGAATCATTAACCAATACTCTCTGAATATGGTCTTTTAGACAGTTTTCTATGCATTAAAAAAAATCCAGGCCTGTAGACTGTAAAAGCCTTAGCCGTGTGTGGCAATAGTTAAAGATGAACTATCACCAAAAGTCTGATAAACCCCCCAAAGGATTTTGTGCACATAGCACTTGTCCTCATGTCTATTCATGCAAGATTTTCTGAACTGTGGTCGTAGCCAACTAGTCCCACTCATCCACCTAGTTATCAGACAACACTGATAAACAGAGACAGATTTCTGATTGACTGCTCAGGAGGAGAGGAGGCATGACAACATGGAAAGCAGTGCACACAGAGCCCACACAGCCCCTGGCTCTCTCTTTCTAAGCTGCCAGATAGAACATTGTTCTGCTGTGTTGTGTCCTCATTCTTCCTCTTTAGTACACACAGAGTTCGGACCTGCAGCCTGCTATTCAGGGTGGAAAATTGTATCTTCTGTGGTAAATGATTGTAGCTGGAGAAAAGGGCTTTTATTCACAAATACTCAAGCTGATAATAGCACAAGCCACCAGGTATTACACTAAGCAACTTCAAACAAATGCAGTAGCTGGTGTGTGCTGTTGTCAGCTTGTATTTCTGTGAATTAAAGCCCCTTTCTCCAGCTGCAATCATTTATCAAACATGCAGACAATTTCCATTCTCTCCATTTCAATGAATAGCAAACTGCAGGTCTGAACTTTGTGTGTACTAAATAGGGGAGAGAAAGATACATGACACTGCAGAATGGAAAGGGGACAGGGTAGGGTTCAGTGTTGGCTGCCTACGTCCCATTGGAACGCCCACATTTTTAAGCTTTGGGGAGTGGAGATACAGCCATCAATAACAGAAAACAAAGATTTATTTTAATTTACCATCCACTACTTGGATTTTAATTTGGACATGTTTTATGTGCACAGTGACAACCTTTTTTTCATCTGGTGATTTTTAGACAGTGAGCTTGCAAAGTGCATGGGATGACAGATAACATTACAAAGAAGTCTGGCAAAAATTGGGAATCTGAAAAAGGGAAAATATTTAGTTCAGTTTCATCCAGGCTCAGATTAAGTGTCTCTCAGACCTATGGAGCATTTGGCTAAATGACTACTCAATCCTCTTCTGTGTTAGCCTGATTCAGATCAATTTCCCATTTACCCACATAACCAGGATTATTATATTGTGGCAATTTGTTCAGTTGTGAGTATTAAGTAAGGATTGGTAACTCAGGTTATATACACATATATGTTTGAACTGTTTAGAGGTTTGGAAAGGTCTATTCTCTTAATAAAAGTTGAGATCCAATGTTTTATTTACAGAAAAATAGAAGGTCCCCAAGTTGGCAGTTAGTTATGTGAGTGACTATAGTCCCAAGAAATCAAATATTTAGAGGGATCCGTATATCAAGCATTACATCCTAGATAATTACATTGAAGAAAACAAAAAATGAGGGCACTATGGAATTTGAAGGTGCTGAAGGATGAACAGGCTAAAAACTTTAATAATATTTGACAAAGCTTTATTTTAAATACATTTAAAACCACATGTATTCAAAGTTCAAATCAATTAAAGATTATATTTGTATTAAGAAGCCCTTTTAGTTGTATTGAACCCTTCTATGGATTATCCATATGACATATGCTAAAGCTTTTTATAATGTATATATAGGGTCCTCATACACCTTTTTTTATGTGCCTCTGCAGAATTCACAGGATAGACCTGCTTTTTCAGGAGAACTTTGAGGGAAATAAGATTTACTGAAGATCGCTACAAATGCAGATCAGGGAAAAAGGCTCTCCAACAACAGGACCCCCTGGGGCGAGAGTAGGGGTACTACATATTATTGGATTGGGGCATAGGTTCAGTACAGTCTAATTGAAGAGTGGTGGGAGACATATTCTTAGAGCCTTTTTCCTGATCTGGGTTTGTGGTGTTCTGGATTTTGGCCTCAATTGTATATATCTTGAAGGTCTCCTGAAGAAGCAGGTCTATCCGATAAAATGTGTAGGGGCACATATAGGGACCTTCTATATACATTATGAAAAGCTATAGCATATGTGATATGGCTAACCCATAGTAGTGTCCAATACAGCTAAGAGGGTTTCTCAATACAAATTTAATATTGAATTGATTTTAACTGTGAACACGTTTTAACTTGATGTAAAAAAAAAGCTTGTCAAAAATTATTCGTTTCTTCAATAGATTTTTTCAGTGTAGTCCCATGAGATAATGAAGGAAGAGGTGAAAAGTGGCGAACCATATAAAAGCCAAGCAAAATCCCTAGATTCCAGGTAATATAGCAGAAACATCAGTTGTGACAAGGGTGGCAAAAAAGGTGCACGAAGAGATAAGAAATCTCAGAAACAGTTGAGCCCATCCCACATTTTTAGATTGTGTGGGCTAAGGCTCACTGGTCTGAGATAGGACAGAGGACATGGTATAATCTGTAGGGCAGTGGTATGATAATCTGGGGTTTTGAAAGAAAGGAGAAAAGTTGTGTTACATAATAGTGCATACCTCTCTCTTTTCTGTCTTTATAGAGATTGGCTCTGGGCATCTGTGGCTCGCTTGAAAGCCAGACAAAAGAGATAAATCTCTAATGTAATGATCAGGGAGTAAAAGAGGGAATGACAACTGTAAACATTCTAAAATCATAGAAAGTGTATATAAAAAATTATGTAAGAACTTCCTTATTTTAAAGAAGATTGTAATTCCCAAATAATAATCTAAATAATAAAACATAAAAAATTGCTATGGAGTCTTAGTAGGAATCATAAACAGCTTTCTTGTTTTCTTTTATGTTGTGAGTCAGTAATACTCCTCCTTGATTTGAAATGAGAATGTTGCCCTCCATACTGTAGGAGGCAAAGTGTTACTGCATGAAGTAGTCCCAATAAGATAGTATATACTTTTTTTTACTGAATTCACTAAAATCAGATTGAAATTTCAGATATTATCCCATTTATGAAAAAGGCCCCTACCACCTTCTGTATATCATGTAATGCAAAACATTTCTAATGCACTGGAGAAAAACAATTAACAAAAACATGAAAAATACGAAGAAACAAATGTATTTAAAACATTTTAATACTTTTTATTTTACAATTCTGTGTGTGTGTGTCCCTATTCAATAGTTATGCTGTATTTGCATATATATATATATATATATATATATATATATATATATATATATATAGATACACACACACACACACACACACTTACGTACATATAGAGAGAGAGAGTGAGAGAGAGAAGAGAAAGAGTGTTTTAAAACATCTGTACTTTATGGGAAAGATGGTTTATTAAACACCATCAATTTCTTCCCTGAGGACAATGACAGAATGCAAAGTTTAACTACTGCATCAGGAAGCATGTCTGTTGAATGTGAATAAAATCCCCGGTAATGCAGAAGAGCTTCTGTTGAAATATTTATTACAGTATATAGAATACCTTTTTAAAACAGCTTCTAAAAATAAAAGGGAACTTGTCATTTCAAGCTCTGAGATCGTTTTGCAATCAATACAGCAGGAAATAAGAGCATACATCCACATTCATTAGGATAGATAGATAGGAAAAACCCAAATGCCCTTGTGCGACTAACATCAAAGTCTAGTAAATATTACATTCTCAAGGGAGGATATGAAATGTAGAAGGACTTCTAGATACAGACAGATAATTTCTTGGTGTAAACAGTTTGTTGTGCACAGTCAAAAGAATGACAGATTATTAGTAATTATGTACTGTGGAGTCATTGATTTAGATATGATGTAGCATAATGGTTAAGATGATGATATTGATTTAGAAAATAAATTGTAAGTTTTTAAGCATGGATAGAGTGCATTTATTAGTCAAAAAATAAGAAAACAATACAAATGTTAAAGGATAAGTCCACCTTAACACTCAAATATCTACATCTACAGACATCTACGATCTAACATTAACCTATCTAGCCCTGTAAAGAAGAAATTTGTATTTATACCTTTTTTGAAGCTGATCTGGCCAAATCCCACGCTGAGCTGTGGATGCGGGTGCAGAGGACACAGCTGACAGTGGAAGCCTCATAGTAAGTCTATGGGTGACCTCACTCCCCATTCATTTCACAGCCATTGTCAGCTGTGTCCTCTGCAGTTTCTGCCGCTGTAGACCGGACCAGATTAGCTTAAAAAAAAAGGTATGTATACGGATTTCTTCTTTGCAGGGCTAGATAGGTTAGTGTTAGATTGTGAATGTCTGTAGATGTCGAGATTTTAGTGTTAGGGTGGACTTATCCTTTAACCACTTAAGGACAGAGCCTCTTTTTTACACTTATTAACAAGTTAAAATTATTTTCTTTGCTAGAAAATTACTTAGAATCCTAAAAAAAAAAAAATTCTAACACCACAGAGAATAAAATGGCGGTTGTTGCAATACTTTCTGTCACACCGTATGTGCGCAGCGGACTTACAAGAGTTCTTTTTTTTGGGCAAAAAATACACTTTTTGAAAAAAAAATAAGACAGCAGTAAAGTTAGCCCAATTGTTTTTATATTGTGAAAGATAATGTTACGTTAAGTAAATTGATACCCAACATGTCACGCTTCAAAATTGTGGAATGGCGACAAACTTTTACCCTCAAAAATCTCTATAGGCGATGTTTAAAAATTTCTACAGGTTACCAGTTTTGAGTCAGAGGAGGTCCAGGGCTAGAATTATTGCTCCCACTCTAACGATCGCGGCAATACCTCACATGTGTGGTTTGAACACCATTTTCATATGCGGGCGCTACTCACATATGTGTTCGCTTCTGTGCACAAGCTCGTTGGGATGGGGCACTTTAAAAACAAAAAAAAAATCTTATTTATTTTACTTTTCATTTTTTATTTTGACACAGTTTTAAAAAAAAAAATTGGGTCACTTTTATTCCTATTACAAGGAATGTAAACATCCCTTGTAATAGAAAAAAAAAAGCATGACGGGACCTCTTAAATGTGAGATCTGGGGTAAAAGAAACTCAGATCTCATATTTACACAAAAATTTAATAATAAAAAAAATAATTCTCCTTTAAGAGCTATGAGTGGAAGTGACATGTCCTCCCATGCCATGGAGCAAATCCACCACAGTGACCACTTTTATCTTAAAGAGAAATGCACGGCATTCCTGAAAACATAACCCCGGTATTTAGTGTCAAAGTACCATTGTACAGGTACGTAGTTTTGCGTGAAGTGGTTAATAGTGGACATTGCATTGTTTCTAACGCTATATAATTAAAACATGTCATGCATACATATTAATAGTCCCTAATATGCATTGCAGTCTGATTTATTTTTACTGTTAAACCTTAATGGCACCAGGGATTTAAAGTAAACAAAATCTAAAGTTGTTATTTTTTACTGTATCTGTGTGGCAGGTAGACCCCTACCTAGATTGATTGCAATGGCACCTATTTGTTCATATATTTATATATAAATATGAATCAGAAGCATGTATTTTTGGCCATAGCATAGAATTGTGTGTGTGTAAAAAGAAGAGAGTGCATGTCTGGTATCTATTTAATAATCTAAAATATGTTAGTTGGCCTAAACTTATTTTAACAAAAGACATAAAGCTGATGAAAATGTAATTTCCAGCAACCATCGTGGTCATTTTTTATTGTCCTTGTACAGAAGTATTGTTTCATAAATTAGTTATGAAGAGAGCCTCTTGGAGCTAATAAATGCATGAAGATATACGTTCAAGCATTTCTAAAACAAGGTTTGGTCTCCCCCCCACCCATGTCTATCAGAATGCTTTAGATGCTTCAGGCTGGCCATAGACATTGTGCATTTCTTTCCTGCAACTATGGGTTGCAGGAAAGGAATTTGCATGATTCCCCCCCATCAACAGAGACAGAGCAAGGAACATTTTTTGTTGCCAACTATGACCCTACTAGGGAGATTTACCCTCATTTCCTTTGAAGGTATGGGTCCCATTGTTTAGCTAAACAAGCATAGGCACTGAATCGCCTGTATAACAGGGGCTTCTGTGAAGCTATGTTACACACCCACATAGATACCACTCTAAATGGAATATATTCATAATTACAGTTATTTTACAGCTATTAATATAGATTTCACATAACCTTGTAAGGCAACCGTCACATAGGCCCAATTAACCTTTTGAGAAGTTTTTGTATGTGTACTTATTTTGATATGAAGTATCATTGCATTGTTTATGCACCAGTCACCTTTATTGTCAGTCACATTTTCACTGTATTGAGTCATATTGCTTTGTATTACATACTATTGTATTTTATGCACTAGTCACTTTATAGAAAAAAAAATGTATATATTGAGTTACATTGCTTATATAGGGATGCCTGCATACCTGAATTATGGATTCCAGGAAGTAAATGTTACATGAATCCTCATTCATTACTCAGGATGGTCATGGCCACAAATGCTAGGGTGTGTTTTGCAAAGTGATTTATCAGCAAAATAGAGCATGGAGACATGTCTGGGTGAGTTTGCTATGAATATTTAAAATTAAATAGTATTTTTGGTTTGTGATTCTCAGATGTATTGTAGTTAAGTATAACAACATAAAGGGATTGTATGAAAAAGCACTGTAGAGACACGTTTTATATTACATTTTCATATTTTATTCTTGCTTGGAAGAAGGTAAGAGACTACTATCATGTTTAATGCAGTTCTATATTAATCTCTACAATACATTTTTCTATAATGATTTGTTATTCTTAGATTCCAGTTCTTTACTGTGTATGTCTGCTATGGCTAGTGAAACTCACTGTGCAATGATAAAACATGTTATCCAGTGAGCCAGATTACCAACAGTAGATGCGTTGTTAGGCAGCAGTAAGTGGATTTAATTCAGCTTTGTTTCAGTGAGTAATTACAGATTTGAAATTTACATTCACATGGCTAAAATAAAGTTTCCTAATGGTGTTTAAAGTTTTGTGAATTTAGCCTCAAATCTGTTAATGAGTAATGATTACTGAGAGCAATGGGTCTAACTCTGGTATTACTAGACTACAAAGTCATATTTGGACACCCTGCAAAACTTCTTTAACATGAAAGCAGAGGTAAGAATTGGAAAATTAAGGTTGTTTGTATAAAGTTGATCTAAGTACATATCTGTATATCTGAATTCTGTTGGACCTTTTAATGTTTATATGCAAGCCATTGCAGTTTTAATTATGCAAGCTCTCACACTTACTGCTGCAACCTCCCACCCTCTACAACCTGGCCTATAGAAACAAATTGCTCAGCAAATGGTGTTCCAGGTAAGGCAGGTGTAAGAAGTTGGTGCCCACTGTGATACAGCTAGATTAATTTTTTTGTGCCCCCTGTATCAAATTGAAATCTTATGTTTCAGGAAAATGAGACATATGGTTCTGCCTAGAACTCCCAGTCACGTGTATTTCAAAATATTGTCAAATCACACAAAACATAGTGTTAACTAACAGGTAAATACCCATCTTTCCATAGTAATATTTTAGTTTTATGAAAATTATGTTTTCCAAATAATACTGCTATTTCACTTTCTATTTTCTACACAATGCAAAATCCAACAGGTAAACAGTAAAAAGAATATAATGCAAATCACAGCATAATGGGTAAATAATATAGCAGTCTGGCTGGAATTTTACATTTTTATCTGTATATGTATAGATAACGTTGTTTCTTCCTCCAGTGACTTGGAGTCTTGTCAAATTACCATCCATTTTCATCTTTTTTTTCATGCTGCTGTCTTGGGACAAACGATTAATACATTTTGTATATGCTACCTTAAGAACACTGGTGCTAAAGGGTTAAAGGGTTAAAGGGTGGGTTACAGAGTATAAAAAATTGTAAGAGATAGGAAATATAGTATTTACATGATCAATTCAGTTAATTAAAATCTAGTAATCAAAATAACATTTAAAAAAAAAATATTCTATGGACTAAGTCTGTAAAGCACCTAATGTAGGACATACAGTGGTGTGAAAAAGTGTTTGCCCCCTTCCTCATTTCCTGTTCCTTTGCATGTTTGTCACACTTAAGTGTTTCGGAACATTAAACCAATTTAAACAATAGTCAAGGACAACACAAGTAAACACAAAATGCAATTTGTAAATGAAGGTGTTTATTATTAAAGGTGAAAAAAAATCCAAACCATCATGGCCCTGTGTGAAAAAGTGATTGCCCCCCTTGTTAAAACATACTATAACTGTGGTTGTCCACACCTGAGTTCAATTTCTCTAGCCACACCCAGGCCTGATTATTGCCACACCTGTTCACAATCAAGGCATCACTTAAATAGGAGCTGCTTGACACAGTAAAGTCCACCAGAAGATCCTTAAAAGCTACACATCATGCCGAGACCCAAAGAAATTCAGGAACAATTGAGAAAGAAAGTAATTGAGATCTATCAGTCTGGAAAGGGTTATAAAGCCATTTCCAAAGCTTTGGGAATCCAGCGAACCACAATGAGAGCCATTATCCACAAATGGCGAAGACATGGAACAGTGGTGAACCTTCCCAGGAGTGGCCGGCCGCCCAAAATTACCCCAAGAGCGCAGCGACGACTCATCCAAGAGGTCACAAAAGACCCCACAACAACGTCCAAGGAACTGCAGGCCTCACTTGCCTCAGTTAAGGTCAGCGTTCATGCCTCCACCATCAGGAAAAGACTGGGCAAAAATGGCCTGCATGGCAGAGTTCCAAGGAGAAAACCACTGCTGAGCAAAAAGAACATCAAAGCTCGTCTCAATTTCTCCACAACACATCTTGATGATCCCCAAGACTTTTGGGACAACATTCTGTGGACTGATGAGACAAAAGTGGAACTCTTTGGAAGGTGTGTGTCCAAGTATATCTGGCGTAGAAGGAACACTGCATTTCAGAAAAAGAACATTATACCAACAGTAAAATATGGTGGTGGTAGTGTGATGGTCTGGGGCTGTTTTGCTGCTTCAGGACCTGGAAGACTTGCCGTGATAAAAGGAACTATGAATTCTGCTGTCTACCAAGAGATCCTGAAGGACAATGTCCGACCATCTGTTCGTGTACTCAAGCTGAAACGAACTTGGGTTCTGCAGCAGGGCAATGATCCTAAACACACCAGCAAGTCCACCACCGAATGGCTGAAGAAAAACAAAATGGACACTTTGGAGTGGCCTAGCCAAAGTCCTGACCTGAATCCTATTGAGATGTTGTGGTATGACCTTAAAAAGGCCGTTCATGCTCGAAAACCCTCTAATGTAACTGGGCCAAAATTCCTCCAGGACGCTGTAAAAGCCTCATTGCACGTTATAAAAGGAACTATGAATTCTGCTGTCTACCAAGAGATCCTGAAGGAGAATGTCCGACCATCTGTTCGTGTACTCAAGCTGAAACGAACTTGGGTTCTGCAGCAGGGCAATGATCCTAAACACACCAGCAAGTCCACCACCGAATGGCTGAAGAAAAACAAAATGGACACTTTGGAGTGGCCTAGCCAAAGTCCTGACCTGAATCCTATTGAGATGTTGTGGTATGACCTTAAAAAGGCCGTTCACGTTATCGCAAACTCTTGGTTGCAGTTGTTGCTGCTGAGGGTGGCCCAACCAGTTATTAGGTTTAGGGGGCAATCACTTTTTCACACAGGGCCATGATGGTTTGGATTTTTTTTCACCTTTAATAATAAACACCTTCATTTACAAATTGCATTTTGTGTTTACTTGTGTTGTCATTGACTATTGTTTAAATTGGTTTGATGTTCCGAAACACTTAAGTGTGACAAACGTGCAAAGGAACAGGAAATGAGGAAGGGGGCAAACACTTTTTCACACCACTGTAATAAAACCATTGCTTCACAAGGCTGATAGGTGAGGCAATAAGAAACCACCAGTTGTAGCCAGATGAAGGGGAGATTGGAGAAGAAAGCATTTGTGATTCCAGGATTGGTGCTGTAAAAACCCACTTACATGAAGTACAAAGTGCGCTATTCAGGAACAGAGGCACAGTAGAGTACATGGGTGGTGGTTACTGTAACTCTTTAAGGTTAATCTCCTATGTCAAGTCTATACACCGCATTAACAGGTCACTGCTTGGTTAATTTTCTTAGTGACTGGAGAAAGCCTGCTCACTCTCCATCTGCAAAAGTGAATGTTTTAGCTTTGCTCATCTTCAGAAAAAGAAAGAACACGGGTCATTTGTGATAGCTGATATCACTGACTGAGTGTTAAATTAATCATTTTGGTAAATTTGACTTTGGGTTGTTTCTAAAGTGGTCTAGATTACTTTATATATGGCACTTAATTGTACAATTCAACAAAATATATCATGTTAAAATGCATCATGCAAAGATATAAGATAGACTGCATATCTAGAAAAAAACACAACTGGAAAAAGAGAAAAAATTATTAAACTCGTGCAATTTTTGAGATAGCGATAATATGAATACAATTCTCTTTATTGATGCAACCCATTTCCTTTCCCACTTTCAAAACAAGACAAGACAGATACATTGTTGACACCAATACACCAAAGGCATTATCACACATTTTGTGTCACTGTGTTCTTTTCTGACCTGTATTGTTCCTAGTTCTCAGTGACCATCTCAAACAAAGCCCTTACACAGAAGCTTTTAGAAAAAAAAGATACAGGTGGTCCCCGGGTTACAAACAAGATGGGGTCTATAGGTTTGTTCTTAAGTTGAATCTGTTTGTAATTTGAAACAGGTAAATTTAGTGTAGCTCCAGCCAAAACAAATATTTTTAAGCTTTTTGGATAGCATATGGAAGGGTTGACACCCCTGTAACGTTTGTTTTGCTGTATGTGCCCCTGTTCAGAAGATTTCACCTCACTTTCTGTCCCAAAGACAATTGGATTTTTAAGCCTTGGTGATAAAGCATCCGTGGAGGTACCCTTTTCCCATAATAACTCTTATGCCACGTACACACGATCGGACATTCCGAAAACAAAATCCTGGATTTATTTTCGATGGATGTTGGCTCAAACTTGTCTTGCATACACACGGTCACACAAATGTTGTCGGAAATTCCGAACGTCAAGAACGTGGTGACGTACAACACGTTCGTTGAGCCGAGAAAATGAAGTTCAATAGCCAGTGCAGCTCTTCTGCTTGATTCCGATCATGCGTGGAATTTTGTGCGTTGAAATTGTGTACACACGATCGGAATTTCCGACAACGGATTTTGTTGTCAGATTTGAGATCCAGCTCTCAAATTTTTGTTGTCGGAAATTCCGACAACAAGCTCACATCGAACATTTGTTGTCGGAAATTCCGACCGTGTGTATGCGGCATTACAGGAGTAAATTTCCCTTCCTAGGGGTAGATTTCCTCTCACTTCCTATTGTCTCCCTCTGTTTTTAAGTCAGATGTTTGTAACTAGGGTTCCGCCTGTAATTCAGTTAATAAAATTGTATTATGTATAATTCTGTTTAAATTCTTAAGAAGTAAAAGGACAGGAGGGATGTTTGACATTTCTCTGACTATACTTGCAACCGCATGCTTGGTGCCACTGTTTTTACAGTCCTTTCTGACATGGCAGAGAAGTTAAGCCTAAAGGTATTTTCATTTAATTTTCACTTTCATGTGCATTAGATTTCAAAGACAACAATTGGCTGAAAGTGATTATGCAGACAAATACTGTATGCTTCATTTGGAAAACCTAAACCTAAATAGCCTAATGATTTTATGCCACTTTTTTAAGAATGCATATTTGCTTGTTTACAATTATAAAGAGTTTTAAAAAAAAAACTCAAACATCAAAAATTTGCTTGTGTGCAAATATGATATCGTAGGAGCAGTGACTGGTAAATTTGATAATGTACAAGCAGTACCAAAATAATCCCTCCTACAGGGGATGATTTATTAAAGTTAACAAAGATAAAGAGTACATTCACTTTTTATATCCAGAGTATATAAAATAATGTAACTTTTATTGCATCAAGGGATGTCTGAAGCAAACCCTGGTTTAATTCACTTCACTTAAAACTCCCCTCCGAATTTTGAATCTGTATTACCTTTCTGTACACAAATGTAAAATACTAAAGCCAGCTGTAGTCAAAATACCACAGCAAAAATGCAACATATATCACTGGATAAAACAAGTACAATTAGAGCAATCTAGTTAGTGTTACTGAATACTAACTGCAATTGAACTGAATTTTTCAGAATGTCACCACACATTGGGATAATGATACAAAAATAAAAAGATTGATTGGTAAATGGAGCAGATCATTGGCTTCAGAAGTGCTGTGTTGAAAAATTAGGTGGACAGTATGTGGATGCTTCATTATTGATATATCATATACAAAGGTAAACACATAGATATTAAATATATTGCAACACCGAGACCCATACTGATTAGTCTGCTACAACTACAAAAAAAATAGTTTGGCAATTGCCTTTATGTGTTGATATTTTTATGATAAGTTTAAAGATTACTGACTGGCATATTCAACCATAAAACACACATTCTTAATATATATATATATATATATATATATATATATATATATATATATATATATATATATTTTAATAGATTTTAACTAAACCACATACTGAAAACAGCTAAAGACATAGTTACATAGTAGGTGAGATCGAAAAAAGACACAAGTCCATCAAGTCCAACCTATGTGTGTGATTATATATGTTAGTATTACATTGTATATCCCTGTACAGTGGTGTGAAAAAGTGTTTGCCCCCTTCCTCATTTCCTGTTCCTTTGCATGTTTGTCACACTTAAGTGTTTTGGAACATCAAACCAATTTAAACAATAGTCAAGGACAACACAAGTAAACACAAAATGCAATTTGTAAATGAAGGTGTTTATTATTAAAGGTGAAAAAAAATCCAAACCATCATGGCCCTGTGTGAAAAAGTGATTGCCCCCTTGTTAAAACATACTATAACTGTGGTTGTCCACACCTGAGTTCAATTTCTCTAGCCACACCCAGGCCTGATTATTGCCACACCTGTTCACAATCAAGGCATCACTTAAATAGGAGCTGCTTGACACAGTAAAGTCCACCAGAAGATCCTTAAAAGCTACACATCATGCCGAGACCCAAAGAAATTCAGGAACAATTGAGAAAGAAAGTAATTGAGATCTATCGGTCTGGAAAGGGTTATAAAGCCATTTCCAAAGCTTTGGGAATCCAGCGAACAACAGTGAGAGCCATTATCCACAAATGGCGAAGACATGGAACAGTGGTGAACCTTCCCAGGAGTGGCCGGCCGCCCAAAATTACCCCAAGAGCGCAGCGACGACTCATCCAAGAGGTCACAAAAGACCCCACAACAACGTCCAAGGAACTGCAGGCCTCACTTGCCTCAGTTAAGGTCAGCGTTCATGCCTCCACCATCAGGAAAAGACTGGGCAAAAATGGCCTGCATGGCAGAGTTCCAAGGAGAAAACCACTGCTGAGCAAAAAGAACATCAAAGCTCGTCTCAATTTCTCCACAACACATCCTGATGATCCCCAAGACTTTTGGGACAACATTCTGTGGACCGATGAGACAAAAGTGGAAGTCTTTGGAAGGTGTGTGTCCAAGTATATCTGGCGTAGAAGGAACACTGCATTTCAGAAAAAGAACATTATACCAACAGTAAAATATGGTGGTGGTAGTGTGATGGTCTGGGGCTGTTTTGCTGCTTCAGGACCTGGAAGACTTGCCATGATAAAAGGAACTATGAATTCTGCTGTCTACCAAGAGATCCTGAAGGGAATGTCCGACCATCTGTTTGTGTACTCAAGCTGAAACGAACTTGGGTTCTGCAGCAGGACAATGATCCTAAACACACCAGCAAGTCCACCACCGAATGGCTGAAGAAAAACAAAATGAAGACTTTGGAGTGGCCTAGCCAAAGTCCTGACCTGAATCCTATTGAGATGTTGTGGTATGACCTTAAAAAGGCCGTTCATTCTCGAAAACCCTCTAATGTAACTGAATTAGGACAATTCTGCAAAGATAAGTGGGCCAAAATTCCTCCAGGACGCTGTAAAAGCCTCATTGGACGTTATCGCAAACGCTTGGTTGCAGTTGTTGCTGCTAAGGGTGGCCCAACCAGTTATTAGGTTTAGGGGGCAATCACTTTTTCACACAGGGCCATGATGGTTTGGATTTTTTTCACCTTTAAATAATAAACACCTTCATTTACAAATTGCATTTTGTGTTTACTTGTGTTGGCCTTGACTATTGTTTAAATTGGTTTGATGTTCCGAAACACTTAAGTGTGACAAACATGCAAAGGAACAGGAAATGGGGAAGGGGGCAAACACTTTTTCACACCACTGTATGTTGCGGTCGTTAAGGTGCTTATCTAATAGTTTCTTGAAACTATCGATGCCCCCGGCTGAGACCACCCCCTGGGGAAGGGAATTCCATATCCTTGCTGCTCTTGCAGTAAATAACCCTCTACGTAGTTTTAGGGTTAAACCTCTTTTCTTCTAGTTTTAGTGAGTGGCCACGAGTTTTGTTACACTCCCTTCCACAAAAAAGTTTTATCCCTATTGTGGGGTCACCAGTATGGTATTTGTATATTGAAATCATATCCCTTCTCAAGCGTCTCTTCTCCTGAGAGAATAAGTTCAGTGCTCGCAACCTTTGCTCATAACTAATATCCTCCAGACCCTTTATTAGCTTTGTTGCCCTTCTTTGTACTCGCTCCATTTCCAGTACATCCTTCCTGATGACTAGTGCCCAGAACTGGACAGCATACTCTAGGTGCGGCCAGACCAGAGTCTTGTAGAGCAGGAGAATTATCATTTTATCTCTGGAATTAATCCCTTTTTAATGCATGCCAATATTCTGTTTGCTTTGTTTGCAGCAGCTTGGCATTGCATGCCATTGCTGAGCCTATCATCTACTAGGACCCCCAGGTCCTTTTCCATCCTAAATTCCCCCAGAGGTTCTCCCCCCAGTGTATAGATTGCATTCATATTTTTGCCACCCAAATGCATTATTTTAAATTTTTCTACATTGAACCTGATTTGCCATGTAGTTGCTGTTCAGATATTTTCGCAAGGTTTCCACATCCTGTGGAGAAGTTATTGCCCTGCTTAGCTTAGTATTGTCCACAAATACAGAGATTGAACTGTTTACCCCACCATCCAGGTCGTTTATGAACAAATTAAACAGGATCGGTCCCAGCACAGAACCTTGGGGGACCCCACTACCCACCCAGACCATTCCGAGTACTCCCCATTTATCACCACCCTCTGAACTCACCCTTGTAACCAGTTTTCAATCCATGTACTCACCCTATGGTCCATGCCAACGGACCTTATTTTGTACAGTAAATGTTTATGGGGAACTGTGTCAAATGCTTTTGCAAAATCCAGATACACCACGTCTATGGACATTCCTTTATCTAGATAGCAACTCACCTCCTCATAGAAGGTTAATAGATTGGTTTGGCAAGAACGATTCTTCATGAATCCATGCTGATTACTGCTAATGATACCGTTCTATTACTAAAATCTTGTATATAGTTCCTTATCATCCTCTCCAAGAGTTTACATACTATTGATGTTAGGCTAACTGGTCTGTAATTCTCAGGGATGTATTTTGTGCCCTTTTTAAATATTGGTGCTACATTGGCTTTTCTCCAATCAGCTGATACCATTCCAGTCAGTAGACTGTCAATAAAAAATAGGAAAAATGGTTTGGCAATTACTTGACTGAGTTCCCCAAGTACCCTTGGGTGCAAGCCATCTGGTCCCGGTGATTTATTAATGTTAAGTTTCCCAAGTTTAATTTTAATTCTTTCCTCTGTTAACCATGGAGGTGCTTTCTGTGATGTGTCATGCAGATAAACACTGCAGTTTTGGTTACTGAAGCCCCTTGATTCCCTCGTGAAGATTGAGGAGAAGAATAAATTCAATTCCTTCGCCATCTCCCCATCCTTTGTAACCAGATGTCCTTCCTCATTCTTTATGGGGCCAATATGGTCTATCCTCCCTTTTTTACTGTTTACATACTTAAAGAATTTCTTGTAATTTTTTTGCTCTCCTCTGCTATGTATCTTTCATGTTCTATCTTAGCCGTCCTTATTGCACCCTTACATTTCTTGTTGCATTCTTTATAAAGTCTGAATGCTGATGATGATCCCTCAATCTTGTATTTTTTGAAGGCCTTCTCCTTTGCTTTTATATGCATTTTTACATTGGAGTTAAGCCATCCAGGACTTTTGTTCGCTCGTTTAAATGTATTACCCAATGGGATGCATTAAATCTTAAAGCAAACCCATCTCTCCTCCGTGTTCTTTGTTCCTAAGATTTTATCCCAATTTATGCCTTCTAGCAAGGATTGTAGTTTAGGGAACTTGACTCTTTTGAAATTCAGTGTCTTTGTATTCCCCTTATGTTTCCTATTTGTGTGATTTATACTGAAACTAGTTGACCTGTGATCGCTGTTACCTAAATTGCCCCGTATTTCCACATCCGCGATCAGGTCTGTATTGTTGATAATCAGTAGATCCAGTTTTAGTTGGTGCGTCTACCATCTGACCCATAAAATTGTCCTGCAAGACATTTAGGAACTGGTGAGCCTTAGATGAATGCATGGTTCCCTCTGACCAGTCTATGTCTGGATAATTAAAATCCCCCATTATGATAATATTTCCCATCCTTGTGCTAATCCAAATTGTGATAGGAGATCTGTCTCCCCTTCCTCCCTCAGGTTAGGGGGTCTATAGCATACAACCAGTTTTATTTTCCCCTTAACGTCATCCCTTTGGAGCTCTAACCATAAGGATTCTACCTCTTCTCTAGCTCCCTTAATGATGTCATCTCTCAGATTCACTTGTACATTATTCTTAATATATAGGCATACCCCTCCCTTTTTTTACCCTCTCTATCCTTGCGATAAAGGGTATAACCTTGAATGGTTGCCAGCCAATCATGAGAGCTGTTGAATCAGGTCTCTGAAATTCCCACAAAATCCAAATCCTCCTCGTACAACAGTATCTCTAGTTCACCCATCTTGTCCGGCAGGCTCCTGGCATTGGTGAACATGCCCCGTAGTTTAGACCGGTTGCATATTATCCTCTTATTGGGTGTTCCGAGATTGCAACTAGGACTTGCTACTATACTTACCTTGGGTTTATGTGCTTTGGTCAACATACCACTAATGCCCCCAATACTACCCACTGGAATATGTTCCACACTGACTATCTCTCCCATTGTACCCCCTATTGCCTAGTTTAAAAACCCCTCTAACCTTTTGGCCATCTTCATTCCCAGCTGATCTGCACCCTCCTCATTTAGGTGCAGTCCATCCCTTCTATAGTACTGGTTATCGACTGAGAAGTCGGCCCAGTCCTCCAGGAATCCAAACACCTCCTTACTACACCAGCTCTTCAGCCACTTGTTTACTTCCCTAAGCGCCCTCTGCCTTTCTGGTGTGGCTTAATGTACTGGTAGTATTCCTGAGAATACTACCTTGGAGGTCCTTTTCCTCAATTTAGCTCCCAAGTCCCTAAAATTGTTCTTTAGGACAGTCCATCTTCCTCTAACTTTGTCATTGGTGCCAACGTGCTCCATGACAGCCAGGTCTTCCCCAGCCCCTCCCAGTAATCTGTCCACCAGATCCGTGATGTGCCGAACCCGAGCGCCCAGTAGACAACATACAGTTTCATCGCTTCAGGTCTTTGTTACAGATTGGCCTCTCTGTCCATCACATACAAAACTACTACAAATCTGCTCTGAGCTTCCAACATAAACAAAAGAATAAAAGTATATCATATTGCATCCTTAGAAGTGCTGGCTGCATTAGTTTATTTTTTTAAGGCTAAGTATATTTTCTGCAAGTACAGAAAATACCTATTAATTCTGCTGGAAATCCAGTATCCTTGTAAATACCTGTGTACCAAACTGAAATCTCTAACAGTGTTATTAGCCTTTTCATGTCTCTTCTGTAGATTACAGAACACATTCCCCTGTGTTTGTTAAGAAGATTACAAAAAGGGAAATATTCATAGTCCAAATCAGGAGAGCAGCCTTGATTGACAACTCCATAAATACAGTACAGTGTTACCCTAAGGAAGGAAGTGTATTAATGACAGGATCACCAAATAAAGGTAATAAAAACCTGAAAAAGAAAATGAACAAACCCACCACATATGAGAACTGTTAAGCAGCTATACATTTTTTATTCTTGGGTTTAGAAGCACTTTAAAGTGAAAGGAACCATTACTATAAATCAGCGTTTTCTTGTTGCCTTTGCAGTGCTACCCCTTACCCTGCATACATTTACTTTTTTTTTTCCTTGCAGTCTCGTGACCGCAAAACTCTAGCCCTCACTCCTCTTTGTGACTTGTGGCAGGAAACTCTCTTTCCTATGACAATGGCTTAGAGCAGTGGATACAGGAGGGTGATGTTATTGTGCTAATGAATATAGCTCCGTTGTCAGTCCTACCCATTGCAGAATTGAGCCAGAGCTTTGTTGTCATGCGACCATGTAGAAAAACTTAAAAAGGGTATTTATAATGCAATTTATTACAAACTGTATGCAGGGCAAGGGGTAGCACTGAGGGTGCAACATATAAAATCTGGTTTATAGTAACCTTCCACTTTAAATCCTTTTATTGGAAATACCTTTTCACAACCACACAGGAAAACTGGCTCAATTAGGCACAATTACCATTAAGCATATTGATGGTTTCCTGTTTAGCTGTGCTTGTACATTGGTCTTTTCAATAAAAGGATGTGGGCTGCAAGTACAGTGCAAAACTCCATGCTTCACTCTCTTATATAGCTTTGATCTAGCTGTTTCTTCACATCCTCCATTTATTCAGTGTGGCTGGCTTCCAGTACTTGAAGAGCAATGTTTTGCTACACATGGTTTGGAGCACAATGGTTCAACAGATGTTTTAGCCCTACCAGTCAGTGTTAGAGGAATTATTTGTACAAATTCTACATTATATTATGCAACAATAAAAATAGTAAAACGCAGTTCCATTTTCATTCCCTTTTGTAACATATCATTAGCTATTCCCAGGAGTGTCATTGCAGCTGACAGTGGTTAGGTAGAGAAAATTATGTTGTTGCACTGTAGTTAAATCCAATAACAGAATCATATCTTTTGTGCATTCAAATATTAATATCATATTGTCTTCATCATACACCTATTAATCACAAGTGCAATGTGTTAGGCTATCATATTTAGCACCTTAATCATTCATAACGAGCAATCTTCTGGAGATACCATCAAATAGACTTAAAAAGTTTCACTTGAGTTCCTGGCCAGTAATCAATTTAAATAAGTTCAGATATAATTACAAAGAACATACTTTTTTTGTTAACAACTCCCTAATACATTATACAAAAAAAATAAAAAATAAAAAAAAGACAAAAACATCTCATTATCTTTCAAAAGAACAGATGATTCAGAAATATTTTTGAAACTGGTACTACTAAAAACAAAATTACCATTATAGGAAAAATTTCCTTCACATTGGAATTAAAATGGCCATAACTTGAGTAACAGTCTAGAAATACTTGCAAGACAATTCTGTCATTAAAATGCATCTAGCTCAGTATGCTGCATGCGCTTGCAGGCAAACAAAAATGATTGGACCTTACCTCTAAAATCTAGAGGAATTGAAGATTTGAAGTGCCTCCTATTGCAACTAATCATGTCCCCGGTAATGTTCTGTTTTGCACTAGAAAAGTGACAATTGGAAGTTGATTGGTTGAACCAGCTGATGAGCAAACTTCTTAAAATATGCACAGGAATTGAATGATCCTTTTTCATGATAGACTTTGCTAAGTTCTAATTTGCCAAACTAGAATTATTTTATTTTTTTAAATTTAAACCTTACAAAAGATGCAATCCTCGTTCCCTAAAGTTCACTTCACACTTGTTTGTTTTTGTCAACCATTAAAGTGTATGGCTTTTTGAGCCACCATACATCTTTGCTGCTCTGGTGTTTTAAGAGGGAACAGCTTTCTCATAAAAAGCTAAATTGCTAAGCTGCATATAGAATCCCCATGCTCTTGAACCAACTCTAAATTTTGTAGTCATCTGTGGTGTAGTAGATAGTCAGATTAGGCTGATATTTTTGGTACTCTATTTTAGGTCACCTACTAAAATTAGCATAGGGACATTTGTTAACATATGCTGGCCAACCTCTTGCTATGAGGGTACTAGTCTATATGTTGTTCATTCAAGGTGGGTGGCATTTAGGAGAGAGGAGACACATTTTTTAAAATGGTTTTAAAAGGTTTATAAAAGAGCCAAAAAATAAGTGCACCTTGTGAGCATATCAGTTTGTGTACTGGAAATTACTTTGCATATACCCGCCAGATACAAGTCAGCCAATTTGCTCCAAGCCTGGAACAGATGGATATTTTTTTTTCTGTGGGCAATATGTCCCCTTTAATTTCCTCTAGTTTTTATGAGGTCCAATATTATTGACATGTACATGTATATTTACTCACAAGAGAAACGCACTGTATACAGTATATTCAATTTACCCCCAATACAGTTCTCCATATTTTTTATTTTGTATCAAAGCTTTTTGTTAATGAAAGTCTGCTTTGGTATAGCCACACTACAATTCAAAGCATTTCAGGATACTCCAAATAATTTCCTTAATCACTACTTGCATTTTCAGTGAAAAATCAAGAACAATGTTATTACCTATCATTCATTTTGTTTTTGTTTATTTCATATATACACTATATGGACCAAAGTTTATGGACTCTAGACCATCACATCTATGCCGTATTGCGGAAAGGTTTATGGACACACTCCAAACAATTATGCTCAAGTTCTTTCAGTGAAGATTACTGATAATGCTACAGCGTACATTTTATTTATATACAACTGCTGACTTTTAACATTGTAGCAACAGTTTGGGGAAGGTTATTGTCTGTGCCAGCTCAATAAAGACATGGTTTGATGAGTTTAGTGTGAAGGAACAGAGTCCTTAACCCTACTGAAGATTTGGATTAATTGAAGCTATAATTGGAACTACAATTGCAAGTCAGGTTTTCTCCTCCAACATACATCCCTTCCTCACAAATGCACTTTTGGCTGATTTGGCACAAATCCTAACCCACATGCTACCCCAGAAGAGTGTAGGATGTTATAGCCACAACGAGGGTGGAGGGTGGCAGGTGATTCCGTAATAAAGTGTACCTAAAATACTAGTCCTTAGAAATGGTGGCTGCACTCATTTTCTTTTTTTTTCTAATTTTACCTGGTGTTCCTGCCAGTAACACACCTCCTTTCTTAAGGTGGCTACATTTACTCCTTCACTGTATCTGTGGAGGATCAGTGCAGCCACCATTGGACAGCAACATTGTCAATATGTAAGTTGTAGTGGTGAACTAGTAGATTAAAGCCCCATACACACGCGCGGACAATCCGTGGACCAGGTCCGTCGGACCATGTCCGTCATACTTTGTCTGATGTTGGTTTTGCGTACACACGATCGGACAAAGTTGTCGGAAAATCCGATCATTCTGAACGTGGTGACGTTTGTTGCCTACGACGGGACTACGTAGAGGCTAGTAGCCAATAGCTTTGGTCTTGTAATGTGATCTGAGCATGCGTAGCACTTTGTCCGGTCGGACAAGCGTACACACGCTCGGATTTGGTGTGATCGGACCGGGTTGACGGGAAATCTTTCCAGCAGGAGATAAGACTTTGTCCGACGGACAAACCGACGAACACTGTCCGATGGTGCATACACACGGTCTGATTTTTCAACAACCTTGTCCGATCGGACCAAATTGATGAAAAAGTCCGACCGTGTGTATGGGGCTTTAGATGGATTCTAGTTAGGTGACTAACAAACAGAAAGCAAATTCTAGCTGTCTCTTGTAAACAGTTACTGGACCTTTTCATTTTTGGTTTGTTTTAACCCCCTAACAGCCAATTTTGCTGGACAAATTGGTCTGTTTATAAGTTGAAAAACAGACTCACTGACAGGATCCACACTCAACACATAACAAAACTATTTTATGGGGGAAGCAGAAAACCAAATTCTGCTTTATAAATGCTAGTGACAGAGTGGGGAAGATTTACTAAAACCAATGCACACAAAATCTGGTGCAGCTGTGCATAGTAATCAATCAGCATCTAACTTCAGCTTGTCAATTAGACTTTGACAATAAAACCTAAAAGTGGATTGCTTACTATGCACAACTGAACCAGATTCTGTATGCACCAGTTTTAGTAAATGACCCCCAGGGATGAGCCTGATCTTCGAGTCGAATGTAAGTTCGACTCGAATATCGGGTGTTTGCCTTTTCGCCGAAGAGCGAACAATATGCAGTGTTTGCCGCAAATTTGAAAGCCGCTGACACATTTTAAAGGCTTATATGCAAGTTATTGTCATAAAAAGTGTTTGGGGACCTGGGTCCTGCCCCAGGGGACATGTATCAATGCAAAGAAAAATGTTAAAAGCTGAAGTTTTTTCGGGATTTTTTTAATGCTTAAAGTGAAATAATAACAATTAAATATTCCTTTAAATATCATGCCTGGGGGGTTTCTATAGTATGCCTGCAAATTGGCAAATTTTTCCCGTGTTTAGAACAGTACCACAGCAAAATGACATTTCTAAAGGAAAAATTGTCTTATAAAACTGATCGTGGCTGTAATGAATTGTCATGTCTCGGCAATATAGATAAAACTCATTGAAAAAAACAGCATGGGGTCCCCCCAGTCCATTACCAGGCCCTTTGGGTCTGGTATGAATATTAAGGGGAACCCTGAACCAAAGTTAAAAAAAAAATGTGTGGGGGATCCCCCTTAACATCCATACTAGGCCCTTCAGGTGTAGTATGGATTTTAAGGGGAACCCTGTGCCAAAATAAAAAAAGGGCATAGGGGTCCTCCCAAAATCCACACTAGACCCTTATCCTAGCACGCAACCTGGCAGGCCACAGGAAAAGAGGAGGGGACGAGAGAGTGCTCCCCCTCCTGAACCGTACCAGGTCACATGCCCTCAACATGGGGAGGGTGCTTTGGGGTCTGACCTTGTCTCCATGTTGATGGGGACAATGGCCTTATCCCCACAACGCTTGCCCGGTGGTTGTGGTAGTATGCGGGCAGGGGCTTATTGGAATCTGGAAGCCCCCTTTAACAAATATCCCGGCCTCCCCCTCTGTGGCCTACCATTTCACCAAAAAGTGTCAAAAATGGGAAAAAAGCCAAGAGACAGCTTGGGGCAAGTCCTTTATTAAAAAATTAAAAAAAATAAAAATGTCCAACGATGTCGATTCATCTTCTATCACACTGCCCAACGGACCGAAAAAGAAAAAAAAAGCCGTTACCGATCCGCCTCCATGGGAGGCTCCCGACAACTGATGCGTCTTCTCTTTGACAGTTCTTATATAACTGAGGGCAGGGCCATCTGTTGATGTAAATGGGTGACCCCGCCCCCCTCTGACACCACAGGGGCTTTTCAGGTTGCGTGCTCGGATAAGGGTCTGGTATGGATTTTAGGGGGGACCCATACGCCATTTTTAAAAAAAAAATTGTCCAAGGTTCACCTTAATTTCCATATCAGACCTGAAGGGCCTGGTATGGATCTTAGGGGGACCCCGCGCAATTCTTTTTTTTTATTTTGTTTCGGGATTCCCCTTAATATTCATACCAGACCCAAAGGACATGGTAATGGACTGGGGGGACCCCATGCTGTTTTTTTTTCAATGAGTTTTATCTATATTGCAGAGACCTGACAATTCATTACAGCCGTGATAAGTCTTAAATGTCAATTTTTGCTTTAGAAATTTCATTTTGCTGTGGTACTGGTTCTAAACATGAGAAAAATGCGCCACTTTACAGGCAAACTACAGACACCCCCTAGGCACGAGGTTTTTAGGGAATATTTCATTTTTATTGTTTCACTTTAAGCATTAAAAAAATCACTGCTCCCGAAAAAATGGCGATTAAAAAAATTAAATTTAGATTGGTACATGTCCCCTGGGGCAGGACCCAGGTCCCCAAACACCTTTGAAATTAACACTTTTGATTATTCATGTTCATGTCCCATAGACTTTAACGGTGTTCGTGTGTTCTGCCTAATTTTTTGCCATGTTCTGCTAGTCACCCCCAATGTGTCATATTTGTCTTGTACAGATTTTGCAAATAGCTCCACTTTAATGTTCATAGTTTTGGAATGGGATGTTCAATAAGTTGATATACTATATGTGTGATGGTAAGGTTTCCACAAACTTTTAACTCTATATTGTAACTCATTTATTACACTCTATATTATTATATCCCTTGTTTATAAATAGAGATGAGCAATTCTGATCTGTGATTTATAGTGGTGTTCAGCAAAGCTGAATTTGCATGAAATAATTTACTTAACCAAAGCTATTCAATATATGGGAATAGAAGTTAAATAGATCTTTTGACATTTAGATCCATCTTTGTTCTATGACTGACAAAATCGGGGTGATCATGGGCAATGCTGCATACGCTCACCTCTAGTTATAATATTTCATACCACGTTAAAAACTAAATAAATATAGGCTTAAGTTTTAATAGAGATCATAAGCATGTTACAAGATACTTGCTTAAATTTACACATGCTTCATGCAGTTGTAACCTGTGCGATTAGACAAGCAAATTATACAAAGGTACCTTGCAGTATTGTCATTGATTATGCTGCATTTAGCATCTATTAAATGGCAATGCTTTATAATGTATAAAGAAGCTTGCGCATCCCTTTTCATTCTTGCGTTGCATATATGCATATGATAAGTATGACATAAAAATGCTTCCTTATTCCAAAGGACATATTGAGGCCAGTGAGACCATAAGTGGAAATTTGCAATAAAGTAGATAAAACAGCTGTTCTATTTAGAATATCATGCTTCTTCATGACCATAAGCTCCTATCCACCGTGGTTGTGCACCCAGCACTGGGATGAGATCAAGCAGAAAATTAATGTAAAAAAATGCATTTCAGTGCATGCATGCTGTGTTACTAGCGCATGTACAATGAAGCAAACAACTTAGTGATATACTTATCCCTGAGAAGTTTATGGCAGAGTTCCCTGTCATCGCTTCCACCTTACTGCCACTGCCTGTAGCTGGTAAGGCACACAAAGAAAGAAAAAACATTAATATCATTTGTTGTATTTACTACCTGTAAATGCAAAGCAATTTGCCAAATCCAGTGAGAGACAAGTTTCAGCCCACACATGAGACTGAGTGACAGCTGTCACCTAGACAAACAAGACACTGTCATCCTGCAACGCGCTAATGGATGAGTATAGTACATTCACCTTCCGAAGGAATTTTCCATGTGTGAGATATGTGTTATCTTAATAACTAACAGTTTTTCCTATATGAATAATGGAATCACCAATCAGCAGCTGATCAACAAAACACCTCTCTTTGTGCATATTGCTTTTATAAGTATGAAAGAAAACTCCTGGTAATAATAATAATAGAAAAAAAACAAAAAACAAAAACTATAATTATGCTACAGAGTTTAAGTTAATACAAACCTTTACATACCAAAGATGTAAAAAAAAGAATAATAATGTCCACCTTCCTTATACAATTAGACATCTAGTTTATTTAAATATAACGCTAGATTTCTGTATGTATGATATTTAAACTTCACGTACATACAAAAGATTTTATAAATGTTTTCACAGTCAGCAATTACTGTCATATTGGAGGACTAAATAACTTTTTTTTATTGTACACAGTGAGGGAATTATCTGGTAGAAATCTTCAATAGTAACCAGTAAATTAAGGAATAATGAAAAAGGAAAAGAGGTCATTCAAAAATAATTGAAGAATGATGGATTTGTGGTAAGTATAACTTAGGCCCCTTTCACACGCGGCGGATCCGTATTGATCCGCCCCGTGAAGATCCGCTGCTCAGCGGGGCTCGCACAGCTGTTCCCCGCTGAGCCGGCTGATGACAGGGCGGTCCCTGCATGCTGTGCAGGGACCGCCCTGTCAGTTCTCCGCTCTCCTCTATGGGGGATCGGATGAGCACGGACCGTCTGTCCGTGTTCATCCGATCCGCTCTGCAGACGGATGAAAAAATAGGGTTTTCCTCCGTCTGCAGAATCGGACAATTGTGGAGGCGGACAATAGCGGGTGTCAGCGGATGCTCATCTGCTGACACCCGCTATCCCATAGACATGCATGTATGTCAGTTTTTCATCCAAAAACGGATGGATGAAAAATGGACATACGGTCCGCATGTGTGAAAGGGGCCTTAAACTGGGGATACATGAAAGGGGTGAAACTGAGCTTAAAAAAGATCACTTGTAATCGGGTGCGATTTTAATTATGTGCAAAAGAAATATGACTGGGTTCACACCTATGCAAATTGGATGCGGCTTCCCCCGGTAACAATTCGCATAGCAGGAGAATGTGACCCTCTCTCTATGCACAGAAAGGCTGTACAGAAAGGCTGTAAATCTTTGGCTCAGTTTCAGTGCCGAATTCAGGCACAGATTCGGCCACTATTCACTCTGAAATGGAGGGATGCACAGCGTTCCTGTGCGGTCTGCAGCCGGTTTAGGTGTGAACCGAGCCAAAATAAAAGAAAACCTTCCCCAATTACCCACATATCTTCTTGGGCACCAGAGGTATAGAAATATCCAATTCCCATTAATATTTAGGCATTAATACTGCAGTTAAAGCTCTTGTTACCCCAACACTTCATATTCCTGATATGTGCCTGATGTAACATGTACTTGTATGAGAAAATATCCTGTTCTATTTGTATTGCTTCCTTTACATGAAATCACTGGTGTTCCTGCTAGTCCCCTTGCTTTCCAATTAAAAACTGACCACTCTAAGCAGTAGAGCACATTGTGGTCAGTTCTCTAGCTATGATGTGTACTCTCCTCCAATGATCAGACTTATCCTGACATGCCCCTGCTGCACAGCCATTCACTGGCAAGCTCAGTGTGCTGCTTCTCCTCCCCCCAGCTAATATGTAGCTGAGAACAGAGGGAATGTGATAATTTATGAAAAAGGGAAAAAAGGTACCGTAGTTTTTTGCACTATAAGCTGTACTTTTCTCCCCCAAATAAATGGGGGAAAATATCTATGTGTGTTATGGAGCGAATATTGACCAGGCCTCCGCCTGCATTAAATACCGGGCCAGCCGTGGTCCAAGAAGGGAGGCAGCTGGCGCCGTCTGCTGGAACTCACTGGGGCCAGACTGGTCCACATCGGCAACGACCATCTTTTTCGTGCCCAGTCTGGCCCCAACAGCACGCGTGATGATCATATAACAAGGAAAGGGGGCCTGGCCCGGGTAGAAGAAGCTTTGCAGCAGATGAGTAGGCTCAGTGTGCAGAAGCACGCCCACGTGACATCATTACGTGTCAGACCAGGAGAGGAGTCAGACCAGCATGCCACAACAGGGCCAGGGAACAGGAGACATGGGCACAGGTCAGGCTGCATTTCATGGGACTGGTAAGGCTGCATTTAAAGGGCACTGGTAAGGCTGCATTTCATGGGCACAGGTCAGGCTGCATTTAATGGGCACTGGTAAGGCTGCATTTCATGGGCACTGGTCAGGCTGCATTTCATGGGCACTGGTCAGGCTGCATTTCATGGGCACTGGTCAGGCTGCATTTCATGGACACTGGTAAGGCTGCATTTCATGGGCACTGGTAAGGCTGCATTTCATGGGCACTGGTAAGGCTGCATTTCATGGGCACTGGTTAGGCTGCATTTCATGGGCACAGGTAAATATTTTAGTACACCATTTGGTTCAGAATTTTTTTTTCTTGTTTTCCTCCTCTAAAACCTAGGTGCGCTTTATGGTCAGGTGCATCTTATGGAGCAAAGTAAATATTTTTATATCTATACAAAAATGTTTTGCTTTTCATTTATATTTTAAACTGAATGGGTTTCATTTATAATCACTTTAAAGGCCTCTTGCACACTGTAGCTTGAAAAAGCTCAGCACAATTTTTATTTTTTTACTGAGCTAAAACGTAGCCCAATTAATTGTACTGTGCCTATGCACACATGCATGTGCATTGTTCAGTAAAAAAAATAAATAGGAAAATCAGCATTTTTGGTCAGTAAATAATGCCTCGTGCCTGCAAATGCATGCAAATGGCCATTTACATATTGTACAGAATGAGGCCGCAAGAATAAAAAAAAATGCGTGAGACTACATGAAAAATGCACAAAAATACATGCAAATACATAAAAAAACACCTGATATTACGTCTGAAAAAGTATATGCTCAAACAGGAGTATCATGTGCAAGAGGCCTAAATATTAAATGTAAATGATTTTGTAATGTTTTTTTTTCCACTGACCCTACTGGATAGATTTCTCATCACCTCTGTTCAGCAATGGGGCTATACACCTCAGTAAAAAACTGACAAATGTTATATCCTTTCTCACTCTGCCAATACAAAAAAAAAAAGTTTGTCTGGAGTTGTTCTTTAAGATGGTGTTATCTTGCTTCATTTAATCTCCTCTAGGTTTACATTTGGGGAAGTTTGGTATGTCATACTGGTATCTTTTATAGGTGGAGAGGGCAGTAAAAATGCATTCTGCAAATTTTTTATTTATATTCTCACTGCGCTTTACAAACTACTTATTTTCATTACCACATCAGTAAGCTACATCCTGGTGAGCTGGGGCCCATGAGAGCAGTTTCTGTGTGTTACTATTGTTGAAGTGAAATAACGTTTTATATAAGGAGGGCTAAATGTTTTTCTAAAGTTTTACAGGAAACTTAACGTGGAGCTTGCATCAAAATGCAAGGTCTGCTTATTCACTACCATCTACTCACCCTCCATGTAAAAATGGTGCAATACACCTTAAAAATATTTAAAGTGGTAAGTCTAAATACTTTTTTAATTAAATTCATTCTCTGCATTATAGTAAAAAATGTCCCACTACCTGTACTGCCCTTCTCTGTCCTCAAACACTTACCTGGCACAATGTCACTTCTCCGACAGTGAATCTGGCTCCAGCATCGCTCCCCTCGTTTTATATTTTCACTGCATTTTTTACATGGGGGATGAAGTGCTAGTGAACAAGTGGACTTTGCCTTTTGAAGATCCACTTTAAAGGTCTTTTCTGGTTTTCCCCACAGAATAGGAACATGCGTCTAAGAACCCTAAGGCTAGTTTTAAAAGTAGCTACTGTGCATAACCAAATACTGGAATTAAACAGTTTCATCTAACAGAAATTTAAAATTAAAAATGCATATCAAGCTATCATAATGTTTACAATTTAATTATGAGTGTTACCTATGATTTCAATTTTTGTGCTAACAAAAATTTATTATGCAAATGTAATAATTAATTTTCAGTTTTCTCTAAAAAATAACAGGCTATAGTAAAATAGGTAATAGGTGTCTAGTATACTCCATTTAATTCCTAAGATCTCATAAATGGATTGGAAAGAATTGCTGCTACATGGAGAAAAGCTACCGTTTACTTGCCTAAATTGTTATATGAAAGCAAGTAAGATAAATTGTCCATTTTGTGTGTCAGTGTGTCATTTTCAATAAACTGCAACACACGAAGCAGCCACAGATGTTTTATGGTAACACTTGATTGCGTTGGACAAATAATATTACAGGATGCTGTTCTTTATGTGTATCTCTCCTCTGTTAAAATTAATATATCACACTGAGCTTTTCCCATTCCAAGGTGTATTGCATTTGATAGTCTTCTATTTGACTATATTTGAAAGGAATGTATTCGAGTGTAGCCTTTCCCCATCATCGATGTGCTAATTCTACAAAAAATGTCCTACAATATTCTTTTCTAGCTCTGTATGTTTTTGAAGTACAGAAGGTGGAAAATGTCAATGTGAGTCAGCAAGTCTTTCACGTTTTAGTATATTTGTGAACAGTTGTACAATCTTCTTGGAACCTGCAGAGCAGAGTAACACATTGTGAACTGACATTTCTGCAAAGGAAGATAGAAGTACAAAGTACACATTTGCTTGCCAAGCCAAGCTATTACATGCCAAGGTATGCTATCAAATCCTTGTTGTAAGAAGCACAAGGTCTCACTGATAAGTGATATTGGGCTCCATTCATGAAGCAGTATTTTTATCTTTAAAATTTGTGGTAATATAGCTCATAGTGTTTAAAAAAAAATTCCCAACTCACAAAAAAACGCCACTAAAACACTGCATGAGGTATTTATCTCATGAAACCATGTGGTTATTTTATATCATGCAATATCCAAGGTTATGTATACAGTGCAGAATAGTGAGAACCCCTGTTAGTTTTTTATTGCTAATAAAATAGTTTAAACCGTAGAAGTATGCCAACTCACTAAGTTAGTGCCATCCCTGCAGCATATGTAATAATACAAAAGGAAAAAGGTGACTAGAATACCAGTCAAAGGGAAGCTGCTTTCACAGGGCACACGTGGTGTATCAAAAACAACTAAGTTACATAGTTAGCTAGGCTGAAAAAAGACACAAGTCCATCCAGTTCAACCATAAAAAAAAGAAATGATAAAAATAAAAAATATCGTACAATTCAATATATCCAATTCTATACCCACAGTTGATCCAAAGGAAGGCAAAAAAAAAAAAAAAAAAGAAAAACCCCAGCAGAGCATGCTCCAATCTGCTACAGCAGGGTTAAAAAATCCCTTCCTGCTCCCCCAAGTTCAATTAAGTTAAACACATTGGGGGTTATTTAAGAAAGGCAAATCCACTTTGCACTACAAGTGCACTGTAAGTGCACTTGAACGTGCACTTGGAAGTACAGTCACTCTAAATCTGAGGGGAAGATCTGAAATGAGGGGAAGCTCTGCTGATTTTATCATCCAACCATGTGCAAGCTAAAATGCTGTTTTTTTGTTTTCCTTGCATGTCCCCCTCGGATCTACAGCACCTTTACTTCGAAGTGCCTTTAGTAAATAACCCCCAATATCTTTAAAAATGTTAAATATTGAATGAAAATAGTGTAAAAAATGTAACACATATATAAATACCCTCCTTCTACCAATACAAAATACAACATTGTCTTTTTCATTGGTGGAAGAAGGGTATTTATATATGTGTGTAATGTTTGATACCGTTTTTCCCTGGCAACCTCTGGAAGAACCCTCGGCTAGACATGTGCGATTCGTTTCGTACGAATTCGTAATTCGTACGAATTTTTCGAAATTCGTACGAATTTACGAATCTGTAGTACGAATTTTTTTTTTTTACGAATTCCGTACGGAATACGAAATTCCGTTTACGAATTTCGTCGCCGAATGATTCGAATGAATTCGAATGAATTTGAATAAATTCGAATGGATTCGAATGAATTCGAATGACAAAGTGTCATTTTTGCAGGAAAAATTCCGTTTACGAATTTCAGCTCCAAATTATTCGAATCCAACTACCAATATCAAATTTCAACTAATTCAAACGAAATTATTATAGCAGATATAACGAATGAATTCGAATGCATTCGAATGAATTCGAATGACAAAGTGTCATTTTTGCAAAAAAAAAAGCTATTTAAAAAACAGTCATTCATTGATATAAAAAAAAAAAAAGCGTAGGGGTCCCCCCAAATTCAATAACCAGGCCCTTCAGGTCTGGTATGGATATTAAGGGGGACCCCAGCCAAAAAAAAAAAATGGCGTAGGGTCCCCCCCAAATATCCATACCAGACCCTTCAGGTCTGGGATGGATTTTAAGGGGAACCCCGGCCAAAAAAAAAAAAAAAAAAAATGGCGTGGGGGTCCCCCTCAAAATCCATACCAGACCCTTTATCCGAGCACGCAACCTGGCAGGCCGCAGGAAAGGAGGGGGGGACGAGAGCGGCCCCCCCTCCTGCCTGAACCGTACCAGGCCACATGCCCTCAACATTGGGAGGGTGCTTTGGGGTCCCCCCCAAAGCACCTTGTCCCCATGTTGATGAGGACAAGGGCCTCATCCCCACAACCGTGCCCGGTGGTTGTGGGGGTCTGCGGGCGGGGGGCTTATCGGAATCTGGAAGCCCCCTTTAACAAGGGGACCCCCAGATCCCGCCCCCCCCCCTGTGTGAAATGGTAAGGGGGTACAAAAGTACCCCTACCATTTCACCAAAAAAGTGGCAAAAATGGTAAAAATGACAGGAGACGGTCTTTGACAATTCCTTTATTAAAATCTTCTTTCTTCTTTCTTCTGGTCTTCCTTCTTCATCTTCTCCTTCCGGCATCTTCTTCCATCGTCTTCTTCCTTCGATTCGCTTCTTCTTCCTCGGTCTTCTCGTCCTTCTCGTCCGGCGTCGTCCTTCTCGTCCGGCGTCGTCCTTCTCGTCCGGCATCGTCGTCTCTTCTCGCAGGCCGCTCCTCGCAATGGGAGGCTCCCGCTCTGTGAGGCTCCGCTCCGGGTGACAGGTCTTTTATAACGAAGGCACCTGGTGACCCCGCCCCCTCTGACGCACGGGGACGTCATGTGGAATTCCCTATGGCTTTCCCCATGACGTCAGAGGGGGGGGCGGGGTCACCAGGTGCCTTCGTTATACAAGACCTGTCACCCGGAGCGGAGCCTCACAGAGCGGGAGCCTCCCATTGCGAGGAGCGGCCTGCGAGAAGAGACGACGATGCCGGACGAGAAGGACGACGCCGGACGAGAAGGACGAGAAGACCGGAGGAAGAAGAAGCGAATCGAAGGAAGAAGACGATGGAAGAAGATGCCGGAAGGAGAAGATGAAGAAGGAAGACCAGAAGAAAGAAGAAAGAAGATTTTAATAAAGGAATTGTCAAAGACCGTCTCCTGTCATTTTTACCATTTTTGCCACTTTTTTGGTGAAATGGTAGGGGTACTTTTGTACCCCCTTACCATTTCACACAGGGGGGGGCCGGGATCTGGGGGTCCCCTTGTTAAAGGGGGCTTCCAGATTCCGATAAGCCCCCCGCCCGCAGACCCCCACAACCACCGGGCACGGTTGTGGGGATGAGGCCCTTGTCCTCATCAACAGGGGGACAAGGTGCTTTGGGGGGGACCCCAAAGCACCCTCCCAATGTTGAGGGCATGTGGCCTGGTACGGTTCAGGCGGGAGGGGGGCCGCTCTCGTCCCCCCCTCCTTTCCTGCGGCCTGCCAGGTTGCGTGCTCGGATAAAGGGTCTGGTATGGATTTTGAGGGGGACCCCACGCCATTTTTTTTTTTTTTTGGCCGGGGTTCCCCTTAAAATCCATCCCAGACCTGAAGGGTCTGGTATGGATATTTGGGGGGGACCCCACGCCATTTTTTTTTTTTTTTTGGCTGGGGTCCCCCTTAATATCCATACCAGACCTGAAGGGCCTGGTTATTGAATTTGGGGGGACCCCTACGCTTTTTTTTTTCTGCAAAAATGACACTTTGTCATTCGAATTCATTCGTTATATCTGCTATAATAATTTCGTTCAAATTAGTTGAAATTCGATATTGGTAGTTGGATTTACTAACGATTCGTAACTATTCATAACGATTCGTAACGATTCGTAACTATTCATAACGATTCGTAACGATTCGTAACTTGAAATTGAAATTCGATATTTGTAGTTGGATTCGAATTGTTCTCTGTGTTATGAGAACCAACAATTCATTAGCCGCGTTAACGATTCGTAACGATTCGTAACTTTACTAACGATTCGTAAAAAAAATTACGATTCGTCCGAATTTCGTATTTCGTACGAATTCGAACGGAATTTCGTACACGAATTACGAATTACGAATTTTTTTATATACGAAACGGGACGAAACGAAACGAATTTTTTGGCAGTTCCCATGTCTACCCTCGGCTTCCATGGGACCCTGATTTAGAAAACCTGCTTTAAAGTAATCTTTGGACAGGTCTGTGTTTTCTTGTTAGAGAATAGCCATTGTCATTCTCTTATATTCTTGAAAGTGTCACTCTGGCATCGATCTATGAAACCTTCAAATTGATGACATCCATCTTCTGACAGTTCTACACCTTTGTAAAAACACTTGTCTATTCATAATCCCATTCTGTCTTGTGAATATTTGAGCCAACCATTTAGATTAGTGCAGTGTGATGTGAAAGTACATTACTACCTAATGGGGGCATAGGCTACAATAAAAATCTGACAGGCTCAACCCAATCAAGGAGAGCAGCCGCCAGCTCATCTGTATAGTCCAAAATGCATTACAAACTCATGAGCTTTTTGTGCTATTCACTCCTGAGCCTTGCACTCTGTATTTCATACTCCTAACCACTATGCTGATAATGACATACTACCGAAACACTATATTTTTACCTACATGATATACTCCTGACTCTGATGCTAGATTGTACATTACATACAGAAGTGCTTATTATCCCAATAGGTGCTTTGTATGTGAGGAAAGTTGAATGTGTCTGTTGGACTCTTACCTGTGCCACAGTAACTAAAGCATATTTTGTGGGCACATATACCGTGGCATATGTCTGGCATTTATACAGTGAGTAGGCTCAAGTTTTATCAAACCATGCTCCTTTAAGACCCTCCCACTGTGCATTTTGGCCACACTCACTATTTGGCGTGTCTCCTCATTCTTCTTCTCTGGCTGCCCCAGGTCTTTCACAATCCTAACAGTGCCCGTAAACCATAAATAAAGGCATAGTGAGCTTAACTGCTTGCCACTCGCCCACAGTAATTTTAATGCGGGCGAGCAGTGCAGGCAGGCTGGAAAATTTACTGGTACATCACTGGCTTGCTTCCGGGTTTGGGGTTCACATGCATGTGCCCCCTGCTGATCCGTGTTGTGATTGGACACAGCACAAGTTTAGCAGTTGATTTCAGCCAATGAATTTGGCAGAAGTCAGCTGATCAGCTGTGGCCAATCACACACAGAGTTTTGTGTTTACAAAAACAAAGTACTGTACTAAGCAAACAGCCATATAGTAAAAACAGCACATATTACACATTGTTAGGCACACAATTAACACCTTGATTGCTCATACATGTTAACCCTTTCCCAGCTATTAGTGCAGTGCCAGTGTACAGTGTTACCACTGATCATTGTATTAGTATCACAAGCAATATCAGTGTCAGTAAGTGACCCTACAAGATAGTGTCTGTTAGCACCAGATTTCCCACCACCATATCACAGTCACACAGTCACTGATCACCCCCATTACAGTATAGCGTCTATAGGTGCATAAATTCCAGCTGTATAACGTTCACACAAACCAATAAATATAACCTTATTGGAATTTTTTTTTACCAAAGACATGTAGCAGGATTAATTTTGACCTAAATTTATGAAGACATTTTTTTTATTTTTTTATTTTTTTTATTTATATCGCTAAAAATAAAAAAAACTGGTGGTGATAAAATACCACCAGATGAAAGCTTCTTTTGTGTGAAAAAAATTATAAAAATGTTGATTGTGTACAGTGTTGCAATGCGGCGCAATTTCCAGTTAAATTAGTGCAGTGCTGAATAGCAAAAATGCTCTGATCAAGAAGGAGGTAAAACTTTTCAAAGGTCAAGTGGTCAAAGAAAACCTGCCACATTAACAGTTCAGGCTAAGCATATGATCAGAAGGGACGAATAAGAAGAAAACTGCAGTTCCTGTAAATATTGTACTACCATCGTAAGCCTACAGGTCAATAAGGCTGTCCATGACATTAAACAACCAATATAAATGCTCTTGGGGCAGAGGCATGATGGATTTTTACAGGAATTCTTAAGATTGGCAAATAAATTAAGTTACCAATATCTCTGGATCTACAGATTATTTGAACGTGTGGTTTTACACTATGAATAAATGTAATGTTTCGTCATATGCTCAGACTTGGTTGCCCAAGTGTGACAGGCTACCTTTAATAAATCTCAAACACACACTTAACAGTGTTTCATGAACAGCACAGCTATCATTCTTATGCTTGGATGCAACCCATCTACAAATGATTTGCTTGGCCAAAACTAAAATTGCTGCTTTCCTAATCACACCCATTTTTGATTTGACCTACATTAATGTATTTTTTCCCTTAATGCAAAGCTTTCACATATTGTATAAAGCTACATTACAATATACAAAAGAAATAAAAAATAACACAACTTCACTATCAATAGTTGTTTAATTAGTTGTTTTTATTTTTAATGTATCGCATTTTTGTTTACAGAAGTGAAAAATAATTCATCTGCCTCCTACTTTTTCAAACTGTGCCTCTACAGGAAGAATCTGCATGTAGCTGAAAGATCTGATTCCTAGATGCTCTGTGCTTATATTTTTTATAACCATTTAGGGAAGGTCATTTTTATTTTTATAAGTGGATTATATTGAGCTATAGAACATAATATACTAGTGTAATGTCCTAATCTGTAAACCTGCAAAGCAAACTCAGTTACAGGAAATATATATGCATTTTGCAGTGGAGTAGTATTATATGTATAGTAATATAGAGTTTTTTCCTACTTTAAATAAACACCACATGAACATTACGGTAACAGTGGGTAGGGAAGTTGGTTGCTTTAGGCCACTTATTCAGGTTTCAAGGTAATGTTTTTTTAATTCCAGTACGTGTTTGATTAAACATGTGCTTTGCTTGAAATAATACATTTAATAATATGGTGTTAATTTATATTTTAACTAATAAAAAGTTAAACCATGAATCCCTAGTTTAAAAAGATCACAAATTAACAAAAAGTACTAAGTGCATGGAATTTTTAAAAATTTAAAAAATGAAAATACCTAAAATGAATATGAATTAAAGAAATGTGCTCTTATTTCTCCAGCTTTATTCATCAACTGACTAATGGTGGGCCGTTTTGCCGAATTAAGTAAGAAGCTTTGCTTGGTTGTTACTGTTTAATTCACAAAGCTTGTTTTAAAAAGCATTACTTTAGAAGTGTTAGGTCAATAAAAACAAATCACTACAAAGTACTTAAATGACATAATGTGATATTAATGAATTTTCAAAAAATGTTCAACTGCTTCCATTAAAAAGGTTGTCTGTTACTTTAAGAAAAAAAAAGTTTCTAGAGTTATTGAAGCACATGGTCAGACATTCAGTGCAAGAATTTGGTAGTCCTAAAGCCCCATACACACTATTATGCCCCGTACACACGAGCGGATTTTACGTCTGAAAAAACTTGGACGGTTTTTCCGATGGAATTCCGCTCAAGCTTGGCTTGCATACACACGGTTACACAAAAGTCTTCTGAACTTTCGACTGTAAAGAACGCAGTGACGTACAACACTACGATGAGCCGAGAAAATTAAGTTCAATGCTTCAGAGCATGCATCGAATTGTTTCCGAGAATGCATAGGAATTTTGCACGTCAGAATTAGTACAGACGATCGGAAATTTTTCCAACCGAAAAATTGAGAACCTGCTCTCAATCTTTTGCTGGTAGGAATTCTGCCAGCAAAAGTCCGATGGAGCATACACACGGTAGGAATTTCCGACCAAAACCTCACAATGGACTTTTGCTGGCGGAATTTCCGATCGTGTGTACAAGGCATTCGATTTTCTGCAGATTTTTATCTTCATATTTACCAAAACCATATAATATGAGGTCAAACCTTAAGAGTTTCAATTTGTATGCAATCAGGCAGGCCCTTGCACTACAAGGTTTTGATAAATCTGAAGCCAAAAATCTAATAGTGTGTATGAAGCTTAAGTTAAGTATTTGCAGATGTTTTTTTCCTGTTGTAATTGACTACAACAATCAACTGCTTTTTATAGACAGACTTGGTGATAAATTATGCAATTATGACACTCACAGCTCTTTCCAATTTTCCAACATGTTAGCTGGTATGTCAGCACATTCCAATTTTCACTGACTTGTTCCCAAATTCTAGTACAAAAAAATAATTGACATGCTAGCAATGTGTCCTTGCAACAGTAAGAACCTGAGTTCAAGTCCCACCAAGCACACTATTTATATTAAAGTGGTTCTAAAGCCTTACATTTTTTTAACTTAGGTAAAATAGGTAAAAAAACGTCTTTGACCTGGATCTTCTACCAGCCCCCCCAACCGTATACTAACCTGAGCTTGTTCTTGATCCAGTGCTGGGCCCGAGAGCAAAAGCTCCCTCTGCTTTCTCTCATTACATGGTAGATTGATAGCCATGGGAGCCATTGGCTCCCACTACTGTAAATTAAATCCTGTGATGAGGGAGAAGGGGGCGGGGGCAGAGCCCCACGGTTTGTGTCTATAGGCACAGACAATATGGTTCAAAATAGAAACTGTATGAGTGCTCCCATAGGAAACGGCTTCCTATGAGGGCACTCACTGAAGAGGAAGAACCAGGCACATCGGCAGATAACCCCAAAAGAGAAGGACAGGTGTTTCTCTGTGCAAAACCATTGCATAGAGCAGATGATTATAACATGTATATTATTTAAATAAAATAAATATTAGATTAGGTTAGATTTATAATCACTTTAAATTTACACTTCTTCATTGTGTAAGTTTCCTTAGGGTACTCTAGTGCCCTCCCACAATGTAGGAAAAACACACCACATCCTAAAGTAGATGTCAAACAAAAAAAAATGTATAGCAGAGCTTTTTAATGTCTACTATCTCAAAAAATCACTCAACAAAATAGGTAAACATGTCTTTATTAATAATGATGATGTCATACCCATGTAATTAAAAATGATATGTCTAAAACCCCCAACAATATTATAAAGCATCAAATACTAAGTCTGTTTACTGTATTTGATTGTACAGGATTTACCAAATTTTTATGGGGCAAGTTCAGTATAAAATATGTATTTTTTCAACGAATCTGCCAGAGGTTCTAGAGTCTGTGTGTGTCTGTGTGGGGGGGGGGGGGGGCTGGGTTCCTGTGCATCTCAGCCATAATATGAAGTCCCTAATCCTTAACCACTTTCAGACCGGACCATTTTGCTGGCTTAAGACCAGACCACTTTTTGCGATTCGGCACTGCTTTGATTTAACTGACAATTGCGCGGTTGTTCAACTTGGCTCCTAAACAAAATTGACGTCCTTTTTTTCAACAAATAGAGCTTTCTTTTGGTTGTATTTGATCGCCCCTGCGGTTTTTATTTTTTGCGCTAGAAACAAAAAAATAAACATTTTTTTCCTCAGTTTAGGCCGATACGTATTCTTCTACATATTTTTGGTAAAAAAATTGCAATAAGCGATTATTAATTGGTTTGCGAAAAAGTTATAGCGTTTACAAAATAGGGGATGGTTTTATAGCATTTTTATTAATAATTAATTTTTCACTAGTAATGGCTGCGATCAGTGATTTTTATTGTGACTGCGAAATTATGGCAGACACATCGGACATTTTTGATACATTTTTAGGACCATTGCCATTTATACAGCAATCAGTGCTATTTAAATGCACTGATTCCTGTGTAAATGACACTGGCAGTGAAGGGGTTAACCAGGGGGTGGCAGTGTAGGGGTTAAGTGTTTCCTAGGGGCGTGTTACTAACTGTGGGGGCGTGGCTGTGTTTTAGTGAACACTGATCTCTGCTCCAATCACAGGGAGCAGAGATCAGTGTCACTAGTTGCTAGACAGAACGGGGAGATGCTGTTTACTTCCGCATCTCCCCGTTCAGCCTTCCCATGAGACGATTGCGGGTATCCCATCGGTGATCGAGTCCGCGGGACTCGCGACCGGACTCATGGGGGTCCCAACTGGCGCGCGCGCCGCCGGTGGCGCGCACGTGATGGCATAGTGGCAATCATAAAGGGACGTATCTGTATGCCCTTTTGCCTGTCCGTGCCATTCTGCCGATGTACATCGTCGTGCGCCGCTCGGGAAGTGGTTAATAAGCATTATAGTGACTTTACTGTTTTTGTAAGTCGTTGTGGCTTCTAATTCAGCAAGTATGTGTCATGTGTTATTAAATGCGCATTTATAATTTACTGTTATAAATTATATTTTCTGCACCCTATTCCTGATAAAGCAAAGTTGAATGAGGCCATACTGAATATCTTCTGATCAACAGAAGTTGTCCATCAGTGCTGGATATTAAGACTTGAGATGTAATCTGTAGTAATGCTGTAAATTGGGTACTTGGGAATATTTGACCTCTTTAATTAAGGGTGTGACGATGGCTTACATTTGATGATATACATCAGTGTGTTTTTTCAAAAATAAAACTTTTAATTACATGGATATTACATCATCAATCAATATTAATAAGATAATAATTTTAACCTATTTTGTTGTGTCATTTATTGGGAGGTATGCCCTAAAAAGTCCCACTATATATTTTGCTTTGTTTGACATACCTTCCCGCAATCCAAAAACATATTGTAAAGCTCTTGCCTCCATCCAACTCAACCCTAGTGAGTATATTAAATATAGTGACTGTACATTAGATTTCTGGAAAGAGACCATTTTGTACACACATCTGTCTGAAATGTATGGACAGCTTCTTTTTTTGACACACTACCTTAAAAAACTGCATTAAATGACCATGTTGTCAAATCCACACCAGTGATATTAATACTAAGGGAAAATAATAGATGCAAAAAATGTATATTTATTTATTTTCCCCACAGGAGCCTGCAAAGCATCGCACACAATTATACAGTAAGTGGATCATGGGAGCAATGTCAGGCTACTGTACCCTCTCAATTCTAGTTTTCTGCTAATACCTCAGTATGGGCTTTCTGTTAGGATGCTGGAGGAAGAGTGAATGGACCATAGTTGCAGGAAAAAAAATTGCTCTGTTTATGGATGGCCACTTAACCACTATGCTGCCACTTATAAATTAGTAAACAAAATACTTAAGTAACTAATTTTTAGTGTTTAAAAAAAGTCAATGTGTGACTGTATTTCGGTAATTAAGTTGTTCCTACCCCATTAAGACATATGCATTCTCTTGTACTTCTATGACTTCCAATTAACTGAAGGATACTGTAAAATTCTTATGCAGAGATAATTTGCCTGAGGGACAAAGTACTGTTATGTGATAAAGTGCCTGTGAATGCTGATTAACTCACATTACATGTACAGACCATGGTTATATTGTAAAATAAATACACTCTATATTATTTATGTAAATTGATATAACTACTGAAAATGCACAACCGATACAGCTGAAATATGAGAGTGGTACTGCTGGGTTACATCAATGGTACACACAACCAAGGTAACACTTTGTTAAAAATACATTTAATCTCTCATTATATACATATTTTTTTGAAACACTACAGTGTTATGCATTTTTTACTTGTTAATATTGCTGGCATAGTATAATCAGTAAGATGCTTGTTTTTCAAAAGCACTTTATGCTTCCAAAGGTCACTGCTGCCTGGGAATTCTGTATTACCATTCAAAAGTTCAGCTGGCCCTAATTTTTGGTTACTAAGATACATAAGAAAATACATTTTAAATATTGGCAGAGGTGTAATATGATAACTACACAATGGGCTTAGGTTTTTATCAATAATGTCATTCTTGAACAATACATGCCCTGCTTATATTTACGTTTTAAAGATTGTTATTGAACTTGAGCAAACAAGACACTAAGGGGTTGATTTACTAAAGGCAAATACACTGTGCTCTTTTGCGGTTGCTCCAGAGCTTAGTAAATGAGGGAGAGCTCTGCTGACTTCCATTATCCAATCATGTGCAAGCAAAAATGCATTTTTTTCCCCATTTTCCATGCATGTGATTGGGTGTTCTTTGTAAAGTGAAGCTTAACCTTATGTAGTAAGCTCTGGAACAACTGTACTTGCAAAAGTGCACAGTCTATTAGCCTTTACTAAATCAACCCCTAAAATAACTGTAAAATAAGCACAAGGGGCGAGACAGACAAGGTGTGTAATCTAACAGCAATGGAAAAAAAAGTAAAATAAACTAGTAATATTGCTGCTTTCCCCAGTCTGTTTCCTTTATTCATTTCATAGCCTAATGATCCAATGCAAATTCTAAATTTTCCCATGATGGCATTTTATAAAAGAAATGTGTTTTTTTATAATGTACAACATTTTTCATACTAAGTTGAGAAGGGAATTATAATTAAATTCAATTTTTTTGTTATGGTCCCTTTAATTTTTTCTAGAGCTACACAGCATGGAGGAAGTTAACTGTGTAATGAGGGTAATACATTATGTGGAGAAACAGAACAAATAGCTAACAGTCGCAGAAGCCCTAATTTGAATGGATAAGAGGTAGAGAGAGGTATTAGATACTAGCAAATGAGCAGGTAGAGGTACTAGCAAAAAAAGTTTGTGTTTCCATAGTGCTAGTAGACACTTTGTTGAACACCTTGGGGCAATGATAGCACCTTACATGTTAAATACCCCTTCAAATAAGCCACTGGAGACTAAGCAGAGACCTGTGTGTTAAATTGGACCAGTGTATCCAGTAAATAGAGCTTAAAGGCTAGTGGTTCCTCATTCTGGTTATTGAGAAAGGGGGCAGAAAATTCCAGATATGTGAACGCATTTAAAATTGAGAATAGGTAAGGAATTTTGCGCAAATAGGGATAAATAACAGTAAAGTGCACCAGTGCAATGATTGCTAGCTGATTGTAACACTAATAGAGGTTAATGATCTGGAGGTAATAAATAAATACAGTCCTAAATAGGTGTAAAAATAAATACAATCCTAAATAGATGTATAGATCATAAATGCATATAAATATCACAAAATGGATGTAAAAATCGCATAAAAATATAAAAATCGCATAGAAAAATTAGTGGATGTTGAATCACAAGTAAATCGCATAAAAGATAAAAATCACGTGGGTAAAATCAACAATGGTGACAATTGGCTAAAATGGTGAGTGCCCAGTGCTAAAAGTAGCTACAACGTGAATCGCATGAGTAGCATAATTAATAAGCAAATTATCAAATAAAGTATTTAAAAGTGCATAAAATGCATCAAAGTTATAATGCTATTGATAATAGTGAATAATGTGATAAAGAAGAGTGATAAATCAATGAATAGATGGTGTGATAAATAAATGAGTAAAAAAGTAAATAAATAGATGAATCAATGGTGTGATGAAAATAAATAAATACATAGATGAATCCACTAGGGGCATAAAAACAGATAATATTGATATCAATAGTAGTCCAATATTTCTCCAGAGTGCTGTCAGATATTTCCGAGCATAAATTCTATGCGTTTGGCTATGTGGATAAAGCAATTAGGTTTCATCTATTTGTGGGGTATCCTTGACTGGTCTCTCTAGCCTCTCACCTCAGGTCTGATTAACATACGCCTTTCTGGGGTGTCCTGTATCCCCAATATAGCGGTATCTGGAGATTTGCAGAGCCTCAAGCCTGTTGGGTATGTGCCTTTAAGGGGTATCTCCTGTCCGCACTGCTGGGGTATCCAAAGTCTGCAGAGTCTATGTCTATAATAAGGCTTACCTACAGTATATGTACAGTCACAGCCCGTGCTGGGGAAGAAACGGCACGGATGGCCATTTATTCATTGCGCATGAGCCGAGGACCTCAATGGCGCACTACAAGGTAAATATCTTCAAAACGGTGCACGCACAGTGAGGTCACGCACAGTGAGGTAATCGGTGCATGCGCAGTGAAGAAATGGCCCTCCGTGCCGTTTCTTCCCCAGCATGTGCCGTGACGTCACGCGGCACCGGCCAGTCACAGAGCTGGGGCGAAGATAGATGCTTCCACCAGCGAGGACATCCCAGGCACCATGGGCTTCGTTTGCAGGCAAGTGCCACATAATGGGCTAGAATGCGATGCATCCTAGCCCATTATTCTTTTACTTTGCATGGGAATGAAGAGGAAGTAAAATCCATCAGGGTTTACTTCCTCTTTAAACTGTTTTTTAAACTTTTTGTGGACAAGTTTGGATGGCGTTTCCACTTATACAGGGATTTTAGTGTAGCATGGTAAAGCTGTATACACAGATTCAGATATATGGAGAAACATGCTTCGGGCAGGAATAATATTTGCATAGTCATTTTATCAAGTCTAAATCAGGAGACATATGATAACTACAGATATTTTTTTTTTCAGATGATCATTTTTAGAAGATCAAAATTACATTCCCCGAAGACAAACACTGCTTTACTTATTAACTGCTTCCTGACCAGCCGCCGCAGTTTTACTGTGGCAGAATGGCACAGGCAGGCAAAGCGCGTGCCGTGATGATCGGATTCGATCCATAACCGATCAATCTCCAGGCCAAAAAAATCTGGCCTGGACCTGGTGATCACTTCTGGTGAATGAGATCCTTCCCCTGTCTGTGTAACTGTAAACACTGACAGGGGAAGTGATGTCATCTCTCCTCGTGTCTGTCTTTTCCATTCCAGACTGATGAGAGAAGTCATCCCAGAGTAAGTGGACAACACTACACTGACACCAGGTCAAGTAGGCACACAATTCACTGCAATCACCCCCAGTTAACCCCTTCACCCCCTGTCACTGTGTCACCCAGTGCAGCATTTAGATTTTTTTTTGATTGCTGTAATGGTGTCATTAGTGGCACTAATCAGTGTTAAGGAAATTAGTGGTAGGTTCAGATAGGTCTAGGGACCCCCCTAACCCCCAATAAAGGTTTAACCCCTTGATCACCCCCTGTCACCAGTGATCACTGTATAACTGTCATGGGTGACGCAGGTTAGCTAGATTTTTTTTTATAGCGTCAGGGCACCCACCATATTTTACCCAATAAAGGTTTAACCCCCTGATCAACTGGTGGGTGATCAAAGTTAGGTTTTAGCGTCAGATAGGATCTGTGTTGCCCCAGGCAGCGTCAGATTAGTGCCAGTATCGCTAACACCCACAAACGCTTATACGTCTCCCTTAGTAGTATAGTGTTTGAACAGATCAATATCTGATCTGATCAGAACTATATTAGCTCCCCTAGCAGTTTAGGGTTCCCCAAAACGCAGTGTTAGTGGGATCAGCCCAGATACCTGCTAGCACCTGCATTTAGCCCCTCCATCCAGTCCAGCCCAGCCCAGCTTAGCCCACCAAAGTGCAGTATCAATCGATCACTGTCACTTACAAAACACAAAACACATAACTGCAGCATTTGCAGAGTCAGGCCTGATCCCTGCGAACGCTAACAGTTTTTTTGGTAGCGTTTGAATCAATCGCTGACAGTCAGGTGCTTTTTTTCTTGTGAGTCTCACTACTGTACCAGTACATTTAGAGACCAAAATGTCAAATCAAAAGTACAGTAGTGAAGAGGCCTACACGTTTCTGAGCATGACAGATAGTGAAGAGGAATTTACTCATCTGTCAGATTCAGGCTCAGAATACGAACCTGTAGACAGCAGCGGCACCCTGACAGATAGCTCTGACGACGGAGTTGTGGTCCCTGCCAAGGTCAGGCGTACCAGATCCCGTTCTTCTTCTGCTGTCGTTGAGGTGCAAGAACCGCAGGTCCCTCGAATGGAGCAGAGAGCCAGTGCTAGCGCCGCTCATCCTTCTGGTGAACTGGCAACCACCAGTGGCCAAGTACATCCTGGTCATACATCCAGCACTGCAGTATCACTTGGTGACGTGGTGAGTCCCATAAGTGCAGTTCAAGCTGGCGAGGTGGCAAGCACGAGTAGTGTCCCGCTGCCATTAAGAAGAAGACAAAGACAGGCCCATCGAGCCCATAGTGCCCTTCCTGCTGCATTCACCAATCCTAATTGGGAGCCCACCACTTCTGCAGCACCCGTACTTCCCCATTCACCGGCCAACCCGGAATTTAGGTGGAAACAGTTGATTTTAATTCACTTGATTTTTATTCGCTGTTTTTCACCAAAGATATCTATAGATCTATTGTGGACCAAAGCAATTTACATTATTTTCTGACATTTTTTTTTTACCAAAGACATGTGGCTGAATACATTTTGGCCTAAATGTATGACTAAAATTGAATTTATTAAAAAAAAATTATAACAAAAAGTAGAAGATATCATATTCGATACATTTTCTGTCTTTTTCTGTTTATATCGCAAAAAATAAAAATCGCAATCAAATACCATCAAAAGAAAGCTCTATTTGTAGGGAAAAAAGGATGCAAATTTTGTTTGGGTACAGCATTGCATGACTGCGCTATTACCAGTTAAAGTAGCGCAGTGCCAAATTGTAAAAAGAGCTCTGGTCATTGAGCAGCTAAATCCTCCAGGGCTGAAGTGGTTAAACTCCCTGGCGGTATGATTATGTCTGGAATTTTGTGCTGAAAGCGGTAGAATTATTTTGCATGGAAATTTGGCGTTTTTATATTGTAGGCATGCAATTCTTATGAATAACTCACTTAAATCTGTCCAAACCAGAGTCTAGTAGACATCCCGGGTATGATAAAGTTTGAAACACAAAATCATAAATTATAATATAATAAAAATATATATAAAAATTATTCAATAATGTAATCAAATCAAAAACACTGAAATTTGCTTAGTTGCAGAATAGTCGCTGTCATTAAATTTATTGTTTGATGATGAATTGTAATTCTAATTTATTATCGCTGTTTTCTAGCTGTCTAAAACCACTTTTGACATAAAGGGACACTTTTTGGTTGCTATGGACAATCTCCAGTTTCCAGGCAGAAAAAAATCTATTTATTATATAAAATGACATGCAGGGCACTGGGCAGACCACTAGGGACAAAGGGGGTGTGTATTTTTTTTTTATACAGTACTGTAATCTGTAAGATTACAGTACTGTATGTGTATTGTGTTTTAAATTTTTTTGAATTTGGCGCTGATCTCCGCTCCCGTGCATCGTAACGTTGCAGGGATCGGAGATCAGCGGCACTAGGGCACTGTGTTAATTGAGCGAGCAGACGGCTCGCTCACACAGCAGGGAGACATCGCAGGATCCAGGGGACAAGGTAAGTAACTTCCCCCTGTATCCTGCAATGCGAGCCCGAGTCTGGTTCGGGGTTACCGCTTTTGGTACTGAAATCCCGCCCCGAGCCAGACTCGGGATTACCGCCAGGGGGGTTAAAGTGATCTGAGGATGTTAAAGGGAAAGGCTACTCAACAGTGGAATGGCATGAAATGAGGCATGAAAGGTAGAATCACTCACCTCCTCACATTGATTAAGCATTCTAAAGTACTATACAGTTCATTCCCTCTGAGTGCCAGAGGTTTACTAGAAACTTCTACAGAACCAACACTTAATTTAAGCAGCAAATTATGAAACTCCTTAATGAAAGCACAGTGTGTTTAATTTACAAAGGGAATAGAGTGCTCACTTAAACCAAAGAAGCTACACTTCAATCATCCAATCACATGCAAGGGAACTATTTTCTTTGTAATTTTCTGTAAACAATTTCATATTTTAAATTAACAAACGTTTACCGGGCTAATTGAACATTTTACACCTTACTCTTTAGTAAATTGGCCACGCTGAGTTATCATTTAAAAACATTAAATTGCTTTATTTAAATATTCCAGTTTCTTATCTGTTATGACATATAGGTGCCAGAACATACTATTTGATACAAAGTAATAGCGACAATATATATGACTGACATCAGGACCAGCATTGACAAGGCATGATGTCTCTAACATCATCTGCTACTTCATTTGTTCTCACATATATCTTACAAATGTATCATGTATGGAAAAATAAAAATAATAAAGATAACAGATAAGTGGTGATATGTTAGGTGAAGTGACATCTCGGTGCATAAAATGTTTAAAGGGCCATTCCAGCCATAATGAATACTATATATTGATATAGTTGAATGTCCTACTAGATACAGGCGTCTTCAGTTGACTGCAGCAATAAAATATTTTCGCTGGTGCAATGGCTATACACATTTAAGGTACAGATATTTTTTAGCCACATTGCCAATAGATATAGGAAAACCTTAAATAATTTACTGACACTTTAAAAGAGTAACTCTGTACACATTTTCTGGATAGGTAGATATTTTTACCTGTTCCTGCCAGCTGTAAGTGTATATGTGGCTGATGGGTGGGCTTTAACACCAAGTAGCCACATATATGCATCCATGGGAACATTTATTTTTCTGCTGAAAGCGTGCTCACTGCATACTCTTAGTACAGTAACATGTCATGGGTGACTCTCAATGCAGAGATGCGATCAGGAGCTTCTGATCATGTTACCGCTTTAATAGCCAATCACAGTGGTCACAACATCTGAAAGCCCACCTCCTTCCGGTATTTAGATCATCTTAAAAGACTGGGGGGCAAGGGATTAAACAATGGAGGTAAACAATCAACTTTGTAAAAAAAAAAAAAATCTTTACTATTTTTTCACCATATATGTTTGTACAGGACCAGTAATCTTCCATTGTGTCCAGCTGGGAAATTTGCAAAGAATGTGTGAACTCCATAAACTGCAAAAATACCATGCTTTGTAAACTTTACTAAATTAATTGTAGACAGTTGTAGTCTGACACCTATGGTATCAATAAACCATAATCTTAAATTGCCCTGCTTTATAGCATCAGATTTGTCAAAAAGTGTGGACTTACATTTTAGGGTTACATTTTTATTTTATATTTTGTAGGAGTATACTGGCACACCAGTCAACACTATTATCCTTTTCTTTTCTTTACCTTGGAGTCAGGATCAATTAGATCAAAAATGATTGTCTTTAAAGTTGCCTATACAAGTGAGACATGTCTAAACCACGCCAAAGGTTAAACCACTTAATAGTCAGAGCAGTGTGATAGGCTGTCTGTGCATTTTTTTCTCCAACATTTCTAAACAGGAAACAGGATAAAACTGCATCAGTTAACAGCCTCTTTTTTACAATAACAAGCTGTTATGGGGTTTACATTTTAGCTGAAATATTTGTACATTCAGGCTGATGGTTCCAGCTGGGACTCTGCCATATCACTGGTCAGACAAGATAACACCATGAAACATGCCAGTGTGATCGGCTATTGCTACAAACAGATGAACTGAAAAAGTTAATAGGGTCATCATTGAACAATTTATATTCCGCATTACAAATCTAACACTATTGTTTGCTGTGCCATTTTACCACATGATAACAGCAAGTGAACCTGAAAAAGCACACCACATTTATATAGAAGTTATTAAAAATCTGCGCATTTAAAAAAAAAATAAGTATAGGAAGTCAAACATCAAATGGGAATAGAGAATCTCATCCATTTTTCATGATGTTGGGACTTAAACTTAAAATCCCTTAGGTAAAGGAATGGCATCAGCCAAGAAATCAGGAATGAACAGACACGTGTGTCACATAATTGTGGTCACAATGAAGATAGAAAGACAAACTAGGAATAAATCCCAAATACAAATATTGTTAATGTTAAAGTAAACCTGTAATTAGGATTAAGCTTCACTATTCCACTTGTTCTTCTCATAGGCCACTAGAGCCCCCTAAAGATCCAACCAACATTTTGAATTGGTGGTAGATTGTTTATAGTTGGATAGTCTTGAATAATTATAGGCACACTTTCCCTCCTCCTACATAGAAAATGTTGGCCCCATGATAGGCCAGTGAAGCATTAAACACTGCAATGTGAAATGTGGAAGGAGATGGAATTATTCTCCCTATATCAAAAAGTGAGGGTTTTTGTTGGGATGCAGAAGAGCAAAAATGTTTTGTTGTTGGCATTGTTTTAATCTGACTACAGAATAATGCCGTGTACACACGGTCGGAATTCCCGATGGAAACAGTCCGATGGGAGCTTTTCATCGGATTTTCCGACCGTGTGTATGCCCATCGGTCTTTTGCTGTCGGAATTTCCGACGGACTTTGGATTGAGAACCTGTTCTTAATTTTTCCGACGGAAAACCTTTCTATCGGATTTGCCGATCGTGTGTATGCAATTCCGACACGCAAAATTCCGACGCATGCTCGGAAACAATTTGACGCATGCTCAGAAGCATTAAACTTCCCTTTTATAGTGCAGTCGAATGTTTTTTAAGGCGTGGTGTTATTGACCGTCGGAATTTGGTGTGACCGTGTGTAGGCAAGACAGTTTGAGCGAAATTTCGTCGGAATTCCGACGGGAAAACCATCAGAGCTTTTTCCGAAGAGAATTCCGACCGTGTGTACGCGGCATTACTTTAAATCTGACTTGGGCTTACTGATGCAGCATATGCATGACTAGTTATGCAATGTCATAGCCACAGAAAGCAACAGTATCACCAAATTCTTATGACATTTTTATACAATCAGCATGGACAGCAAAATAACTATAGATAAATATATAACTATAAATAACTATCCTAGGAGATTTTTCTTTATTTACAACAAGTCAAATGCAATAATATAGAATGTATGGAACCATTTACATTGTACGTTTATTCTTGTCCACATGTTCTTTACCGCTAAAACGTAAGCAAGGGATAATTTTTATTTTTAGGTAAATAATAGGAACAAGGATTTGTCTTAAAAGTAATGTCCACAGATCTGTGTTCCTGGATTTCTGTTTCTAATGAAGACCCCTATTGCCAGCTGCCACTTTTTGGCTATCTTAGCTGGAAGGAAAGCCAACATAGCATCTGCTTTGGAAACATATTTAAATGAATGGGGTATTTAAGGGAAACAAAAAGCTGTCAGCTTTCTTTAAACCCTGAAGAGAAAAACGTCCTTTATGACTTCTTAAGTACAGCACAGTTACTGCATCAATCACTATCAGAAAACTAATGTGGCAATTAAAGAAATGCTGCTTACAATTTTCAGATTTTTTTTACAGATTAAAGAATATGGACTACAGACCAGCAAGTATGTTAATGTGACTAAATTGTCCACTACTCTTTTTAAGGATAAGTAGATGATTAGGAAAAATCTAACGCAAATTTTCTACTTATCCACATACCAGGCTGATTCAGTGGGGTTGATTTACCAAAGTAGTAGAGAATGGCCACTCAGCTTAGTAAAAAAGGTGAAGCTATGTTCACTTTGAATACCCAACCAATTGCAAAGGATGTATGGGGGGGATGTTTGAAGTTAACCCAGCTTTACCTTATTCACTAATCTAAGGAAATAACATCCACTTTGCTAAATGAGCAACCTCTGCTCATAGAGAAAATATAACACTGTTGTTAGTGCTGGCCATAAAGCAGTAACTTCAGTGTAGTTTGTGAAAGCATGAACAATAGTGTAAAAGACTGCAAGAACGAGGCATCGCTGCATGTCTTTTTCTAAACCCGGATCATTCTTTAGCCTATGTAACTAACATCTCAGCACTAAAGGGATCAGTAGATGTATGGATTTATGTAATATTGGTCTTTATTCTAAATGTCTGTGAGAAGTGGAAGAAAATAACAAAAAACACAAGATACTTGAATTGACTGAGTCCTTGATGACACATCTCAAAGAACATAAAATATAAGGAAATGTGTTTGCCAAGTTCTTGCAGTTGCCTATAGAACCTTAATTAACTAATGTGCTGGTAAAGTGCATTTATCCATTACCATCTATAGAACTCTAGAAATGTCATCATTTCACAATTTCAAGACTAGGCAGGTACATGCAGTCACTGTGCAATATTGTGTGTGTTGATTGCTTGACCAGTTACAAGACCATAGATCAGTCCAGTATTGCACAGTAATAAGTAAGTAGAGACCTCCCGGTTGAATATACACAATACAGTATGTTGTGGTTTCTGGTATGAGAAATGTTTTTTCAAAACAAACATGACTTCTTCCAGAACTCCTTTGGCAGATCCCAAGCACTGGAGAGACATCTGTGTAAATTACTAAGGGCTAAACTGCATGTATGATTTCAATTTCATGTTACTGAGTGATTTAAAGTACTGTATATCTAAACCTAAAAACAAAAACAAAATACATTTCAGCTTACAAATTGTTATATGTGTTGCATGTATTAGTTATCTTTTTTAATTTTTTTTTTTCAGTTGTCATTCTTCTTCTGGTTTCTGGTTTCAGTCTTCTGGTTTATGAGCCCAAGGTAGGTTTTTACTCAAGATTCCCTATAATCATTTCTAGGCTTGTCTTTTCTCTATTATAACATTTTATAGCTTAAACACTTAAACATACCAAAGCACATTGAATACAAACTTTCACAATTTGACACAGCATTTCATGCAATGCTTTTTTGTCTTTTGGCGCAAAACAAAGAAAGTTTATTTGTATTATAGTTCTATAAAAATATGCTAACAACTGTGCAATTTAATATTATTTTGATGTGAATGTATAAGACACATAAACTCAGTGGACCATTACAAAAGATTATGATGGCTTGATAACAAAGTATAATGAATATATACTTTATATATACTTGTATTTTCTATTATGTTTGTCCATGGGGAACCTGTATTTGCTATTAACATGCAAATTCATGTAATATTTGTTGATAATATATTGATCATGTTAAAAGTCAGAATAATTATTGGAAATGTACTTACAGCTTTCTTAATTTGTGTTTATTGAAGTCACGATCCTTATCCTGTAAGAAAATAAAGACACTATAATATATAGGTACCACTGTTTGCCTCCAACAGCTAATTTAAAGTGATATTAAAGTCTTGTTTTTTTTTTAATAACAAACATGTTATACTTTGTGCAGTGGTTTTTCACAGAGCAGCCCTGATCCTCCTCCTCTCGGGTCCCTCACTAGCGCTCCTGGCTCTCCCTCCTGCCAAGTGCACTTTTTGTCACACGGTATTTGTGCAGCGGTCTTACAAGCACACTTTTTTGGGAAAAAATTCACTTTTTTGAATAAAAAAAATAAGACAACAGTAAAGTTAGCCCAATTTTTTTACATTGTGAAAGATAATGTTACGCCGAGTAAATTGATACCCAACATGTCACGCTTCAAATTTGCGCCCGCTCGTGGAATGGTATCAAACTTTTACCCTTAAGAATCTCCATAGGCGACGTTTAAAAAATTCTACAGGTTGCATGTTTTGAGTTACAGAGGAGGTCTAGGGCTAGAATTATTTCTCTCGCTCTAAAAATTGTGGCGATACCTCACATGTGTGGTTTGATCACCGTTTTCATATGCGGGCACTACTCACGTATGCGTTCGCTCCTCTGTGCGCAAGCTTGTCGGGACAGGGCACTTTAAAAAAAAAAATGTTTTTCCTTATTTATTTTACTTGATTTTATTTATTTTTACACTGTTTTTAAATAAATTGGGTCACTTTTATTCCCATTACAATGAATGTAAACATCCCTTGTAAAAGAAAAAAGCATGACAGGTCCTCTTAAATATGAGATCTGGGGTCAAAAAGTCCTCAGATCTCATATTTGGACTTAAATGCAATAAAAAAAATTGAAAGATTGACAACAAAAAAATGGCCATTTTAAGACGTATGGGCGGAAGTGACGTTTTGACGTTGCTTCCTCCCTGCTATGGTATGGAGACAGGTGGGGGCCATCTTCCCCTCACTCGTCCCCATACCCAGCTACCGACAGGTCCCGATCGCTTCCGCCGCTACTGACGGCTCAGTTAAGCGGCGGAGGGTGCAGGAGAACGGCAGCCTCTCTCCAGCCGCCAATAACAGTGATCTCGCAGTGAATCCGCTGCAGAGACCACTATTATTGTAAACAGAACCGCCCAATGAAAAGATGGATATCTCGGTTGTGGCAACAGCTGCTGCCGTTGCCAAGATATCCATCTTTAAAGTGCCAACGTATATGTACAGGAGCCGGTCGGCAAGTGGTTAAATGTATACATTTTTTTACAATACATGTTTTTGAAAAGTGTACAAACTGCTGAATTTTAACATCCGCAACACAGAACACAAAAGGTCATAAATGCTGGATTATCATTAGAGCCACCCACACCATAATAATCAGTGTTCAGCGCAAAGCATTAGTAATTACCCACAGCTGTTACACCACAATAATATTGTACAATAAGGATTATTGTAATAAACACAGGGAGTTCCACTTGCAGGAAAATAATAAAAAAACATACAGTACAGCTAATTAACTAATTAATACGACTTAGAGACAAACCAGTGCTGAAGGGTGAAATTACTGTTTGAGACATGTACTCATGCAAAAGAACATGCAAGATGAAGGGTGTTTATTTCTTTTTTTTCCTTTACCAACAAACTCCAAAGAGCATGACAGAGCATACAGAGCTTATTACATAAGGATCTGTTCCGATTAAGCTTGTAATCTAACTTTCCTACTACAGGCATGGACATACAGTTGCACACCTTAGATTTGTGTGAGTAATGACCAAGTAAACTACCATAATGTTTATTTAAAATCATTACATGCCTCATTTGATCACTTATAATGATAAGAGCTTCCCAACACAATGCAAAATAGTATGTTGACCAAATATGATTTTTGCCAAAACCGAGGTATCAAAAAACAACTGAAATGTGAACTAGATTTATGTGACAATTGTGTCTTGCATGTGGAGAGTATTTGGAAAAAGGTTGTGCACTTACTATACAAACAGTGAAATATTCAGTTTCTGTTGTACTGCCTAAACCTATTCTTGTTTAATTTGCATTTGTGATGCCTAACTGTATTGTCATCATCATAATAAAATCTGAATAAGGAATTTGTAGGGGCTCATTATAAACAAGTGGTATGGCCCCATCACGGCTTTATTGCTGTGTTAAAAATAAAAATATGGTGAGACATAGAGCATGGTAGTGTTTTTTGCACAAATGTACACTTTGCTTGCTTCAGGACTTAGGCTACTTTTACACAGCCCTCAGGGCTTTCACAGTGGAGTGCACTGAGCGGCTCTTTTAAGGAGCTTTTTATTTATTTTTTATTTTTAGCACTTTATCGCCTGCAAAGCGCCTCAGTGGGAAAGGGGTCTTACTCTTTTAGTACGTGGTTGAATAAATGTTTCTGACTACAACTAATTTGTCCAGGCTGTATTAATGTATACACTAATGCCCCGTACACACAAGCGGAATTTCCATCGGAAAAATCTCAGATGGCTTTTCTGATGGAATTCCGCTCAAGCTTGGCTTGCATACACATGCTCACACAAAAGTTCTCTGAATTTGGTGACGTACAACACTATGACGAGCCAAGAAAATTAGGTTTGATGCTTCCGAGCATGTGTCAAATTGTTTCCGAGCATGCGTAGGAATTTTGCGCGTCGGAATTGCTACAGATGATCAGAGTTTCCGATCTGAATTTTTTCTGACCGAAAAATAGAGAACCTGCTCTCAATCTTTTGCTGATGGGAATTCGGTCAGGAAAAGTCAGATGGAGCCTACACACGATGGCATTTTCCGACCAAAAGCTTTCATCTGTCTTTTGCTGGCCGAATTTCCGCTCATGTGTACGGGGCATTACCCTATTTTTATTTTATTTTTTCTATTATAAAAAAAAGCTAGCCACTTTAGACTTTAATATTTTTTAAAACTATCTTAAGCCTATGTTTATGGTTCTCCAAATTAGAATGTCACTAATCTGTTATCAGCTAGATTTCACAGACTACCACAAAGATTACTTGGTGATAATTTACTACAGTCATAAAAGATAACCTGTGTGAGTCTGTAGCTAGGTAAAAAAAACAATATGCATCGAATACCCTTGTTGTTTCCTCTTTTTGATAATTTGATGATAAATGTATTTATACCATTAACAACATTATAGAGAATTGCTAATTAAATGTATCCACTACGCATGCAAAAGCTATGTTTTACAATGTGAAACATCCTAGAGTTTCAGTAGCTAACATCAGCTACTATATTATGTTTGACGCATAAAGCATAATGCTATATGCATGGAAAATTATCAATTATAGCCTCAGATACTCGTTACTATATAGGGTCTTTGAACTGCACCTGCTGAGCTTTTAAAAAATCCTATTACATTCATGTATTATTAAATTGGTCTCTTTGTCAATTGTGCCAGCAACACACATATGGCCCATATCATCCATTATCTAGCTGTAACAGTAGACGTTGAAGAATAAGCTTGTACAATGTTACAGAAAAAAGGATATATATTGAGTTAAATAAATTGTTTATTTGATATGTGACACCTGTCTTTACTTGTGTTTAATTGCAGTGCTTTATTAGAAGCAGTATGCTTTTGGTGTATATCTAGGCTTACATAGATTGCTGTCAAAGAAGAACAGCCCGCTAAATGTCACATCTAACAGAAAATGAACAGATATAACTTACATAAAAAGGTATGACAAAAGTCACAGTTCGCTTGTTATCATTTGAGCAGCAGTCTCTTTTGGCTAATAGTATATATAGAAAGACTTGAGAACATAAATGTCAGTTGCATTTGTCCTTGACAAGAATTCCCAGGCTCATGAATTGACAGGCCTCCTGAGTATATGCCATATATTATAGATTCTATATAGTAAATAAAGATGAAAATATCCCCTTTATATAGGAAAGTCTTTTCAGCAGTTATTTCTAGCAGTGATCTGCCTTTCTTAAAAAGTCATAACTGTATGTTATGTATAACACTATATGTGTTTAAATGTAACTATGTAACTGCAACGCCAAATTCAAATGTTTGTCAACATGAGTTTGCACAATTAAGTAGCTACATGCTAAATATGGAAGCATAGAAACATAGAAGAGTGATGACAGGAAACTGCCAAGTGGTCCCCCGAGCCTGCCCATTTATACGATGATATGGTAGCCCAGGATAACTGCCAGCAACTTGTAAAAAGTGACAGTCTTTACTAAAAATGCAAATATTCCAAAAACAAAATAGCTTACTTCAGCAAAAGAACACAAAACAGACCACACTGGTTCAAAAGCACAAAACAAAATAATGGCACACAACCACTATACCAGCAACGCACTGGGGTTTTGGAGTTTCCCATTTGCTTCCAGGGGACTTAAAGAGGTGACTTTCATGGCTATTTCCCAAGCGCTTTCAGGTGTATTCAGCTCACTCTCTCACTGCCAGGTGATGATTGACTACTCTTCCTTTTATGGACTCATACCCAAACTTGGTTAGCCCATTCAGGAGCAAAGTCTGAGTAATCAGGGTTCTTCCCAACCAAATCTGTTCAAACCAATGATTTTTGGAACCCCTCCCTCTGCATGGGTGAGAAACCCTGAGTACTCAACATACTTTGAAATCAGGGATCCCAACCCAAATAGTGGCAAAATATACCTGCCATTTAGGACCCAACCATGGTGTACTGTACAATATATATATATATATATATATATATATATATATATATATATATATATAATATATATATATATATATATATATATATATATATATAGATAGATAGATAACATGTATTTTGTTTGAGTATAGATCTATTTTTACCCCAAGCATGTTTGAATCCATGTACTCTTGACTCACTCACTACTTCTGCTGGAAATGTAATCCAAGCATCAACTACTCTGGTTGTTGCATTGACATGTGCCTTTTGTTTCTAAGCTGTTGAAAAAGTTTAGAGAAAGTTTCTAGAAATCCAAGGAGAAATACATTTTGCACTTATGGGTACTTTTCTCATCATGTTTTGTAAGTGGGGAGTACTTATTGCATAGCAAAGGCCAAAACCAGTCAGCCCCTTGCCTACAGATACCAAAATCAAACTCTGGTAGTTTATTTTTTTCATATATTACTAACTATTATAGACAATTCATACTGGTAAGGTTTCTAATTATTTTTTATGGCACATAAACCTTTTGTATGGTATGAAAAATGTGAACAAATACTAAGAATATGGAAAGAACAGGATAATACCTAAAACCGCCCCTAGGTGTAAGGAAGGTGTGCTTCCTTAAATTACAATGGATCTCTCATAAAATAATATAAAATACCAAATGATGGTGATAGCAGCTACTTAAAAGGTAGCAGCTACTTATATGGAGAATATGGCAATAAATAAAAAAAGTATCTTATATAAAAAAACTTTAAAATTATTGCAGCAGCGCTTGTTGTGTCCTTATTAAAACCGAAGACATGCCGGTATTAAATAAACGAATATATGAACAGTTCTGGTCTGATGTTCAAAGAATAGATAGTCTCTTATATAGCGTGCAAACAAAAAAAAGGGTGGAAGCTTGTTTGCACGCTATCGCGCTGCTGCAATAATTTTTAAGTTTTTTATATAAGAGACTTTTTTATTTATTGCCATATTCTCCGAATACTAAGAATAACAAAAATATACATTCAATTGATCTATAGTATACAATACACTAATGAAACTAATGAAGTACTTCTTTTTCTCACTTCTGTGACTTTCTATTTGCACTCACCTTATTTTGTTCCTAAGCTTCCTGGCAAAAAAGGGTGTTGGTGCCATTCCAACAAGTACAATACTAGTAGAGAAACTATATATTTGGTTCACAATTATATTTAACATATATTTTCGATTCAAAATGGATATTTCAAAATGAAAACACACTGAGTCAATTCGATATGTATATTTGATATGTTTTTTTCTTTTTGCAGCCTTTGCTTCAGTGTAACCTTTGCTGCAGTGTACCAGTCCACACCAGTCCCATTTGTTGGTAAATGGTAATCTAAAGATCTAAGAACTCCTGTTATTGATGCAGAAGCTCTTTTCACAAACACACCCACCCCATGTGATTCTTCAGGAACTACACTCCCAGCATGCTGAATAAGGGCTGGTTGCAGGGCTTTACAGAGAACTCAATTAAGTTAACTGAGTGACTTTTAGCACAGCACAGCTGAAATGTATGGTGGATAGAACTATTACTGTTTTCATGTGTTGCAATGGGTAATTGTTAAGAAAAAAATTTTTTCTCAACTTTTTTTTTCTTTACAAAGATAGATTGTCAAATTATCTATATAGCTAAGCAAAATGTTCACACATTCACAAAATGTAATACGTTTCTTGGTGAGTAGCTGTTATTCTCTCATTTATAATGACACCATTTTTTCTAAGGCTTTTAAACCTGAGGAAGATAAATGCAAGAACTTATTCTGAAATTGGGAAAGTCTGTTGTGTAAAAAAAAAAAAATCTTACCAAACATTGACTCTATATAAACTGATATCTTGACTGGATTTTATTTGATCCAAATGAATCAGGTGGGACACAGGGAGGGACAGTAGAGGTAATACAGGGACAATGAAATTGCTATTTGAAAATATAATTCTACATCATGAATCAACTGATGCTTCTGTGGCTATTGACTCATGCTCAAATCAGAGTGATCCATGTCCAGTCCTGAATTCTGCAGATAGGTCTATTCACTTCAGTTAAAATATTACAATAAAAAAGGGGCATTTTTGCATCACTATGTATTGATAACAAGATGCATACATAAAACAACATAGACAAAGCTTACATCAGCCAAACACGTAAAACCATTAGTTGCTATATTTTAGGATCTGCTACATAATTCTATGACACTGGTAAATATAGATATGCATAGTTACTGCTATATAGGAGCATTGCACAAAATCTAATTAAATTAGGACACTGATCTGTTACTGACAAACAAATCAATAACTGCTCTTATATTAGTTTTAATACATTTTCAAATAATGTATTAACAACATAATTTATGCTCACTGGCTCAATGAGAGAATTATGTTGGCCATAAATGGAACAAAATTCAGTCAGTTCAGCAGGGACAGGCTGAATTTTGATCCATGCATGGACAGGGTGGTTTTTGTTCAACCCACTGGTTGAACGGGAAAAAAAAATGAATCATCAATATGCCGCCTTTATCTTGAAAATCTGTTAAATCTTTAATTATTATTTGTACGCCTGAACCCATTTTAAGGCATGAAGCAGATGGAGTATTTCTCCATATCTTCTTGTTCCTTTACATGGATGAAGTTAAATGATCAACTCTAACCTAATTGGTAGTAAATTGCCAAAGTCAGTTACATAAACCTGTATACTACTTATATTGCAACTGCCCACAGTCATGGATTGCCAGAATCCTCCCACAACTGTCTGATTGATTTCAGGCTGCAACATTAACTATCAAACAGTAGATGGTCAAATAAAGAATGCATCCCACAATTCCCAGAAATTGCAATACAAATGAAAATTAAAGAGGACTGCAACAATCTGGGTAATCATGGCCAATTTTTGGTGATGTGGTTCATGCAGTTTAGCCTTTATGCTATATTTTTCATACTACATCATGAAGCCTATCATGTCTCCAACTAATCTTCTACCACTTCCATCAGCTCATTCCCCACAGTTACAACCTTTTTGTATCACCTCCCCCACCCTATTAGATTGTAAGCTCTTCTGAGCAGGGCCCCCTTAATCCTCTTGTATTTTATTGTATTATAACCGTATTGTCTCCCTTTTTATATTGTAAAGTGCTGCGTAAACTGTTGGCGCTATATAAATCCTGTAATAAATAAAAATGAATAAATAAATATTTTTCATACTACATCAACTTCATACATTAAAGTAGGCAGAAATAATTCCAGTTATGGTATATTTTCTTCAAGTAATAAATGATGAGAATTTTTTTTATATGTTCTCTTATGTGTTAGGGTCATGTCAAGGTCGGTCGAAGGTCAGGGTCAAAGGTGATGATTAGTAAATTTTGGGCAGGATTCTTTTTTGAAAAAAAGCATTTTTAAAAGTAGTATCAGTGTCAGTGTGTTTTAGGTAGGACACACAAAAGCAAAATACACACTATTGTTTCTTGGACTTATTACGAGTGCAAACAGAAAATAACATACACATATGTGGTATGGCTGGGATTGTCAGGAGCAGAAGAATTTATTTTGGGTTGTTCTTTGGTGGTAGGTTATGGTAGTAGCAAGAAATATACAGTTACATTTAAAAAACAATTTTTGGGACAATTTTCTCTTAATAATTAAAAAAGGAGATATCTGTTACCATTTACCACCAAAAGAAAGCTCAGTTTGTTCTGAAAAAAAACAAGGTATAATCCACTTGGATACATAAAGTAGTTGCAATGATATGTACGGTTTTACTAACACATGTCAAAGTTGCAATATGGTGTTTAGGCATTAAGATTTGCTTTACTCTTAGTTATTAAAGGGTTAATCATTTCCTACTCTATTAAAATTTATAGTTTTGACTTTATGTTTAGTCTTATTTTTGTTAAAGCTTTCAAAAGGCAAAACAAATCATTTGGAATGATCTTACACATTGAATAAAGTATAAGACAATAAAAAGAAGACAACATGACCCAGAGTAGGTCATATCATCATAAAACATAAGTATCAAGAAAATATGAAATTAACATTCAGCAATGTACTCAAAAAGGCAAATATCAGCGTACAAAAAATAAAAGCTCTGGTATCCAACAGTAACAATGTACCAAGGTTCACATATCTTACAGCAGACCTAGATGTTTTAATCATGAGAAAATAACAATGAGTATGCATGTTAGTAATAACTAGTGTGATCTTCAGTAAAGATATTTTAGTGGCATATAAATCAAATGCAGGATTGTATGGTATACACACGGTGTGTGAGACACTGAAAGAGTAGGTAGCATAGTATTCAGGAATAAAGATTGTCAAGAAGAAAAGAAGAAGACAAAAGAGAGAGGCAAAAAACATATAAATAAGTGATTAAATATGTAAATAGGGGCAGATGCGGGGGGGGGGGGCAATCAATATAAACTAAAACCCTAAGCATAGACCACATCACTAACTCCGAAGTGACCAATGAAGAAAAGACCTACATGAGCACTGCACAGCTCTCAGTAGGTATATTCGTAGGTATACAGAAAAGTTAGATGATTGCCTGGAGTGTTCCCATATCATCCAAGTGATCTTAAAAAAAAAATCATGTTTAGCAGTGTTCCAAGAGATTTCCAGATTTTTTTTGTCAAAGCTTAATTGAAGAAGCTGAAATTAGAAGCTGATTAACTACCATGCACAGCTGCAGCAAAATTTGCACTCTCCAGTTTTAGTAAATAGAATCCATTTTGACAGCCCATTCTGTCAGAGACTGTGTATGTGGTTTACGCCAGTATCTGACAGTGATAGTGTAAGAAGAATGATAGTACATGCAGAGATTAAGAAATGCTCTCATTTTAACTTTAGATCTACTTTAACCACTTCCATACCGGGCACTTTCCCCCCTTCCTGCCCAGAACAATTTTTAGCTTTCAGCGCTGTCTCACTTTGAATGACAATTGCGCAGTCATGCAACTCTGTACCCAAACTAAATTTTTAGCATTTTCTTCCCACAAATAGAGCTTTCTTTTGGTGGTATTTGATCACCTCTGCAGTTTTTAATTTATAAACAAAAAAAGTCAGTCAATTAAAAAAAAAACTGATGGGCACTGATAGGCATCACTGATGGCACTGATAGGCGGCACTGAAAGGCGGCAATGATGGGCACTGAGAGGTGGCCCTGGATATGCAGCACTGTTGAGGAGCTACTGACAGGCATTACTGAGTGGCACTGATTGGCACTTTGATGGGGCACTGACAGGCATTACTGATGGGGCACTGACTGGCACTTTTTGGCCACTGATTGGCACTGTTGTGGGCACTAACAGGCATTTATTATGGGGACAGGCTGGCAGGCGTTGGGCACTGATTGGCACCTTTTGATGGGGGCTGTGCTGATAATCAATGTGCTGATTATTAGCACAGACCCCCCCTCTGACAGGGAGAGCCGCCGATCGGCTCTTCCTGTCATCATGAGCCAAGGAAAGCCGCTTACCGGCACTTCCTGGTTCACGCTGTGATCAGCTGTGATTGGTCACAGCTGATCACGTGGTAAGAAGCCTCTCTCAGAGGCTTCATACCATGATCTGAGTTGCGGTGTGTCAGACTGACACACAGCACCTCCAATCGCCGCTATACGCGCCCCCACGGGCACACGCCGGCTGTGATAGCCTGATCACGCCATATGACATCCAGTCAGGATATTACAACCACTTTGCCACCGTCATTCTGCTATATGGCGGGCGGCAATTGGTTAAATACCAAACATTTTCAGGTTTACTGCCTATGTGTTCTATATTATTTCAAAATTATTTTTCTTCACAGGATTACCAGAACAGATATTTTTCATATTTTAACTCCATCTCTGTTTCAAAAGGGTCTGTCAGTTTTCCAAAAAAGAGGGTGTGCTTGGGAGCTAACTATAAATATCTTGCATGTGATACAAGAACATTACTGACTTTCTGTGAGAGTCAAATCAAACTAGTTTTAGGGTAATAAGCTTGCATTAGGCAACAACACTCCAGAATAGCAAAATCAAAATGTGACTGCAGTCCCTAGGAAATCATTTACCAATGTATACTGTGTCCAGTAGGTTTACAGGGAAAGTGTCTATTCTTCCCTAAAACCATTTTAAAAAGACTCCAAGAATCAGTGGCCCCTATGGGTGCCAATATGAATTTAGCTTTCAACTTCCAGATGTCAGTGACAGCCAGCATCGAACACTAAGGCAAGGAACTGAAATGATCTGTTCTTGAGCTTTTATACATAACCCCATACTGTAAGAGTGAACATTCTGCATGCATTTTCTATTTTTTTTTTACTGTTTATTCCCTATAAAACTAAAGAAAATAAAAATATATGTATCCAGATTTGCTACACAAATAAAGCTGTATCTGTCCCCAAAAAACAGATTAAATTAGACTAGACTATAACATCTTGCTGACACTCAAGGTTTTTAAAGAAAAAAATGCCATGGGATCAATCGGAATTTAGGACACCCACTCCAGACTTTACATCTTAAGGTATGCATTTGAGTATCCCTGAGCCTCTTTACAGGTTTCACCTTTTATGGTCTTTGCCATCTTATGTTCCATAAGAGCTCCCTGATATTTGCACGTCCAATACTTAGGCAATTTGTATGTATGACCTCTGTAATACATCATGATTTGTTTATAAGCTGACTATACCCAAGTACAACCTACAGTTATCTTCAGCTTTTAGTTACTTTGGACATAACTTTTCCTTTTTGCCAAAACGAATAAAAATACAATTATAAAAAAAAAGAAAAAAATGCCGGGGGCTATTATGCATGGTATACAATCTAAAAACCTCAACAATTAAACCAATAAATGTATTCATGATTTTATTCAAAAAGATAGGAAGGTCCTACTGAAAGTGTCATGATTATATTTCTACTCACCTAATGACAGAAAATATGTATTGATTTTAGAGTGTATTTTTTAAATTACAATTATTGAATTTCAGAACTAAAACCTGTGTACAATTTACTACTCTTTTGAAATCTCTTTGTTGTTTCATGTTTCCTTCATGTTTCCTTCTGACAGGTTGATGGACACAGGTGTCAGATGTTTGGTAATACACCCACTAGACTGACAATGCAGACAATCCCCTCATTCTGCTACATTCTGTGTGCTCATAAAAGTTCATAAAGGTCTCAAAAACATGGTATTTTTTTATCCATGATAGGTGTCAAGCATCACATAAATAGGTTTTGCTATGCAAAAACAATAAATGGTTTTGAAGTATTAAAATAAAAAATATATATATATATTATTCTAATACTTACAATTTAGCTCTGAGTGTGTGTGTTTGTGTGTGTGCGTGTGCGTGTTTAATATGTTCTATAGCATACCAATAACTGCAGGTGGCCACACACATTCAATCCAGGCATTCAATACTTGATCTAACGTATGAAAAATCAACATGTGTGGAGCCCCTTTTGATTGTTTTTTTTCTACAGAATAGAAGAAAAAAAAAAGGTTGAAAGATTTCCTTGTGCCTTGATGGGTTTTCCAAGTGTGCACTGTATTGTATGAGTTTTCATACATCAATTCTTTCATTTGCAATTTCCCATTCAGTTTGAAGTATTCCAACTTATAAATGTGAAAAAAAAACAAAAGAACATAGAAACATTGGGGTTGATTTACTAAAGGCAAATAGACTTTGCATTTTGCAAGTTCAGTTGCTCCAGAGCGTAGTAAATGAGGTAAGGCTTCACTTTGCAAAGAATAGCCAATCTTATGCAAGAAAAAAAAAAGAAAAATGTATTTTTTATTGCACATGATTGGATGGTGAAATTTAGAAGAGCTCCCCCCATTTATTAAGCTCTGGAGCAAGTGCACTTAAAGAGTGCAGCTGAACCTGCAAAGTCCACAGTCTATTTGCCTTTAGTAAATCAACCCCAGAGTGTGCCATGGGGTACATATACCAATGCCAGAATTTAAAGCAGAATTACAGTCAAAATATAAAATTACGAAGGTGATGTTTTAGCACCCCCTAGAACATTTTCTAAATACTTTGATGGGGTGACAAAGCTCTTCCTTTTGCAGTGAATAATGCAGCATTGTCACCCTTGCTGCTACTGTAGCTGGTTGATATAAGAACCATTAAAATCCCCATCAAAGAATAGCCATGCCATGCTCTACCCACAGACTGACAGCACATTGCTCGATTAGCTACAGCTTGGAAAAATTGTATAACAAATCCTACTTAGCCTCTCCCACCCCCTCCAGCACTATCTAGCAGGGGGCATGAAAAATCCAGCTTCCCAAATGCATTTATCTTTGAAAAACAGGTATATGACATTTCTTCTAATAAATGTAGCACTACAATATGCATTGAAAACATATATTCAGCACAAATTGTAATTCAATTATTACCCATTAGATAGATACTCACCTTAGATGGGCTGATTCAAAGGCAATCAAGGATTGTTGATATAATAAATGTGTAAATGTATCTTACTATGGATGAGTAATAAACAAATATTTAGGCCAACACTAGTTTAAAACACAAATATATTTAATGCTGTTGCAGAAAATCTAATAACATTTTTGGATTATTAGTAATTATTAAAACTAAGGTACACTTTACAAAGAATAAAATATTTTTTTCTGTCATTTTTTCTTAAATAGTAACTGTGCTTAAATACTACCGATACCCCAATCAAGTAAGTCCAGGCCGCCTATACAATATTAAAGTATTTTTAGATGTTAACAATCTTGAGCAGTACTGTGCTTAATGCCTTGCCATGTGCAGAGGCTCTGCTGGCATCCACAAGTCAAGCTGCCAACAAATGGATGGGATCTGCATTTGTATGATCAATATTCTTTGTGAGCCAGGCCAAGAAGGACCTCATCCAGTTGTCTGCAGCCTGCAAACACAGCTGGGCCTGCATTAGATACAATGGCCACAGGTAGGAATTATCCTTTTTCACTCTTTGTACAGTCTCACTTGTTAGCCTAAATGATTAACACTAATGCCCCGTACACACGAGCGGAATTTCTGTCAGAAAAATCTTGGATGGTTTTTCCGACGGAATTCTGCTCAAGCTTAGCTTGCATACACACGCTCACACAAAAGTTCCACTGAAATTTCGACCGTCAAGAATGCGGTGACGTACAACACTACGACGAGCTGAGAAAATTAAGTTCAATGCTTCCGAGCGTGTGTCGAATTGTTTCCGAGCATGCATAGGGATTTTGCGTGTCGGAAATTGGTACAGGCGATCGAAATTTCTGATCGGAACTTTTTCCGACCGAAAAATAGAGAACCTGCTCTCAATCTTTTGCTGGCGGGAATTTTGCCAGCAAAAGTCCAATGGAGCATACACACGGATGGAATTTCCAACCAAAAGCTCACAAAAGGTCTTTTGCTGGCGGAATCTCTGCTCGTGTGTATGGGGCATAAGGCTCGGTTCACACTATAATGATGTCAGACATCACAAGTGATTCGCACCGCACTACTGTGCAAATCACAAGCGATGCCTGTGCGATGTGAAACAGATTGTATGGCTGGTTGCATTTGCATCACATTCAGACCAGAATGGGGCAGGACCCTTTTTTGGTCCGCACAGGACTTCTGACCGATCTGGGGGTGGCATTAAGTTTGGCAGTGTGAACCGCTGGTGATTCAGGTGCAATGTGGGAACCTGCATTGGATTCACAGGTTTTCCTGCTTGGCACAAGTGTGAACTGAGCCTAATTATAAAACCATGATTAGATTTGTAGTGAATAATATATAAATAGTCTTGCACATACACATATTTGCTTTCAGTAAAACAGAAACAAGTGAGATCCAGCAACAGTGAGCAGGTTTTTTTACTAAAGTAAATCAGAGTCTAATGTGCATCCTCAAAAATATTTTCAAAATTAACACAGTAGATTAATGTAAACAAATGTGCGTCACAGGAAACACAATATTAACCGAATTTCTCTAGAGAGAGGCAGAAGACAAAAATACTTTATTTCTTCTAATATTTCATCCTGATTGCAGATTAACAATCTGCACGAACATCTACATGAACATGTAGAGCAGTGGTACATGTGTTCTTTGTGCTCCTTCACTTGGCACTTCCACAATCTGCCTACACAAAGCATCCAGAGTAAGCCCTGGATTCCTGGCACATTAAAGATGATATGTTCCAAATTCTGCCTGCAGATATAAAGCTCTTTACTGCTAGTGTGCCAGGGACTTGGTCTGCTCTGACTGCCTTAAGCTAAGAATACTAATAAATAAAAATAAAAACCTATACATTCTGCATTTGTTCACCTTCTCTGAGAAAGTTCACTTTGATTTCCAAACAGGGCAGATTAAAAAAACTTACAAATTGGCGACAAAATTGTGGTAAAATTCTCCATTGAAGTCTACTGAAGCAAAAAAGGAGGACTTCGTAGTATTTCAATAACTAAAAATGTTTATAGTCACAGTTGACAGAGAATGGAAAGGTCCCAATTTAAATGCAAAGCAGGGGGTTGTACAACATAGCTGTTTAATAAACAAAACTTAGCAGAGTCTGGGAAGTCCTTTAAAGGAGAAGTACAGCCAAGGCGCATTTGGCTGTACGTCTCCTGTGGATCACAGGAGTGCAGTTCATTCAGAACCATTTTTAGCAGACAGTTGACTAAAGCAGGCTGTCGGCTGACATCACAGAACTGGTCCAGGCTCGGGAAAGATCGCAACCATATGGTTGGGATCTGCCCATATGCCTGGACCGCCATATAGCTCAGCTTCTCAGCAAGTTGTTGAGAGGCTGAGCCGACTGCTCCTGCCCCCTCCACAGCCTAGCGCTAGTCACCAGCTCTCTGCTCAGGGAGCATTGAGAACCATGCGATTGGTGGGTTTTGATCGCTCGGTTCTCAGTCTTAGAGCCGGCGGGGGACAGATGCAGCATCTACAGTATCTCATAAAAGTGAGTACACCCTCACATTTTTGTAAATATTTTATTATACCTTTTCATGTGACAACACTGAAGTAATGACACTGCTACAATGTAAAGTAGTCATTGTACAGCTTGTATAAGTTGTATACAATTAGTCCCTTCAAAATAACTCAACACACAGCCATTAAGGTCTAAACCGCTGGCAACAAAAGTGAGTACACCCCTAAGTGGGCCAAAAGTGTCAATATTTTGTGTGGCCACCATTATTTTCCATCACTGCCTTAACCCTCTTGGGCATAGAGTTCACCAGAATGTCACAGGTTGCCACTGGAGTCCTCTTCCACTCCTCCATGATGACATTACAGAGTTGGTGGATGTTAGAGACCTTGTGCTCCTCCACCTTCCATTTGAGGATGCCCCACAGATGCTCAATAGGGTTTAGGTCTGGAGACATGCTTGGCCAGTCCATCACCTTTACCTTCAGCTTCTTTAGTAAGGCAATGGTCATCTTGGAGGTGTTTGGGGTCATTATCATGTTGGAATACTGCCCTGTGGCCCAGTCTCCGAAGGGAGGGGATCATGCTCTGCTTCAGTATGTCACAGTACATGTTGGTATTCATGGAGTTCACCAGAGCTTGCCACTGGAGTCCTCTTCCACTCCTTCATGATGACATCATGGACCTGGTGAATGTTGGAGACCTCATGTTCCTCCACCTTCCATTTGAAGATGCCACCCAACTTAAAACACACTAAAACAAACTACTACGCCTTAGATAATAAAGCTGGTATGTGGTTTACTAGAAAAGTCAAGCTACAGAGAGCCAAGGCTAAAATCTTCTACTTACACCACCCCGCTACACAGTCTCTCCTCACCAATCCACAAGATATGGCCAATGCCTTTAGTTTATGCTATTCCTCCCTATATAATCTTGCCATTAACCCCTCCTAACCCCAATATAGATGCCTTCTTGACATTTGTTGAGCTCCCCTCACTCTTCCCGACTCAGTGGGAAATGCTTTAGAGACCTTTTACAGCTACATAAATTGCAGAAATCATTAGGACCTTGCCTGCCCACAAATCCCCAAGCGAGGATGGCTTTATCAGTGAAGACTATAAACAATTTAATAATCTTTTATCCCCTCATTTGGCAACCCTCTTCAATCTTGCTATGTCCTCTGGCTCATTTTTGTTGGACATGCTACAGTCTGTTCTTACCACAATCCCGAAGCCTGGTAAAGACCCTCTGTCCCCTGCAAACTATAGACCCTTATCTCTCATAAACGAGGACATAAAGATTTTTGCCAAAGCCAGACTCATGCAAGTTCCCTCTCTCATCCACCATGACCAAGTAGGGTTCATCCCTGGGAGACAAGCTCCTGATGCAATAAGACGATTGATTAATCTTGTTCATCACACTAATCTCTGAAAAATGCCTTCTCTGCTCCTCTCTTTGGATGCAGAGAAGGCATTTGACAGAGTTCATTGGGGATTCCTCGGAGCAGTGCTGCACACATTTGGCATCACTGGTTGGTTCTATTTGGCAATTTTCTCCCTCTACTGCGCTCTCTCTGCCAAGGTACTTACCGCCGGGATTCCCCCTACCCCTTTAATATTTTGAAGGGAACCCACCAGGAATGCCCGTTATCCCCACTTATCTTCTCCCTCCTTATGGAACCCCTTGCCGCTAAAATCTGTGCCAATCCGCAGGTATTAATTTTTATGGTGTGGAACACAAAATCTGCCTGATGATGTGATCCTTGTGGTCATGGACCCGCTTCAATCGCTGATAGAAATCCAATCAATTCTTTTAATCTTTAGATCCATTTCCTATTATAAACTCAAGGTAACCAAATTCTTGATTTCAGACCTATATATATCGCCGACCATCAGCACATAGATCAAAGTCATTTTTGCATTTACATAGGCTGCCCAGTCCATCCCTTATTTAGGTATCCAATTATCCTCCTCATCTCAACTTTTGACCTGAACTATAAACAATTTGATTTAAACCTTTCCCAAGATCTACATTCACTCCGCTCATTAGGATTATCTAAGTTGGGCAGAATAGCAACCTTAAGTATGCTCATACTCCCTAAGCCCCTCTACCTATTTAGAACACTGATACCTCTTCCCTCCACTTTTTTTTACATCTTTACAACGTCAAATTACTTGATATGTCTGGGAGTTGGGACACCCCAGATACGCCAATCGCATATTAACTAGGCCCCCCAAAAAAGGGGGTGTTGGCTTACCTCACATTTGTTCCTATTACTGTACAACTCTACTAGACCAAATTTATTATTGGTGGCATCCCACCAGGGATACAATATGGTCCACCATTGGGAGACCTCTCTTTATCATAATTTTGAGCTTACAGGCTCTCTCTTGGCCATTAGTGTTGGCCTTCCTATCCCTCCTGTGGACTACCATATGCACGTAACATCCTTTAAGGCCTGGAAAGCACTCTGTATGCTGTCTTTAGCACATGTCCCTCATGCAAGATCCCATTACTTATTGAACTACTACATCACTATCTACCCGACTTTAACCTCCCTAGCGGAATGATTATGTCAGATTTTTTAATCTCAAAGCCGTACATTGTTTTGCATAGAAATTTTTATATTGTAGGCCTGTAATTCTTAACAATAATAACACACTTAAATCTGTCCAAACAAGAGTCTAGTAGACAACCCGGGTATGATAAAGTTTGAAACACAAAATTATAAATTATAATATAATACATAACTATAAATAATTATAAATAATAATAATATAATAATAATAATAATAATAATAATAATAATAATAATAATAATAATAAAATGTATTTTCCCACAAATCACTTTCACTCAATTCTGCAAATGTTCTTATTTACTATTGCTGTTTTCTAGCTGGTCTAAAACTGCTTTTGACGTAAAGTGACACTTTTTGGTTGCCATGGACAAACTTAAGTTTCCTGGCAGAAAGAACAAAGCACTAGGGACAAAAGGGAGGTGAAATGATTTGATACAGTAATGTAATATGTAAGATTACAGTGTACTGTATGTGTTATGTTTTTTGTACTTTTTGAATTTGCCGCCGGGCTCCACCCCCGTGCGTCGTGGCGCTCACAGGGAATGGAGCTTGGCACACAGTACACCAGGCGGATGATCCGGCAGCGGAAGCAGCATGGGGACATTTAACCTGGACCAGGATTCTGCAATGCAATCCCGAGTGTGGCTTGGGGTTACCACTAATGGTACTGAAATTTAACCCCGAGCCAAACTCTGGAATACCTCCAGGAGGGTTAATATAACACACTGGCTCACCCAAGGTATCTACTACCACCACATCTTTTATGCATGTCGATCAATGAAACCTTTTAAATACAAATGTATAGGCTATGTTATAAAAACTATGGAGGTCTTTACTTACACCTGAATATCCAACCTTCTTCATTCCTATACACTGCCAGGCAAGGTCCCACTACCTATCCACCAATCTTTTGCTAGCTGCACATATCCTAAAAAAGACATCTCATTGCTCCAGTCTTACTTCAATGATGACCACCCTTATTCCCAAAATAATGACCCTGCATAAATGGGAGCTGGAGCTGGATGAAATATTTTATCCTATGGCATGGCAAAAAGCATTTGTGGCCACTTATGAAGCTTTTTTATTATTCCAACCATTGGAAACTTTTCTTTTATGGTTCTGTAAATCACTACATTCATACTGGCACCACATTTTCTCTTTCATCTCGACCATTGCAGGAATACACATTGAACCGACTCCAACCCTTACACTATTGTACATTGGGGCAGAGACCCTACCACCCAGCTACAGATTTCCTATTATCCATTTTTTGTTAGCCACTAAAGTAAACATCACAAGATTATGGCAATCCCCAACCCAATTCTTTTGCTAACTCGATTGCTGATCTAAACCTCCAATGTGAGAATATATTTGTCCATAAAAATCGAATACTAAAGACATTTTTGACTGTATGGTCCTCCTGGTTGTGCCATCCCAAGTTCACAGTAACTAGTTGTTGAATGGCGTATACACTATATTGTCAAAAGTATTGGGGCGCCTGCCTTTACATGCACATGAACTTTAATGACATCCAAGTCTTAGTCTACTAGGTTTAGTAGTGTGTCTGTGGGAATGTTTGACCATTCTTCCAGAAGCACATTTGTGATGTCAGGCACTGATGTTGGACAAGAATGACTGGCTCGCAGTCTCCACTCTAATTCATCCCAAAGGTGTTCTATCTGGTTGAGGTCAGGACTGTCCAAACAAGAGTCTAGTAGACAACCCGGGTATGATAAAGTTTGAAACACAAAATTATAAATTATAATATAATAAATAACTATAAATAATTATAAATAATAATAATATAATAATAATAATAATAATAATAATAATAAAATGTATTTTCCCACAAATCACTTTCACTCAATTCTGCAAATGTTCTTATTTACTATTGCTGTTTTCTAGCTGGTCTAAAACTGCTTTTGACGTAAAGTGACACTTTTTGGTTGCCATGGACAAACTTAAGTTTCCTGGCAGAAAGAACAAAGCACTAGGGACAAAAGGGAGGTGAAATGATTTGATACAGTAATGTAATATGTAAGATTACAGTGTACTGTATGTGTCTTAGTCTACTAGGTTTAGTAGTGTGTCTGTGGGAATGTTTGACCATTCTTCCAGAAGCACATTTGTGATGTCAGGCACTGATGTTGGACAAGAATGACTGGCTCGCAGTCTCCACTCTAATTCATCCCAAAGGTGTTCTATCTGGTTGAGGTCAGGACTCTGTGCAGGCCAGTCAACTTCTTCCACCCCAAAATCACTCATCCATGTCTTTACAGACCTTGTTTGTGCACTGGTGGGCAGTCATGATGGAACAGGAAGGGGCCATCCCCAAACTGGTCCTACAAAGTTGGGAGCATGAAATTGTCCAAAATGTCTTGGTATGCTAACGCCTTAAGAGTTACCTTCACTGGGACTAAGGGGCCAAGCCCAACCTCTGAAAAACAACCCCACGCCATAGTCCACCCTCCACCAAATGATTTGGACCAGTGCACAAAGCACGGTCCATAAACACATGAGTGAGTTTGGGTGGAGGAACTTGACTGGCCCGTAATCAATAGAACACCTTTGGGATAGTTTAGAGCAGAGACTTTGAGCCAGGCCTACTTGTCCAACATTGGTGCCCAACAAATGTGCTTCTAGAATGAGTCACATTTATGAGAATGAGCACCATTGAATATATTGTGTTTTCATGCAACTCTGTGCAACTCAAGTTGCATCAGAAATCCCACTTGTGTGAACCAGCACTGAAAGAACTATGCCAAGATATACTGTTACCAGTGCTGGAGATTTTTGTGCAGCCCTATGCTCCCTTAACCAGAAGATTTATTTTCCTGAAACCCTGGTTGCTGAAAAAACATTGCCTTGCCAATGGCCTGACAAAGTAGATCTATTTTAACTGCAAAATATGCCATTAGCACAAATAAAAAATGTCACTGAATAATGAATCTCTCAACTCTTATAACATATACAACTGAACTAATTTGGTTGCGGCTAGTATTTGTTTTATTCTGTATAAGCCACAGTTTAAATTGTATGAAGCTAAATATTTTAATAAAAGTATTTCAGTGTCAATACAGTGTTTTTTATATTGTTGCCAGATGCATTAGATGTAAGTAATATTGATTAAATTCAATACTCAAGCAACACACAAGACAAGTCTAAGAATTAACTTAACATACGATTTACAATACCTGCTGTGAATCCTTCCACAACCACCACTTAAAGATTTTTAATTCAAGCCCACATGGTTCACCATGGCAACTACATCTTAAAAAACAGGTTTGTAAGTAACAAAAATAAAATGAGTACTACATGAACAAAAAGGTGGCTGCTTTTATAACACTCCTATTAAGCTGCCAAGCGTATAGTAAATTGAAATCACTAAAAATATTTCTGTTATTGTTACAACATTGTTACATAGTTAGCCTGGTTGAAAAAAAAAGTCCTAGTTTAACCAATAAATGGGAAGAAAAAAAAAGATAAACTCCTATACACACAATTAATCCCCAATTGGTTCCCAACTCCTGTCCTCAGGACCCACTAACAGAACAGATTTTGCGTATTACCTTGGGGAGACTAGAATACTGCAATCACCGAGCAGTAAATGATATCACCTGTGATGTATTTCAGTTATTTTGCAAACCTGGCCTGTTAGTAGGTCCTGAGGACAGGAGTTGGGAAAAACTGATCTAGAGGAAGGCAACGTTTTTCCTAGTTTTTGACATAAAATTTAGTTTTCCCCTTCACTGGCGGGCACTAATGAGGCGGCACTGATGGGTACTGATGAGGCAGCACTGTTGGGCACTGATAAGGTAGCACTGATGGGCACTGATGAGGAAGCACTGATGTGTAGAATTGATGGTCACTGATAGGTGGCCCTGATATGCAGCACTGATAGGCACCAATAGGCGGCACTGATATGCAGCACTGATTGGCACTGATAGGTGGCACTGATGGGCACTGACAGGTGGCTGTGATGGTCACTGACAGGTGGCTGTGATGGGCACTGATAGGCAGCACCGATTGGCACTGATAGGCAGTACTGATTGGCACTGATGATGAGGTACTGATGAGGTACTGACAGGTGTTACTGCTGGGCACTGATTGGCACTGTAATGGGCACTGATTGTCACTCTGGTGGGCTCTGATTGGCACTGTGGTGGGCACTGGCAGACTTTATTATTGAAGCACTGCTGGGCACTGATTGGCACATCTGATGGGGCTGTGCTGATAATCAATGTGCTGATTATCAGCACAGACCCCGCTCTGACAGGGAGAGCTTCAGATCGTTTACCAGCACTTCCTGGTTCACGTGATGATCAGCTGTGATTAGTCACATAGAATGCATTAAGATAACAAAGCTTCTGACTTTACAATGCCTTTGAACCTAAATTTGCCATATAGTTCCCCAATTAAACAGTGTATTGAGGTCAGATTGTAGCTTGGAGATATCCTGTAAGGATGCTAATCCACTGCATAGCTTGGTGTCATCTTCAAAGACTAAAATCATACTCATCCTTTAGAAATATATTAAAAATTAACGGTCCCAACACTGAACCTTGGGGTATGCTACTAACAACCGTAGACCATTCAGAGTATGAATCATTAACCGCTACTCTCTGAATATAGTCTTGTTGACAAGCACAATTGTAAAAAAATTACAACTGCAAAAAAAAATACATTCTTATTTACTGAAAGCAGTGTGGCTATATCTCCTTAGAAAACGTAAAACCTATGTGCAGCAAACATTTTCTTAGTTTGGAGTTTCTTTTAGTCTTGAGGCAAGAAAGATTATAGCCTCTGACATGTCACTTACTGCAATCTGTGCCGCAGACATATTTGTTTGATTCCCCCATCAACACAGTCAGTGTTAATGGGGGAATCCTTTCCGCAGTGCTACTGTATTCTACCAGCAGGAAACGTGGGGAGCCTTCCTCACCGGCAGGGCACAATGATTAGTATTGCTGGCTATAGCTGGCAGCACCATTCATTTTGGAAAAAACTGACAGGCTGCTTATACAAAAGTCAATCGATCAGATGTCCATACATGGATTGAAAATCAGCTGGTCTCTGCTGAACTGGTTGAATTTTGATCCATGAATGTCCGGCTTTGGATTCAAAGCACCGTGCAATACAATAATGCTTGGCTAACAATCCCCTTTTGTTTAAATGCTGATGTGCAAAAGATTACATAAGGCTAATACAAAGACAGACTGACAGACATACAAAAAGACATTTAAAAAACACATGTAAGATTTTTTTTCTATCAATATATAACTGAATTAAAATAAAGGATTTATTGTAAGCATTTTTTTGAAATTGTACTCTAATCACACACACAGGCTTTGATTTCAGCAATATGTGTAGTTAGAATTTGACTGGAGTTCAAAGAAAAATTAAATTCGAATTTCAGTCCGAATTTTCAAAATTTGCACAAATTTCGTTTACGTTATTCAGAGCATTTGGTAAAATTCATTGTAATTTGGGTATTCGAATATTGCTGAATCTCTGAATAACGAAAAATATGTCCGAATATTAATTTGGAATGATACCAACCGCACATATCTACGGGGTGGTATATACCCACTTATTCAGAGAGGATTGGATTTCAAGTATATGTGTTGTAGGCCACTGAGCCTTCACAATAGTGGCTAACAAATGTCCTGTCCCCTCTCCCTCTTCAAAATATGGTTGGTGTAAAAAAAATCTTTTATTTGCTACCTTCTTCATAGCCACCATTGCATATTGTTGTTGACTTTGAAGCCATTCTCTTTGAGTATCATTATTTGTATTAGCTATATATTGGAGTTCTGCTTGCATCATATGTTCAGGTAGAGTCTTTTCCCATTGCCTAGATCGTTTTTTAATTTTGATATCTGAACAATAAGAAGACCTCAAAAGGTAAGCTTTTAGTGAGTCCCAATATATTAAGAGTGAAACTGAAGGTTTATTAATGTTTTCCATAAACAGCTAAATCTGTCATAATTCCTTCCAATGAAGTAAAAAGTGACAGCCAATATGGATTCACCTTTCATAAAGTACACCCTCGACTAGTGCTGAAAGAAAATGTTAAAACAAAGTGGGAGTGGTCTGATTGCCACATATTTAATATCACGCAGATATGGCATCAAAGGGGTGGTTCCTAATGCCAAGTCTATTCTAGAAAGGGTTTTATGGGTACTGGAAAAAACATGAGAATTGCCTACTTGTTAAATTATGCTGTCTCCAGAGATCCGTTAACCCTATTTCCGCTACATATCTAGCAAAGATCTGATGGTATTCGTCTATCCGTTGAATGGTATTTATCTATTGAGGGGTCCATATAATTGTTCAAATAATCTACTAGTAACCATGGAATATCAGGTTTATCAGATACAAACCAAATAAATTCTTTAACCACTTCAGAACTGGAAGATTTGGCTGCTGAATGACCAGGCCATGTTTTGCGATTTGGCACTGCGTCACTTTAACTGACAATTGCACAGTCATACGGTGCTGCACCCAAACAAAATTAACATATTTTTTCCCACAAATAGAGCTTTCTTTTGGTGGTATTTGACTTTTTCCTATAATAAATATCCCCATTTTTCAGTTTAAGCTGATATGTATTTTTGGTAATAAAAATCGCAATAAGCGTATATTGATTGGTTTGCGCAAAAGCTTCTACAAAATAGGGGATAGATTTATAGCATTTTTACAATTCATTTTTTTTTTGCTAGTAATGGCGGCTATCTTTGATTTTTATCGGGACTGTGACATTATAGCAGACACATTGGACACTTTTGACACATTTTTGGGACCATATTTATACAGCGATCAGTGCTATAAAAATGCACTGATTACTGTAAAAATGTCACTGGCAGGGAAGGGGTTAACACTAGAGGGCGATCAATGGGTTAATTGTGCTCCCTGTGTGTGTTTCTAACTGTAGGGGGAGGAGAATGACCTAGAGGAAATAACAGATCGTGATTCCTAGCTATTATAATGACCGTGGTTGGTCGGCAAGCAGTTATACATTTCTGGTACTTTGTACTATTATATTTGGCCTACAGGAAGCTATTAATCCACAATCTTAAAATAAAGATATATACTCTGGTCGAATGATGAATTACATTTAGATTAGAAATATGAATGAATAGAACCTCTGTCAGTGCAGTGTAGAATAGTTATTGCCCTAATAATTGTTGTTCCTATCTATATATAAATACACGTATACCATCATAACAGTCTTCAGATAAATCATCCTCAATATAAAGTTGTGTTTGCAATATTGCACCTGGGACAATAAATAAATATAGGAATGGATGTTCAACCTCTCAGTGTAAAGAAGTCATTCTAATTCATATCTAATTGTAAGTAATGAATTTATCTCTTATCTAGAGAGCACATATTCATTAAATTTGGCATACGAGAATGAACATGGTAGGCTAATATAATGCAAATTGATTCTTTAAATTACGTGAGATAATATTTTCTGTTTTTCAATGTTATTAATAACATAACATGACAGGACTATCGAATTATGTGCTGAATTAAAAAAAAAAAAAAAAAGTACTGAATTTCAAAGAAAAATTAAATAGTGAAATTAATGTGTGGTTAACCCTTGATTTCAGATAGAAGATGGTCTGTTAATATTGGATAACATTGAATATTTTACTTTAATATATATAATAATGCATTCTCTAAAAGCAAAACTTGTGTTAAAGTAGAGTTAAAGTAGGCTGATCTTAAACAGCAGAGACTGTCCCTATGCACTAAAACATCATCGGCCCCTGTTTGAACTAAATACAGGATCTATAAAATGTGTACTTGTACACATTTCATAGTGGTAACATGTCATAATAAATTACATAATAAATGACAAACTTGAAGCATCAGCACCATGATCATGCAACATCAGGGAGAGAAACATATGCTAGTAAAGCATTTTAAACCCAAGCTTCAAACAGGTAAAAAGACACAATTTAATACAGCTCTGTGTTCTTGTCTCAGTCTTTTGCCATGCTCTGCACAGCAGAGCTCACGCTGGAAGTGGGATAAGCAGCATAAGTTGTGCTAACCAGGAAAGCAGAGCAGAGTAACAGAGAGATAAACTCTGCTTTGTTTCTCCTTTCACTGTTCAGTCACATGCTGGGGAAAAGGTAACCTGTAACTTTTATTTAACTGCAGCAAAGAAAGATTACAATTTACCACCTTGTCAGACAGGGAGTAGCAACCAGTAGAAACATGGGATCCAATGGAGTTGATTTACTAAAGGTAAATAGTATTTGAACTGCAAGTGCACCAACAAGTGCACCGCAGTTGCTCTAGATCTGAGGGGAACATACAAGGACAATAAAAAACTGAATTTTTGCTTGCATATGATTAGATGATAGAAATCAGCAGAGCATCCCCTCAAATCTAGAGCAACTGCACTTGAAGTGTGCTTCTAGTGTACAGGGAATTTGCATTTAGTAAATCAACCTCGCTGTGTTTGGAGGGGGGGGCAAAAATCCCCCTTCACCAGGGTTGAGATGTGATGGATAGGGTTCCTGATATTGACTGTATTAAAATGCATTGGCTACTATATTTCTGCTGGTTGTTTTACCATGGTCTGAAATAGAAAGATTATTTGGCTCTCTGATTCTCTGTAAACTTCTCAAGTTGGGTGTATCTCACTTCTGTAAACATAATGGGTTTATGTGAAATCTCCATTAACAGCTGTAAATAATATTGCAATTAGATATATATTTCAGTTAGAAGGAAATATATTTAAAGTATTGAGTGTTACATTGTAGGTGAGGTTGAAAAAAGACACAAGTCCATCAAGTCCATCCTGTATGTGTGATTATATGTCAGTATTACATTGTATATCCCTGTATGCTGTGGTCGTTCAGGTGCTTATCTAATAATTTCTTGAAACTATCGATGCCCCCCGCTAAGACCACAGCCTGTGGAAGGGAATTCCACATCCTTGCCGCTCTTACAGTAAAGAACCCTCTACATAGTTTAAGGTTAAACCTCTTTTCTTCTAATTTTAATGAGTGTCCACGAGTCTTGTTAAACTCCCTTCTTGCGAAAAAGTTTTAACCCTATTGTGGGGTCACCAGTATGGTATTTGAATATTGTGTTGTGTTGGTGTTACGGTAATTAGTTCAAATTCAAAGGTTGGCCTTTTTATTTTTCCCTGATCACATCTCACCTGGGTAGTAAACAACAGCCTTTTTTGACTCATCCAATCAGGCTGTGCCCAATACACATTTAGTAGGTACAGTGACCAATTAGGGAGAATTATATTAGCCACAGTACAGAAAGGAGAGACGGGATACAATGCTTTGTGACCAAGCCAAGTCCCTCTTTGGTGTGGGGACAGACAGCAGTCACCATGGGCCAACCTGAAGTTAATAGGTAATCTAACGCTATACTTGCATCTTATATTGCATTGTAAATATGGTGGTGGTAGGTAATTTGTAAATATCATGTAATCCAGGGGATCTTGTGTTGTAAATACTGTCTGTTGTGTAATTTGTATATATTATGTAACCCTATCAATGAATGTGTATTGCGGATGGAACTACCTCTTTTGTGTAAGATCTCTCAGATCTAGATATGTATATGTCCATACTAATACAATGATTTAGGTGTATGCACATAATTACAGAAGTGTTGCCTAGTTTCTGTGAGACAATTCCCTCACTTAGTGTTTTCTGAGTGGCCCAGATCCACATATTAAGAACCAATATCAACTTGAAGAAAATCTAACAATTCTATTTATGTTTTATTTTGTATGCATTCTGTGCATTTAGCGGTTTGCCTGGAGTTTAGCTTAACCACATCACCTCCTTGGACATAAAATGTACATCCAGAGTGTGAAGGGTTTAAAACTAGCAAATCGCTGAAGTAGCAGCCATTAGAATACATTTGTTTTCCTTCATCTGGCTGTCATATAAATGTGATCCAGGAGGCTGTATATGTGGGCATTATGGCACCACCCACCCCAAGGTTCCTGGGCTCTCCTGATATTTTCAGGAGTATGGGACCATGTCAAATGATTTTTACGGTTGAGAACATCCATTACCCAATCTCCTCTGCTGTCAATGAAGCCAGACGTGCTGGCTTCATTGAGCATCTGAGCATCTGAGCGCTTTCCAGTTCAGAGCTGTAATTTCCCTGCTTCTGTACCAAGGGAGTAGCTAATTAAGTGCTGCAGTGTTGGGTAGGGAAGACATTGGTGATCTAATAGACCTCTGATGTCACCATAAAGAGGACCTGTCACCTGTTCAATGCTATCACATAGAGGTCTTGTTGTGATAGCAATAAAACTAAATGAAAAAGATAACAATTAAATATTTTTTTTGAATAAAAGTAGTAAAACTAGAAAACACCCTGTCACCATGCACACATCTGCCAATACAAATGCGAGCTAGGGTGCACACATGTATATAAACAGCAATTGCATCACATATGATATATATCACCATGAATTTTGGAGTGAGGGCAAAAATTCTAGATCCATCGTTTCTGGAGTTGCTGTGACCTGATATAGGCATTTAAATCATCACCTATTGATTATTATGGATACAAATTTATTTAACCATTTTTTGGGCACACCTAGTTTTGAGGATTGACACATTTAATATTTATTTACTCTAAAGTGTAAAAGAAAACTGTTTGTATGCAATAAAATGTATTTTAGTGTAATTTTTCCTGAAAATAAAGATTTGACAAATTGCGTGCAAATATTACACAAAATAAAAGATTGCAATCACTATATTTTTGTTTTTTTACAAGATCTCTGCTTTTCAGAAAATATATATAATGTTCTGGGATTTTTAAGTAATTTTGTAGTAAAAAATGTAGTAAAAAATGCAGATTTTAACATGTGCCAAAAAAAAAAAAATCCATATAGAGGAACTTGTTAAAAAAAAAGATTATTCTTTTGAATTCTAATCTGGTTAACCTCCTAGGCGGTAATCCCGAGTCTGGCTCGGGTCCAGCTTTTTCTGCTGGGAGCGGTAACCCAGAGCCAGACTCGGGCTTGCGTGCAGGATGCAGGGGGGAAGTTACTTACCTTTTCCCCTGGATCCTGCGATGTCTCCCCGCTGTGTGAGCGAGCCGTCCGCTCGCTCGATTCACACAGTGACGGTCTCCGTTCCCTGCGACGTTCTGACGCACGGGAGCGGAGATCGGCGCCAAAATTTAAAAAGTTTAAAAACACAACACACATACAGTACTGTAATCTTACAGATTACAGTACTGTATACCAAAAATACACATCCCCTTTGTCTCTAGTGGTCTGCCCAGTGCCCTGACTGGAGATTGTCCATAGCAACCAAAAAGTGTCCCTTGTATGTCAAAAGTGGTTTTATACCAGCTAGAAAACACTGATAAAAAATTTGAATCACAATTTATCATCAAACAATAAATTTAATGACAGACTATTCTGCAACTGAGCAAATTTCAGTGTTTTTGATTTGATTAAATTGAATCATTTTTATATAATTTTTATTATAAAATAATTTATGATTTTGTGTTTCAAACTTTATCATACCGGGATGTCTACTAGACTCTGGTTCGGACATACCGCCAGGGAGGTTAAGAAGCACCATAGCGTTGCAACCATGAGAGATTTCTAACCCTGACTTGGAATTTGAATTGGAATGATGAATAAAAGTAGGATAGAAAATGGATAACTTTAATAGCAGTTTTTGCAAGGTGCTGCAACAGCACAGCAGAATGTTGAACAGGGCAGGGAACTTGATGACAATAATGGGGGGTTACACACATAAAAAAAGAGAATATACTTTCTCAAAAAAATCTTCATTGGGAAGGATTTCTTCCTTTTATATAGAAACATATTAGCTATATGTTCACGAAAGCCAGTAAATAATAGGTGCCATTAATCTGTTCAGCAGCATTACAAGAGGATCACAGCAATTCATTATATACTCCTTATGTAAATAAGATAAGGAACTACATTTTTTTCTGGTGAACATGATTTGTTGTTGCATTATAATCTGACATGTGTTCTCTATGTTTTGCATGCCAATCCAACACAGCTTGTCACAGGAAGTGCAATATATTATTATGCCATATGCTGCTCTTAATGTCAAATAGCTTTTAGAGCAATTTGTTTAAACAGTTAGAAGATTCCTGCTGAATTGTTCTACGATTTAGGTTGAACATGCAATTAAGTAGAAAGTGCCAGCATGAGGTGACTTAGTAAAGGTGGTTCAAAGGTTTGGTTTGTGCTAGGTAACTTTATAGAAAGCACACACATACCTATATATATAAACACACATACACACATATACACACACATTCGTGTATAAAAAATGATAGAAGCAGGAGGGTGTGTCTCAGTAAAAATGCACACACTATGAAACAGCTTCCACTGACATGAAATAACTATCCAGGATGAAAGGGGCTGCATGGCAGCTGTGGAAGAGCAATGAGAATGATAGGTGCATTAGACTCATTATAGACTGCATTGGGAATAATCCATAAATGTCAATTAGTGTAGAGTAAGCCTCCCATTTGTAATGTTCCAGAGTTTTTTATGAAAGAGTAAACCCCCCTTGTTGTCAAAAGGGAGCACACCATCGTAAATCCATGAGCGTGTCACCAATGAATGCTCTGAGGGCTATCCATCTCAGGAGGCAAAAAGGGGCAGATTCAATATCTGCATAAGTGGCAGACGGGGGATATCAAACTGACTAAATATTAAATTGCGTCCCAAACTGCTAAGGTGTGCGTCAGTACTGGGTTAAGGGCTTTGGGCTGCATCGAGGGAGGGATCCAAGGGATAGAGGAAAGGGGGATAAACATCCATTGGGGCACCGCTTACCCATGTGTATGGGACAATTTGGGCTTTGTAATTGTAGGAGATGTTAGGAAACTCCAAGCCACCTCAGCTTTTATGTTTAACAAATGTGATTTTAGATGTGGTCTAATGGAGGCCCATATAGACTTCAGGACTAGGCGTTGTAGGGAGCAAAATACATATATGTAGGGAGCAAAGTACAGATCTCAGCAAGGACGCCAGGTCATGGGTAGAAAGAAAAGATCTAAGTGCTCACCGCTTAAGTATAAGATTTGTGACATCACCGGATCTCCAACGGAACTCCCCGAAGACCCGGAGGCCAGCGGAGAGGTGAGTACCGATCAAAAGAATTTTGATCGATTAAAAAAATGTATTGCTTAATCGAGGAATTAATCTTTCATTTCCACAGCCCTATATATATATATATATATATATATATATATATATAAAAGCACAGAAAAGTTCACAAAGACATCAGTAGCCCACGCAGGGGGGTTCCACCATTACTGTATCTTGCACACTCAATAATTTAGCCTCCTGGTTACATTCTTGCCATACGGCTGCTTCAGGCCTTTAGCCTAGGTCTGCTCCTCAGAACAAAAGATTTTCCTAGAGTTAAGCTCTCCTAGCTTACTCCTGATCAGCGCCTTGCTGCTCTGTCACCAAGTACATCTGCCTCCTGCAGACATGCATGCTTTGGCTGCACCATGCAGCATCTGACTAATCTCAGAGAAATAGGAGTCCACCTGATTCCCATGCACATACACTTTCTGTCTGTTGGGTTGGGCCCTGAGCAATAGTCAGGTCACAAATAAATAGCCCAGCACACAGCTGTGCAATCAGCAAGCCTTTCTCTCCAAAATCTTGTGTAAACCAGCAATATCTTCCAGGTAGCACAGGGTCCCACTACCACAATAATATATATATATATATATATATATATATATATATATATATATATATATATATATATATATATATAACCTCTACGCTTAGTATAGGTTATTGAAAAAATTATCTATAGGGAAAGCAGCAAAACTTTATTGTGTCTGAATACCCAAACACTTAAAAAAAATTTTTTTAATCAAGTAACTTTTATTAGCAATTTTTCAATTGGAGGAGAGAGGCAACGGGTCACGTGAGCGGCAAAGGGCACTTTTGAAAACAGGTGTATAGCTGCACCCTATCTGGTGCTTCCTGTCAAGGCGGTTAGACGGTGTGTGAGGATACCTTACGACATTATTACACAGCTATCCATGAAGCTATTACCCTTAGCTTGACAGCCATTAGAAAAAGGATTGACTTGTCCTAATTATTAGTGAAACCTGAGTAGGAACTATTTGTGTTAATAAGGGACATGACTTCAACTAGTGATAATGAGGTGTCGCCTAGAAACAACAGGGTGTTATCAGCATATAAGGTTCATTTATATTCCCTCGTAGACTTGCAAAAAACAGTAATATCAGAGGTATGGGGAATGGCAGCTGCAAGTAGCTCTAGGGCAAAGAGGTGAGGCGACTAAGTAGGAAAAACAATATGTCTCTTCCTCTAGTCAGTTATATCCCCCCCCAGTTAGAACACACCCAGGGAACACATATTTAACCCCTTGATCACCCCCTAGTGTTAACCCCTTCCATGCCAGTGACATTTACACAGTAAAACGTGCATTTTTATAGCGCTGATCGCTGTATAAATGCCAAGTGTCCCAAAAATGTGTCAAAAGTGTCCGATCTGTCCTCCGCAATGTCGCAGTACCGCAAAAAATCACCACCATTACTAGTTAAAAAATAATAATAAAAATGCCATAAAAATGGCATAAATATTTCCCATAGTTTGTAGACGCTATAACTTTTGCGCAAACCAATCAATATACGCTTATTGCGATTTTTTTACCAAAAATATGTAGAAGAATATATATTGGCCTGAACTGAGGAAGAAATTTGTTTTTTAAAACATTTTTGGGGATATTTATTATAGCAAAAAGTAAAAAAATAAAATTTTTCAAAATTGTCGCTGTTTTTTAGTTTATAGCACAAAAAATAAAAACCGTAGAGGTGTAAATACCACCAAAAGAAAGCTCTATTTGTGGGAAAAAAAGGACGTCAATTTAGTTTGGGTACAGCATCGCACGACCGTACAATTGTCAGTTAAAGCGATGCAGCGCCATATCGCAAAAAATGGCCTGGTCATTAAGCAGCCAAATCTTCCAGTCTGTAAGTGGTTAATAAAGGACTTGTCCCAAGCTGTCGCTTGTCATTTTTAAAATGTTGACACTTTTTTTTAATGAATGAGTAGGGGTACAATATACCCAATACCCATTAACATAGGTGGGCCAGGATCTGGGGGTCCCTTGTTAAAGGGGGCTTCCAGATTCCGATAAGCCCCCCCGCCCACAGACCCCCACAACCACTCGACAAGGGTTGTGGGAATGAGGCCCTTGTCCCCATCAACATGGGGACAAGGTGCTTTGGGGGCAACCCCAAAGCATCCTCCCCATGTTGAGGGCATGTGGCCTGGTAAGGGTCTGTTATGCATTTTGGGGGACCCCTACGCCATTTAAAAAAAATGGTGCAGGGTTACCCTTAAGGGACTGAGGGGCCTAGTATAAATTTTGGGGGGACCCCTGTGGCATTTAAAAAAAAATGTGGCGTAGTGTTTCCCTTAATATGCATACCAGACCTCGGGTCTGGTATGGATTTTGAGGTGACCCTCAGGCATTTTTTTTATTTTGGTGAGGGGTTCCCTTTACTATTCACACCAGACCCAAAGGGCCTGGTAATGGACTGGGGGGAACCAATAATTTTTATCTGTATTGCCGGGATCCGACAATTCATTAAAGCTGTGAGCAGTTTTAAATGACTTTTTTTTCCTTTAGAAATTAAATTTTGCTGTGATATTGTTCTAAACATGGAAACAATGTGCTACTTTACAGGCATACTAAGGACACCCCCCAGATGATATTTAAAGGAATATTTCATTTTTATTGTTTCACTTTAAGCATTATTAAAATCACTGCTCCTGAAAAAAACAGCAGTTTTTAAAACTTTCTTTTGCATTGATACATGTCTCCTTGGGCAGGACCCGGGTCCCCATACACTTTTTATGACAATAACTTGCATATAAGCCTTTAAAATTAGCACTTTTGGTTTTTCATGTTAGCGTCCCATAGACTTTAACAGTGTTCTGTGACTTTCGAATTTGCTGTGAACACCGCATAATGTTCGCTGTCTGGCAAACAAGCGAACACTCGAGTCAAACTTACGTACGACTTTAACATCAGGCTCATCCCTATTAGGTACACCCATAGCTATGGTTTGTATTAATTGTAGAGTTATTGGCTTATCCAAGGCCTCCCAATTAGTAGCAGACAGGATTGGGTATTAGTATTCGGGAGTATTAAGACAAGCAAGTGGATCTCATGCAGTCTATTAGATGTTACTTCAAAGTCCATCCACCTAAAAGTGACATGTGCAATAGATCAACTATCCGCAAGGGTTCAATAGATCAACTACCCACAAAAGTTTATCTGGACAATATGAACCAATGCTGATTTCCTGCTGCCTCTATACAACCACTTTGATGCATCTTCACCACACCGGTGAGCACACGGTCCACTTACCAGAAGATGTGGCCACACAACATTTGCCCAAACACATTTCTTATAATCATTCGGTACTTTGGGAATGATACAGTTTTGTGTGCACTAAAATTCATTAAAGTGTATTTTGTAGAAAAAATTAGCATTTGAAAAACCGCTGCGCAAATATCATGTGACATAAACAATCGTTGTTTTATTCTCTAGGGTCTCTAGGCTTAAAAAATATATAATATTTGAGGGTTCTAAGTAATTTTAAAGCAAAAAAATGCTGATTTTTAAAATGTATGAGAGAAATGTCTGAATTGGCCCAGTAGGCATAGGTTTAATTATCCCAGCCTAAGAAACAAACTATATCTTGGGGTTACAGCTTGTGAAATGAAAAATACAATAACAATGATTTTAGTTTGTTAGAAATGATTGTGTTAGCTGTAGTTGTACTGTACCTACACATATTATGTTGGTAAAAGTGGTAATTATCTCAAAATGACATGGTGGGTTTTCATTATCAAGATTTACTAGCACATGATTTGATGATTTATGATTGCTACATCCTATTTATCAAAACATTTGTTGAATGTTTACTAAGTGAACACTCTCAAATTCTTAATAAAAAAAAGAAAATCAAACCTCATTGTCAGCACTACCCTGTATATAGCCCAGAAATTTGTAACATTCTATAAATGTAAGCAATTTTGGAATGATCAGTGTCTAACTTTACGGAACTAGAGATGTAAGTTACATGTAAATCCCCACCTTCTCACATCTCCTGATATACATTATCGCAAAGTGGCTATTTTCAGAGCATCCCATCCTTGGGGTCTTCCCTGCTGAAGCACGTGTATAATGCTGAATGCCATTCAGAGTAATCTCAACATCACAGAACACTGAACACTCATGTGCTATTTTCCATTGCACATATCATATGCCTTGTGTGTCAGGTTGGTAGCATTTTTGTAGGAGAACAGTGGGAGACCTTTTTTTAAATTCATATATGTCCATATAGTACACATTAAATAAAGTCTAAATGGTCTGCAGCACAATTATTGGTGTTAACGATGATGTAAAGATATTTACTTAATTGTGCAATTTTAATTCAAGCTAAGTATTCATTTTCCTAATTGGGATATTAAATATATTGCTGAAGCAATTCTAGGACAGATAATTCCAATTTAATGATAGTTTTATCATATTTTATTGTATTAATGAGTGGTAATTCAGTATAATTACAGCATAGTTTGGTGGCTTGTACCTAAAATGATTATATGACAGCATGATGCTTTAATGTAAAGCAATTACATTTTCTCATACAACAGTTGCATACAGACCATAAAAGCATTAATAGACTGGCTGCAGGCAATGGCATTAGAAGTCCCTGAATTGCAAACGTGACCCCTGTAGGGCCACACTTGTAGGTTTTTCCAGGAGCCATTGGATCTCGTAGATACCAATCATACTACTAAGGGGAAATGCTCAATTTGCCAGTTAAAACTTGACTATAAAGTGATTATTTAATTATATGGTATGCAAAGACAAAACTATGTTTTTAGTTCTATAGTAGAAAGGTTTTTCCTACTGACAGTTTGTATTTTGTAACTTGTGTCTTATCTGGTAGATTTTCCTTCAATTCCTATCCCATAGACAAATAAGAAAGCAAGAGAGATATGCTCTCTTCGGTCCCATACACACTATTAGATTTTCTGCAGATTTTTGTCTGCAGATTTACCAAAACCATATAATATGAGGTCAAACCTTAAAGGCCCGTACACATGGTCAGAAAATCTGAAGATAAATTTCGTCCGATGAACGATCTGCCGATTTTATGATCGTTAGTATGCTGCTTTTGACAGCCGATTACGAATTTTCGGCAGACAAAAACTGGATGTGCAGGCTTGAAAATGTTTGTCTGATGTGACCACAACGTTTAATTTTCTTTTCATTAGTACGGTTTTCTGACAAAAAAAAAATCTCAGTAATGAAAGAACACATACAAAACAATTCAACACATTACGTCACTTCTGACATTGAATTCTGTTGTCAGAAAATTTTCTGATGGCGAGTACCCTCTTCACTTTCGATTTGAGACTAGCATCAAACAAAAAACTGACGGAAATTCGTCCAATAATCTCACTGTGTGTATAAGGCTTTAGAGTTTGCATTTGTATGTAATCAGGCAGGCCCTCGCACTACATAGTTTTGGTAAATCTGAAGACAAAAATCTGCAGAAAATCTAATGGTGTGTATGAGGCTTTAGACAGTTTCTGTAGATTTTTGTCTTCAGATTTACCAAAGCCATGTAGTGCAAGGACCTGCCTGATTGCATACAAATTGAAACTCTTAAGGTTTGACCTCTAATTACATGGTTTTGGTAAATCTGAAGACAAAAATCTGCAGACAATCTAATAGTGTGTATGGGGTCTAAAACAAGTGTCCCTTTCGGAACACTTCCTCCTTATTGCTGTTCTAGGAACAACAAACTATTTTGGATTTTCCCCCACTTTCAGTGGAATGCCTGAGGGAACACAGGCAGCAATAAAAGCTTGATAGGTGTGCTAATCTTCCCCACGCTATCCAGAAACTAAACAACTGAATTAAAGGTTTCTCTTTGATAAAAGTGGGTAAGATATATTGAATGAATAAATGCTTATTTTATTCTGTAAAACACTCACTTTTTCAGTAAATCAACCAGATTGCTGTTCAAACGATCAAGTTACCCCTGTACAGTATAGAATCCCCTTGGTCTCAAGAGGTATAGAAATGCACAGAGAATGCATGGTGTAATATATATATATATATATATATATATATATATATATATATATATATATATATACACACACACACACACTATATTACCAAAAGTATTGGGACACCTGCCTTTACACATACATGAACTTTAATGGCATCCCAGTCATAAGCCTTGTACACACGCTCAGATTATTAGACGAATTTTTATCAGTTTTTTGTTTGATGCTAGTCTCAAATGGAAAGTGAACAGTGTACTCACCATCAGAAAAATTTCTGGCGACAGAATTCAACGTCAGAAGTGACGTAATGTGTTGAATTGTTTTGTATGTGTTCTTTCATTTCTGAGCATGCCTAGTCTTGCTCTTCAGATTTTTTTATGTCAGAAAACTGTACTAATGAAAAGAAAAATCAGATGTTGTGGTCACATCAGACAAAACATTTTCAAGCCTGCACATCCAGTATTTGTCTGCCAAAAATGTGTAATCTGCTGTCAAAAGCAGCATACTAATAATCAGAAAATTGGCAGATCATTCATCAGACAAAATCTTCAGATTTTCTGACCGTGTGTACTGGACTTTAATCCGTAGGGTTCAATATTGAGTTGGCCCACCCTATGCAGCTATAACAGCTTCAACTCTTCTAGGAAGGCTGTCCGCATGGTTTAGGAGTGTTTGACCATTCTTCCTTCCATAAACGCATATTGAGTCAGGCACTGATGTAAGCAGGAAGGCCTGGATCGCACTCTCTGCTCTAATTCACCCCAAAGCATTCTATCGGGTTGAGGCCAGGACTCTATGGGACAACAGCTAAAACCATGGGTACAATCTGCAAAAAAATGTAGGCACACCTGCATTACAGCCAAACTGCAGCGCAGCAGCGTGAAATCAGCCTAAAATAAAGTAAAACATTTGAAGAAAAAAGGTTTGCACTAGGTACAGTATTTGTGTGGTGTCACTCCTGCCTCTGTGTAGTATTTGGAGTATTCAGGCAACAGAGGAACCTAATAATATCATAGGTGGCTTTTGGAAGTAATGAAGTTGTGGGGTTTACAGCACTTTTGCCTCTTTTTTTTTCTAATGTTATGCTTTTGGGGAGGGGGTCAAAGAGATAAGAATGTGCATTTTAAAACCTTTATTTTCAATAAACTGTTTTATGCATGGTACATCCATGACCCAGGTTTTGAGGAGCAATATGAGAGGCACTGCAGTATTTTTTTTTCAAACTTTCTAATTGGAGCCATACTAAACAGGGGAGAAGGGAACAGGAAGGAGGAAAATATCTGCTTATACTAATTAAAATATGTATAATCTGGGCTTCAGCTATCTACATTTTTTTAAAACAAAGTAGTAATGATTAGCCTGGAAAATTTGAAAAGTTATCACCTGTTTTATGGTAAAAGTAATTATTAAATATTTAGACAAAATATTTCATATTATCTAACTGAAATTATTATTTTTTTTATTTTAATTTGTTTTTTATTTTTTTATTCCATATTCAAGTCCGTGAAGGAATTATTTTGTTTACACTTACTATGTAAATTTAAATGATCTCAATTGATGCCTGTCCCTGCTGCTGTGTAAGCACCAAATATTCAGTGCTGAGATTACTGTTCCAACATTAGTGCAGCGCTGATAGCAGGTTTCTCACTTTCCACATTGTCCATTAAAAACTTTTGTATTCTGATTACAAGGCTTTCTGCAACTGGCGGAGGTACAGTGAACATCATAATCTCCCCTTGTCTAATCACAAAAATGCCTTTTATTTAATGAGAATAATACAAGACTTTTTTTGAATGGATAAGGTGGAAAGTGAGCAACCCACTATCGGAGCTGTACTACAGCCAGAACTGCAAGTATTAACTTTGGATGTTTGGTACTGTACAGACTGAATACAAGTAAGAGTTTTTACAAATGCAGCAGGATTTCAGCTTCAACATAATAAATAATGAATTAAATACCAAAACAATATGCATTCATTTATATTGGTTAAATGTTTTCAGCCTGATTATTCAGTCAAAAGCCAAACATACTGAAAATTAAACATGAGTAAAATGAAAAGAAATGTATCCAGAAAGCAAAGACTCACCTATTTTTAACAAAACAGAATTAGTTGGGAAGGGAGTTGATAAGAAACGTGTCTACAGTAGAGCTGCTTAAGTATTATGGCATCTGCTGTAAGGGGCTTTCTGTACAGTGCACATGGCTTATCCATGTTACAGACTCTAGCCTGCGGAGGGAACTCCCCACCTTTACATTATGTACCAAATGTTACACTTGCACAATTTTTATTTTGACATTTCCACAATTCCAGCTGGAGTTGCAGACCCAAAATATTACATTTATTAAAGAAGTCATGAATTTCATAAATATATTTTACTAAAAATGCATGAATCTGCCAAAAGCTACTGCTCTTCACACTTCTGCTTCCAGTTAATATTTAAATTCATTCTTATTTCATAAAACCAGTTTGTATTAGCTTTAAATTTATTCAGAGACTTTGTTTATAACAAACAGAAAACTTATTTCAAAATCTATGTAGTCTTTATGAGAAACTGTCAAGTAGATGTTCAGTTTCTAACAATTGTATTTTCACCATGTTCCTGGATAAGCAGCTTGATGTATATTCATACAAATTGCAAACACTAGGCATGTACATTTGTTGGTGTTAAACTTATAAAATATTTTATGACTTTTAAAAGTCATTCTTGATTTTCACTAGTTGTAGGGTTGTATGCCTCATTTAATGACTTACTAAGACTTTGTGAATTATAACTTGATCCCTGTGTGCAACATCTTTCTGGGTAGTTTGGAGTCTAATGATAATTTGCTGCCCAGGACTGGCCAAAATATCTCCAAAAATTGCAGATTAAATGCATAACCCATTAAACTTTAACTTTAATATGATGTGATTAAATTGGACTTGTTGTGGCTTAAGGAGCTTGTTGCACTAACAAATGATCAAAAATAACAATGGTAGTAGGACACATAGAAGCTAATCAGTTACAAATAAAGTGATGCCTTTTATGATGTTGATAAAACAAAGGAAATTTGTAAGACTATTTCATTTCTATTTTAGAAAGCGAACAACATTATTGTCAGCATAATGCTCAAATATGTGCAAAAATATCTTAGCTCAATGCATATATTTTATTCTGTCAATGGACTTGTAATTTTGGCCAACTGTTATTGTAATACACACACCTCTATTAGTTAGGCCTCAAGCATTTTCTCAGCTTCTCTAAATGCCTTCTCTTGACAGGAGAAAACCTGCTTAAACAGTAAAAGCCGCATTTTGCACATGCATTTACGAGCATTTGTGTGTTTTTGCATGTTTATGCATTGGATTAATGCATTCTAGTGGCCACAATATAAATTTATCGTGGCTATTAGAATATATAAACACACAAATGTGCCAAAATACATCTAGAATATTTACTCTTCTGTTTTTTAATTTTGTATTACTGCATTCTAAGTCAATTTATTTCTTCCTGGAACCCTAAAATAAATTTGCTCTGTCCTGTATGAATATGAAGGCCCTGGTGCCCCTCTGTGGCTCTATGTTTGCAGCCTGCTGCATCTTGCACTGTGGCTCTATGTTTGCAGCCTGCTGCATCTGGCACTGGGGCTGCACTGGGCAGCTTTTGGATCTTTGCAGAGCAGCAGGTGCTGAGTACTGAAACACTTGCTGTCTTTAACCCCTGGCAATGAACTAAAGACATTACTGACAGCTAGCGCGATCCATAAGTATAGCCCTAGACTCTATGGGAAGTGAGAATGGGAAGGGGGAGGTGTTACAAACACTGTACCAAGCACCAAAGCAGGGATGGGGTGTTAAAAAACAGGAAGGGGAGTTAGCAGCACTGCCACGGACCACCAATTTGAGAAGATTTAATAATACTGCCATTGACACCAATGCTGTGGGTTATTATTGCATAACACTGGCACAAATGCTAGAGATTATTATTGGAGTCACCGACACCAGTGCTGTTATTATTATTATACAGGATTTATATAGCGCCCACAGTTTGTGCAGCGCTTTACAATGTAGATATTAAAATATTGTCACTAACACCAATGCTGCCAGTTATTATTGCAGTCACTGACACCAATGCTGTGGGTTATTATTGCAGTTACTGACACCAATGCTAGGAATATTATTGTGTCCACTGACACCAGTTCCGGGGGTTAGTATTGCAGTCAATGACATAAACACTGGGAATTATTACTGCAGTCACTGACGAGCTGGGGATTTTTACTGCATCCACTGACACCAATGGGGATTAATATTGTTACTGATCCTAATGCTAGTGCTTTTATTACATCAGCTAACACCAGTGCTTGGGGTTATTATTATTGCATCAAATTACACCAATTCTGTGGCTTTTTACTGCAGCCAGTGACACAAATGATGATTCCAATTGTCTTTTTAGCATGCATTGCAGAATGTTGCAAAAAATGCAGCAAGACAGGAATTTCCAGGTGTTAGGTGCATTATAGCTCTATCATTTCTGTGTAACTCAATGCAAAGCACCTGAACTCACTAAAATATTTGATATTGTGTGGCTCTTTGGAAGTGGCAGGAGCCACAATTGTGGCCACTTGACCACCACTGGATTAAAGTGTCTTTAGCATTTTATTGATGGCAACAAGAGGCACTTGCCTAGGAGCCCCAAACCCCAAGGTGCTATATTATCTAAATATCTTTTTAAGTTAATAACTGCCAAAGCTGGTATCCTCCCACACCCTTATAGACAATGCGGCTTCAATTAAAGGAACACAGTATATCCCACTCTGTGGTTTGGCAAGAATTTTCTACATAAGGCCACTATTTGCATAGGATGGCAAACAATTTTGTGGGTGCTAAGAGTACTCTAAGATACTATTGTCAGGCAACTTATATTAACATCCTGATCCTATTTTAGATTTTTCACAATTCAGGACAGGTACACTTTAGGGCCAAAGAATGCTGTCTCAACATGAATATATTTCACTGCACTTGACATAGTAATACATTAATATATATTTATTAATATAATCTCTATAATCTGTGGATATAGCAAAAACAAATCAATGATGCCAGTTTTTCATTATTGTGTCCCATACAACCAGAGAAGGGAGAATGACATCACCAAATTGTATTTGTTTTAAAACTACTAGTTTTGCCTTCACCAAAATGTAATCAACATTGTCCACAAATTTCACCACAACTCACCACAAATTTAACAATTATTAACAATAGCAATAAATAAAGGCAACCCGAATCCCAAAGCTAACCCTACCTTAAAACGTAACTTTAATGCCTTGTACACACGGTCGGAATTTCCAACGGAAAAAGTAAGATCGGATTATGTTGTCGGAAAATACGATCGTGTGTGGGCTCTATCGGACTTTTCCCGTCGGAATTTCCGACCGTGTGTACAAGGCATTAGAGTGTGTAAATACACAAATCCCCATTCTGTCAGGGGAGAGGAGACAGATTGTGTGTTCCTAGTATATAGGAACAACGATCTGTCTCCTCCCCAAGTCAGTCCCATCCCCCACAGTTAGAACACACACTGAGGGAACACATTTAACCCCTTGATCGCTACCCCTAGTGTTAACCCTTTCCCTGCCAGTGACATTTATACAGTAATTAGTGCATTTATAGCACTGATCACTGTATAAATGTCAATGGTCCCAAAAATGTGTCGAAAGTGTCGGATCTGTCCGCCGCAATGTCGTAGTCCCGATAAAAATCGCAGATCACCGCCATTACTAGTAAAAAAAATAAAATTTAAATGCCATAAATCTATCCCCTATAGACGCTATAACTTTTGCGCAAACCAATCAATATATGCTTTTTGAAATTTTTTGGCAAAAAATATGTAGAAGAATATATATGCCTAAACTGGATATTTATTATAGCAAAAAGTAAAAAAGTGATTTTTTTTCAAAATTGTCACTTTTTTGTTTATAGCGCAAAAAGTAAAAACCGCAGAGGTGATCAAATGCCACCAAAATTAATTTTCAGTTAAAGCAACACAGTGCCATATCGCAAAAAATGGCTTGGTCAGGAAGGGGATAAATCCTTCCCGGGGCTGAAGTGGTTAAAAGCAGTAAAATTAATTTAGCCTTTTTCATTGACTCCAATGCATTTTTCCAAAATGGTGAATCACAAGCAGGTGGGAAACTCATCTCTCCATACTCCCTACAAGGCGAGTCAAGATTCTCACCATGCATTGCAGGAGTGGTCCTGTGTGTGAAACAAACCAATTGACATTACTGTTGCAATATACAAGAATAGTTTTCTAAAATGCTAATCTTTACAAGACATATGCAAAACTTAATTGACTATAAATAACATCTGAACAATCTTACCATGCTCACTGAATACATTATGCATAATTAATCATTAAAAGTTTGGTAGTTATCCAAAAGCAGCAGAACATAATTATTCATGGGACTATGTTTTAAAGAATAGTATTATATCTGGTACACTTCATAATGCAATTTGTATTTATTTGTCACAGCAGCAAAAACTAAGCACCATTATCATAAAGATTAATATCCTTACTGCTCAGCACACAAGAGCATAGCCAAGTTAGCACTTTCACCTAGCAGCTAATAAGGTCACTGGTTCAAATCCCGACCATGACACCATCTGCCTGGAGTTTGCGTGTTCTCCCTGTGTCTGCGTGGGTTTCCTCCGGGTTCTCCAGTTTCCTCCCACACTCCAAAGACATGCTGGTAGGTTAATTAGATCCTGTCAAAAAAAATTGGCCAGATACGTGCATGTGTTTGTAAGCGTGTTGGGACCCCATGGGGTAAAGGACTGTGCTATGCCGCAGATGGACACCAGCAGCAAAAAGCACCCTGAGGCGATTCAGTTTGCATAGGTAGCACTATACAAGTCACTCATTCAATGTAACCAGTTTTTTATTTTACACTGGTCAATCAGTAACTATGCAGGGCAACCTGAAAAATCAGACCTACTGAGATAATCACTTGATGTACTTGAGATCTACTGAGTCGCTACTTACTAACAATCTTTTCTGTGTCATTGATGTTAGTGTTTTTACCTTAGCAGCTTATAACTTTGATAAAGTTTTGGCATGCTTCGTATTACAGAAAAAGTGTATTTTTTTTCTTTTAAATTCAGCAGTTAAGAGCATCTTGCAGTGAAAAAATATAAGCTGTCAAAGTTATGCTACTTTCCCTTGTGCTCCAGCTGAGGAGCATTTTATCACAATGCACAAGTATGTCTGAAAGTGGTGTGGGCTATCTCACAGTTGAATGCACAAGCCATTAGGTGAAAACATATTTCATATCTTTATTTCATTTTCTGGCTGTCATATATAACATGGCTGGCAGGAAATCCTTGGGGTAACAGCAGAGGTCTTATGTTGCCTGGTGTGACTGGGTATTTTCCAGTAAACATAAGATTCAAAATAGTACACCTGTAATTTTAGAAGTTGATTTTCTAGACCTATACAGATAGTAATGGAAATGAAAAGACTATGTTGACACTAGCATATATGTTCAGACATAAGTTTAAGTCAAGAACTAAATAGAATAGCTACAGCTATGTCACTGTACTATATTCGTCTCTATTTGTCTGTCTTTCTGACTGATTGATTGACACATTCATTCATACATTTCTGCTATATGTACTGGATGTTAGCTTACTCTTCTACCAATACTGTAGTACGTTTTACTTTAAAGCATTTATAAAAAAATGCTATATATAAGACTTAAAGGCAAAATAGAAAACTGTAAAATATGTTCAATTAACCAGGTGTGGTATACTGGATTTAAGCATGCCATCTTGTTCGAAATGCAGCCAACACAGAAAGGCCATAATGGCCTCAGTCTAGAATGGTGCATCTTTAAGGGACAGCAGCTAGATTATTGTTCAATAATTGAAGGCATTTTAGGTATTTTCCAACAAACTTGAAAGCACATAACAAAAGTGCATTACGTTTTTATTGACTTAAAATTCTGGAGTGTAGTCAAACAAAAGATGGGGAAAAATAATATACAAGTATAACTCAAAAGGACCAAGCCCAGACATACAGCTTTATACTACTAAAGATTTGCTCTACATTTGCCTAAATCGAAAAAAAGACTTAATTTTCAATCATAATTTGAGAAGCAAATCTACCCTATTACGGTACCAGTTAAAAGCAACACTTAAAGACTTGGTCCATTGTTCCAATTATAGACGCATATCTGTAATTAACAATGTTCTAAAAAATGTTTGCTTAAATATTAGACCATGGGCTGCAACTGGTTATTCTCAGAAAATCCACCCAGACCAAAAACATTTCATAATAAATCAAACAACATATAACATAGATACCTTGAGCCTCATGTACCACATAAGACTATTCAATGTACAGAGTTCAGGGAACACAGGGTAAATTGGTGCTATCTGAACCTAACCCTCCGAATCTTTGGCATACCAGGACAGTTTCTCACTGGCATTCACAGCCTATACATAATCCCTTCAGCTACACACAGCAACATAGATTTGACCTTTTTCAACTCATCCTTTAGCTATTTAGACTTTCAGGATTAAAAATACAGCCTAACAAATCTACTACCATTGCAAATTATGTATCACCCTCTCAAAAAAACACTGAAAATGCAAACACAAATTAAATACCTTGGTATACATTTAATGCCGAAACTCAAGCACCCAGAGTATTGGACCTCAAGGACCTATACTCTGGGAACTATACTCCATAACTACCTGAGCTTTACCAAAATATGCATGACATGAATGATTGTAGAATTCCTTTGATAGGCAGAATATATACAATAAAAATGTATGTGGTCCCAATGATCCTGTAACCTATATACAATTTCTTTTAAAAAAGTATTCATAACCCTTGAAATTTTTAACATTTTGTCATGTTACAACCACCTTTCGCTGCAATTACAGCTGCAAGTCTTTTTGGGTATGTCTCTATCAGCTTTGTACATCTAGAGAGTGAATGTTTTGCCTATTATTCTTTGCAAAATAGCCCAAGCTCTGTGAACAGCCATTTTCAAGTCTTGCCACATATTCTCAGTTGGATTTAGGTCTGGACTTTGACTAGGCCAGTCTAACACATAAATATGCTTTGGATCTAAACCACTGTAGCTCTGGCTGTATGTTTAGGGTTGTTGTCCTGCTGGAAGGTGAACCTCTGCCTCAGTCTCACATCTGTTGCAGACAGGTTTTCTTGCCCTGTATTTCAATTCATCCATCTTCCCATCAACTCTGACAAGCTTCCCTGTCCCTGCTGAAGAAAAGCATCCCCACAACATGATGCTGCCACCACCACGTTTCACGGTAGGGATGGTGTTTACAGTGATGTGCAGTGTTAGTTTTCCAACATTTGTTTAAGCACTAGCTTTTTTTGCACATTATTTATTTTGCGCATTTGCACAACATAAGCATAATAATTATCGCAATTTTTGCATTTTTGGCTTTGTTTATATAATTTTGGTAGCACACTCCCAGCTACTGTATTATATTTATTTCTGAAGGTTTACTCATTCATTTATTAATTAAGGTTGGTAAGAGCGCACTAATTGTTCACTATATTGTGTACTTTATTTCATTCTCTGATGAGTGCCCTCTTTCCCCAGCCTGTCAGTTAATGTGGATGGCCATGTCTTGGTAGGTTTGCAGTTGTGCCATATTCTTTCCATTTTCGGATGATGGCTTGAACAGTGTTCCATGAGCAAGTTTAACGCTTGGGATATTTTTTTTATAACCTAACCCTGCTTTAAACTTTTCCACAACTTTATCCCTGACCTGTCTGGTATGTTTTGGTCTTCATGATGCTGTTTGATCACCAAGGTTATCTAACAAACCTCTGAGGGCATCACAGAACAGCTGTATTCATACAGAGATTAAATTATACACAGGTGGACTCTATTTACTAACTAGGTGACTTCTGATGGCAATTGGTCCCACTAGATTTTAGTTATGGGTATCAGAGTAAAGGGGGCTGAATACAAATGCACGCCACACTTTTCACATATTTATTTGTAAAAAAAAAATGAAAACCATTTATTATTTTACTTCCACTTCACAATTATGTGCCACTTTGTGTTGGTCTATCACATCAAATTCCAATAAAATACATTTACTTTTTTGATTGTACCATGACAAAATGTGGAAAATTTCAAGAGCTATGAATAGCTTTTCAAGGCACTGTAAATTCCAATTCCAACTTAAAAAAATAGGTTACATGCTTTGAGTGGCACTGGAGGACTCCCATAAACAAGAAATTGGCACAGGCTGCAGCCAAAGCTCAAGCAGAAATTGGTTTTCCCATATTTCAACAATACTATAAAGATTGTAGGTTACACCAACGAATGACCTAGAACAATACTCCATCAGCTGGGTGGAAATATATATTAAAAAAAAAATTACCCTACTCCACTAAAACAGTACAATGAACACAATACCAACTAAACTTAAAGACCTGTCACCTTTTATTGTTCTAAGTGGGCCAATTTACAGCTGAAATATAAAAGAAGGTAGGCAAGTGCCATTGCTCCAGAGCTTAGTAAATGAGGTAAAACTTAACTTTACAAAGAATACCCAATCACGTGCAAGGAAAAAAAAAAAGAAAAAAAAACTAATTTTTGCTTACACATGATTGGATGATGGAAATCAGCAAAGCTTCTGCTCATTTACTAAGCTCTGGGGCAACTGCTCTCGCAGAGTGCCACTGCATTTTGCAAAGTGCACAGTCTATTTGCCTTTAGTAAATCTACCACCTATGGCTGTTATGTTTCCCCACTTTTATAGTAGGGGTCTGGTTTAACCAAAATTCCCCTCCCTATTGGTCCTTTTTAGCTAAAATATTTGTGAATTTGCTCATACATTTGCAGGTACTGCAACAGGAGCACCACAGGGGCCCTCGGTCTGTGTGCAGGTACAGAAGAGAAAGAATTAGGTGTAGTGCATGCATGAAGTCCACACTGGGTGCACAGCGGGACCACATGCCATTACTGAGAGTGAGGTAGCGGTGATATGCTGGACATGTGGAGAGGGAAAGGGCTCTGTATGTCCCTCCCAATTGCACAAGTAACTGTGGTGATGCTTAGTATATTGAATATATTGAGAGAGAGTTTTTTCTAGTTCACTTGTCTGTTTCATGTAAAGGTACCCCATGCGTAATGTAGTGACCCTATCTACAGTGCCTAGTGTAGCCCAGAAGAACCCACCCCAGGGTAGGTATCTCATGTGACCCTTTCTTAGTGAACAATGAGGAGGGAAAAATGGAATGTGTGAAGGCAACCTCACCACATTACACCTGCTCCTACTAACAAGCCTGCCAACTGAATGAAAAAACTAAGCATGTATAGCCAGCGTATGTACCAAAGGTTGCTTAGAACAATTACTGTGTCCCTTCCCTCTGAACATTAAGCATATTATATGTTTACCTACAACATTGTTCTCTCAAAGACCCTGTGTGGCCTACCCAGTGCTACACAGCCTCTAGCAGAAACATTAAATGCCACACCCATACTTCCCATTGAGGTGAACTGAGGTTGTGGCATGCCAATATAATTCAGAAAAAATTCTCAGATGCTGTATAGTTTTGATAATTGAGGAAAATGGAAACATAGTGCTGGACTCGTATGTTTATCTTAATGTTATATTGGTAAAGTATTGATGTAATTAATCCTGTTACTGTGCAAGTGGCTTCTACATCCCTGAGGATCGTTATGGTCTCTCCTTGACTTGTATTGTAATGTAACATACATGGAAATGAAGCACCAAACCAGCTGCTGGCAAGGCTTGTGACTTTAATAACACTGGAACAAATACCATTCAAGCTCCCGCTCAGTTCGAGTCAATTCACATTGTGTTCACTCAAGCCCTGATGAAGAGGGTATTTCTGAACCCCAAAATGCGATGGCTACTCTGTCCACCTGACTTTTATTGGAATAAAGTTGTATCTGGACCTCTTCATTGCAGTGGTATGGTGCTTCAATTCCCATGCAGTTCTGGGCAGGCTGCTCAGGAAGGATACGGGGGGGGGGGGGGCAGTGGTGTTTAGGGAAGTATCAACTATTATCAGCATGGAACTCCAAAAGTGCACTTATATTTTAAATGTAATCATGAATAACATTTCAGGGACAATGGGCAAGACCATTAAAGAAAGATACATTATTTTTGATGTGATATTTGGTCAGAATTGCACACCAGGAAGATCAATAATATGGCTTTCCAAGACCATTTTTTTTTTTTTTTTTTAGGAGAAATATTTTTTTGGAGGCAACATGGTAGTTTAACAGAACTGAAATGGTTTAACATAGTACCTTAGGAAATGTGATAATTAACACATCTTTTATGTTGATACTGAAGACAAAGAAAGCTAAAAGAATGCCTTTGAAGCTGGCATGGCAAAGCAAGCATTTCTGTATCAAGGATACATAAGTTTGCCTGGAATGAAAGGTCATAAATTACAAGAAAATTCAGACAAGCAATTTCAAAGCAATAGACTTCCTACTGAGAACATTCTCCCCCCTCTACCCCTCCCAAAAAAATGAAGACAACAAAATGCTTACTCTGTGAAACCCACAGAAAATAGAAGATATGTGTGCAGAAGCAATTTAATACTGAAAATTGACCATAAACAATTCTTACAGCCTAACTACATAGAAAACCTTTATATGACAAGCAAAATAGAAGGTTTGTAGTTAGAGTGAGAATTAAATGAAAAAAAACTAGATGAGTCAGAGAATTTTAAATATCCTGATTCTCCTGAATATATGAATGCAGTCTTGTCCAGTCTGCAGGGAATCATACATCTGCCAAATTATGAGTGTCTGGATCCCTAAAATGTATGATTATCAGCAGCTTAGACATATTGGCCCGCATATATTCAAGATGATAAAACAAAGCAATAAATTGACTATTCTAGTGAGTCAATCATTCCTATATATGATTAACTTTATGATGATCAAATTGCGAAATTTAGCATTATACTGTAAGTGACTAGTGTTAGTGAAAACAATTCAGAAAGATATGAAAATATTATTTTGTTTTTCTCCACTTAGGTTAAAAAATGCCCGTTATTGAAGTGTACATAATGCCGCAAGATAAAATGATAGGCAAAAGTATACAATATGATTTTTTTCAATTATGAAGGTTTTCGTGTATTCGTAAAGTCAAATGTTGTTATATTGGATAATTGATTTTTCATACAGTGTACCTTCATTCAAAGTGTTGCTAGGAGGTGATGTTACAGATGGCTTTTATTTTTTTTAGAATAACTCTGAGAAGAAAAGAGCAGCTATAAAGATAATAGAAGAGAAAAAAAAGACTACCAGGTCTTGTGAATACTGAATTAAATGCTGCATTTAACATAATGAAGTTAATTTACTAGGAAACAGCGTTTGTTTGCTTAGCAAAAAAAATAAAATAAAAAATTGCCTATGATTAGTAAATAGGGTGAAACAGTGCTCACTTTCAGTATTAAAACATATGCCAGTGAAATCAGAAAATCAGTTTTTTGTTTACACATGAATGGATGAATAAAATGAACACAGCTTCACCTTATTTACGAAGTATGCAGAACATTCACTTTGCAGTTTTTGCTAGTTAGTCATTCAACTAGACTTGTTTTATAATGTTAAAAAAGTTTATGCAGCATGTAGATGTTGAAAGGCAGGTGTATGTTCCTGGCACTCATTAGAACATCGTCAATAGGGATGAGCCGAACACCCCTCAGTTCGGTTCGCACCAGAACTTGTGAACAAGCAAAAAATTTGTCAGAACACGCGAACACCGTTGAAATCTATGGGACATGAACATGAAGAATCAAAAGTGCTAATTTTAAAGGCTTATATGCAAGTTATTGTCATAAAAAGTGTTTGGGGACCTGGGTCCTGCCCCAGGGGACATGTATCAATGCAATTTTTTTTTAAAACGGACGTTTTTTCAGGAGCAGTGATTTTTTTAATGCTTAAAATGAAACAATAAAAATGAAATATTCCTTTAAATGTTGTGCCTGGGGGGTGTCTATAATATGCCTGCAAAGTGGCACATTTTTCCCGTGTTTAGAACAGTACCATAGCAGAATTACATTTCTAAAGGAAAAATTTTAATTTAAAACTGATCACGGCTGTAATGAATTCTCGGGCCTCGGCAATATAGATAAGACTCATTGAAAAATTTTGGTTTGGGGGACCCAAAGGGCCTGGTAATGGACAGGGGGGGGGGCTGTCCATTACCAGGCCCTTTGGGTCCCCCAAACCAAAATTTTGGAAAAAAAATGCGTGGGGTTCCCCCGAAAATCCATACCAGGCCCATCAGACCTGATATGGAAATTAAGGGGAACCCTGCGCCAAATAAAAAAAAAAGGCAAAGAAGGCCCCCCCAAAATCCATACCAGACTCTTATCTGAGCACGCAACCTGGTAGGCCGCAGGAAAAGAGGGGGATGAGAGAGCGTCCCCCCTCCTGAACCGTACCAGGCCATGTTGATGGGGACAAGGGCCTCATCCCCACAACCCTTGCCCAGTGGTTGTGGGGGTATGGGGGCGGGGGGGCTTATTGGAATCTGGAAGCCCTTTTAACAAGGAGGCCCCCAGATCCCGGCCTCCCCCATGTGAAATGGTAGGGGGGACAAGAACCGAAGGGAAAGCTCCCCAATGGGACATAGATGGCAAAAAAATTGTCAGGGATTATAGCTCTCCCTACCCTATTTAATACATGGTTTTAGATCCAGTGTTTGCAGGGTGCTCTGCAAGGGGTCTGTTGCACCTGCCAATTGCCTAGGAGAAAAATTAGCCCTTCAATTTGTCATTAGAATTTGTCTCTCTTTACTGTGTTTACCTCCAGCAGCTTTCTGAAACAGTGATGGTTAAAACTGACTTCTTAGTCCTCCCCCCACATATATGTATACCCTTATGCATTTATGCACTGAACGCAACAAATTCAAATACAAAACCCCTATAAATTAATTTGAGAAACTGCACTATATATGTACAGTGTGCATTTATATAAAAAAAAAGTACACACAAATATGTGCATTTTTAATACAAGATACATGTGTGCATTAAACATAAGCACTAATTAAGCAAGGACATTACATTCACATGTTTATAAACCAATGTGTCTTGAGAACAATTTCTTTCATTGTCTTAAGCTCCAAAACTTTGTGTAATTACAGTTTTGTGTGAAAATTAAGATCCCAACTGCATATTTTACCACAAGTAACAAACAAGTTTCTACAGGAATACAGGAATAGAAAATCCTAATTCAATTTGCAAACTGTAATCTTAGCAATGCCCTATTTCAGTGCAACCTCATTTATTTCACTTGAAAGCTTGTAGTTCTTGGTTTCATGAGGAACTGTGGCAAATGAGTAATGGTGATTTAGTGTTCAATAAACCCATAAAAAGAAGGTTTACAACAATAGAGGCAGCAATATAATATTTTTCTAAAAACAGAAAAGCAATTGAATTTAGCTGATTGTCTAACAGGATTACAATGCTTAATTCCCTGAAATTGGCTTTTAACCTTTTGCAGTATTAAGTTAATATATAATTTTAGGTACATTTAAATAGCAAATTAAGATTACATAATTTGTATTAGAATATAGTGCCTGCTATATAGCCACATACAGAAGGGTCCTTTATTTAATATGGCATGGAGTGATAGCCTAAATACTCTAACTTACAGGAAAAAATAAATAAAAACTGATTTGTCTTTATGCTATACACAGCCTTAAGGCTTAACCTATAAATTGGGGAAAAAACCGCGCTAATCAATGTAAACCATGCAAAAGCTGCCAACAAACAAAACAAACAAAGTCAAAATACGTGCAGATCCAAAAATTGTAGCGCTAATACATGTGCAAGAGTGTATGTGTGTCACAGCACTCAAAAAAATATTGAATGAACCATACAACAAATATGGTGCTGGAAGTAACTCCAGAAAAGACAAAATAATATAAATAAAGTTCATAAGGTGATAACATCAAAGAGTAGATCCTTCTGGTCAACTCAATGGAAACAGACTGGAAACATATGCTTGACTGATGTCAGTATGAGGCGTGAGTACTCTTACCGGAAACGTTGGATGTAGGTACCATACGGCATCCACATCAGACAGGCTTAAAGATGAAACGTCTTGCATCTATGGAAAGCCGCCGCAGACTGGAACCCCAACGATTTCAGGAACTGTGCACTGGATCAGTCAGCAAGGTAGGTATGCTCAACATTCAATCATCCGATGGTCACAAGAATGATGATGGAGACCGGGGAAATGGAATAAGAAATGGAGACCACTCCAATGGTGCAGGTCAATGGGCATAAATTTATTCACATATGCATGTGAAAATTAAAAGCAAATAAAATCTCGAGACAATATAAATGAGAAAATCGGCAATATGAGGAGATTTTATTTGCTTTTAATTTTCACATGCATATGTGAATAAATTTATGCCCATTTGACCTGCACCATTGGAGTGGTCTCCATTTCTTATTCCATTTCCCCGGTCTCCATCATCATTCTTGTGACCATCGGATGATTGAATGTTGAGCATACCTACCTTGCTGACTGATCCAGTGCACAGTTCCTGAAATCGTTGGGGTTCCAGTCTGCGGCGGCTTTCCATAGATGCAAGACGTTTCATCTTTAAGCCTGTCTGATGTGGATGCCGTATGGTACCTACATCCAACGTTTCCGGTAAGAGTACTCACGCCTCATACTGACATCAGTCAAGCATATGTTTCCAGTCTGTTTCCATTGAGTTGACCAGAAGGATCTACTCTTTGATGTTATCACCTTATGAACTTTATTTATATTATTTTGTCTTTTCTGGAGTTACTTCCAGCACCATATTTGTTGTATGGTTCATTCAATATTTTTTTGAGTGCTGTGACACACATACACTCTTGCACATGTATTAGCGCTACAATTTTTGGATCTTAAGGCTTAACCTCCCTGGCGGTATTCCCAAGTGTGGCTCTGGGTAAAAAGCCACACTCAGGATTGCATCGCAGGATCCAGGCAAAGTTACTTACCTTGTCCCCAGGATCCTGCGATGTCCTCCCCCTGTGTCCACGGGCTGTGTACTCTGCTCGATCTATCACTGTACCGGGCTCCGTTCCCTGCGAACGTCGTGACGCATGGGGATGGAGCCCGGTGCCAAACTCAAAAATGAAAAACACATAACACATACAGTACACTGCAGTGGCAGCTGGTGCTAAACATTTTTGGGGGGGCGCAAACAAACTGAAAAAAAAATTGAAAAAAATAACATCAAACACAGCCACTTTGCCATCAAACGCAGCCACTGTGCCATCAATTGCAGACACTGTGCCATCAAATGCTGCCACTGTGCCATCAAACGCCACTGTGCCATCAAAAGCTGAAACTGTGCCATCAAATACTGCCACTGTGCCATCAAACGCTGCAACTGTGCCATCAAACGCTGCCACTGTGCCATCAAATGCTGCGACTGTGCCCACCAAACGCTGCCACTGTGCCAAATGTTGCCAGCATGCCCATAAAATGCTGCCAGTGTGCCCAATGCTGCCAGTGTGCCAAATGCTGCCAGTGTGCCGAATTCTGCCAGTGTAACAGTGTGCCCAATGCTGCCAGTGTGCCAAATTCTGCCAGTGTGACAGTGTGCCCAATGCTGTCTTGTGGGGCAGCATGTGATGGCGACGAGCGGAGTCCTTCATGCGTCTCCTGCACTTCTTCTCCCGTCCTCTCCTCCCGTCAGCCATCCAATAACAGCACCTGTTGTTTCAGCCAATCAGGTAACAGGTAACCAGACCTGAGCAACCTGATTGGCTGAGAGTGTTAGTGTTAGGTAAACGATGTATTTGGTTCCCTAACACACCAATGAGTAATCAGAGAACGCACAGCAGTGCGCCTGCTGTTTACCCTTTTGGAAGCCTATTAGAGCCCATGACTCTAATCAGGAAGCCTATTAGAGCCTAAGGCTCTAATAAGGCACTTTCAAAGAAACCCTGCCGCTGTAATTCATATGCCCGGCGCCCGTCAAGGGGCCGGGTACATGAATAGGGGGCATCAGCGGCGACCATAGATAAATTCATGCAATGCATGAATCTATCTATGTTAGAGAGTGAGTGACAGGAGAGGGGGGCGGTGCTCCTGCTCCCTTTATGGACGCAACGCCACTGGTACACTGTAATCTTACAGATTACATTACTGTATCAAATTATTTCACATCCCCTTTGTCCCTAGTGGTTTGTCCAGTGCCCTGCCTGCAGTTTTAGATTATAAATACTGTTCTTTCTGCCTGGAAATTTGAGAATGTCAATAGCAACCAAAAAGTGTCCCTTTACGTCAAAAGTGGTTTTAGACCAGCTGGAAAACAGTGATAATAAATTAGAATCACTTGCAGAATTGAGCAATTGTGATTTGTGGGGAAATTCTTCATCAAACACTGAAAGTAATGAGAACTACAATTCTGTAACTGTATTCTGTAATACATTATATTATTATTATATTATTATTTGTTATAATTATTTATAGTTATTTATTATATTATAATTTATTATTTCGTGATTCAAATTTTATCATACCCGGGATGTTTACTAGACTCTTGTTTGGACAGATTTAAAGCGGTTCTGCACACAACCATAGAAGTATGTCTCTATGGCTTACCTAGCATTCAAGATGACAGAATTGATGGTTCAATTCTGCATCTTTTACACTTACCTTTACTGATGGCTTCATCTGTATTTTTCTCCCTGCGGGGGTGGGCGGGCTCTCAGCGGTGATCGTCGTAATTTCCGTCCAGTTCGCTGTGTCTCCTGGGATCTCGCGCTGTGTCTCCTGGGATCTCGTGTAATCAATCCCAGGAGACTTTGCGGGGGTTCCCGAGCAAAATCTTGCGTGATTTGCATGGCGTGACGTCACCCGTTGCCATGGAACCGTCCCGATTACGCCGCTCGTAGCTGTGAGGCTACTGAGCATGCGCCAGAACTGGCAATGCATGCTGGTAAGGGGACAAAAAGGGAACCAGGAAGTGTTTGCTTGTGGGTATCAGATGCCCACAAGCAAAATGACATCGCTCAGCAGATGTCTTTATAAGTCATCTTTACAAAGAAAAACGTAAGAAGCAACGCTGCTGAACTGAAAGAAGTAAGTTGCTTTTATTAGTATTACTTTAAAGATGCATAGAACGAAAAAAAAATTGAAATCTGTCAGTGCAGAACCGCTTTAAGTGAGTTATTCCTAAGAATTGCAGGCCTACATTAAAAAATGCCAAATCTCCATGAGAAACAATGTACTGCTTTGAGCATCAAAAATCGGACATAATCATACAGCCAGGGAGGTTAAAATAATGTTTTTATTGTGTCAACTATGAATTAATTAATAGTTTAGCACTAGTTTTGCATGCCATTTTTTGTTCATGCACAAATAATGGCTGGACTTATACTGAGGTTAGAATCCTTAGTGTATTTATGACATATTTCGGCAGCATCAGGGGGGTTTTACATACACTCCCAGCTACTACAGTAAAACTGACAAACCAACTGTCAGTTGTCAGATGGAAGCAATCCAGTGGCTGAAAAGCTGCTGGATCACATCCACAGATGTATGTGACCTGCCTCAACATTTTGAGGCTCTTATGTCCCACCTGTGAGCCCAGGACCGCCGTGGTAGGTGGCGAAGGGTAGACTGGACGGTAATGATTGAACATTCATTTGCTGATATCCACTAGCTAGAATGAACATGTAAGTGACTTGCATTATATCACTCCTGAATTTGGCTGTCACTTTCCTCTACCTCTGTGGCAGGGAAAGAAACTAGTGGAGTGCAATCTATACCCCATTAGCATCAGTGAAAGGCAGGTAAGAAATCGGAGGTCACATAGATCCCTGATGCCTCATTAAAGTGAACGTATCTAAACATATTGCTATGGATGCATGATAGAATGGTTACAGCAGCTGAGGGAGCCCAGTGTTTATCCTCCAAATATATAGGTGAACGCTTGGTATGCATGGTTGTTTCAGAAGGGACTATGTATGAGTACTAATCACTTTGCTTGAAGATCTTCCTTTTTTTTTGGTGCAAATCATCAGTATATATATATATAATGCACTTTGGATATCTATGACAAAGGACAAAGATGTTAACCGCAGTTATGAGAGGACTTTTGAGACTCTCACAGTGAGTTCTTGGATACTGTATTCCACAGTTGAAAACATCCAGTGTAACCGTTATTTCAGAATGCCTATTTGTAATTGCTGATTATCTTGAATTATCTGCTATATAAGGACCATCATTGGATGATATTAATACCCACCCCACCATTGTTTTGAAAGCCAAATCTGGAATATGTATTGATCAGTAGAATGGTTATAAATAGCAGTGTTTTCTTGAGTGTATGACAATTTATTGTTAAATATTTGGTGGTGCACCAGACGATGACACCATATACTGTACATTCACACTGAATCCAATTTTTATTCCTAACTGTGCAAACTTTATTAATACCTAATGCTATATACTGTATATAAAACATGGATTTATGATCTTGATACATAAAAATGTCTACAGTTTTGGATGCTGCATTGGATTTACTAACAGTACTGTCATATATTAAAATATAGAAGAACCTTCAATATATTGAATGGTATTTTTGAATGGACATGTCTTGGTGGTGGTGTTTGTTTTGTTTATTTATAGTATAATCATTTCATAGGCATTATATAGTAGCAGACCATTGCAGTATTTATACATTAAATCTTCTTTTTTCGATTGCTTGTGTAATGTTACTGGAGATTCTGGACAGGTGATGGATTTGTAGGCCTCAAGCTAGGTATTTTGCAATTTTAAAGCTTGACATGATTGGTATTCATTTACTCATCGTGGCATCATCTTTTACATTTTACCGAAATTAGGTAATATATAATGTTTGATGCAAATCAAAGACAGCATTTCAGGAAAAGATCCCCATACAAATTGTGAAGCATGGTTGTGGAAATATAGAAGTTTGGAGTAGCTTTGCTGCTTCAGGAACTGGGAAGCTTGCACTAATAATTCTAAATACAAATAACGTTGAAGCTGGACTGGAAAGTGATCTTCCAACATCATAACAATCCAATGCACACTCAAATAAAATAAAATAAAAGATATGAAGGGTTGTGGACTGACCTAGTCGAAGCCCTGATTTGAACTGTTGGGGGGTGATATAAAAGGACAGGTCAAAAAAAAAACACAAACATGTTGTAACTGAAAGAATTTTGCATGGATGAGTGGTCTTACTTTTTCCAAATTACTGCATTACATCTATTGATATTTTTTTGGAATAAATGATTGGAAAGACACATGTTTCTTGTGTTTTTATTTGAGTATATCACCTTTATCTGTAGGCACTGTTTCAGTAAAGATCTAATGCGTTGCCTTTTAGTTAATTTTCTGTACAATTTTGGGATGTACTTACTTTTCCATATGACTTTTGGCCTGTTGAGCTAGTGTTCTTAGCTCCCCCCTTCTCCTTGCTAAAAATACAATCTAACAAAAACAAACAAGGTTCTGTTCTTTGAAACCTTCAAATCTGCATATTTGGTTTTAAAGCAGCTGATTAAAGAGTTTCACTAGGCAATAGAAAACTCTCCACTTACGTCTAAAGTGGGCTGTTCAGTGATTTACATCTCAAAGCTCATTAACTTGTACAGGAGTGCTGTGGGCTGTGTGAAGTGGAGCCTAAATCTAAAATCAGCTGCACAAAGACAGACTCGTTGTGTGAAAAATGTGTATAGAGGAAAACCTTCTTAAGAGTACCTATCTCACAGATAATGATATTCACATAGGGGTATAGGAGTCTCCTTACCTGATAAAGTGGCTGTTCTGACACACAAGTGACAAACAGCAAGCAAGCTTGTAATCCATGAGCTAACTCCTAGCCTCAGTTCCAGTTCCTAGACCCAAAGCACAGGTCAGATCAAGTAGTCAAGAAAGTGCGGTCCTGGGAATTCATCCAATCGTTATCAGGATGCAGCCTAATATCTGAGTTTCAGAATAGATCACCACTCCTCCCTTATACAATTACATTATAAAACTGCAGCCAGGCTGCTTGTCTGCAAAGTATATAACTCGAAGGCTGCAAATCAAACAACACCCCCAACACAAGTACGAGTCAAAACTGCCTCTTGAATTTGATACTAACTACATAATTGTAATTCTCCACACACTTCTTTACAGATATTTAATTCCTCTGAATTTTGATAAACCTGTCATGACGTCTACCATGTATTGTGAATGAACTTATGGGCATGTATAAAAAGTAGGTATTCTGACCATAATCAAACGTTTACTGCAGGTGAATCTTCCCAGTGCATTTGTTTTAAATAACAGGGATTGATTCCCCATCAGTGAATGTTTGGTGAAAGTCACCTTCTTACTTTTTTAAATGCCCTTAATAGTAGGTGCAGTGTAAATGAAAAATATGGTGCTGGCTATGGTGTCCAATGAAATATTTTCTTATATTTCCTAACCAGCATTACAAACAGTTGCCATGGACACCATCATACTATTCCTTAGCAAGATTCATAAATGATTCCCAATGAGACAATAATGGTGCTTATATTTTCGTTTAAAAATTGTCTACGTAATAATGTATACAAATTTTCTCTGATTCCTCCATGAAACTATGTTTGACTTTAAACATGCAAGGAAATCCAATACCACGCAATTAGGTTCTGATGGAAACAGCCATCGTACTTTTTCTCTGGCCTTGAAGTGAAACCTAGTCATTGAACCACTGTCAATGAACTAGTATGGAGAATTCAGATTAAGGAATAGCTACATGCATCATAGCCTAATCACACATGTATATTGCGTTCAGTGTTTCATCACTATCTTTCTAATTCTCATATTCCTTCTGTCAATAAATGACAAAAGTGTAAAACAAGCGTTCATTATCATAAGAAGTATATCCTTTATAGCGGTAATGTGTGTGTTATGAATGTCTATGTCGGATATGAAAAGTACTTGCTTGCGCTTACCATAGCTTTGACCTTAAAAGGTAACTAAAGCCAAAACTTTCTAATTTTGAATAGAGGGCTTACCAACCATGATAGGTGCTAGAATAGTTTCCAGATATTTCCTCTCACCTCTGTTATGTCTACAGGACAAGAAGTGAAGGGAAATTTTCAAAAAGGCAAAAAAAATGCCAGGAAATTCATTCAACCTTTTCCTACTTTATAAAATGAATCTTTGCTTTAGATAAACTTTAACATAATACAATCCTTATTAGTATCACACCTCTTTAAATTAGCTTTATTATAGTAAAGTTGATTCCTTTATGTGGACAACTGTTTTCACATTCCTGCAAACTTTACAAAATGGGAATCAGTAGGAACAACATAATTTCAGAGTTAATTTAATACTGGGTAATATTGCAATTTTTGTTACTAAGGTAAGGTAAAATGTAATAGATTCTTCAAAGTGTATTTTATCTTTTGATAGATTTCAGATCAGTTTGGCTGGATAGGCTGGATATACAGCCTTAATTGGGAGAAATGTGTGGCTACCCTTGCAGACTCTTTCTGATTAGGGATGAGTTTGGGGTTTGGGTCTACCATGGATTCAAAGCAAACCTTTCCTTATCACTGTGTGTGGATCCATCAACCTACTGTACATTTTCACAGCTATAGCCAACTAGTACACATGAGTGGACTTTCCGTCAGAAAAATCTTGGATTGTTTTTCCAACGGAATTCCACTCAAGCTTGGCTTGCATACACACGGTCACACAAAAGTTCACTGAACCTTCGACCGTCAAGAACGCAGTGAGGTATAACACTACGACAAGCCGAGAAAATTAAGTTCAATGCTTCCGAGCAAGTGTCAAATTGTTTCCGAGCATGCGTAGGAATTTTGCGTGTCAGAATTGGAAACTTTTTCCGACCGAAAAATTTAAAACCTGCTCTCAATCTTTTGCTGTCTGGAATTCTTCCAGCAAAAGTCCGATAGAGCAGACACACGGTCACATTTTCCGACCAAAAGCTCTCATCAGACTTTTGCTGGCGGAATTTCCAATCGTGTGTACGCGGCATCAGCCTTTAAACTAAGATCAGCTGGCATAGAAGGGCCAATCAGGGGTTTGTCTAAGTAACCCCCCTGCTATAAAAGGGTGGGTTCTCATGACAATGTGGTTTAACTGTGATAGGGAAAACATAGATAGTGCATCTTATAAAGTGCACAGGGATGGATCAATATAGGTTTTGTAGACGTGGCTGGTTTATTAAAGTAGTCAACTCTTCCTGAATTTCCTATAGGCAAGAAAATGCTGTGTATGTTGGAGAATATGGGGAAGGAAAGGGACTTTACATCCTAATACTTCCAATATTCTGCAACCTTTTTACAGCCTGTGCACATCCACATGCACTGCAGTGATAACAGACTGAAAATCAAACGAAAATGACACGACAAGCTTTAGGTCATTCCTTCAGTTATTTAAACCTGGTTTTCTTGTGACTTTAAAATGTTTGGTTAGACTAAGCTGGTTCAAATTAACAATTTCCTTCACTAAGTGCTGCAGTGTCTCTAAGCACTGTATAAACTGCATATAGCTTCAGCTACATACAGTACACAGTGCTGGGTTCTGGCTGTGAGACATAGAGTTCCCATCTCACACCTAGAACAATGCACAGTTGGTCTGAGCAGCGCTCAGCCATCCATAGGCAGCTTTGTTTTCTGTGAATGAATACAAAGCTTCCTCTGACTGGCCAAGTCAAAAGGGTGGGCTGATGACATCACACTCTGACTCTGACAATAAGAGGAAGCTTTGTATTCATTCATAGTCTCTCACAGCCGGAACCCAGAAATGTGTACTGTATGTAGTTGAAGCTACATGCGGTACAGAATATTGTTAGTTTGGACCAGCTTAGTCTAAACAAACTATTTAAACATGAACATGAAAATAAGATTTAAAGGATTTGTGTACTTTCAATGTTGCCCTCAAAGCTACAGAAAAAACAGGGAACATGAAAATAAGATTTAAAGGATTTGTGTACTTTCAATGTTGCCCTCAGAGCTACAGAAAAAAACAGTTTCCCTATTGTACAGTATTTTGTTTTTTCTTTTTGCTATAGGGCCTCTCCACCTACAATATCCTGTCTATTAGACCTGAAAATTATGAGTCCCACTACCATGAACTCCAATGGGGTTTGATGCTATGTTCTGGTTTCATGGACTTCCTGTTGGATTTAATAAATCCCAATTAATTGAACCCGGGAATATTTGCTCAATAAATAATTAATTTTAATTAATTTATATTTCTAGAGCATTTTTTTATTCCAAGGACTCAAAGTGCTTTTATCCGCTGTTGGGCCAGATGGTGAGGCAATCATCTTGGATGCTCTCAGTAGAATATTATACTACAGGCAATTTTAGACAGGAGCTAGTGATGCTTGCTGGGCTGTCTCTGGTTTCAGTAACTTTTAAGCTACTACTACTACTACTACTGCTAATTGACTGTTAAAGAAAAGACATGCAGATTAGAAAGAGTGAAGTAAAAACTCCTGATTAGCATACCTGTACCTGACTCAGACATTAATAAAGCAATTAAGTCAACATGGCAGCCAGGAAGCAAGCATTTTCAGAATGACATCCTTCATAATCTATTCAGTACAAGTTAAAGTAAATCTATAAAACCAGAAATACAAAAGCTGACATTGCTGACCTGTTTTCAAGGATCATGTTATGAGGATGCCATGCCTGTTCTACAGGCCCATCCTACTCCCTATACATCCTAACTGTGTTCATTCCCTCTTTACACATATACCACAGAGTAACAATGACACTTCCTTGATTTAAAACAGACCTAGTTGTTGAACTAATCTAGTTCTTATCTTGCTATGAAGGCTTTAAGCATCAAAAACATTTAGTAACTATTATTTCCCAAAATACTATAGAGCCCTGGTGCTCAACCTGCAGCTCAAGGGTTGTATGCAGTCTCTTGGGTACTTATTGTGTAGCCTGTAAGCCCTGGCATCCAGTAGTTAGGGTTTTCCCTGTCAAGGTTCTCACTCAGGCCTGATCAAAGCATGAGGAGAGGTGTTCTAACGCCGCGTACACATGGTCGGATTTTCCGACGGGAAATGTTCGATGTGAGCTTGTTGTCGGAAAGTCCGACCGTGTGTATGCTCCATCGAACATTCGCTTTCGGAATTTCCGCACACAAATGTTTGAGAGCAGTTCTCAAATTTTCCGACAACAAAACTTGTCCGATCGTGTGTACACAAGTCCGTCGCACAAAAGTTCATGCATGCTCTGAATCAAGCAGAAGGAGCTATTGAACTTCCTTTTTCTCAGCTCGTCGTACATGTTGTACATGTACACCCTGTATATGCAAGACTAGTTTGAGCCAACATCCTTCGGAAAAAAATACATGGTTTTGTTGACGGAAAATCTGATCATGTGTATGTGGCATTAGACTGTGGCTCTACATCATGTGACCTATGGGAACACCATGCCTCACTTTGCAATGGGTCCTGAACTATTGAAATGTTAGGACTTTAACACCATACATACACTATATATACTGATGCATGGTACTACAGCACCCACCCTGATAGAACTGATAAAACTGACATAATTGCTTCCAGCCCCAAAAATCCAGCTACTATAGAAAAACTATTCATTATACTGGGTTCTGCTATTTTAATGATTTATTTATTTAATTCAAATTTTCTTATTTTCCTTTGTTGTCTATTCTTTTATCTTTTGCCATTTTTTTTTTATAATGGATCCAGCTGTGGGCAACAGCCAGTGACAGTAATCCGTAAGGGAACTATAGGGATCCCAAATGTGAGTATTGCATTGTGAAAAAGCACTCCATTTCCTGACTGTCTCCTGTTGCACGTCTCATATATACAGCTAAACGTATACCAATATCTGCAGTCACTGACCATCTGCTGTAGAATTACAAATACTCAATATTATGTGTGGCCCTTTTTTGATGTCCGCATCCATATGTACGGCTCCCTATATGTAGCAAGGTTGCCACCACTGTTATAGAATGCATTGTCAGTATCAATTGTGAGTTCATTTTATTTATTCAGTATTTTACTTTGCTTGTTGATTAACAATAAATAATTCTATTCTGGAAACATGTGAGTGTTTGTTCATTCTCAGAACAGCCAGCACTTGGATTTAATCAGCATGCCCAGCTTCAGTTGGCTCTTTGTGCTCATATTCATTTTCCTTGCTGAGTCATCTGGCAGTAAGCTTATACGAATAGAGTTATTAAGCCAGAACTTATCAATCATGCAATGAAGCACATTGTCTTTTGTTGGCAATTTATGTCAGCTGCAGACCCGTGTACTACTTGTGCTGTACTGCTAACTTGCTTTTGATGGATGCTTGCTTTTATTTCAGGACACCTAAGAGGTATGAAGTGTTCTCATGTAAACACGATGCTTATTTCTACATAGCTTTATGCTACGTTTACATAAAACATTATACAGGCAATGACAACAAAAAATCTGAACAGCTGAATAAATATGGGCAACTAATTGTGATTAACAGTGTTTTCACAAATATTTACAGTGGTGATGAAGATGACCGCTAGCTATCCTTGATCTTTTTTTATTTCTGCCTGCTAAAGAAGAATTTTACTTTGCGTAATGCCAGCAATGGTTTGGATAGCTGCTCAAACAGAAAGGGTGGACAATGGTTGCAATTGATATGATTTAACAGAGCAGTAATTAAAGCTAGTCAAAAAAAGTGTTCCCTGCCTCAGTGATCGCAAGGGATATTTCAAACTTGGGTGATGTTAGGCCACACCTTCTTACCGGTCATGGAGACAGATATGTTGCCTTTTGACCAGTAACTAACCACTGGTTCTGCTGCTATGCGAACCACAGCTAACCACAGAAACAGCATAATGGGACTTTTAACTTATTCCTTTTCAATAACTACAGACAATTTAATGAAATAAAGAATATTTACAAATACATATAGGAAAAAAATCATGATAAGCAACAGGTATGAGACAATTTAGAAGCATTTTTTTGAATTGTCACCAGATCAGTAGACATGTCAGTAGATGCAAAACTATAAAAGTAACTGTTATAATAGTGACTAAACATTTAAAAACAACTGACAAATAATGAATTATATTTAAGTGTTTCCTAAGTATTAACTAAGTAGTTACACAAAAATCAATCTATCTATCCATCCATCTATGTATGTATTCCACCATGGCTCTAGAGGGAGCCAGAGAAATGGACAGGGATAAAGTTAGATCCCCTTGTGTTCTGGCCAAAAAGAGTGGGTGGGTTCCCTGGTGACAAAGCATATCAGGTTTTTGGTCAGGACTGAGAGCCTTGGTGCTTGAAATGATTGGGCAATGTTGTTGTACTTGATGTGACTGCTAGTCAAGATCTTCTGTTTTACTTGTGATTTTATTCTGTCTCTTGAGATCCCTGTTGCATTGCCTTTTTTGCTGAATGCTAGTTTCCCACAATATACATTGATTACATATATTTGTTCAGAAAATTTTAGTTAAACGTTTTATTGTTATTTGCACAAAGCAATACCATGAACTAATTATGTAGTTTGATTTTGATAAAACTCTGGTCATGCAAGCATGGTTTTCAGTTAATCTTCTATGAAGTGCTCTAGAGAGGAATAGATAATACTATCTATGTAAGATATTCCCTCAGTATTTTAAATTTATAAGTAATTATTTTTAAAGTCTTTGATGTGCCGTTTGGTCCTTGATCTCAAATATATGATCCCCCCCCCCCCCCCTCCATGCAAATGATTAAACGAACAGATGCACTTAAAGAACTACAAAACTTTGAAATTACCTAGAGCAAAATTCTAAGTTAATCCAATCGCTCGTGTTAATCCATGCACTAATATATTCTCAAGGTTTTTAGCTACATGAAGACATCTTCAAGAAAGTTAAAATTAAATCAAGGTTCGAAAATATGCTTTAACCACTTGCCACCCAGGCCAATTCTGACATTTCTCTCCGACATGTAAAAATCATACCTTTTTTGCTAGAAAATTACATAGAACCCCAAAACATGATATATGATTTTTTACCAAAGACCCTAGAGAATACAATGGCAGTTGTTGCAACTTTTTAACTTGCACGGTATTGCACACGCTCATGGAATGGCGCCAATGTTCTGTACTTAAAAATCCCCATAGACGACGCTTGAATTTTTTTTACTGGTGACATGTTTTAAGTTACGCTCCAATGTTTGCATCAATACCTCACATGTATGGTTTTCATATGTGTCCGTGACTTACGTATGCGTTTGCTTCTGCAGGCGAGCACACGGGGACAGGGACACTTTAAAAAATGTTTTATTGTTAATTATACTTTCTTTTTTTATTTTGACACTTTATTGAAAAAAAAAATTTGATCACTTTTTTTTCCAATTACAAGGAATGTAAACATCCCTTGTAATAGGAATATGACATGACAGGTCCTTTTTTATAGTGAGATATTGGGTCAATAAGACCCCACATCTCACCACTAGGCTGGGAAGCCTGAAATAAATAAAAAAAAATCGATTACGGCTTCCCAGCAGAGGCGGCGCAGTTTTTTTTAAATGCAGAGGCCGGGCGGGATGTCATAACATCGCGCCCGGCCTCTGACGATCATAGAGACTCCGGCGACCATCTGGTCCACTGGAAATCTCTATGATCAACATCCGGGGCCGGCGGATCCTGTGTCCAACTCACTGATCGTATCGGTGAGTCGGTAGAAGCACCGGAGGGTGGCGGGAGGGGGGATGTCCCCTCTTGCCTCCAGTAAGACTGATCAAGCGGTGGAAAAGCCGTCATGATCATTCTTGAGATGTAGGGAATCACCGTCTGAAAACGGCAATATCCTAATGATGTCTGTAGCTACAGGCCTCATTCAGATATCCCTGCTCAAAGTCCATCACGTCGTATGATGATGGGCGGGCGTGAGGAGGTTAAAGCAAGATATAACCTTAAATGCATGACAGTTAAATTTGCAAGCGAGTCTTACATGTGATTAACATTGATGTCTATAGTGTTCATTTTAGGTTATTGAGCATCACAAAATATTAAAACCACCTATAGGATTGGCATTTATTACATGTAACAACATATTACAGATTTGAGAAAGGATTAGCTAGCAGTTAGTGAAGAAAAACTAATGAGGGCAGGGTAATTAGTAATAAGCTATAATTGATGACTGTTGTCTACATGTACTGAGAGAAAGCTGATGATAAATTCTGAATCATGATGAATGCTAAAGGCAATAATCTTCAAAGGACAAAGGGGGTTATTTACTAAAGGCAAATCCACTTTGAGCTACAAGTGCAAAGTGCACTTGAAATTGGGATGAGGAAAGTGCATACAGGAAGTTTTATATTCCTTAAACATGACTCCTCTCACTTACCTTATCTAAGGTACTCCTTTGCCTTTAATTCCTAGCCAGTTTAGTTGAAAAACACTCCCCAAAAGACTTTAAGTCTACAGATTACAAACACTGCTGTCATTGTAAGAAGAGTATCTAGACTGTGTTCCATAGTGGGCTGACATGAAGTCCAGTTGACCACCGCCTCACTGTTAATTTTACATTTTTGTCACAGCTCCAGGTGAGGCAGAGATACCAACTGGATGCTCAAGCAGTCAGCCAATCACCTTCTCGGTCACAGAGGCACAGCACAAAATGCTGAAGTAAAAATGAGATACTGGTTGAATACATTATGTGGAATCTCTCTGCAGCGTATAGGTTTTTGGAGACTTTTTGTGATGAAAGAAGCACAGTCACCACGTGGACCTAAAGTCACTCTTTAATTTAGCACTGTTCTAATACAAATATTCTTATAAATGTGTTATTTTGCTGCTATATACTGCTTGTAAATAAAAGGTATGCATATGCAGATTCCACTTCATTATTATATTACTATCTCACTGCAACTACTATCTAAGGTGATCTGTAACTATGCAAACATTAAACGATAGGTCTATCAACACAAATTTTCATTTGTTTTTCTACTCATCTATGGGCTGCTAAAATGAATTGACTCTCTGACATTTCAAATGATAAAAAATACCCATAATGACTACAGTGATCTTTTGCCTAGACTAATCTACTTGGACCCAGTGTTTTTTTTTTTTTTAATTAAGTACAAGGATTGCTGGACCAGCGTGTCAGGTTAATAAATCACCCTCCTACGTAGATGTAGAAGCATGAAATATGTACGATCTATGATCCAGATCTAGCTGTTTGAGTCAATGTACAGAAATGTTTACATACAGAAACATGAAAATGAAGTAGTAAAAAAAAAATCCACATTATTTTATATCTTACATACAGCATGATATATACTTACAGGAATAGATACGCTTGGATTTCTCCAGCTAGCAGCAGCTGCACGTTCACCTTTTTCCTAAATAAAAAATTTAATTTATTAATGTTGTCTTCACAATATGGTATTAGATAATCACTATTATTTTCATCACACCAGTTGTCCCAAAACATTAACATATGAAAAAAATTGAGAAATGTATTCATATTACTCTGTGCCAAAGCACCACATAAATGTCAACATTATAAAGGTTACCAATATCCCTAATGGATTTTAAGCTTCCATTTTGTGACTTGTGTTTGGAAAGGCAATCTTTGTCATGAATAAATTCAATGCTGGATCAAGGACAACAGGACCTTACTTGGGAAAAAAATAATTATGCACCAACTGTCACAAGCTACTTGTTAACTTGGCTGATGACTTTGATTAGTGCTTACAATACGGTAAAAATTGATAATGGAGTCTTTCTTTCATCTTTGGCTTGTTTGGAGCCTAGCCTGGTTGTAAATTACAGAGCTAAAAGAAAACATCAAGCAGGTGCCTAAAATGTGTAATGAATAAAATCACAAGCAGCACATTCTGGAACAGATCAAAAAGATGCAACAAGGTTTCCCTTTAGAGCATACCAAGCAAATTGGTTCTTAAGTGTGAATGAGCCTAATCTGACCATCTTGTGATACAGAGAGAGAAGACAGACAGGCTATTTGTAGACAGCTTTACAGGGCATTAGTTGCACAACTTACTTACTGATTGCTTATATATTCTGCTTTCTGTAGCATGATTTTTTTCAAGGAAGTAAAAACAAGCTCTGAAAAAGAGCTGTAACCATGATTTTGAGTGTTTGTGTATTTAATGATTTTACTTGTTTTTTTTTTTTTTTAGTTCAGTTAACCAATAAATTCATTTATCTGCCACACAAAATTACCCTGGCATTGTTTGTGTGTTACTATTTTGCAGAGACACCATATATCTATATAATTTCTTGTCCAGTATGACCACTAGCCTACTCCTATGAGTGAACTTTATGATTTTCATGTTACTGTCATTACAGATGTACATTATTTCCTGTCTTTTTGGCTTCATTTCTTCAGAGTCACAGATCCAGAACATCCATACACTTAACGAAAGTCAAAATATATTAGGACAGTATCTGACTAGGTATTGAAATGAGAGAATTAGCATGACAGTAAAAAGACCAGCTGTGACATGTACTACTTTTTTAGCTGACTGTTCCAGTAAATTTTATATAAAAAAATTGTGTTTTTTAGTGTGTTATTTGTATAAAATGTATACATTTAAAAGAAAATATTTAAAACAGGATGCATCTATTTCATGCTGGTTCTGCATCAAGTCATGAATTTCTAATAAGACTCCCTATAACTGGCTCTTCACTTTTTTTTTTTAAAGCTGGCCATACACTGATTAAAATTCGGCCAGTTAAGCAGGGACTAGCTGAATGTCAGGGTGTGTGTCCATCTTCGATCAACAGAAGTCGATCATTTGATCAGATATGTTGGCAAATTTTCCTCAGTCAGTAGCTGCAGCCAATCAGCCACATCTGCCGATCAGTGTATTCTGACAGCAGTGGGTGCTGCTGTCCAAATACAATTTCCTGATTTGGGGAATTCCTCTATTCAACATTTTGGTGTGAGTGAAGGAATCTGCTCCTTTTTTTTTCATTTAGCTTGATGGCTGAATGAAAAAATACAGTGTTTGGACAGCTTTAGGGTCAGTTTACACCAGAATGCGTGTATCTGCGATTCCTGTGCATGTCCCTGCTGTGCGATTTCAGGGCTTTAATTTGAACGGGCTGAAATTGCATCAAACTGCACAAAAAGTAATGCAAACACATTTTGATCTGGTGCCCGCAAATGCACTGCATTTGTGATCTGTGTTTGGGGTGTCAATAACAATTTATTGTTATTTATTGGCACCCACAGCAGATTTCAAAAGCAGTGTGTTTTGAATGCGGTGTGGGAAACCCGCATAGAATGTGCCTTTCCTGCACCATTTTCTGGTGTGAACTAGCCCTTATGCCACGTACACACGAGCGGATTTTCTGTCTGAAAAAACTTGGATGGTTTTTACGATGGAAATCCGCTCAAGCTTGGCTTGCATACACACGGTCACTCAAAAGTTCTATGAACTTTCGACCATCAAGACCGTGGTGGCGTACAACACTACGACGAGCCAAGAAAATTAAGTTAAATGTTTCCGAGCATGCGTCAAATTGTTTCTGAGCATGCGTAGAAATGTTGCGTGTCGGAATTTGTACAGGCATCGGAATTTAGGATCGGAACTTTTTCTGACTGAAAAATAGAGAACATGCTCTTAATCTTTTGCTGGCGGGAATTCCGCCAGCAAAAGTCAGATGGATCATACACACAGTCGGAAATTCTGACCAAAAGCTCTCATTGGACTTTTACTGGCGGAATTTCCGATCGTGTGTACGGGGCATTATAGTAAGCCCAGGTTCACAATGAGCTGCGGGAATGAAGCCTTGCAAGTTCAGCTGAACTTGTATGATTTCACTCCTGCATGTCAGTCCCGATTTCAGCCACGATTTCAAAGACATCTGTGCAGAAACCTGTAAATGTAAATTGTAGCCCGAAATCGCAAAAAGTAGTACAGAAACTACTTTTTGAAATGCAAATGCAGAGTTGCACTGATTAGGATGGTGCCATTGCCGACAATTGATGCTGATTTGACAAGCGATTTGACATGTCAGATCGCATGTCAAATTGCACCGGTGTGAACCAGGGCTAAAACAGAGTGCTCTGGTCCTTCCTATGACTTATTAATTTGTGTATGTAATTTGAACTCTGATAATTCAATTATTTTCTATTCACAACACGGCTATTTTCAGGACAGTAAGAACAGTCAATACAAATGAGGAAAAGCAATCTACAACTCTACTTGCTGGTTGCAAGTGGTAAATATGAAATATCTCCACGCAATATTTTATATGTATCTGATTAAAGTAAACATTAATATTTTGCCATAAACATACAGATATACTGTATATAATATTATACATAAACACCATTCACTCCCTTTAAAACATATGTAACTCTCTTGTCATCACAGCACCAAAGTACTCAGGGATCCTTGCTTCTGTTTATAGCATGATAAGCAGGTGCTGGATGCAACATTTGTTATAATGTAATACATTAGTACTATACACATATGCATGTATGTTGATGGATTACCTTACAAGGAAACATTCCAAATGCTGGCAAAATTACTATTTTAATGCATTTGCAATGAACACAAATTCTGAGATCTTTAGCATTATTTACAGTTTATAGGTAACTTGTTGCCTTTTTGCCCATCAAAATGAAATTGTCCAGAGATTCACCCAATAAGTGCTAAAATATCAAGATTTACCAAAGCTGTAGAAATGTTCAGTAGTTCATCTATTATTGGATGTACACTACTGACGAGGTGGATTAGGCCCAACTGTAGGCTTAAAAGAGAATCCGAGGTGATTTCTACTATCTTTGGATTAGCTGTTATCTTGTTCGGGTCCCTTCTGATTGTCAAGTCATTATGGCAGCTTTGGCAGATGGTGCTTGTGGGCAGATAGAGAACAGTTTAAAGGTCCCAAACAAATTTATAGATTAGAAATATATTGTTTTAAAGCCAGATCCAATGTGCGTATTTATCCTACATGAAAGTTGTTACATTTTATCTATACAGACAATTCAGAAAATTAAAGCAACAGATGTGTTCTAAAGGCATATTTGTGTTGTTCTATTCAAGGATTATACTTTTCACTTAGCAAAGTGCACCAAAATTAAACTCTGAACACCCAAACATGTGCAAAAGAACAATAAAAAAGTCTATGCACATCCTTTGATAATGGAAGTGTATATAGGTACACTGAAGTAAGCAATACAAACCAAAGGTTCCAACAGATAGCATATGCTTTTAGAACTGAAAAAAAATCTTACACAGTAAAAAAGGTCATAAGTGTGCGGTGCTACCTGCTTGGCAAATAAAATATATAACAGTTGAATCAATCAAATGTAAAGTGTTCAATATGCATTGAATTAATATACAAAAAAATGAAATAAAGTGCTCCATGCTGCAAATTCATTAAACAGTCCACATTCAGTGAAAGTTCATATGCTCCAAAGTGCTCTGTGTTGAAATCAATATATGATCCACATTCATCCACAATGTAAATTAATAGGCTGTGATATAAGAGTGCATAGTGCCTCTGTATGTATTAATCCAGTGCTCCAGGTGTCACACTCTGTGCTCCCCACTAGGCGTCCTCAGTCAAAATATGCATTCCACGATTATGGAACCATTGAGACAGAAGTGACGTCGGCAAGCCCAGTCCAATGCTTTTGGTCACTCTGGCGTCAGAGTGACAAAGCGCATTGAGCAGGGCTTGCTGATGTCACTTCTGTCCCGATGGTTCCATATCGTGGAACGCTGACCAGATCTCCTATTTCTCACAAAGTTATAGATATAGTTCCAGTGAGTGGGGACACATGAGGGGAGCACAGGGTGTGACTGGGGCACTGGATTAATGCATACAGAGGCACTGAGCACTTTTATATCACAGCCTATTCATTTACATTGAATGTGGATTATATATTGATGTTAACATGGAGCACTTTGGAGCATATGAACTTTCACTGAATGTGGACTGTTTAATGAATTTGAGCACAGATCACTTTATTGCATGTTTTTGTATATTACTTTAATGCATATTGAGCACTTTCCATTTGATTGATTCAACTGATTTTAATTTTATTTGCTATTCAGGTAGCGCCACATACTTTTTTCATCTTTAATTAACCTGTCAAGATAATCATAGTGCAGGCAGCCACCCATAGTACACCCAGTTACTGCTTAAAAGCTCTACTATCATACCATATACCTTAGCGCAGGGTATTATTATTTTATAAATCTTATACAGTAGCTGAATAAAACATTTAAAAAATTGCTAACCATTTGCTAGTAGGTAGAGTTTTTTTTTTATCTTTACTTTGCTTATCTCCTAGTTAAAATTTTTCTTGTGTGTACATTGCCCTCATCGGTATAGTGCAATGTAAATTCCTGAACCACTCCTAGAATAAACAGGGATTACATCATTAGTGGCCACCCAATGGCTGAAGAAATAAAATAGTGAGCAGGAACACTATTAGAAGAAGATGGCAGTGGTGGCAGATGGAGTGGCGAGGGGCAACGCAGACTTTGCATTGTTGGTGAAAATGAACTGTGCAAACTTGCACATTATGGCAGATGGTTAGAAACAAATACATTTTAATGCAACAATTAGCATTAACAAATTACATGATTCTTGAAGGAACAAACTTTTAAATAAATAAAAAAATAAACTCTCAATTTGACAAAAAAATAAAAAATAAATCACAAAACGAATGTGATTTGTTTTATGCGGACAGTTAGAGTATCCATGTTGTATTCTTAGCGCATACTGTACATGCTTTTCATTGTTGCCCTAGATTTACCTGCCCAAAGGTATTTCAAATATATAAGTGAAGCAGCAAGGCGATGCTGTATCTTTATTTCAGAGTTGATTATTTTGCAGGGATGGTCTGGGCTACAAATGCCTTTCAAAATGCGTGTTTGGTAGAGCAAATATACCAATATCATTTAGAATATACAGACAAGAAGCTGTAATATTAGAGAGATTTGATCTGGAGATTTTTTTGCACAATGACCCTAAGTGGTTGCAAAAGTTAAAGCAGAGTTCCACCAAAAGTGGAACTTCCGCTCATCTGATTCCTCCTGTTCCTCCTCTGTATAAGGTATCTGCACCCACTTCCGGGAATAGACTCCCGCGGGAGTCACGCCCCTTCCTGCACCCCCCGCTGTCTCCTGGGAAACACACAAGTCCAGGAGATAGCGGGGACCATTTAGGACGTGCAGCGTGACTCGCGCATGTGCAGTAGGGAACCGGGAAGTGAAGCCGTAACGCTTCACTTCCTGATTCCCTCACCGAGAATGGCGGCGGCAGCAGCCGAGAGCCAATGGATTGCTCGGCTTCAGCTGCCGACATCGCTGGACTCCAGAAAAGGTAAGTGTCCATTTATTAAAAGTCAGTAGCTGCAGTATTTGTAGCTGCTGGCTTTTAATATTTTTTTTTTAGGTGCACTCCCTCTTTAAATAGTCTGTTCACTTTGCAAGGGAAGTTGCACTTTTGCAAAGGGAATTAACCCAAGAGTTTAGTGAATGAGGTAAAGCTCTACTGACTTCAATTTAGCATGATCATCCTCCAATCATGTGCAAGCAAAAATATGCTATAATATTTTGTTTTTTTCCTTGCACTAAACACTATAAAGTCTGATTTTGTTACTGGTTTAGGATCATAAAAAAAAATACATTTATAGTAAAAAAAGTTTGCATTAAGGCTCTTTCACACTGGGGCGGGGAGCCGCGGTGACGGTAAAGCAGCGCTATATTTAGCGCTGCTTTACCGTCGTTTTAATCGCGGTATTCGGCCGCTCGCGGTGCGGTTTTACCCCCCGCGAGTGGCCGAAAAAGGGTTAAACACCCCCCAGAGCGCCGCCGTAGCGGCGCCTTGCGGCGGTATTGCCGCAGTTTTACCGCGGTGTCCCATTCTGATCAATGGGAAGGAGCGGTATAGGAGCGGTGAATACACCGCTCCTATAACGCTCCAAAGATGCTGCTAGCAGGACTTTTTTTGTCATCCTGCTAGCGCACTGCTCCAGTGTGAAAGCCCGCCGGCTTTCACACTGGAGTTAAAGGGGCCTGAATTTTTCATGCGGTGAACAGGCGCTATTTTTAGCACTGCACCACATGAAAAACGCCCCGGTGTGAAAGGGGCCTTACACTAAAATATTTGTATTTTGCATGTGTCTGTAAAGATTTTTTTTTAATCTAGGACATTGCATAGCTAGTCATACTGGACTTCCTTTGTAATGTTGAAGCTCGTTTATCAAATATCCAAATTACTTTTTAAGTTATAATGAATGACAGACACATACTCCAGTATTTACTGCCATATAGGTAACTCAACTTGATCTAATCACCATGGTGTCATACAATGTGTCAAGTAAGATATTAATTGTCCAAAAACCTGGACAGACAGAAGTGAAAGTTTTAATAATCTTGTGTCTGCCTAAAATTATAAGCTATTTTATTGGTGGGTCCAACATACCCAAGTCCAATTCATATATGTTATTTGTTGTTTTAGGTAAAACCTATCCTTGCTCTTTGCAATTATTTCCATCCAGACCCTAGAGATGAAAGTTGCACTGGGCAGAATGGAGGAGATGCACTAAAACTGGAGCACTCATAATCTAGTGCAGCTGTGCATTGTAGCCAGCTTCTAACTTCAGCTTGTTCAATTAAGCTTTGACAATAAAACCTGGAAGCTTATTGGTTTCTATGCAGAGCTGCACCAGATTTTGCACTCTCCAGTTTTAGTAAATCAACTCCAATGAGTCTAACATGCTCCAGAACATGTCCACTATATATGTAATGTAGAATACTGCTTTTGCTTGCTTTTCTCTTTAATACATTTTAGGAATTAATTGAATATAAGCTCTAACATAAGCCATTCTTATCGATATTAAAGAGACATTCTCAAAAGGATATTGGAAGAAAATGAAATTCTGTCTATCAGTTGAGAACAGGCTACATTTGGAGGGATAATTAAATCTAAAAAAAATAACTGAATGTCTGGTCATAACTTTCAGATGAAACGTGTCAGATGCACAAATTGCTGATAAGGATGCCCAATTTGTTTACAGCAATAACATTATTAGATAAAGATCTATGTATAATAAATACAAACACACACACTATATAATATTAGGTTTAAAGAATATGTGCATACACTGTTGCATTGCTGCGTCCAAGAAACAAACCAAAAAACAATCATATTGTTTCAGGATTAACAATTTGTGTAAAGGCACTCAATTCTGATAAAGTGTACATAAAGTAGATTCACTAAAAAATAGTTTTATAAATAATGTATGCTCCAGCATACAAACATTTTTCCAGCTAAGTTGTGGTGCACCTAAAATTATATGTGTTTTTATGGGAATATTTGGCATCTGTTTACATAAGCTACCACAGTGCTCATCTATTTATTTTAATGCATATTGTGATAATTAACCACTTCCCGACCGCCCCATGTAGATATACGTCGGCAGAATGGCACGTACAGGCAGAATCACGTACCTGTACGTGCCATTCTTCAGGCGGTTGGGGGGTCCGATCGGACCCCCCTCCGCCGGCGGGGACGGTCGGGATCGTGTCAGGAGCGATCCGGGACGAGGGGACGGCCAGTGGTTTCTGGCCACCCCCTCGCGATCGCTCCTGGCCAATGAAAAGCTTCCCCTTCCTGTCTATTGTATAGACAGGAAGGCGGAAGTGATGTCACGCTCGGTGCGCCGGTCTATGTGACCGGAGACGCCGATCGGCGAACATGTAAAGGTTAGTGCACAACAGTACACTGACACCAGTACAGTTAGGCACATATTCCACCCCCCTGTCACCCCCTGATCACCCCCCAGATCACCCCCTCCCCCCCCAGTCACAGTGTCACTAATTGCAGTGATCATTTTTTTACTGATCACTGCATTTAGTGTCAGTGTGACTGTAATAACTGTCAGGGCAGTTAGTTTTAGGTCCAAGGTAGCCCCCTACCCCCCCCTAATAAAGGTTTAACCCCTTGATTGCCCCCCAGGTAACCCTTTCACCCCCTTTTGCCAGTGTCACTAAGCGATCGTTTTTCTGATCGCTGTATTAGTGTCACTGCTGTCGCTAGGTAACCATTTTTTTTTTTAGGTAACCGCCATGTTTATATAGGTTCATAAATAGTTTTATAGGTCAGGTACCCCCATATTACAACCTAAATAAAGGTTTTAACCCCTTGATTGCCCCTAGAGTTAACCCTTTCACCAGTGATCACTGTATAACTGTCACTGGTGACGCTGGTTAGCCAGTTAGTTATTTCGTTATTTAGGTTCCCCGTCAGGTTTTTTATATAGCGTCAGGTACCCCCATATATTACCTAATAAAGGTTTTAACCCCCTGATTGCCCCTAGTTAACCCTTTCACCCCCTTTTGCCAGTGTCACTAAGCGATCGTTTTTCTGATCGCTGCATTAGTGTCGCTAGGTAACCATTTTTTTTTTTTAGGTAACCGCCATGTTTATATAGGTTCATAAATAGGTTTATAGGTCAGGTACCCCCATATTACAACCTAAATAAAGGTTTTAACCCCCTGATTGCCCCTAGAGTTAACCCTTTCACCAGTGATCACTGTATAACTGTCACTGGTGACGCTGGTTAGCCAGTTAGTTATTTCGTTATTTAGGTTCCCCGTCAGGTTTTTATATAGCGTCAGGTACCCCCATATATTACCTAATAAAGGTTTAACCCCCTGATTGCCCCTAGTTAACCCTTTCACCCCCTTTTGCCAGTGTCACTAAGCGATCGTTTTTCTGATCGCTGCATTAGTGTCGCTAGGTAACCAGTTTTTTTTTGTATTACTGTTACGGGTGACGCTGGTTAGTTAGCTTGTTTTTTATACTGTCAGGGCACCCGCCATTTATTACCCAATAACGGTTTTAACCCCCTGATCGCCCGGCGGGTGATATCAATTAGGTTTTAGGGTCAAATAAGGTCTGCGTCGCCCCAGGTTAGTGCCAGTACCGCAAACACCCACGCACAAAGCATACACCTCCCTTAGTGGCACAGTATCTGAACAGATCAATATCTGATCTGATCAGATCTATACTAGCGTCCCAGCAGTTTAGGGTTCCAAAAAAAACCGCATTGTTAGCGGGATCAGCCCAGATACCTGCTAGCACCTGCGTTTTCCCCCCTCCGCCCAGCCCAGCCCACCCAAGTGCAGTATCGATCGATCACTGTCACTTACAAAACACTAAGCACACATAACTGCAGCGTTCGCAGAGTCAGGCCTGATCCCTGCGATCGCTAACAGTTTTTTTTGTGGTAGCGTTTTGATTCAGTCGCTTCAGTCAGGAGCTTTTTTACCTGTGAATCTCAAAAAATAAAAAAAAATAAAATAGTTGTCGTTTTATTGTTCTCTCTCTCACTCTATTCTCTCTCTATTGTTGCTCTTTTTTTACTCCATTCTATTCTGCAATGTTTTATTATGTTTTATCATGTTTTATCATGCTTGCTTTTCAGGTATGTAATTTTGTTTACTGTGTTTTAGTGTTAAGCATTTTTTTGTTTTCAGGTGCGCCATTCAGTTGCAACGCGGATTTATTTATCTTGACAGCAACAGCGTTTGCTCCCACGATACATAAAGACGCGACTCCAACACTGTAGGAGGTGATTTCACCACCACAGTTAAAAAAAAGAGCATATATGCCGAAGCATGGGGGCAGCAGGGGGGGGGGAGGAGCGATTGGCTCCTAATGCCACGTACATACGGTCGAAATTCCGACCGTGTGTACACGGCATAACTTTTGCGGGAGGATGCCCCCATGCATCGGCATATATAAATGGTGCATGTATGCCCATCATTAGAAGTGGGTGGATGAAGGGAGGTATTCTAATGGTGGGCATACCCACCAATCAATCTCTTTTTTTCGTTCAGCCAAGAGGCTGCATGAAAAAAAAAAGATTACAATATATGTCCAGTATGTTGCTGGACTTTGAATGGTTATACCAGAATGATGCCTGCAGGTTTAGGTATCATCTTGGTATCATTCTTTTCAGCCAGTGATCGGCTTTCATGTAAAAGCAATTCTAGCGGGTAATTAGCCTCTAGACTGCTTTTACAAGCAGTGGGAGGGAATGTCCCCCCTCCCGGATATAAACCGCGCCATTGGGAAATTGGGAAAGCATTTTATCACACCAATCTTGGTGTGGTCAGATGCTTTGAGGGCAGAGGAAAGATCTAGGGTCTAATAGACCCCAATTTTTTCAAAAAAAGAGTACCTGTCACTGCCTATTGCTATCATAGGGGATATTTACATTCCCTGAGATAACAATAAAAATCATAACAAAGAAAAAAAATGGAAGGAACAGTTTAAAAATAAAATAAAAAAGCTAAATAAATAAAAAAAAAACCAAAAAAAAAAAAAAAAGCACCCCTGCCCCCCCTTCTCTTGCGCAAAGGCGTACACAAGCGTTGGTCTGGCGTCATATGTAAACAGCAATTGCACCATGCATGTGAGGTATCACCGCGAAGGTCAGATCGAGGGCAGTAATTTTAGCAGTAGACCTCCTCCGTGAATCTAATGTGGTATCATGTAAAGGCTTTTAAAGGCTTTTAAAAATGTATGTAGTTTGTCGCCACTGCGTGTTTGTGCGCAATTTTAAAGCATGTCGTGTTTGGTATCCATGTACTCGGCCTAAGATCATATTTTTTATTTCATCAAAAATTTGAGCAATATAGTGTGTTTTAGTGCATTAAAATAAAAAAAAGTGTATTTTTTCCACAAAAAATGCGTTTGAAAAATCGCTGCGCAAATACTGTGTGGAAAAAAAAAATGCAACACCCACCATTTTAATCTGTAGGGCCTTTGCTTTAACATTATATATAGTGTTTGGGGGTTCAACGTAATTTTCTTGCAAAAAAAAAATATGTTTTCATGTAAACAAAAAGTGTCAGAAAGGGCTTTGTCTACAAGTGGTTAGAAGAGTGGGTGACGTGTGACATAGGCTTCTAAATGTTGTGCATAAAATGCCAGGACAGTTCAAACCCCCCCCCCAAATGACCCCATTTTGGAAAGTAGACACCCCAAGCTATTTGATGAGAGCAATGTTGAGCCCATTAAATATTTTTTTTTTTTGTCCCAAGAGATTGAATAATGAAAAAAAAAAAAAAATATATATATTTTTTTTACAAAAAGTTGTCACTAAATGATATATTGCTCAAACATGTCATGGGCATATGTAGAAATACACCCCAAAATACATTCTGTTGCTTCTCCTGAGTACGGGGATACCACATGTGTGGGACTTTTTGGGAGCCTAGCTGCGTACGGAACCCCAAAAACCAATCACCGCCTTCAGGCTTTCTAAGGGTGTAATTTTTTTATTTCACTTCTCACTGCCAATCACAGTTTCGGAGGCCATGGAATGCCCAGATGGCATAAAACCCCCCAAAATGACCCCATTTTGGAAAGTAGACACCCCAAGCTATTTGCTGAGAGGTATTGTGAGTATTTTGCAGATGTCGCTTTTTGTCACAAAGTTTTTAAAATTGAAAAAATAAAAAAAAAAATTTTTTTTTCTTTACTTTCTTCATTTTCAAAAACAAATGAGAGCTGTAAAATACTCACCATGCCTCTCAACAAATAGCTTGGGGTGTCTACTTTCCAAAATGGGGTCATTTGGGGGGGTTTTGTGCTATTTTGGCATTTTATGGCCTTCGAAACTGTGATAGGTAGTGAGGAGTGAAATCAAAAATTTGCACCCTTAGAAATCCTGAAGGCGGTGCTTGGGTTTCGGGGCCCCGTACGCGGCTAGGCTCCCAAAAAGTCCCACACATGTGGTATCCCCATACTCAGGAGAAGCAGCAAAATGTATTTTGGGGTGCAATTCCACATATAACTATGGCATGTGTGAGCAATATATCATTTAGTGACAACTTTTTGAAAAAAAAAAAAAAAATCTTTTTTATTTTTGTCTTTATTCAATCACTTGGGACTAAAAAAAAAAATATTCAATGGGCTCAACATGCCTCTCAGCAAATAGCTTGGGGTGTCTACTTTCCAAAATGGGGTCATTTGGGGGGGTTTTGTACTTCTCTGACATTTTAGCACCTCAAGAAATGAAATAGGCAGTCATAAATTAAAAGCGGTGTAAATTCCAGAAAATGTACTCTAGTTTGTAGACGCTATAACTTTTGCGCAAACCAATAAATATACGCTTATTGGCATTTTTTTTTACTAAAGACATGTGGCTGAATACATTTTGGCCCAAATGTTTGACTAAAATTGAGTTTATTAGATTTTTTTTATAACAAAAAGTAGAAAATCTCTTTTTTTTTCAAAATTTTCGCTCTTTTTTCCGTTTATATCGCAAAAAATAAAAATCACAGAGGCAATCAAATACCATCAAAAGAAAGCTCTATTTGTGGGAAGAAAAGGACGCAAATTTCGTTTGGTTACAAAATTGCATGACCGCGCAATTACCAGTTAAAGTAGTGCAGTGCGAAATTGAAAAAAGACCTCTGGTCCTTTGGCTGCCAAATGGTCCGGGGCTGAAGTGGTTAACATCCAAATTTATGTTACTTCATTTGATCTGAGAGCATGGCATATAACTTTTAGGAGCTGCTCCTCTGATTGGTGCTCATGCCTTTAATACCTTAGTACAAAGTAATTATGGAGCTTGTCAACATATTTATTAAAAAAGAGTGTGTGCTTCAACAGTTTAGTGAAAATATACAGTAACTAAAGCCAAAATAATATTTTTAAGGAAATGGTCAAGTGTTAATACTGTCTATGTCCCTTTTCTTTCTGCTCGAGAAAAACAACAGGTAGTAAAAGGAAATCTATCCAAAGCAAAGGAAAATTAGACAGTTGTCACCAGAGTAGATGTTGTCATTGGAAGATTTGTTTTCAAGTCCTGTTTCTGTGACAGTTCTAGAATTTTAGATTTCCCTTCCCTTCCTGTACTGGGGAAGATGGTCACCAGGACAAATAGAGAGGATAAATCTCCCCAGTAAGGTGCAGATAGCAAAATAAATTTGACAGAGAACTTGACAATTCTTTACTCCCTTCAATCCAAAAAAAAGTTTTGGCTTGACATACACTTTAAGGGAGCAGAGGAGAATAATAACTATATATTTAGTGCTAAAGTTTAAAAAAAGAATATATATATAAATATATATATATATATATATATATATACTGTAGCTGCTGACTTTTAATATAAGATTGCTTACCTGTCCAGGGATCCCATGATATCAGCATCCGGAGCTGATTCATCAATCGGCTTCAGGTGCAGGCGCCGGCCTTGTAAGGGAAATCAGCAGTGAAGCCTTTAAGCTTCACAACCAGTTTCTTACTGCGCATGCGCAAGTCACATGGCTCTTTCTGAATTGTCCCACCAAGGCAGTGGGGGGAAGGAGGAGGGTCTGGAAATGCTGGTAGATCGCCATGGCGCTCTTATCCAGAAGTGGGAGTGGGTACCTGTCAAAACCAGGTACCTGCTCCTCCCTCCCCCCCAAAAAGTGCCAAATGTGGCAGAGGATGTGGGGAGGGTGCAAACAAACAAAGCTTCCCCTTTTGGGTGAAGCTCTGCTTTAAGTCAACTTTAAAAAAAAAAAACATTTTATACTTACTTGCTCTATGCACCAGTTTTGCAGTCAGTCCCGATCCTCCTCTGCTTGGTTACCCTGCTGGCATTCCTGGCCCTTCCCTCCTACCAAGTGCCCCCAGGAAAAGCAGCTTGCAATGAGGGCACCCGGGCAGGCTCGCTCCTGAGCCATGGCTATGCGTGTCTATTCACACACAGAGCTGCAGCTTGGCCCCACCCCCTCTCTCCTCCTTATTGGGTCACTGGCTGTGTTTGACAGCAACGGGAGCCAAAGGTTCCCTCTGCTGTCTCAGCCAATGAGGAGGGAGAGTCCCCAGAGAGCCAAGGCTCTTGTGCACAATGCTGGATTGAAATGGGACTCAGGTAATTTTAAGGGGGGGGGGCTGCAGCACAGAGAAGGTTTTTTTTACCTCCATGCAACAAAACCTTCAGCCTTTACAAACACCTTAAATGCAGGCTTCAAAAATACATTGAAGGACACTTAGATTATACCTGTAACATACAGAGCTTTGACTGTTCATCAAAAAGAACAAATATCACTGAGGAACTTCAGCTGAGGGTAAAGCCCATTTACTGGCTTAGAAACTTGTAACCAAAAACCACTGAACTATTATCCTAAGAGTATATTTATTTTATATAGAGTATATTTATTTTTTGTGTCACAAAGAATATGCTGTATACATCTCAGTTTTTAGAATGCTTACTTTATCATTCAACCACCATTCAACATATGGCCAATGTTAAGTCATGAATATATTTGGCAATGGGGAATAGATGGCAGTAAGTATGGGTGCATTAATGACAAATATTTTAAATCTGGCATTTAAATGTGCACTGTATGAATTATCTACTGTAAAACAAATATAACAACTGCTATATTGCAATCTGAAAAGGTTCGTTTTCCCAATTTTGTTTTTCTTTTTAAACTATGGATTGGTTTAGACAAGATGTGCTTGCTGCTGTGCTCAACAGAGACAGATATTTTTAGGCCGAAATTTGGATTTCGTTGTGTTCCATTATTATGAATTTATGCTTCATCAACCCCAGACTTGTCATGGCTCATTATCTATATATCATCATTCTGAGCAGCTTCCCATTTTAGAAATATGTTAAGGCATCTGCCCATGTGCTGCTCTGCACCATAGCACATACTAAGGCTTTTGCTATATTTTTACATTGTAGAAATATTGCTTTTTGATTTATGTACAGTTTAGATAAATATATAAAATGTTTGTAAGATTGTTTTTCAATCCTTATAATAATGAAACCATGGGTATTTTGATTTAACACTTATCATTTACGTTTTTTTATAAGGTATCTTTTGAGAGGGTATATTTTAAAGCTAAACTGAAGGCAGATATAAAAGACAAATTAATTCAGCTCTGTATTCTTTATTACATTAATATATATATTTTAAGTACAAGCAGTATAGTAACCAAGTTTGACTTGTTACCATTCTCCTTCAGTCCTCTGTACAGCAGAGCTCAGAATGGGAGCGAGGGGCAGCACAAGGAGCCATTTACAGTAGTTGTGCTGCATTTTTCATGTGCTAACAAGAATTATGCTGATGGGAGGAGAGAGCAGAATAACAGAGAGTAAAGCTTTTAGGGCCTCTGTCAATGGGTTTCTTTCAAGTCAGAACTGCTTCTCCAGCCAAACAAGTTAATGAGGATACAAAAGCAAGTTGAAACAAGTCATAAGAAGGTCAACTGCACATGTCAATGAATTCTGAATAAATCTCAACAGCATCTTAAATTGATGTTTAAAAGCATGTTGCATTTACTCGTCGATAAAAGCCCTAACTTTTCTGTGTAATGCATTTGGATCTTGACAACTTAAGACTCTCACATGTGCTGGGTGGAACTGTAATGCCCCGTACACACGGTCGGAAATTCCGACCACAATATCCGTCGGATTTTTTCCGACAGATTTTGTCCGACACTGGTGTTGCATACACACGGTCGGACAAAGTTGTTGGAAAATCCGATCATTCTGAACGTGGTGACGTTCTTTGCGTATGACGGAACTACGTAGAGGCTAGTAGCCAATAGGTTTGGTCTCCTAATTTGATCTGAGCATGCGTGGCACTTTGTCCGTCGGAATTCACTACGCACGATCAAAAAAAGTCCGATCGGATTTTGTTGTCGGAAAGTTGTCGGATCTCAAATTTTTTTTCCGACGGAGAAAGTCCGATGGAGCCCACACACGATTTTCCGACAACATGGTCAGGTCGGACATTTTCCGTCGGAATTTCCAACCGTGTGTACGGGGCATAAGTCTTAGGACATTTTGTTGCTGACATATTTGCTAGTTTTTTTCCATTCAGCCAGCCAAATGAGATGTATGGAGAAATCCCCCTGCCAGAACATTGTATTCTAACCGAGGGACCCATCACTGTCATCAACAGCATGTTACTTAAAATTACAAAAGATGTGTCAAGAGAGAGCCATACACTGATTGGAATTTGGCTGGTCCCTGCTAAACTGGCCAAATTTTGGTCAGTGTGTAGTCAGCTTCAGTTTGAATTTTTTTAAAGTCAAAGTTATAATATCTTTAATAGAATATTTTTTTGCAGGATGAACCTGAGGTCTGGAGGAAAATATGTAAACAAACAGCAAATAATAGGATTTGACTGCCTTATGTTAGTATTATGAATTGTAGGCAGGTAAAAGATACACAAAGAGATTATGCCACTAACACAGATACAAGAAATGTATGAGTGTCTTAATTTGTTTAAAGCATAACTTTAAGCAAACTGCTTTTAGTAATTTATGTCATGTAAAACAAAAGTTACCTCTGCTGAGGGTTATGGCTTGCCCAGGATCATTGCTCTTTTAAAAAAAATATATATTTTCATTAATGCTGGATAGTAAAGCTCTCATTATACTTCTGGCCTGCTGAAGATACAGTATGAGAGCTATGGCTCTGATACACGAAAGCGCTAGTGTAATTTATCCACCCACTCCCCTTGGACCTTACATAACCTTTAACAATATAGACAATATATGTTGCATCTCTTCTACCACACCTAATTTAAAATACAGTATCATAAATGCAATGGTTGGCAGTTCATAATAAAACACTGCTGAGCATAACTAAAGCCAAAATGTTTTTAGTTTTGGAGAGAGTGGTAAGAGATTGGAACCTCTGTCACATTTTATTGCTGTCTGTGTCCCTGTTAGATAGATTTGCCCTCTCTATTTCTTCCTGGTAACCATTGAAAATCCACAATTTTATGTAGTCACCAGATCAGTACTAAAATTAACATTTTCCAATAACTACACTGTTCCAATGACAACTATTTAATAGGTCATTCTCCTTGCTTAAGAGAAGTTTTACTTCCTGTTGGGCCTACAGAACAGAACGTGAAAGGAAATCTCACCAATAGAACACAGGGAACACAAGGGTTTTTACAATTTCCTACTCTATACAAAATAAGCTCTGATTCTCATGTTTTGTAGAATTAACAGTCAGGTTCCGTTGCCCAGCTTTTAGAACAAGAAAGCAATATAATAAAAGATTATGAAAACAGAAAAATATTGAATTCAAATAAGCTTCGTGTCCACTAAATTTATGGCATTTCTGGGACCTCTGGGTTCAACCTTATTCGGAGCAGCATTCCTAATTTAACAAAGTTTGTGCCTTTCTATAGGAAGAAAAACATAATAAAAATGTAAAAATAGAATTTCAAAATCAGTAATGAAATAAAGAATAAATGGTGTTAAATAGAAGTTAAGTAAATACAGAAAAGCTTTGATGTAAATAGTTACGTTTCTATATCGCCACTTTAAATATTTGCTTTGTAAGAAGCAATTTCTACATCTTCAGAAAAAGCAAACCTGGTAAGTATTTAAAGATGTAAATCGGTGTATACATATGGTTTTAAATCCTGTGTAAATGTCACAGCAGACAATCTGTAGCATGTCACAATTACTATGCTAATATCATATAGCTTCACTGATTCTTAAAAAAAATTTCTACATTGGTTCCATGAATACATTAAAAACAGAAAAATTAAAAGTTAGGTTTTATGTAACAGTCCAAAAAAACCTGAGACACATAAATAAAGCAATATGCAGGAACCAGAGCTCTCCGCTGGAGATAGGGAGTCCAGCTATGTCACCTCCTTGCCCCTGGCCTGTGATTGGACAGAGGGAGAAGCAACAGACTGATGAGGTCATCCCCCTTTTTTCTCCTTCTGTCAGCATGTCCCAATGAGTATAAGATACCTGATTGACCACTTGCCGACCAGCCGCCATCATTATACTGCGGAAGGTCGGATCGTTCCCGCAAATTGCTGTAGGTGTACGTTGGCTCCTTTAAGAGCCATGGCAGGTGCACCAGCCCGCTGCGCGGCAGGGGATCTTATATGCGTGACCGGCGGCCGCGGTAAAGAGAGACAAAACGGGATCTGTCAAAGTAAACAGACATATCCCCGTTCTGACCGGGGAGGAGAGAGAGATTTGCTGTTCAGCAATCTTTCTCCTCCTCCAATCAGTCCCATCCCCCACAGTTAGAAACCCCTCCCAGGGAACACATTTAACCCCTTGATTGCCCCCTAGTGTTATCCCCTTCCCGTCTGGCATTTTTTTAGCACTGATCGCTGTATAAATGTTAATGGTCCCAAAAAAGTGTCAAAAGTGTCTTATCCGTCCGCTGCAATGTCGTAGTCTCACTAAAAATCGCAGATATATGCCATTACTAGTAAAAAAAAAAAAAATAATAATAATAATAATAAAAATGCCATACATCTATCCCCTATTTTGTAGACCTTATAACTTTTGCGCAAACCAATCAATATACGCCTATTGCGTTTTTGTAACAAAAATAATATAGAAGAATATATATTGGCCTAAACGGATGAAGAAATTCATTTTTTAATTTTTTTGGGGGGTATTATAGAAAAAAGTCAAAAAATATATATATTTTTTCAAAATTGTCGCATTTTTTTGTTTATAGTGCAAAAAATTAAAACCGCAGAGGTCATCAAATACCACAAAAAGAAAGCTCTATTTGTGGGGAAAAAAGGATGTAAATTTTGTTTGGGTACAGCATCGCACAACTGCACAATTGTCAGTTAAAACGTATTGCAAAAAATGGCCTGGTCATTAAAGGGGAAAATCTTCAGGTCTCTAAGTTAAATTTGGATGTTTTACCAATTGCATTTAAACTGAATGTCATGATTTTTTAAAATAAATACATAACTGCTCTCCTTATTGATTTTTTTTTAATATCTACATAGAGTTTGGCTTTAATTTTGTTCCTTTAGATCTAGTGAACTTATGAACCAAATTAGCATTGATAAAATTTATGTTTTTGTTTCAGTTTCTTTTGGGATGAAGAATATTTCTACATTTTCTTGCAAAAAATATAATCTCTCTCTCTCTTTCAATACTTGTTTTTCTTAACTTAAGTCAGTTTTGACCTTGAACACTTACGATGCAAAGATTTGCAAAACGCTAGAGGATTAAATATATCCCAAGGATTAGCTTCAACCCTGCTGAAAATGTGGCAGCTCTGTTTTTTTCCCTATTTCCTGAGTGCCAAGTCAAAATGTGAGCTCTTCAATTCTGCATCATAATTAAGAAATTAGTTTAGATGATAAAAATGCCTAGTGCCTTTAGGAAGTGATTTGACACTAAACAGTTTACACTTACTGCAAATGTTAATGTGAAACTTACTTTGAAAATTAACTACACAATTGTATAGGATTCATGCTAGCAGAACCTTTTTTTTTACTTGATGGACATATGTTTTTTTTAACCTGACTATGTAGCTATGCAAGTCCAATGTTATCTGGAGTAAAGATAAAAGTGTAAAATAGGGTCTGTCAACCTCTTGCTTCAATACCTTCTGAGTTACTAGCCTGGAACAAGCATGCAGGTCAGGTAGGTCAAAAAGTCCTGATGAGGGCTTTTTTTCTCAGAAAATAGGTGCAGGTGCTCAGACCCTACCACCAACTCCCCATCACCCGCATCCAGTGATGTAAGTGACTGAGTTAAAATAAACGGAGTTACTTAACACAGTTACTTTAGAGGGTAACGAGTAATCTAACTGATTATTTTTCCCCTCATGGTAACGCAGTTCCCATTACTTGGGCGGCGTTACCACAATTGCATCTACCGCCACTAGATGGCAGTAGTGTAAATCCGGTGTCCTGACGAAAAAGTTCCCCCGCCGGATAAGGACCCCCACAGGCGCAGCGCTTGCGCAGGACGAAGGACAACGGGGCTTACGAAAATTGCCGAACCTAAACAGCTCTGAGTGAACGCTACACAGCACAGGCGCAGTTAACATGTAATTGTACGAGTCGATGCCGCACGCTCCCGATGCTCGTGCTACTCTGCAAGGGGCATCTATCGTGTAACTAAGGGGCGGGTCTAGTATTACTGTAACCAAGGGGCACATTTATTATTTTTGTTATATAATTGAGCTCTGCCCATTAATTTAACATTCGCCCTCTTCTGTAGCCATCCGCCCCTTACACAATATAATAATAATAGACCCGCCCCTTACTTACACGCTATAACAGATCTGCCCCTTGGTTAGAGTAATAATAGAGCAGCCCCTTGGTTACATGATATATAACAATAATAATAAATGCGCCCCTTGCTTACAGTAATACTAGACCCACCCTTTAGTTACACCTATATAATATTAAAAAAAAAGTCACAGTTACTTTGCTGCATAACTAATTACTTTTCCAATGTAGTAACTGACTTACTAATGCGATTACTTTTTGGGAGAAGTAATTTGTAACTTAACTAATTACTTTTTTAAAGTAAGATGACCAACACTGCTCGCATCCCCCCTCCCTGGAAGAAACAAGTAAAGTGGCATGCACAGCACACAGCTCCAAATGGTGGGTATGGTCTGGGCTCAGAACACATGGTACAGGGCTCAGTAGTGTGTAATTTGAAGTGCTCAGGGGTGCATATCACACAGTCACCTTTCTGCAAATATCATACATTTTAGTGTGCCTTTTATTGATGTAAATGAAGTGGCTGCTTCTATACTGAACTTTCCTTGATCTTTGGTCTGTAATATTCTAGTCATGACTTGGTGGATGCTCTATGATTCTATCAGCCATGATACAAAGGTGCAAGATGCAATGACCTGTGGAAGGCATATTTCTCTGGCAATATCAGGAGTTCATACTACCCATTTAGATCTTCTTGTATAAGGCATCACTGCTGGTGGTTAGAAACTGTCCTGTTGATGGTGAGACGGCTGTCATAGTGTAGATCTTTTAGTTCTTTGGGGAACTGTTAATACATGTTAGTGTAAATATTAATTGGATGCTTGTATAATGTATTTGCTAGCTATTGTTTCTGGTGTAACATATGAAAACACCCTTCTTTACTGCAAAAAAGGATTTCTCTTTCTTTTCTCTTATCATACCACTAGTCAGTAGCCAATGTGTCTACTCCTAATGGGGGTGTTTTGATATTGGCAGAGTAACTCCTCTTGAATAAGATATAGCAATAGCTAGAAAACATTGCAATAAGAGTAACCTAGACCCTGCATACTTAAACATATACAAGTTATAGTGGTTGCTGACCATTTGGGTAATAATTCAGTAACGGAAGGCAGAATTTGTAAAGTAAACATCAAAATGTTTCTGCTGGTTATACATGGTTTATACATATGAAAATGTTAGCATCTGTAGAACGGGCCCACCATGCAACTTCAGAAAAAACTAATTGGTTTGATTTTAAAGCCAGCATTATGCAGATTTGCGATTCATCATTAATGCCTAACAGTAAATTCCTTGACTTTTCTAACAATGTATTTATCAATCAGTGACAGTTGCTCCCTATTAACCAGATTGTTGTCTAATTCTTTTTGTATTTATTATTTTCCAACATTAAATATGACAGCTCAGTGCTTACAAACTCCAACTTTATTTTTGGTAAATCATGTACAAAATACCTCATCAAATACCAGGTAAAAATATCCTAAAAGTCCTAATATCAAGGGGAAGGAGAGTAATTGTTAGATTTTTCCTAAAACTGAGTGCAGATATTTCACAACTTAAAAAAAGCGTTGGACAGCCAAGCAGAATGAATATTTTCTCATTAACCACTTCAGCCTTGGAAGGATTTACCCCCTTAATGACCAGGCCATTTATTGTGATAGGTCACTGTGTTACTTTAACTGACAATTACATAGACGCCCTCTGTTGAAGTCGGAAGTGACGAAACGCGTAAGGGCGTGGCTTACACGACGCTGACCGGAAGTGACATCTTGCGCTCCACCGCCGCCATACCTTTACCTGGAAGTTCAGTGTGTGTCTACACAGACACACACCATACTAAAAGGAAGTGTAGGGGCTGACGCTGAGGAGGCTTTTCTTACCATCTGAAACGCAAGTTACTCACAATGCTTAACTGAAAGAAAAATAAATGTACGCAGCTAATCTTATGGGGCTTGTTATGGGAATTGATATAAGTTTTTAATTTAAATAAACGGAATTACGCTATGTGCAACATTTCAATTTGTTTCTATGGCGAGTTTGTTTGGAGATAAATTCCCCCTGGACCCCTGATGCTGTTTTTTCCTTGGTGATGCTGACTGACTAAGAAGGATACCAGGCTGGTTTTAACCCCGTCTTATCTGAGGAGTAGTGGAAGCAGTCTAAATACCTTGGTGATAATTATTTGACAGGCGTATATTTTTTCATGATTTCTGGTAAGTTTGAACCCCTAGGGGGTGTGTGCCTCACGCGTTGAAAAATCACATGGGATGATACGGTGTCTGAATATATTACAGAAGAAGTCACTTTGATCTGTTTGAACTGTTCACCCACCACTATTTCCGCACTCAAGGAACATTTATTTATCCGTTCACTTATTTTTGATTGTGGACTTATTTTTAAATATATATATTTTTTAAATATATTTTTAAAGATTTGATGCTACATTTTTAGCGCTGTTTTAGTATTCAACTTCTCACAAAACAGTACTGTTTGATTTTTATACTATCTATTTTCTAAATTACACAGCCGTGCAAACAAATTTGATGTCCTTTTTTTCCAAAAAATAGAGCTTTCTTTTGGTGGCATTTAATCACCTCTGCGGTTTTTATTGTTTGTGCTATAAACAAAAAATAAAGAGCAACAATTTTGAAAAAAACCCAATATTTTTTACTTTCTGCTATAAAATATATCCAATAAAAAAATGTAAAAAAAAAATCAAAATTCTTCAGTTTAGGCGGCTGATTTGTATTCTGCTACATATTTTTGGTAAACAACTAAATTCAATTAGGTATATTAACTGGTTTGTGCAAAAGTTATCATGTCTACAAACTATGGGATACATTTAGTTAATTTTTTTTTTTTTTTTTACTAGTAATGGCAGCGATCAGTGACAAATTGAACACTAAGTGACACTTTTTGGGGACCAGTGACACTAATACAATGATCAGTGCTTAAAAAAAAACGCACCGTCACAGTATAAATGACACTGGCAGAGAAGAGGCTAACATCAGGGACAATCAAAGGGTTAAATGTGTTCCCTGGGAGTGCTTTCTAACTGTGTGGGGGATGCTGATACTAGACAGAGATCTGTGAGAGATCTGATTCCTGATTACTAGGTATATCTCTTTGTCTGTGATAGAACGACAGTCTGCCTTGTTTACATAAGCAGACTGCCATTGTAAAGAGTAATTTTGTTTGTTATTTTCAGGCAAAAAAAAAGGAGACTTTACAATCTCTTTGTACGATACACGTATTTCCCAGATTTTTGATAAAATATAAAAGAGGAGGCTGACATGTTGAGATACCCAACATGTCAAGCCTTAAAATGTGGTGTGCCCGTGAAAGGTGATGCTTTAAAAGCCAGTACAGTTTAGAGTTAACCATAAATAATGGGTCCAGTTTTATTGCTCACTCAAATCAACATTTTCACGCGTAGTAGGCACCTCCCCCTCATACATTTATATTTGTAAATGCATGTATGTGGGGTGGCTAACCTTCAAATATTTTGAGGGGGATCTTAAGTGTGTGGGTGTAACTCTTATTTTTTACCCTTTTTAATAATGTATTTTACTTTTTTTTCCATCACGTTGGGGCAAAAAGTCTCCAATGCGAAACATTTTGGATGACAGGTTATATTTAATGAGACATGGGGGACTTTTCTCACCTGTCTTCTAATGAAACGAATGCGGTGAAAATTGCACTGCAATCATTTCTTCCCTGGCCATACTGGCTGGAAAAAGTGACATGGGGATTTGGAAGTGACATTTTACAATTTGCTTTTGGGTCAGTAAACAGGAAGGAAAGATCAGCAAATGGACCAAATGGCTGTTCACTATTCTCCCTCCCCTCTACCCAAGAGCACCCATGCTGATCCTGAATGCACAGCGCGTGGAGCTTGGGAAACATGGCTGGGGTTCTTGGGGGTTGTGTAGAAGCAATCCAGTGGCTGTAGAGCCAGCAGATCACTTCCATCTGACAGCCATTAGTCAGCTTGTTAGATTTACACACACTCCCCAGTGGCTGCAGCTGCCAAAAGTGTGTGTAAAACCTTCCCCATCGGTGGAAGTAAAGTTATAATATTTTGATGCAGGTAACAGTTTTGGTGGAGCTGAGCTTTTTTTAACCTAAATTTTGTGCTGGTTCATTGGCTAAAATGTGTAATTCACTGCAATGGACAAGAATTGTAACCTCTATTTTACATACCAGAAGTGAAGTGTTAGGCAAATATAAACCCTGAGGTATGGAGGGTACATGAAGTTCTAAATTTAGCGGTCATAACCCTCGATGGGGCGGCCTTGACTTTTGGGCTTACCGGTTAGTACCCAACGACTTTGCACACTGACACCATAAAATTCCTTTTGAAAGGTTTTTATTTGCAGGGGTAACATCCAACAAACACAGTCTCATGTGGGAAAAGAGGGTAAGGGTGAAGAAACTCAGGCACCTTGAACTGCTAAGTATGTGAAAGTCTCTATTTGCCAACCCAGAGAGGAGCCACTCGCAGCTGGGTGCTTCAAAGCTGAACAAATCTCTAGCCAGAGATTATGGCAGTCAGCACTTGAATTCGGAATTTGCAAAGTCTCTGACCTTGAATTAAAGTAGCATTCAGAAGCAAAACAGATGTTATCCGTCTCCTTGGCAGTATTGGGGAAGCGTGGATTCTCTAGTGTCCTTGACAACCCAGCAACCAGGCACTTCTTGGGATGCCAGCTTGTTGGCCCTCCTCCGAAGAGTCCTCCCCTGGTCGCTTACACGAGCTGTGGTGCCCCTCCAAGTTGAGAGCGCACCCGGATGCCTTGAATCTTCCCGCAGTTACTGCACCTCGGACCAGCCGGTTCGGAGACTGGGGAAGAGATGGATCCTTGCCCCAGACCAAGAGGGTCTGTAAGGCTTGTCAAACCAACCATGTTGCAGGGCGACACGCGCTCCCGTGACCAGGAACCCTCTTGGGGCTACTCCGGTCCAGATCCAGGAACAGGCAGATATGGCCAAACGAACCACAAACACGTGACTCCAGCATCTTAAGTACCCCTCCCCAGACGCCTCAGCGTGGCCAAAACGCACCCACTGATTGGCTCTGAGGAATGCCGGTACCCAAACGTCCAACCAGGCCTGGTTCTAAACCTGTCATGTGTACCTTACTGCACACATGATCAGGCAGAACCCCAACACAGCCCAGCTAAACTGATGCCAACGTTAACCTACCCAATTAGCTCTCAGAACCCCTTTACTGTTCTGAGAGAAAAACAACTAAATTTACACATAGCGGACACCTTGCAAAAGTGTCACCGCTACATATATACTGTATTTTTTTGCTTATACTTAATTTTAATGACCTAATAGCACTACTACAATGTGAGGTGTGAACTTTTAACCACTTCCCGACCGCCCCATGTAGATATACGTCAGCAGAATGGCACGTACAGGCTGAATCACGTACCTGTACGTGCCATTCTTCAGGCGCGTGGGGGGTCCGATCGGACCCCCCCCGGCCGGCGGGGATGGTCGGGATCGCTTCAGGAGCGATCCGGGATGAGGGGACGGCCACCCCCTCGCGATCGCTCCTGGCGAATCAGATGCTTCCTCTGTCTGTGTCAATCAAAACACAGGCAGAGGAAGTGATGTCACACTCGGTGCGCCGGTCTATGTGACCGGAACGCCGAGGAGTCAACACACACAGGTTAGTGCACCCACACATAGGCACACAAAACACCCCCTGTCACCCCCAGATCACCCCCAGATCACCCCCCCCCCCCCCCAGTCACAGTGTCACTAATTGCAGTGATCATTTATTTACTGATCACTGCATTTAGTGTCAGTGTGACTGTAATAACTGTCAGTGCAGTTAGTTTTAGGTCCAAGGTAGCCCCCCACCCCCCCCTAATAAAGGTTTAAACCCCTTGATTGCCCCCCAGTAAACCCTTTCACCCCCTTTTGCCAGTGTCACTAAGCGATCGTTTTTTCTGATCGCTGTATTAGTGTCACTGCTGTCGCTAGGTAACCGCCATGTTTATATAGGTTCATAAATAGGTTTATAGGTAGGTACCCCCATATTACACCTAAATAAAGGTTTTACCCCCCATATTACAACCTAAATTCACTGGTGACGCTGGTTAGCCAGTTAGTTATTTCGTTATTTAGGTTCCCCGTCAGGTTTTTATAGTGTCAGGTACCCCCATATATTACTAATAAAGGTTTTAACCCCCTGATTGCCCCTATTTCTGACAGTTTTTTTTTAGGTTAACCGCCATGTTTATATAGGTTCATAAATAGGTTTATAGGTCAGGTACCCCCATATTACAACCTAAATAAAGGTTTTAGCCCCCTGATTGCCCCTAGTTAACCCTTTCACCCCCTTTTGCCAGTGTCACTAAGCGATCGTTTTTCTAATCGCTGCATTAGTGTCACGCTAGGTAGCCAGTTTTTTTTTTAGGTAACCGCCAGGTTTATATAGGTTCATAAATAGGTTTATAGGTCAGGTACCCCCATATTACAACCTAAATAAAGGTTTTAACCCCCTGATTGCCCATAGAGTTAACTCTTTCACCAGTGATCACAGTATAACTGTCACTGGTGACGCTGGTTAGCCAGTTAGTTATTTAGGTTCCCCGTCAGGTTTATATAGCGTCAGGTACCCCCATATTACCTAATAAAGGTTTTAACCCCCTGATTGCCCCTTTCACCAGTGATCACCGTATAACTTTTACGGGTGACGCTGGTTAGATAGTTTGTTTTTTATACTGTCAGGGCACCCGCCATTTATTACCCAATAACGGTTTAACCCCCTGATCGCCCGGCGGGTGATATCAATTAGGTTTTAGGGTCAAATAAGGTCTGCGTCGCCCCAGGTAGTGCCAGCACCGCAAACACCCACGCACAAAGCATACACCTCCCTTAGTGGTACAGTGTCTGAACAGATCAATATCTGATCTGATCAGATCTATACTAGCGTCCCAGCAGTTTAGGGTTCCAAAAAAACGCATTGTTAGCGGCATCAGCCCAGATACCTGCTAGCACCTGCGTTTTCCCCCTCCGCCCAGCCCAGCCCACCCAAGTGCAGTATTGATCGATCACTGTCATTTAGAAAACACTAAGCACACATAACTGCAGCGTTCGCAGAGTCAGGCCTGATCCCTGCGATCGCTAACAGTTTTTTTTGTGGTAGCGTTTTGATTCAGTCGCTAACAGTCAGGAGCTTTTTTACCTGTAAATCTCAAAAAAATAAAAAAATAGTTGTCGTTTTATTGTTCTCTCTCTATTGTTGCTCTTTTTTTTACTCCATTCTATTCTGCAATGTTTTATTATGTTTTATCATGCTTGCTTTTCAGGTATGTAATTTTGTTTACTGTGTTTTAGTGTTAACCATTTTTTTGTTTTCAGGTGCGCCATTCAGTTGCAGCGCGGATTTATTTATCTTGACAGCAACAGTGTTTGCTCCCACGATACATAAAGACGCGACTCCAACACTGTAGGAGGTGATTTCACCACCACAGTTAAAAAAAAGAGCATATATGCCGAAGCATGGGGGCAGCAGGGGGGGGGAGCGATTGGCTCCTAATGCTGCGTACATACGGTCGAAATTCCGACGGAGCCTTGCCCCGTGGAAAAGTGCAACCGTGTGTACATGGCATAACTTTTGTGGGAGGATGCCCCCATGCTTCGGCATATATAAATGGTGCATGTATGCCCATCATTAGAAGTGGGTGGATGAAGGGTGGTATTCTAATGGTGGGCATACCCACCAATCAATCTCTTTTTTTCGTTCAGCCAAGAGGCTGCATGAAAAATAAAGATTACAATATATGTCCAGTATGTTGCTGGACTTTGAATGGTTATACCAGAATGATGCCTGCAGGTTTAGGTATCATCTTGGTATCATTCTTTTCAGCCAGTGATTGGCTTTCATGTAAAAGCAATTCTAGCGATAATTAGCCTCTAGACTGCTTTTACAAGCAGTGGGAGGGAATGTCCCCCCTCCCGGATATAAACCGCGCCATTGGGAAATTGGGAAAGCGTTTTATCACACCGATCTTGGTGTGGTCAGATGCTTTGAGGGCAGAGGAAAGATCTAGGGTCTAACAGACCCCAATTTTTTCAAAAAAAGAGTACCTGTCACTGCCTATTGCTATCATAGGGGATATTTACATTCCGTGAGATAACAATAAAAATGATAACAAAAGAAAAAAATGGAGGGAACAGTTTTAAAATAAATAAAAAAGCTAAATAAATAAAAAAAATTAAAAAAAAAAAAAAAAAAAAGCACCCCTGCCCCCCCTTCTCTTGCGCAAAGGCGAACACAAGCGTTGGTCTGGCGTCATACGTAAACAGCAATTGCACCATGCATGTGAGGTATCACCGCGAAGGTCAGATCGAGGGCAGTAATTTTAGCAGTAGACCTCCTCCGTGAATCTAATGTGGTATCATGTAAAGGCTTTTAAAGGCTTTTAAAAATGTATGTAGTTTGTCGCCACTGCGTGTTTGTGCGCAATTTCAAAGCATGTCCTGTTTGGTATCCATGTACTCGGCCTAAGATCATATTTTTTATTTCATCAAAAATTTGAGCAATGTAGTGTGTTTTAGTGCATTAAAATAAAAAAAGTGTATTTTTTCCACAAAAAAATGCGTTTGAAAAATCGCTGCGCAAATACTGTGTGGAAAAAAAAAATGCAACACCCACCATTTTAATCTGTAGGGCCTTTGCTTTAACAATATATATAGTGTTGGGGGTTTCAACGTAATTTTCTTGCAAAAAAAAAAATATGTTTTCATGTAAACAAAAAGTGTCAGAAAAGGCTTTGTCTACAAGTGGTTAGAAGAGTGGGTGACGTGTGACATAGGCTTCTAAATGTTGTGCATAAAATGCCAGGACAGTTCAAACCCCCCCCCCCAAATGACCCCATTTTGGAAAGTAGACACCCCAAGCTATTTGCTGAGAGCAATGTTGAGCCCATTAAATTTTTTTTTTTTTTTGTCCCAAGAGATTGAATAATGAAAAAAAATATATATATATATTTTTTTTACAAAAAGTTGTCACTAAATGATATATTGCTCAAACATGCCATGGGCATATGTGGAAATACACCCCAAAATACATTCTGTTGCTTCTCCTGAGTACGGGGATACCACATGTGTGGGACTTTTTGGGAGCCTAGCCGCGTACGTCACCCCAAAAACCAAGCACCGCCTTCAGGCTTTCTAAGGTGTAATTTTTTTATTTCACTTCTCACTGCCAATCACAGTTTCGGAGGCCATGGAATGCCCAGATGGCATAAAACCCCCCAAAATGACCCCATTTTGGAAAGTAGACACCCCAAGCTATTTGCTGAGAGGTATTGTGAGTATTTTTGCAGATCTCGCTTTTTGTCACAAAGTTTTTGAAAATTGAAAAAAGAAAAAAAATATTTTTTTTTCTTTACTTTCTTCATTTTCAAAAACAAATGAGAGCTGTAAAATACTCACCATGCCTCTCAGCAAATAGCTTGGGGTGTCTACTTTCCAAAATGGGGTCATTTGGGGGGGGGGGTTTTGTGCTATTTTGGCATTTTATGGCCTTCGAAACTGTGATAGGTAGTGAGGAGTGAAATCAAAAATTTGCACCCTTAGAAATCCTGAAGACGGTGCTTGGGTTTCGGGGCCCCGTACGCGGCTAGGCTCCCAAAAAGTCCCACATATGTGGTATCCCCATACTCAGGAGAAGCAGCAAAATGTATTTTGGGGTGCAATTCCACATATAACTATGGCATGTGAGCAATATATCATTTAGTGACAACTTTTTTTTATTTTTTTTTTATTTTTTATTTTTTGTCTTTATTCAATCACTTGGGACTAAAAAAAAAAATATTCAATGGGCTCAACATGCCTCTCAGCAAATAGCTTGGGGTGTCTACTTTCCAAAATGGGGTCATTTGGGGGGGTTTTGTTCTATTTTGGCATTTTATGGCCTTCGAAACTGTGATAGGTAGTGAGGAGTGAAATCAAAAATTTGCACCCTTAGAAATCCTGAAGGCGGTGCTTGGGTTTCGGGGCCCCGTACGCGGCTAGGCTCCCAAAAAGTCCCACACATGTGGTATCCCCATACTCAGGAGAAGCAGCTAAATGTATTTTGGGTGCAATTCCACATATAACCATGGCATGTGTGAGCAATATATCATTTAGTGACAACTTTTTGAAAACATTTTTTTTTTTTTTGTCTTTATTCAATCACTTGGGACTAAAAAAAAAAATATTCAATGGGCTCAACATGCCTCTCAGCAAATAGCTTGGGGTGTCTACTTTCCAAAATGGGGTCATTTGGGGGGGTTTTGTACTTCCCTGCCATTTTAGCACCTCAAGAAATGAGATAGGCAGTCATAAATTAAAAGCGGTGTAAATTCCAGAAAATGTACTCTAGTTTGTAGACGCTATAACTTTTGCGCAAACCAATAAATATATACGCTTATTGGCATTTTTTTTACTAAAGACATGTGGCTAAATACATTTTGGCCCAAATGTTTGATTAAAATTGAGTTTATTGGATTTTTCTTATAACAAAAAGTAGAAAATATCTTTTTTTTTCAAAATTTGCAGTCTTTTTCCGTTTATAGCGCAAAAAATAAAAATCACAGAGGCAATCAAATACCATCAAAATAAAGCTCTATTTGTGGGAAGAAAAGGACGCCAATTTCGTTTGGGTACAACATTGCATGACCGCGCAATTACCAGTTAAAGCAGTGCAGTGCGAAATTGAAAAAAGACCTCTGGTCCTTTGGCTGCCAAATGGTCCGGGGCTGAAGTGGTTAATAGGAACATTAGAGGTGTTAAGGTAATAAATATATATATATATATATATATATATATATATATATATCTCATTGTAATTATAAGCCTTGCCATCAAATACATTTTTAAACTAAAGTTGTTAGTGCAGGTGTGAAAAAATTTACAGATTTGGAAACCTCTATGATCACTTACAAATGAATTGCATTTGTGTGCATTTGTTTGAAAATCTAGTTGGGATTAAATTATTGGTATAGTTCACTTACAGCTAGAATTTGAATTGTGGAACACCAACCAAAAGTTGTAATTTGGACTAATATGTCTGGTCATATTACACAAGTCAAAGCCTTGATCTAATGGCTAACTTACACATTTATAATACAGATATGCTTCTCTGAGGGTTTCCGTCTTCTGCCTTTCTCCTGCATCTACAGAAGTGGTTGTACAAACAAGGTCAGATAATACCAGAAAATTTTGCCTGTAGTAAAAAATGACAGTTGCTGTTATAGAAAATATATTATTGTGGGCAGAAGAGAAGGGAAGTTGAAAACTCTTTAAAAAAAAAACAACACAACAAAATCCTATTTATAGGTATAGTATAAACATACTTTGATGCATTGTTTTTCCCAACCTCTAATCCATACAAGTCTGTTGTTTTCATGCCTTCTGAGCTACTGATATATGATTTCTCGGTTCTAGGGACCAACAGTTTATGTGAATATACTGCAGCAGCTTGGTAGAATTTATGACCTACATTTAGTATCTGATATATGCACAGATCCAGACAATTTGTGCCTTTCAAAGCCTACTTTTTTATTTAACTTAAATTTTATTATGTGTTACATAAAAGTGCACTGTGCTCATACTATAATCCTGCAGAACTGTCATACAATTATAAAACAGAAAAAGATAATAACAGCACACACACACACACACACCCCTCCCTATACATTGTACATGCTTCAAGCATCTAATGAAAGACTGATGCTTTGGGATGATTCTCATTGAATAGCAATGCATTATTTATACACTTGTTCAATAATATAGCTTTCATTTAGGATCAGATGTTTCAAAGAGTAGGTCCAAGTAGGAAATGTAATGTGCAATACATTTAGAAAACATTCTAAATCATTTTAAGATGTGGATATGAGGAAAAATAAAATCCAAATCTAGTTTCAAAGCTAATCATTTAACAGATACGGTATATTACAACATCAGCCAGGAAACATAAAAACCCACCATGGCAGTTTTGGTCCAGGGGCCAGTAAGGCAGTAATCCTATTCCTGGATTACAATCTATTTATGAGGTTTCTTGTGTTTTATTTGTTAAGAGTATTCAAACCCACAGCTCTATTGACTAAAATTGTATGTCCAGCCAAAAGATTTTTTTTTTATCTGGATGAAGTGGGAAGGATTAGAACATCATGGTAACATTGTTTCCATCAGAAAGGAAGTCGGGGAAAATCTGCAAACTGCAACTGCAAACACTATTGCAAAACAGTAGTTTTAGGCTGGGTCCACACCGCAGCACGGAGCGGCTCACAGCCACGGTCCGGTGCATCCCTGTTCACCATTTCATCCTGAATTATTGGCTGAAACGAATCAGAAAATGCACAGGACTCATGTGCAATTTGCACCAGAGCCGCTCCAGAGATGCGTAAACTGACTCCATAGAAAGCTGGTCACAATCTTCTGCTATGTGGAGAAATCTGCTTCCAATTCGCAATAGTGTGAACCCAGTCTCAATCTTCTACTACTCTTCTACAAAAAATGAGATGCCCTTATGCACACTGGGCATTTTTACAACTGCTGTTTTGAGCGCCAGACATTTTTTAACTGCCTCGCAACTCCCCTGCATGTTATCCTATGTTTATGCACACATAGGTTTTTACCAGTGTTTTTTGGCAGGAGAGTTTGGTGGCAGAAAAAAAAAAACACTCTGCCAACAATCTGGAGCAGCAGCATTTTGGTAGAAAAAAAAACTGACAGCTCCTAAACTCTACTAAACTCTGATAAACACATCTGCCCAGCATTTAGCATAGCTTTTGTTTTGTTTTTTAAAGTTGAGGCCGCCAGCATCCTTAACAACCAGTGAATAGCTGCTTGTTAAGGAGCGGGCTGGGTAGCCGGCTGCTGCATCCTTAACAGCAGATGAGTCATCAGTTGTCAGCGGGGTTCCCCGCTGACAGCTGAATGTAAAAAGGAACAATAGCTGGCAATAAAAAATTGTGAGAAAAACAGCGCTGGGGTCCCCCCCCCCCAAGCTATATCAGGCCCTTTGGGTCTGGTATTGATGTTAAGAAAAAGCCCATGCCAGAAATGTAAAAAAAAATGGCGTGGGTTCCCAACAAAATCCATACAAGAACCTTATGCGAGCATGCAGTCGGGTAGACAAGGAAAAGTGCCGGCCCCCCTTCTCCTGAACCACACCAGGCCACATGCCCGCAACATGGGGGGGTGCTTTGAGGCAGGAGGTCCCCCCCAAAGCACCTTGTCCCCATAGTGTAAAGGGAGGAAGTGGATGTGTAGCTGCTATTGGTAAATTGTGCTAATACGTGTTACAACATGTGTCTCAAAAAATGTATGTGTGATCACTCAAAGATACAGACATCCGCTTGGCTTAAGATCTACTTGCAGCCATTGGTGCTGGGAATGTTGGTTACCCCCTGGTAGGGAGAGTTTTCCAGTGAGTGCAGCAAGAAAAGGGGAGGACGAGTGGAGACACTGACATACTGCATGTTTTTGTGATTCTTTAGCAGCACTATAAATGTATTTTATGAAATCCACTTGCAACATTATATCAAGGACTTTTAATTATAGCACCTGTCACTTTATGTTAAAACACTAACATACTCATCAATTATAGCACTTGTGACTTTAATGTTTTTTGCACTTTCAGTTTTCTGGCACCTTTATAATATTGTATTGTTGAGCACAGATGACATATATGTTTTTTATTAACTACAGTATCTTTTAACACTTTGAGTGATCACATTTCTTTTGAGACACACTTTGTAACATGTAATAGCACAATTTAACACTAGCTGCGCCACATCCACTTCCACCCTTTACACTATACCCTGACATCTACCTTGCTAGTTGTTTCAATGGAGGCAGTAGCTATAGGGATACATACTAAAATGTCCAAAGCAGAACTATCCCTTTATTTTAACCTTGTAACAAGGGCCTCTTCCCCATAACGAATAGCTCCTTAACAACTATATACTATATATTTATTACTGTATGGGGACAAATACATGCATAGAGTAAATAGGAAATTACATGTATTATGCATTAGTTTCAAAGTATGAGAAACTTTTTAACCAACTGGACCTCTAGACTTATGGTCCATATTTTACAGAGTGGATTACTAACATATTCAGTTAAGGAACCAAAAGCTGTGGACATATATATATATATATATATATATACAGTATATATATATATATACAGTATATATATATTTATATATATCCCAACCATTTATGTACAGAGTACCTGAACTAGTTATAATCATTCTAATCAGAAAGAAAGAAGACAGACTAAAGTGAAGGTCACCACCCTGAAGTGGAAGTATAGTTTCAATGACTTAGAAATAGAAAAACAAATCTGAAAAATAAAAGTAAAAAATATAAATAATCAAATTACTCGTATTCTTTTTTTCAATGCATGTTCTTCCTAGAGACATACAGTACATTATTTGACTTCTCCCCATAACCTGGTCAATAAAAAGAGAGTTTGGTCATATATTTGATGCTAAACAACAAGCTGAAACCTAAACGATGACTGTGACCTTCAATTTATATAAGATAACAAAAACATGATCAATGCTGTGGAAGAAGACCAAAGTGCACACACAAGCAAAACTTGCTATTTTTACAGCTACATGGCAAAAATACTAACAAGCTGTCACACAAAGGCCAGATTTAGATGCTTTCCATGCCTATTGCTTAAGGCAGAAAGGAAATATATATTCAGCCCATGATACCCAGAGTGGAACTAAGAAATCAGAAAATACCAATTTCTACCTACACAGAAAATACTAAATGAAATGTGTAGCGTTAATGTTTGATTGACTCCAGACTCAATGTGAGCTTATTGATTCAGTTACGGCAACCACCACAAACAGGAAATGGTCTTTTTAATAGTGGTATAAATCAGCTCACGTTCATATTTGTTTATGTTCTCTAAACCATACGACACTTCTGTTCCATTAAGAATGCTGTTAGATTATATTTTTTTTTGCCAGTTTTGAATGATTATGCACTGCCCTGTGCATTTACTGTACCATTTTATAAAAAGATTTACCAGGGTGTTTAATTCATGTATAGCATATGGAAGTTGGTTGTAATTCACACCTTTTGTGAAATTCATCCCTTGCTACCCTGATCTGCATAAAAATGATTCAATTGGACCATCTGATATATCTCCTTCTCTGCAGTATGAACTTTATCTGTGCTAATGGCTACTTCTGTGTACACAGATATTAAGCACGAGAACACAATGGAAATAACAGGGAGGACATGCATATACTTGCTTGAGCATATATCTGTTGGCCCCCAAAATCTTTTTTGTTAACACATAAATAAATTCAGAAAACAAGGGGTCTAAAATTATCTTTCTTGGCTAAGCATAGCTTTGTTTTACCATCTTTAGGTGGTTACTCTTATTATTGTCATCTTTTTTGGCATGTAGTGATTGCATAAAGTGCTACAGTGTGTAGGCTACATTCATTTACAGTAAACATATCAAAACTTCAGTCACTGACAGTGTTGCCATTTTGTCTGCCTAACTAAGAACCTATAAGGCAAGCCATAGATTCATGGAATTTCTTTTCTTCCACCTTCAACACCTTCGATTCCCCCATCAACATAGTCAGTGTTTAAGGGAGAATGCCTCCCGCTATTGTATTTTGGTGGGGGGCAGGGAACCTTCCCGATTGGCAGAATACAATGATTACTGCTACCATGTTTCCCCAAAAATAAGCCGGGGTCTTAAATGAATTTTGGCAACAAAAGACACAGTAGGGCTTATTTTTGGGGTAGGTCTTACCATGTAATGAGCCGTCTTCTCTCCCCCTCTCTCTCTCCTTGCCTGAAATGAATCCCCAGTTAAAATGCTTGTAAAATCCTATAATCCACTCTATTACAGTAGTCTATAATGTACAATGTGTGTGTTTCTGCAATATAATTGTGCCAAATTCCTTCATTATAGCACCGCACTGCGCTTCTGTGACCCGCCAGAGCTCTCTTCTCCGCAATTATATTACAGAAACACACACATTGTACATTATATACTGCTGTAATAGATTGGATTATAGGATTGTACAAGCTTTTTAAACAAGGGCTTCCTGGAAAATAACGCTAGGTCTTATTTTCGGGGGAGGTCTTATTTTCAGGGAAACACGGTAGCTGCTATAACTGCTGGCTTTAATCACATGTATAAAAACCTGAAAGCCTGATTGTACCTGAGTCAGCCGATGGATTGATATAGCTGCCCATACATGGATCAACATTCGGCCTGCCGACACATGGATTGAAATTCGGCCGACTCAGCAGGGGAATGGTTGTGCAGAAATTTAAATCCATGTATGACCGGTCTAAGGCACAAATTGTAGGAATACTAAGATTGCATCTCAGGACATATTAACCAGTTAACAACCACCCTATTGTAGCTTTATTGTTACAGGGTGACCGCTCTGTGAAGAATCACGTACACACACACATGATTCTGTACTTCTGTACTTCTTTTGCGCAAACCAATCAATATACGCTTATTGTGATTTTTTTTACCAAAAATATGTAGTAGAATACATATTGGCCTATATTTATGAAGACATTTGATGTATTCTTTTATTGGATATGTTTTATAACAGAAAGTAAAACATATTTTGTTTTTTTTTTCTTTCTTTCAAAATTGGCGGTCTTGTTTTGTTTTTAGCACAAAAAAAAAAAAACCCATTGATGATAAAATACCACCAAAAGAAATCTCTATTTGTGGGAAACAAATGACAAAAATTATGTACAGCATTGCATGAACGTGCAAATGTCAGTTAAAGTAACACAGTGCCATATTGCAAAAAATGGCTCGGTCATGAAGGGGGGGGGGGGGGGGTAAATCTTCTGTATATCAAGTGGTTAATGTAATAGATAGATAGCAGGAAACAATCACACTGCATTTTTACTAGGCTACTAGGCTTGTGAAAAAATAGGTCAAATCATGTTTTTTTCACCATGCACACCAATGTGTTCAGTGTTTGATCAACTAAAAATAAATCCCTAGACTTACACTTCATGTGCGTACAGGCTATACATGGTGAAGTATATGATTCAGAATTATATTTTAATTAACTCCCCTGAAAATTGTTCACACCAAAGCTTTATCATCACTTCCCATTCACATGTCTCCAGTTGTCAGAAAGCACATAGCATAATTGGAGATTTATTTTCTATATGGTAAGGTCTTCATGTTTCCTTAGGTCTCACAGGAAAAACAAACAGACAATTATTTATGCAATTTATGGAAAATTAAAACCAATGATATTAATAAATACATTTTAATGAGAACATGTTTAACATCTTCATCTATGCCTTCACAAATAGAAATGACTAAGCTATATAAATTTCCAACATCACCAAAAACATGATTCCTTGGATAGTTTTGGATAGAATGTAAAAGGATTAAAACCTCTGCCAGGGGATATGAAGTAAAAAGAATCTCTCTTAGGCTTGATTCACACTAATGTGTTTTTTGATGCATTTTGCAGAACATGGGTTCCTATGGAACATGGTGCATTTTTGTGCCTCTGCGTTTTTGGAAACGGTCGGGGACTTTTTTTCCCACAAAATGCAGTGTTTTGCATGTAATTGAATTCAATGGACCCGCATCCATGGTCGGATAAGGGTCTGGTATGGATTTTGGGGGGACCCCCACGCCATTTTTTCTTAAAATGTTGGCATGGGGGTTCCCTCCGAATCCATACTAGACCCAAGGGCCTGGTATTAGCCTAATGCCTAATAAATGACTTTAAAAACCTGTGTAGTGTGTTTTTTTCATTGATACTTTTTTCCCCAGGTGAATGGGTAGGGGTACGATGTGCATCGAGCCTAACAGGGAAACAGAAAGCAACAAGTGTACTTTTAATAGTATGATAATTATTTAGAAAATCTGTCACGTTGTTATTGCTATATATGTGAAAAACTGCGCTGCACCACTTCTTTCCCATAATGCTTATACATGATCACCCATGATTAATAAAACAATACAATATTCCAATATGAAAGAAAAAATATCATAAAAAAACAAAATCGAAATGAAAAAAATGTTTTTGTGTGCCTTTAAAGAGTTAGTTCACCTTTATCAAAAAACTGCCTATGCAGGGCATCTGTAGATAAAAATAAACCGTGCAGCTCTGACTACAGTTGACTAATAAAAAAAAAAAAGTTGCCAAGGCACATGATTAGCTGCAAAGTAGCATTTATTGTAAACAACAACATACAATTACATCAAAGAACAGGGATGTGCAGCTCAGAGTGCAGAAGGGCATCAGCAAGCACCATAGATAGAATACAGGACCACTGAATCAATAAGCTTGTGACCAGAGAGGTAGACTTGCTAAAAACTTGAGGTAAACAGTGGCATCTCTCAGCCCTCCTTCCACAGCTCAAAGGCAACACCTGGTGTCGGGATGTGGGTGGGAAACTATGCGTTTCAATATTTCTCAAGTTTGCCTAATAGGAGCACAGGATTCCATACACCCAATAGCTTGGAAGTTCCTTACAAGTCACACTCTTACCACCAAATTATCTCTTTATTCTTTTTACTCCTCCAAAACAAAGATGTCTTTACTAAATCTCCTCCCATGATTATTTAGAAATGAGACCTCCATAAAGTCTTCACTGATGATCAATGGAAAATGGCTATCTGCTATTCACAGAGGGTACCACATTGTATCAACCACTGGGAATTATCCCAAGAAATCCTCTCCCGTTGGCATTTCACCCAACACCACTTAGCAAAGTTCTCTCCTAGTAATTTCCCCCTATGTTGGAGAGGTTACAGACAAACTGGTACTATTAAGCACATCCTATGAACATGCAAAGGTCTTACCAGTTATTGGAATAGGGTTTTCAAGCTAGTATCCCAAATCACTGGAATTCTCACTAAACCCAATCCAGCATTGGCCTTATTGTTCTTTGGTATTGAACATTTCCTCTTAGTTTATTGTAATAGTGTGGTAATTATACTCCTATATATATATATATATATATATATATATATATATATATATATATATATATATATATATATATATATATTTATACAAAGTTCAAAGGTTGCTGCACTTAGAAATCATTCCTTTATTTATCAAATTCTTCAAGAAATTTGATAAATAAAGGAACGATTTTTAAGTGCCAGCAACCTTTGAACTTTATTCATATATAGTAGGTCGTTGGGAAGACCTGTTTGCTAGCACTGTCTTTAAAACTGGGTGCGGTTCTCCTCCACATTACAGCAAATTATATATATATATATATATATATATATATATATATATATATATATATATATATATATATATATATAAAAAGAAATTACAATTATCAACAGCAACAATCGGGCTCACTTGACATCATGTGTATAAATGCCTTATTATTGTGTACAGAAGAATAGGGTTAAAGTCACATTATGATGTGAACCTCCAAGTTCCTCCTTAAGGCAGCATTCACACCTGAGCGTTTTGCAGCGTTTTTTTTACCGCGTTTTGCCGCGATTTTGTGCAGAGCAAAAGGTCACCAATGTAAAAAGAAGAAAAACTTCCAAATCTGCCCGATTCAGGCGTTTTGGAGTGGAGATGTGAACCATCTCCATAGAGAATAATGTATTTTTTCCAATATAACAATATATTCCAATGCTGTAGGACAATTTTCTCCTTTTTTTTTGAGACAGAAGATGTGGGGCATTCTTTATGGGCCTTAACAATTTCTACATGATATCCCTTATCAAGAAACTTGTTTTAAGTACTGTTCCCTATGAGACATTAACTGTTTCAAGTGTATAGTTACTCCTTAGCCTACTATATGGTCCTCTACCATATTGTGCTTTAGAGATAATCTTAATCCGCCTTGGGTGGTGAGACGTGTCAAAATGCAAATACAAATTCCCTAATGTGGGCTTAAAATTTATTTTGGAGACTATTCAGCCATCATTGTGCCCAAGTTCCAGATCCAAGAAAACAATGGAGGTGGGATTCCAATAGTGGGTGAATGAAAGGCCCATGGTGTCGCTGTTAAAATACTGAATAAAAATGTTGATGGTACATCCCAAATCATGATTATATCATTATACCCTTGCCGACCAGCCACCGTCATTTTACTGCGGCGGGTCAGCACGATCCTGTGAGCCGGCATAGCTATACGTTGGCTCGCGGGATTGGGCTAGCAGGCGCGCAAATGCGCCAGCTGCACAGCGGGGGTGCCGATGCTCGTGGCCGACGGTCGTGTGACCGTCGGCCATGAGCCATCGTGGGCATGAGAGACAGAACAGGGAAGTGTGTGTGTAAACACACAAATCCCTGTTCTGTTCTGTGAGGTGTGACAGATTGTGAGTTCCTATTAGCTAGGAACCATGATCTGTCATTTCCTCTAGGTCTGTCCCTTTCCCCTACAGTTATAAACACACATAGGGAACACAGTTAACCCCTTGATCGCTCCCTAGTGTTAACCCCTTCCCTGCCAGTGACATTTTTACAGTAATCCGTGCATTTTTATAGCATTGATCGCTGAATAAATGCCAATGGTCCCAAAAATGTGTCAAAAGTGCCTGATGTGTCTGCCATAATGTCGCAGTCCCGATGAAAAATCGCAGATTGCTGCCATTGCTAGTAAAAAAAAAAATAATAATAAAAATGCTGTAAATCTATCCCCTATTTTGTAGACGCTATAACTTTTGCACAAACCAATCAATATATGCTTATTGCGATTTTTTTTACCAAAAATATGTAGAAGAATATATATCGACTTAACTGAAAAAAAATTAGCTTTTTTAAAAAAAAAAATGGGGATATTTATTATAGCAAAAAGTACAAAATATTGTGTTTTTTCAAAATTGGCACTCTTTTTTTGTTTATAGCGCAAAAAATTAAAACTGCAGAGGCGATCAAACACCACCAAAAGAAAGCTCTATTTGTGAGAAAAAAAAAGGACAATTTTGTTTGGGTGCAACGTCACACGTCCACGGAATTGTCAGTTAACGCGACGCAGTGCCGAATCGCAAAAAATGGCCCAGTCATTCAGCAGCCAAACCTTCCAGATGTGGTTAATATACCACCCAAACAAAAATGAAATGGTCCTACGAATAGATTATTTCTCCAAATAAAGGACTCCTCCCAACAACTCATGGTGGTGTTGGTGTAACTGGACGCAAATGGGGTGCCCATGGTAGTGCTCTGTATTTGGAGGTAATCTCCAAAAAACTTTAAATATTAATGTTCCAGACAGAACTGTGTACTGTCCAGAATGTATTGTGATTTGGCATGATGAAGTTTAGATTCATTGTCCAAGAAGTGAGTGATGGTGAACAGGTCTACATCATGGGGTATAGAGGTATATAAGGACTGTACATCTAGGGATAACCACACATAGGAATCTCTTCACTTGTCATTTTCCAGAGTGTCTGGTAGTTGTGTGGAATCAAAGATGTCAAGTGCCTTTAAAACAGTTTTTGTGGAGTTACCAGCAATTGGTATACATTTCACACTTCCTAATTCTCTCCACTTTATAATGTCACCTGCACATGTCTCTCTACCAATCATGTAACTTCCACAGGAGGATTGGCCCCATTTGATTTTAAAATGTATATGCATACAGATTGCTTGTAACTCAGCAAAAGCCTGTTTTACAGGTGCTTGACATGTTTGGTGCACAGAGTTAAAGTGCATTTATATATGTGAGTGGATATACCTGTGAAATTGTTTTTACTATATGTTTCTATGGAGTTTTTATTTTTCTCTATACTCTGAGAACTAGATGAGAGAGCAGGCACTTTTCAGTGTGTTCAATGACAACTGCCTAAGAGGGGATTTCTCCACACTTTGGGGAGCTTCCTGTTGTATCTCTGGTATATGAAGTGATATGAAGGACACAGTCATAAATCCAGAAAAACTCTTTAACAAAAAAAAAAAAAAAACTGCTTTGATTGTAGTTACAGTAATATTAATATATATAATATTAATATCAATTTCACACTTAAGTATCTTATATAAATGTACCTATTCTTAGTTTATGGCATGGTTTTCACTAGAAAAATGGAAATATAAAACAAAGCTTGCCAACACATGGAATATCTGTAGATATAGGTTTGTCCTCTAATGCAGGGCATAGCTGTATCCTGACCTAGAAAATATGTGGTTTCTTGACACATAATAGATCACCCTCTTCTAGTTTACTATACTCCAGGTCACACTTTATTGGAACTGCTGTTATGTGCTATATATATTATGTATCCAGTAACTGCAGCAAATAATTAACCTGCATAAAATAAATCTAATGTTTTTCTTCAACTGTTATGGCTTCTTATAGTGTAATTCCTTGACACATTGTAAAATAGTATACACAATATTCAACATTGCCCATGGCATCTGAATAGCTAAAGGAAATTAATCTGAGCTAAAAAGATGAGTCATTGTTGCAGTGACAGTCAATGCGAGATCCAAAACAAATTGGAGATGAAATTTGCAGCACAAAAGAAGTGAAGACATTGACATATGCAGTCCAGCTTTTAAAAATTCTGCAAATACGGTAGCTACAGGTACCAGTGACATTATTGACAGTACAGAAGAATGATTAATAGCCAGGCCATTTAGGCAACATTCAGTCAAGCTGAGGGTATTGTTTTTAAAGCACAATCTGTATGCTGGTCTAGAATAGATTCCATTGTTGAGCTGGAATTAGAAATTATTTCATTATCATATGAATATAATGAGAAAATGAAGAGTACAGCACCCTCTAATTTCAGCTGTCTGTGTTTGTATTACAGCAAAACCTGCACATTTTTACCAAGTGAAATACATGGAATGTGGCTTGCTTCCAATGCTTCAAATGCAAATCTGTGTTTAATTATATAATAAATATGTCCATAGCAATAAAGCATGTTGTAGCACAGAGTTTCTCAGGTGGGGTGTTGTGGCACCATGGGGTACCGCAAAGAATCCTCAGGGGGGCTGCAGCAAAATGACAAAACCCTGTACAGTCAGATCTGAGAGTGATCCAGTGATCCACAGCCCGCACCTCCTCCTGACTCTTTGCTCCTCTCTGCTGCAGTCTGTACTAAAGTTGGCAACCCATGAAGCTGTGTGGGCTGCCTGCCTGTGCCCTACCAACTGATAACATCATTGGTTGCTAAGGACATGTCGGGTGGCCTGCACAGCTTTCTGGGTTGTCGACTTTAGTACAAATAGCAGCAGAGAGGAGAAGAGAGTCGGCAGGAGGTGCAGGCTGTGCTCTCTTTCTTCTATCTGTATACAGGATAGCTCTCAGATCCGACTGTACAGGGTTTGATTATCTCCCCCTATCTTTTCCCCCACACTGCTACTGTTACAGCAGCAGAAACTGTGGGTGGGGGGCAGTAATCAAACGCTGTACAGTCGGATCTGAGAGCAATCTCGGGAAAAGGGGGCGCACAGCCCACACCATATTCAAAGGCCTCTCCTCCTTTCTGCTGCTGTTAATACTCCTGTAGTGATGAGATGGATGTGGTTAGTTAAGAGGTTTTGTGCTAGGAGGGGGGGTGTGGGGGGGGGGGTTGTACTAGTAGGGTGTATTTGGGGGGGGGGGGGTTGTGGTTGAACAGAAGATTTGTAAGCAGGAGGTGGGGGCAAGGGGGTTTTGTGCTAGGAGGGGGGGATTTGGAGGGAAAAGATTTACAACCTACAGACCACTAAACTTGGCCACACAGACTACATTTTAGGGCTTGTTCACACCAGGAGTAGTGTGGTGACACATGTAAAATCATGTGTTTCCACAGCTTGCTGTCTTTTTCAGAAGTGTGCGGGTGCCATTAATTCTTAAAGGCACCCCATGCATCTAATAAATGTGCCCATATCCGACCCAGCTAAAACACATGGTATGGTAGTACCATGTGTTTGGTATGGCACAATTTTAAAAGTCACTCTGGCAACTTTTTGCATGTTTCACATGCATAGGGTAGCCCATTAAAAAAACAACATGCAGGAATGAGCAAAAAAGCACACATAAATAGGATGCACCTCCTGGTGTAAAAGAGCCCTTAGACTGGTGTGCCCCAAAATTGTGCACAGTTCTAAAGGCTATCTTGACTGATACAATTTTGGGAAACACTTTAGCATCGGAGTGGTTGCTATAAGAAATAGCTCATCTGTTAGCATAGCCCATATCCATATCAAATTCAGAATTTCATTCTCCAGAGGTTTTACTAAAGGTAAGTCCTTGGTTCAGAAAAAATGGGGTCGGTTTACAAAACGTTGATTAGCTGTGTATCGTTAGTATGTTGCTATGTTACTGCAGTAAGTAATTCTAACACACATTCTTTGTTGGCTATTATTCAGTTTGCATATGTTTAACACTCTTTCCTAATCCTTTATGAAGGTAACAGAAAACAGTTGGTGTACAAGGCTACAAAAACTAACTGGAAAAGCTATACAAAAAAAACCATATGAGGAAAAGCTATGAATAAAAATAAATAAAAATTAATATGGGGAAAGGCCATACACAAAAACTGATACCAGGAAAGGACATACACAAAAACTGATACAGGCAGTCCCCAGCTTACAAACAAGGGGAAGCTCTGTTTTTTTGCCTTCTCCCCCCCTCCGCTGCCACATTTGGCACCTTTCGGGGGGCAGGGGAGAGTGAGCACCACTTCCGGCTGATCTCGTCCCGGGGAACTCCCTCCTCCTTCCCTGGCACCGGGCCATTCACAAAGTGCAACGTGCATTGCGCATACGCAGTAGGGAACTGGCAGTGAAGCTGCAAGTTTCCCTTAGCTGAGATGGAGGCGGCAGCACCCGAGAGCCGATTGAAAAATCAGCTGGGGTGACCACACCAATGGATTAGTGGACAGGTAAGTCTCCTAATATTAAAAGTCAGCAGCTACAGTATTTGTAGCTGCTGACCTTTAATTTTTTCAGAAGGAGCCTGGAGATCCACTTTAAGTTAAATTTGTATGCAAGTTGGAATAGGTACACTTTTTAAGTATAACTCCAGGCAAAATTTTTTTTTTTACGTTTTTGGAAAGCATAGGACCGCCTGTATGAAGAAAGACATTAATATGTGATATAAGATTGCTTAGAAACAAAATAAAATTGTGCTCTTAACATACTGTACATGCGGATATACTAATTTCCAGAAAGAAATATATTAAAATAAATGTCTTTGTTAACCACACATTAAAACTAAGAAATGGCATTAGTGCCTTGTAAATCTAGCGAGAATCCTAACTGCAATGTTTCCTGGTTAATTATACTGTAGAAAGAAATCATGAAGGCCCCCAGCCCCCCGGCCGGGGCCCCCCCCACAATGGCGAAACACCAGAGCCTGATTGCAAGTGCAACCTTTGTGACCCTGGTAATTACATAACTGGTGTCAGTAGTTTTATTTTTGTTATTGTATTTGTTAATTTGTTTTGACCATTTTATTTAATTTATTTTTACAATTTTATTATTTATTCTTTTTTACAATTTTGTAGGAGACCCGTTGGGGGGGCTTTGGTGTAATATCAGGGGTCTAAACAGACCACTGATGTTCCAACTTTGAGACAGAGAAAGCCAGGGAAGTACACAGGGGCCTGGGGGTAGCAGGAGCTGGATAGGAGTGATGGCGGGGATGACATGTAGAGGAACTGATCCCCTCCATTTTCCTCCTGCAGCAGCTGAAAGGCTGCAGGGGGAGAATGGAGGGGATTGTTTTCTTTATATGCCACCCCCCATTGCCCCTCCTCTATACACTGCAATTGCCATCCCTGTGCATACGCCCCTGTCTTTTCCATCCTGGAACAAATCCTCTCCACTCCCCTAATCCAGCGCAAATTCTCCTAATCACCCTTTCCAGTGCAACACCCATCCAGCGCAGCACAAATCCCCCTCCCCAATGTTTCAGAGTGGGCACCCGGGGCACTTGCCCCGCATCTCATACAGGGTGCCAGAGGTCCCCGATGCTGCAACTGCCCCCTCTGAGACAGATGGCATCTCTTTGATTGGGGGGTAAGAGGATATGTGCTGGGGGGGGGCGCTTTGGGAACAGATAGGACTTACAAGGTGTGGTGTCAAATCCAAATCCCCCAGCACCCTGTCCTCTGCTTTCCCAAAGCACGCTCCAGCACATATCCTCTTAAACCCCCACTTCCCAGTTCCTATTGTCCCCGTCCTCTGAATACATAAAACACACAGACCTCAGCAGTGTGGCCCTTCCAGTTCTATACTCCTGCTCCCCGACTCCTCCTGTCTGTGTATGTACAGAAGAACATCGGAGCCAAGGAGGAGGAGCCGGCTTTCAGTGAGGTCTATGAGGTGTGCAGCCAGTCAGCGGGGATACATGCCGGCTGCCACAGAGGGGACACCCAGCAATAGATGTGGCTGTGGGGAAGATGTCACGAATGCCCACAGTAGTCAGAGAACTGGAGCTCAGTGCTGGAGCTTGCTCCCTGACACTGTGCTCCAGGAATTAGCACAGTGTGTCTAAAATGGATTTTGCTGGGGGAGGCCCCCCCGCAATGATGGAATGCCAGTGCCAAGTCGCAATGGCGACTGCTGCGACCCTGGTAATTCTGGACCTGAAAGAAATGTATAAATAAATATATAGAGCTGTCTTAATGTGAAATTTTAGCCACCAAGCGAAACCCAAAAAGTAGAGAATTGGTAAACCCTGATTTGCTGTCTGTTTCCCAATTGGGAGATTTCTGTCCAATTGCACTCTAAGAGACATAAGAGGAAATAAGGAAAATTCTCCCTAAAGTGAGTAAAAATTATTTTCCAAACAGAGTGAGTAAAAATTATTTTCCAAACAGTTGTCACCGCAACAAGTGTCCCCATTGGAAGAGTTTCTCTCACCTAATGTTGCAGTGACAGCTGTAAAATGTTGTACTTCCTACTTCTTTCTGTCCCAGTGGGAAAGGTTATTGGGATGATAAGAGAGTGAATCTCCCCAGCAGGGACAGATAGAATAAAAAAATCCAGCTAGAGACTAACCCTTCCAAAATCTATCAAAAACAAAAAGTATTGGTACTGATGTTTGACATCCAGGTTTCTGTGCAGTTCTTTAGTTTTGATATGGACTGTTTCTAAACCTTGTGTTGTGTAACCTCACTGCATCCTTTGTCTCCAGTAAATTTTTTAATCTGCTTGCTTGGTGATTGTGAAAACCTCATAGTGCTGACACCTTTCACATGAAGCAGGTGGCCTTCAGGTTGGTCTTTTGCGAAATTTAGCTTACGCATCTAAAGCATGCACTTTCAGATCACCAGATTACTGACAAAAAGATTGAAATGGACTGTGGTACAACAGAAAAGTCAGGAGGAAAAACAAAACTACTAAGCAAGTAGGTTGTGCTCTTTGAATGCATCAGAAGGCTTTGCAACTAAATTATGTTTCCTGCTGATGAATCCCTAACTCAAAGAGGTATATTCATAAAGCAGTGATGGTGACTTTCACCAAACATTCACTTGTGGTGAATACGTCTGTCACTCAAAACATAAGCACCAGGAGGGTTCACCTGTACTGAATGTTTGGCGAGTGCCAAATGAACCACTTTATAAATATGCCACATGATGTAGATAACCCTCAAAACCTTTCTGATAATGTTATATGAAAATGGGATATTTAGGAGGACCTGAATTAAAAAATGTTCGTTTTTCTATACTACAGAGAACATTTAGAAATGTTAATTGTGTCTAAACAGTACTCTCAAAAATGTACCTTTTGTCTGGAATTCCACCTGTGAAAAAGCAGTGCACTCCTGTGGCAACAACCTTATAGCTGTATTTATCTGCAGTGTGAGATCTAAGACACTTCTGCTTCTGACTGCTAGTCTCAGGAGATTCAGTGATTACACTACTCTACGAATGACTGTTCCCCCTGGTGAGGGAGCTGTACCTGACGGACTACAGTCTAAGGATCTCCCTGCTTATTCCTCATTCATTTTGTGTATCTGTGCTTCCTCCACCTCTCCTCCTTACCATTATCAGATTACCAGTCATCAGGGTGATTACCTAAACAAGGAAGCAAAGCCCTGCCGCTACAAAGAGGGCACCCTCCACAAACAGTGTAAAACAAGGCATGGTAAAATAATGAGGGAAAGATCAGATGCAGACATACTCCAGACAATACTGGTGACAAGCAATTTGCCCTTTGCCAGCCTTACTGCATCAGTTCAATTCCTTCGGTTCTATCTAACTCGGCTGTAATCTATATGCTGTTTAGATACTCCTATTTTAAAATATACTTTTATTTATTTAAAAAAAAAAAATATATATATATATATATATATATATATATATATATATATATATATATATAAAATCAAAAACAGATTTTAGTTCAGAAAGAGGGCAAGACATGAGGGAATTCGGAGGCTTTTAGTGAAATAAAGAAACAATAATAAAATAAAGATTTAGTGGATGATAGGGGCACAACGGTCTAATAAAATTAATGTCATGTTCAATCTAAACTAGAAGACTAAACAAATGAATGGTTTGAGCTTGTAATTGAACTCACAATGGTAATTCAATGGCATGGATAGGTCACAAACAATATATCATCATTATGTGACTGTAATCCTAAACACCTTTATTTCTCAAATAAGACTATGCCACTGGGCAACAAACACTAGCAATGACAGACATTTTATGGCTATGCACTTAGAAAATTGTGGACACAGACAACAATATTCATATAATGTTTTCATAGGAGGACAGACATTTAAAATTACAAACAAAATATTGGGTAATAATGGGTCTATGCTTGCAAACATAGGCACATTGAAAACAGACAATTACATAACATCAGCCACAATAAATTTGACTCTATAGTGGAGTTATGTATTGTCCTGTATGGGTATACTGTGCAATGTGTAAATGTTATTAAATAAAACAACTTCCAGTGATAGAAGTAATCTTTCGAGCTGAAAAACAACATCTCCAAGCAGGAGAAAGCTAGCTGTTTGTGACCCCAGTGAACAATAAAAGTTCTGCAGGCCATTGTATACGATAGTGGTATGGTTAATAATACAGCAGATTATGAAAAGAATGCAACAGGCCATGATTTTACAGTGGGAATTACTTTGTGCTATGTAGCTATGTCCCAAATGCATGGAAATCTGTGAAATGATCACTTACATGGGTCAGCGAAAAGGTTATATGCGTGCTTTGCACAACAACATTGCATTGCATAGCAGTAATAAATCCCAAACCAAAAATGTAATATATTGCAGCTTACTAATTATTGCATATGGTACTGCATTCATTTTCTTTTGATAGACTTTTTTCCCTCTGTTTTTACCTGATGATCTGGCCAGTAACACACATCCTGTATTAAAGTACCCTCACTCTGGATCAAGGGGCACAGGGGCATATTTGGACAGCAGAAGTGTCAGCCTGGGAGAGGGGGGGGGGGTAATCTGCCACAAATGCATTCTACAGTTTTGCTTTCAAATATATATTGTTTTTGGGGTTTTAAGTAATCTTTAGGCCTAAAACATGCATTTTGTACATGTGTGCAAGAAGATCTACAATACACAGTCCTGCTAGGCAGCAAAGAGGAGCTAATTATGCTTCCAAACTTGCTTCTAATATTTTACTAAAAAAAAAATGCATATGTTTATAAATGTACAAAGTCAGGACATAAACACTGGAAACTTAACTGAAAACAAAGGCATTTACGAGGGATCCCAGACTAAGGGAATAGTTACTCGAACAGGTGCATCCGAGCTACTACCTCCTGTGTAAATGCCTGGTGAGCCTCAAGAACACAGCACTCAGCCTAGGAAGTCTCTGCAAACCTCCATGTATAATCCATGCAAAAAGGAGAAAGGCTGGTGCCATTCAGCTAAAACATTGTTTGATTATTGCAGATTAATAACAGTCAAACACCCAACACATTTCTTCCAAAACTGTTTTTTTGACTGTTATTCACCTGCAATAATAAAACAATGTTTTAGCTGGCTTCCATGGAACCAGCCTTTCTCCCTTTTTATAAGGGAATAGTTACCCAGCAGTTACCCCAGACTTCCTCAAAGGTTCAAGGACATGAGAGGCTCAGACTCACCCAGGGCAGGGGAAAACTTCCCATGTATACAAAGACATAAAATAGAAAAATGTGGAATCAGGGTGACTGTTCTCGGTTGTACTTTGAATAATTTTCTATGTTGTATTTTATAACAATGTATCCTGACACAAACGGGTCAAGAATTACTACAAGACTATGTGCTTGTAGGGAATTTTTAATGCTTTGCTCAAAATGGCTTGGTCATAGACAGGTTTATAGTGGAAATGGGTGCTCTAGCACGGTTTTTCACTAGACTCCTAGACTAGGCCAGCTTAGGGCAGCGCATAACCGTTAATTGTATAATAGTGCTTTCAAAAAAGGAACTCATTTAAAAGTATTGGATTTCCTTCTTTTTTTTTTTTAAGTTTTCATTCTTATTACAAGTTTACTTTACCATATAGTAGAGGGGTGTTCAACCTGTGGCTCACGGGCCAAATGCAGCCCAAGATGGCCATCAATGTGGCCCAACATAAAATCTTAAAGTGTATGTAAACCCAACATTTTTTTTGATGTCATAATGTAGAGAATAAGATCCTTTCATTTGAGCCCAGTCTTGCCACACAGATTTACTCCAGCCCTGAGAAATCCTCTTTTATTGTTCAGTTAGAAAAATGTTGACAAAGTGCTGAAAACGTTGTCAAAAACGCCCCCTTACTGTGAGTGACAGGTGATTTACATATCTCATGCACTAGCCTGAGACAGGCACATCCTGTGTAATTATAAAAAGTGAGAAATCCACCCCTCCCTCACATAACAATTCCTGGTGATGGAAAGGAATGTTATCTGTGATCAGGTGACCTCAGACACACACACTGCACTTTAACAATCATCAGGTCACTGCATGTTCTACTCTGCCCAACTCTGACTACATACATCTCCCCTATATTCTTCTTGCTGTTCAGTCGAGAATACATTTTCTTTCACTCTGGTTTGTGCCTGTCTCAGGCTAGTGCATGAGATATGTAAATCACCTGTCACTCACAGCAAGGGGGCGTTTTTGACAAAGTTTTCAGCACTTTGTCAAAATTTTTCTAACTGAACAATAAAAGAGGATTTCTCAGTAAATATGTGTGGCAAGACTGGGCTCAAATGAAAGGAAATATGATTCTCTACATTATGACATCAAAAAAAAAAAAAAAAAAAAATTTGGGTTTACATCCAATTTAAATGTACTTAAAAATACTGATTATTTTTTAATTTTTTGCAAAAATACATTTACAATTAATGAACGCATGCAGCTGAAGAAAAGTTTGATAGTGTCTCTTTACTGGACTTTTAAAAGTTTTATTTTCACAAAGAAAAATATCCCATTCTTCACAATCGCGCTTTATTCATGTTATCAGTTTTCGTCAGCACCTATATTTGTGAGGGTGAAGCACACAAAGGGCAAAACTAGAACCAAAATATTTGATGATGAGCACCTTGAGAATTCATTGAGAATTTCTACCACATCTATTGAATCAGATATTGATGTGTTAGTTTATCAAAAACAGTGTCAAATATCACACTAGCCCTCTTTTACTTTTATATTAAAAATTTACAAAAAAAAAAGAAGGTTTCTTTACTCAGATGGGTACATTATCTATATATAGATCATTAACTTGTGATCTGCCCAACATTTTCTGCTTATCAGCTATTCTTATTGTTAGTATTTTATGTGTAGCTCAAGACTTTTCCTCTTCTTCCAGTGTGGTCCAGGAATATGAAAACGTTAGACACCCCCGATGTAGAAGAACTTTCTAAGGGACACAGACTGCTGCATGAGGATCCTTGCTCTAGCATAACAAACGGGGATGAGAGGAAAGTGTTAATTGGAGCTGCAATGGTAGACAGTTTCAGGGCCAGAACCGAGGGACGCACTCTCCCCCCCCCTGGGACCTGCAGGCAGCAGCGGTGGCAGCGCTACACTTCAGCGAGGAGAAGAGCTAAGCTGAAACACTCCCCCCCCCCCCCCTAGAACCTACAGGCATCGGCAGCGCTACACTCTGACAGAGGATAGAAAAAAACAGGTAAAAGCGGTGAGTGACGGGCCAACTGCGCTCAGAGCGCCTGTTTGAATGTTTTATTTAGCGCCCACTGAAGCCAACAGCCGTCCGTAGCACTGGTCTCTCAGTCCGCTCCCCGCTGCTTCTCTTCCTCCTTCCCCACTGTGGCCTGGCTTTTGGATTTATTGTCTGTCTTTTTTTTGTATTGGTGGAATTTAACTCGCGGGCAGTACATTGGTTGTTGCTATGCTTAAAATACTTGATTGATACACCGCATACTTGGGGAGGAGAAAGAAGAAAAAAAAAAAAGGGAAAAAGGGGGCGTAGAGGGGCCAGGAAATATCAATGCTACGTATGTATGTCATGTAAAAGCAAGCCTTATGGGTCTAAATATATAACTTGAAACCACATGTTAGGCATTGACATTGTTATAGGAGGGGTTCTGGGAAGAGCCTGTGAGATATAATAGAACCATCCGTATAACTTAATCCGTTATTATCTAAGTACCGGCCCTTTTGTTGAAAAAGACTTTTCCCTTTTTTTTTTTTTTTTTTTCTCGTTTGGATAAGGGGAAGAGAGGGAGATCACCCTGGGGAGAAAAAAACTCATAGAGGGGAAAATGAAGGGAAGGTCACAAAAAACAAATGAACCCAAAAACCCAAGAGAAAGCCTAAATTCAAGCACGATGCAAAAATATCTAAAAGAAGCAAGCTTAAAAAGCCCAGGTGTCGATAAAAAACAGGGGACAAAGGAAAAGAAAAAGGAACCCTTAATAACAACTCCATCAACAGAAGAGTTAGGAGCCTGTGCTAGAGAAGAAATTGAGAGCGACTTGGTCCTAAATACGGGTGGGACAGAAATTCAGAGGAACATTGCCCTGATCCCTACAAAGGACGAGATGCTAGAAATGTTCGCAAAATTAGAGAATTCAATAAAAACGGAAATAGAAAATGTACGGACCGACATGGGCCACCTCCTAAGAAGAGTAGAAGAGGTGGAGGATCGAACGGAAAAACAGTCCCAAGAAATTCTAGAATTAAAAGCTCAAGTAGGGAAATTGCAGACAGAATATAGGGACTTAGTGTATAAAATAGAAGAACAAGAAAACCAAAGCCGTCGCCAAAACCTGAGAATAAGAGCAATCCCAGAACAACAGGGAGAAGACCTGACTGATAAAATGAAGAAGATTTTTAACCCATTACTAGGCAGAGGGGAAAATGACGATCTGAAGATCGACCGGGTACACAGGGTCCGCAAACCTCCAGGATTAAGAGAAGATATCCCTAGAGACGTAATTATCAAATTTCATCTCTTTGAGGATAAGGCAAGGATATGGAGTAAACTCAGAGGAAGCCCGCCCCTACAATATGACGGATCCCCCTTGCAGGTCTTTTCAGATCTCTCAGCAGGAACTTTGGCCCGGAGAAGGCAATTAAAACCCTTACTGGAGCAACTAAGATTAGCGAACATAAAGTACAGTTGGGGCTTCCCAGCAGCATTATTAGTCACGAGAGAGGGAAGGACAATCAGACTTAAATTTTTGGACGAACTTGAGGACTTTTGTCATAGATTGGACATTCCGATCCCGGATATACCTAGGGGATGAGGGGGGGAGAGAAGGTTGAATGGGCAATGAAGGGAAATAAATAAAATTACGGGGATGGGGTTGGGGGGGGGGTTGGGGGGGGGTGGGAAACAGGAAAGCAAAATCAGAGCAAAGGAAAAGGAAAAAAAATTAATTAAACTAAGGCTTGTAAGGGATCAGGGGGACCTCCAGTGAATGCCCTTTCCCTATTAACACCCTTTTTTTGAGAGGGATAGGGATGGGACAGGCATGGGCGGCGCAGTTAGAGCCTCACCCCAAGCCATAAGGTTCTGGCGTTGGGCAAAGATTGGGTGCCCATACGGAGAACCAAGGCCTGGAGAGGGCCGGGGGGGGGGGAGGGCAAGGGGGGGTTAGGGAGGGGGTATAAGGGGGGGATAGAGAAGGGTTGGGAGGGAGGGCGGGGGGGGGGGCTGGGAGGGGGAGGGAGGATGGGAGGGGGGAGATCCACCTTGCAGAAGCAAAAAAAAGGAGGACGCAGGAGTTAGTAAAATATGGAAGCACTCTACCTAAAAGATACAGATGACAGAGGTTAATTTGATAACGTACAATGTAAAAGGTTTAAATTCACCGACTAAGAGGTTCAAATTAATTAAAGAATTAAAGGAGTATAGAGCAGACGTGGTATTCCTGCAGGAAACCCACTTATCTTTGGAAACAAATACCAAACTGAACGCTGAAAATTACCAGACGTGGTACTATGCTGATTCTCCTATAAAGCAAAGGGGGTCGCAATAGGATTCGTTTCTAAAGGGGAAATTGGGTGAAAGGTATTTAACCCTGGCAAATGTTTTTTTAAAAAAATTGGGTAATACAAAATTTAAGAACCCTGGCAAATGTTTACTGTCCTAATAAAAACCCTATAAAGGACTTAATACAGATATTAAAAGACTAACAAAATTTAAGAAGGGGGAGGTAATACTGGCCGGGACGTATTCCAGACTTGATTACAGAGATGGACTTGTACGTCCCGGGCACAGGGGACAAGTAGGGGCTTATTAAGAAAGATAAAATTAGAACAAGAACATAAGAAACAAAATGCCCAACAACAGGAATTCTTCCACCTACTAGTTCTACTCCCCTGTGCACGGGACGTACTCGATAAGTGATCATGCTTAGCACTTGCAAACAAAGCAGTTGCTTAGAATCTTCCTGTGACCTTGAGGCAGCTATGTGTGTATAAAAAATATAAACTATATTACTGCATAGAAACAAGTGGATGGCGGCACACGGTTATAAGGACACCTAACACATAACAGCCAGTAAGGAGGCTGAGTAGATGGGAGGTGCAGAACTGAGATCTGTATATAAAACTTTGCCTGTCATCTCTCAATATAATGGAGTTGATTTACTAAAGGCATATGGGAAGTTCACGTTCTCTTTTTCAAATGAATATTCTCTTAGCTAAGTGAATGTGGCAAAAAATTCACTTTGCAAAGAATATGCAAAAAAATCATTTGCAAGGAAAATTAAAAAAATATATATTTTTGTTTGCTCATTCACTAAGCTAAGGGAAATGTCCCTTACAAAGTGAACATCCTATTTGCCTTTAGTAAATAACCCCTATTGATCTATTGTTGTAAGAACAAGGGATAGTATGATTATGGACGCAGTTGCTGATTCTGCGTCAAAACAATCTATACCCACAAGAGTTTGGAAAAGGGGTTGGACTATCTCGGTACTTGTATTGAGTCAGATAAATCATAGATTAGAGAAATAATAACACAAATATTTATTTATGAAATACCTGTACATTGTTTATGTATAAAATTATGTGGCTGTGCCTATGCTGTTTATTTAAAATTATGACTCATTGCAGAAAATACTCCTGAAGAAGCGCTTCAGACCGCGAAACCGGTAGAGGAACCGCCCCCTACGTTTAGTCAACGCGAATATTGCGGGGAAACCCGTCACTCATTTGTATTGATTTCTATATGTTGTGGTGCGGTTATAAGCTGATTTTAAATTGAATTTGTCTGTACACTTGTACATATTTTATTCATGTATGTGTTTTTTCCATGAAATATTTTTGTTATTATTTCTCTAATCTATGATTTATCTGACTCAATACAAGTCCTGAGATAGTCCAACCCCTTTTCCAAACTCTTGTGGGTATAGATTGTTTTGACACAGAATCAGCAACTGCATCCATAATCATACTACCCCTTGTTCTTACAACTATTGACATGGATGATGGTACTCGAAAACTCTTCTCTTTTACATTTATGATTTGAGACCATACTCACGTTATTGCCCTATTGATCTATTGATGGTTTTGTCATGCTATTTTTAATAATGGTAATATCTGCCTATGCACAATTAAAATGCATTTCTTGATAAAAACTGGGAAACAAAAGTAAAGTTACACTTAAAACTAGCAAGCCCGTGGATTTAAATTTTTACAACCTAAGAGACGTTTTGTCAATCCAGAACATCTTGTTGAGGTTACAATTTGTGAAATGGGAATAACAATGATTTTAGTTCATTACTAATGACCGCGCTAGCTACAATTGTGCTGCACCTACACATATTATGTCAGTGAAAGTGGTGGCTATTTCAGAATGGCATGGTGTGTTTCATTATCCTCTGCAGGTTAATCATACAATAATTAATGAAACCTGAATAGTGAGAGGCTTGCTAAAGCCTCTATCTAATTTGAATATTGTAATTAGCATAAATGTGCACCCTGGGGGTGATAGAAAATTGGTGCCTTGAGCTTGTTTGTTGTGCTCAGAGGGTTTTTGTAGTGAAAGGCTGTTGCTCCCACTGAGCATCTTTTCATCTGAAAGAACACTTTTGGAAATGCCTGTAGAATGGACTATAATTATTTTAATCCTTGGCTAGAATAAAAAAAAACTGGTAGAGAACAGATTTTAGTACTGATACACACAGCTTAAACCATGTGTATATTGTACCCACTACAAAGCATGCATTTAAGGGTTTTTTCTGTAGAATATATACAAATGAAAAGGATTATACTGACTCCATTCTGGCTAAATAAGTTGCTATCTGAATGTGGCAACATAACATAAAAGTAATCTTGTCTTGTAAATTCAATGATTTCTGAAAGTTGGATGATGCAAAAATTAAATACAAGCTTTTAGTTCTGGGAGATAGGCACTGCTAGTGTTTGGTACACAGATCCTAGCACTAAATGGCATTCTCTTCCCCAAGCCATTCCTCTCACTAACCCTTAGCATAATGAGGAACTGCTGAGACAGCTAACCCCAAAAAGTGCATTAAGGTGAAAAACACGAACCTTTACAACCCCTTTAAGCATGGTGAGTAAACTCATACTACATTGCCAATTTCTGCTATTACTAGTAAAAATAAAAATGCCATAAATCTAAAAAATGGCCTGGTCATTAAGGGGGTAAGTGGTTAACTAATACACTAACCCTCCCTGTAACACTAACTCTTGTACCAATCCTAACTAATGCAAACGTTATCCATTCATTTACAGTTTGTATGCTTTCCTAGGCCCTTTATCCATTTCTTTCAGTCACAGGAGCAGGTGCCTCCTGAATCTGATCTGTCACCCCCACCCGTGACCCCTTCCAACAGAATTACATAGCACATACAAGTCACTCTGTTCTCCTTCAAGCTAAAAGAACTTTATTTTTCAAGTTCCAGCATGAACGTTGACACACCAGTGCTCATGTTGGACCTTGAATAATAGTTGTTTTTAGCCCAAAGGAGAGCAGAATGCAGCCTCTTATGTGCTATGCAGCACATAAGCATGTAGCTGCATTGGGCTCAAATGAGACAAATACCAACCATACTGTGTTAAAAGATATGCGCTCAATGGTCTTGCTACTAAAGTATATTGGCAACAAGGTAAAGAGACAGAATGGCCATAAGACTGTAAGAGTACATCCAAGTAACATACCATATGGTGTTACGACCTTAATAGCAATCGCTGCTTAAGCAACAAGATGGACGGCCCTGTAGCAGAGTGGAGTGGAGAATGAGTTAAAATCACTTCTTTTCCTACAACACCTAGGTCCCTGGACCCAGGAAAGAAAAGTTTCTCAGCTCCCTTCCTCCCATGTGATGAGGCAGAGGTAGCTGGAAAAGTGATTTTTCAGCCAGGTAAGGGACCCTACAGAGTAGCAACTGATGTGTGGGCAGCCAGGTGAGAGCCAAACAGCTTCTTCAGAAGCTGCTGTGAGGAGCCCCTCCTCAATTGTTACCTGAAGATTTCAGTTCAAATTGGGTAGCACTTTGTCCTTAGGCTACGAATCCTTCAACTGTTGGCCTATGATGCAAGAGCCTTTAGTGTTCTGAACTGTTTAACAGATGTAATGGTTCTCAGGTTTGCTCTGTTTAGTTAGTGAGACAATGTTATGCAGCCACACATTACCCTAATTGAATCACAGAGGCATTGCTGTGCAGAGTTCATATTCTTTTGCCACCCTTAAAGTGCTTTGCATTATTTGCAGTGTATGAATGTTATTAGCCATTTTGAACATGTTTTACATTATTGCTTCTTACATTGTACAAGTCTAGTAAAATGTAAGACCATGCAGCCTCTTACCTATTCTACTATAATATCCTATCATCTAAAAGTCACTATCACGCACTAGTGCAACATTTTGGGACTGAGTAAGGTCATTTCATCTAGACATCACTTCCAAAATGCTGCACTACATGATTATTCCTAGTCACAACTCACAAGAATGGATAAAGTAGACAGCAAGGTGGACAAGTACACAAATCGAGTATATGAAGAAAGAAGAGGAATGTCAAATAGTTTAATAAAGTTGGGCAAATCTTTCTCAAAATAATCTATGGTCTCAGAGGGCATACTGATAGTAAGGAAGGTTACTGGATGTAGGAAATCTTACTATCCTAAAAAAGGATGACAAAACAAATCATAAAAATTAGGTCACATTGTTGAGTATTGTTTATAATGTTTAGATACAGATTGTGTCAAAATGCCTCATCCCATATACAAAAATACTATGAAGAATGCCAATGTATAAGCAAAAGTAGCTTCAAAAAATCACTTTGGTACCAGGGAAAGAATAATATTTGAAAAATAGAGTTTCCAAGTTGGAAAATGGGGAGTAGAAACAAATAACTTTTGAAGAATTCTTGACAATGCAGGTGAAGACATTAAATTGGTTATGGTAACAATGGAAGATAGTGGAAGGCCAAAATATTTAAGAATAATTCAGGATGGCAAACAAAAAGGAAGCGATTATTGATGTGGTGGTCTGAGGGGTTTGGTCCAAAGTATTGAACAGCTGTTCCTATGGCAACTCGGGGTGTCCTCTGAAAAAGAAAAGAATGAGGTGGGACAGCCCTTATATAGTGTAGATAGTTTAGAGATGCCATTTATCTCAAAAGGTTCCTTAATCTGGGAAAGAAAATGTTTGAGACTGTGGTCACCCTATGGGGTAAATACATGCAAACTTCTATGTGTGCAGGTACAGAAACTCTGTCTCCATGCAGAATAAAAATGGTCGCACTTGATGCCACAGGGATCCCAGCCCTAGGTCCTCGGTGTGGTTCTCAGGCAAGTGTTTGGAACAGTTGAGTATAAGAGGTCCATCTGTGATCTGATTGGCAGAGGTGCCAAGGTTGTATGTCTTTAACCCATAGGGTGACTGCATCCTCAAAAGATGTAAATTATTCTCAAAATTTTTCATTCCCAGATTGAGGAACCCTTTGGGATAATTATCATATCTGACCCAACTACACTATAAGGGCCTTCCCACCTCCTTTTCTTTTTTCAGTGCACCCACCGAGGTACCACAGGAACTGCTGTTCAGTCGGACCACCAGCGCTTATTCTAACCCAAACAAAAGGAAGGCTCTACAAGAAAAGGAAAAGGGATGCACAGGATAATATAAATATAAAATTACAGAACCAAAAAGTTGCAAACAAGACAAGTGAAAAATAATTCTATAGGGGTTGATAATGCTATACAAATAAAATGAAACTATATGCTGCTGGAGATTAGTAGGCAAAATAAGGTGCCACATCATACATACAGTCAGGTTGATTTACTAAAGGGATAGAGTGTGTTCACTTTGCAGAGTGAATTTTTACTTTAATTGGTGAATGAGGCAGAGCTAAGTGAAAATTCACTTTGCAAAGCATTCCTAGTTATGTTCCTTCAGTAAATCAACCCAAATATGACAGTTCTTTTCTTTGCCTATAAAATACCCATCCATTAAAAAGATTACATTTGCATGGGGATTTTTTTGATGCTACTAATAGCAAACAGAGGAGGATGACTGCACAAAAACATTTTTGGTTTTATTTCTATTTGTACAGCATGCTGTATGTTTCCTGTGAATTTCCCAATTTTAGAAAAAGCCCCATCTATGTTGTAAAGTCCTAGGCATATGTCCTAGAAATTTTCCAAAATTAGGACCTGTTGGTATGGTATTTCTATCCAGCATATACTGTATTAGCTGAACAGAACTTAATCAAGGGAAATTCACTGCAATAGAACTGTAACATCTCGAAATCCATTCCAAGCTGTTAGTAATATAGTGATTTTTTGGGTAGCAGGTCCTTTACTACAGATGTACAGTATTCCCACTCCAAAGAAAGTTAAACTAGGGTTCTTCTTTAACTTCAATTAGGAAGAATAAATTAATCAGAAGCCATTATTTAAGCTATTTTAGTGCTAGCAAGTACAAACAGTAATGGTAGTTGAAAAGAAACTGCATTAAACTTCATATTCCTAGGCAGACTGACTGGTTCAATATATAATTGATAAGTACAGGCGTCCGCTTGACTGCCTCATTTTCATTTAAACCTCAAGGGCCAAATGAGATTCACTGCTCATATGTGTTAATTTTTGACCTCTTAAAGAAGCATTGTATAAAGTGTTTTTAGATGTCTGGCTACAGAGACACTTAATAATCTACCTTGACACATAATTTCAGAGAATGAGATTTGTTCTTGCTAATGATAAAGTGTGATTTAAAAACGTGCTGCCCTTTTTTTTGCATTTGTAATATTTTAAAATTATATATAAAAAAAGAATTGTCAGAGGTCAAATATAAGAAAATGTAATTTCTTAAAAATTCTTATTCTTGCCAAAGTGCTTATAGGGCTAAAAAGAAAGTTTAGGTTTTAACCACTTCAGCTCCGGAAGGTTTACCCCCCTTTATGACCAGGCCATTTTTTTGTGAAACAGCACTGCTTTAATTTAACTGACAATTGCATGGGCGTGCAACGCTGTACCCAAATAAAATGAATGTCCTTTTTTCCCCCACAAACATGCCTTCTTTTGGTGGTATTTGTTCACCTATGCGGTTTTTATTTTTTGCGCATTATACAAAAAAGGCCGACAATTTTGAAAAAAAAAAAGCAATTTTTTCTACTTTCTGCTATAAAACATTCCCAATAACAAAAAGGTAAAAGGGGGCATGACCTGAATGGGCACTTAGCCAGCTAGCTCTCCCTTAGCCCGCAGATCCATGGCAAAATTCAGGGTCTTCCTCCACCCATCCACCCATCCATGGGCAGATCCAGGACTCGCTCCTTCACAGCTTGGGAATCATCACAACCCCCGCCGGGGTCCTCCATGAGCTTCCAGGACTACTTTACGATGCCCGACATGATGCCAGGAGAAGCAGACAAGATGGCGCTGGACGCCTTCTCCTCCCGATCTCGGGCCTCCCTGCAACCACCATCTCAGTCCCAGCAGCCACATCAGGATTCTCAAGCATCCCATCTACTGGCTCCAGGACGAACCTCCACAGGTGGTGAGTCTCTCCCATCAGGCACTCTCCTCCCCAGCTTTGCCAGGCAGGGAACGGGCCCCAGCCCATGACTAGCCCTTTGCACCATACACACAGTGCACAAACGCCTTCCCACAGCTATTGCAGAAGGCATCGGACCCCTGCATCCATGAGAGAAGCCCCGACTCTCCCGCCCCATCTGAGGATCCAGAGGACTTTCTGGCCCTTCCAGGCCCCGCACAGCCCTGGGCCTTGCCGATGCCTGAAGGAGGTAGTAGGCATCACCTACCCAGCACTCCTGTGCCTGCATCCCCGCAAGTCCCAGAGTCCCATTCCAGAGACTCTGGCTCCCACAGGAGAAATGCTGGGACCCCCCTATCTTATGCCCAGATTGCGAGCTCCTATGCATCTTTTCAGACAGGGTGCCTATCGGGACCAGCTTCATCGCTCTCCCACACTCCAATGTGGTCTGAACCCTGGGACCCTCCACCACAACCCACCCCTTTCGGGCTCACAGTACCCTTGCAGAGGATCCCTATCCACTTCCCTCTCCCCTTCACCTGCAGCCACACCAAGCAGCTGTGGACCTCCACCCAGTCCCCCCTCTGTGGAAATCCTATCTAAAAGCTATCCCAACTAAGGAGAATTTTAAACAGCACATAAAGCATGTGAAAGCTACATGCCTCACTGAAATTCAGGCCTTACACATAGGCCTCAAACACCTAGCGGACAGGGTGGAGATGGCCGAGGAGGAGATTCAGGAGATTCAGGAGACCAAAATTGGCAGTCCACTGTACTCAAATTCAGGGTGCAGACCACCGCCTCCTGCTAAGAGACATACAACACCATGACGAGGATTTGAACAATAGGGGGTGCAGAAACAACATCCGCTGAAGCTGAAGATTTACAGTCCACCCTGCATGCCTTGTTTAACTACCTTTTGGGTAAAGCCGCTGACAAACACATCAAGAGGGACAGAGCCCACTGAGCCCTCTGACCTAAGGGTCCCGCTTCTAAACCACGCAATGTCATCTGCAGGGTTCACTCCTACCCGCTGAAGGAAGACATCATGCGCAAAGCTCGCTCCATCCGTAAACTGGTCTTTGTCAACAATCCGGTGCAGTTACACGCAGACCTTTCCTGGATAACGATTCGAAAACGTAAACTCTTACAACCCCTTCTTCATACCTTAAAGAATAAGGACATTATCTACAGATGGGGATTTCCCTTTAGCTTGATAGCGAGACACCAAGGAAAACCTGCTATATTGCGCTACCCAGAAGACTTAAACGTCTTTTGCGATGCACTTGGTATTCCTGTCCCTCAGCTACCTGATTGGGACCTTGTGGCAACCCCTCCTCCACCTCCTGTGGTTTTGCAGAAGGTCCCCCCCACCAAGTGCTCTTGAGGACCGGACTCCCCTCGCACAGTCACTAAGCATAGAAACGGCTGATCCCACTTTGTGACATTTCCCCCCAGTCAAATTAGCCTTATCATTCTTGTTTAGCTTTGACTGCACCACAACCTGGCTATTGCCTATAGCATTACTCCAATTGATACCCCACTGTTAATCCCTGAATGCCCCTGCCTCATCCTAGTTTAGCATTATGGGCTGGTCTCAGCTGAGAAGTTAGGAAGGTCGACTTTCTGCTTACCAACCCCCCTTTGTTTACCATACAGAGTCCCCCCCCATACCCTTCCGTTACATATTTTTTATTAATCATCTTTATTGCAACAATATATAATTATTTTTTTGCATACCTCTGTGTCCCCCTACCCCAAATTATTTCTGTGATTTGGTCAGGAGGACATAGAGGAACTGCATTAGTCTTTTGGCCCCTAGCCCTTGCAGGGCCTTTTGATTATGTCTGTCTTATACATTGTGTATTTTATTGTTCCAATCTCTTTTTTTCATTTCTAGCTTTCGCTCCTCTTTTTCTCCACCCTCTGGCTCTTCGAGTAGTCCTCAATGGCCGCCCGGTTCTCCACCCACGCTCCTGGCTCCTGCATATGGCATATCACTTACGGAATCAGATAAGTACAACCAAAGCTCCTCCTACCTCCCACAATGGCTAAGATCCTGTCACTAAACGTCCATGGCCTATATTCCAATAGAAAAAGGCACCTGGCACTTAGGGAATTTAAGCAGTCGGGGGCAGATGTCATCATGATCCAGGAAACCCACGTTGATAGAGGGGGCTCCTTCACATTTGCTTCCAGACATTACCCTCAGGTCTTCCAACCCTTTAGCCTGTGTAAACGTGCAGGCATCACTATACGCTTCAAATGAGGCTCCCTTTTCGCCTGCTCTGCCTCCTACCTTGACACACAGGGACATTTTGTTATAATATGCCGCCTATGGCAAACACAGACAGTTACATTCTGTGCCCTCTATGCCCCGAATGTCCGTCAGCTTCAATTTTTAACTAAGGTGTTTGCCCGTCTCTTTCGGTCGCCACACGAATTACTGGTAATCAGGGGAGATTTTAACCTGTCCCACTCCACGACTTTCGACCGCAATGTGGTGAATCCCCAGGCTCCACAGACCCGAGCCCTCAGGGACTCTTCATCAGCTCACTAGAAGACATTCTCTTTTTGACGCCTGGCAGGTTCCCCACCCTGGCGATTGACCACACGTTTTATTCTGCCCCTAACCATACCCATTCGCGTATAGATTACTTCTTTGTTAATAATAACATGCTTTGTATTATGCGCTCCGCACAAATACTCCCAATCTGCTGATCCGATCATATCCCTATCCCAAGTGATATGCAGAGATCCTTCCTTACCCTGATCCCAAAAAAAGATAAGGACCCTTCCCTTTGTGCCAGCTACAGGCCCATACTTATATTGAAAGGTCGTAGACCTAATTGATGTAGCAGAGACAACTCAGAGTCCCTGATTTTGAGTCTGGATGCAGAGAAGGCCTTTGGCTGTCTTGGTTGGCTTTTTCTGTTTGCCACACTAAGCCACATGGGCTTCAGGGGACCCTTCCTGCAGGCGGTACAACATATTTACACCAACCCCACATCACAAGTGAAAACCCCATATGCCCTCTCGTCCTCCTTCACAGTTACTAATGGTACCCGCCAGGGCTGCCCGCTCTCCCCTTTGCTATTTGCAATATGTATGGAACCGCTGGCGGCGACTATTCGTGGGAGCCTGGACATTTAAAATTTCGCTGTTTGCGGACGACATTATCCTCCCCTTGACCTAGCCCAGGATCTCCCTACCAAATTTACATGCTGAGCTTGACAAATATGGGGCAATTTCAGGATATAAGATAAACGCGTCCAAGTCATAAGCCCTCCCAGTCAATCTCCCAGAGGATGAAATCCACAACTTACATTACTGTTTTACCTATAATTAGGAACTTGCCTCCTTGAAATATCTGCGGTTAATCTCACCCTGACCTTTGCCACACTCTATCAAGCCAATCCCCCCCCTCCTAAATTAGGTCAATCAGGGAACTAGTGAAAAAATGGAAGACCCACCATATCTCTCTCCTGGGGCGTATTACATCTGTCAAGATGGTCATCCTTCCTAAGCTCTTATATCTATTCAAAACACTATCCATCTCTGTCCCCTACGGACATCTATGCAAACTACAAGCTGACTTAATATGATATGTGTGGAACTATCATATTTTTTTCCTGAAACTTCCCTCTTAAAATTAAGGTGCGTGTTATACGTTGATAAGTACGGTACTTATTCTTAAGAAGCAGTAAATTAGCTCCATAGCAGATTTACAGAATCACGTATATACTGTATATGAATTTTACACAGCTGGAGCTGATCAGTGGGTCCCGCGGACACGATGTCTGCCGGCACCTGCTGATCGTTCGGTACACTAACAGAATGCAGAACAAAATTGTAAACAAGGCAGATTGTCTTTCTGTGAGTACAGAAGACATGGATCCTGTGTTTCTGTAAAGCAAAAACACTGATCCATGCCTTCCACTAGCAAAAGCACCTCCCCCACTACACTGAAACATTAGCTGGGCACACATTTAACCCCTTCCCTGCCAGTGTCATTAGTACAGTGACAGTGCATTTATTTAGCACTGATCACTGTAATAATATCACTGGTCCCCAAAAAAAGTGTCAGTTAGGTGTCCAATTTGTCTTCTGCAATATTGCAATCCAGCTATAAGTCGCTGATTTACCAGTAAATAAAATAAAATAAAAATACCCCATAGTTTGTAGATGCTATAACTTTGTGTAAACCAATCAATATATGCTTGTTGGGATTTTTTTACCAAAAATATGTAGCAGAATACATATTGGCCTAAATTGATGAAGAAATTCAATTTTTTTTTACTGGAATAGTTTTAGAGCAGAAAGTAAAAAATATTGTTTTTTTTCAAAATGGGTTGGTTCTTTGTAGCACAAAAAATAAAAAATGCAGAGGTGATAAAATACCACCAAAAGAAAGTTCTATTTGAGGGGAAAAAGGACATAAATTTTATTTGGGTACAGTGTTGCATGACCATGCAATCATCAATTAAAGTAACGTAGTGGTGTATCGCAAAAAAATGGCCTGGTCAGGAAGGGGTAAACCTTCTGGAGGTGAAATGGTTAATGCCTATAGCCTGGTCACAGGTCTAATGTAAATAATCACAATAAATTAAAATATGGGCAACTGAATATTTGGTGAAAAAATTATTGTCAAAGCTGTATGCATATCTTGAACAATACCTTTTTAACCCCATACCTACCCTCCCAAGCCTGCCTACTGGTAATTTAATGTTATGTTGGCACACTGACCAATTGGAAGGCTATGAAGGTGTTACTGAAATTAATCAACCTTTTTAAGTTTGTGTTTTAACTGATTGTTTTGTCGTGCAGTTTTCATTGAAGATAAACTCTGTTATGCATTTTTTAATTATATGCTCAATTTACTTGCACAGGCTCACAACAGATTTACTTTATTGTCTGCAAGGTGTAGTTTAGGTCATTGCAATGATAATTTATTGGTTCCAGAGTATAAACTTTACAGTTAAATTCTACCCATAAATGTAAAATGCAAAAAGCACAAATCTTATTTCACAGAAAGCCCCACAAATATTTTTTTAGGTGACATGGAGAAAGAAAAACAAAACACTAAAAGATCCTGCTTGTTAATATATGAGCATCATATCTTGGGAAAGGAGCAAAGGAAGCACACACAAGGGAGACATCACAAACTCACTAACATGACATACTTCTTAAGCGTGATGAAAATAAAATGAGATCTCTTTTTACGGTGTATTCAGAACAAGAACACAGGAAATCATATGGTAAAACTAGCATTAGCAGTGACACGTTTATGTAAACAATGCTTTACAGCAAAGCTGTAGGCATAATAATTAAAGCTGGCCAAACACAGCTTGAATTTCTGCTGATTCATGTTGGGTGATGTGGTTGTCCGAATACAATAGCCAGCAGGTGAGATTCCTTCATCCATGGTGTTTAGTATGGATGGGGGAATCTATTGATTTCTCTCATTCAGTATAAACAAGAGAAGTTTACACATACAGTAAAGCTAGCTTTCAAAAAACAAAAAAGAAGATGACGCTCACAAATCCTAAATACATGGCATTAAAATTACAATCCACCTGCGTGCATAACCATTAATCCATGAGAAATGTTAATCCAACAATGGATACCATATAAGATCAATACCATATTTAAAAGAACATTAATACACAAGAAATGAATACAACAAAAAGTCCAGTGTGACAATTCCCAACACCAAATATGTGGTTCAATATGGAGATATCCTTTATATCTTCATCGCTAGTGCTCAAGTGGTAAGTGTAACTCACCAGAGGTGTTTGACCCCTTTTTTTACAGGAAGGTCAAAAATTGCTTATGATATCCAATAGGGATTTGTCAGCTGAAACCTCTCTACTCGTTTGCCCCATTAGTGCAAGGTTAGGATAGAGAAAATGACTCCCCAAGTGACATGATTAAAAAATTCCATAGTGTAGTATGTTTGTTGGTAATAAAAGATAAAATATAGTTTTGCACTCACATGTAAATGTAAAATACAAAAAAAGAGATCTCCATTTTGAAGCACTTATTTGGTGTTGGGAATTGTCACACTGGACTTTTTTGTGTATTACTTTCTTGTGTATTATTTTTCTTTTAATATGGTATTGATCTTATATGGTATCCTTTTTTAGATTCATTATTCATCCTTTATCATTATTCACTCTGGTGGATTGTAATTTTAATGCCATGTATTTATGATTTGTGAACGCCATCTTCTATTTTGTTTCTGATTATAGGCGTTCATTTCACTTGTTTAAAAGGGACAGCCACATTCTATATATATATATATATATATATATATATATATATATATATATATATAAAAAATAAATTGCGCTAGACCATACATAAAGTCCCGAAAAGTCTATCAAAAAGGCTGCTTCTCAGAGTGGGATACACACACAAATAGTTAACATCAAAGATAAAGAGCTGAGCCAAATGACCTAAACAATAAAATATTTAAAACCTAAACTCGCATCAAGTGTGATATAATACAATGTACCCTTATAGAAACATATGATCTGCCTCTAAATGAGTTAATAAATGATGAACATAAATCAAATATTAGAGGCAAATAAGCATTCAATAGAGTCCATATAATCAACTGATAGGTGAGTGTAAATATGAATTCTTCCGACAGGGAAAGGTAATATTCCAAGATAAAACAGTCCAAACGTGACTTGAAAACAAACACCTCTGTGACTTTAAATATGCAATTGGTGAGGATCACCTAGATGACCAGATGACCAGATGGCCAAGCAAATCAAGCATGAAATGCAGCCGATCGATCAACTGATAGATGTGGCATGGATCTCTCACTCTCCCAGATCAATGACCTGCACCAGGTAGGCTATGGGATGTTCAGCCTTCACAAGCTACTTTGAATGGTACTCCTCCTCACTGGGCACACATTCTCCACTAATATATATATATATATACACACCTTTTTTTTATTTAATTTTTTTCAGGGAGCCATACACTGGTATTATATTTTGAATATAGCTAGCTTTAGCAAAACAGCATTAGGCTAATAATCTAGGTACCTCTGGGTAGCGATCTAATGTGATCCCTTTTACAGGTTGAATTATTTGCTAATCTGGTTGAATATGCACATAATAAATAGTCCTTTGGACCACTTTCCACCTTAGATTCTATTCCCTTTTAAGCCCCTCACCCTTATGAGAAGTCAGCAAAGTATCTCATAATTTATTATGAATGACATATTACACAGCATTATAGGTGTTGCCATTTACAATTACATCACTGCCCTTGTCCGAACTTATAGTGCTTCATCATTAGGTCTCAGTATAAATCCAAATGAAGAATTTCTTTGTACATATTATACATCTTTCATCCAGTTTAAAATTGTAACATGATTGTTATTGCCAGTGTACTTGCAATGTTTGTAACACGAAATTGGGAAGAGCAGCTTTGAAATTCAATTTAAAAAGGTTTGGGGGCAAGATCTGAAGTATATAAAATAATGGGACAGCTTTCTCTGTGCAAAGTCTGGTAGACATATTTTTTTTGAAGGAAGTAATAAAACCCAACAGGGAATACCATACTGGGAATCCATAGTGAATATCAATTCAATCATTGAACCTCACATAACAGGGCTAAGATAACTAGAGTTAGAGACATACAAATATAGTTACAGGTAGTCTGTAACCCAATACCGTGTCAGCCAAATAATGAGCCAAAAAAGATACCCGACTTTGGTCATTCGGTGGATTGCTGACTGACTTTTGCCTATAAATCTCATAAAAATGTAACAACAAAAACTAAGGATGAGCCGAACACCCCCCGGCTCGGTTGGCACCAGAATATGCGAACAGGGAAAAAATTTGGATGAACACCCGAACACTGTTAAAGTCTATGGGACATGAACATGAAAAATCAAAAGTGCTAATTTTAAAGGCTTATATGCAAGTTATTGTCATAAAAAGTGTTTGGGGACACGGGTCCTGCCCCAGGGGCAAGGTATCAATGCAAAAAAAAGTTTTAAAAATGTCATTTTTTTCGGGAGCAGTGATTTTAGTAATGCTTAAAGTAATTTGTATGGATTTTAAGGGGCACCCTGCGCCAAAATAAAAGAAAATGGCATAGGGGTCCCCCAAAGTCCATACCAGTCCCTCATCAGAGTACGCAACCTGGCAGGCCGCAGTAAAAGGGGGGACGAGAGAGCGCCCCCCCTCCTGAACAGTACTAGGCCACATGCCCTCAACATGGTGAGGGTGCTTTGGAGTATCCTCACAAAGCACCTTGTCCCCATGTTGATGGGGAAAAGGGCCTCATCCCCACAATACTTGCCCGGTGGTTGTGGGGGTATGCGGGCGGTGGGCTTATTGGAGTCTGAAAGCCCCCTTTAACAAGGGGACCCCCAGATCAGGGCCTCCCCCCTATGTGAATTGGTAACGGGTACATTGTACCCAAACCATTTCACAAAAGAAAGTGTCAAAAATAGTAAAAAAGACAGGAGACACTTCCTTTATTAAGAGATAAAAAAATGTCCCATGATGTAGGTCCATCTCACGCCGCCGACAATCCGAAAAAAGAAAAAAAAAGCCACAATACCTCTGCCTCCATGGGAGGCTCCAGCAGAGTCATGCTTCTTCGTGATGACAGCTGTTATATAGCTGAGTCACACGTTTATGTCACCGAGTGACCCCGCCCTCTGCTATATAGCAGCTGTCATCTAGAAGAAGCGTCACTCCGCGGGAGCCTCCCATGGAGGCGGAGGTGTTGCTGCTTTTATTTCGGATCGTCGGCGGCGTGAGATGGACCTACATCACGGGACATTTTTTTATCTTTTAATAAAGGATTTGTCCCTAAGTGTCTGTCTTTTTTAAAATTTTTGACACCTTTTTTGTGAAATAGTAGGGGTACAATGTACCCGTTACCAATTCACATGGGCGGAGGCCGGGATCTGGGTGTCCCCTTCCAGATTCTGATAAGCCCCAATAACTCCAATTTACTTCAATGTAGTTATATCAATTACAGTTGTGAGGCTGCATAGGAACTTTATGCATTGTATTGCTTTTGTCTGAATGCATGTCCTATTCAAGCAAATTTGTAGGCATTGCAGGCAAAGCACGTCAAATGCAGCCTTTTGCTTTGAAAACATGCATTTAAATGGCACCTCATTTGAATGTAAAAGTCAGCATTTGACAGAAACACATGTACACAAAACTTTATAAAGATTTTATATGACATTCAGTTCATTGGGTTAGTCTACACTGCTTTAGTGCTCAAAGGGGTTGTGGACCCAGAAAAACACTGCTATAATGCCTACCTCCTTTAACCACTTCAATACAGGGTACTTTTACCCCCTTTCTGCCCAGACCAATGTTCAGCTTTCAGTGCTCCCACACTTTGAATGACAATTACTCAGTCATCCTACACTGTACCCAAACAACATTTTTATAATTTTTTTCACATAAATAGAGCTTTCTTTTGTTGGTATTTAATCGCCACTGTGTTTTTATTTTTTGTTATATATAAGCAGAAAAAGAGTAAAAATTAAAAAAAAATGTTTTTGTTTTACATTTATAACATTTTTTAAATATATGTAATAAGTAATTTTTCTTTATAAATTTAAGCCAAAATTGCTACATATCTTTGGAAAAATAACCCAAATTAGTATATTATTTAGTCTATGTGAAAGTTACAGAGTCTACAAGCTATGTTATGTATCATTGAAGATCGATCAATCCTGATGTACTGACTATCTCGTTTCTTGAGGCCCTGAAATATCAGGACAGTACAGACACCACCCACATGAGCCCTTTTTGGAAAGTATACAGCCCAAGATTGTGTGTAGATGTTTAATAGTGCCGCCCTCCTAAAATAAACACCGCTCTGTGCTACAAAGATGTATTACTTGCAATGGGTGGGCTGGTCCGTGATTGACCTAACCTATAAATAGTAGTGTGTAAACTAGATGATTATATAAATAAATAAATAAGTATATACATATGTGTGCAAAAATGCTATATATAAATAAATAAATAAATATATATATATATATATGTGCACGAATGTGAATTAAAAAATATATATTGTGGTGTGCAAAAATATTCTTGGTATAATGTAAGTGTATAGTAGTCCTTATACATACATTATTTACAGCTGCTGCTTAAGACATAGAGATATGGAAACATACAAAATAATAGGGTGGACCCAACTTAGTCCCCCCAAACAGAATTTTGTAGCAGCGCTATTGATGAGATTTCTCAAATTAATGTGAAAATCAATATGGAAAACACGCTAATTAAAGTGACCATAAATTAAATAGATAAATAAATAAATATATAAAATATATACATAAATATATAAATATATGAGCAAGGTGAGCGTGGATAAGAAAAAATAAATAAATAAATAAAGTGAATCAAAAATATGGTGAAAAAATGTAATTAGCAATTCGTGTCTAAAGTCCATGTGTAAAAGGTGCTTGCCAATATAATCAAACAAGTGGCAAGATTACAATAGTGACAGTTCCATGTTGATATGGACCGTTTCGTAATTTTCCGACTTCTTCTCGAGGGCGCCCTCGAGAAGAAGTCGGAAATGACGAAACGCGTCAGTGCGTAGGTCAACAGGAAGTGACGTTACAATGTTTTGCGGTCCACTGTGCGTTCCACAGACACCAGACAGGAAGGACGCCGCCAGTACACACAGCGGAACTGAAGGATCCATATCCTGCTGAGTGGAAGGAACACAGGCACAGTACCTCTTTACGTTTATCCAATGCTCATTGCACATTATTTTTTGGTACGCAGATATCATCAGGGGGGGATCTTTTTGTATTAAAGGGGAAAGTGTTTCAATAAATTCTTTTAGCAATATTACACTATGTGGCCCTCCATTTGTTTTCACACATGATGAAACCGCGCTGGTGGAGTTTTGATCAAGGGATGCTGGATTGGAAGTCTGAAATTCTGGTCTAATAACCGCGCTGGTGGAAAATAATTATCTGGTGATGTTGGAGGAGAAGGCCCATATTGGTTTAACTACAGGCTTACTAAAAGTAGATTTCTGGTGAGTGCAACCCCATAAGGGGGCGATTCCCTCACGTGGTGAAGTCTATGGTGGTTGGATCACTCAAGGAATACTAATTTAGAACTGTTGTCCATATCAACATGGAACTGTCACTATTGTAATCTTGCCACTTGTTTGATTATATTGGCAAGCACCTTTTACACGTGGACTTTAGACACGAATTGCTAATTACATTTTTTCACCATATTTTTGATTCACTTTATTTATTTATTTATTTTTTCTTATCCACGCTCACCTTGCTCATATATTTCTATATGTATTTATATATTTTATATATTTATTTATTTATCCATTTAATTTATGGTCACTTTAATTAGCGTGTTTTCCATATTGATTTTCACATTAATTTGAGAAATCTCATCAATAGCGCTGCTACAAAATTCTGTTTGGGGGGACTAAGTTGGGTCCACCCTATTATTTTGTATGTTTCCATACAGCCCAAGATATTTAGCAAGAAACATGGTGAGTTTTTTAAAGTTGTAATTTTTTCCAACAATTTTTGGGAAAACAAAGACATTATTATTTTACACAAAATTTTTATATTAACAGTTTAGTTCTCACATACGGCATATGCATACTTGCAATTAATTACACCCAAAACACATTTTGCTACTCGAGTATGGGGATACCACATGTGTGAGACTTTTAGCAGCCTGGCCACATACAGAGGCCCAACATTCAAGTAGTACCTCCAGGCATTCTAGGGGCATAAATTACACATCAAATTTCCTGGCTACCTATCGCATTTTTGAAAGCCCTGGTGCACCAAGACAGGGGAAACACCCACAAAATGACCCCATTTTGGAAAGCAAACACCCCAACGAATATCCTATGAGGCATTATGAGTCTTATGAACATGTCATTTTTTCCCACAAGTTTTTGGAAAATGTGGAAAGAAAATTAAAACTTTTTTTTTTTTTTTTTACACAAAGTTGTCAATTTACAAGATATTTGTGACACATAGCACGTGCATACCAAAAATTACACCCAAAAATACATTCTGCTACTCCTTCTGAGTATGGCGATACCACATGTGTGGGACTTTTCCACTGAAACAGACGGGCATAGGATGAATTGGGGTTGTTTTCAATATATTGCTGGGCAAAAAGAATAGTGTGGTCCATGATGGATTGAAGTAAAATCGTCAGGGAAAAATAGATGTAAAAAAATCAATTTCGGTAAAATTTACTGCTTGTCTGTTTACATACAGCTGATCACATGGTAAAGAGCCATGTTGTTGGCTCTTTACCTTGATCTGTGATGCGCTCACCACCGATCGCCCCGTGATCAGAAGGACGTCAACGTCATATGACGTCCACTCACAGGGACAAAAGGCCTGCCCGGCCTATAGCAGATAAACGGTGGAAGGTGTTAAATAATTAAAATGTATTTTATTCATTGTGCAGCTACCAGAAAACAAATGCAGCAGCACAGCAATTACACATACAATTGTTTTTAACACAATGTAAACTTTGACTAACTCGGCTACTTGAAAGGGAGGGCATAGCATTCCTGAGGTTTTTACAAACAGAATCTGTAGTTTTGGAAAATGTTAGCTATCATGACAAGACTTTTATAAAAAAAAAAAAAAAAAGTTCAATATCGTTACTATTTTCAGCTAGACATAAATATTATTGTCATTTTGTAAAGAAAGATAAAAACAAACATACATACTTTAAATATAACATAAACCTTAGAAAAACAGTATAATCTGCTTTAATGTACCGTAGTAACATTTGAACTATGTAGTGCAGCATTTAATTTTCAGAACACTACCAGAAGTGCAGGTTTACTTTAGACATGCAATACCTAATATTGTAATGATATCCAGGTTTTACACAGCACAGTCTAACACAGTCTCCTTCTCAGCTGCAAGAGGAAAATAGCACATCGTACAACAATAGCGTTAACTATTGTCACATTTAACATTTCAAACGCATCTTATGTATCAAAAATAGGCAGAATACGTAAATACTGATGGAAAAAAAAATACCATCCACTACTGGAGTACAAGCAAACATGGCAGGATGTATTCAAACACATAAACCAAGTTTAAATTTAACCTAGTAATTTTAGAATTTAAATTTAGAATGCATGGGATTTAATTTATATAAGACCAAAGAGTGCAAAATCTGGTGCAGTTCTGCATAGAAATCAGCTTCCAGGTCTTTTGTCAAAGATTAACTGAACAAGCTGAAGTTAGAAGCTGATTGGCTACCATACAGAGCTACACCAGACTTTGCACTCTCCAGGCTTAGTAAATGATAGCAAATACATTTAAAATTAGCTTTAATTGTTCTATAAATTACAACTTGCATACATTTTAGCTACACCTGTAAACTATTTTGTTCACTACACAGTGCCTAATGCATTTTGAACACAGGTAAAGCTGCTTCTCATTACCCTTCCATCTGCCCTGCCAGGCTTATTCTGTTGTGGTGATGTCAATGGCATTATAGCAGAGTATATTTAGCTGTGATGCCAAAATATCTGTATGGCCTGGGTGTTACAGCCTTCTTGCTGTGCGGAGGCACACAAAGGCAATTTGTACTTTGCATGTTAGTTTGGAGGGGGCAGATGCATTTTGAAAAGAAACATTTAAAATGATATGTACACATGATGTAAAGAATAAATCACCAATCACAATATCATCACTTTTATCAATATTTATAAAAATACTCATTATTATTCGTGATACTAAAGTACATTTTTTTTTGTTTAAAAATAACAAACATGTTCTACTTACCTGCTCTGTGTAATGGTTTTAGCACAGAGCAGCCCAGATCCTCCTCTTCTTGGGTGCCTCTTCAGCTCTCTTAGCCACCCCCTCTTGTTGAGTGCCCCCACATCAAGCAGCTTGCTATGGGGGCACCCTAGCTGAGCAGCAGCTTTGTGTGTCCATTCAGACACGGAGCCACAACCCAGCTCGGTCCCCCTCTCTCTCTTAATTGGCCCACTGACTTTGACAGCAGCGGGAGCCAATGGCACTTTTTTGCTGTTTCAGCCGATGAGGAGGGAGAGTCTCTCGTGCAACATTGCTTGATCGATGGGGCTCAGGTAAGTAGTAGGGGGTCTGAGGGGGGCTGCTGCACACAGAAGGCCTTTTATCTTAATGCATTTACAACTACTTTAAATATTCATAAGGTAAAAAATACCAGTTTTAGTTTAAGAGTAATTTAATAGGAAGAAAACTATTTTGAAATTATTATAAGAGCATTTTAGAGCATGTGCATCTTCTCCTTTATTTTAAATTCCAAATTTTGTCAGCTTGATCTAAAAGGTCCACAAACACTGCATAATTTACAGATGCCTGCACAGAATCACAGGTGAAATAAGATTGTGTTTGTTTTAGAATGTTCATAATTAAAACATCAGTGCTCCCACATGTAAAGAGAACAAGTACAAAGCTTTTTGTTGTGTAATAGAAACATGAATGGCAGGGTTCTTAAGCTCCTGAATGTTAACCATACATGGTCTTCTTAGCAAGAATTTGGGCTGGGCAGAGTCTTTTAAAAATTAAGATTACTTCCAGTGAACTAGTAAGAGGTAGTGGGGCAGGTACATTGAACACAAACCCTGTTTCATTTTTCAAACTTCACTTCAAAACTCCATCATAATCCTGAAGGGCATTTGAGCTGATATCATGATAGAAGAAGGTAAACCAGCACTGCAGTTAGAGGGATTCTAGTTATTATGCTGATGTCATGAGCTTGTACATAAAATAATAATTCTAGTGCCAATAAAAATTCTAGTGCCAATTAAAATAATAGATAATCCTAATGATGAGAAATATACAAAATAGCCCTTCCACATGGGTGTTCAGTCCAGATCCATCTTTAAGCTTTTCAGATGGATCCAGACTGAACCACAATGTATGTCCAAGGGGCGGGAACATTCTGTCTGGTCAGGTCTATTTTTTTAAATGGAACAAGGCTGCATCTTGTTCTATTTAGATGGATCTGAACTGATGTAATGTAATGCTGTCCATTTACATCTGTTCCATTTATGTCCATTTTTAGGCAAAAACATTTTTTTGTTTATACTTTTGTGACCTATGATTGGTAATATTCTGCAAAAAAAAAAGGATGTAGAGTGATGAAACCTGAACTATACTGAAAATGGGTGTAGAAACTGATGTAAACTAAATCCTTTTCCCTGCAAAAACATGACTGAATGGATAATGCCTATATGAAAGGACTCAGTGCTAACACAGGATCAGCACTTGACAATGATAGGAATAGCTATGTTTTTCTTTATTTAACCACTTGTTGCCCAGCCACAGTACATATACTGCGGCAGGTCGGCTCTATTGCACGAAACAACATACCTGTACCCCGGCCCCATCACGATAGCTCCACAGAGAGGCAGAGCGATGATCTGCCTATGTAAACAAGGCAAATCCCTGTTCTGACATGAAAGAACACACTGATCTTGTGTCCCTGCTAAGCAGGAACACGGATCTCTGTGTTCATCCAGTGAGTCCCTCCCCCCCACAGTTATCAAGCACCCCCTAGAGACACACTTAACCCTTTGATCGCCCCTGGTGTTAACTCCTTCCCTGCCAGTGTCATTAGTACAGTAACTGCATATTTTTAGCACTGTTCACTGTAACAATGTCACTGGTCCCCAAAAAGTGTCAAATATGTCAGTTAAAATGTCCAATTTGTCCGCCGCAATGTTGCAGTCCCGATAAAAATCGCTGATCGCTGCCACTACTAGTAAAAAAATAAAATAAATAAAAATGCCATAAAAATATCCCAGAGTTTGTAGATGTGATAACTTTTGTGCAAACCTATCAATATACGCTTATTGTAGAAGAATACATATTGGCCTAAATTGATGAAGAAATTAGATTTTTGTACATTTTTTTTATTGGATAGGTTTTATAGTAGAAAGTAAAAAATATAGTTTTTTTTATTCAAAATTATCTGTCTTTTTTTGTTTATAGCGCAAAAAAAAAAAAAAAGCACAGAGGTGATCAAATATCACCAAAAGAAAGCTCTATTTGTGGGGAAAGAAAGGATATCTATTTTATTTTGGTACAGCGTCGCATAGCTGTGCAATTGTCAGTTAACCTTATGCAGTGCCGTATCCCAAAAAAATGGCCTGGTCATTAAGGGGGCAAAACCTTCAAGGGCTGAAGTGGTTAAAGCCTGCAATTTGACTAAAATGTGTGATAAAATTTGCATACTTTGCCATGACAATAGTACAAATGCCATAGTTCTCTGGTAACATCACGATTATAAGCTGAACCACACCAAAGAAAAAAACAATGCCATAAAGATATCCTGTCATAACTGTTCTTTGACTCTGATCTACTAAGAGCGGTCATTAATTAGCTCCTGTTAGGTACAAACTGTTGCGTGATATAAAAAATATTGGCTGAGTAATAAATACTCTTCTGTTGATGGCCATTGGTAATTATTTTGTTAAATATATATTACAAGAAGTCAATAGAACACATAATATGATTGATTTGTTTAATTTGAATGATCATACAAACAAAATAATTTCAATTAATTATGACGTTACTGCTGTTTTACCTTTTTGTATGCTTTAACCAAGTATGTTCTTCCTTATCCTCTTTAACAGGTCTTCAGGCACAAATCACCTTGACCGATTCCAAATTGATAAGAGGCACAAAATGCTAGATAAAAAAGAGAGCACATGTTATACATATGATTTAAAGCATGGGTAACTTTTTTTTTTTGCAAACTTATTTATCAATTAATACACAAAGCAGTGCCAGAGTGGCAAGACAGATACAGTTACTTCTGTTTAACCACTACTACTCTCACCACCTTTACCTTTTATGGAACACAGCAACTTTCAAATTTCTGCTAAAAAAATGTGTTTCTTTGTCAACTAATTAGCTTTTTTAATTATATCATAGTAAAACATATTATTTTTTTTGTCTTTCAAGAATAATTTGATTTTCTATACAGCTTAAATAAAAAATAAAATAAAGAAATAAAAGAACTAGTGTTCCTGTAAACATAAAGTACATATTTGAGTAGGCATTTTGTACAATTTATCAGGACACATTTTCTTTCTAGTATAAAGCACGTAAAGTAGTTTAAAATTATATGATAGCAGTATTCTTTTTTTTTTCACTTTTTTTTTTTGTAAAAAAGGTGAAAAAATAGCTATGGAGGAAGGTAGAAGGAAAAATGTATTTAGACTAATTTGGTTGAAAAGTGGTGAGATATAAATTAGGACAAAATTTTATTAAAAATAATTTTTTTATGATTTTTGTTGGCACATGTTTTGCATGGTACTACTAAAGTTACAGCGCAGATCACATGGCAATACTGTCATCTGCATATAGCAGCTGAAACAAACATTATAGGAAACAGTGATGTATATTCCATCAATAATCATTTTAACATGATGTAATAGGAATAACTAGTGTACAAATCAGTGTGGGACCATTCAACCAATGTTTGAATTGACTTCAAACTGGCAAGGACCAAAAAATACTACAGTATAGAAAAATAAGGCAAGTGTTATGTTGAATTTTAAACACAGGTAAAGATGTTTTGTCATTCAGTTTACACACAAAGCTGACCAAAGAAAAAGGGATCGATGTGCAATTAAAGCATAGGCTATGGAAAAAAAAATCAACATTTTCAGTATAACTTCTGTAATGTGTGCTTATTTCCTTGTGTTTAAAGACACTGCAGGTACAGAAAAATCTGTTGATGCAGCATAGTTACATAATTTCTAACATAGTTAGCTAGGCCGAAAAAAGACACAAGTGCATCCAGTTCAACCATAAAATAAATAAAAAATAAATAAAAATAAAAAATATCGTACAATCCAATATAGCCAATTCTATACCCACGGTTGATCCAGAGGAAGGCAAAAAAAAACCCCAGCAGCGCATGTTCCAATCTGCTACAGCAGGGGGAAAAAAAACCTTCCTGATCCCCCTAGAGGCAATCAGATTTTAGCTGGATCAACTTTACCTATAAGTGTTAGTACCCAGTTATATTATGTACATTTAGGAAAGTATCCAGGCCTTTCTTAAAGCAATCTACTGAGTTAGCCAGAACCACCTCTGGAGGGAGTCTATTACACATTTTCACAGCTCTTACTGTGAAGAAACCTTTCCGTATTTGGAGATGAAATCTCTTTTCCTCCAGACGTAAAGCGTGCCCCCTTGTCCTCTGTGTTGACCGTAGAGTGAATAACTCAACACCAAGTTCACTATAGAAGAAATGCCCCAGCTCCTAATTTTCTATTGTGGACTAAAAACATACTGCATTTTTGTGGACTCAGTAGACATGTGCATTCGTTTTCATCCGAATGCATTTTTGTCCGAATTTCAGGTATTTTCGGTATCATTTTAACAAACGTTTTAATAATCCGAAAACTGAAAGATCCGACATAAACAAATGCTTTATTTTTGTTGCAACAGTTCGATATAGATAGGAGATTCGACATGACGCTGACAATAGTGATCCGTGTCCATCGAACCTGTGGTTGAATGTGCCTAACCTTAGCTCTATTAGTTCAAGATTATTCTACATAGAGAGAAAAGATTCGACATAGAGAGAAAAGATTCAACATTATAGAGACAATAGCAAAAAAGGTTGAATGTGCCTAACCTAACTCTATTAGTCCAAGATTATTCGACATAGAGAGAAAAGATTCGACATGAAGATTTGACGAAGTAGTCGATGCGAGCGGACATTTATGGTCAAATGCTCCATCCATAGGCTCTAGAAGAATTCTAATGTTGGTTGACTGGTAATAATAATTTATAAATATAATTATTACTAGTGTAATACACATTAGAATTCTACTATAGCTTGTAAGCTGAACATTCGACCATAAATGTACGATTGCTGCGTCGTACAGTTTATCTGCTCCGTCGAATCTTCTTAGAACATACGACAGACACCATAAGCCTTCAATGACAGATTCAACCTTAATTATTTCGTATTTTGGACGAATGCATTTTTTAACAAAACAAAATAAATAAAAAAGAATTTCAGGAGTAACTAAATAAATTTATTTTTCGGACGAAAACGAAATTCTGAAACTAAATATTTGAGTGCGTGTCTAGGACTCAGTGGTGTCAGTCTTGGCTAATTTTCCTTTGCTAAACTACTGAGAACCACCCACTGTTTTCATTTTCAAAGCATAGCCACTATTCAACTTGTAGTCCCAAGATAAGAACGGTTGTCATTTGTGGAAGCAATAGAACACCACTTTGAACATTTGTCTGACTCCCTCTTTGGATAAAATAAATATGAACTTCTCAAAATCGGGTAACTTCTGTCTCTCAAGATAGGCCAATATTTTGTGGTGGTACATTCAGCCTGCCCATTAACAGTTCAAATCATGGCCGGTTCAGCAGGAATTTGAGAGATTTGAACAGTGTATGGCCAGCCTAAGGTAAGAATTGAGAGGGCTAAATGGTATTGTTGCGATAACAAAGGGAGTGTGTAAAGGGCACAGGATAACTCAGAATTTCTGACAAGACATTTTTTTCCTCCAGATATAACAAAGTGCTTTCAAATAAAGCAACCAAAATTTCAGACTGAAAGAAAATAAGATAATTGTAATAAGATATTGTTTGTTAGGGTTAACACACTTTAAGATAAGATAGTGTGTATATGGCAGTAGTACAGTGCCTTGACATTTTTGTCACTACAGCACCATCACTTCACAAAACGTTTAGGCTGGGTTCACCCTATTGCAAATTGGCAAATTATCAATTTGCATGCCAGGATATTGTGACCAGCTCTCAATAGAGCCGGTTCACACATCTCAGGAGTGGCTCAAGAGCGAATTGCACAGGGGTCCTGTGCATCTTCTGGTCCATTTCAGGTCCGAATTCAGCTACAAAATTGGACCTGAAACAGTGAATGGGGACACACCAGACTCCTGCTGTGAGCCGCTCTGTATGGCAGTGTGAACCCAGCCTTACAGGATGAAATCTGTGGAGTGAATATTGATCCTTCCATTACGGTCAAAAATCTGGTATTATCTGGTTAGCAAGAGATCACTCATATATATATATATATATATATATATATATATATATATACACACACACACACACACATTATACATATATACATACAGCATCTCACAAAAGCGAGTACACCCCTACATTTTTGTAGATATTTTATTATATCTTTTCATGTGACAGCACTGAAGAAGTTATACTTTGCTAAAATGTAAAGTAGTGAGTGTACAGCTTGTATAACAGTGTAAATTTGCTGTCCCCTCAAAATAACTAAACACACAGCCATTAATGTCTAAAATGATGGCAAGTGAGTACACCCCTAAATGAAAATGTCCAAATTGGGCCAAATTAGCCATTTTCCCTCCCCAGTGTCATGTGACTTGTTTGTGTTACAGGGTCTCATGTATGAATGGGGAGCATGTGTGTTAAATTTGGTGTTATCGATCTCACTCTCTCATACTGGTCACTGGAAGTTGCTGCAGAGGTTGAAGGGGTAGGGGGTCAGCCTGTCAGTGCTCAGACCATACGCTGCACACTGCATCAAATTGGTCTGCATGGCTGTCGTCCCTGAAGAAAGCCTCTTCTAAAGATGATGCACAAGAAAGCCCGCAAACAGTTTGCTGAAGACAAGCAGACTAAGGACATGGATTACTGAAACCATGTCCTGTGGTCTTATGAGACCAAGATAAACCTACTTGGTTCAGATGGTGTCAAGCGTGTGTGGCGGCAATCAGGTGAGGAGTACAAAGAAGTGTGTCTTGCCTACAGTCAAGCATGGTGGTGGGAGAGTCATGGTCTGGGGCTGCATGAGTACTTCCATCACTGGGGAGCTACAGTTCATTGAAGGAATTATGAATGCCAACATGTATTGTGACATATGAAAAACCAGCTACTACACACAGCTGTATAACTCCGCTCCACGTGATAAATAAAGTGAAAATTAAAAATAAACTATTTGAAATAAGCTGCTCCCTTGTAAATCATGTGATTTAAAAGTATTGAAATTATGTGACAGGGGCGCTATTTATACTTAGATTGATATAATATCACCAATCGTGTACAAAAAATTATATATGAAAAAAATGAAAAATATTTTATATTGAAAAAAATTTTTTGTAACACTAGTTTAAGTGTAAATACTCTCAAACTATTCAGGTGAATATAAATAAATATCTCCGTGTATCAGTGTTTTATGTGACCTGCATACGTCCCACAAAAAATAATAAAAAAAGTGTATTTAACTGTATATCCCCATACAACCATACACATATAAAATTCTCTATGTACTATAACATATATCCAAATAAATTCCTCTATAGTATCTCACTAAAACAGCAATCTAATAGTGTCCCATGTAAAGTCCATTGGGGTAAATGAACCCCTCCATAAAGGTTTGTGAGAAAATCTTCTTATATTATGTGGTTATAATCAGCAAAAAACACCAATCTTGTCTGCAGAGCTGTGAAACCCTTCACCACAAGAACTCTTCTTCTAATCACCCAAATGTGAAGAATCAGCTGGCTGCTTACCAGATTGCATTGACTCCTTTACCCAAAAAGTGAGTCAACAAAGGCTTTTACAGGTATGTGCCTGTTCACATATGAAGTATCAGGAGATGGTAATAGGTAATCTTCCTCCCAGATGGCTCAAGCGGAATGCATATGAAGGAGCAAAAAACAACTACATAGTGTAATACTGCTATTTTATTAAAAATTCCATTTTAAAATACATAGCCAAATGGCTACTCACATGTCTCAGTGCCCACCCGGCACTGTGGCTGCTCACGTTAGTAATATAGATGGTGGATGGTAGAGATTTCTCCCATCCTGTGCTGATATGTACAGCGTGCGTTCCAGCTAGTGCCGCCGACAACCAGCAGGAATCCAGAAGTGTAGAAGCTAGAACGTGACCAGGATACTGCCGCCGACGTACGTTTCGATTGAATCGTCTTCAGGGGGGCGTGTGGATACATGTTATAGTACATAGAGAATTTTATATGTGTATGGTTGTATGGGGATATACAGTTAAATACACTTTTTCTATTATTTTTTGTGGGACGTATGCAGGTCACATAAAACACTGATACACAGAGATATTTATTTATATTCACCTGAATAATTTGAGATTATTTACACTTAAACTAGTGTTACAAAAAAAAATTTTCAATATAAAATATTTTTCATTTTTTTCATATATCATTTTTTGTACACGATTGGTGATATTATATCAATCTAAGTATAAATAGCGCCCCTGTCACAGAATTTCAATGTATTGTGACATACTGAAGCAGAGCATAATCCCCCTCCCTTCGGAGACTGAGCGGCAGGGCAGTATTCCAACATAACAACCCCAAACACACCTCCAAGACGACGACTGCCTTGCTAAAGAAGCTGAGGGTAAAGATGATGATCTAGCCAAGCATGTCTCCTGACCTAAACCCTATTGAGCATCTGTGGGGCATCCTCAAATGGAAGGTGGAGGAGCACAAAGTCTCTAACATCCAGCAGCTCCATGATGTCATCATGGAGCAGTGGAAGAGGACTCCAGTGGCAACCTGTAAAGCTCTGGTGAACTCCATGCCCAAGAGGGTTAAGGCAGTGCTGGAAAATAATGGTGGCCACACACAATATTGACCCAATTTGGGCCAAATTTGGACATTTTCACTTAGGGGTGTACTCACTTTTGTTGTTAGCGGTTTAGAAATTAATGGCTGTGTGTTGAGTTATTTGAGGGTACAGCAAATTTACTTTTATTTAGTTATGCAAGCTGTACACTCACTACTTTACATTGTAGCAAAGTGTCATTTCTTCAGTGAAAATATATAATAAAATATTTACAGAAATGTGAGGGGTGTACTCAGTTTTGTGAGATACTGTACACAAACACACACACACACACACACACACACATATATTTTCCTGTTTCTTAAAAGCTGTTTGATGTCTTCAATAGGCAGGTGATATATATGCATTCTGTGTTTTTTTTTTTACATTGGGACATTCTGTTTTTACACTGGGAACATAATTGCATTATTTCCCCCTATCTAGAGCACATGAGTGTGCATATATCATGTAGTCCACAGGTAAAGAACTATGGGAGGGAGATTTATTAACCGCTTCCCGACCGGCCACTGCATATATACGTCAGCAGAATGGCTCGGGCAGGCAGAATCACGTACCTGTACGTGATCGTGCATGTGCCTGCCCGTGGGTCGCGCGCGCGCCGCTAGCGGCGCGCTCGCGACCCGGTCGGGAGCTCCGTGACCCCGGCCGCGGGACCAGCGGACCCGATCGCCGCTGGTATCCCGCGATCGGGTTACGGAGCGGAAGAACGGGGAGAGGTCTATGTAAACAAACCTCTCCCCGCGCTTCCTACACTGACTGTCAGTGATCGGCGGTTCCCTGTCATCGGGAACGCCGATCAATGACGTCACACGTACAGCCACGCCCCCCTACTGTAAAAAAAACACAACACGTCACACTGACTCCTCCCCGCCCCCTAGTGGTTAACCCCCTAACTACAACTGTCATTTACATAGGAATCAGTGCTATTTAAATAGCACTGATTGCTGTATAAATGACAAATGTCCCAAAAATGTGTCAAAAATGTCCGATGTGTCCGCCAAAATGTCGCAGTCACAATAAAAATCGCTGATCGCCGCCATTACTAATAAAAAAAAAAATATTAATAAAAATGCTATAAAACTATCCCCTATTTTGTAAACGCTATAACTTTTGCGCAAACTAATCAATAATCGCTAATTGCGATTTTTTTTACCAAAAATATGTAGAAGAATACGTATCGGCCTAAACTGAGGAAAAAAAATGTTTTTTTATATATTTTTTGGGGATATTTATTATAGCAAAAAGTAAAAAATATTGCATTTTTTTCAAAATTGTCGCTCTTTTTTGTTTATAGCGCAAAAAATAAAAACCGCAGGGGCGATCAAATACCACCAAAAGAAAGCTCTATTTGTGGGAAAAAAAGGACGCCAATTTTGTTTTGGAGCCACGTCGCATGACCGCGCAATTGTTAGTTAAAGCGACGCAGTGCCGAATTGCAAAAAGGGGCCTGGTCCTTTAGCTGCAAATTGGTCCGGGGCTGAAGTGGTTAAAACTGGAGCAGACAGAATCTGAAATACATGTGTATGACAACCGATCAGCTTCTATCGTCAGCTTGTTCAGTTAAGCTTTGAAAATGGAAGATGGAAGCTGACTGGTTGCCAAGCACAGCTGCTCCATTTTTGATAAACTCTCCTCAATTAATTTTCCTGTAATAATTGGTAAGCTAATCTCACTGTATGAAAAATCTGTCCACATATTACAAGGGCTACTGGATACATGTTGCTTTCCTTTGCTATGGTTAGGTTAAGTTAGGTTAAGTTCAGTCTAAACCAGAGTGGGATTACTCTGACACAGTTGGCCACCTTGAACATATATTGCAATATGTGTCAACCAAAAATCCCTGTTTTTATGTTTTTAAGGTTTACTAGAAATGTGAAAGGGTGTATAACAGTGTGCAAGGCTTAATTATTGAATTAATTATTCATTATTATTAATTTTCAGTATTAACATGTAATCATGGATTTGAGCACATTCATTTCTCTTCTATTACTATTGCATAGTGTAGGTCATTGACAAGACCTGAGTCTGTCGTTCTCCTCTAAATGTTTCTGTCTGTCCCATATTGGCACTATATGTCCACTGAAGTATGCTATAAGAAAGTGTTTGGCATTTTGCAGAGTAGAGTAGTACTTGCCAGAGAGGGTTTATTTTGATACAGGTAACTTGACAGGTTTGAATATGTATTGTAATATTTCTTATGTAAACAATGTGAAGAATTTTTAGAGTTACACCCGCTTTAGCACCTTATGTGCTATGTGGAAGCTATTTCATTTGAAGAGCAGACATTTCTCCTACATTAGTTCAATCTATGGGCCTAAATTAACTGCATAAGTCACTAAATAATGGGGAAAAAAATGCTAATTTTATACAGTTGTAAAATTTTACAATATATTCCAATTGATGCTGAGAAATAAAATGATATGTAGGCCATATCTGCAAAACAATTTACATTTGTTATGTTTTGGTGTGCAGGGTTTTTGTTTTTGAAGTCCAACTGAACCTTCAGTTTAGACCAGGTAAACACATTGCAGGTGCATCAAAATAAAGATGTGCAATGTCGTACAGTATAGTTTCTTTCTAAAGCAGCTACAGCCTAAGTAAAAAGGTATTTCACCTACCAGCAGCTGCAGAGAAGAACCCTTTCTCTCTCTCTAGGGAAGCAGTAGTATCTCTGCAGAGGTCTGACCAGCCCCCTACTGAGTCAGGCCTGTAACTCTGCAGTCAGTAAAGCTCATGATCCCAGCTGACTGAAGAGCTCCAGCTCTGACATGGAAGTTTCAGTCCTCTGTAGAGAGATCACTGCTTCTCAAACAAGGGTCCCTGTTCTTGCTCAAGTGATAATGGTGATGAACAACTGGCAACTCTAAACATGCGTAAATCTTCATTTGTTACAGGGTAAGTACAGGCTAAAAAACGTACGCGTTTAAGCTGTGGGGAATTGGTCATAGCATTTTGTTCTCTGAACCGTAACATCCATATATACAACCCTCCACCCACAACATTAGGGGGCAACTAATTAAAACCAACCAATAATGAAGATAAAAAAAGTCTGCATTAGCAGGTGGGAACGAAGATATGCAGAATGGAATACAAACAATAAAGCCTATGTGCATGACATGGTGTATGTGATGTAACCACTGTAAATAAATATAAAAAACAAAAATATAAATATAAGTCAGCAACACATGCCTGCAAAAGTAGTTGTTAGCAAGACTAGCACACTGTTATCCCTGGTATTACCATAAGCAGGTAGCAAAATAACTCTATAAACAAAAATGAAAGATGAAAAAAGACAAAATGTAAGCCTTTGAATGTATTTTGTTTTAGAGTACATGGAATCCAGTTAGATGATTACTGAAAAATGTAACAGCAATAAGCATAAATAAATTACTCTAAATTCACAGGTGATTCGCAGCACACCATTTTCTCTCCATGTCGTTTTCTCATGCATTTTAAAACGGCATTATTCAACAATACTGTCATTTGTTTTTCAAATGAAGGCACACAGTCGGGTTGATATACTAACAGAGAAGAATGTTCACTTGACGCACTGTTCATTTAAATCATCCAATCATGTACATGTTTTTTTCCTACTCCCCTGCACATTATCTGAAGTATTTGAAGTGAACACAGCTTCAGTAGACTAATAAACCTTCTGTCAATTTGGAAAACCCATCCCAATGAGTCTCTGCATCAGTATTTTTGCTCAACAAACCAGTTTTCCCTTGTGGAATCATATAAATATCACAAAAATGTATGCTGCATAAAGATAGCATACAGTATATTTCAGTACTGTTATAAACACCATAATTAATTTCATGAGAAGCCCAATTTTTGCATTTTTCCCAATCTGCATATTGTCTGCACACATATAGTATGTTGTTTAACTGCTTGCTGCCCGCCCACCTTTAAATGATGGTGGAGCGGTACAGCTCTTGTTCTGGGAATGCCGTCATATGACGACGTACCAGAAGGGGCGCGCAGCTGGCGATCGCTCCCTCGCCGTGTTGCTAGGACACCGCGTGACCCAGTTCTGTGTAAAGAGCCACGCCCGATATGCCAACTATGTCAAGTATGAACTAGAATGTTAGCAAAACTCACTATCCACAACTACACACAGAAGGTGATTATTATGTCATTAAATCATGTGGGTGAAGCCATAATATATATTAATTAATATTGCTGAACTGGTCGGCATGTTTTTTTATTGGTTACATTAATAAAATATATTTTTTTTATATACAGTGTCAACTGGGTATGCACACCTCCAACACTAGCGCACCCCAAAAAATTAAAAGCCTAGTGGAAACAGTCTTTACTAGCAGTTAAAGCAGAACTCTAGCCAAAAAAGACAAGATACAAATAAATGATCCATTAAAAGATAAAATAACAAAAACAGTTTTTGGTGAAATATTCAACTTCAGCACAGAGATTTTCTCCACAGTACTGTTTCTCTGTCTCTAAATGTCTTTGGTCTGTAGGACAGCATAATTTAACCAATTTCCTCTTAGCCCAGGTCATCCTAGACCCACCCAGCCTGTGATTGGATAGTGGAAGTGGAAGCAGTACAGTGATGACTGTATATCTCTGTCACTCTGCTCTCTATTTCAGCATGCTTTATGTCAGAGCATGAACTTGATGTCTCCTTGATCTGCTTTGTCCTCCTACACTTTAGCTTTGTCTTAAAGGGACTGCAAGAGACTGTTGTCAGGTTAAATTCAGGTACTCACACTACCTGCATAAAAAAAATGCATGATATACTAGTGATTACAAATAAGTGCATTAGTTGTATTTTATATCTGTCTAGATTTGAGCTTCATAGACTATACTTTTTTTGGGCAGTAGTAGAAACCCCAGAGAGCCAGATAGCAGCAGTAAAAAAAAATATTATTGGGATACAATTTTTCTGTTTTTGGATTTATATAATTAAAAAAGTAAATTATTAAGAACTGATGTGGAAATTACCCTGCCCCATTTCGGTATATATGTATGTATATGTTTACACAGGAGGATGATGTACATATTATATTTTGTGCCCAGCTTACAAGACTAATGCCGCGTACACACGATCGGAATTCTCGTCGGAAAAGCCTTGGATGTTTTTTTCCGACGGAATTCCGCTCAAGCTTGTGTTGCCTACACACGGTCACACCAAATTCCGGCTGTCAAGAACACGGTGACGTACAACACTATGATGAGCTGCGAAAATTAAGTTCAATGCTTCCCTGCATGCGTCAAATTGTTTTTGAGCATGCGTCGGAATTTTGTGCGTCTGAATTGCCACAGATGATCGGAATTTCCGTTGGAAAAATTGAGAACATGCTCTCAATCTTTTGCTGGCCGAAATTCCGCCAGCAAAAGTCTGATGGAGCCTACACACGGTCGCATTTTCCGACCAAAAGCGCACATTGGTCTTTTGCTGGTGGATTTTCCGATCGTGTGTATTATTTTAATTTTCCTGTTTCTTAAAAGCTGTTTGATGTCTTCAATAGACAGGTGATAACTAAGTTGCCCTTTGGTTTGTAGAGAGCCATGAGACTTTGGGGGTTATTTACTAAAGGCAAATACACTTTGCACTACAAGTGCACTTGAAATTGCACTAGAAGTGCAGTTGCTGTGGATCCGAGTGGGACATGCAAGGAAAATAAAAAACAGCATTTTAGCTTGCACATGATTGGATGATAAAATCAGCAGAGCTTCCACCTCATTTCAGATCTACCCCTCAGATTTACAGTGACTGCACTTCCAAGTGCACTTGTAGTTCAAACAGTCACTATCTGGTCAGGGGTCCTTGACATGTTAATGTCGGAACTGGTTATGCTAGGACCAAAGAGGGTTGCTTAGCTAAAAACCATAAACACGGTAGACAGAGAGGCATCAAAGAGAGTCTAATGCTTATGTGAGAAGTATGATGGACAACTAGGATTGAATTTCAGCCAGTCAGGATTCAATGCCACTTCTAAACCAAAGTCCAGGGGTGTGATTGGTAGGGATGGGTAGAGAGGGAACATAAAAATCAAAGCGCCCATGGATGCGCTCTCTCTTTTAGCCTCATGGAAGACAAAGCATGGTAACGTAAGATCTGTGTATCCTATTTTCATTACTGTATTATTTTATTTCTCTTTTCTTTTATGTAACTTTTACTGTCCTACGATTTTTCTTAATACATTGATAGCATTTGTAGGTCCATTATAGCAATATTCCTATTTGTACCACTTTGTATCATATCCTCGTTTTAAGGTTGTATCCTCTACGTTATATTTGGCAATATCGGATTAACACAAGTTTCTTTTCTGTACAATAGTAAGTTTAAATAAATTAGATTGTTATCCTGTTTGCAAGTTATCATTCGTTACTGATTTTATTGGTTATAGCTGCAACCACATTGGTTGATTCTTATATAGACAAAAGGTTTTAATACTTATTTTATGTATTATTAATCATTTAAGTGAGGTACAAACATTGCCATTACAGAACGCAAACACATTTAATTGTACATAAATACAAATACTCACTCCAGTGAACATAGCAGTGATGGCTTATCCACAGAGATACACATGGAACAAAATGCACTGGGGATAAATGTTGGATGATTACATCAACACAACAATGCATCGAGTCAAATTATTAAAGTGTAGGTGTTGTATCACCAGAGATATACGATTCTCTATTTGTTTTACTGCTGGGGCCACTCAGTAGTATTTTTAATATTAGTTGTGTTTTCAAATATATGATTGCTAAGACAATTAAAAAGTAATTACAAAGTAAAGAATCTCACTTTGTCTTTTCGAGCTTCTGCTGTCTCTATATCAGTGGTGTTCTATAAAACATCTACTCCTGACATATTCTTTAGATATGACAGTCATTCTGGTTTCCATTTGCTACTTCAGATTTTGAGAAGGCCTTCACGGACATTCAATAAAATCTTGCAAACTGAAGCGAAGTCTATTATTTGGCAGTGCCAAGATTCAGAAATAGACTCATTACTTAATCTTGAGTTCACACTGAAAATACACCTCCTTTGAGGAGGCAAGTAACTGACAGCTAGAGTTGTCATCAGCTGTGGTTCAAAGGCTAGGGGATCTTGTTACTGCATAATAAGACTCACTAATGGCAGAAATGTTGGGGAATCATCATTGTGCTCCTCTTTAATAGCACCTGCAAACTCAGAAATCACACATTTTTTCAGCTGAATCCAATAAGTAAAAACGGCGTGATTATAAATAGACCCCTTAAAGTGAAATATCAGCAATTTTTTTTTGTTTCTATTTTTAGGTATGTTGGGAATGGTTAGAACCTCTGTCATTTTTAAGTCATCTGTCAAGGAGATTAATTTTCACTTTACTGGTCATTGGAACAGAAAGTTAGGAAATATATTCCCAGAAGAGGTCACTTTTCGCAAGAAATCTTTCGCAGGAGTTCTGATCCTTCCCTACTAAATAGCTTTAAAGCAGAGCTCCACCCAAAAAGGGAAGATCCGCTTGTTCGCACCCCCCTCTCCACAGGACTGAGAGACTGTCGATCTTTATGGACGTTAGTTCCTGAGAAACATACACTATATTACCAAAAGTATTGGGACACCTGCCTTTACACGCCCCTGAATTTTAATGGCATACCAATCTTAGTCCGACCGTCTCCGCTCTAATTCAGTGTTCTATCGGGTTAAAGTCAGGATTCCGTGCAGGCCAGTCAAATTCCTCCATCACAAACTCACTTATCCATGTCTTTATGGACCTTGATTTGTGCACAGTCATCCCCAAACTGTTCCTACAAAGTTAGGATCATGAAATTGTCCAAAATGTCTTAGTATGCTGACCGCTTAAGTGTTCCCTTCACTGGAACTAAGAAGCCAAGCCTGACCCCTGAAAAAGAACCCCACACCATAATCCTCCCTCCACCAAATGATTTGGCCCAGTGCACAAAGCAAGATCCATAAAGACATGGATAAGCGAGTTTAGGTTGGAGGAACGTGACTGGTCTGCACAGAGCCCTGACCTCACACCTTTAGGATGAATTAGAGTGGAGACTGCGAGCCAGGCCTTCTTGCCCACACCAGTGCCTGACCTCACAAATGCACTTTTGGAAGAATGTTCAAACATTTCCATAGACACACTCCTAAAAATGTATTATATATATATATATATATATATTGACGTCAGGACTCAGAACTCGCTCATCCATGTCCTTATGGACCTTGCTTTGTGCACTGGTCCAAATCTTTTGGTGGAGGGGGGTTATGGTGTGGGGTTGTTTTTCAGGGGTTGGGCTTGGCCCCTTGGTTCCAGTGAAGGGAACTCTTAAGGCATCAGCATACCAAGACATTTTGGACAATTTTTACGCTCCCAACTTTGTGGGAACAGTTTGGGGATGGCCCCTTCCTGTTCCAACATGACTGTGCACAAAGCAAGGTCCAAAAGGATATGAATGAGCAAGTTTGGGGTGGAGGAACTTGACTGGCCTGCACAGAGTTCTCACCTCAACCCGATAGAACACCTTTGGGATAAATTAGAGTGCAGACTGCGAGGCAGGCCTTCTCATCTAACATCAGTCCCCGACCTCACAAATGTGCTTCTGGAAGAATGGTCAAACATTCCCATAGACACACTCCTAAACCTTGTGGACAGCCTTCCCAGAAGAGTTGAAGCGGTTATAGCTGCAAAGGGTGGGCCAACTCAATATTGAACCCTACGGACTAAGAAAGGGATACCATTAAAGTTCATGTGCATGTAAAGGCAGGCGTCCCAATATGTTTAGTAATATAGTGTATTTTATATATATATTTATTCTCCCATTTAGTAATATAGTGTATTATATATATATATATAGATATATATATATATATATACATATATATATTTATTTATTCTCCTAAAATGATATATATATAGATATATATCTATATCTATATATATATAATTTTGGGTGAAGAGTATATTAGACACATTTGATTGGTGTTAGCTGTTTAATTATCAATGTACAGTATATTAGGTCTAGGGGTGCACACTGGAGAATTCAGATTTGAATGTTACATGCTGGAAATACTTAAAACAGTTAACCTCTATCTCAACGCTGATATTACAATTCTTTTATCTGATACACAATTATTTTACAGCAGCTTGGTTCGATCTCCTTTTATACATCATCCTAGTGTTCATCTTCTTCCTGTCTACATACAAAGAAAACCTTCAAAAAGAAGCTCTCAACTAAGGGAAGAATAAAGGAAAATAGCACGATAACATAGTTACACCTTTTCTCCAGATAAGAATGGCTGTGTCAATGTAACACTGTCTGCAAAAGCAAGATAATGTATATCTAATATTTTTATAGTTCATCAAGCTCTGCCAACTTAATAGAAGTGGAACTAAAATTTTACAAGGTCATACCAAGGACAGGAGCAATTCTAGTAGGTCTTAGACAAGGACATTATGCAGCTACTGAATAAGCTTCATTGTTTTCGTCTCTTTTTTAATTTCCATTATCTCTATTATGATTTCAAGATTTCAGACTCCAGCACAACATCCTTAGTTGGTACTTTTGATGAAAGATACTTTAAATAAAACAAGAAAAAAGTTAAAATGTTTTGAAATGTTGGCATAGGGCAACACATAGGTGTTTAGCTATAACTCCCATAAACTAGTTATGGTCAGATAACTGCAGCTTGTGCTTAAGCACAGATGAAAATGAATACCAATTTTGTTTTATGCATCTACTGCATAATATTGCTTTAATCGTTTTGTTCACAGATACAGGTAGATATCTGAAGGCAATGGCAGTTGATTTAAAAATTAAAGATTATATGGGTATTTGAAAACTTTCCAAATAGAAGCAAATAATAGCAAATGGCAGGGGGTTAGGATAGTAAATGTATTATGGTACAATATGGAGTGGAGGGTCGACCTAATGCAAGTAGTAGGTTACATTTCCTAAGCTTCCTGTATTCCATATATAGGCATGATGTTTATTATTGCCATAACCCTCCTATAGCATAGAAATGGGCAGTATGTAAAATCATGTATATAAAAAAATAGTACAGTGTATGTTACAGTGTAAAACCTAATATATATGTATGTATCATATGCAATAAGACATATAGAACACATTACGTGGAAAATGTTCACATACGAGAATAAAGGAGAAGCATATAAGAAGAAAAGGAGGGAAAGAAGTATAGAGATGAAGAAGGAGAGGGAGAGAAAAAAGTGATGGGGAGAAATGGTAGAGGGGAAGGAAAGGAAGGAGGGGAATTTTTCTGAAGATAACAAGTGGACAGTGCTCTGGATTAAGCAGGTGAGGCCTGAAAGCTTAAAAGAAAGATGAGAATAGGACAACAGACAATCATAGATATGTAGAGAAGTTGCAGAAGTATTCCCATTGCAGCCAAGCAACTGGGGATCTTTCTGAGGGTTTCTCTTCAGAAAAGTGATACGTCTATAAGGTTGGAGAGATGTCTTATTATAAATTTGAAAAATGTTTGACCGGAAGATGGGGAGACACAGAGCTCAAATATGTGCAAATATGAGCCCTTGTGCTGACAAACACCACCAGCAAACATCAGAATTGTTGGGATTAATTGCATGGAGATCAGTAGGGTATTTGTAATTTTGTATTCAAGTCTTGGTGTTTAGCTGGCATAGAGAGTTTGTGCGTTTAATAAAAGAGATGTATTCCAGTCTGAGAGAGGGATTAAGGCTCTCAACTCACAAATCCATCTGGTCAAAAATAGTGGGTCGTGAGGAAAATGTGTGTGTAAATGTGTGTAATGTTTAAGGCTTTGGCTTAACCGCTTACCTGTACGTTGCCCTTTAAGAGGCGGCCTGCTGGCGCGTGTGCTTGCGGCAAGCTCCGTGAGTCAGATCAAGGGTCTCGTGGACTCAATGTCTGCGGGGATACCCGCGATCGTCTCACGTAGAGGAAGAACAGGGAGATGCTAATGTAAACAAGCATCTCCCCGTTCTGCCTAGTGACAAAGTTACTGATCTCTGCTCCCTGTGATCGGGAGCAGTGATCAGTGACATGCCACACGTAGCCACGCCCCCCCACAGTTATAATCACTCCCCAGGACACACTTAACCCCTTAACTGCCCTCTAGTGTTTAACCCATTCACTGCCATTGTCATTTACACAGGAATCAGTGCATTTGTATAGCACTGATTGCTGTATAAATGACAATGGTCCCAAAAATGTGTCAAAAATGTCCGATGTGTCCGCCATAATGTCGCAGTCATGATAAAAATCACTGATCGCCGCCATTACTAGTAAAAAAATATATAGTTACCAAAAATATGTAGAATAATACGTATTGGCCTAAACTTAGGAAAAACTATATTTTTTTTTTTATATATTTTTGGGGGATATTTATTATAGCAAAATGTAAAAAATAATGTGTTTTTTTTTCAAAATTTATGCTTTTTTTTGTTTATAGCGCCAAAAATAAAAAACACAGGGGTGATCATATACCACCAAAAGAAAGCTCTATTTGTGCGAAATAAAGGACGTCAATTTTGTTTGGGAGCCACGTCGCATGACCGTGCAATTGTCAGTTAAAGCAACGCAGTGCCGAATCGCAAAAAGTGCTCTGGTCTTTGGCCAGCAAAATGGTCCGGGGCTCAAGTGGTTAAGTAGCTTCTGATTCACTAGTCAAGCACAAGTAGAGAGATAAGGAATTCCCATTTTTTTTCTCTCTGCATACTTGAAATGTAATGGTTTGGTTAATGTAAAATGATGGAGTTTTAATTGTTGTTCATTTCTTATAAATACTGTAAAAAACCCACACTAGAACTAAAAAGTGATACCGTCATACTTAAAGTGAAACTCCACTTTGAGAAAATAATCTTTTTTTCCCTATTATACGTTGAAGATATTTTAGAAAAATGTCATCGTCATTGCTAGTTATTACGTCTGACAGACTATGGCATTCTATTTACATCACCATTACTGTGTGGGAGTTGCCTATTATAGTCACATAATAAGCCTCAGTGGTGTAATAAGGCAAAACTGTCAGGAAAAGCAGTCAGCTAATGACATTGATCACATGAGCAGAACATAAGATTTCTGGGGCCATCCTGTACATACACAATGTATAATATACTGCAGTTGCTATGGTTACACGGAAGTAACATTTTAAAGATTTTAAAGTTTTGGCAGTTTTAGAAAATCATAGCTATTATCACATTGCAATGGAAAGGTCATTTTTAATAACAGCAATTTGAAGAATGGTTTTTAAAGCAATTGTATATGTTAAGCATTTTTTTTAAAAACACAAGTTGAGTTACTTTTTAAACTAATACAATCTTCTCCTCGTTTAATACTTTTTTTGTGAGTTCACAAAACGAATGCTTAAGAATAGAGCTATGTGTACTTTTTTCTGAGACGGAGGAAGAGGGTGTGGTTAGCTCCCAAAACACAATAGCTAGAATTCACAAAGCTGTGACAGTTTGCTTGGCAGTGCCCTGCTGAAATTCAAGTAGCGGCTACAGTGGCTTGCTTCCTGGCTTCAGTGGTTGGCTCCCGGTAGCTCCAGTGGTCTCTGTAGCCACAGGTTCTCTTCTTGGATCAGCAGTCCTCCCTGCTTGGCCAAGCCTTCTACCATCTGAGTTGGGACTTGCTCCCCAGTTACATGCCATGTATCTCCAGTGCTTTTGAGTGCATTATGGTTTTATCCATATACAATAAACGTGACATACTACACTACTGGCAGCTTTCTATTTCAGTGTACTTTTTTTACATACCCTACAGTTTATCTATGCTTACAATCCAAAAAGAAGCACACTTAGCAAAGCATGAAGCAGGTTGTTTCACATAAAATATCATTATAGTATTACATTTGCAAACTGAAATCATAAATCTTGTTTTCAAGCAGATGGATAGAGGACATCTACTGAAAGGATACCATAAACAATTGTAGTTTCGTGTCACATGTAGCTCATGAGTCATGGGTTGAGGACCACTTCTCTAAATCTTTCTGTGTCCATGGAAAAAAGATGAAATAAGTGACAACTCTGCAACTAAATTGCATTTCTTTTATTTGGCCCCATTTGGCCTGGTAATATACTATAATATCAAAAGTATTGGGACATCTGCCTTTACACGCACATGAACTTAATGGCATCCCAGTCTTAGCCCGTAGGGTTCAATATTGAGTTGGCCCACCCTTTGCTGCTATAACAGTTTCAACTCTTCTGGGAAGGCTGTCCACAAGGTTTAGGAGTGTGTCTATGGGAATGTTTGACCATTCTTCCAGAAGCACATTTGTGAGGTCGGGGACTGATGTTAGATGAGAAGGCCTGCCTCGCAGTCTGCACTCTAATTTATCCCAAAGGTGTTCTATCGGGTTGAGGTGAGAACTCTGTGCAGGCCAGTCAAGTTCCTCCACCCCAAACTTGCTCATTCATATCCTTTTGGACCTTGCTTTGTGCACAGTCATGTTGGAACAGGAAGGGGCCATCCCCAAACTGTTCCCACAAAGTTGGGAGCGTAAAAATTGTCCAAAATGTCTTGGTATGCTGATGCCTTAAGAGTTCCCTTCACTGGAACCAAGGGGCCAAGCCCAACCCCTGAAAAACAACCCCACACCATAATCCCCCCCTCCACCAAAAGATTTGGACCAGTGCACAAAGCAAGGTCCATAAGGACATGGATGAGCGAGTTCTGAGTCCTGACGTCAATATAGTGTATATCTGTTTAAGTAGTGCAAAATACCTGTTGACCCTGGCAGAAATCCAGTGAGCTTATTAGTTACTGTGCACTCTGGAGCATTATTTCATGCAGTCTCCTCAGTCTTGCACTGTAAACTACATAACCACCCCCTATTTTATGTAGATGAGGAGAGGGTGAAGCATACTATAGTCCTAACATACGCTGCCCTAGGGTGACAACACTGCTCTTCCATTAGATACAGTACAGAATCATCAGGTGAAAAAATATCTATTTAAAATTACTCCTGCACTACTCCCATGTTATCTTATATAAAAATAAAGCTTCTGCTGATACTGTCATGTGTCCCCACACCTTCAAAATGTTTTCTATGAAATCAAACGGACAACCATAACATATTTAAACGTCCCCAAATAACAAATATAAAATCATCAGCCTGCAGCAGGGATATGCAATTAGTGGACCTCCAGCTGTTGCAAAACTACAAGTCCCATCATGCCTCTGCCTCTGGGTGTCATGCTTGTGGCTGTCAGATTCTTGCTATGCCTCAAGGGACTTGTAGTTCTGCAACAGCTGGAGGTCCGCTAATTGCATATCCCTGGCCTACAGTATGTGCTGGGAAATATATAAAAATAAAACTGCATGCTGGAAGGAAAAAATAAAAAAATGTAATTAAATAATAATAATATTATCCAACAGCAGCAGCAGAACACACCGGGTGCCATTCTTGTCAGCTAAGAACAGGAAACAGAGGCTACAATTTCACTCAGAATTTGGTATAAATAACATGAAAGCATGGATCCATCCTGCCTTGTATCAACTGTTCAGGCTGGTGGTGTAATGGTGTGGGGGATATTTTCTTTTCACACTTTGGGCCCATTAACACCAATTGAGCATCGTTTTAATGCCACGGCCTACCCGAGTATTGTTGTGACCATGTCCATCCCTTTATTTCTACAGTGTACCCATCTTCTGATGGCTACTTCCAGCAGGATGATGCACCATGTCACAAAGCTCAAATCATCTCAAACTAGTTTATTGAACATGACAATAAGTTCATTTTGTTTGTACAGAATTTAAATTAATTTTGAAGTTTTTGGGCACACAATTTGTATGAGAAAATATGTTTTAAATAAATACATAAATAATTGATTGATTTAAAACATTTAACCAATAAATATACAAAAAATACAATGAATACGATATACAAATTAAATTGGTTAGCTACAGTGCTATGTTAATGTTCAGAAAAGTATAAATGATTAGACATCAGATCTAAATGTTAGCACATCAGCTAACCCCAAAATATATTTATATGACAAATACCAAATCTGTGATTTATGGTTCAAAGTATAATACAGTATTTCCAGGATTGATAGATAGTTTATCTCTCATCTTATTAATGTAAAATGTTGATCAGCTATGACATTTCAGTGTGGGACATTTTTCTAATTACTTTCTAGAAGTCCCTAGAATCAGTGGCAAAAACTTGCAGTTAAGAAATCTTGATCAAAGAAACACATTTTTGCAGTCTTTCCTTTAAGTGAGACTTGTCTTTATCTTCATTATTAAAATGAAAAACATACATATATATTCGGACAAAATTTCAGTTTATATTTTTTGCTATACTTTCTCTTTGAATTGTTTTGCACCTGTCATAAGCCTGTTAAACCTGTTGTTGCGGTTCATTAGCCAGAGATCTGCAAATCAGACTTGGCAAAGATTTTTTTTGGCATAAACAGTTTAGGAAACAAGTAACAGATGCAGAATTTCATACATCTCATTATCCTATGGACCATCGTTAACACTTTTTATACCATCTGTAGTCTTGTGAGAGCTCATCTAGTTGTAAAAGACAGACCTATAGATACAGAAGTCCAATCTTCCACCCAAGATAATGCACTGTTACTATTGTCAGTCATATCAAGGGCTGCTCTGCGTTGGCATTAAAAACTGATCTGTAGGTAGACATTTTCTATATTCAAATTGTCTTTGTCATCTGTACTGAATAATATTTTAGAGGAAATCAAAGGAATGAGAATACACTGGCTACTTCTTTCACTGCGGAACCTGGGTGAATGGTAATGACACAATAGAAATTAAAAAGGCTGCAATTTAAGCAGATTATGGTCTGTGTTTTAAGGGACATACTAATAAAAATTAGATACAAAGCTTTAAAGTTCACCTGCACTTTATTCAAAGCGGGGAAAGTATCAGTGTAATTTCAAAATCTCAAAAACTTCTGCATACTTTTTACTTCATGTAAAATCAAAAAACTTACCTATTGCATGCATCTTCCTGATGCAACATCCTTTAGGTCTGGTACTTGACCATTCAAGCACCAATCATGGCAAGATTTTATATCACAAATTCCCCCATATACGCAAGTACCAGGCCCTTTACCTTTACCAAGTTCTGGTTATAGATCAAACATTGTGGGAGTGCTGTACAGGTAGGAACAGCAATGTTACTCTGCCTACAATATACTGAACACATCACTGGCATAGTAAATTTTTGCTTTATGATGTATACAAAGAAAGACTGCCTGCTCAACATTGCAGTTTTTTAGTCTGGTGTATCTGTAGTGCACCGTCTACATTCTTTTGTAATCAGGGCATCTGATACTCCTTTTGCTTCTGGTTTGGTAATTTTCAATGTTTTAGGGAAAGCATCAGTCACTCACATGGCATTTTTATTTAATGCCTAGAGATGCTTTTTAAATTGATTGAATATCCCTAGTGGAGAGATTCTCTCTTTCCTTTATGTCCAAGAGATGAAGGAAAATATGCTAATCGGGACCCATTTTTTATGACAACTGTCTAAGAGGGGAATTCTCCTCACATTCTAGGAATTTCCTCTTACTTCCTGTTGTGTCTCCTGGACAGGAAGTGAAGGGAAAGCTCACCAATGGCGCACAGACAGAAAAAAATATATAAAGTGACAGGGTATAGTTATAAATGTTTGGTTATACATTTTTATCTATACACTTAAATACACACACAGAGAAAATAATTGTTTATAGCTATACAATTAGGAATGGCTACTACAGATATCTTTTATAGACCCATGTGGTAAATGGCTACTTGTGTATAAAACTATTTAGAGTTCAGTTTTCACCAAGTATTATCCAATTAAAAAAAATAGAAATAAACAAATATCTTGCACCAGATCTACAGATTTAGGAAAATACTAACTCATTCATCAGCAAGCAAAATGCGACCTGTATCTGCAATATTTTATGAATTCCTTAATAAAATGTCATAATATTACCATTACCAACGAAACTATCTGCCCATGATAAAAATAGTAACAGCTGCCTAAGAGGGTGATTTACTGGTTTCAAAAGCTATTTTGATGCAAAAGGTCATGCTTTTCAAGGACATGAATAATAAATTCATGAGTGCATAGTTGAATAATGATGACATGCAATCATGACTGAGGATGATCTGAACTGAAAGATATCTATGCTCATCAAATAATAACCTGGAAAATAATCTGTCATATAACTGAATACTGTAATAGCCTAATCCAAACACACCTCTTTCCCCAACATTTTAAATTTTGTAATAAATCTAGAAAAAGTCCCTAAACTAATAGGCCCCATCCTACTCCAGCTGAAATCATGCCAAACTTTTATTATTTTAAATACTGTGCAAATCACAGCAGAACATCCATAAAACAAAAATGATTTTCATGCCTCACCAACATCACAAATCCATAAAATAAGGGGATTATTTCTAATTTTAGGTTAGTAGGCAAAGCCATGCATTGGTGTGCACAGCCTATTGTTTGCCTATTACTTGTTAACTACCCGTAAATTGACTGGAGTAATGACACTGCTGGGACAGTTAAAGGGCAAAAATATATAAACCTATTACAAGACAATTTTATGGTCCAGTTTATTGAGGCCCTGACCAGGAATGACGCTCTGCTGAACCTGGTAATCTCAAACCATGCAGAGCTTATTACCAATATTCATATAAAAGAACATCTTGGTAGCAGTGACCATAACATGATTTCATTTAATGTTAGCTGTAAACAACAAATACATATGGGTAGGATAAAAACACTTAACTTTAAGAGAGCAAAATTTTCCAAGGATGAGGGCTGCTCTCCGGGACTTAGACTGGGAGGGAATATTGGCATCAATGGACACTTTGAATTCTTCATAGTGACCGTATGTAAACTCACTGAAAAGTATATTCCCATGGGCAATAGATTTAAAAGGCTAAACATAAAACCTATGTGGCTCATGGCCAAAGTTAAAATGGCTATAAATAATATAAAATATAAAAATGAAGGAAGGAACGCTATCATCGTTACAAAGAATATAACCGAATATGTAAAAAGAAAATCAAGGATGCAAAAATGCAAAACGAACGACAGATTGCAAAAGACAAAGTAGGACAATTCCCAAAAAAATTCTCCAAATACTGTATATTAATAGTAAAAAGGTCAGGTCTGAGCATGTAGGCCCTTTACAAAATATTCTAGAGTAGGTGACTGGGGACAAAGAAGAACATTTTATTAAATACTTTCTTCAGCTCTGTGTATACAAAGGAGCATGGGGGAGCTCATGTCCATAATGGGGGAGGTATTGACACAGCCCCAAATCATCCACAATAGCTCAAAAAGTGATATGGTCCAGAAATATTTAGACAGAATAAAGGTGGATAAATCACATAGACTTGATAGCATCCACCCACGGATCCTAAAAGAATTGAGCGCTGTCATTTCAAAGCCATTGTTTCTAATATTTAGGGACTCATTAATTACTGGAATGGTACCACTGTATTGGCGCATGGTCAATGTGGTTCCCATATTTAAAAAGGGATCAAAGTCTTTACCAAGTAAATATAGACCTGTTAGTTTAACTTCTATAGTCAGGAAGATACTGGAGAGTTTAACCACTTTGCGACCGCCGGCTGTCAAATGACGGCCAGGCTGCGCAGCTCTCGTTCCGGGAGCGCGCGCGCGCTCTCGCCGTGTCACTGGGCACCCGATGCGCGTGCCCAGCGGCCGCGATGTCCACTGGGCACCCGCGATTGCCCGGTAACACAGCGGGACCGTGGATCTGTGTGTGTAAACACACAGATCAACGGTCCTGTCAGAGGAGAGGAGCCGATGGTGTGTTCTCTGTACAGAGAAACACCAATCGGTCTCCTCCCCTTGTGAGTCCCCCCCCCCCCAAAGTAAGAATCACTCTTAGGGAACATAATTAACCCCTCCCCGCCCCCTAGTGGTTAACCCCTTCACTGCCAGTGTCATTTATACAGGAATCAATGCATTTAAATAGCATTGATTGCTGTATAAATTACAATGGTGCCAAAAATGTGTCAAAAATGTCCGATGTGTCCGCCATAATGTCGCAGTCACAATAAAAATCGCTGATGCCATTACTAGTAAAAAATATTAATAAAAATGCTATAAAACTATCCCCTATTTTGTAAATGCTATAACTTTTGCGCAAACTAATCAATGATCGCTAATTGCGATATTTTTTTTACCAAAAATATGTAGAAAAATACGTATCGGCCGAAACTGAGGAAAAAATTTTTTTTTTATATATTTTTGGGGATATTTAGTATAGCAAAAAGTCAAAAATATTGTTTTTTTTTTAAATTTGTTGCTCTTCTTTTGTTTATTGCGCAAAAAAGAAAAACCGCAGAGGTGATCAAATACCACCAAAAGAAAGCTCTATTTGTGGGGAAAAAATTATAACAATTTCATTTGGGTACAGTGTCGTATGACTGCGCAATTGTCATTCAAAGTGCGTCAGCGCTGAAAGCTGAAAAATGGCTTGGTCAGGAAGGGGGTGAAAATGCACTGTAGTGAGGTGGTTAATAAAAGACCACATAGATGAGTTCTTGCTGGAAAAAAAATATTTTAAGCAATAGACAGCTTCGTGAAAGACAGAAGTTGTCAAAACAAACCCAATTTCTTTTTACGAGGAGGTAAGTAAAACCTTGGACAGAGGGGTGGCTGTGGATGTGGTCTACTTGGATTTTGCAAAAGTGTTGGACACCGTTCCCCACACGCGGCTCATGTGTAAGGTAGAGTCTACAGGCTTGGAAAGATCAATTTGTAAATGAATAGAAAACTGGCTAAAAGGCATAATTCAGAGAGTAGTGGTTAATGACTCTTACTCTACTGAATGGTCTAAGGTTATCGGTGGTGTACCACAAGGTTCAGTACTGGGACCCTTACTTTTTAATATCTTTATAAATTATATAGGGTCAGGGATTAAGTAACATTTCTGTCTTTGCAGTGCGGTGGAATAACGTTCCTACAGGAAGTCTCCAATTTACAAGCCGACCTCAATGTCTCATTGGGCAACTAAGTGGCAAATGAGGTTTAACCACTTTCAGCCCGGACCATTTTGCTGGCCAAAGACCAGACCACTTTTTGCGATTCGGCACTGCGTCGCTTTAACTGACAATTGCACAGTCGTGCGACGTGGCTCCCCAACAAAATTGACATCCTTTTTTTCCCACAAATTGAGCTTTTTTTTGGTGGTATTTGATCACCCCTGCGTTTTTTATTTTTTGCGCTATAAACAAAAAAAGAGCGACAATTTTGAAAAAAAAACACATTATTTTTTACTTTTTGCTATAATAAATATCCCCAAAAATGTATAAAAAAACATTTTTTTCCTCAGTTTAATCCAATACGTATTCTTCTACATATTTTTGGTAAAAAAAAATCGCAATAAGCGATTATTGATTGGTTTGCGCAAAAGTTATAGCGTTTACAAAATAGGGGATAGTTTTATGGCATTATTAATATTTTTTTTTAATATTTTTTTTTACAAATGCACTGATTCCTGTGTAAATGACACTGGCAGTGAAGGGGTTAACCACTAGGTGGCAGTGTAGGGGTTAAGTGTGTCCTAGGGCCATGTTGCTAACTGTGGGGGGCGTGGCTGTGTTTTACACATCACTGATCTCTGCTCCAATCACATGGAGCAGAGATCAGTGACATTGTTGCTAGGCAGAACGGGGAGATGCTTGTTTATTTTAGCATCTCCCCGTTCTTCCTCCCTGTGAGATGGTCATCGAGTCTGCGGGACCCGCAATCAGACTCACGGAGGTCCCGACCGGCGTGCACCAGCAGTGGCGCACACGTGATGGCACGGTGGTAAATTTAAAGGGACATACCTGTATGCCCATTGGCCTGTCCATGCCATTCTGCTGACGTACATCTGTGTGCGCCGGTCGGGAAGTAGTTAATGTTGATAAATGTAAAGTTATGCACTTGGGGGCTAAGAATATGCCTGCATCTTAAATACTAGGGGGAGTATAACTGGGGGAACCTCATCTGGAATATGCAGTTTGGTTTTGGAAACCAGTTCTCAAAAAGGATATCGGGGAACTGGAGAAAGTGCAGAGAAGTGCAACCAAACTGATGGAGGCATGAAGGATCTCAGCTATGAGAAAGATTAGAGGAACTGAAGTCATTCCCTCTTGAGAAGAGGAGATTAAGGGGGATATGATCGACATGTACAAATACATAAGTGGTCCATATAGTGAACTTGGTGTTGAGTTATTCACTTTAAGGTCATCACAGAGGAAAAAAAAACAGCTCTAAATACGGAAAGGTTTCTTCACAATAAGAGCTGTGAATATGTGAAATAGACTCCCTCCAGAGGTGGTTTTTGCAAGCTCAGTATATTGCTTAAAAAAAAAGGCCCGAATTCTTTCCTCAATGTACATAATAAAACTGGGTACTGACATTTATAGATAAAGTTGATCCAGGGAAAATCTGACTGCCTCTTGGGGGATCAGGAAGGATTTTTTCCCCCTGTTGTAGCAAATTGGAGCATGCTTTGCTGAGGTTTTTCGCCTTCCTATGGATCAATTGTGGGTGAAGGATTGTGTATACGGGATTGTATTTATTTATTTTTTGGTTAAACTAAATGGACTTGTGTCTTTTTTTCAATCTGACTAACTATGCAACTATGTAACTATGTTTTGTGTGCACCCTAGAGCACAAACGCACATGCGTGTATAGTATCTCACAAAAGTTTTGTAAATATTGTATTATATCTTTTCATGTGACAACAGAGTGAGTCCATTCACACAGGGGCAACACGACTTCCAGCGCAACTTTGGGAGCCAACTTGGATACGACTTAAGTATGAATTACAGCGCGACTTGGGGCGACTTCAACACGACTTGGGGCGACTTACAACACGACTTTAAGTCGCCCCCAGGCCAGGCGACTTTGGCCGTGGCCAATCACAGAATAATCAGCTCTCGAGGGGGAACTCCACGCCAAATTTTAAATAAAAAAACGGCATGGGTTCCCCCTCCAAAAGCATACCAGGCCCTTAGGTCTGGTATGGATTTTAAGGGGAACCCCTACGCCGAAAAAAAACAGCGTGGGGGTCCCCCAAAATACATACCAGACCCTTATCCGAGCAAGTCAAGACGTCAAGTCCCGGGCATGCTGGGACTGTGACATAATACAGGGCGGGGTCACCATGTGACATTTACCCAGTGACCACGTCCCATACCTATATAAGTCGTTGCGCACGTCACACGCGGCATTACAGCGGGAGAAAGCGTTGTGTCGACTTCAGAAGAAGAGAGAAGAGGAAAGAAGGACAGAGAAGACCGGGCCACCGTTAGTAAAAGAGATGGAAGAAGATAGCGGAGGAGCCCGGCAGAAGAACCGGAGAGCGGGAGAAGAGGCCGGAGACAGCGGAGGAGTCAGAAGAGACCCCCGAAGTCAGAAGAAGACCCCCGGAGCTGCCTAATAAATTACTTTAAAAACCTGTCTAGTGTGTTTTTTTTTTAGTGACCAATTTTTTCCCTCAGGTGAATAGGTAGGGGTACGATGTACCCCATACTCATTCACATAGGGTGGGGGGCCGGGATCTGGGGGCCCTTTATTAAAGGGGGCTCCCGGATTCCGATAAGCACCCCCCCGCAGACCCCTACAACCAAAAGCCAGGGTTGTCGGGAAGAGGCCCTTGTCCTCATCAACATGGGGACAAGGTGCTTTGGGGTGGGGGGGGGGGCAGGGCGCCCCCTTCCCCAAAGCACCCACCCCCCTGTTGAGGACATGTGTCCTGGTACGGTTCAGGGGGGGGGCACTCACTCATCCCCACCCCCTTTCCTGACGGGCCAGGCTGCGTGCTCAGATAAGGGTATGGTATGGGTTTTGGGGGGACCCCAACGCAGTTTTTTCAGCGTAGGGGGTTCCCCATAATATCCATACCAGACCTAAGGGCCTGGTATGCTCTTGGAGGGGGAACCTATGCCAGTTTTTTTATTTAAAATTCCCCCCTCGAGAGCTGATTATTCTGTGAGAGAGGCGACATTGTCGCTTCAATATAGATGGAGATCCGACCTTGAGGCGACTTTCATTGAATTCTATGGGTACAAGTCGCCTAGAAGTCGGATTGAAGTAGTACAGGAACCTTTTCTGAAGTCGGAGCGACTGCAGTAGTGTGCATTAAGACGGATCCATTCACTTACATTGATTTTTTTAATGTAGGGCAACTTGAGGCGACTAGGGGTGACTAGGGGCGACTTTAAGTCGGATTGAAAGTTTTCCCTGTGTGAATGGACTCTGAAAAAATTACACTTTGCTACAATGTAAAGTAGTGAGTGTACAGCTTGTATAACAGTGTAAATTAGCTTTTCCCTCAAAATAACTCAACGCACAGCCATGAGGATCCAAACCGCTGGCAACAAAAGTGAGTAAACCCCTAAGTGAAAATTTTTGTGCCCAAAGTGTCAATATTTTGTGTGGCCACCATTACTTTCCAGCACTGCCTTAACCCCCTTGGGCATGGAGTTCACCAGAGCTTCACAGGTTGCCACTCATCCTCATCCTTTTCCACTCATCCATGATGACATCACGGAGTTGGTGGATGTTAGAGACCTTGAGCTCCTCCACCTTTCGTTTGAGGATGCCCCACAGATGCTCAATAGGGTTTAGGTCTGGAGACATGCTCGGCCAGTTCATCACCTTTACCCTCAGCTTCTTTAGCAAGACAGTGGTCCTCTTGGAGGTGTGTTTGGGGTTGTTATGTTGGAACACTGCCCTGCAGCCCAGTCTCCGAAGGGAAAGGATCATGCTCTGCTTCAGTATATCACAATACATGTTGGCATTCATGGTTCCCTCAATGAACTGTAGCTCCCCAGTGCTGGAAGCACCCATGCAGCCCCAGACCAAAACACTTCCACCACCATGCTTGAATGTAGGCAAGAAACACTTGTCTTTGTACTCCTCACCTGGCTGCTGCTACACACGCTTGACACCATCTGAATCAAATAAGTTTATCTTGGTCTCATCAGACCCCAGGACATGGTTCCAGTAAGCCATGTCTTTAGCCTGCTTTTCTTCAGCAAACTGCTTGCGGGCTTTCTTTTGCATCATCTTCTGGGATGACAGCCATGAAGACCAATTTGATGCAGTGTGCGGTGTATGGTCTGAGCACTGACAGGCTGACCCCCCACCCCTTCAACCTCTGCAGCAATGCTGGCAGCACTCATATGTCTATTTCCCAAAGACAACCTCTGCATATGACGCTCAGCACATGCACTCAACTTCTTTGGTCGACCATGGCGAGGCCTGTTCTGAGTGGAATCTGTCTTGTTAAACCCCTATATGGCCTTGGCCACCATGCTGCAGCTCAGTTTTAGGGTCTCTGCAATCTTCTTATAGCCTAGGCCATCTTTATGTAGAGCAACAATTCTTTTTTTTCAGATCCTCAGAGAGTTCTTTGCCATGAGGTGCTATGTTGAACTTCCAGTGACCAGTAGAGAGAGTGAGAGCGAACTGAAGAGTAGTAAACATAGTTTTCTCATGTAATATAGGGATGGAGGTGTTTCATGTCAGGGAGCAGCTCCCAGACTTCCTTTTCTTAGTATAAAAATGACTTGGAGTTATACTTTAATAAAAATAAGGAGGCAACGCAAGGTAATATAGAAAAGTAAACTACACATTAGAGGACCTAGATTAGGCTTAATTAGAGTCTTAATATACTGTATGCCATAGCATCTCATTTATCACCTATACTGTAAACTGATAAAATGAAATAATGAGAAGCATGTAACAATGAATGAGGGGAAAACATTATTTTTGAATGGGCCTTTCAGTTTTAAAATATTTTTTTAAATGAACCATTATTGTGTTATACAAATTAGTAGTGTAGTGTGGGAGTCCATAGCAATATTGCATTCCATTTCTTTCAGATACAGTATGTGATCTCTTACAAAAAACTACAACATTAGTGAAAAATAGATATATGATAGATTTAAATCAAACAGTTTAATTTCACAATAGGTTAGGACAGGCATCCATGGTCCAAAGGAAATGATTATAACTGGAATTCAATTGAACATACAATTTGTAACATGTCATTTTCTATCCTGCTGACAGTCGGGACCAACATTTTTGAGTAGTGACATTCATCACTGAAATTATCTATGGCCTGCCCTCCTAATGTAAAGACTATGACATTGACTGTGCTCATTTATAAAATAAAACAGAATGGATTGCCTGCAGATGCAGTTTATTTATTTTTTTATTAATGACTCTATGGATTTGTTCAATTATATTTTCTTACTGCCTGACAAATGTGTGGCAATAATTAGTAGCATAAATGAAGCATAACTGAAGCTCACTTAACTGATGAGCTATTAATCTGATGACATCTTCTACATCTAAATTGATTTAAGTAATTGGTGAAAAACATCCCAATATTGTTTTAGACATTCACACCGATGGCGAGTACAAAGAAGGAGATGTTTTATATTCTTTGACATTGAGAAGCATTTTCCTCCACTAATAGGAATAACATAACAAGACTGCATGACAGAATATCTCTCCCTAAGCAGAACGCCTTTGTATCTGCATGAGTAATTCTAAAGAATCCATAAAAAACAGCCCTGCAGTTGGCATCAACTGCATGTATTTTGGCATCATTAAAATGATCTCAATGATTGCAATCAGATAATTAGATGACACTTTTATACAGTCTCTCAATGCTTAAAGGTACCCTTCAAACAAAACTGAAAATTACATCTTGAGATCATACAGGGCTTAACGCCTATCTGCTGAGTAGTATAGTTATCCATCCATATATTGTATTGCACCAGTCCACTGCAAACCCTGCCTATAATATAGTGATCCTGAGAAGCCCTTGCTGTTGATGCTGGGACTCTCTGATGTAAAAACAATGCCACCATTTGGAATTGCTTACAGCAACCAATCAGAGTCAAACCTACCGTATATACTTGAGTATAAGCCGAGTTTTTCAGCACATTTTTTTTGCCCCCCTCGGTTTATACTTGAGTCAAGCATTTTTCTGCAGCAGAGAATGACATTTTCCGACCCGATTTTGGGGCGGCGTATCTCGGGGCCACTTGGTGCTGTCCAAACCCAGTGGAACTAGCACTAAAATTTGGTTCGGGAAATGTCATTCTCTGCTGCAGAAAAGTGCTTGACATTTTCCGAACAGACTTTGGGGCCCCGTATCTCTCTTGCTAGGAACCCCATCTTTGGATATGTTGTAGTGCTAGATTCACTGGGTTTTAAAACCAAATTTGGGGTTCATAGCACCAAGTGGCCCAGAGATACAGGGCCCCAAAGTCGGTCAACTGTGTCCATCTGCAGCAATGTAATTTTGGCACCCTTTGGGTTCAGCTGCAGCTAAGGGGCCCCTAGGAACCCTTAACTACCGAGTTTGAAGTTCGGGGGACCTATAGCTGCAAATGGGCACAATGAGGCATGCAAATGGGCATTGTTAACCCTCTTTTCCACTTACAGTAGCTGCGCATTTCTCACCCTAGGCTTATACTCGAGTCAATACATTTTCCCAGTTTTTTGTGGTAAAATTAGGTGCCACGGCTTATATTCGTGTCAGCTTATACTCGAGTATATGCGGTACCTTGGAAGTTTGAATGTGCTTACAGATACAGGAAACAAAGAGAGAGGAAGTTACATAGCACAGATTTCAGTAAATACACCCATACTGCTTTCCAAGTGCACCTATGTAGAGAAAAAAATATGCTTACTCTGTAGGGGATTGCACAGATTAGCTAAATGCATTCATTCATTGCCTGGAACTCCTTTTAATTTGGGGTGTTTTCAATATTTAGCAATGTTTAGTATATGATTGCTAACTATTTCCATTTGTTATTAAACTCTCTATCTGGTGTTTAACCAATGTAACATTAAGTATGAAACTTTTTTCAAGCCGGACGCAAGGCACATCTTTTTTTAAAGATTAGTAGTGCACATAACAGTTGCCTTTCCTGAGGACTACCTCTGTGTCTGATTGTCACTGTATCCTTCAAAACCAGTACTTGTGTTGATGCCAGATTCTACAGCTATCCCTGAACTTCGGACCTGCTGGGGCTTTGAGAGCCATGGTTCTCACACAGGGAAGTTATACTGTCGCTTAGCCACCTGTCAGAGAAATACCAGAAGCCTGAATTTCCGTTATCTGCATTTTTCTTCGGTAGAATGGCGATTTGGCGCATGCGGGTGCACGATACAGCATGACGGCGCATGTGCGATGAGGCACACAAAACGTGAATCCCTTGCTGGTCTATAAAAGCCTGCTCAGTCCCATGCTAAGATGCTGGATTGTCTCTCAGCTTCCTGTGTTCCTGCTTCAGCATCCTGTTACCTTGTGATTACCTGTTGTGACCCGGATTGACCCTGACCTGCTCTAATCTCTCTCCAGCACTTTGACCCCGGCTTACTTTAAGCACTCTGCTTACCCTGCCTGCTCCCTGTGTTTGACCCCGGCTTGTATAACCCCTATGACCCCTACTGTCTCATCTGCCTGACCACCAGTGTATGACCCCAGCTAGTTATACGGACTTGCTTCTGCTTCTATTACCCGATTACCTGTGTTTGACCCTGCTCTCTCCAGGACTACTCTACAACTATCACTTGCCTGATCTCCTGGGTTAGAGCCTCCGCTGTGCTTTTTACTCCAACTGGTGTCAAGCCTAACCACCGCACTGAGTTACAGCTTTCCCAGGACTCATCTCCTTCAAGTGGTTTCCCAGTGATCATCACTCAAGTCCTGCCTAAGCCTGCTGGTGACTCGTGCCTCTTTGTGCCCTATACCCTCTGTACCAATTCCAGGGGTATAGTGCACTCAGAATACAATTCCTCCTGCTTACATTAGAGGTTTTTGGGGATAATAATATCTTATGGAATCATTACTGAAACCAAATACACAAACCCTGGTTTGGATTTCATGTCTCCTTTATACAAGTATGTGCAATAATTAGTAACTATCATCCTAGGAGCTGCCACTAGAGAAATGCTCTGTATAACAGAGTTTCTATATTTAAATAAAAATATGGAGTTAATATATTTAAGAATGCCTTGAAGTCAGGTCAACAATTACTTTATTCTGATAGCAAATTACAACATTCATTATTTTCACCTCAAATGTAATGCTTTAATTAGGCATTGGAGAAAGTGGTGATATATATAGTTATAGCTGGTGAACATTTTTTTTTTTTACTGGATACTCCATTTGTAAAATCAAGGAGTAGCCCTGCAAACAGCTAGCATTCTGTTCTTGCTTTGTTAAAATATATTATTATAATATGGCTTTTCTTTAAATGTTAACTAATGTTAAATAATACTTGTAATGTTTATGTCTTCATTCTAAATCCCTAGTGTTTACTCACAGAAACTCCAAGATTGGGTCATTTATAAATAATATCCTAGCTCCAAATACTTTCTAAGGATACAATGAATCATTTCTTTCTTAATATAAATGGCACACACATTCAGCCTCATTGCGTAACACTTTGGAAATGGTTTTCCTGGCCATAACACTTTCAATGGAAAGATTGTACCAGAAATCAATTGTGCTCAACAAGTGGTTCAATCAATGAACAAAGTCTGCATCAAAAAGAACGGATTTGTCCAGGAGGAAAATATAATTAAAATACCCCAAATCGATCTTTCAATATTTTGTTTTGTCCAACTGTTTGAAATGAAAGATCATTTGCAGTGACTGACTTGATAGATTGTTTATTGTTACATGTATGGCCAGCATTAGAAAAGTGAAGAGACTTCTAATGCTTACTGTAGGTAGATCCCACATACAAACGTTTCTCCACTATGTACAGTTGTCACCACACCTAAATATACAGAAGTGGAATCCCTTAACCGTTGATATGCTAATAGTGTAAAGGAATGGTTCCATAATTATTATTTTTTTTTAGATTTCAGCCATCTGATGCAAGATAAACATTGCTTTGATGACTGAGTTTTGTAAACAAGGGGCTTACCCTAGCTCACCTTGGATTTTTTAATTTTCATTGAATCCCATCAATGTTTTTTTTTTTTTTTTATGTCAATACAGACTGCAACAATAATATGCAAAAATTGATTACTCGAGGTGCTATTGCATGCATGTAGAAAGCTTTTAACCCCTTCCTGACCTCGCTATACCCAAACGACAGCTACAGTACAGTTGTCCAATTCTGGGAGGGCGTCCATGGATGTCCTCCCAAAACTTTTCACCCCATACGCCCCCCTGCCGCACTTTGTGACTGATGTGTCCTTTGGACACAGCTGATCACATATTGCAGTAAAGAGTTATGCACAGCACCCATTTTCCATGTGCTCAGCTGTGTCTAATCACAGCTGATCACATGTAAACAGACTTGCCGGGTATCAGCAGTCCTTTCCTCACATGCTGTGTCTGTGTGAGGAAAGGATTTCCATTAAATGACAAGCCTGTAAGGGCATTGTTTACACTGATAATCAGGGCACTAATCACTGGTTCCCTGATCATCAGTGCAGCCCATCAGTGCCTCCTCATCAGTGACCATCAGTGCCACCTATCACTGTCCATCAGTGTCGACTTTTACTGTCCATCAGTGCAGCCTATCACTGTCCATCAGTGCCACCTATAAGTACCATCTACCAAAAAAAATAAAAACTCTAGCTGTCTCAAAAAAAAAAAAAAAAAAAATTTCATATGGGTACAGTGTTGCATGACTGCGCAATGGTCATTCACAGTGAGGGTAGGTAGAACATTTTGAGATTTTTCCTGTCTCTGCTTTCTCATAGACATGTGCATTCGTTTTCGTCCGAATGCATTTTCGTCCGAATTTCAGGTATTTTCGTTATCATTTTAACAAACGATAACGAAAGTGCAGAATCCGAAAAACGAAAGATCCGACATAAACAAATGCTTTATTTTCGTTGTGACAACAGTTCGATATAGATAGGAAATTTGACGCTGACAATAACAATCTGTGTCCATTGAACCTGTGGTCGAATGTGCCTAACCTTAACTTTATTAGTCCAAGATTATTCTACATAGAGAGAAAAGATTCGACGTAGAAAGGAAAGATTTGACGTAGAGAGGAAAGATTGCTGCTGGAATTGGGTGAAATGCAGCTAAACTATACAGAGTCATACAGTTTAGCTGCTCCATCGAATCTTCTTTCAACTTTTGACAGACACCGTAAGCCTTCAATGACAGATTCGACCTTAATTCATTTGGATTTTCGGACGAATGAAATTTTTAACGAAAAACGAAATAAATAAAAACTAATTTCGGGAGTAACTAAATAAATTAATTTTTTGGACGAAAACGAAATTCCAAAACGAAATATTTCAGTTTGCACATGTCTACTTTCTCATAGGATTTTTTGATTTTGCATATGCATGGGTAATGCACTGTACACTCCTAGCTAGGGTTGCCACCTCATCCCTTTAAACCCAATAACATATCAATTACACAGGTAATGGCAACAGGGATCTTGGAGTCAGCACAGGGCGAGAGCAAACCCAGAGGTAAGTCTATCATAATGTTCTTTTATGCTGTAAGTACTTTGAGAGAAGTATCAGAATTTGTTGCTCTGTCCTTTCCACACACATTCCTATCACTGTGATGGGCTGCCCCACTGGTCAATAGAAATGTGTGGGAAGCAGAAACAAATATGGACAAGCTTTAAAACTACCAGGAAGTGCAGACACCTTGTCCATCAGAATGGCCTGGGATTCATCCAAAGTGACAGGGGTTTGTAAGCTCCTGTACTTTATACCTCACAGTGGCTTTTTTTGGACACATTTGCTTTAAAGTGTTTTACAAACCTAAAACTGTTATCAGTCATTTCTGACAAGTCCTTTCGATATCTTGTCAATGATGGCAAGTATAAATCCTTTGAATGTTTTAGTTCTAAGCAACTGGGGTCAACCTTGTATTATCTTTCTTAATACCTCTTATGCTGTAAAATACAGAACAGGAGAATTTTGGTAGTTCATCCATTAACGGTGATCTTAGTTCAAAAGACAAGCTTCCTCCATCAGATCTTTTCAAACTAAAATTATTTCCCTTCTAAAAAAAGGAAAATAAAATAGTTTTTCTGGATTAAAGACAAAAATAGTCTGGGATTTGCTGCACTGATTTTCAATGTGTAAGAATTTTAATACAAAATCAATTACGGTGTTTAACACAGATAAGACCTAATGCATGTATAATTCATTCAGTGTAGAATAGGTGGACAATATTTCACTGTGAATCAAGCGGCCAAATAAATCTTAGTTTTATTTGATGTAATGAGCATGCATGGTGTGTGGTAGATTTATTCAATGAAGAAAGTCTGACTTTTTAAAGGTTGTGGTCTAATAAACTTACCTAAATGAAAATACAAACTATATAATTTATTTAATTTATTATTATTATAAATAATCAAAGAGGATGAGGAACAAAATCTTAATGGCTTGAAAACGTCATGGGCTAATAGTCACCTGAACGTCTTTTCTTCAAAAAAAAAAAAAGAGCTTATTTTTAATTCTCATCATTAATTATAGCAGTCTTCAAAACCTATTTTACATTTTAGAGTAGCCTACAGTATCAATTACAGTACCCTAAGCAAGCCTAGCAAAGCATGTGTCATGATGAATGCCTTTTAGATCAATGTTTTGTACTTATGCAGCCTACTTACAGGCCTGTTCTCTATCACACTGTCACTTTTCCCAGAACATTACCAGCTCATACTATTTATCTGTGTCACTGGTTTATCTCTTCTCCTATGTGAAATGCTGGAGTGCATCAAAACACACTTGAGGGGAAATTGTTGCTCAAGTGCAAATTGTTCCAGTCTGATCAATACTGATCTTGTTTCTGTAGAGAGGCATCTCCTAAAATAATGGAAAAAACAAATCCTTCAGAGTTTAAAGAAATGATGGGATATTGATACAAACAAAGGAAATGGGTTTCTTCTAACTGACTTGATTGTTTTCTATTGTATTTAATAAAGAAGAGTAAAACTGTGTTTTTATTTTTTTAAGTATGCTGAATTTCTATCATCTTATAGGATACCAGATTTGAAGCAGAAGCTCAGTTCAGCTACTGATTTTCTGGAGTTAAAGCGGTTCTGCACTCATTTCATTTAGTAAATCTCTTTGCCTTCCAAATCAGGCAAAGAGTACTAAATGAAATGTTTTTTTTTTTTTTTTTTTTTACTTACCTTGTAATTGAAGACTTCCGGTCTTCTCCCTCTGCGGCGGCGGGCGGGGTCTTGCGTCGATCGTCGTCACGCCGCACTGTCTCCTGGGATCTGGTGTCATTGATCCCAGGAGTCAGTGCGGGCATCTTCCGAAATCTCGCGAGATTTCGGCCACATCTTCCGAAATCTCCCGAGATTTCGGCCGCATCTGCCGAAATCTCGTGAGATCTCGGCAGATGAGCCGTTACTGCGCACGCGCGAGTAACGGCAGTGCATGCTGGGCCATCTAAAGTCCCTGTGGGTGTTTCACATGCCCACAGGCAAGATGGCCCCCAGCACTAAAGAAGAAGACGAGGAACTTCATCGGACGAAAACCGGCGGCGATCGAGATGGAAGATGGAACAGGTGAGTCCCCTAATAAAGGTAAGCACACTTTATATTACATCCTTAAAAAAAAAATTTTTTTTCAGAGTGCAGAACCGCTTTAATGTGATAGATTTGAGCTCACCTACTGTATGTATGAACAGTGCTCAACCTTTTTGTTACATGTGCAGTAATACTGCTACAGTCCTCTTCAGCTTTAGTTATGACCACTGCATAGCATGCAGGCAATAAATAAGTTCTAGAAAACTTTAAGAATAACAAAGTCTGGAGCACTGGTTGCAGGTAGAAGGTTTACAGATAATAATTTACAAGATAGCAGTTTTTTACTGAAGGTTCTTTTATCATATGCTCAGTTTACATTTTGTGACAGGTTCCATTTTAACTCAGCAGCACTTATTTATATTAAAGTGGTTGTAAACCCTTACAGACCACTTTTACCTACAGGTAAGCCTAGATTAAGGCTTACCTGTAGGTGCAAGAAATATCTCCTTAACCTACACAGTTTAGGAGATATTTGCAAAAGACAGGAACCGTTGTCTACGTCGCATGCACCATAGACAGCGGCGTGCAGGCACACTGAGCGTGCCGTTGCTTCAGCCAATCACAGCACCGGAGCCGCAATACTCGGAAGGAAGATGGACGCTTCGTGGAAGAGGGGACAACTGTGACATTGCAGGTGCCTGTGTCAGGTAAGTGACACATAATGGGCTACTATGCGATGCATAGTAGCCCATTGTGCTTTACCTTTGCAGGGAAACAAAGAGGAAGTAAAACCCATCAGGGTTTACTTCCTCTTTAAGGTGTACAGTTTCAAAACAAGGCCATATGGAGTGATTTTTAATATGGAAGTGAAAAATAATTGCCCTGACTTGCATGTAGAAATTGTAGCTTGAGCCACTGGGTGCTGTAAACAGACACTGAAGCCATGAAAAGAAAAGTGTAAATCTCTAGCTGCTGGTATGAAAATACACAGTTTTAAAATGCAATATATATTTTTTTACTTGATTAAAAAAAAAGAAAACTGTTTTAAACTTTTTGTTATTCCTGACCATAATATGTAATAAAAGAAAAAACAAAACAAAAGAAAAAAACTGTATATTTACCTTTAAATTTAGTATGAGACCACCAGATGGTATTTCATTATATGCAACTATGACTTCATGTTTTAAAATTGTAAAGTAGACATGTGTTAATGTGAAATCTAGTGTGTAGGGGTTAACTGTGTGTAGGGGATTGACTGATGTCTACAATAATGCCCATACATCCACAGGTATAGATAAACTTAATGACTAAATAGAAAACATGAACCAACAATACATGGGTTTGTACTAACATTTAAAATCGAATCATTAGGGCACCTAATGGTTTCTTCTCAAGTATGTTGGCTTTGACCAATAAATTAGCTTAGCTGGATCCAAACCTACCGGAATTGTACTAGAAAAAGTAGTAATGTATTTCAAGAGGAAAAGTTTGCAGATTTCACAATGCACTAGAAATGGAAAAAGTCATTTGTAAAAAGACAAGATTGATGTTCTCTTCAGAAGGCTTGCTAAATATAAAAGCTTTTAGAAGAAGCAAATGAAGAATTGTTAATAAGCGATGGAAGGACAGAGAATGTCAGCTCATTCTTGTTTTAACCTTATGAAGCTACTTCATTTCTTATTTCCTGGTACCTTAATAAAATGCCCTTTCAAACATTTGTGGTCAAAAAGAGCAAGCTCTTTGCTGTGTCAGTCTTCCAGAGTCATCTGATGGTATTAAAAAGCAATCTACATATCACCTCTTTCTAATTGCACTGCAAGAGGAGATCTAATGTGGAAATCAGGAATAGTCATTTAACTAATGGCTTTAATGTGTGCTGCATGTATTTATTTATTTATTTCCATTTATATGATGCCAATATATTTTAGAAGACTTTCTGGAAAGCATTGCATCTTTCAAATTAGTTAATGTCACAAAAGGAACTTCCTACCTATCAGTCACACACAAGCTACTACATGATAGCAATTTGGAGAAGACAGTTACCTACTGGTACATTTTTGGAATGTGTGATCAAATCTAAGAACCCAGAGGAAAGCTATGTATACATGGTGAGTCATATCCAGTGTCCTTGGTAGAATTTTGCATTCTATTTATTGCTAACCGAACCCTACTGACAGCAGTACCTGCTTCCACTTCATCAATGATAAGCTTAGGTTCTGATTTTAATTAAAGCGGATGTAAACCCGAAATTTTTTATTTTTTTTATTTTTTTGATGTCATAATGTAGAGTATAAGATTTCCTATCATTTGAGCCAAGTCTTGCCACAAAGAGTTAATCCAGCTCTGAGCAATCCTCTTTTGTTGTTCAGTGAGATAAATCTTGACAAACAGAGAAAAACTTTGTCAAATCCTCCCCCTTGCTGTGAGTGACAGGTGATTTACATATTTCGTGCACTAGCCTAAGAGACATGCATTATTTTTTAATTCCCTCCCACTCCTTTCTTCTGCTGCTCTGCAAGGATCGGTTGTTCCACACCTCAGCATGATTTGGCATTTTTGGGTTTTGACTGGATGTTAGTGATCATAGCAGAAGTTCAGTGTAAATAATACATAGGAGAAAATGCATGTTGATAAGGGGAGTGTAGAGGTGGGCGGGGAGTCTACTGACATCATGACTCCACCCACTGAGCCCTGGAAAACAGACCCACCCACAAAATCTGCAGTTTTTCGGGTCTCATAGCAGACAGAGGGGAGACATTTGACAGATAAGTATACATGCAGGAGGCATGTATATCCTTCTAGATAACCAATATTGCAGTAGTTTAGAAAGGATGAGAGTGGGTTTACATCCACTTTAAAGAAAAATATTAGTCATCAAATATTCATCTTGATGTCATTAATCTACTAGGCTGAAGTCAAATAGAACAACTTTATATCTGACCATGATCTGTAATAACCATATGGACAGACATAGAGACTATGTAGTTGATTACTAAAAGTAAAAAGGGTGTTCACTTTGCCAGAGAAGTTGCACTTTGCAAGGGAAGTTGTACTTTGAAAGGAAATCGGCCCTGGAGCTTAGTAAATGAAGCGAATCTCTGCTGACTTCATCCTTCTGTAATAAAATTGAGGGGGGGGGGGTAATTAAACAAATAATATTATGGGTATTCATAAATAATATTAATATTAATACTCCACTCCCACTTCTCACCATTCTTTTAGGGCTAGGTCAGAAATGAAACACACAACACAAACTGTAGTTGAAAAAAACTATATTGTACAATGAATTAACATGAACAGCTTTGTTACAGATAAGAAGATATTACTTAGCCACGTCATGACCAGGTCAGTTTTAGCGATACGGCACTGCGTTACTTTAACCACTACAATACATGGGCACTTTCGCCCCCTTCCTTCCCAGCCCAATTTTTAGCTTTCAGCGCTCTCGCACTTTCAATGACAATTGCGTGGTCATGCTACACTGTACCCAAATTAAATTTTTATCATTTTGTTTGCACAAATAGAGCTTTATTTTGGTGGTATTTATTCACGACTCTGTTTTAAATTTTTTGCGATATAAGCTAAAAAATAGCGGATATTTTGAAAAAAAAAACAATATTTTCTTCTTTCTATTTTAAAAGAAATCCAATAAAATTGAGTTTTGTCATAAATTTAAGCCAAAATGTATTCTGCTACATGTTTTTAGTAAAAAAAATTCTGTTAAGTGTATAATAATTGGTTTGTGTCATCACGGACATGTACGCAAATGATCATGTACAGATGTGTGCAGGTGATCACGGACATATGTGTGCAGATAATCATTGGGACATGGGATTTTAGTGGGACATGTGTTTTTATTATTTGCGGACATGTGTGTTTACAATGTTTTACACTAGACTGGTGATCAGTGAGTAAAAAGCTGTAAAAAACAGCTCATACTCACTGATCACCAGCCGGCTGCAGCAATCTGCTCTCCTCTCCTCAGCGACGACTTCCGTGTGAGGGAAGGAGAGCCGATTGCCTAGCAACCGGCTGTTTGTTTACATCACATGATGGCTGTGATTGGACACAGCCGTCCTGTGATCAGAAGGGCCAATCACAGAGCCCTCCTGCTGATCCGAGATGCAGCATGTTTGAGTGACACGAGCGCATCGGGATCGCTCCGCTGCGCGGGCACACGCGCGCGTGCACGGTCCCCCTCCTTCTGAAGGACGTTCAGGAATGTCCAGTCAGAAGTAGAAGGCTCCCACCCGGCCGTTTATGTGCAGTGGCTGGGTGGGAAGTAGTTAACTGACAATTGTGTGGTTGTGCATTGCTGTACCCAAATAAAAAATTTGTCTTTTTTTCCACAAATAGAGCTTTCTTTTGGTGGTATTTGATCACCTCTGTGGTTTTTATTTTCTGTACTATAAACAAAAAAAGACCGTAAATTTTAAAAAAAAAAAGACAAACAAATATTTTTTACTTTCCGCTATAAAACATACCCAATATACAAAAAAATCTTCAAAAAATCTTCAAAATGTCTTCATCAATTTAGGCCAATATGTATTCTGCTACATGTTTTTGGTAAAAAATTTCCAAGAAGCGTAGATTGATTGGTTTGCGCAAACGTTATAGCGCCTACAAACTATGTGATATTTTTTATTTTTTTACTAGTAATGGCGGCAATCAGGGACCTATAGCGGGACTGCGATATTGCGGTGGATGAATCGACACTTTTTGGGTCCCAGTAAAACTAACTGTACTAATTTCACCGGCAGGGAAGGGGTTAACATCAGGGGCGATCAAAGGGTTAAATTAGTTCCTAGGGAGTGCTTACTAAGTGTGGGGGAGGTGCTTTGACTGGGGTAAGGTAAAGATCTATGTCCCTGCTTAGCAGAAACACAGGATCAGTACCTTCCCCTCTAACAGAATGATGGTTTGCCTCATTTACATAGGCAGACTGCCATTTTGCCGGTGTCCTGAACAATTGGCAGGTCCCACCGGACATCGAATCCACTGGACCCACTGATTGTCCAATTACAGCAGGAGTGCGTTGCTGGCATCGCACGCTCATGCCCCAGACCAGGAAGTGTCAGATCATATACTGGGTACGTGATCTGGCACAGACAGCCACAGTATATGTGCATAAGGTGGTCCGCAAGCGGTTAAACTACATAAAGACAATAACTAATTTTCAAGTGGCATATAAATCACAGGCAAAGATTAGCAGCAATAAGACCCAATAGCCTATCAAGCAATGCAACATCTGCCCCATAGAAACATACCTAAAGACAAATATCCAACACATCCAATATTACCACTCTCCAAAGTCAGCCTCCAGCCAAAGTCTCCCAATCAAATCTCTAGTCCAGCCTTCCCCCAAGTCTCTCCCCCATCAAGTCTGCAGTCCAGCTTTCCTCAAAACTTCCATCATGGTCTCCCCCTGTCCTCTCTAGCCTTCAGTCAGGGTCTCACCAGCTACTTCTCAGTCAAGCCCCCCCCCCCCCCCCAATAGCCCATCTGCTTCTATTCTTATACTCGTTCCCTTCATTCACTATCATTGAAGAATTTCTGATAGGTCTGAAGAAAGGTCTGAAGAAAGCGATTGGATGGAACTCAAGTCCTACTTAGCTATGATGCTTGTCCCATAATAATTAAGATCTCTCCTTACTATTCGGTGCCTGATGTCTACAGCATGTACACACTTGTTACATCTGCCATTACCCTAGACTTTTGGATAAACAGTCTTAAAAATAAGCATGCTAAAGCCCTATAATCTATTGGATCCCTAATGACAAAAAGGACAATCTTAATTACAATACCGAACATTTGGCTTTGACATAATAATTAAGGCAGAGAAGACTAGTTATTTTGGGAAACCAGAGGCGAATTTGTCTTGTATGGTATACAAACATAGTTTGGACCAGCTACATTCATTGACATCTCACTATATAGTCTCACATATATTAATCCCATAAAAATATATGAAGTACATTTTTTGCTATAAATATATATTTTATTGGCCAAGGCCATTTCTTACACTTTAATCATGTGCAAGCAAAAAAAATTTTTTTTTTTTTTTTTTTATATTTTCCTTGCACATGATTGGGTATTTTTTGTAAATTCACAAAGCACATTCACAAAGCTCTGGGGCTAATTCCCGTGCAAAGTGCAACTTCTCTATTGCAAAGTGAACACCCCATTTGCCTTTAGTAAATTACCTCTATGCATCATATTATAGATAATGTAAAAGTGGGGAAATTGTATTTTTATGTTTCTATGATGAGAGACCTGCATTGCCATATTATAATACATGTAAAATGTCCTTTTGGTTTTCAGTATGCATTATTATTATTAGTAAATACAATATCTAATTAGATCTTGGTAGTTCTAATTAATCTGTGAAAAGGGAGATCTTTGCAAATGTTTTGCATAATATTTGAGAACAGACTGTACAATCTTGTATAGGCCAGTTAAACATTAAAAGTTTCTGCAGTTAATCAGACTCAAAAAACACAGTGCACCTGCTGAATGGCTGATTTTCATTATGACATTTTTCTTATGCACTTGATTATTGGTAGCCTGCACATAAAGCATAAGTATTCATTCCAGTATGTCCCTCACTTTGAAACCACCGCAGTCACAGTTACACGCCACAGACTTTAAAGTATACATATACCTAAAAGTGAAAAATCTATCTATCTATTGCCTTGAATCCCCCCCCCCCCCCAAAAAAAAAAAATCTGTGAACTTCCTGATATGTCACTGTGCCAAGGCACTTATGTTCCTACAGCTGCATAACTGTATATGTAAGGCACCTCTCTCCCATTCCTGCCTCTGATGACTGTTATTCTCATGAAATGGGAATTGGTCGATGTCATACACTGCTGTTCTGACAGCTTTATAAAGAAAAAGCTGTACCTGAAGACCTGCAGTATAAGCATCTTCCTGTGTCTCCTTTTATTCTGCAGATCTGCACAATTTCCACCTCTCACTTCTTGATTATCATCTAACAAATCATCATAAACTTAGGTCTGACATTAGGAACCAAAGCCATGCTCCTTTTCCAAAATGCCCACCTCCACACAGAGACATAGGCAAGGTAAGCCAGTCTAGGGGAAAATATCAGCTGCATGGGGCCTACAGACCATACTAGTTACTAGTCATTTGTCCTCACCATGCATTTTTACATGCACAACTGCCACAGTATAGTTCCTATTTAAATAGGTTCCACAAAGTGATGTGATAAGGTTTTTTTTTAATTGTTTGCAATATAACCAAAAAATACTGAACATTTTGAAAAAAAACACTTGACACTGTACTACTTGTGGGGGGTTTACACTGATTGGCTTCAGCTAATCACATGGTACGTGTGATTGGCCCAGGTATCATGTAATAGCTGTGGGCCAATCACACATCACAATACTGTCATGAATGGAAGCCATTCATGACTGTTTTGTTGACATTGTAATTGTCATGCATCTGTGGATCACCAACTCAGGGTTCCTCAGGGTGCAAAGTCTAAGCCCTAGCATGCTTCTTCACCAGGGCCCCTGATGGTGGGGGTGGACTGACAGCAAGCAGGAACCAGGTCACAGCCCCTAGGTACACCCAGCTGAGGATGCAGAGACCACTCACACTTGCAGAGTACAAACAACAGGAAAAAACAGGAAATCCAGGAGACAAACTGAGGTCAGGACAGACAGCAGGCAAGCACAGAGGGTAGATGAAGCCGGAATTTGGTACACGGGTAGTCAGACACAGAATATACTGGTGATAACAAACTTGAGCTCAGAGAACTACGAAGTTGCTCAGGCAAGGAGCGTTCCACTAAACATATTATATTTTATATGTATTTATATATATATATATATATATATATATATATATATATATATATATATATATATATATATATTAAAATATATACACACATACATATACATATACACACACACACATACATACACACACACACACACACACACACACAAGGAGGTGAACCAGGAAGTAATAGAATGGAAAAGGATATAAACCCATAGTACAGCAGGTGACACCCATAGGTGAATGGGAAAGCAAAACAATGGAGCCACAGATCTAGCAGAACATTGCAGTAAGGAGGTAAGAACTTCACAAACAGAAGTCTATAGGCTAGACCATGATGGTAATCAGGAGATTGCTATGACCAATTATAGGGGCAACCTAGTTTGCATGTGCTCAGCGACGTACCAGTACTTCGCCTAGCCTGGATGTTCCATCCGTCCACAGTAAATGTACTGTTGGTGGATGGCAAATGGTTAAAATATAACCAAAGGCAAACCTTTTTTTAAGTCTTGGATAGTGTGGAGATGGATTAGAAAATCCTGATTTATTTGAATTGGAAAGAGGAACGAGACAGGGGTGCCCCCTGTCCCCTCTCCTTTTTTCTCTGGCTATAGAGCCATTGGCTATCGCAGTAAGGACCAGTGGGGATATACAAGGCTTTAGGAGAGGTGTACTCGAAGAGAAGCTAGCATTATTCGCAGACGATGTCTTGTTCTATTTGGCAGATGTTCAAACCTCGCTTAGAGCAGCAATGCGAATGGTGGGAGATTTTGGTAAGATATCCGGGTTGACTATTAACTGGGAAAAATCGGCCCTTCTCCCAATAGATCCAATTCCACCAGACATAAGGCCACATGAACTTACCCTTAATATAGTAGATAATTTGAAGTACCTCGGGATTTGGATTTCTAGAGATCCAAGTGTTTACCTTGAAAATAATCTGGCCCCGTTATTAATAAAGCTGAAACATAAGTCCGAGGTGTGGGGCCGTCTCCCTCTATCTGTTTGCTGGACGCTGTAATCTTCTCAAAATGATTTGGCTTCCCCAGATTCTATATTTCCTTCACAATGCGCCTGTGTGGATTGGACAGAAATGGTTCAAAAGAATAGATTCTCTTTTTAGAGACCTGATTTGGAAGAGGGGACAGCCCAGGATTGCACTGTCCACACTTCAGTTGCCCTTTGAGGGGGGGGGGTTGACGGTCCCACATCCTAGACGGTACTTCCTGGCGTCTCAGCTACAGCATCTAGCTGCGAGAGGCACATCCATGGGAACAGCCCCAAACCTGATGCTGATAGGATGCCCACATGATACACTTTTAGAAGCGCTCGAGGCTAATTCTTTTGCTATAACCTGCCCAACGGTAAAATTAGTAACAAAGACCTGGCAAATAGTAAAAAACATTTTAGGATATCAGGGTATATCGGATTTAGCTCCCCTATGGAATAACAACAACTTGCAAGAATTAGCTAAAATCAAGGCGCCTCGGGAATGGGTGGAGCGGGGTCTTACACGGGTAAGCCAACTTTTTATTGACAACAACATGAAATCATTTGCCGAGTTAAAGCAGGACTTTTCCCTCTCCAACAAAACGTTTTATCAATTTCTCCAGGTGAGGCATGCAGCCCAGATGCAATTTGGACAACAGATCCCCAATTGGATACAAATTACCACCCTGTCACAAATGGTGATGTCAGGCTCAGCGAAGGGGGTAATCTCCGGGATGTATGCCAAGCTTGGGGAAAAAAACATGGACCAAAGCGGACCATGTAAGATCAGGCTAATATGGGAGAGTGAGGTTGGCCCATTCTCTCCAGCGGAATGGGATCGGGTTTTGGGCCAAGTAAGTCGGGTTTCAATTTCTCCCTCGCATAAAATATCGCATCTTTATTTCCTTTACCGTGTATATTATACCCCAAAAAAAATGTTCAGATTGGGATGGCGCGAAAATGACCATTGCCCCCGATGTGGATCAACTGGGGACTTTATACACATGCTTTGGAAATGTCCAAAGCTTTTTAGATACTGGACTAACATAATTAAAGAAATTAATAAAGTAGTGGATTTAAACCTACAGGCAACAGTTAGAACATGCCTCTTGGGCTTGTTTGAACAAGGATCGGCCCCTAATGATGTGGTCGACTCGGCTTTAAGGGCTCTATTTCAGGCTAGAAAGCTCATTGCTCAACATTGGCAGTCCCAGGCCCCCCCGGCATCGGAGAACTGGCTGGGGAGCATGAATTCAATAATTGGCAACGAGAGAGTGTACTTTATTAAACAGGGGAACCGCAAAAAATTTCAGAAGATGTGGGGCCCCTGGATTAGAAATGCACTGGAATTAGTAAATTAGGGGACATTAACTCCCTTTTTTTTTTTTTTTTTTTTTTTTTTTTTTCTTTCCCGGTGTAGCACTTTTTGTGTCTTTTTGACCGTACTTCTTCCCATATATACGAGATGGCTAGTATAAGATGCCATTGTGGGAAAAAGCCTTTTTTAACCTGGGGTGAACGGGAGGGTGTAGTTTAGGGGGGCAAAAGTTAGCCAGCAGCGTAAAATAGAACAGAAGTCGGTACTGGTATAGTTAAGGAGCAAATTATATAATTTGCCTATAAAGGCTCTGTTCTCTTTACTCTCTCTTTTCTCTTTCTTTTTTTTTTTTTTTTTTATTATATATATATATAAAGTTGTAAACCCCCTCTAATGCATAAGAATAAAAGGCAATATTAAATGTTAGTGGAAAATATGTGCCACAATGATGTTAAGACTGAGTAGGGACGGAGAAAAAGGCCTTGCTGACTTAGCCCTACATACTGGTTTTTCTGAAGTGGCGGAAAAAAAAAAAAAAAAAAAAATAAAATCTAACTATTTTGCTGTCTGTGCCTCCGGTAGGGAGATTCACCTTCTCTAATTGTCCTGTTTACCATTATCATTAAAAGTGAAAGTAAAAGAAAATCCCAAATTGTGGGTTGTCCCCAGAAAAATAATAGAGGGGAAATCTTCATATGGGGACACTAGTTTTGGTGACCTGGTGGGCCCCAAAGGATTCCCTTAATTTGCAGGGATTTTCTAACATTTCCTCTTTTGGCTATGGGACAGGAAGTGAAGGTAAATCTCTGCAATAGGACACAGATGGCAAAAAAAAAAAACTGACAGGGGTAAAAACCCTCCCTTAATCATGTAAACACTCCCTTTCCAGGACAGCTGCGGTCTCATTCCAGCATCCTGGTTTTGGCTGTGATGTATTCTCCTTTTCTGTCTGTCTATCTGCAAGGTGATGGATGTGGCCAGTTTCTGGATGGAGACCAAACCTGATTTAAGCCAGCCAAGCCTGCAGTCTCATGCTTGTGATAGTGTGTGTAACAAGTGCTTCAAGTTCCCAGTTTGTCTACCCTATCTGCTGTTTGGATCCCCCCTGTTGTATGACCTGAGTGGAACTCGGACAATTCTTTGAACTCTGTCTGCCTTTTGCCTACAGATTTGACTCTAACTATTTTGAACCTTGCCTGTGGTGCCTGGACTGTCATTGAACCACTCTGTCTGTTTGTCAGCCACAAGTACCTGTTTGCTGCGCTCAGCATCTGCCCTGACATGGTGGCCAGGCACTATAGCATTGTGTATAAGACCTGGGCACAAATGAGTACCAGTAGGCCTGCTTGCCTTATGTGAAATGGGGCTGCTATAGGTGAAGAACACAGTAGCCAGCTATAATGTCTGAGCACCTGTGTTAGGGGTAAGCGTGACACCATGTAAAAGGCAAGATCTGTATACTTATCTATTCAGAAGTCACTGTCCAGTCACATGATCGCTCTAGTGGTGGCTTCAGTGTAGAACAGATTGCCAACAATGGCTGCAGACCCTGGACAATTATGTCACCCATCCATTGTCGGCTTTCCCTCTTCTGCACTGAAGCTGGTGCTAGGACCCAGTCTTGTGACCGGACTAGAGCGTTTTCAGAATAGGTAAGTATCGACTTTTTCCTTTAACACGGTATATAATATAGGCTTAGAATAGGAGTGGAAGTAGATTTAGGTAGGCCATACATCATGCAATTTTATTTCCTTCAACCATGGGTTAAAAGAAAGAAAATTACTCAATTCCCCTTTCAACACACTGAGTGTTAATAAGGGAATCCCTCCTGCAGTGCTATTGTGTTCTGCTGGTGGGGTGTGTGGGGGGCCTTCCCCACTAGCAGAATACAATGATCCCTACTGCTTGACTATAGCCACAGTCAATAACTGAGTGAAAAAAATATGGCAGGCTGGTTGTACTGAAGTCGATCAATAGATTGACTTCAGGACAACCAGCTTGCCCATAGACACATTGAAATTTGAACGGTTCTTGTTGAACCAGACACATTTTGATCCATCTATGGCTGGCTTTAAAGTATAAAGTTCCCTTTTTTAGAAAAAAAATATTAAATGCTATTTTTTGGAGCCTGTAAAGCATGGGTAGGCAACCTTAAAGAGGTGGAAATCTACCTGAACAACATGGAAGAAGTCAAAGATCACCAGGCGCAGAGTTGCCCACTCACACCTGATTTAAATCTCCAATTACCTTACTACCATGTCGCAATCGTGTGCATTTCACGGCAATCAGGAGTTTAAATCAAGCGGTGAGGCAACATATTGCCTCCTCACCACCTGTCAAACACACTCTGATCGCTTTTCAGAGGAGCAGCAGTGCCTGCTGTACTTGTGAATGAGCCCTTAGTTGCATTTGGCAGTGGCACCCTTTAGGGCTTGTTCACACATACAGTTGGGGGGTGGTGAAACCCCAAATCTTTCTCCCAACGCGTTTCGCCTTAATGAGGCATCATCACCCCCAGATGATGCCTCATTAAGGAGAAACGCATCGGGAGAAAGATTTGCTGATGCCACTGCTGCCAATTTCTTTTCATACATGCCTAAATAAGCTTTTGTACATGTGAGTACCCATTTTATATGTTCATTAAATTTTAACTTGCTTGACGGTATTACGCTATGGTCTCATTTTCTCTTTATTGGTAATACCATTGGGGATGAGCCACATACTATACCTGCCTACCACTCCTACTTTCCATCAACCACTCAACGCATAGTCTTGTCGTCGATTACCAGACATCACAAATTGGAACAACTGCCCACATCGGTGTATTGCAAACACTATACAGCAATTTTGACTCATATGGCGTAAGCCTACCTGAGTCCACGATAGTCGGTAAGCCTTCCATTAATCGGTGACGGAGTACATCAGACAAGCCGCACAAGTCACTTTATGTTTTACTGTATTCACTTAAGTCACTATTATGGTGTAATATTGATTTTTATAACAATTATTTTTAAATTTTGAGACACTATACTGATTTTGCAGTATTCTTGTTTGACTGGAAATATGTAGATCGTAAATACCGTGACTGACAGGGCGCATTCTCATTACATCTGAGAACTCATTACCACTTATATTTTAACCTCTATGTGGCTTAGTTATTATTACCAACCATGCTTGAAATATTTGCATAATTACTGAAAATTAGGCAGGTTATTGCCATCCCTACATGATATAAAATGAATGCTACCTGTGTGGTTTTTATACAGCATTTACCTGTAACACCTGTTTAAAGAATAGACTGTGAATTGCTAGAATTTAAATTATACTCAATTTATACCTACTGAATATACAAATAAATGGTATGATTTTTCTCCACGTTTAGCGACTATTGAAGACACCTGTAGAAAATTATTTTCCATCCTTGCTATACGTGTGCAGCACCTTTAGGGATCAATTATTTCTAAACAGCTTTAAAGGCATGCCATTTGTATTTATTCATCTCATAGCATTGTACATCATCGTAGGAAATGTTAATATCATTAAACCAATCATATATGAATAGCAATTACTAGAATGGAATTTGAACAATTATAATTACATTAATACATAAAGAACAGTTTTGCCGTTTATGCCCTAAATATTCCACTTTTTTTTTATCACATGCCATCTGAATATAAATGGCTCCATATTTAATGTTAAAGCAGAACTGTAGCAAAATATAAAAACAACCCCAACCCTAGGCATGCATTAATTAAAAAAAAAATCATAAAATGCATTTTCATATACTGCAAATGTAATCATTTGGCAAAAAAAAAGTGACTAAAATATATTTGTCAAAAAATATCACAGTCCAAAAGAGGGAGCAGTGTGATGGTAAAACAAGAAAGTACATGTTTATTAAGCAGATCTCCATGATTCATATCAATCTACTATGACATAGCAGAAATGTTAATCTAATGTCCCTATAAGACTCAAAAAGTACTTTCAATTCAAATTATAATTTATTGTCATTACAAGAATCATAAAGCACTTATACACACACTTACATCCTTGTAGTCGAAGCCAACAAATCTACCAGCATTTTTTTGGATTGTGGGAAGTAATCAGACTAGCCATAATAAAACCATGTAAACTTAATGAGAAGGTACACATTCTAGGCAATTACTGTATGTCCAATTAAATGGTATGCCAAACTCTTATAAATACTATACCAAGCTGTTTTATGTGGATATCTGAAACTAAGGGAGTAAAAAAAAAAAAATATATATATATATATATATATATATATATATATATATATATATATATATATATATATATATATATATATATATATATATATATATATATATATATATATATATCTTAGATATATATATATATATATTCAACAAAATAAATATAATAATACTAATAATAGAAACCTGTATGGCGGAATCATATAGAACTGGCCATGGCATAGATATAAATCCCAAGGGTTCTGTATTCTTTGCCAGAGGTACTATGTGTCTTAGTAAATTAAAGCGGAAAAAAAAAAAACTTTGTTTTAAATCTCAGCAAATTATATTTACTGTAGATATATATTAAAAATAAAATAAAAGTAAAATCTTTTTTTTTTTTTTTTAAGAGAAAGTTGTTAGATAATAAATGTATGTGAAATCTCCATTAACAGAGGTAAACGATATTGTAATTGGAAATATATTTTATTTAGATGGGAATATATTTAAACCATGAGTGTGTTTCAGCATCAACCCCTTCCTAGCTTCCCTGTTGGTGTTACTGTATACATTTTTCCACTTGAAAGGTCTTTCCTCAACACATCTCACATGGGTTGCACAGAAGCCTTATCCGCCAATCAGACTGCACCCAATATACATTTGCTAGTTATAGTGACCAATTAGGGTGCATTATATTAGCCACTGTACAGAACGTAGAGGGGATATAATAAACTGTTACCAAGCTGTGCGATCTATTTATGCTGGGACACACAAGCACGCAATATAACTACACCTGAAGCTGAGAGGTAAACTAACTTCATACTTGTACATGGCATTGTAAATATGGTTTTGGGGTGTAATTTGTAAATATAATGTAACCCAGTGTACTTATAGTGTACATGGTTTTGTAAATACTGTTTGGTGTGCAACTTGTATATAATATGTAACCTTATCAACAAATATATGTTGCAGTTTGAACTGCCACTTTTCTTTCAAATCCTCAGACCTAGCTGTGTATATGTAAATACTCCTATAGTGATTAGAGTGTTTTAACATATACACTTAATATAGTCTAAAGCTGGCTGCGCATTATACAATTTCCTTGTACAATTTTATATACCAAAACCATATAATATGAAATCAAACCTAAACACTTTCAAATTGTATGCAATCAGATAGGCCCTTGCACTACATAATTGAAGGTAAATCTAAAGAAAAGTGAACATTAAAAATTGTATAATGTGTAGCAAGCTTAAGTCTATAAAAAAATACTGTTGCTAAACTTGCTTAAATCATGGTTACCATATTGGCTTTTTTATATCTTTCAAGGTCGATCTTCTACATAAGGATCCCAGATATTTAAATGAGGTGATTTGCCTACACAGCCTATATCTAAATCTTAATTTTTTTGCTCATATGTCAAACAAAACCATAATTTTATCAGGCATGGAGGTGAATTGTGCATACAGAGCACTGTATGGATGATATAAACAATGGTGTATATACAGGGTTTACTCAATGTTTACAGGAACCAAGGAAGATATTTTGTCTGCTATGTGACTTTTATATTTAAGATGTATTATTGTATCAGTTATATATTATTTTTTAGCTCAACATGACCTTGAAGAGTCTGACAGGAATCTCTTATACATATAAATACAATACAAATACATATCATGTAAATAAAATATTACTTTAATATAATTAACATAATTATCAAAATAGTAAAATAAATATGGCAATTTGCTGTATAATGATTGTGCATAAATATATATAAATAAATATATATATATATATATATATATATATATATATATATATATATATATATATATATATATATATATATATATATTTTTTTTTTTTTTTTTTTTTCAATTTATATTATTGTATCTAAATATTTCTCGTTTTCTTACACATGGGTAATGCTTTATCCCGAGAGAGGATTCATACTAATGAGGCTGCAGTTAATTTGGATTCATGCTCATTGAATGGATCAGTAGTGATGAGCAGAATGTACCTGGGTTAAGTTTGCAGAACATTTGCCAAACTGCTTCGGAGTTTGAATGTTGATCAAAACCCTATGGAAGTCAATGGGAGCTGAATCCTTAAAATCTATTTTTTTTCATTTGCATGGCTATCAGGCATGCAATTCTGAAACAGAGAGCATATGGAGCTGAATACGGCCCTGGGGGACATGTACCAATGACAATTTTTTTGTTGGATTCAGTTCAGCATGGAGCAGCTCTTTTAATATTTGTTAAAGTGAAACATAAAAATGCTAAATTCCTTTAAAATAGCATGTTTGGGGATGCCCTAAACCTTCCTGTAAGATAAGTATATATTCCTACTCCACACTTGCAAATAACAAAAATATTGAATTAAGAATATATAAACAGCACTCTATATACAGTATAAGCTAACTCACACAAAAATCACGAGTGAATAAACCAATGAAACTCCTAATAATCCAAAAAGTCAAACCGTAGAAAAAATGAATACAGTTTAAACAAAAATAAACCAAAATTCCAAATTGCAATATAAGTGTCAATCTTCAACACAGAAAACTTTTAGTGTCTATTATTCCTCTTTCATGCTTAAAAGATTGTTTTTTTCAGCCCAACATATGTGAACACATCCTCTAGCAACTGGAGGTTCACATGTATGCGGTTGATGTATTTTTTGAACCTACATTCTTGATGTGTTTTTGTATGCGGTTTTCATGTGTCTGGAGGTTTTTTTCTGTTTAAACTGTGAATAGCGAGTTTTTAAGGAGCAGGCGGCTGTCGTGTCCTTAACAACCGATGAGTCATCAGCTGTCAGTGGGGTTCCCTGCTGACAGCTGAAAGTGAAAAAAAAAAATAATGCCATGGGGTCCCCCCCAAATCTGGACCAGACCCTTCAAGGCATTTGTTAAGGAGCAGGCAGCTCAAAAAAAAAAAAAAAAAAAAGGGTGTGGTGTCCCCTCCCCTAAATCCATTCCAGACCCTTATCCGAGCATGCAGCCCGGCAAACCAGGAAAGGGGGGTGCGAGTAAACCCTCCCTTCTGAACCATACCAGGCCACATGCCTTCAGCATGGGTATGGTTCAGAAGGAGGGGGGAGTCACTCTCTTGTCCCCCTTTTTCTTATCCAAGCATGCAGCCCAGCAGGCATAAGGGTCTGGAATGGATTTTGGGGGGACCCCACGGAATTAAAAAAAAAAAAAAATAGGCGGGTCTGGTATGGATTGGGGGGGGGGGATGCCATGCCATTTTTTAACTTATTTTTTCTTTTTCTGCAATTCTTTTTTTTTTTTTTTTAACAGTCAGCTATCAGCAGGGAATGCCGCTGACAGTCGATGCCTCATCAGTTGTTAAGGATGCAGAGGCCGTCCGCTCCTTAAAACTCAAAATGCAAAACGCATGTAAAAATGCATCAAAAACACAACACTTGCATTTTTGGTGTGGGGTCATTGAAGTCTATAACACGCAAAACGCAATCTGCTGTGGGAAAAAGCCCCTTTCCAAAAAACGCAGTGGCTGAAAAACACGTAGATGTGAACGTGTTCCATAGAAAACAATGTTAAATGGACTGTAGTGCGTTTCTGCAAACCGCAAAACCAACTAATAACACATAGGTACGAACCTAGACTAACTCACCCTCTGTCTCTCCCTTTCAAGAAAGCAACAGCACTTTTTGCAAGCTAGGAATTTCTTAATCTGGCAGATTTAAAAATGCCAGCACCATATAATTACATATAATAGACTCCTTTTATTGATTCCTCGCTCGACACATCCACACTCCACAGCAGGTAAACCGACAGTAGAGAAGAATCACATATAGTGTACCAAAGCTTCAAAACATTTAATTTAATTTAAAAATAATATACACACTAGTGCACATTTGCACTATGTGAACAGAAGTTCACTTTCCCCTTTCTATGATTTTTCTGTAGCTCACCACTGTCCTGGTTTAACCCTTTTGCTGCCAGGTCCTACACTCCACTCTTAAGCCCCATACACACGGTCGGATTTTCCGATGGATTCTGTCCTATCGGACAATGTTGTCGGAAATTCCGACCATGTGTAGGCACCATCGGACATTTTCCATCGGATTGTCCGACGGACAAAGTTGTATCTCCTGCTCTAAAAATTTTCCGACAACAAAGTCCGATCACACCAATTCCGATCGTGTGTAGCGAATTCCGACGGACAAAGTGCCACGCATGCTCAGATCACATTACAAGACCAAAGCTATTGGCTACTAGCCTCTACGTAGTCCCGTCGTAGGCAACAAACGTCACCACGTTCAGAATGATCGGATTTTCCGACAACTTTGTCCAACCGTGTGTATGCAACACCAGTGTCGGACTAAATCCGTCGGACCAAATCCGATGGATTTGGTGGTCGGATTTTCCGACCGTGTGTATGGGGCTTAATACTCAGACCATTTTTGCAATTTTTCCATAATTTTTTTTTTCCCCCTTACATCTATCAGGAGTTTGTGAAAGACCCTTTAAACCACACGTTTTCTGAAAGCATAGGACTAGTGGAATAAAAAGAAGGTGCTACTGATTTTTAAAGGTCCCATGATATTTGCACAATTGTTTTTAAAAAACAATATTTTAGCTAAAAATACGCACAAATTATTATTAGAGGATACAAACAAAGCACATTTTACAAAGTTCCTGCTAAATTCCTACTAAATATAAAAGCTAAACCCGTATTGAGTTAATAAATAACACATATTTGCAAATTTTAATTTGCACCTTTTTGCGAAATGGTGAAAATCGAAGGTAGTTCACCTAAAAATGCATATCAGACTCTTTATACCTGAAGGTCTAGTATAGATTTTAAGAGGGACCCCCCCCCCAAAAAAAAGGGAAGGAAGGAAGTGTGGGACCTCTTCAGGTCTCATATGGATTTTATTGGGGAACCCCTACCAAAAATCATGTAATGACTATGTGCAACCAGTGGCTTCTGCAGAAACTGACCAAAAAGGTTTGGCTGTTCAAAGTTCAGAACATGCAAAGTTCAGGATGAACCCTGCACTGGGCTGAAACCCATTCCTAATAACCCAGTTGGTATTTCTTTCTCATCACAGTATCGCTCAGCTGCATGGGCAGAAAGATTTGCACATTTGTTGGCACTTTGATCTTAGCAAAATAATCACTTTAAGGCCTCATGTACAGGGAAAAAGTTCCAACTGCAGCGGATTCCGGTGTTTGGATGTGCAGGTGGATGCAGACCGTTGCAGCAACTGAGCCTGTACAAAGTAGTGACAGGCTGACTGTGGCTGCAAGTGCTGTAACATCATTGCACAGTCAATGATTACATGTGATTATGGACAAATGATCACTCCTGGACGCAAACAGCTTTCTAGGACAATGGAAGGAGGAAAATCCTACAGACCTCTGCCAGAATTTTATTTATGTTGTGGTCTCCATTTAGAAGTTTCCTCTTATTTGTTGTGTGATCAGTGAGTTAATCACCTGGGTGGGAACACAGACCATGGACAGAGGTTTTAACTCTTTCTCTCCAAAACTTGCCCAGCATTCAATGCACAGTAATGCCCCGTACACACGGTCGTATTTTCCGACGGAAAATGTCCTATCGGACCATGTTGTCGGAAATTCCGACCGTGTGTGGGCTCCATCGGACTTTTTCCATCGGAATTTCCGACGGAAAAAGTTTGAGATCCTGATCTCAAATTTTCCGACAACAAAGTCCTATCGGACTTTTTCTGATCGTGTGTAGCGAATTCCGACGGACAAAGTGCCACGCATGCTCAGATCACATTACAAGACCAAAGCTATTGGCTACTAGCCTCTACATAGTCCCGTCGTACGCAACGAATGTCACCACGTTCAGGATGATCGGATTTTTCGACAACTTTGTCCGACAGTGTGTATGCAACACCAGTGTCGGACAAAATCCGTCGCAAAAAATCAGACGGATTTTGTGGTCAGAATTTCCAACCGTGTGTACGGGGCATAAGATGGATATCCCATGAGCTGCACATACAACAGACCCGCTTTAATATGGTATGTGGCAACCTTAGCATGGTCTCCAACCAGGCCAAGCCCCAAACACATCGGCTGGCACTGAAGGGCTTATATCAATTTCCCGTTTTGCCCAGCATTCAACTTTAAATTCTATGCTTTCTTTTAGTTATCATTATAATAAAACTATGGGGGAATCATAGACTCTCAAGGACTGATTTGGTGACAGCGGTTATGAATGTAAATGGTTCCGCAATGTCTTGGATATTGCAAAACAAATACAAAGGAAGCACAAACAAAGCAGGTAGTTCATAAAAATAAGACAAAGGGATTATGGCATGCTTTTAAATAAATGTACTAAATTAAATACCAAAGCTAAGATTCTACAACCTGAAGTATTCAGCTTAAATTCTCTTTCATCTTTTTTATTACACAGGATTATGAATCCTGGGTATTATGTTCTAGAAGCCCTTCATAAAGTTTGTATCATGAATGTTTGTAGAAGGAAGAAATCCCGTAAGTTTTAGACTCCTTATCTTAAATAAGCATTATATAAAGTCTGAAATGTGCTTTAATCAAGGGACTGGCAATACAGAAATGGAGTCTGTACAAAACTGATAAAACAAAACGAACTTATGAGAAATGAGTAATCCCTGTGGTGAAGAATTATAGGACAAAAGTATTGTCTTTTTCCATAGTAGAGATAAAGTAAATATAAAAATGGAATGGAAAAGAATACCATGCTTTAAGTCAACACATGCACCGTTTTCCTTTTTATTTTCTATAATAATGTCAATACAAACTTGTACTTCCCATTATTGTATATGAAAATATTAGCCTAAAAGGAAAAAATAGATGAGATATATATATATATATATATATATATATATATATATATATATATATATATATATAAAAGAACGTATGTTGCATTAGTAATGCACTGCAACTTCCTACAGCCGATTTTTCTCCACTTCATAGTCATATACTGTAGCGACAATTCAAACTACAATCTGTCTAGAACTATACAAACAACCATCAACAATATTTGCTTTTGGCCTGTTCAAACGGATAGAGAATCTTACCCATAATGCACAACTTCAGCAAACTAAACCAGGCTATAATTACCTGACAGACATGTTAATGTGAGAACACATGGTGTTGTATATCTAATCATTATTTATTGTTGGGTGGACCTTGAAAATAATATTTTCATCTTTTTTTTCAGCCAGGTGAACACAAAATATTGTGTAACAATATTATGTGGTCTTTTATTCAGTCTGAAGGTAGATCTCTAGGCTCTAGACAGCTTTTCTCATATTTTTTTTGCATTCTCTCTTTCTCCCTACCACCTGTTGTAAGAACCATTTTATTTCAAGAGATAAGTAACTCAAGGTGAAATTCACCTAAACATACAGAATGACTGTTTTGCTGTCTTGATTGCTAATCCACAGTGCTCTGGGAATCCTTGGTCAAGTATGAAATTAGGAAAGTTTTTTTTTAAAACAAGGGCTATATAATATATGGATATACACAGCATTGTCAGTTGGATATGTCAGATGGCTAGAGATCAGGACTGTTACACTAGCTGTGAGAGCAGAAGTCCAGTGACTGCACAGAGTGTCTTGATTTAGTAGTAAAGAACATTTAACATGTAAAACACACACACAGACTTTTCTTGTTATATACCCAGATCGCATAACAATAATAAAATTAAGCTTTAACAAGACAATAGTAACAGCTCCCTTCTGTTTTGATTGTTAAGAACTTCAACAAACAATATTATTGGTAACAGTCCCCTGGATTTGTCACTAATAACTACAGCACTCTCTGACCTAGATTTCTTCTCAAGGACAGTTATCTGCTAGAGAATTCTAAATATATGGCCAACTTATTTGTATTAGGTTCCATGGCAACCTGTAATACTGACATTGTTTATTTTACAAGGCCGTATCTATTCCAATGCCATTCTTTCCTGCACAACAGTCACGAAACCTCTACAATTAGTCAATCCATTGGGATTGCCATATATTTTTATCATAGCAGACATTAGCACAATCTGTGGTCTGCTAGTGACTTAATAAGCTATGTTTTTTTGATTCTACCAAGTGAGTAAAGCAATACTATAAGTATTAACCCTGTCATCTTGCATATAAAGGAAACACTCATAATATTTCTGGCTGTCCTTGTAGAAGGTCTCTTAACAATTTGTTGAAATACATGGTGTTATCTATTGGTCACAATTCAACAGATACTCTAGTTCAGGGGTCTCAATCTGGCGGCCCTCCAGCTGTTGTGAAACTACAAGTTCCATCATGCCTCTGCCTGTGGGAGTCATGCTTGTAACTGTTGTCCTTGCAATGCTTCATGGGACTTGTAACAGCTTTGCAACTGTTTTGCAACGGCTGGAGGGCCACCAGTTTGAGACCCCTGCTCTAGTTGGTCAGTAACTGCTGGACATGGCCACTACACAAGCAATGCAATTAGTTTAATAAACTCTGTGCGAGTTGTTTTACCAAATTCATTTTTTATCCCACAATAATCTTTGCAAAAAAATGCCTTTCTGCAAGTGGTTCCAAAGTTTAAAAGATTTAAAAAAGTGTACCAGAATCCCCCCTTATGCTTACCTAAGCCCATTCATGATCCAGTGCTATGCATGAGAGCCAAGGTTCTCCCGCCTCTGTCTTCCTCTCTGGGCAGATTGATAGTAGCAGCCATCGGCTCCTATTGCTGTTAACCAAATGCTGTGACTAGGAGCCTAATCTGCGTCAATGGTAACAGACGAGTTGGCTCGGGAGCGAGCCCACACGAATGCCCCCATAGGAAGCCACTTCCTATGGGGGCACTCGCTGAAGAGGTGGAGCGCCAAAGGAGAACTCTAGAAAAAGAGGATTGGAGCATTGCACAAAGCAGGTAAGTATGACATGTTTACTATTCTTTTTTTTTTTTTTTTAAGGAACCTTTAATGCCACCTTAAATACTGTAAAGGTTTGAAGCTGTTATTTAAAGCGCAACTTCACTTTTGTTGAGAAAAAAAAATCCCCCCCCCCCCGGGTGATCTATGTGCAGTACAAGGCTTATAACAACCCTTTTGCAGATTCCTAACTTGTTACTCTGAAGAAATGCCTGTTTGTTTCTCTGTGCCCCTGTTCTGAATGGGTCTAATCAGCTGTGCACCTGCAGGGCACTATTGAGGAAATAGACTGGGCCTGCATCCCTTTAGACGTGTTCCTAATGGGAGTATCTCACCAAAAATTTAATTTTTGTTTCAGGAAATCCCGAAAATCTCACTTGTATCTTAGGCAGACTTCTGGGAAACTCAGCGAGCCAATAACACAAGCAGTAAATTATGTTTCTGGGGTGTGTTTAGTGCACATTCTGTGTACAGAACAACTCCAGGCAGCCATATTGCATTGAATTTTCAGAAAATGACAGAGGCTGCAGATTGAAAAGGAAAGGTAATTTTTAATAAATATTTACTTACAAAATGACTTGTCAAAATACCAGCAGACAAATGGGAGGCAAAGCTGGACTTTAGTGGTACGGTATGAACTTACAATACTCAGACATATTATAAAAATAGAAATGTATTAAATAAATTCATAAAAAATAGCCCATATGGGCAAACCTGAATCGGCAACAAAACAAGTAAAGAAAAAAATGGAAAATAGATTCCTTTGGTAAAGACCAAGAAGGAATTATGTCTATCCATCTGATGACAGGGGGATTTGATTCATGTCGATTTGGCGGATGGGGAGAAATGGTTATAATTGATTATGAAGTTTCTTCAAAGAAACAGGGTGTGTGGGGGACCCCCACCTAATGGCCTTTGGTCTGTGGGGACACCCTACACCTTTCTGTTATTTGTATTAATTATCATGAGGTCTTTGAGGTTTTGATGTAGGAATATTTCTCATGTATATATTCTCGTAATAGAATTAATTTCCCTCTGAATTCTACTCCTAAGGAATCGGTTCCCCGCAAAACACGTCAAGATTATGACTAGAAGGACATAAATCAAATCCCCCTGTTATCGGGTGGATAGATATAATTCCTTCTTAGCCCCCGTACACATGGTCGGACATTTCGAACACCAAATCCGTTGGATAATTTCCGACGGATTTTGTCCGAAACTGGTGTTGCACACACACGGTCGGACACAGTTGTCGTAAAATCCGATCATTCCCAACGAGGTGACGTACAAAACGTACGACGGGACTATGTACAGGGCAGTAGCCAATAGCTTTCGTCTCCAAATTTCTTCTGAGCATGCATGGCACTTTGTGCGTCAGAATTCTCTACACACGATCGGAAAATGTCAGATCGGATTTTGTCGTCGGAAAATTTTAGATCCTGCTCTCAAATTTTTTCCATCGGAAATTTCAACGGAAAAAGTCCGCTAGAGCCCACACATGATTGGATTTTCCGACAACATAATCCAATCGGATTTTTCCATCAGTATATCCGACCGTGTGTATGGGGCATACGTTTTTACCAGAGGAATCTATTGTCCCTTTTTTCTTTACTTGTTTTGTTGCCATTTCAGGTTTGCCCACCATACCACTAAATTCCAGCTTTGCCTACCATTTGTCTGCCACTATTTCGATATAACAGGACGTAGGTACTTTATCTGTGTGTTAACTTAGCTTATTAATCTCAATTACAATATGACTTGTGAAATTGTATACTCTATATAATTTTTACTTTATTTGCTAGCTTTTTTCTCCACGGAAGTTGAGTTATTTTTAACCTATTGTCTTCCAAAGCATGTTTACAAATGTACAGGAAGTCAAAGGTTAAAGTAATCTCACAGCTGCTGCTGCAGCCATGAACTTGGTATTGATTTTTTCAGCCAGCTCTTGGCTGTCATGCAAAAAAAATAGCCTGCCCAACTTTTACAGTACATTGAATGCCCCTGTTTGATTCATTCTCTGATCCCTTCTGCAATGAATAAACCCAAAAGTGATGAGGATTTCATCTCTCCTGGGTTCAAAGCTGTCATTGATTAGCTCCATACAGAGGACATGTCACCTGCTTGTTAATCCCATTGTGATAGCAATCAAGTAAAAAAAAAAAAAAAGCGTTAAAGCTACAAAAACTGTGATCCAGCAGTGTGCTCACCCCAGCCGTTTTTACCTGCTGTCGTCTAAAAATGGCACTGGCATCTTAACCCAGCTGTGACAGCTTGTGGCTTTACCGCCGAGTGCCCACTGCGCATGTGCGATCAGTGCTGTGCATTGTGATTGGTCTCAGTGTCCCAGAAGACTGCGGGGGTGTAGGGAGAACTTCTGCTCCCGATCGCCTAGGTGGGTGCCTATCAAAATTGGGTGCCCACTCCTCAAAAGTGCCAATTCTTTGAGAGGAGTGGGGAATAATATGATATTATTGTTAAAAAATGTAAAAGCACAGACCTAAATGAAAGCACACACATAGGGGACACACATATCTAAGCACATGTGAGGTATTGCTATAAATATCAGTGTGAGAGCAAAAATTTGAGTGGTTAATTCTAAACTGATAACCTGTAAAGGCATTTTTAAGCATTGCCATTGGGCAATTTTAAGGCTTAACATATTGGCTAACTTTACTTGACACAACCCCAACTTTTATATTTTCCCAAAAATGTGCTATTATATTGTGCTTGTGTGTGCTATAACTAATTGGTTTGTTTTTCCTGAAAATTTACTTTTGATAAATCGCTGCACAAATATCACGAGCCATAGAAAACTGTCACTATTTTATTCTCCAGGGTCTCTCAGTTGTGCTCATAAGTTTACATACCCGGGCAGAATTTATGATTTCTTGGCCATTTTTCAGAGAATATGAATGATAACACAAAAACTTTCCTTTCACTCATGGTTAGTGTTTGGCTGAAGCCATTTATTATCAATCAACTGTGTTTACTCTACTTACTTTCATAATCACAACAGAAACTACCCAAATGACCCTGATCAAAAGTTTACATACCCCAGTTCTTAATACCGTGTATTGCCCCCTTTAACAATGACAGCTTGAAGTCTTTTATGGTATTTGTGTATTAGGCTCTTTATCTTCTCAAATGGCAAAGCTGCCTATTCCTCTTGGCAAAAAGCCTCCAATTCTTGTAAATTCTTGGGCTGTCTTGCATGAACTGCATGTTTGAGATCTCCCCAGAGTGGCTCAATGATATTGAGGTCAGGAGACTGAGAAGGCCACTCCAGAACCTTCACTTTATTCTGCTGTAGCCAATGACAGGTCGACTTGCCATGTATTTTGGATCATTGTCATGTTGGAATGTCCAAATACGTCCCATGCACAGCTTCCTGGCTGATGAATGCAAGTGTTCCTCCAGTATTTTTTGATAACATATTACAGTCATCTTGCCATAAATTTTGACCAAATTTCCTGTGCGTTTGTAGCTCACACATCCCCAACACATCAGCGACCCACCTCCGTGTTTCACAGTAGGAATGGTATACCTTTCATCATAGGCCTTGATGACTCCTCTCCAAATGTAGCATTTATGGTTGTGGCCAAAAAGCTAAATTTTGGTCTCATCACTCCAAATAACTTTGTGCCAGAAGGTTTGATGCTTGTCTCTGTGCTGTGTGGCGTAATGTAAGTGGGATACTTTGTGGCATTTGCAGAGTAATGGCTTTCTTCTGGCGACTCAATCATGCAGCCCATCTTTCTTCAAGTGCCTCCTTATTGTGCATCTTGAAACAGCCACAGCACATGTTTTCAGAGAGTCCTGTATTTCACCTGAAGTTATTTGTGGGTTTTTCTTTGCATCCCAAACAATTTTCCTGCCAGCTGTGGCTGAAATTTTAGTTGGTCTACCTGACTGTGGTTTGGTTTCAGCAGAACCCCTCATTTCCACTTGATTAGAGTTTCAATACTGCTGATTGGCATTCTCAATTCCTTGGATATCTTTTTATATCCCTTTCCTGTTTTATACAGTTCAACTACCTTTTCCCACAGATCCTTTGACAATTATTTTGCTTTCCCCATGACTCAGAATCCAGAAACATCAGTGCACTGGATGAAAGATGCAAGGGTCTGTCAGGAGTCCAGACACTTATTGACCCTTTATACACACACACTAATTACAGGTGAGGATGGTTACCTTTAGTAGCCATTCAAACCCCTTTGTGTCAACTTGTGTGAATGTTGTCAGGCCAAAATACCTTTTTTATTTTATTCAAGCAACACATGTTGGTTGCCATCATCCCTATATTTGGTATAGAAAAGAACCTCTGAGAGTAGGACTATACCGGCAACTCGATAAACCAATTTAGGCAATATGCATATCTTGAGGGTGATGATGCTGAACTCCGACGCGTTTCCAAAAGGCTGAAAGTATGCCTGTTTTCCTCAGGGAATTATAGTCACCATCTACAGAACATCAAAACATGTCAAATTTAAAAGTAGAAGTTCCATACCCCATTTTGACATGGAGAAAGAAATATAAATTACATAAGAGTATACACAGGTACTCAAAAATACAATGTCACATGTATGGTATTGCCTCCCGTTCACCTCCAGGAAAGACCGGTGTCCAAATGCTGGGCAGGGGACCAAGTTTGCATTCCCAAACCCTCCACAAGACGGTAGATTGAAAAGGATATTTTCCTTATATCTAATGGCCAAAAAACCTAAACGCCACCAATAAAGGGAATGGAGTGAGTAAAACCTGGAAAGAGCTATTTAAAGAAAGTTTTGGGAAGAGCATAAAGATCTTGGGAAAAAGTCCCCAGATCCTGACACCTTTGCCCCAAATGTAACTCACCATGTATTCTATAGGGAGAGGGTCCAAGAAGGAGAAATGTCCAGGAGAAACTCCCCAAGTGTCCCAGTGGAGGAGAGCAGTTCCCACAGCGAGTGCTGTGGAGCGGAATGACGCCATGTACCATCTTAAGCGCCCTTATATAGATGGAAAGGGTTCCTGTCCCGCCCCAGTGGGTGTTGACGATGACGTCAGACGCACCAGCGTCCAGCGTCATCGTAAGCAAAACCCGCCTAGTGGGCTGCGTCCTGTGGGGAATCCAGATGGAAAAGAGGATGTGGGTGGGTGCACGCGTGCGCTATAACACAGGCAGCCCAGGGGGCGGCGCATCTGGGACGTCAAAAGGCGTCCCTATCTGAACCAGCAATATCACGTTGCGTTGGATGCGCATGCGTGATAGGAGAAACCCAACCAGAGATCGTCCGTCTGAGGCGCAGGCTTCTGATGGACAGAGATGCGCCTGCGCAGGGTATAAGGCATGGAAAAGAGTGATGAGCAGCCCAGGGCGCCAGTGGCCGCATCTAAAGCCCCAACCCACCCCATAAACAGGGAAACAACTGGGAAAAAGTACCCCCAAAGGTGCCCAAATGAAACGGAAGAAATTTTTCCGCATAAAGTGGGGATGGGGGATAAATGCTGGGAGGGAATTGAATGTCAGGCAGGGGGTGAGGAGGCGGGAAAATCCACTGTCGAAAACATCAATGCCTAAAAAGGGCATAGATGCATGGACAGATCGGGACCCGACATCCCCCCCGAAGCCAAACAAAGGACTAAAACTACTGGCAGAAAAAACGGGGGAAAAAAGATATCCGGGGGCCAGGAAGTTCCCGAACCCCAGACAAACCCCCTGCCCCAAACAGGCCCATAGTAACCTCTAAACCATCAAAAGATGGAAAATAGAGGGACTACCCCCCTAAAAAGGGGGGAGACCATGGGTCGGCTTGGGGTAAGTTGCCAGGTAGAGGATGTGGGGAGAACACATGGAAACCCCTGTAAAGCACAAAACTGGGACATCCGTCTTTCAAAGACTCGGTAGGTGACATACCCTAGAGGCAATACCATTTACAAATTGTGAGGTTAGAGACACAAAAATACAAATATTGTCCTACATGAACAGGTATAAAAAACCCCCCTAACTGAACCATTCACCCAACCCTGTAAATTCCAGAAATAGAAACCGAAGATATAGAAAGGGACCCCCCTGGGGATAGAGGGACCTATGAGTAGAGAAATGAATAAAAGGTAAAATGTAAAAAGGAGATCATAAGGATCTTGTTAGCTATTGACAAATATTAGTTTAATCCGTTTTTCCCGAGCTATAGCCATCCAAGAAGGGTCTAAAGCTTTCCACCTCATTTAAACCTGGTGGGGTGGTCGCCTTTAAGGTTCTAATCCAGCGCATCTCGCGCTGGAGAAGAACCTTATTCCAATCTCCTCCTCTGATTGGGATATGCAATCTGTCAAGAACAGTAAAATTGACTTTCGGCAGTCTATAATTATGTTTCTTGGCTATATGCCGCCCCAAGGGCAGGTATAGATTACAGATCCTCATATCATGCATGTGTTTTTCAACTCTCTTACATAATTTCTGTCTCAGGGGGTGGTGTACCTCATGCAGTGCAGTGTCAGTGTGGTTCTTTCTATGTAGGTAAAACTAGACAGAAATTATGTAAGAGAGTTGAAAAACACATGCATGATATGAGGATCTGTAATCTATACCTGCCCTTGGGGCGGCATATAGCCAAGAAACATAATTATAGACTGCCGAAAGTCAATTTTACTGTTCTTGACAGATTGCATATCCCAATCAGAGGAGGAGATTGGAATAAGGTTCTTCTCCAGCGCGAGATGCGCTGGATTAGAACCTTAAAGGCGACCACCCCACCAGGTTTAAATGAGGTGGAAAGCTTTAGACCCTTCTTGGATGGCTATAGCTCGGGAAAAACGGATTAAACTAATATTTGTCAATAGCTAACAAGATCCTTATGATCTCCTTTTTACATTTTACCTTTTATTCATTTCTCTACTCATAGGTCCCTCTATCCCCAGGGGGGTCCCTTTCTATATCTTCGGTTTCTATTTCTGGAATTTACAGGGTTGGGTGAATGGTTCAGTTAGGGGTTTTTTTTATACCTGTTCATGTAGGACAATATTTGTATTTTTGTGTCTCTAACCTCACAATTTGTAAATGGTATTGCCTCTAGGGTATGTCACCTACCGAGTCTTTGAAAGACGGATGTCCCAGTTTTGTGCTTTACAGGGGTTTCCATGTGTTCTCCCCACATCCTCTACCTGGCAACTTACCCCAAGCCGACTCATGGTCTCCCCCCTTTTTAGGGGGGTAGTCCCTCTATTTTCCATCTTTTGATGGTTTAGAGGTTACTATGGGCCTGTTTGGGGCAGGGGGTTTGTCTGGGGTTCGGGAACTTCCTGGCCCCCGGATATCTTTTTTCCCCCGTTTTTTCTGCCAGTAGTTTTAGTCCTTTGTTTGGCTTCGGGGGGGATGTCGGGTCCCGATCTGTCCATGCATCTATGCCCTTTTTAGGCATTGATGTTTTCGACAGTGGATTTTCCCGCCTCCTCACCCCCTGCCTGACATTCAATTCCCTCCCAGCATTTATCCCCCATCCCCACTTTATGCGGAAAAATTTCTTCCGTTTCATTTGGGCACCTTTGGGGGTACTTTTTCCCAGTTGTTTCCCTGTTTATGGGGTGGGTTGGGGCTTTAGATGCGGCCACTGGCGCCCTGGGCTGCTCATCACTCTTTTCCATGCCTTATACCCTGCGCAGGCGCATCTCTGTCCATCAGAAGCCTGCGCCTCAGACGGACGATCTCTGGTTGGGTTTCTCCTATCACGCATGCGCATCCAACGCAACGTGATATTGCTGGTTCAGATAGGGACGCCTTTTGACGTCCCAGATGCGCCGACTATAATTCCCTGAGGAAAACAGGCATACTTTCAGCCTTTTGGAAACGCGTCGGAGTTCAGCATCATCACCCTCTTCAGATATGCATATCATTTGTACTATTCATCATATTGTTTTTAAAAAACTTTTTCTTTAATGTTTGTATGTTTTATAAGTTTGTATAATAAATATCTAAAATTATCTCATATAGCCTAAATTGGTTTATCGAGTTGCCGGTATAGTCCTACTCTCAGAGGTTCTTTTCTATACCAAATATAGGGATGATGGCAACCAACATGTGTTCTGAGAACTGAGTTCAATCCATTTTCAATTTATTCAGGGTGGATAATACACCCATACCTCATTCATGAACTCACTTCCATAACACAGCCCCAATTCTGAACAATTAAGAGCAATTAGACTGAGTGTATTATCCCTTGGCAATCAGGTGGTTCTTATAATCTGGTTTCTAGCCAAGGGGATCTCTGTCTCATTAAGACACCTTTTTCTCCCTATAGGAGAGTGTCATCTATTTTTTTTTTTTTATTCTTTCACTTCTTTCTCTGTTATTTTTCCCTTATGGATACCGAATTATACAGGGGAATGGGGAATATGGGGGACCTACAGGGGAGGGAATGGGATGATCTTATGGCAAATATTCACTGTAACTATCAAGGAAAAGAACAAACCTCCTCAAATCTGATGGCTCTGTTCTCCAATCTCACCAGGGTGTTGGAAAGAAAATCAGCCTTACACTGGCATATCCACTCCCTGGAGAGATATATTCGGGAAAACATTAACCCCATTGGCCTACGTATACAAATTTTCCCAATTTTGGAAAATATATCCAAGGAACTTAGAACCAACTGGGAAAGCAAACTAAATGACTGCTCTAGGAATCTTATGTTATTATTGCAGAATGAGTATAAATCACAACTAGTAACAATGAATGACGAGATTGGATCCCTTTATACACGGCTCACTCCATTGAAAAATCATGAGGATTATAATAAATCCGAAATCAAATTGAGGGAACATTTGGAAACCTTTGGGAAACAAATTCTAATTAAAAAAGAGAAAAAGTATTGGAGAGACAAAAATGCTTTTGGAGAGAACCGTGCTTATAAATGGAATATAGATAAAAAATTCAAAAACTCTAAAACGACCCGGAAAGGGAAGAAGGGTCAAAATGATAACTTGTCTAAATCGAATGATGATTTGTCTGACACGCCCTCTAACTCCTCCTCCTCAGTCTCCTCCCACACAGGCCGGCAATCTGGGAAAAGGAAAAGTTTGTTCCCCAGACAACAGGACATGGAAGGTGAGGTCCATCAACTAACCAAAAAATCAGCCACTGATCTCTACATGGATCGGGACGGTAAGATAGGCAGTACTGCAAAAAATTTAACAGGTGGAATCCTTAAAAATAATCCTTCTAATCGTATTGTTAAAAATAATAGAAAGGACCAGGGAGCGATCCCCAAAACGCAACGTACACAACTAGATGATTTTTTAGACCGGAACCGGACCCCACAGATCCCTCCGTTATCCACCCCACTGACACAAATAGGTACTCCCCAGTCAGTGGTGACACAGATAGAGACAGAGCCCACCATAATCAAGGGCCCAGTCAAGGAGGCTTAAATATCATAAATCTGTCCTCCCATATACTTTCCAAAGAGGAGCAGGAAGTACTTTCTTTAGGGCTATCTTTTTGTCCCAATAAGAGTTTAGACGTCTTTGAGGTCATCAAGGACATCCATCTCTTTGCTCGAAATTTGTTCTATAAAAGTCTCTATAAAAAACAAACCAAAAAAGAAGGGGATTTACCACCCAATTTGAAAGCAGCAGATTTTAAGGCCTTGAGGGACCTCAACCTCCTTCTTTTGGAAAGTGGGGCCTGGGATGAACAAGAGGATGACCCTCTGGATAGTGAGGGGAGTGAGGAGGAGGAAGAGGAGGTTATCACATATGAAGCTAAGAAATTTAAACGCAGATCACATGTCTTTCCACAACTTAACCAGAATCCAGCTTTGGCATTATTTGTTAAACAAACGGCCAAAGATCTGGAAAAACTAAGAGAAGATCCAGGACAACAAAATCTTAATGTAGGCCAAAAGAAAGCACTTCAATCTCTCAAAAATAATCTTGACATTACGATTAAGAGCTCCGACAAGGGAGGAAATATCGTAGTCATGAACAACTCTGACTATGAAAACATGGTCTTCAAAATATTGAATGATCAGAATTGTTACAAACCTATTGCCCCCTCTTTGGTGGACAAATACAACCAGGATTTTTATTCACTGGTTGATGAGTCCTTCAACGAGGGGACAATCACTCGTGAAATCTGGGACTTTATTAGAACCAGATATCCGAGGTTACCCACTCTATATGCCCTACCCAAAGTGCACAAGAGTCTCCTAAATCCACCGGGGAGACCCATTGTGTCGGGGAACGGATCCATCACGGAGGGAATCAGTCAGGTCATTGATGACCACCTGAGACCCCACGTTATGGACTTACCATCCTACACCAAGGATACTATCCATCTCCTACAGATCATTGAAGAGCTAATTATCCCAGAGACAGCGATCCTAGTGACCATTGATGTGGAATCACTATATAATAGTATTCCACACAATCTAGGAATCATGGCAGTAGATAGAGTTTTAAAACAAAGAACCACAACTGATTGGAAATTTAATTCCTTTATTATTCAAATGTTGGAATTTATCCTCCAACACAATGTTTTTGTCTTCAAGAATTCCCACTACCTCCAGGTACAGGGAGTAGCTATGGGGACGTGTTGCGCACCCTCATATGCGAATCTGTACCTGGGGGAGTGGGAAAAAGACTTTCTGTCTAGTGAACATGCCTCGATGTACACCTGCCACATTTTAATGTGGCAGAGGTACATCGACGATGTTTTTATTATTTGGGATGGCTCCGAAAAACAACTAATGGAATGTCTTGAGCTTATGAATAATAATACCTACAACCTTTTTTTTACTATGAGCTTTGATTATAATGAAACACATTTTTTGGATATCCGTATTAGAAAAACTTCTAACGGAAATCTTACTAGCAAATTATTCCGAAAGGAAACTGCTGGTAATACCCTGCTTCATGCAGATAGTTTCCACCCACTTCCACTTAAACGATCTATCCCCTTTAGTCAATTCCTCCGGATCAGAAGGAACTGTACGGAAGAAGAGGACTTCCAAAGGGAAAGTGATGGGCTAACCCTAAGACTATTAGACAGAGGTTATACTAAAACGGGCCTCAAAAAAGCATTTAATAGGGTAAAAGCTCTTAATAGGAAAGAACTTCTCTTTAAAAAGAAGAAAAAGAATGTGGATGACAATACTCGCATTATTTTGCGATTTTCAAATGAACATGAAAAGATACGCAAAGTTATCAAGAAGAATTGGTCTATCCTCACGGATGACCCAGTTGTAGGTACCTTGGTCTCATCTCATCCTTTGATCACGTACAGAAAGACAGTTTCAATTGGTAACCTAGTTACACAGAGTGAATACAAGGGAAGTTCTAGAAAGGACCCATGCAAGAACTTTGGAACCTTCCCATGTGGGAATTGTACACAATGCTCAGTCATTGGGCAAAGAACCACACTGACGCTGCCCAATGGGGTAGACTTCTCCCTGAGACACTATGCTAGTTGTCAGACTCAGGGGGTGGTGTACCTCATGCAGTGTCAGTGTGGTTCTTTCTATGTAGGTAAAACTAGACAGAAATTATGTAAGAGAGTTGAAAAACACATGCATGATATGAGGATCTGTAATCTATACCTGCCCTTGGGGCGGCATATAGCCAAGAAACATAATTATAGACTGCCGAAAGTCAATTTTACTGTTCTTGACAGATTGCATATCCCAATCAGAGGAGGAGATTGGAATAAGGTTCTTCTCCAGCGCGAGATGCGCTGGATTAGAACCTTAAAGGCGACCACCCCACCAGGTTTAAATGAGGTGGAAAGCTTTAGACCCTTCTTGGATGGCTATAGCTCGGGAAAAAAAAAAACGGATTAAACTAATATCACGCATGCGCATCCAACGCAACGTGATATTGCTGGTTCAGATAGGGACGCCTTTTGACGTCCCAGATGCGCCGCCCCCTGGGCTGCCTGTGTTTTTCTGCTATCATTACAACGTTTCAAAAGAGTAAACACAGTTGATTAATAATAATTGGCTTCAGCCAAAAACTAACCATGATTGAAAGAATTGTTTTTGTGTTATCATTCAAACTTGGTCCCCTGCCCAGCATTTTCTCTGAAAAATGGCCAAGAAATCATACATTTTTTGCCACCTGGGTATGTAAACTTATGAGCACAACATGTTTTTTTTGATGTTTTATCATGGTTGCCTTTTGTTCGGAGTTCAGCATCATCACCCTCTTTTATTTTTTGAAGCAATTATCTAGGTAAAATACAGATTTTAACATGTGTGGGACTATAAAAAAAAAATCCCTTTTAATAGAAAATAGCATATACATATTGTTTTTGTTTTCTCTGAAAAATGGCCAAGAAATCATACATTTTGCCAGGGTATGTAAACTTATGAGCACAACTTTATCATGGTTGGTTGGTTTAAAGCAATTATCTAGGTAAAATACAGATTTTAACATGTGTGGGAAAAAAAAAATCCCTAATAGAAAAGCATAACATGTCCTTTATGTCGCATACAATATTATTTTTTTCTCATAAAGCATTTTTTTTCCATCTCAGAGTGCTTTATTTTCTGGTCTTCCAAGATATTTCATAGAATCTCAGCCTAAAGTCATCAGTAATCAAAGGAGTAATAATCTGTAAAATCGTATTTTCGAATTTTCATTAACATACCAAATGTCACACAAAAGTTATTATTACAACTTGCATGGTAAATTTAGGCTATCAATGTATATTTTATAAATTAAAAACTTTTTTCAATTGCAAAAATTAACAAACAGTTCACGAAAATGAAAATATTACATGAATTATGCTTCACTAAACTGACCCTTAAGCTGTATCTATCTTGCTGCAACAGACACTTGTCACCTAAGACTGTAGAATTATAAAAACTAGACAGTGTATCTTCATATTAATATATCAGTTCAATCATGACAAGTTTTCCTTTAAGTGCAACTTCAGGCACATATTAAAAAACACAATTTAATCCAGTTATTCAGTTATGTATTCATTAAAATGTTCTTGTCAGTCAATGTATTTTTACATCCAACTAGCATTTGTACCTGTAGGACTGCCACTTTAATCAGCCATGACAAGTTCCACTAAAATCCTACTTAATGTGGAACTCCGGGCAGCTACTTAAAAATCACACGCTAATCCAATTATGTAACCATTTAAAATTGGCACTCAATGTATTTTACATAGAAAAAGCTTTTGAGGTTCAGTATTCTATAAGTCAAGGCATTTTTTTTCTGCAGTGTTTTATAGCCTAGCATTGAATGTGCTTACAGGAGGAGAGAGCATGAGGCTCATCGGTTTGCTACTGCTCCTAATTCGTTTAATCAGTAGCCTAAAAGAACATGTGGCTAGGTTAGGGTTTAGGGTTAGGGTTAGGGGATTAGGGTCTTCTGGCCACAGGTGATCCTAAATTATTACCTTCTTGCCTGGTGTCAACCATAGGGCATAGCCACCATTGTAATGCAACAGGGATGGAGGTTAATTATATATGTGTTTAGGGAAGATTCAGTTACGGCTATTGATCTTGCCCTTTACTGAACACCTAGGATGAAGAACAGTAGATGCCATTCTGAGCGTTATTCCCTACTGTAGAGGCAACACGGCTTAAAGCACAGTCCAAAGGGTAGCTAAAGAAAAAAACAAATGCCTGCTTTGTTGATGCTTTAAAGACTCCTGTGGTTAAATGCCCAGAATCGCTCAAATTGTCCACCAATGTTCATGCTTTTGCTGAGCTAATAGACCAGCAACTACCCCCTTGTAATACCTGAACAACCATTGAACATTTCCTACAAAAGTCACTTGTTCTGAGGACAACTATCTAAAGCAGGGATCCTCAAACTACGGCCCTCCAGCTGTTGCAGAACTACACATCCCATGAGGCATTGCAAAACTTTGACATTCACAGACATGACTAGGCATGATGGGAATTGTAGTTCCTGAACAACTGGAGGGCCATAGTTTGAAGACCCCTGATCTAAAGCCTAGTACACATTACTAGTTTTTTTTCGTTCAAGCTGGTGGGTTGAACAAAAAAAACGACAGCACAGAAAGAGCCACTGTACTTACTATCTGACATTAGTACATTGATCTACCATGCTGTGCTATTGTGTTCTGATAGGGGAGATGGCTCCCTGCCAGAACACTCCGGTCAGCGATATCAGCCATTGGCTGAAAGTGCTGATTGGGAGACGATCGGCAGACCTTTTTCAGTCATTCCCCTCCAGCTTCTGTAGGACCAGCTGCAGTACACACAGGCCGAATGTCCAATAGAAACCGGCCGACATCGGAGTGTGTACTAGGCATTTTATAGAGAAAAGTCCCTATGAAATAGGGACCGACAGTACCCTCTATTTCATAGGGACTTTTCTCTATTAACTACATTTTTGGGATGTTGAAAACACCTTTTGGGAGCTTTTTGTTTCTTATACGTGGTTCATCAATATATATTCTAGGCATTTTATAGTTCTTCATGCAGTTCAGTAACTGCCTGCCCATATCTTTAAATGTCAGGAAGAAGTCTCATAATGTGGATGGTTGATTGTGGTAGAGCTCCCTGGTACCCACTCAGAATTGTTGCATCCATTAGGAGAAGCTAAAGGAAAGTTGTGAAGTGAAACATACAAAGAGTTAATTCTGCAAGTAGAATATGCTCACTTCTAAGACAGAATTCTGCCTTAATGATACTTTTATGTGACAGCAGCCTCAGTCTGTAAGTGCAGGCATTAAGGAGCACTACTAGCAAGTCCCCACACTTGGGCACCATCAGCCCCGCCCTCTGTGGCCACTGCGCCTGTCGCACATACCTGAGTTTTGCAATAGGGCATGGGTGAAGCCTGATGGGGAACTAAGTGACCAGTTCACCTTGATGTTGATTGACAGCGCACAGCAATGAGCAGACCCAAAGCTGCTATTTAGTCTAGTAGCGGCTATTGAATCCACTCACTACCATGTACTGTCAATCAAGGTAAAGCAGACCTGGTGGGGAACTAGTCTCCTAGTTCTACATCACGGTCCACCCACACAGTGACACAAGTCTTCCCAAATATGGCCATTTCCATATTTGGATAATGACATTACTACTATCCCCAGCCCCCCAGGAACTTCCTGACCAACAGCTTAATGTGGCTGAGGATAGAGCCCTGTGTGAGAAGCCATGACATGTGCCCCTTACCTTGTGTGTCAGCTCAGAACTAGTCTTAAAGTGGTAGAAAACTCAGTTTTACCACTTATACCTACAGGTAAGCCTATAATAAGGCTTACCTGTAGGTACTGTGAATATATCCTACACTTGCAGTGTTTAGGAGATATTCAGAGTGCAGGCCGATCAATTGCATGAGCTCTGAAGGTTTAGCAAACCATGCCGGACCTTTAGAGCCTGTGCTGTAAATGGCAGAGCCTGCGCATATGCGTGGGAGAGATGCCATTGCGCCCCGGCTACTCATGTAGCCGGAGACCGCAAATCTGGAAGACAGACCGGGTGAAGATGGAAGCCCTCTCAGCGGTGACGGCATGCCACTGGTGGGCTTTGCTTTAAGGCAAGTCCTTCGAAATGTGCTTGTATGCGATGTATACTAACACATTAGGACATTGCATTGCAGGGGAATTTTTTTTTTCTTCATTAACTGCAGTATTCTACCGCTTTAATAACTGCAGTTTCCTAATCTGCCAACTGGCAGTCTTTAAGAATCTATCATTGCAATAGTGACAGGTTCCTAAAATGAACTACCTTAATATGCTGTCGGTATCGGTAATGTTAAAACTGGTGCAAATGCTTACCTGTGTTAGGCACAGTTAGTTCTAAAAGAAACAACCAACATATGCTCACTTATATGCTCACTTTGAATTTCCCCAATTTGTGACAGGTTTACTTTGTCATATCTTGCCTAAAGGCAGATTAAATTATTATTTACTTTTCTCAATACACCCAAACAAAAGTATTTTTACTTGCCTATGACTGGCTGTAATTATATAGGAACAAAAGAACAAACAAGATACACCTATATAAAGTGATATTATGCACACTTGGGATCTTCTTTGTCAAAAAAAAAAAAAAAAAACGCCTTTATGTAAGATTAGCATTCTCTTTCTAGCAGGTGTATCTGATTGTTTGCAACGAACAACATTTGTGATAGTGGAAGTGTCCGCTTGTAAGCAGGTTGCATCAATGCTGGTTTAGTGAGTTAGCAGCTGGCCCAGGCTGGGGGAAAGGGTTAAGTTATGTGTGATCATTTTCTGGGCTTTGGGAAAGGCTGAGGTCCAGGGCTCTTGTTCGGTTCTGTTTCCACTCTTGGGACATGGGGCTGCTGCGCCTTGCAGTTCGCTGACTTCTTTATATGGGACTGTAATGTTTGAGTCTCTCCAGTAAAGTTACATTAACTGTTCTGAGCTTGGTCTGAAGTTTTTTAACTAGTTGCCGCCTGCACACCATCAAATGACGGCGGGGGGCGGTGCGGCTCTCGTTCTGGGATGCTGTCATATGACGGCATCTCAGCACTTCCGCTCTCGCGGCCACGCCGTGTTGCTAGGACACGGCGTGACCCCGACCTCTGTAAAGAGCCGCGTCCGCGGCTCTTTAACCATGTGATCGGCTGTGTCCAATCACAGTCAGTCACATGTAAACACTGAGATGCCAGTAATCGGGGCTCCTCGCCTCACACTGACATAGTGTGTGCCAAGGAGAGCCAATCAGCGGCATATCATTGTAGGGGGCAACAAAACATGTAATCAGGGCACTGATCATCAGTGCCCTAATTACATTATAGCACCAAAAGTGTTACCAATCAGTACCCACCAGTGCCAGCCATTAGTGCCCACCACTGCCCACAAGTGCCACCAATCAGGGCCCATTAGTGATGCCAGTCAGTGCTGGCCATCAGTCCTGTCTATCAGTGCTGCCTATCACTGCTGTCCATCAATGCCCATCAGTCTTGCCTATAAGTGTCACCAATCAATGCCCATCAGTACCACCTATTCGTGCCACCTATCAGTGCCCACCAGTGCCGCCTCTCAGCGCACATCAGTGAAAGTAAAAGTGCAATAGCACTGAAAGCTGAAAAATGGCCTGGACAGGAAGAGGGTGCAAGTGCCCTGTAGGCAAGTGGTTAAAGGAGTGCATGTTGGTTCTGGCATCTATAAAGAACCAGGGTACAGCACAAAGGGGTATGAAGCTACACCACTACAAAAAGGTTAACTCGACAAGACAAGGAAGAGGAGGGTAGTTGCTAAGAATAACCAAAAACAAGACACATAGCAACCAGTCATTAGGCGTGGTGCCTGGTATGGTGACAGGTCCTCCGTTAGTTAGGGGGGTCGATGTCTGGTTCTCTCACTATCGAATAGCAACTGGACCAGAACCCACGTTACAGTGAACCATGGCCTGGTCACGAGGTATGGAAGTAAAGGAGATAATGAGCATGCTTGAGGTCCACACTATGTGCTTGGCAGTACCCAATTCTGTTACTGGGAGTGAAGTAAACAGAGGTACACTGGACTGGTGAAGTGGGTGCAAGCTCAGCATGTCCCCTCTAATGCAACATCAACCAAAGTTACAGTGTGTAGTTACATGGCACAAGATGCTTTTCAGAGGAACTCTGTATTATTATAGCACCCCACTTGCTGGGCGAGTACGTAGCATGACTGAATTTTTGTTTCACTTCTAGTTCTGCTTCAAATTGAACCTTACCATCTAAAAAGTACACACTCTACCTAAGAGCAGACTTGACAAGCCTGCTATTACCTTCATAAGGCAGATAAAGCTGTTCTGTGCCCTTCACTTTCCCAGACTTGATGGCTAACCAACACCCCCCTCCCCTACATACACACATACCATTACCCTCTCCAGTGAAAAGTACCCTTACCAGCCACTGAGACAGCCTTGGTGGACTTTGGAATGACAGTTGGTCGTCAGGCCCTAGTAGCAAAGGGGGTTATTTACTAATGGAAAATCAACTTTGCACTGCAAGTGCACTTGGAAGTAAAGTCGCTGTAGATCTGAGGGGGACATGCAAGGAAAATAAAAAACAGCATTTTAGCTTGCACATGACTGGATGATAAAACCAGCAGATCTTCCCCTAATTTTAGATCTTCCCTTCAGATCTACAGCGACTGCACTTCCAAGTGCACTTGCAGTGCAAAGTGGATTTGATTTCGTAAATAACCCCCAAAGTTCATCTAAAGGATCCTGTAAAGTATTCCTTCCCTTCCAGCTTCAACATGTTGCTTATTGTTTATTGTTAAAATCACTAGTCTTCTACTGAAATGTGTTACTTCTACTAATGGATTCTTTAAGATTTTTATATTTGCAATTTCTCACATTTCCTGGATTTAGCACCTTTACTAAACAACTCTTCTTTATCAAATCTGTCATTTTCAAGGTTTTAGTCCTGCAGCTAAAATTCTTGACCATTTCCTACATCTTCATACACAGTACTCTGAGACATCTCCATGTATTTGGTAATACTTTTGTGTTATAAATTGTATGCGGTTATGCTATTTATTTTAATATTTTTGGAGTTTTAGTAATCTATATCTGTATAAAACACTAACGCTGAAGAAGTTTAGGTATACAAATTCACTGGCCACTTAATTATTAGGTACACCTTGCTAGCACCAGGTTGGACCACTTTTTGCCTTCAGAAGCTCCCTAATTCTTTACGGAATGTATTTTTTTTGTTTCACAAAGGTTTTTCTTTATGGAATGTATTAAACAAGGTGTTGGAAACATTCCACAGAGATTTTGGTCCATATTGACATTATAGCATCAAGCAGTTGCTGATTTGTCGGCTGCACATCCACAATGCAAATCTCACATTCCACCACATCCCAAAGGTGCTCTATTGGATTGAGATCTGGTGACTGTGGAGGCCATTGGAGTACAGTGAACTCATTGTCATGTTCAAGAAACTAGTTTGAGATGATATGAGCTTTGTGGCATGGTGCATTATCCTGCAGAAGTAGCCATTAGAAGATGGGTACACTGTAGTTATAAAGGGATGGACATGGGCAGCAACAATACTCAGGTAGGCCGTGGCGTTTAAACAATGCTCAATTGGTTCTAAGGGGTCCAAAGTGTGCCAAAAAAAATATCCCTTACACCATTACACCACCAACCTGAACCATTAATACAAGGCAGGATGGATCCATGCTTTCATGTTGTGTATGCCAAATTCTGACCCTACCATCTGAATGTCGCAGCTGAAATTGAGACTCATCAGACTAGGCAACATTTTTCCAATCTTTTATTGTCCAATTTTTGTGAGCCTATGTGAACTGTTTCCTGTTCTTAGCTGACAGCAGGGGCACTCTCTGTAAACCCTAGAGAGGGTTGTGTGTGAAAATCTCAGTAGATCAGCAGTTTTTGAAATACTCAGACCAGCCTGTCTGGCACCAACAACCATGCCACGTTCAAAGTCACTTAAATCCCCTTTCTTCCCCCATTCTAATGCTCTGATTGAACTTCAGCAAGTCATCTTCACCACATCTAGATGACTAAATGCACTGAGTTGCTGCCGTCTGATTGGCTGATTAGCAATTTGTGTTACAAAGCAAAAGAACAGGTGTACTTAAAAAGTGTCCAGCAAGTGCATATTTCTGCATAGTTACGTTGATTCTGCTTAGACCAATGTAATTATGTATGTGCCATACCTAGAAGAGCCCCATGGAAGCTGGAAATCACGGTAGTAAACACCACCACTACAGTGTTCATCGCTGGCTACTGGGTCCCTTACTGCTCTCTTAGTGAACACAGTACAGGTGCCATTCAGAGAACACTTAGCTCAATCATGGAAAGCATTCTCTGATTGGATGAGATTGTGAGGTTTCCACCTCATTTATCCCAGTTGATTCGTAGTCCTGAGTATCCACCCATCTTCTCTATTATAGTTAATGCTGCTTGTAGTGAAGGTCCCTGGTCTGCTAGGTAGAGTATGGTATCAACTGCGTACAGGCCTATTTTTTCCCAGGAGTCTCCTCGTCTCAGGCCTGTTATGTTCGGGCTTGCTCTTATGGCTATAGCCAAGGGTTCTGCTGCAAGAGCATAAAGTAGCAGTGATAGGGGGCACCCCTGTCTAGTGCCCCTCTCAAGAGAAATTTGGTCTGATAACCATCCATTAACAAATACTCGCTCTTTAGGCGTTTGGTATAGGAGCTGTACCCATTTAATAAAGTTTGGTCCAGACCCATAACAGCGTAGGCATTACCACAGATACAGCCATTCGACAGAGTTGAATGCTATGGCCATGTCTAGGGTCACCACTAATCTGGTTCCTGCATTATCATGTTGGGCCTGGATGTTCATGTTCATTGAGTGATTTCCAGCTTTCATGGAGTTCTTCCAGGTGTGACACATGCACACTTACACTGGTCCAACCTAGACCAATGAAACTATGCAAAAATCTCTATACCTAAACTTAAGCTTTCAATATTAATTTTCAAATGTCAATTTACATTCTTATAAACATACTGTTTATTTAACACAGTCCCTGAAATTCAGAACAAGTGTCTTAGACACTCTTTAGAATTCCAATGTGCCTTCACACAACAAATGTCAACGTGGGTGATAGATTTTTACCTGATAGACACAGGTACATGAATCTCAGGCAAGCACTGATTGTGGAGGCCCACTGAGAGCAGAGTGTCCATACAAACACTCTGACCTCAGTATAGTGGTGCTCTATCCTTGACACTGAAGGTACCACACAGACAGAGCAGCAGCAGGGAATTCTACATGGGAGGCAGAGGCTGATGGGGCTTTACAGACACTAGGTCTCCATCAGCTCCATTGCCCTTTTGATTGACAACAAGCAGTGGGCAGATACTTAGCCAATAGACAGCCTGCTAGTCACTAAAGATTCTACCCACTGCCTGCTATAAATTACAAGGACCTGATGCAATGCTGGTGTATCAACTTACCCCCCAGGCTCCACCCACTATAGCGCCATTGGTTGTTAGGAGTTGGTCAGCAGTGAAACTGACAGCACAACCATTGACAGGGAGAGGGAGACAGCTGTGAATATGATGCTCTGCTACACTGCGGACAGCGACAGGCACTCTGCCCATCTCTGCATGACAGTTTAGAGTAAGCCTTAATTACCTCCAGTTTTGTTATCTCTGAACTGGAGGTGATTATTCTTTAATTTGGTGCATTAATAGCACTGTCAGTAAAATTACCGAAACGGGCGGTAGAGATTTATTTGCATGGTCCTCATTTCTTTATTGAATATCCCCCAGTATTGTTTAACTAGTTATGAAAGTTACTCACATAGCACTAGTAATAAAATGTCTAAAAAAATGCTTAGTCAACACATTCACCACCTCAATAGGAAAATAAGTGGGTAACTTATATTCTGTGTTTGAATGTCTGTGTGTATTACAATGCATTCTATACAAGATTGAGTATCTACTGTACTTGCAGTATCAGCTTACATAGGCATGTAGCTCTGTTTTGCTGCTGATATCAGATGGTGATACATAAAATTGAATCTTACGGAGGAACAGCAGACACTTCCATTTATTGTTGCTATTGTATCATGTTACTTTCCATCTAAACCTCCATAAAAGTCAATGTTAATGCAACTCAAAAGTCTTGAAAAGTGTTTTTGAACTGATCTTACATTACATATACCCCCAGCCATCTTTGATTCGCTGGGACTGCCCCAGGATTTCATGTATGTCCTGGAGTCCCAGCAAAAGAAGGTGGAGTCCTGGAATGGAGCCCAGTGCCAGAACAAGTTCCAACACTGGGCTCTAGTGCACAGGCACCAGTTACAACCTGCCCGCAGCTTATGCAGGGTGTCTAGGGTCCCGCACGCTGCAGGCAAATCTTTCTATAACAGCCAGCATCCTCTACCCAGAGTGGAGCGTACTGATCCCGCCCCCTTCTCCTCCTGCTGTGATTTTTACCAGTACACAGACAGGAGGAGGTGACAGGGAGGAGGCACACCACTCTGATCTAAGGTATGTAATGAGTACATGACACTTGCAAAAGAGGGGGACAGGGGGAAGGGAGCAGGTGAAGTTTACAAGTTTACAGAGGTTGACGTTTACAAAGTTCACTTGGTGCAATTTGGGAGGGAGAGAGGATATGTGCTAGGGGCACTTTGGGATTGGAGAGGACTTGTGCTAAAAGGGGCATTGGATATGAAATCCATCCTCCCCAGCACAAGTCTTCTCCCCTCCCAAAGCGCCCCAGCACATATCCTCTCCCCATCCCCCCTTCCAAATCAAAGAGATGCTGGCTGCAACAGAGGGGATTATTCCAGGCATCCTGCAAGAGATGCGGTTCAATTGCCCCAGGTGCCTAAACTAGTGCCCCCCTGCCAGGCAAGTTAGTGGAGCCAGACCGCACCAAAAGTAGTGCATGTAGTACTTTAAAAAATGCACAGCATCCGGATCGCTTGGTATTACTGTACTATATCTGGTACAGGCAAACTTACTGCACATACAACTGGCATTTGGGGTGGGATAGGAATTGAGCATGGATTGCAGAGGATTTGGGAGGGTGGAAGAAGATTTGTGCTGGGAAGAGGGAAATGTATTTATGCTGGGAGGAGTAGGATCTGTGCTAGAAGAAGGATTTAGGGGAGGTGGATTTAAGCTTGAGGGGGGAGAGAATTTTTGCTGGGAGAAGAAATTTGAGGGGAGGGAGGATTTGTTGTGCTGGGAACGGGGGTAGGGGGAAAGAGGAGTTGTGCTGGGATGGAGGATTAGGGGGATGGAAGAGGAGGGGCATGGAGAGAAGTGCTAGGAATATAGAAGGGGGAATTGTGCTGGGACTGGGGATTTGGGGAGTAGGACGACTTGTGCTGAGAAAGGTGGAAAATGATTTGTGTTGGGAGGGGGGATTTCCATGGGAGGAACTGTACTTAGAGGGTGAGCGTGCAAATTGGTGCTGGATTTTTTTTTGGAGTGGGATTTTTTAGCTGAAAGGGTAAAGTGGGGGAAAGCATTGCTTTTGGGAAGGGGGGGGTTTACACTCTCCTTACCCCTACACTGTGTGTTACACACCCTGACTCCTGCGCTCGTTTTGTTTTGTACGCCTAACTCTTACTATGCAGTACACACTCCTATGCCCTGCATTCTGTGCATTATGTACTCCTGGACTGTGCTCTGTGTGCGTCATATACTCTTAAACCCAGCACTGACTACAGCCTTCTGTGCAACTTGTGAAGCCTGGCAAGTCTAGCAATAGCTTAGCAAGTCATTTTAAAACTTGCAGCTTCATTGCTTGCCATCTGCGTAGGTGTCCCTCTTAAATACAGAACTGCTTTCATTTGGATTTATTTATTTATTTTCAGATTTCATGTCTCTTCACATCCTATGGTATTCTTACAGAAAATTACATATTATACTACATTAAATAGATAAACAGCATAATGGAAGGTTGTTGTATCAGAGATGAGAGGCTCCTACTAAGATTTTACACAACTTTTCTGTAACTTTTTGAAACAGCTCTAAAATTGTTATTAATAACAGTTCATATTGATCTTTTTATCTGTAAACATTGCTATACACGACATATTCTGTCTTTGTGCCTTCAAAATGAACTTGTTTGATGTCAAGGCCATAATCAAGCTTTGTCATGCTATGCATTCATCACATTAATTATTACTATATACACTGAACTCTGGTCATCCATCAGAAGTTAATACAATGCGATCCAAAGTACTCTCAGTGGCACTAGAGATAGATGTATGTAAAATTCCAAATGTGTTACAATTATACATCACATAACACACAGTACAGTACATCTCATACAATACCTTAGTGGTCAATGCAGTGGTTCTCAGGGTGATTTTTTAATTGTTAAAACAGGTCTAATTTAAAGGATAATCTGTAAGTGTTGTAAGCGCTAAACTATCATGAAAAAAAATCTCTTTAGCACAACCTGACAATAATATTTAACCTTCACCTTAATATTCCCCTAACAATTAACCTTTTCCTATCCATGCCTAATTTTGCCCAATCGCTTGTTTAGTCAATCCCCTTCAGCTCTTACTATAACCTTAGCCCTAACACTTAACCTAACCAAATTCTTGATTTAACTCATAACTCTGCTTTAAAGTACACTGAACTTAAAGTGGACCTTGCACCTTGAATGTGCCCCTTTGCTATTGCTAAGGCACTAATTAAAAAAGTGTAAAAAACACCTGTATGGGAAAAAAAAATAGGAGAATTTACTAACTTTCCTTTCATGGCACCTTGGCAAGGATTGTGACTCTACTGAAGGCAAGATCTGGGGAATGCAGAGTAGCCAAATCTTGCTGAGAAGATGTTCACAACATTGTGCTGCAGTGTCTTCTTGCAAGACTAATGCCCCGTACACACGAGCGGAAATTCCGCCAGCAAAAGTCAGATGAGATGTATGCTCCATCGGACTTTTGCTGGTGGAATTCCAGCCAGCAAAAGATTGAGAGCATGTTCTCTATTTTGCGGTCGGAAAAAGTTCCGATTGGAAATTCCGATCGCCTGTACAAATTCCGACATGCAAAATTCCTACGCATGCTCAGAAACAATTCGACACATGCTTGGAAGAATTGAACTTAATTTTCTAGGCTTGTTGTAATGTTGTACGTCACAGCATTCTTGACGGTCAAAAGTTCAGCGAACTTTTGTGTGACCGTGTGTATGCAAGCCAAGCTTGAGTGGACTTCCGTCGGAAAAACCATCCAAGATTTTTCAGATGGAAATTCCGCTCGTGTATCAGAGTACATACCTTTTCCAGCAATATCGTTTAAGGCAGATTTACAGATTAGATCAGAGATCTAGTCAGCCACTGACATCTTCAGCTGTCTTCCTGGTTCAGGGTCTTTACTCATCCTGATTGGCCAACCTTGGATGGCGTAACTCCTGCACATGCACACAGGAGTAAATTCACCCCAACACCAAGGCAGAGAATGTACATGGAGTTGCGTATTCTTACAGTGAATGATTTTGAATTCAAAGCAACTTACAGCATACAAAATGTTATTGAATGAATGTTAAGACAAGTGTTACTTTGGATACTTATGCTCAGTCAGATTTTTACCACATGCGGAATATTTATTTTTAATGGCTCTTTTAGATAACAGCATCCCACCAAAGAAAATATGAATACCTTGTTACAACGATAGCCATCATCCAAACACCTTTCTAGCATAATAGCTTCCTAAATGTGACTAAAGGATATGCCACAGACAGACAGGACCAGAATATAAACCCTCTAAATAAATCTACTTTCCACTGCAGTCAGCAAAATTTGACTGTGCTTAAAGGAAACCAGTACTGAGAGGAATACGAAGGCAGCTAGTGCTGGGCTCTCCTTTTTGAAAATGCTGGCTGACGTGCAAATCAGGTGTCTTGCCTTCACCCTGAATTAAAATAGAATCAAAAATCTTCTACTAAAAATAGCTAGTGAGTAGGTTTTCATTTATGGCAGAAGAGACTTTGTATGTCTCTTCTGTCATAAAAACTCATTCCCTGCCTGCTAATAGGTTTCTTCTGATAGTACACTGAGCTGCACATGCACAAATCTTAATACAATTTTTGCATGCCATGGATGCTGGGACAAAAGTAAGACTTATATAGTTATATCCTCCCTAAAGCCTTGTACAAACAATGAGAATATCGGACAAATTATTATTCTTTTTTTCACGAATGCTAGTCTTAAAGAATGAAGGTTACTAAACTTATGAAAATTCTCATACGACAGAATGCAACTTCGGAAGTGATGTAATTAGTGTTGCATTGTACTGCAATGTATTCTTTTGTTTCCGAGAATGCGTGGTCTTGAGCTTCCATTTTTTTTTTCGACAAATAACAAAAAACGTACAAACTGGTATTGTCTGAGAAAAATGTTTGGGTTTCTCCTATTGGTTAATTTAGTATGAACTTGTGAACGGCTCTCAAAAGCTGTGTACGAACTATCATACTATCACTTCGAAAGCTGTACTTTTCATCTGATTTTCTGATCGTGTGTACTAGGCTCAGAGGAAGACCAGCTGAAGATGTCACCTTCAGTAACTGAGATACAAGGAAAAATGTGGACATCATAACACTAGTACTAAAATTACAGTAAGTCTGCTATAATCTGCTCATGCACATGGGTATCCCAAACATATTTAGTTCTGCTTTAACTTGCTGTATTCTTCTAGGTCAGTGACTCAGAAATGCTTCAAATAGACTGCTTTGAAACTGGCATATCCAAATGCAGACCAGCAGTTGGGCAGTCTACTTATTTCACCCAGTACTCTATTCTTTAAGATATTTGAATATAACTCTTCACTGAGGGAATATGATGACTGCTATTGCTGATCTTTCCTTCTGATAATTCCATTTGCCTGGTTGTCATGTTGAACAAAAAAAGTCTACAGTACATCCTGAAGCACCGATTATATGCATATCAGGAGTTCTTATTTCATTCTGACTCTCTAATCTGTGCCACAGTTCTAGGTCATTGATTCAAAAAGTACTGAAGCCAGAGGCAGCTGGGTAACATACTTAGATAATATCAGCAATTGTTGCTTACAATTCTTCCAGTAGTTTTCCTTTAAGTGAATCTTTCCATTAATAATTGCTTGGTTCTTAGATATAAGGTTTAATTTCAAGCCATTTATAGCACAGATCTACTTCTACATCAAACATGTTACAACATTTTAAGAAATAAATTGTAAAAAGTGAAGGGTAAATGTTAGCATATTCACACTATAACACCTTTTATTTATATACACAATAGCAAAAAGCTTGGTCTAGTTTTGGAACGTGTTTTGTCACAGCCTGAAGCTCCAGCATCACAGTCTGTTCCAATTAGGACTGCTGCGTTGCTTTGATTTCATGTATGAAATCGTACTTAATCAACCTCAGACACAGTATGCAAAATATTTTAATTTGACAGTACACAAAAAATGTTGGCTATCTGTGCCAAAATGGAAAATGAATATTTGTAAATTTGCAGAACAAAGGAAATCTGCATGAATGTCTAACTTATTTTTGGTTGTGTATTGTGTTGATTTACTAAAGGGGTAGAGGTTGATCACTTTTCAAAGTAGCGATTTGTAAATATGGTGAAGCTGCATTCACTTGACTTCCAAGTTTTGTGCAAGGAAAATAAGAATAGTGAAAAATATCAAAAAGAATAGGATTGTCATATAAGAGAACAATACCATATGCCATGCTTATATATCTCTTTGTACATGTACTGATTCACAAATGTATATAGATGTATGCTCACCCCCTGAACCCCACAGTCCATAACCAATTCCAGTGTAGGCAGGTGCAGTTCAGCCTCCCCTCTGTAGGTGACGCTGTTCTGGCAGCTGCTATGCAGATGGAGGTTGAGATGAGCTTTTGTTCCTCTGCAGACTTTGTAGGTGTCATCAGGGGTGCAGTTGTTCAAATAGATTCTGCGGCACTGAATGACCTCTGCGGCCAACTTCAGCTGTTGGAGTGCCTTTGCAAAGTGGTTAGGCTAGGGACAGGAACCTGTTGGTGAGGGACAATGTGTCTAACAAAGGGAAAAGTTCTGGTGGAGGAGGGACAGAATAAGACTCTCACACCTGACTCCACCAACTAGTATTCTCTGTGGCATCGGGGCTAGGAACTCCTATCGGCAGCCGGATGCTATTGCCATCGCACCAATCATCTACCTCCTTCATCAGATGCTGGCTGATATTGTAAGCTTTCTTACATGTCTTTGTCAGCATAGAGACTGTGTTCTAATAGTCCTAGCTGTGAAGAGCTGTTGTGCTTGAGCCAGCAGTGATATTTAGGCCACGTTGCCACATTTTTGGAAATGTAACAGAGTTCCTTGCCCCCAACTACTAAATGTCACTTGCTTATCTATGTTCAAATATATCATGCCACGTTCCTTGGGCTCCATGTGCAGTTACTCCACTTTGGGTATCAAACATCTGGCCCCACCCCCACCCATTTAAAAAGGTCCCTTTACATCAGTGTCCACAGAGCCCCTTCCCGTCAGTGTTTTCAGAGCCCCTCACATAGGACTCCTCAAAGTGTCCTTCATTATAATTAGTACAACAGCATAAGCATGGCAATGGGCAGGAGATTGAGCGGGCCTAGACACCGGCTGTCTTCTGTCCTCTTCTTTGGAACCACGCTGTATGCTGCCTGCCCTGGATCAGCATAACACCTTTCTATGGTGCTGGCCTGCAGAAAGAGGATTTCACAATAAAAATAAGGGTGTTTTTAGCTGCTAATCTGAAGTGGTGTATTGGGAGTGCTAAAAGAAAATTTATTTTTCACCCATCTGGCGCTGCCCCTGTGCAGCACCCCCTTTACCCCTTCAAGTGGGCCCATGGCTCATGTCATACCCTAGAAACACCACTACTGTAGATAGACTGATAGATAAATAGGTATAAGCAAACAATTTCTACTACCCTTACTGAAGCCAGTCTTCAGATTCACATAACGTACAAAGGTAAGTGACATACCAGAATATATGCTTTTATCTACAACTATATTATTTTAACACTACAATTTTGAGAACATTTACAGCTATGTGTAGTGAACAATAACATGTTTTACAGAATCTCTCACCTTGATCTCAAATGGTTTATCATATGAACGTTATATCTGCTGTAATCCTTTAAACTACCCTGAATTCAGATAAACTGGGGAAGGATATAGCCACTGAAACAAAATTACCAGCAAAAATCATACACACTGGGTTAGTAATACTTGCACAGATCAGTAAAGATAGAGCATTTTATCTAACACATATGAAGGTCTTTGTCCCAGATCAAACCAATTACCGTGAGTGATGTGACAAGATAACAATGTATATGCTCCTTTATCTGTCCATACATGAGGTCACATGTATCATTGCTATGGATCATTATGTTTGTTCCCTTTGTAGAAACATCAGGTCAAGAATATACTGTCTTTTCCATGAACCCTGGTCTTTTTTCCTTGAATCACCAAAAATACAGGTTTTTAACTTCCAGAACATCTAGGTCATTTTCTCTCACTTACATGTATTCTGAAACGTAGGTGAACTATACTGCAAAAAGCTTTGAAACATGGAGAGGGATTGATTTGCTAAATAAACCAAGGCTATTGACTCAGAAAAGAAAAATTAAACTGGTTTTGCAAAGTAAACGTTGCCTGTTAATTGAGATGAAGCTTTGTTTACTTCCAATACCCAATAATGTACAAGGGAAATGGAAAAGAATGGTTAGCTTGTGATTGGATGTTTGAACTATACACAGCTTCCCCTTATTTACTAAGCTAACATTTATTTGATAAGCGAGTCATCTCCATTGCTTTTGCAAATCAACCCTGATTTGATGCAGCGCTTATAAATACACAAATACCTGTAGATCCCGCCAGTAACCGCTTGAACCTACACTACATGAAGTTGCATTAGGTGGATTTCTGGGTCCAGGAAGGAGCCCCATGTGTGGTTGGGGTCGACTGTCATCTGACAGAAATAATTTTGTAAAAAAGATAATCGTGACAAAATCTTCAAAGCAAACGAAGTGCATCAAAATCACCACCCAAAATGTATGCAGCAGTCTCGCCCAGCCTAGGAAAGTAAGGTATCCCTCAACCATTATGGAAAATTCGGAACTCCCGCTGTTTACTAGGGGTATTCAGAGACATAAAGCAAAAAGGACTTCCATAGTGTAGTACGTTGATGAATAAAATGTATTAAAAGATTGCACTTACAGAAAAGAAGTCATCTATCAGTGAACAAACAATGTGGGTTCGATATGCCAGAGTTTAAGTGTCACCATTAGTCTTCCTCTACTTCCTATATCACACACCCATCCACCGTCTCGAAAGAACGAACGTGATGACGTCACTATCAAGGCTTCACCCTACGCGTTTCGTCAGCACAAGGACATCGTCTGGGGATTGGCCAGGGTGAAACTGTCATCACGCAAGGTAGTTATATACCCATCGTCACCATTTTAACTAATGGAAAATGGAATAGATAGAAAGACGGCTCCGCCAAATTAGCTACGGGCCGCAGAAAGGGCAAATATATAGGAAGTATAAACATAACGTAACCTGCCATCTAGTGGAGAAATCAAAAAATAATTTAAACAAAGATGATAATGTGTAGACAATGGAGGGTAATTATTGAGACGTGTGAAGTATCAGGATATAGGCAGGAGAGAGACAACGGAGAATCGCAAAGAAATGCAAATCTAATTGAGAACAACATTGTATAATAAAAGGATGATCATAATTAAGAAGAATAATATTAATACATTTATCTTAAAAAGATTTCAATATCATATGAAATATAATTGTTTCTAAAATAAATTATAAAAATAACCTTATAAAAGGAAAAAAAGAAAAGGAAAAAAGAAGGAAAAAAGCAATCACTGTTTAAGAATTACTAATGAAGCAGTTTATGTCCCAATCGACATTTAAGCCAAAAGACACATAAGACGGCATATCAAATATCCATCTTGTTTCAAGTTTTGAAATGGACCTGACCATATTGGTCCCTATCCAATGGGATTGAATTTTATCAAAAATAAAAATGTTATATTGCCAAAAATGTTGTTCCTTTCAGTTTCCTGTCATGGTATTTGTCATAATGCCTAGATAGGTTATGTTTTTTAAAACCTCGCTTAATATTCCCCACATGCTCTGCTAGTCGCACATGTAATTCTCTTTTAGTGTGTCCAATGTATTGCTAGGAGCAAGGACATTGTATCATATACACTATGAATCGAGTTGAGCAAGTCATAAATGATTTAATGTCATAAAACCTATTTGTCACAGTGAACTGGAAGGTCTCAAAGGCATTTAATTGACAAATACCACATCTACGACATTGGAAAGAAGCCTTTCATTGATTGAAAGAATGATAATGTTTTTGGAGGGTCAATCACATTTGGAGCTATATTTTGTCTATAGATTATAACAGGACGTTCTGGGATAACTGGGCCAAGCACCTTATCATTTTTCGATATGTCCCAATGCTTGCTGAGTATTTTCTTAATAGAAAAATGTTGGTTGGAATACCTGGTAATCAAAGACCAACCAAATTTGTTATTAGGCCCATGCTGATTATCTTGTGAAGGATTAATTACCCTAGTTCTATTTAACATATCCTGCCTATCCATACCTGCAACGGTGGTAATAGTTTCATCTTTTTCTCTTTCAAGGTACTCTTTAGCAAGGAATCTTTGTTTTAAAGTAGAAGCTTGTTGGTAGTAATCCACAATTTCTGTACAGTTATGCCTAATTTGCTGGAATTGTCCCTTAGGCACCGCAGCCAGCCAAGATCTATGATGGCAGCTACATAGAGGAATATACGCATTGCGGTCAGTTTCTTTGAAATATGGGCTAGTGATAAACCACCCATCCTTGATGGTAATTATGAGATCTAAAAAATGAATTTGGGTATCACTAGCTTCATACTGCAAAGAGACACCTCTATTATTGTCATTTAATTTGAGAAACAATAATTCAAATGATGACAAATCTTCCTTCCAAAGAACAATCATGCCATCAATATATGTTCTCCAGAGGCGCAACTCTCTGGGACGATCATTGTCTATACAGTCATGCTTCCAACGGGCCATAAATAGGTTTGCTAAACTGGGCACAAACTTTGTGCCCATAGCAACACCGCAAAAAAGATCACCTCCAAACCAAAAATAACTATGACCCGTTGCAAAACGTAAAAGTTCCACAATAAAATTCCTCTGTACCGCAGATAAAGACTCATCTTGTTCAAGATAAAAATGAACTGCTTCAAAACCTTGTTGATGGGATATGATGGTGTAAAGAGAGGCTATATCTTCTGTCGCTAGAATGCAGCCCTCATTACATTCACAACCATCCAACAGGTTAATAACCTGTGTAGTATCTCGTAAATATGAAAGGGTCCTAACTACTAGAGGTTGAAGATAATTGTCCACATACCTCCCTATTCTTGCTGTCAATGAGTCTATGCCACTAATAATAGGGCGACCAGGTGGTTTAGCAAGATTTTTGTGAATCTTCGGTAGGTAGTACATAACTGGTACTCTCGGAACTGTAGGTATAAGGTAAGCTTTTTCCTTCTTATTTAAAATCCCTTCTTGAAACCCCTGATCAATCAACTTAGAAAGATCTTTTCTGAATTTTACAGTAGGGTTTGAGGCCAGGGCTGTGTAAGTACTTTGATCGGATAATATTCTATTAATTTCATCTATGTATTGAAACTTATCTAAAATAACAATCCCTCCCCCCTTGTCGGCGGGACGTATGACTATGTCATTACGATCACAGATCTGTTGAATATTCAATTGGAGTTCATTTATATTTTCAATCCTGGGAATCTTTAATGCCACTAGATCCTTTAATACAAGATCTTTGAACACCTGCACAGAAGGGGCAATAAATACTGGGGGATTGAAGAAAAAAAATGACGAACTTGAACATTATCGATGCCCACAGTAGTTATCTGGGGCACTGAATGGGTCATAACATTATTATCAGGTAGGAGAGAGGGGTTATGAGCAATTTGATTGCTATTACCGATCAGGTAACGGTATTAGTTTATCTTTAACCAAAATAATTTCATCATTTAAAACCTTAAGTTAATTTTTTTTCTTTTTTATGAGAAATTGAAGAAATGTAATGCCAGTTTCATTAAAATATATACACCAACCCTCCAAATCAGTTTCACTCTTTTGTGGATTCACCTCCCACCTTAAACTCTTTCCAACATCATGTTCAAGATAGGCCATGTCCCAGCTAGTATGAAGTTCAGATATTAGAAGATTTTTCAACCTAAGGAACAACCCGCATATTTCATCAGGTTGTTCTATATTACCATCAAAGATCCCATCAACATTTATGTTGTGTTGGGATCTAAAATGTCACGCATGCGCAGTAGGGAACCGGGCAGTGAAGCCGCAACGCTTCACTTCCTGATTCCCTGACAGAGGATGGCGGCGGGGGCAGCCGGGAGATGAGCGATTGCTCGTCATCTGCTGCCAACATCGCAGGCACCCAGGACAGGTAAGTGTCCATTTATTAAAAGTCAGCAGCTGCAGTATTTGTAGCTGCTGACTTTTAATTTTTTTTTTTAAGGTGGCCATCCTCTTTAAGCAGCAACGTCTAGTAGCTGGTTATATGTATAGTAAAAAGCGTAAAGCCCTAAGCCTGAGGCTGCGCTATAGCAGAAAAGAAAATATGTTAAATAATAGATAAATAAGCTGCTAACATCAAAAAGTCCAGTACAGAAACTCCAAATAAAGTGCCATTTTAAAAAAGATGCAGCGCTAATTACAAATATTTATAATTGTGAATATATATAAAAGATTAAAAAGAGGTACCAAAATGAAAAAAGTGACAAAAAGAAAAACTAAAGCAAAGTCCCATCAGAGAAAAAAGTCCATAGTTTCTTAAAACAAGTATTGGAGATGCTGAGGATGCTGCTGCACACAGAAGGTTTTTTATCTTAATGCATAGAATGCATCAAGATAAAAAACCTTCTGCCTTTAGAACTACTTTAACCACTTCCTGACCGCCTCACGCAGATATACTGCGGCAGAAGGGCACGTACAGGCAGATTAATGGAACGTGCCCCTTAAGAGGCGGGTTGCGGGCGCGCGTCCCACCAGGGGCTCCGTGAGTGTGATTGTGGGTCCCGTGTCACGGAGAGGAAGAATGGGGAAATGCTAATGTAAACAAGTAATGACAATGTAATGACACTGACTGTAATCAGGAGCGGTGATCAGTGTCGTGTCACACATAGCCCATCCCCCACAGTTAGAATCACTCCCTAGGACACACTTAACCCCTACAGCGCTACCTAGTGGTTAACCCCTTTACTGCCAGTCACATTTACACAGTAATCAATGCATTTTTAATCACACTGATCGCTGTATAAATGTGAATGGTCCCAAAATTGGCTCCAAAATTGTCCGATCTGTCTGCTATAATGTCGCAGTCAGATAAAAATGGCTGACCGTCGCCATTACTAGTAAAAAAAAAAGATTAATAAAAATGCCATAAAACTATCCCCTATTTTGTAGACGCTATAACTTTTGCGCAAACCAATCAATAAACGCTTATTGCGTTTGTTACCAAAAATATGTAGAAGAATACGTATCGGCCTAAACTGAGGAAAAACATTTTTTTTTTTATATATTTTTTGGGGATATTTATTATAGCAAAAAGTAAAAAATATAGCTTTTTTTTAAAATTGTCGATCTTTTTTTGTTTATAGCGCAAAAAATAAAAACCGCAGAGGTGATCAAATCCCACCAAAAGAAAGCTCTATTTATGGGGAAAAAAAGGACATCAATTTTGTTTGGGAGACACGTCGCATGACCGCGCAATTGTCAGTTAAAGCGCTGCAGTGCCAAATCGCAACAAGTGCTCTGGTCTTTGGCCAGCAAAATGGTCCAGGGCTTAAGTGGTTAAGGATACATTCACCCTGTGAGGGGCAACAAATAGTAACTGACATTTCACGCATATTAAAAAAACGTTATATTATTTGTGACTTTTGCACAAATGCTGAGACCTTTGCAAAGAAATTTTTTTATAAACAGAAAACCTAAGAGCTCTTAGTATTCAACTTTTTAGCTCTCTGAAGCTGCGAGTTGTCCCAGCTTTGTTACTACAAGTGTTCTTATTATGTTCCTCGAATAGAGGGGTTTATCAAAACAGCATGAGTGTTTGTTCTGCGGATTTTTTTTGTTTGTGTTATGGATTCAGCAGAACCTCCTGTATAATGATGTAACTTGCAAGTGACATGAGATTGCCCAGCCAATGTGACTCCCTGTGCCTGCTTCACAATATTTGCATAACAATAAGCTTTGTTGATTTACCTCGACAATTGAATTTCTTTCTCTTGAAGTTGTTGGTGGCAAACAAAGCATCAAACGGAGAACAAATTCTCTTGTGTATATTTAGGAATAACTTCTCTTAGATACAGAAACAAATTTAAAGTAAGCAGGTGCCTTTGAGACATATATCAGAGCGACTAATAGGCATCTGTTGGACACAAGGGCCAAGACTTTGATATAATGGTACAAACATTTACCAAATAGAACGGGTGGTTATAAACACGAGGAACATGAGGTTTAGAAGTTCCTAAAGTGATCTCAGTACAGGGTTCTCTGGCCTTCTCCCACTGCCCTTAAAGTGATATGAATTCTGAGATGAAGACTATCATCAGTTGGGGCTTCGTAATATAATAATGTTGACATTTTCACCTGGCGCTGGCCACTGTTTCCTGCTTCAGGGTAGCACCTTTCCCTCACAAGGTTCTATGGAGACACCCTTCTGTGAGCACCCCTGAGATCTGAAGGGTGATGAACTGATCCTGCCTGTGCATAGACAGCCCAAGAAGACACACACTACTCCTCTTCCAGGGAAAGTTATTCACAATTGGCTTCTGAGGCTTTGCCTTGGGAGCCACTGTCATTCACTTTCTTGACGAGGAGCAGAGGGCATACCTGGTGTGTAGTTTGGACTGCCTGTGCAGGTAGAAAAGTTGTGTGGCCTCACAAGAAAAAAAATAAAGTAGAAAATATACCCAATGTACCACCATCCAAGTTAAATGGAATAGAAGTTTGGGAATCTGGTCCCCAACCAGAACCTAACAAAAGGGAGGAGCATGCGGACTATCTCGGTACAGGTAACATATACACAAATGAGTGTATGAACAAACATGAAAAATTAATTAATATCTAACATTACAGATGGTATGGTATTTCATTTGCAGGTAGGTGGAGGTAATGTCCTCATGTCAGAGACATTTTCTGAATGCAAGGGGACGCATCCTTCAGGTTTCTGCACATGGAAACTGAAGGGTTTGTAAAGGCCCAGTTTTTTAAGAATAAACATGTTATGCTTACTTGCTCTTTGGTATTGCACAGAGCCCCCAAACCTCCTCTTCCGGGTTCTCCTGCTGGCGAACCAGGCTCCTGCTCTTCACAGTGCACCACCATAGAATGCCACTGTCTGGAGTGTACCTGCAGGCTTGCTCCCGAGCTGGACAGGTGCATTAATAGACACTCATAGCATGTCTTGGACCTGCTGTCTGCTCAAAGGACTGATTGACAGCAGCAAGAGCCAATGGCTCCCGCTGCTGCCTCTGTGTCCTGTAAGGAGAGAGAGACCAGTGCTATTGTAGATGGGCACAGCCCTGGATCAAGATAGGACTCAGGCAAGTATGGGTATGGGTGATAAAAAAAATGTTCCAGTGGAAGCATTGCCTTAAGACCCTTGTCTTCTGGCCCGGTTCACACTGGTGCGATATGCACTCCAACTTTGAGAGCCCAAGTCGCATGACAAGTTACACCCCATTAAGTGCAATGGAACCATTCTATTAGGAGCAACTTGAGTCACTCCGACTTAGAAAAAAGTTCCTGCACTATTTTTGTTAAAGAAGTTGTTTGCAAGTCGAGCCAAAGTCACATTAGGTTGTTGAGTTTGAAGTCGTGGCAGGGTGAACTGGACTTATACAGGGAATACAGTCAGGTAAAAAATGTTCTGCCTTTAGAACTACTTTGGGGGAAGTGGGGCACATGGACCTGGAGGAGGCAGCTGGAAATACAATACTAACTGAGTACTGAATGGGAAATATATACTATACAGACGTGTTTTAAAGTTCAACTCAAGGATATTAGCAACCCCCTTCCCACCCCCCTCTACCTAATCAGTAGTATGAAAACAAAAAAAAACACACCACTATCCAAAATGCCCATTCTATTTACCTGATATTTTGATATTTTTTACCTGATAACTATAGTTTCATGACAGTCCTTCCCTATTTACTTCCAGGGGTCCTTCCTCAGGTGTCCACTGCATTATGTTGCAACCTCCTATTGGTGGAGGCAACACTATCAGTGTCCTCTCACATAGGCTCCAGAGACAGGAGATCTAATGGGAGCAGTGAGGGGATTGGCACCCAAGAAGTTAACTAGCGGAGGGAAATTAGCTTGGCTCATAGACTTTGACTGTGACTTTGATGCATTGCACCGTAAGATGGGTTTGAAAGGGGGTTTGCAAACAAGACTGGGGAATAAGGTAATTGATGCACTATGCATTAATACTTTTCCTGGAGTTGGACTTTATAAATTAAGGCTTTAGTAGTAGTTTAAACCATAAGCAGCTACAATGTTGTAGAGCATAATTTCACAGTATCCAGATGTATATGAGAAAGAAATCTATAGCTCAAAAATGTTGCAGAAAACATGATAGGTATTGAATTTTAAAGCCATAACTATACAGTCACATTTGCATTATGCCATTTTTCACACATCAAAAGATTTTTCTGCTAAACAGGAGCATTGCAAAGTTGGCTCTTTAAAAGATCTAGACTAATGTACAATATATATTTACTATATTGCCAAAAGTATTGGGACGCCTCCCTTAATACTCACATAAACTTTAATGGCATCCCAGGGTTCAATATTGGGTTGAATAGGGTTCATTAATAGGGTAATTGAGTAGGGTTCAATATTGAGTTGGCCCACCCTTTGCAGCTATAACAGCTTCAACTCTTCTGGGAAGGCTGTCCACAAGGTTTAGGAGTGTGTCTATGGGAATGTTTGACCGTTCTTCCAGAGAGGCATTTGTGAGGTCAGGCACTGATGTTGGACCAGAAGGCCTGGCTCACAGTCCCGGCTCTAATTCATCCCAAATGTGTTCTATTGGGTTGAGGTCAGGACTGCAAAGGGTGGGTCAACTTAATATTGAAACTATAATGTAATTATATATATATATATATATATATATATATATATATATATATATATATACACACACACACACATATACACACAAATGGTGTATGTACAGTACATGTAAAAAGTCATACAGTATATCCACCATAAACACTTATATTATTTCTCATTTCCTTATGCTTCCCCTGATGTATGACTGGTCCCACCTCACTGCTCCACTTTACCACTCATGGTCTCTCTGACATCATCATATGCAATGAAGGGCCAGAAGCCCTGCACCCTATTTGAGGACATAGATGGCCCACCCATGTATCTTGAGTAAAGTAGAACAGATTGTAGAGGGGCACCACCATGTAGGGAAATGAAGAATAAGGTAATTATTCCTTACTCTACACACCTCCTAAACAAAATAAGCGATTGAACCTTGCAATCTGGAGGGTGGGTCACTTGAAACATGCAATTTTACGACTGGAGATTAGTTTTAAGCCAAATCCTGTGAAGTCCAGATGGTGCTTTCAATTGCACTTTTCCATCTTCACTAGGACTCTGTGTGAGACAGAAGCACTAAGCAGGCAATCAGTGCCTCTGCGTCACAAAGATATACAGCACAGATTGAAAATCGGAAGTTTGGGCAGTAACTGGCAAGACGGCAGTGACCTGGTAAATATTTATGGGGTCTAATGATTTTTTTTTCATATGGCAGCAACACATCATGAGGAAGTTACATTATTTGTTGACTTTAATAGATAATTTTTTTCTCACCAAGCCGATTAGAATCACATACATTTCTATAAATACATAAATAAGACTGTGGTCTCCCTTTAAGTATACTGTCAGATTGTCTGTTCTGCCAGATTTTAGGCATTATTACCTTGTTGTGATGTCTTTTTATTTCTCATAACTCTTTTTTAGTGCTCCTCTGCCCAGCAACACTGCTCACAATACAGTTTACTAGACATAGCCTTACTAAGTGTTTATACTGTATATCAGCAGTAGTGCATTGGAAACTGTTTTGAATGTACAACAGCACATATTTTAAACCTATCTTTAATGTGGATCCAAACCTTGAAGTGACACTAAGGCTAGGTTCACAGTATTGCGAGTGGTTGCAGGTGCTGGAATCGCAGCGATTCCCGCAACCACCCACAGTCAAAATGCACTGCTCTTTTAAATTGCGCAGGGATGCAATTTATTCTTAATGGTACACTCACACATCTAAAAATGCAGTGTGTTTGCGGGTGCAGGAATCGCAGGAAAATCGCATGGTGCAAAAGCTCAATGCGATTTCCCTGTGGCTAAGTTTCGAAAATGGTGCAGGCACCTTTTTTCTGTGGGAAACATAGGCACGGCAGCTTATTCAAATGAATGGGCTGCCATGCCCATGCAAACAGGGGCCATAAACCTGCAACAGTGTGAACTTAGCCTAAATAATATCCCTTTTCTCCCATAAAAATCACATACAGTACTTCTATTACTTAATGGCACTGTCATCCATTTGTAGCGGTCTTCCTGACTTCCAAAGGCTTAATGGTGACCCCCCAGAGCCAGAGAGGCATTCCTCCTGCAGGTTACTAGGCATAGTGGGTGTGGTGCAAGGTGGAAAGGATTGGGTGCCATTCACTTTTTGTAAAAATGAACAAAGAGTTTTATTTCTCTTAACATGAACGATGGGGAGAGAGGGTTTAGGGTACAAGACACCCTTAGGCAAATGCAATAGCAATTAAGGCAAACTCTGCAGACAAAAATAGAACTAGGCAGACAGCAATACAGAACAAGGGCCCTTAAGCTGATCTGTATCCGGTAGCAACCGCTGTCTTCTATGGCAACAAATTCTCTCACAGTATCCTACTGTAGATCCTTAAGCTCAGCTCGCCGTCTTTCACTAGATTTTTCTTTCACAGCTATTTGCTGGATTCCCACAGCTTCACCCACACCTAACTGCTGTACTTATAGTAAAGCTCTACTCACAGCTACCTGCTGCCTTCCTGGATGAGTCTCCATTGAAGCTTTTCTACTACTTCAGTGTCCCCAGCTAGTGCAGTGTCTGCTCTGGTACTCCTTCAGAACTTCATCCCTTCCTAAGTTGCCTCCGGTAACAGGAGTGGTAGTCCCTTTGTGGCAACTGCTTCTCCTTTACCTCCAACGCGATCAGGCTCCCCTCAGGCCGAGCCTCTAACACATGCGGTTCCACCCCCAGGCTTCAGGCTGAACCTTGGCTGCTCCTCCTTTGCAGAAGCCCAAACTGCTGGATCGGCCTTAAGTGGACCTAGCAGCCAGCTTGCCTCCTGGATAGGCCTCAGGCTTCATGCCTAGCAACCAGGAGCTTCTCAACACACCCACCCAGGCCGCAGCCTCAGGCGGGAAGAACCTAGATCACCTGACTTCTCCCAATTAAATAGCCTATCCCAGCCTACACAGCAGTCAAAGAAACTCCTGCTGATTGGCTGAGGCAACCTAGTTATCCATTACCTTAACTTATGATAATTAGGGTTGCCACCTCATCCCTTTAAACCTGAACACATATGAATTACACAGGTTCTGAGGCTAATTTAATGCAGGTAAGGCCCCAAGTGAGTTTAATTACCATCTTAATCAGCCACAGAACCTGTGTAATTAACCGATTCCCGACCAGCTGCTGCAGTTACACTGCGGCAGGTTGGCTCCCCGGGCGAGCCATCGTAGCTGTACATTGGCTCTTTAAGACGCTGAAGGAGGCGCGCGCCCACAGCGTGTCTCTGGAGCCAATGTAAGTGCCCGGCGGGTGCGATGACTGCCGGGCAACCTGTGTGTGCGAATACACAAATCCCGGTTCTGTCAGGGGAGAGGAGACAGATTGTGTGTTTATACTAAGCATGAACACCGATCAGTCTTCTCCCCTAGTCACTCCCATCCCTCCCACAGTTAGAACACACCTAGGGAACACAGTTAACCCCTTCCCTGCCAGTGACATTTATGCAGTAATCAGTGCATTTTTATAGCACTGATCGCTGTATAAATGTCACTGGTCCAAAAAATGTGTCTAAAGTGTCAAATTTGTCTGCCGCAATATCGCAGTACCGCTAAAAATCACAGATCGCCACCCTTACTAGTAAAAAAAATGATAATAAAAATGCCATAAATCTATCCCCTATTTTGTAGACGCTATAAATTTTGCGCAAACCAATCAATATACGCTTATTGCGATTTTTTTTTACCAAAAATATGTGGAAAAAGACATATCGGCCTCAACTGAGAAAAACATTTGTTTTTGTTTTTTTAAAAATTGGGATATTTATTATAGCAAAAAGTAAAAGATAGTGTTTTTTTTTTCAAAATTGTCACTCTTTTGTTCATAGCGCATAAAATAGGTGATCAAATACCACCAAAAGAAAGCTCTATTTGTGGGGGAAAAAAAAGGATGTCAATTTTGTTTGGGTACAGCGTCACATGACCATGCAATTGTCAGTTAAAGCAAAGCAGTGCCGTATCGCAAAAAATGGCCTGGTCTGGAAGGGGGTAAATTCTTCCGGGGCTGAAGTGGTTATAATGTGTTTTGTTTTAAAGGGAAGACAACTCTAATGATAATCCATCTTTCTAATGCCAAAAGCAACAGCAATTCTATTGCACAGAGCAGGCAAGTTTAGACATGTTTGTTATTTTATTTTATTACCTTTACAATCTCTTTAAGAATTATGTGAATATCATTTTTTTACAGAAGGGTTTAGTGTCACTTTAATTGAATGACATTTTGTTTCTTAATATATTATCTATCACAAACAATTTCCTTTTGTTTAATAATTCAAAACCTTTCACTTTTTTCATCCTTTGTTGTATTGCAGTTCTGCTGGTCTCCTGTGGCATTTTTGCAGACATATCCTGCCTGCATGCAAAAAAATATATGAAAAGAATGTCTCCACCTCCACATCACATATACACACACACACACGGGAGGTCAGCCTTAACAGCTCAGGTTCCTGTACACCTCATATGCATACATTTGGAGAGAAAGTTGGAGTCCAAAAACAATCCTTCACAGTATTTTATTTTTTATTTTTTACCAAATAAAGAAGAAAAAAAAAGAAAAGAGATCTGGGGCATCCAAACAAACCCGGATAGAAAAAAAAAAAAAAACTTTTTAGCCAAAGGCTTAGTCATATCTCAGTCCCGATGATGACAGCCATGGATTGAAACTACATGACATTTGTTAAAATGGCTACTAGTAGAATTAATTGGAGGAGGAGGATCATAATTTGAAGACAAGGACAGAGAGAAAGTGTCTGGACAGTAACCTTTATGGCAGGATCACCAAGTATTCTTTTAATTAAACTGATTTAAAAATACAGAAAATTACTTTAAAATGACATCAACATGTTATAGCCTCATGCCCATCATAGATGGCAAGAGGCTGAAAAAAGGCTGGGTGCAGAATTTCCAGTCATTTTCCCAAACCTGGGGAGTTTACAGATGCCCAGGGCTGCTGTTAGAAGGGCCCCATACAGCCTACCTGACATACACCCCCCCCCCCCGGCCAAAACTGACTGAGGACATAGATTTATCTGTCCCTTTCTCAGCTGCACAGATGAACGAATAGAAAGCACTCTGAGGCTTCCTGCTCAGTCACAAATTGAAGCATAGTAAACACCGTTTTACTATGCTTCAGTAATGATTAGACGCAGGAATGATTGATACCGATTGCTCATTGTGTTCATTAAGAAAAGGAAGGGGCCAGTAAATTACGTATTTACTGACCCCCCTCCTCCGCTCTCCATCCTGTGTGCCCGCAGCAGCTGAGAAGAAGACGGCAGCACTGCGGGGGAACACAGGGGGGCCTGGACAGCAGATGGAAATGGTGCATGTGCTGGAACCACTCACCTTGCAGTGTAGCCAGGGGGGGAGAAAGAGGAGGAGAAGCTCGCAGCGCTGTGAGGGTGGCAGAACAGAATCAGAATCTGCAATAAGACAGTACAACTGGTTCTCCTACTAAGCAGGTGCTTGGGGCCCCCCTTTTTAACTTTTGAGGCCCAGGCCCAGTACGGGAAGACTGGCTGTACTGCCTTATCAGTGGCCATGTAGGTGACACATACAACAAGTGAATGGCTGTACGTGGCAGTACTTTTGTAAACGCTGATGCTTCAGTGCATCAGTGTTTACCTGTTTACCTGTACAATGTGTTTCCCAAATGGGAAACTCCTGTATGTTGCTTCTGCACGTTGGCATTTACATTCACTTCACTTGTATGGCAGGCTTAATGCAGCACCTTTAGATATTAAAAAGATTAGACCATGTTTGTTATCGTTACCAAATGGTTGGTAACGAAAATTTCGTGTAAATTTAAACCCCACTCTTAATGTCACTCCTCACATGTAACGGAGGCTAATACCGTAGCCAATACTGAGCATATAAAAAGATATTCCATCTAGGGCACCACTAAAGAAGAGGTGGTGTCCCTAAATGGCAAAAGATGGCTACTATAGGTATAGTGGACAAATATATTTAGAAAAATATGTATATCCAAGTGGTTTATTAAATTACAAAAGTTGTATAAAAATAGACCAAGCAAAAAATGGCCATACTACATACCAATCCTGCATACCCCTACAAAAATTACCCCAAGAACCAATGATTACAAAAGAACACATAACACAAAGGACAGACATAAAACACATGTAATTTAATAAACCACATGGATATACATATTTTTCCAAATGTATTTGTCCACTATACCTATAGTAGCCATCTTTTGCCATTTAGGGACACCACCTCTTCTTTAGTGGTGCCCTAGATGGAATATCTTTTAATGCAGCACCTGTGGCTCCGCCGACCCGGGGAAAACGTCCAGAATTTTGCCCAGCATAGTTTTAGCTTCCCAAACCCCATGTGCATGAGGTCTGAATCTTATATGAGATGTTAGGGACTGGGTTTAACAAAAATAAGAGAGAAGGGAAAAAGGGTTCAAATATTTTCCTCTTATTTTGAAAAACATGGGCAAGCACTGAGTGAATGCAAGGATCCCTCCGTCCAAAACCTCACATCTTGAGGGTTCATGCACATTAGGCAGCATAAAAAAAAAATGCCAAAACTGCTGGCAGAAAAAGCAGCATAAAAAACGCTCCTATAAAGCATATAACATGCATAGGAGCTTCTACGTGTGATTGGATTTATAAGCTTTTTTCCCAAAAGCACTAGAAAAAAAATGTACAATTAAAAATGCTGGATGCACCCAATTGCCCCTTTTAGGCACCTTTATGCCTGTTATGGTGTGTCAAGCGTTTTTTCTGCCCAAATGCTCCTCTCAAAAAAAAAAGCTGTTTTTTATTTTCCTTGCATGTCCCTCTCAGATCTACAGCGACCGCACTTCCGAGTGCACTTTCAGTGCACAGTAGATTTGCCTTTAGTAAAAAAAAAAAACTGTAGTGACGTACTATGAGAGCATAAAGAGGAAGTTCATTTCTCAAGCGCCACCCTTTGGGCCCCTTATGCTAATTTCGTGTTAGAAGAAGTTAGTAGAACTTTGTTTGGCGTTGATTCGTGATTTTCAGATCATACAAGACAAATGCCTTTTAAAATAAGTTTGGCACAACTACATCAGTATCACTAGCAAAGCAGCTTCATTATTATGCCATTAAAGAAGATGAGAATGTGCGCTGCATTTTGACATTTCATCAATTGCCGCGTCACGAATGTTAATTCTAGATTACGGTAGTTTACAAGACGGAACTCCTCTGGCTCCTTGATTCCGATCATGCATGTTTGTACTTTTGACTTTTGTGTGACGATTTCTGTACTGACCATCCAAAAATCAGATGTTGAGTTCACATCCGACAAAAATTTTATAGCCTCCACATCCAGCTTTTGTCTGATGAAAAAGTCAACTTGGCTGTCGAAAGCACAGTACTATCGATCCGAAAATCCACAGACAGCACATATTATGACTTTTCTCTTTCAGATTTTTGGGCGGGAATTGTGGGATGACAGATTATTTGCCTAAAATCCGACCATTAGTACGCTCCATCAGACAATTGTTGGCCAACTTTCTGCCAACAAATGTTGGATGGCAGGCTAGTAAACTTTTTTGGCGGACAATAATCAGATTTTCGTATCGTGTGTACACAGATCCATCACACAAAAGTCCAAAGTACAAACACGCATGCTCAGAATCAATGCTTACCAAACACAACATTAACAGAAGGTGCCCAAAGGGTGGTGCTCCATTGTTGGCCAACAATTGTGTGCCATTAGTATGCAAGAGAAAATCCAGGCACACACACTTCGGACGAAAGTCTGGCGCTTTGTCTGCCGAAAATTCGACAGTGTGTGTACGAGGCTTAAGACTTATGTCGATAGTGGTTATTTTTCTGCATTTGTTTTGAAGGCAAGTCAAATGCAGATAAGAAAAATCTCATTGACTTTAACAGAGCAGTACACATGGCAGTTCAGAGGCTGTGTTTGAGGTGCTTTGCTCTGTGCTGCATTGCTTTGGACTCAGCATATCCTATTGAGACACATTTGAACTGCACAAGAAAGGCAAATGTAGCTTTTTCTTGTCAAGTGCTGCATTTTCCATTTGAACCCATCTGCATTCGTTCAAATGGAAAATGCAGTGTTTCACAAGAACACCCATTGACCCTTGGTCAGTACAGCAATAGATGTCCCTTTACAGCCACTCCATAGCTTTGATTGCTGGTTCTGGCTCTAAAGGAAAAAAAAAAACAATCTTAGCTGTGAGTATGTTACAAAAGGATAAAACTACTAAATGATCAAGGCTACCTACCTCACTATTTTCCCGTAATCGCCTTTTATTATAAACATAGAGCTGTTACTCTGCTCCCACTAGCTGTTAGACGCCCATTGCCCCAAGGGCCAAAAGGAGTCAACCTTCTACTGACTAAAGCTTATGTAAATGAATTTGCTCATAAAAAAGACAAGTATTCTTGCAAAGAGATACAGCTGTAATACCATATTTTCATTCCTCAGCATTCAACGCTTTTGCCATAAGAAACGCAAAAGCAGTGTCAAAAAACAGGATATATACTGAGAGATGAAGATTTTTACACTCTGATATTTTCTGCTGGCATTGGCATGATTTGAAAGGAGACTTGTTGTCAACTTCAGCTACTGCAAAGCAGTACATGATAAATGTATGAATTGTTGAAAGTGACAACAGCTCCGCTACCACATACGCTGGTCATGTTAGAAATGCAGTAATGAACTTGATTACGTGGAAAACAATCGTGATAATTCGCCAAACTGACAATAACGTCTTGCTTTATTCATGTGATGGGCGAGATCGAATTTTACAAAATTGCCATTTCATAAGGGAAAGTTTTGCCTGCGAGTTATATCAACTTGACAAAGAGGGTGAGTCATATAATATTCCTCATTTCAAAATAAAATACTATTATTTAGAAAATGCTGTGTTATCGTTGGTACATAATAGTCTTTACATAGCCTTTAATTAACACACACGTGTTTGCATATCCTAATCACTTTGCCAAGCAGCAAACATCCATGATAATGCTAGATATTGTATATATGTACCTTACAGATCCTGTTTGGATGCTGGACTATAATAGATTATCCATATCATATGTGTTGTCCCCCCTATACATTGTAAAGCGCTGCGTAAACTGTTGGCGCTATATAAATCGTGTATAATAATAATAATAATAATAATATTAAGCCAAGATGCATATTCAGATCAGGAAAAAGTACAGCATTATCAACTGTGAAAGCACCCTAGTTAAATATTCAAAGGCAGTTCTATAATTATAATCCATATCAGTATCCTATACCCTGCAGTCCTTTGTATAATGTTTTCTCGACTCCGTCAAGCACTTGGAATATTTGTACGCTGGCGACAGCCCTAATCATAGGCGTGTATTAGGAAATTTGATCAGAATCCCACTTAAGCAGAAGACCTTCCACAATTACCCATTATGTTGGGAATAAAATCTTAATAGACATATCATGCATAAACTATTACTAAAATGAAGGAAACTGCTGAGAACAACCAAACCTTAATAAGTCCCTAGTCTCTGCCTCTGTAACAGCAGCACTGGAGACTGCCAATTGTAACTTACAGTGTCCATACATGCCATTAACACACATTAACCAATTGAATCTTTGTCCTTTTGTCCTTGCAGTCAGAAGATTGTAGCCAGGCATAAGGATCTGTTAAAATGATGGCACGTTTTGAAATCCTAACCAAAAATCCATACGTATATGAACATAAAGGCTGGGTTCACACTATTGCGAATCGGATGCGGTTTTCGCATCCAATTCGCAATAGCAGGAGATTTTGATCGGCTCTCTATGGAACCGGTGCACATATCTCCGCTGCAGCTCCGGTGCAAATTTGCACAGGAGCCCTGTGCGTCTTTTGGTCTATTTTGGGTCCGAATTCAGCCAAAAATTGGACCTTAAACGGTGAACGGGGATGCACTGGACCCCTGCTGTGAGGCGCATGTGAAGGTCATGTGAACCCAACCTAAAGCTGGCCATACACCTATAGATTATCTGCAGATTTTCTATGGTTAGATGGAAAAAGTGGGAGATTCCTCCATCCACACAGTTTAGCGAGCAAGGAGAAATCTGTTGCACTTTTTCCATCTAACCATAGAAAATCTGCAGATAATCGATAGGTGTATGGCCAGCTTTAGTCAACTAAGATCTTAAAAAAAAAAAATGTAGGCATAAGGATTTTTTTTTTTTTTTTCCATAGCTCAACTAAGTAAGTACATTGTGCAATATACTCCAACATACATCAACCGGTTCTACACAAGTTTTGTCCCTTATACAAAAGCGATTCTAATTTCTAAAGTGCTGGTAAGGAATTCACGACACAAAATGTAGACATTCTGAGAGCCAAGATAAAAGAAAGCACACAATCCTAGAAATTAAGACAGTTCATTATCTTTGCAAATTAATTTTTAAATAAGCAAAGTAAGACATGACATCCTCATTGACAATCAAAAGGAAAGATTCATTAGTGTTCTAACATCTGCCTACAGACTGCAGCCAACTGCGTGTGTGTGTTCATTTAAGACCACACTTGGAAAGCTTTCCAGTTACATTTACCTAGAGATTTTGCACTAGCACTTCCCATCTGACAGAAATCAGCCAGCTGGGTCTGATGAATAATGGTAGAAGGCAGCTTGCATCGGTTGATGATTGAATTATACATCGCCGAAAGGACCAAAAAAAGTCATTCTGCTAAGGAAAGACATTTCATTTGTAATTTCTAAAATACACCATAAATTCCTTTTTAATATATTGACAGTACTTACAGTAAATATATACATAGTACCAAATGTCTATGTAGCTATCTAGCTATATACACACATATGTATGTGCAAGTCTCCGAATGCATATCCAAGTGGTTTGGCTTAGGGTGCATTAGCAGCATTCTTCTTGTCTCAGCACTTATAACCCCCCCATACAATATATCTCCACTCCTTTCCTTTACTGTTCAATTAGACCAATCTCTTCTTTTTTTTTTTTGGTTCTCGGAGAAGCAGATACACTCTAATGCACATAATAGCTATATTTTTCAAGATATACTGGAAGCATTTAATCATGTGTGACCTCCATTTCCAATCTGATGGTATACGTTGCACAGAAGTGGCAGCGTCCTAATGGAAGTTTTAATATGCAGCTCTGTGCTCTCGCCAAAACGTCCCACACACATCCAGAATTAAGGAACACAATTACGATGCAATCCAGTGCAAACAAAAAATGCCAGATTTTACACAGCTGTAGTGGGGGGTTTAAAAAGTTCACTTGTCCATAATAAGAAAAAAAAAAAAAAAAAAAATGACTGGCCAGTGCATGATGGGATAGGATTTGACCTAGATCACCCTAATTGGTACACGTGAATTGGGGCGGAGCTGCATTTTTAATGTACCCATCCCTTATAAAAGGAATATATAATTCAGTGTTTACTACACAGCTGGACCATATAGGAGTGGACCCAAGACAATTTCTGATTACAAAGTTCCAACAAGCATGGAGGGGAAATGATCCCACACCCAAGATCTTCCTAGCGCGCTAATGTTTTTTTGGGGTGTTACCAACTCAGCATCTTTCAGCTGAAGCTAAAGAGGCAGCAGATGTCAGATGGTTGACACTTGCAATCAGCGCCAATTAAGCAATCACCGGGCTTTTTATACCAAAGTATGGGAAGCATATAAAAAAAAAAATGTAAACTCAGTGTAAGAAGCAGCAGAGCAAAGTTGCTGGAGTATTGTGTGGCTCTGCCCAACCATAGCAGCTTAGGTGATGTGGTCCCTTGATCATTACAGCCATGAATATTTCATGTGGGCAAAGGTGCATGGTTCCAAATGAATTAAAGGAAATGCAAAACTAATAAAAATGCTTTTATTCCATGACAGTTCACATGTGCTCCATTTAGCCATCATCAGGGATGGAGGGAGAGGAGGGGGGCTCATTAGAACAAGTTATGCAATTGACAATAATGGCAAACAAGAGAATCCAGCAGCATTGGATGACTTACCTTGGAGGTGTAGGTGTCCTTCAGCTCTTGCTTCTCCTGGAATCCCACCACTGTCTCCCCTGCTCCTAGACTGAGCCGGCAATACAAAAGCTGTGTGCAGTGTAAGAGAAGAAGAGGGATCTGCTTGTGTCAGCTGATCTTTATTACATGCATGCAGCTTGCCTTAACAAGGGCGTCCCTTCCAAGCAATAAGCTTTATCCACCATCACCAACCAACCAACCAACCAACCCCCACCTCTGGTGAAGTTTGATCTGTCGGGAATAGAAGAGACTGAGCGAAGGGATGACACTAGACTGCTAAGAGTGAAGCATCAGCTGGCTGCAGCCTCCTCTCCGGCATCCCTCCTGTGCAAAAGGCAGGACCCAGCGCTCAGTGCTCGCCTCCCATTGGCTCCCCGCTCAGGATGCTGTCCTGAATATCCAATCTAGCAGCACAAATCCATCCTGCATCGCCCATCCCAAGGATTACTATCCAGCCCCCCCACCCACCACAGATGGGCAGGAAGGAGATCCCGGCGAATGACAATCAAGGACACCGAATCAGTCCTCTGGACCAGTAAAGTGACCCCTTTGCTTTACTTTATACAGCCAGATGGGCTGGGTGACCTCAATGTGCCCCAGTCCACTTCAACCTCCTGGGACCCACCGGGACCGATCATCCAAAATAAGAAAATAAGGGCAGAAGTGGGGGGATGAGGAGGAGGAGGAGGAGGAGGAGGATGAGGAGGCAGGGATGCTGGATCTTCAGATCATAGGAGATCAGATCACAGGAGTACAGTACAAACACCCTGCTGGCAATGCATGACTTCCATACTGTCATCTGCTTGTAGTCTTAGGAGGATGTGTCACATCCACACATTTCTTTTTGTTTTCATTGTCATTTGGATGCTTTAAATCGATCTGTGTTTGTTTTGTTTTAATTCTTGTAGGATGCTTTATATGTATCTATGTTTGTTTTGTTTTAATTCTTGATAGGATGCTTTATATGTATCTATGTTTGTTTTGTTTTAATTCTTGTTATGATGCTTTATATGTATCTATGTTTGTTTTGTTTTAATTCTTGTTAGGATGCTTTATATGTATCTATGTTTGTTTTGTTTTAATTCTTGGTAGGATGCTTTATATGTATCTAGGTTTGTTTTGTTTTAATTCTTGTTATGATGCTTTATATGTATCTATGTTTGTTTTGTTTTAATTTTCTTGATAGGATGCTTTATATGTATCTATGTTTGTTTTAATTCTTGATAGGATGCTTTATATGTATCTATTTTTGTTTTGTTTTTATTCTTGATAGGATGCTTTATATGTATCTATGTTTGTTTTGTTTTAATTCTTGATAGGATGCTTTATGTGTATCTATGTTTGTTTTAATTCTTGATAGGATGCTTTATATGTATCTATTTTTGTTTTAATTCTTGATAGGATGCTTTATATGTATCTATTTTTGTTTTAATTCTTGATAGGATGCTTTATATGTATCTATGTTTGTTTTAATTCTTGATAGGATGCTTTAACTGTATCTATTTTTGTTTTAATTCTTGATAGGATGCTTTAACTGTATGTTTGTTTTATTTTGATTCTTGGTAGGATGCTTTAAATCTCTGTTTGTTTTAATTCTTGATAGGATGCTTTAAATCTATCTATGTTTTGCTTGTTAGAAAGATGCTTTCAATTTATATTTGTTTGTTTTGATTGTTAGAAGGATGCTCCCATCAGCTTTTTTTTAATAAGGAAATATGACCTTAATTCAGATGACTGTACTGGCCATCATGATTGCCAGCATCAGCACTACAGAAAGGTGGTGGTGGGGGGATCTGGTCACATAGGATTTGCCCTGCTGTGATGCCCCCCCAAGCAGTGGAGTACAGCTGTATTTAAAGCTGATCCATTGCAGTCAGCACTCTATCTCCTTGGTGCTGCAGCTGACACCCAAGCTGATGTGGGAGTGGAGGAGGGGGCTGTAGGGAAATGAACAGAAGCTTTTAACTCTCTGCGTGCCGGCAGTGCTGCCGGGAGTTTAGACAGATGGTTACGTTTTGTTTCCCTTTGGGACTGCTGTTTTGTTATCCTTGGATGGCATTTCCTCAGCCCCCCCCCCCCCCATTGATCCTTAGGTTCACACTGCTGCGAATCCTATTGCGAATGTGAGCTGTTGCTTCGAATGATTCGCAAGTCATTTAAATGACATAGTTTTCCATCCGTTCACATCAATGCGTTGCAAATCGTAGCTGCATACAAAAAGGGTCCTGTGCGAGTTTGATCCGTGTGCTATGCGAATTCAATGCAATATTTGCCGTAGAATCGCAGTAGATTCGCCAGAACACATAAAGAATTTGCAACGAAAATTCGCAAAGCAATCGGATCAAATTCGCACAATTTTGCCCTTAGCTAGGGTTGCCACCTTTAAAACCAAACACATATTAATTACACAGGTTCTGTGGCTGATTAAGGTGGTAATTACACACATTTGACAGTTCCAAATCGCCTGACAAGTCGCACCCTATTGTCGGCAATGGAACCGTTCAAATCGGTGCGACTCCTCAACGATTTGAAAAAAGATTCCTGCACAATTTTTTTTGCGATTTCAGCTGTGACTTGCGTAGACATCTGTGCATGAAGCGGCACAGATATCAGCCAAGTAGCACCTGAAATCAGGCTGACCTGCTACTTTGAAATCGTGCTACTTCAATTTCAATGTAGCATCAATGTGAACCAGGGCTTAAAGTGATTGTGAGCCAAGGTGCACACTGAATGCGGATTTGAAATCGTGCAAGTTCAGCTGAACTTGCACGATTTCAAACCCACATGTCAGTGCGAGTTCGGGGGGCAATTTGGGAGACATCTGTGCAGGTTCATGCACAGATGTCTATTGAAATCGCCCCCCCCGAAGTCGCCGAAAGTAGCACAGGAAATACTTTTGGGAATCGGTGCGATGCTGCCTTTAATCGGTGCGGTGCCGCAAAGGCAGCATCGCACCGATGCAGACAGTGCCGTTGCCATCAATAGGCGTCGATTTGGCATGCAATTTGACATGTCAAACCACATGCCAAATTGCCCCGATGTGAACAGGGGCTAAAGCCAGATGTTTTTTTTTTAAATCTTAATGAATTCTATGCATTAAGATAAAAAGCTTCTGTGTGCAACAGCCCCCTAATACTTACCTGAGCCCCTTCTAGTTCCAGAGATGTTGTAGGATTGTTTCGGCTGCCCGGGACTCCCCCCCCTTATTGGCTGAGACAGCACCGCGGCACCATTGGCTCCCGCTGCTGTCAATCAAAGTCAGTCAGCAGATGATGAAAGAAAGGGGGCAGGGCAATGCCGCAGCTCTGTGTCTGAATGGACGCACAGAGCTGGGACTTGGCTCAGGTGCCCCCATAGCAAGCTGCTCGCTGTGGGGGCACTCGTCAGGAGGGAGTGGCCAGGTGAGCAGAAGAGAGACCCGAGAAGAGGAGGATCCAGGCTGCCCTGTGCAAAATGACAGCACAGAGCAGGTAAGTATAACATGTTTTGTTATTTTAGACAAAAAAAATAAAAACTTTACAATCACTTTAAATTAGCCTCAGAACCTGCTTAATTCATATGTGTTCAGGTTTAAAGTGGTAAGGTGGCAACCCTATCTTTAGCATCCTGCTGCTCTCTACTAAGATGGGCTAAAGTGTACTGGAGTGAATGCACAAAAAAAATAAAAATAAAAAAAATATATATATATATATATCTATAGGGGATGCAGCCATATAGACCAGCTTTGGCCCGAAATGACTACCATCAGAGGATAGAAGATTAAATGGAACAGCTGAAAATTAGTAACCAATGCAAGTCAGTTTGGGAAGCTCTGAAAGTACACTATATTGTCAAAAGTATTGGGACGCCTGCCTTTACATGCACATGAACTTTAATGGCATCCCAGTCTTAGTCCGTAGGGTTCAATATTGAGTTGGCCCACCCTTTGCAGCTATAACAGCTTCAACTCCTCTAGGAAGGCTGTCCACAAGGTTTGGGAGTGTGTCTTGATGTTTGACCATTCTTCTGGAATTGCATTTGTGAGATCAGGCACTGATGTTGGACGAGAAGGCCTGGCTCACAGTCTCTGCTCTAATTCATCCCAAAGGTGTTCTATCGGGTTGAGGTCAGGACTCTGTGCACGCCTTAAGAGTTCTCTTCTCTGGAACTAAGGGGCCAAGCCCAACCCCTGAAAAACAACCCCACACCATAATCCCCCCTCCACCGAATGATTTGGACCAGTGCACAAAGCAAGGTCCATAAAGACATGGATGAGCGAGTGTGGGGTGGAGGAACTTGACTGGCCTGCACAGAGTCCTGACCTCAACCAGATAGAACTACTTTGGGATGAATTAGAGAGGAGACTGTGAGCTAGGCCTTCTCGTCCAACATCAGTGCCTAACCTCACAAATGCGCTTCTGGAAGAATGGTCAAACATTCCCATAGACACACTCCTAAACCTTGTGGACAGCCTTCCCAGAAGAGTTGAAGCTGTTATAGCTGCAAAGGGTGGGCCAACTCAATATTGAACCCTATGGACTAAGACTGGGATGCCATTAAAGTTCATGTGCAAGGGCAGGCGTCCCAATACTTTTAATAATATAGTGTATGTACTGCCAGGAAGCCTTGCAGATCAGAGTTCAGCCACAATGCATCTATTACCTGACCTGTCAAAAGAGATTTGGTTTATATTATGAAAGTGTAGCTTTAATATTATTATACAGGAATTTCTATAGTGCCAACACTTTGTGCAGAGCTTTACAACATAAAGAGAGGCAGTACAGTTACTATACATTTCAATGACAGAAGGTTAGGAGGGCCCTGCTTGTGATGGCTTACAATCCAATAGCTTTATCATTCAAGCATTGTATTTAAAAATCACACGTTATGAGATAAGAGATGCTTGGCTCCTAAAACAAATATAGTGTATTCCCAGCGTGCTGAAAATGTTGTGTATTATCCATGTAAACAGCACTCAGAAGGACTGGATCTAGCCTGTCTGATGTGAGGGTGCAGTAAAGGGGGACAGAGGATACGAGGTCAGCAGGGCAGTTTATAGGAGTCAGTAGAGCAGTGTACAGGGGGTCAGCAGGGCAGAGGATAGGATCAGCAGTTTGAAGGGCAGAGTGCAGAGGCCATTAGATTGTAGGGCATTGTAAAGGGATTAGCAGGGCAGAGGAAAAGAGATAGCAGGGCAGTGTGCAATGGGTAGGCAGGGCAGTGTGCAGTGGGTCAGCAGGGCAGAAGGTGAGGGGTTAGCTTAGCAGGGGAGTGTACAAGAGTCATTAGGGCAGTGTACATGGGGTCAGTAGGGCAAAGGATAAGGATCAACAGAGCAGGTGACAGGGGTCAGCAGGGTAAAGAACGGGGGTTATCAGGGCAGAATATAGTGGTCAGTAAGGAAGAGTTAATGGGATCAGCAGGGCAGTGTACAGGGGTCAGCAGGGCAGGGTACAGGGGTCAGCAGGGAAACAGACAGTGGTCAGCAGAGAAGAGGACAAGGTCACTGCTGGCATAGCAGATCCCAACATTGCACACAACCTGGCCACTCAGTTGATCTCTTCTGCCCTGTACACACAATAGGATTTTCCGACAACAAAATCCATGGGATTTTTTCCGACGGATGTTGGCTCAAACTTGTCTTGCATACACACGGTCACACAAAGTTGGTCGGAAATTCAGAATGTCAAGAACGCGGTGATGTACATCATGTACGACGAGCCTAAAAAATTGAAGTTCAATAGCCAGTGCTGCTCTTCTGCTTAATTCTTAGCATGCGTGGCACTTTGTGCATTGGAATTGTGTACACACGATCAGAATTTCCGACAACGGATTTTGTTGTTGGAAAATTTGAGGACCAGATCTCAAATTTTGTGTGACGGAAATTCCTATTGGAAAATGTGTGATGGAGCCTACCCACGGTCGGAATTTCCGACAACAAGGTCCTATCACACATTTTCCATCGGAAAATCCTATCGTGTGTACAGGGCATTCCTCCCCACACATCACATAGCTGAGATCAGATTCCCTTGCAGACACAGCTTCAATCTGCGCAGTGTGTAGCTGGGTACTGCAGCTGCACTGCCATTCCACTCTGAGAATATTACAGGTCAGAACCGCAACATAGCAGCCACCTACAGTATACACTGTGCAGATTAAGGCTTTGTCTGTAAGGAATCTGATCTCAACTATGTTCTACGTGGGGAGAAGGAGATCTTTTGAGTGCCCTGGGTGTAGTGCGGGGAGAGACGGGACACGGTCACCTAGCTCCTAGGGCAAAGATGATAAGCTGTGCCCCGCCCCCCCAATGTGTGAGCATCCTGTCTCAGCCCAAATCCCTCCCCCTCAAAAAAAAAAAAAAAACATGAATCTGCATGCTCACCCCTAAGCTTAAATTACACCTGCAAGCCAAAGTTCTCCCCAAACAAAAATGCAAAAATTCCCCCTCCGCCCAGTTCAAATCCTTATCCCCCCCCCCAATCCCACCTCCCAGTCTAACCCCCTCTCCCAATTCCCCCTCCTAGCGCACATTCCCCTTAGCCCTCCTCCTAGCTCTCTCCTCTCTGTCACTTCTCATTTCTAGACATGTGCAATTCTTTTCGTTTTTTTTTCGTTTTCCGTTAAAATTCGTTATATTCGTTCATTCATTATCGTACGAATGAACGAATGATTCGCAAAAATTTTTAACGAATAACGAATGTTCGAATCGAACGAATATGAAAAACAACGAAAATCCGAAATATCCAAATTAGAAACAACGAAACTACGAAAGAAGAAAATCCGAAAAACGAAAACAGGAACAACGAAAATCAAAATGAACGAAAAAATTTGTACATTCGTAACTTTTTTTTTTGTTGAATTGGTGATTTTCCGTGTCCCTTACAATGGCGCTGCTTAACGTGCTTCGAATGGATTGAACGAAAAAATGTATACATTCGTAACTTTTTTTTTTCGATTCGTAATTTTCCGCGTCTCTTACAATGGCGCTGCTTAACGTCTTCGAATGGATTGAACGAAAAAATTCGTACATTCGTAACTTTTTTTTTTTTTTTTGCGATTCGTAATTTTCCGTGTCTCTTACAATGGTGCTGCTTAACGTGCTTCGAATGGATTGAACGAAAAAATTCGTACATTCGTAACTTTTTTTTTTATTTTTTGCGATTCGTAATTTTCCGTGTCTCTTACAATGGTGCTGCTTAACGTGCTTCGAATGGATTGAACGAAAAAATTCGTACATTCGTAACTTTTTTTTTCGATTCGTAATTTTCTGTGTCTCTTACAATGTAATAATAGCATACACATTACATAAAATTATGAATTATGCTCCGATTACGAATCTACGAAAACAATGTTACGAAAGTACGAATAAATCAAGCTTACGAAAGTACGAATGTAACTAAATCTACAAAAATACGAATGCATCCGAATTTCGAATAAACGAATACGGAAAAACGAATCAACGAAAAAATAACTCTTACGAAAATACGAACCGTTACGAATACGAACACCGACGACTTACAAATTTATGAATCGTTACGAATAAGAACAACGGCGACTTACGAAATCACGAATCGTTACGAATCAACGGAAACTAACAGAAACGGAACGAAAATAAACAAAATTTTCTATTGTGCACATGTCTACTCATGCAGGGATGGAGGAAAAGAGCTCAGCAGCCACAAACAATGTCCATGGGAGGGTCGGCCCTAGGATGGCACAAGTAAAATCTGGGGGGGGGGGGGGTTCTGCAGACCACCCCAGCACCACTCTTGATCCGGCCTCAGCTGTTTTAGTTGGTAATACAACTTGGACACTTGGAAGTCCAATAAAAAAAAAATTTTGTATTTAAAATCTTACCACTGTAGAGACACACACCATGGCTCTAGGCCAAGTCATCGCTTCATCTCAGATTGTCAGCATAAACATAGAAACAATGTTATTAGATTTATTTCTTCTACTTCTGCTTTTTCCATCAGCGCAACCTCCACAGTTATTATCTTTTGTATCACTTGCCCCTTTCTTTCAGATTGTAAGCTTTCATAAGCAGAGCCTTCTTGATCCTCTTGTATTGAATTGTATTGTAACTGTACTGTCTCCATTTTCTTTGTAAGGCTCTTTGCAAACTGCGGGGGCTATATATATATAAATATAAATACTGTATATCCTGAAAAATAATATTTGTTGTTTTTCTAATAGCACTGTTTAATATTTATGTTTATTTTTGTTTTAATTTTTTGTTCAATTTTCAAAAGTTTTTGTTTAATTTTAGTTAAATTTTCTATTGTTGGGCTAAGCATATTAGTTCACCAGAATGGGTAACCAGCCAACTGATGAGGCAGTGCATAACTTTAACTTGCAATTTACCAAACACGTGCAAAGTTCGAAGCAATAATAAAAATCTTGTTCAGGATGACATAGAGCACACATACGCTGCAGAATAATGAAAGCTGCACAAACATATAAAAACAGCACAGACCTGGACTTTTCACAGCAAAGCCTGGCTCAATCAGGGTAATGTGTGGCTGCATAGCAAAGTCTCAACAGACAGGGAGTTCAGTAATTCTCCATTGACACTTTTCTGGCGGTATGGCCCTGGTGCTATAGCTTGTGCCAGATTAAAAAAAATCCCTGCTGTCCATTTCAGTAACTTTACAATATGTGCAAGAGTTTCAGGTAGTTCTTAATAGCGCTACAAAATTAAAAAAAAATTATTACCTTCAGTTCATAGAGGAAGAAACTGGAGCTAATAAAGATCTACTCTTATGCCGCGTACACACGAGCGGAATTTCCGTCCGAAAAATCTTGGATGGTTTTTCCAACGGAATTCCGCTCAAGCTTGTCTTGCATACACACGGTCACACAAAAGTCTTCTGAACCTTCGACTGTCTAGAACGCGGTGACATACAGTGGTGTGAAAAAGTGTTTGCCCCCTTCCTCATTTCCTGTTCCTTTGCATGTTTGTCACACTTAAGTGTTTCGGAACATCAAACCAATTTAAACAATATCAAGGACAACACAAGTAAACACAAAATGCAATTTGTAAATGAAGGTGTTTATTATTAAAGGTGAAAAAAAATCCAAACCATCATGGCCCTGTGTGAAAAAGTGATTGCCCCCTAAACCTAATAACTGGTTGGGCCACCCTTAGCAGCAACAACTGCAACCAAGCGTTTGCGTAACGTGCAATGAGGCTTTTACAGCGTCCTGGAGGAATTTTGGCCCACTCATCTTTGCAGAATTGTCCTAATTCACATTAGAGGGTTTTCGAGCATGAACGGCCTTTTTAGGGTCATACCACAACATCTCAATAGGATTCAGGTTAGGACTTTGGCTAGGCCACTCCAAAGTCTTCATTTTGTTTTTCTTCGCCATTCGGTGGTGGACTTGCTGGTGTGTTTAGGATCATTGTCCTGCTGCAGAACCCAAGTTCGTTTCAGCTTGAGTACACGAACAGATGGTCGGACATTCTCCTTCAGGATCTCTTGGTAGACAGCAGAATTCATAGTTCCTTTTATCACGGCAAGTCTTCCAGTCCTGAAGCAGCAAAACAGCCCCAGACCATCACACTACCACCACCATATTTTACTGTTGGTATAATGTTCTTTTTCTGAAATGCAGTGTTCCTTCTACGCCAGATATACTTGACACACACCTTCCAAAGAGTTCCACTTTTGTCTCATCGGTCCACATGTTGTCCCAAAAGTCTTGGGGATCAAGATGTGTTGTGGAGAAATTGAGACGAGCTTTGATGTTCTTTTTGCTCAGCAGTGGTTTTCTCCTTGGAACTCTGCCATGCAGGCCATTTTTGCCCAGTTTTTCCTGATGGTGGAGGCATGAACGCGACCTTAACTGAGGCAAGTGAGGCCTGCAGTTCTTGGACGTTGTTGTGGGGTCTTTTGTGACCTCTTGGATGAGTCGTCGCTGCGCTCTTGGGGTAATTTTGGGCGGCCGGCCACTCCTGGGAAGTTCACCACTGTTCCATGTCTTCGCCATTTGTGGATAATGGCTCTCACTGTGGTTCGCTGGATCCCAAAGCTTTGGAAATGGCTTTATAACCCTTTCCGACTGATAGATCTCAATTACTTTCTTTCTCAATTGTTCCTGAATTTCTTTGGGTCTCGGCATGATGTGTAGCTTTTAAGGATCTTCTGGTGACCTTACTGTGTCAAGCAGCTCCTATTTAAGTGATGCCTTGATTGTGCAGGTGTGGCAATAATCAGGCCTGGGTGTGGCTAGAGAAATTGAACTCAGGTGTGGACAACCACAGTTATAGTATGTTTTAACAAGGGGGCAATCACTTTTTCACACATGATGGTTTGGATTTTTTTCACCTTTAATAATAAACACCTTCATTTACAAATTGCATTTTGTGTTTACTTGTGTTGTCCTTGACTATTGTTTAAATTGATTTGATGTTCCGAAACACTTTGTGACAAACATGCAAAGGAACAGGAAATGAGGAAGGGGGCAAACACTTTTTCACACCACTGTACAACACTACGACGAGCCGAGAAAATTAAGTTCAATGCTTCCGAGCATGTGTAGAATTGTTTCCGAGCATGCGTGATTTTTTGCACGTCCGAATTACAGACGATCGCATTTTCAGATAGGAACTTTTCCCGATCCAAAAATAGAGAACATGCTCTCAATCTTTTGCTGGCTGGAAATCCGCTAGCAAAAGACCGATGGAGCTACACACGGTCGCATTTTCCGACAAAAAGCTCTCATCTGAGTTTTGCTGGCAGCATTTCCGATCGTGTGTACGTGGCATAAGCTGGTGTACTGAAACAGGCAGAGTACCTGTCCCTGTATACATATTTGTTGGCGCTGCCCCCTCCCTGTCACTGGTTGCTAAACAGGCTGCTGGCAACCTCTTAACAACCAATGATGCGGTAGTGGGTGGGACCTAATGGGGAATCTGGGACGCTAGTTCCCCATTGGGGCTGCTCTCTCCTTGTAATGAGATAAGGCAGTGGGTGGATTTTATAGCCAATAGCAGGCTGGCTATTTGCTAAGGATCTGCCCAATACCTGCTGTCAATCACAAAGTGAGCAAACCTGATGGGGAACTAGTGTTAGTGAATCCCTACTAAGCTCCACCTCCAGGTACAAAACTTCCAGTGGCTGCACTGTCCATCGGTGAGAAGGTAGTGCAGTTGTCCAGATGAACCCTCCGGCTTCAGTGTACCGCCCCACGGGGTGCGTATCACAGATTCATGTACCTGTCTACAACATGTACTAGAATATGTCGCCAACATGACATTTGTCATGTGAAGGCATGTCAGAATTCTAAAAAGTGTTTTATACACTCCTTTTATGAATTTTTCTGAGAAGGACTAGCTTATGCCTCGTACACACGTACGGACTTTTCCCGGGGACCTAAGTCCAGCGGACAATCCGCTGGACTTTCCCGCTAGGTACGCTGGACTAAAAAGCGAACGGACTTGACCACACACGATCACGCAAAAAGTCCGGCGGTTCACGCGATGACGTACAGCACGTACGACGGGACTAGAAAAAGGAAGCTCGAGATCCCAAACGACACCCTTTGGGCCCCGTCAGCTAATCTCGTGTGTATCGCGTGTTAGTTGACGTTTGGTTAGAGACGATTCGCGCTTCTCAGACTTCTGCTTAATTCGTTCGCTTCTGCCGTTCAGTTTGTGCTTGTGAGGTTTGTATCTGGCTTTCAGTGCGTGTGGATCAGTTCCTACCTGTTCTCAGGCCGTTCTGGTCCGCTCGTTCCTGTTTTTCAGGTCGTTCTTCATAGGCCTTGCTGTTCTTCAGTGCGTTCTGTTAAGTTGTTTGTTTGATCAGCCGACCGTTTTGAAGCCATGGAGTGTGGACGTACTCGGGAACGAGTTCGTGCTGTGCAGGGGCTCGGTGTTGTGGTTAACACCTTGGCACGAGCCCGGTCCATGAACAGGGTGAGGAGGAGTTCATGGACCAAGAATTGGTTGCGCCAGCGTGACCAATTCTCGCATATGCCTTTGCTCCGTGAGATCCGTGAGAATAATCCTGATGATTTCAGGAATTATCTCCGGATGACGGACCCCATTTTTCACCGTCTGTTGGCTTCGCTGTCCCCTTATATTACCAGGCAGAATACCTGCATGCGGCAAGCCATCAGTGCGGAGCAGAGGCTAGTCGCCACGTTGCGTTACTTGGCGACGGGGAGAAGTTTGCAGGACCTCAAGTTCACGACAGGCATCTCCCCCCAGGCTCTGGGGCTCATTATTCCAGAGACCTGTTCTGCCATTATCCACGTCCTGCAGGAGGAATACATTAAGGTAAGTCTTCTCTTTTAAAATTACCTATGTCTTGTATGTTTGCTAATGTAGTGCATCAATGTCATCATTAGCTAATTACCATGATAGGACTATTCTATGAATGTCCCCTATTCCTTTTTTTTTGGATTTTGTTTTTTTGTCTAGTATTTTATGGTTGACTTATCGAAATAGCTTTAAGAATGTATTATTTAGTGGGTCACATGCATATTTGCTTGCACCAACCTCCCCAGCATGGAAGCTTGGCCCCCTAAACACCCCTAGCCTAGTCACTTTCTTTGGTTAAAAATGTATATTACCAGCTCCATTGTACAGCTTTACTCACCCCCCCTTTCACCCCCCTTGACCCTCAATTTTAAATTGATTGCATGTGGTTTTGGTCAGCTTGTAATTATCCCCACCCCCACACCCCCCACAGCCCCACACCCCCTGATAATTAATAGCATGTGGTTTTGGTCAGCTTGTAATTATCCCCACCCCCCACACCCCCACACACCCCCTGATAATTAATAGCATGTGGTTTTGGTCAGCTTGTAATTATCCCCACCCCCACACCCCCTGATAATTAATAGCATGTGGTTTTGGTCAGCTTGTAATTATCCCCACCCCCACACCCCCACACCCCCTGTTTTGGTCAGCTTGTAATTATCCCCACCCCCACACCCCCTGATAATTAATAGCATGTGGTTTTGGTCAGCTTGTAATTATCCCCACCCCCACACCCCCTGATAATTAATAGCATGTGGTTTTGGTCAGCTTGTAATTATCCCTACCCCCACACCCCCACACCCCCTGATAATTAATAGCATGTGGTTTTGGTCAGCTTGTAATTATCCCCACCCCCACACCCCCACACACCCCCTGATAATTAATAGCATGTGGTTTTGGTCAGCTTGTAATTATCCCCACCCCCACACCCCCACACCCCCTGATAATTAATAGCATGTGGTTTTGGTCAGCTTGTAATTATCCCCCCCCCCACACACACCTTTCATTAATTGCATGTGTATTGTGTGACCTTACAATTATTTACTCCCCACCCACATCCCCATTATTATCTTCTCTGGTCCATCAGAGGGGTCATCAATCAGAGATTTGTCCCTTTTATCCTTAATCTTTTGGCTTTATTTCAAGGATTTACAAAATAAATACATATGTTCTTCCAAATTGTTTGTTAATTTGTTGCATTTAGTTTGGTGTTTTGCCTGGTTTATAATTTAAATTGTATCTTTCTGTTTGACTTCACAGTGTCCCTCCACGCCACAGGAATGGCAGACTGTGGCTTCCCAGTTTGCTGCCCGTTGGGACTTTCCCAACTGCGGAGGGCGATTGACGGCAAACATGTGCGAATTGTGCCCCCACCCCATTCGGGGTCATACTATTGGAATTATAAGGGGTTCCATAGTATCGTGTTGATGGCGGTGGTGTCGGCACAATATGACTTTCTGTATGTGGATGTGGGGAAAAACGGCCGGATGTCGGACGGAGGAGTCTTCAACCACACGGAGTTCGGTCATCGTCTCCAGACTGGTGGGCTGGAGCTGCCACCAGATGAAGATAATGTGGAGGGACTCCCCTTCGTCTTCATTGCCGACGAGGCGTTCGGTCTGGGTGACCATCTGATGAGGCCATTTCCCCAACGATCCCTCACCCCTGAGAGGAGGATTTTTAATTATCGGTTGGCCAGAGCAAGAAGGGTGGTGGAAAATGCCTTTGGTATTATGGCCAACCGTTTCAGATTGCTCCTTACATCCCTACATCTGGCAGAGTACAAACTGAATACTATTATTCTTGCATGCTGTGTCATGCACAATTATTTACGGAAACATTCAGGAACATACTCCTTACCAATTGGCCCTGAGGCCGGAGTGGAAGGCAACATGACAGGGCTGGATAATCGCCCTCTTGGTTCGGCACCACAATCAGCCCAGCAAGTGCGGGACCTTTATTTACAGTATTTTAATGGTAGGGGGGCCATTGAAATGGCAGCAGACCCTTAAACCATCTTTTTGATTTACAAAGAATAAATACAGTTATTTATGTTTGAAATATTGGTAGTTTCGTATTGTTTTGCTTTTAATTTGGCCTGTTTTATATGTTGTCCTAGTGCACATCTTAATAGTGGCAAACTTGTTTAGCGTTTAGTAAATAAGCCCCTTTGTCAATGAACCACAACATGTTTTTGTCAAACTGGTAGTATTTAAAAAGAAGAAGCCACACATTTTAGAATTTGTGCAAACATTATTTTTTTTATTATAGTGCACATCCAAAAATTTTTTTTTTTTTTTTTTTTGTTGTTTTGGTATTTTTGGTTAATTTTTTTTTTTTTTTTTTTTTTTAACAAGATTTTTATTTTTTTTTTTATGTTATCTTTTTTAAATTTTTTTTTTTTTTTTAAAAAAAAATATTTTTTTTTTTTTTTTTTTTTTTTTTTTTAAAACAAACATAAAAACATGTTTAAAAATGTTAAAACATTTAGGCTTAGCATTTGAAATTATTTACACAATGTAAAAGTCCAGAACTTACAAAGTTCAACAGGTAACCCATGAACAGTAGAAGCCAAATTTTGAATATGCACACTAATTTAACTGGAAAATGGGTAATGTCAACATGTGCTATGTTCCATCCTGGGGAATCAATGGACGTGTTTTGTGTGTGAAACCCCTTCCCTCTCACCTACTAGCATTAGGGGTTGCAAACACCAAATGCGTCCATTGAGATCCCCTGATGGCACATAGCACATGTTGACATACCGTGTGCATATTAAAAATTTGGCCTCTAAAATTAGTTAAACAGCGCATCAAAAGGGGAATGAAGGACATGATTGATGTTAAGAAATGTAAAAGGGGTCTTTAGATTCTCCCCAAAACATCAATCATGTCCTTCATTCCCTGCTGCATGGTGGCCATCTCCTTCTGCATATTTTCCAGCTGCAGATTCCAGGCCATGATCTGGCCAATAAGCCTGTGGGCACTGTCAGTGGAAAATGGCTCCGCAGCTTGTCCTTCCACAAACAGATCAGCATCACCTAAAAGTTGGGTAGATAAAACACAAGAAAAAAAGTGTCAAAAACATGCAGACCTTAATTTATTAGCTCAATCTGTGTTCTGAGACACTCACTTGGTGGGGTGCAGATTTGATCCACTTCAACGACCTGTTCCGCCACATCCACGCGCGGGCTTGGGCTAACTGCCCAATTAGTCTGGTGATGCCGGGAGGTCCTCGTAGGTTCGGACTGACGTCTGAGTCTTTTGCCCCCTATGGTAATGGAACACAAAAAGGTACACTTTTGAATCACACTGATATTTGAGTGCCAAAATAGGATTAGTAAACATTGTTTAAAAGTCTTGCCAATTATTAGCAGTTTGTTAGAAGATCCTACTTGAAGACAGAATTGAAATGTCTATCTAATGAAACTCCAATACTTAAACCGCCCTTCAACCCTAAATTTGAACTTCCGCTCATTGGATCCCTGCACCCCTGTGGTGTCTTATTTTGAACCTTTTAGGGGGGATGGGTTGCAGATACCTGTGTAAGGCAGGTATTTGCACACACATCCGGCCCTAGACTCCCACAGAAGTATACGCCACATCCCGTCCCACCGTGCTGTCTGCTGGGACACACAGGGGTCCCCGAGCTCGCGCGGACCAGTCCTATTGCATTGCGCAACTGGCGCATGCCCAATAGTGACCCGGGAAGTGAAGCCGCAAACATTAATTTCATGATTGCAAGATCAGAGATTGTAGCTGCACCATCCAAGGGACAGGTGAGTGTACTTCTTTGAAAAGTCACCACCTACAGTATTTAGAGATGATGAGCATTTTTTGGGAATTGTGAGCATGAGACCCTGCTTAACATATTTATCCCCCCCCCCCAAAACAGCCTCTGGAGTCCCTGTGTAAGTTACCCCTAAAACCCTTACTACAGCAGTAATTGTATAGATAGTGACAATAATAAACAACCTTACAACTCCAACAACCCAAAGCCAGGTAAACTCAATAAACGTTATGAAGACAAACGGAACTTTCATCAAATATGCGCAAGTTTCACGTACGAATGGTAATTACATCTGCGCAAGTTTCACGTACGAATGGTAATTACATCTGCGCAAGTTTCACGTACGAATGGTAATAACATCTGCGCAAGTTTCACGTACGAATGGTAATTACATCTGCGCAAGTTTCACGGACGAATGGTAATAACATCTGCGCAAGTTTCACGTACGAATGGTAATTACATCTGCGCAAGTTTCACGGACGAATGGTAATAACATCTGCGCAAGTTTCACGTACGAATGGTAATTACATCTGCGCAAGTTTCACGTACGAATGGTAATTACATCTGCGCAAGTTTCACGTACGAATGGTAATAACATCTGTGCAAGTTTCACGGACGAATGGTAATAACATCTGCGCAAGTTTCACGTACGAATGGTAATAACATCTGCGCAAGTTTCACGTACGAATGGTAATAACATCTGCGCAAGTTTCACGGACGAATGGTAATAACATCTGCGCAAGTTTCACGTACGAATGGTAATAACATCTGCGCAAGTTTCACGTACGAATGGTAATAACATCTGCGCAAGATTAGACATATCAAGTTTAACCATAGTAGCGCACGTGCTTGACTTACTTTTTTTGATGGCTTTTCGAATTCTCCTGTACTGATCGTGCTCCCTGGATTTGATGTCGGACCATCGCTTGCGCAGTTGATCCTTGCCCCTTCGTACGCCGAATTTCTGCTCCAGGGTGCTGACGATTGTAGTGAGAATCTTGTCCTTGCGTAAGTTGGGTCGAGGGTACGGGCCATTTTCCCCGTCGTAATCTTCCCTTTGGAGGATGTCCACCATCTCCACCATCTCTTCAAAGGCCATATTGGTGGCCTTATATCTGCTGCTGGATGCAGATGTGTTGGCTTCTTGGCTTTCCTCCGCGCTACTGGCTGAGAATGTGTCCGCCATATTCATGAATTTATTCACCAACAATGCAACGAGGGGAAGCGGGGCGGGGAATACTCGTCAGGAGGAACGTCATGGGCGGGCGACGCGGAGGACGCAGGCGGACTTCGACGCGTGCGCAGTGTATATAAGGCTGTTTGAGGGGCCCACGTGTTCCCGAACGGAAGTAGCGAGCGCTCTGTACGAAGGTAAGTGTTTTCTAGGATGCATTACTGTGTTTTTTTTGGGGTTTTGGGCCAGCATTTTTTAAGGATATGTGTGTGTTGCTGCCTGTGTGTAGAGGTTGCTGCCTGTGTGTAGGGGTTGCTGCCTGTGTGTAGGGGTTGCTGCCTGTGTGTAGGGGTTGCTGCCTGTGTGTAGGGGTTGCTGCCTGTGTGTGGGTGTGTTGTGTAATGTTTGGTAAGAAAAACTGGTTGTGCGTTTTAAGTAACATTTGTGTTTTTGGTCTTTTGTATTGCCATTACTAACAAAACAGAAACAAACATGTCAGCACCCCAGTTGAATCCATTCAAGGACCAGCAGTTCATGTCCGAATTCATTGCCCTGTACAGAAAAAATACCAACCTGTGGCAGCTCAAGAACCCTTTATATGGCAATAGGGATGTCCGGAAGGCAACACTGGGGCCACTTGTGGCTTTTGTGAAGACTCAAGTCCCCAACGCAAACACCAAGTTTGTGGAAGCCAGAATTGCAAGTTTAAGGCACATGTACAAGCGGGAGCGCAAGAAGATTGAGGAATCAGTCAGATCAGGAGCAGCAGCAGAGAATGTTTATGTACCCAAGCTGTGGTACTACAACCAACTGACTTTTATAGGTGACCAGATGGAACCCAGGCAATCACTGTCCACTCTTCCCTCCACCCTTCCCTCCACTCTTCCCTCCACTCTTCCCTCCACCCCAGCTGAGGCTTCCACGGAAGGAGAAGACCCCTCCACCTTGGAGCAGGCTGATGCGCCCAGCTGGAGCCAGGTATATATTTAGTAGCCTAAATTGTGATTGTGTGAATATTAATGCTGTAAACGTTAAAATGTGAAACAATTAACACCCTGAACTCAGAATTGTGAAAAAAACTGACAAAAATTCAGCACACTTCTAAAAAGTGTTGGTGCAACATATCGATACATATATAGTGTATACATACATCCAGTAGTGGCAAAAAAAGCGTTAGACAACATTGGTGATCTGCTTGGAAAATGCAGGGGTCCAAATGATAGCCTTTTGGATCTTTTGGAAAATTTAGATGCTCGTTCCTAAGTTTACAATTGGATGATTGAGGAGGCCAGAAACCACAAAACAGGTGTTTGATTTTTGTTTTTCATTGCACACAGGATGAGCTGACCCAGGATGATGCCGGGACAAGTGGTATGGAGGAGGAGGACATGACCAGCGAGAGCCAGGAGGTGGCTGGGCCCAGCACGAGCCAGAGTGACAGCCAGACCCAATTAAGAAGTCTACCTCCACCCCTGCCCTTACCCCCAAGAAGGCCCAGGAGGATGACCATTGTTGAGGAGGAATCACTCCAACTGATTCGGAAGGCGAGTGCGATTCTCGACAAACCCCCCCTTCCAGAAGAGGCCTATGCCAGCTACTTGTCCAGCAGGTTGCTGGAAATGGAGAGGGGCCAACGGCACCTGTGTGAGGGCCTCATTTCTGAGGCAATTAGGGGGGGTTTGAGGGGTGAATTACGAGAATCCACCCGCCTGACCCATGAAGGCCCGACACCAACTTCTCCTCCTCCTCCTCCTCGTCTTCCTTCTTCTCCTCCTCCTCCTCCTCCTCCTACTCCTCCTCCTACCACAAGTCAGCCTCCAAGGAAGCGTGCAGGGAAGACTGCAGGGAAGAGTGCAGGGCAGCGTGGTGGGAAGAGTCGGAAGTGATTGCCTGGCTTCAGTCTGGTCTCACAGAAGACACAGGCTGTTGTAGTGCCACAGCTTGGGGACATAGATGTCATCTGCTGCTGTTCCTGGTCTGTCTGATTCCTGGTCAATCTTCTTGTGCTCCCTATATTGGATGAAATGTGCCCAAGCTTAATTTTTGGCTTCACAAACTTGGTGTCTGCCGTTGGGGCAAAAAGTCTTCACAAAATCTACAAGTGGCTCCAGTGTTGCCTTCCTATTTTGTTTTGCCTTGTTTGTTTTAACCAGAATAAATGGTCATTTAATTTTCATCAAATAATGATATACGTGCTTGTTATTCAAAAACATAGTTTCTTTAGGAGTAGGCAGGTACATGTCTAAACATTCATTTGACAATACAAGTGTAAAGTGCAACTTCAATGGAACTGCAAGTGCAGTCGCTGGAAAGGTGAGGGTTAAGATCTGAATTAAGGGCAAGCTCTGCTGACTCCACAATTGTATCATGTGTAATAACTAATCCTTTTGATAAACAACAAATAAAAAAAAATATCTATATAGAGATATATGTACATATATATATATATATATATATATATATATATATATATATATATATATATATTTATACACGTATAGATCTATATATCTATATATATTAATATATATATATATATATATGTAGATATCGATATATATTTTTTTGGGCTTATTGAGAAATATAGATATATTTTTCATTTGGTGATTTGGATATCTATATCTATATCTATATCTATATCTATATATATATATATATATATATATATATATAGAGATAGAGATATAGATATAGATATATATATATATATATACAAATATATAACTTCACTAAAGAATGCTGAAGAAAAAACGTTCGGGAGTACTCTGCGTGAATATACAAGCAGCAAGGCAAAATCATTCTTCAAGTATGATAACATACAAATCCCGCTGTCAGAAAAAAAAAAAAAAAAAAATTCAGCAGCGTGACGATTGTGCGAGCTTCAAAACGAAGGCTAGTTTTACCAGACCGAGCGAGTCCGTGACATAATAGCTACTGAGCATGCGTCCTTTTTGGTACGCCGGACCATACTACACACGACCGGATTATCCGCTGGACTGCCAAGTCCAGCGGATAATTTGAGAACAAAACCTGAAACTTTAGTCCGCCGTACTTTGGCCAAAAAAAGTCCGCCGGCGCCCACACACGAGGGGATTATCCGCTGGACTTCGGTCCAGCGGATAATCCCGCGGGATAGTCCCTTTGTGTGTACGCGGCATTAGAGTTACTACTTCAGAAAAACAGTTAAGAACACAAACAGCTACTTGCAACTGTCCTCATAAAAAAACAACACTTTCATTCAAGTGCAGGGTAGCTTTGGTAACACAGGTTAACAGCTGGAGAGACATGGCGGGACACAGTGGGTCATCTAACTGCAACTAGAGTGCCCTAGTAGTAATCGGGAAGGTTCTGTCCACAATAGCTGGACCTTTTGAAAAAGCTACATGCCATTGGGTTCCTGCCTAGCTGCCCACATGTGGGTTCTGACACTGGAGGGTCTCTCACTTGGGTGGAACTTACCTTCGCCTATGCATGTCCAGGGACCTGGGGGTTGCATCTGAGCTTGGTAAGTAAATGAGTACTATAGTAGTAAGAGTTGCACACAATATGGCATTACGACCACAATATCAATGGGTACGTAAGCAACAAGATAGATGGTCCTGTAGCCTAGCGCCTACCATGCTCACATGAAGATCTTATCCCCCTTGAGCATGTCCACAAACCCAGGCAGTTGCGGGAGAAAGAGACAAAGGGACCTGCTCCTGCATCGGGAACATGGTGAGTAAATGGGCACTCCGCTACACTATTATAGCAGCTTTTGGTGATTTGCATAATTTCTTTAAACAATTCAAACCAAAATGACAGCATGATAATTAATCTGTCTTAAAAGTGACATTTCATATAGCAGGGAATTACTTTCTTTTCATGTTCATATTCAGATTATTATTTTTTTTTTTTCATCATGCTATGGTACAGGCTATAAATTAAAATTAAAGCCAAACTCAAAGCAAACAACTAATAGACAGCTGGAATACATATATGGAAGCAGTTTTATCTCCCCAAGAGTTTGTAATTCTGTCCATCAATGTATTAGATTTACAAAGCTCTACTACACAGCACAGCCCTGTCTGAAAAGGCAGAACACCTGAATGTCATCTGCTGATGTTCAGTAACACAAGTCATGTTGCTCCCCCAGCCCGTGACTGAACAGTAAAGGAGAAGAAGCAGGCCGATGAGCTTATCCCTCTATCACTTTGCTCACTCCTCATATCAGCATGTTCCTCATAGGCGTGCACACAGGGTGTGCCAATCACCCTGTGCAGGCCAATTCCCCATACTCCTGTCTCCCCCATTCAGTGCTGCCAGCTTCCCTCAGCTCCAGCCTGCTGCTGCGAGGGATGATTCAGGATGGATGAGTGAATGAACACAGTGAGTGATCTGTACTAATCACTCCTGTGTTTATTTATAACCAAAGCATAGTAAACTATGTTTACTATGCTTTAGTTTGTGAATGAACAGGAAGCCACTCAGCACAGAGCACTTCCCATTTGTTCACTGTCCAGTGTAACTGAGGCTGCAGAGAAAGGGAACTGGGGATGCTCTGTCCTCAGCCCCGTTCTCTCTGTTTAGACCCTTAATATTTCACCAAAGCCCCCCAAAGGGGCTCCTAAAAAAAAATTTTTAAAATAAGAAAAAATAATATTGTAAAAAAAAATAAAATTGTAAACAATAATAATAAAAAAAAAAAATAATAACGACTGACGCCGTCCACTGCCATAATGACACCAATTTCTGCTCTACTGACATCGTCCGCTGCTCTGTTAATATACACGCATGTGTGTTTGTGATCTGGGGTGCACACCATAATGCTATAGGCTGTGCACACCAATGATGTTCCTTGTTAGCACATGAACATTGCAGCACACCTGGTTGGCTCCTTGCACTGCCTTTCCTTCTCCCAGTTTAAAATCTGCATTACTGTGATAGGCTAACACTAATGCCGCGTACACACGACTGGACTTTCTGGCAGACTATGTCCGACGGTCTTCCCGACGGACTTTCGGCGGCGTTCTGAAGGAATTTCCGAACGAACGGACTTGGCCACACACGAACGGACTAAGTCCATTTGAAAGTCCATTCGTTTTGAACGTGATGACATAAACGGGACTAAAAAAAGGAAATTCAATAGCCAGTAGCCAATAGCTTCCCTTGCGTCGTATTTGGTCCGTCGGAGCAGCACACAGACGAACGGTTTTCCCGATAGGAATTGAGTCCGTCGGACAGATTTGAAACATGTTCTATTTCTAGGTCTGTCAGATTTTGAAAACGAAAAACGATTGGATTAGCCCACACACGATCCGATTGTCCGATGGACTGAATTTAGGTACCTGCACTGATTGCATTAAAAAACAAAAACAATGATGTATTAATGAATACAGAGCCCCATTGTTTATGTATTTTCTATTTGCTTAAAGTTTAGCTACACAATCTATATTAGGATTTGTGCACACAGCTGCACAGGGGCAGTATAGCATGCAGAGCCTGGTTAATGACATTCACAGGACCCACTGTCACCACCTACAGCCACCCATTGAGATGCATTAGAAGAGACAGCTGTACATGGTTGTGGGTAAAGCCCCATACACACGCGCGGATTATCCGAGGACCAGGTCCGTCGGATCATGTCCGTCGTACTTTGTCCGATGTTGGTTTTGCGTACACACGGTCGGACAAAGTTGTCCGAAAATCCGATCATTCTGAACGTGGTGACGTTTGTTGCCTACGACGGGACTACGTAGAGGCTAGTAGCCAATAGCTTTGGTCTTGTAATGTGATCTGAGCATGCGTAGCAATTTGTCCGTCGGACAACGCTACACACGATCGGATTTGGTGTGATCGGACCGTGTTGTCAAAAAATCTATCCAGCAGGAGATAGGACTTTGTCCGTCGGACAATCCGACGTACACTGTCCGATGGTGCATACACACGGTCGGATTTTTCAACAACATTGTCTGATCGGACAGAATCCATCGGAAAATCCGACCGTGTGTATGGGGCTTTAGGGTTTGTGTAAGGCACCCACATGCCCACTGATATATGGTCTGAACACACACTATCTGTAATACATAATATTCAGCACAAAACCCTGTACAGCCTCCTCTTCTACAGCATCTCAACGGGCAGATGTATGCTGTGGCAGCGGGTCCTGGGAATGTCATTACACAGGCTCTGCATGCTGTGCGGACCCTGTACAGCCACTTGCATGAATCCTAACACATAAGTGTCTTTTTCCCAATTTTATATTATTTCAGAATCTTTATTATCTGCCAGATGTTAAACTACAGCTATACAATTGGATACAATTGACACACAGATGGTACAGGGATAATGATATTTATAAAATATCTATTGCATAGGCCTATTTTGAATCATTCTTCTTCATGCTGCATTTCCCTCCTTCTTCACACTTGCTCTATAACGCATGGCTGCAATTCATGTACCATTATGGCAATGTGCATACATGCATTGGGGGAGTACCCTAATTGCAAATAGCACAAATATTTCCTAAATTTCCGTTTACTGATGTCAGATCAGTAAAAGGTGAATTCTGTCTTTGTTGAGCTTTTGCTCCATGTCATGCACTAGTGCTTGAGTAGAATATTCCATCACTTGTTCATTGGTTCTGTAGTATTGACAGCTGTGAATTGGAATCTCACGTCTGTGATATCCCTACCTGCTCTGACCTTGACTTCTTCACTCAGCTTTGAAATAGTCACAGCTGGATTTTCACCCTATGAAATGTTCATTGTTTTTTTCTGGAAATCTGTTCATTTTGTGCCTCTGTGGCCATTTGAAAAATTGCTCACTATGACTATCTTTTATCAGAGAAGCATGTCTAATTTAGGCCACACACATAACAATTTTCAGGCAATTTCTGCCAGCTATCACAAAAACAGTCAAATAAATGAAAGTAGTCTAACACAAACAGTTGTAATTCTTTTTCTTTCCAAAACCAAGAAAGAGAGGGTGAAAGTGCCCAGCGAAGGCACAGACAACAATAAACACCAGACAGGGATTCCAACCCCTGAGCCTTCTATCCAAAGATAAAAAATTACTTTAGATAAACTTTAAAGGTGGTTGCCTAAAAAAAAAAATACTATGGGGTTGATTTACTAAAGGCAAATCCACTTTGCACTACAAGTGCACTGCAAGTGCACTTGGAAGTGCAGTTGCTGTAGATCTGAGGGGGACATGCAAGGACAATAAAAAACAGCATTTTAGCTTGCACATGATTGCATGATAAAACCAGCAGAGCTTCTCCTCATTTCAAATCTTCCCCTCAGATCTACAGCGACTGCAATTTCAAGTGCACTTTCAGTGCAAAGTGGATTTGCCTTTAGTAAATAACCCCCAATGTGTATGATCTACATATATACTGTGACCGCATGGGGTTGATTTACTGAAGGCAAACAGACTGTGCACTTGGCAATTGCAGTTGCTCCAGAGCTTAGTAAATGAGCTCAAGCTTCACTTTGCAAAGAGTACCCAATGACATGCAAGGACATTTAAAAAACAGCATTTTTGCTTGCATATGATTCGATGATGGAAGCTAGCAGAGCTTCCACTCATTTAATACGTTCTGGAGCAATTGCACTTTCAAAGTGCACAGTCAATTAGCCTTTAGTAAATCAACCTGTCTGAGTATATCAAACTATCAAACTATTTCAGTGCTTGCAATGAGTTTTAACTGGTTACTATCATACACGTGTACAATTTGTGGCATATATTTTTGCTTTTTGCATGGATGCACCTGTAAAACTCTTAGGAGGTTTTTTACTAAAGGCAAATCCACTTTGCACTACAAGTGCACTGCAAGTGCACTTGAAAGTGCACTTGGAAGTAAAATCGCTGTAGATCCGAGGGGGACATGCAAGGAAAATAAAAAACAGCATTTTAGCTTGCGCATGATTGGAAGATAACATTAGCAGAGCTTCCCCTCAGTTCAGATCTTCCCCTCAGATCTACAGCAGCTGCACTTCCAAGTGCACTTGTAGTGCAAAGTGGATTTGCCCTTAGTAAATCAACCCCTTAGCCATCAATCCCTTACTCCTAAAAAACCTAAAAGGAAAGAGTCATGGGGGTTGATTGACTAATGGCTAATAGGCTGTGCACTTTGCAAAGTGCAGTTTCCCTCTGCAAGTGCAGTTGCCCCAGAGCTTAGTAAATGAGAAAAAGCTTCACTTTGAAAAGAATACCCAATCATGTGCAAGGAAAATAAAAAGCAAACATTTTTGCTTGCACGTGATTGGATGAGTGCTTTTCTGCTCATTTACTAATCTTCGGAGCAACTGCTCTTGCAGAGGGCAACTGCACTTTGCAAACTGCACTTTGCAAACTGCACAGCATGTTTGCCTTTGGTAAATCAACCACATGATGTTTATTATAACGTTCCTGGTAAGATTTCAGCACCATGGACAGTTCAGGCCGGTACTTTCTCAACGTTATGTTAGAGCAGTTTGGCAGTAGGAACAGACACAAAAGAGGTAATAGAATTTGTTGGTCAAGTATAGCGTTATGACTATGTTATTTATTAACTTGAGAGCTGCAGAGGGTGCATTTACAGTGTAGTAAAGTTGCGTGACCATTAATACAGCCATAAGTGTATGTTTTCATTTATTAAGCTTTTAGTGGGAATTTAAAAGAAGAAAGAATGACAAATAGTTAGAGAAACACAAAACATATGGTAGACAAAAACAAAATATATACCCAGATGAATATATTACTTTCTTTTAATTGTATCTATTTTAAGAGGTCTATTTATAAAAGATTTGCTTTGTAAATATCTAATCATTTGCTTAAGGCCCCTTTCACACGGTTGGACCGTTCAGATCCGCCTGTCAGTTTTGACGGCGGATCTGAACCATGGAGCGTCGGATGTCAGCGGAGACATCTCCGCTGACATCGGACCCGGTCCGATCCGCCAAAAGCAGATGTATGGCCCCACGTCCAGATCCCTCGCTGGCGGATCGGATCAGGTGAGATCTGATGAAAACGGACACACTGTCCGTTTTCATCCGATCTCTCCATAGAGACCAGCGGCGCTCGCAAGCCCCTCCCCGCTCAGTGAGCAGAGAGGGGCTTGTCATCCGCTGGTTCAGCGGAGATCAATGGAGAGATCTCCCGCTGAGCCGGCGGACAGAGACGGGCTCCGTAGAAGCGGAGTCCGCCTCGTGTGAAAGGGGCCTAAAAGTAACAGATATACCAGTAATGTTTCTAATATGCATGTAATGTCAGTTTCTATTTGTTGCTTTTTGTCAGGCAAATGCAACATTCTCTTATGATTTGGTCCTAAAAGAAAATAGTCATAAGAACATTCGACCATAAGAGTTACAAAAAACTGTTAGAGAAAATAGCCAAACACTATGGACTAAGAACATTCGACCAAAAGGGGAAATAACATGGGGGAGACTTCTGTGCACAGTCTATGGAGATTCCTGTGCGAATGGCCAAATAAAAGGGCGTAGGCTGAGAAAACTTTGAGCTGCAGTGTGAATTGAAACCTTAAGGCTGGGTTCACACTGGTGCAATGCGGGAACCACAGCGATTCCTGTGCGGGTTCCCGCATAGCATCTAAATCGCAGGCAGTTCACACTGCTCTCTGCGACCCGCCGCGGGTGTCAATATAAAGTTAATGATACCCCAAAATGGAATCAGATGGAAGCTGGGTCTGAACACCCATGCGATCCGATTCCAGTGCAGACAAAAAAAAAAAGGGTCCAGCACCATTTTGGTGCAAATGCGATTCGATTTCAGCCATACAAACTGTATGGCTGATTTCACACTGCACAGACCATGCATGAGATGTGCACAGGCATGCGGTGTGAACCACATTTTTTTTTCACAAAAAGATTTTATTGAGATTGAACACAGTTACAGCAAGAACACTGAGCACATAAATCAGATGGAGGGGTAGGTGTAAGGGAAGGGGGGTGGGGTGCTGGGGAGGGTGGGGTGTCGCTCCTCTCTCCTCCCCTGCCTGTATTTGGTCTTCCTATTTATGCTTTAATCTGAGGTATACATGGGACAATTTACGTCGGGAAGTGAGATTTGTATTCGTCTGTGGTTTTAAAATGGGTCCAGCAGGCCCACGTCGAAGTGAATTTCTGTATGCGATCTTGCGAGATGAAGATTAGTTCTTCTATGTCTTCAATTCTTACAATTCTTTCTAACCACTCCCTAATGGTTGGGCTATGCATCGAGCGCCAGTGCACTGGTATGCATAGTCTGGCTGCGTTAACCATATGCATTGCTAGTGATTTGTGATAGGATCGGTTAGACAGGGTTGTATGATGAAGCAGGTATTGTGCCGGGCTGTAGTCTAGGGTGTATGTGGTCACCTTTTCTATTATGGAGTGTACCTCTTTCCAATATGGTTGGAGTGCCGTGCACTCCCACCAGATGTGGATCATGGAGCCTATATCCCTATTGCATCTCCAACATACGTTTGGGATTGTGGGTGTGAAGTGGTGCAGTCCAGATGGTGTTCTGTACCATTTTGTCACAATTTTGTATCCATTTTCCTGTATTGCTGCGTTCATTGAGCCCTTGTGTGTGTTTGTGAGAATGGTTTCCCATTCTTCGTCTGTGAAAGTCGTCTGTAGGTCTTTGCTCCAGGTCAGGCGTGCATTGTCTGTCTGTGAGGGGTAGCCATCGTCTTGTAGCAGAGGGTAAATTGCTGATATTAGGTGTCGTTGCGGTTCAGTTTGGGAGTAAATTAGTTCAAAAGGTGTGAGGCTCCTTGACCAGGTGTCTGATGTGTCAGTTGAAGTAAAAAAGTGCAGCAGTTGTCTGTAGGACCAAAAGGGGAAATGTTTTGTGTGGGAGCTGGAGGCTAGATGTTCCTGGGAGTGTATTTGGCCTCTGTGGTAGAAGTGCAGTGCTAAGACTTCTTCATGTGGCCATTCTCGTATCAGGAAGGTATTTGTGTCACCCGGAGGGAAGTCAGGGTTACCTCTTAATGGAGTCAGTGGTCCTGGTCTTGAGGAAACCTTATAGCGTTTCATAGCAGTAGTTAAGGCCGCTAGCGTAGGGTGAATAAGTGGGTGTTGTTTGGTTGGTAGGGGCCAGTGCTTCGGGGAGATCCAAGGAAGGAGATGTAGGGGTTTGTTCAGGAAGGAGTTTTCTAAGTTCACCCAGCATTTCCCATGTTTATGGGTTTTCCAATCTATCACTCTGGAGAGGTGACAAGCCAGATAGTACCGATACAAATCCGGGAGTGCAATCCCTCCCTTGGTTTTAGCGTTGGTCAGGCGTGTATATTTAATTCTTGGGGGACTGCCTTTCCATATAAATGTTGAGCAAGCTGCTTTATAGGTTGCGAAAAAGGTGGGGGGCACGGCTATTGGGATTGTCTGCATGAGGTAGAGAAGGCGGGGGAGAATGATCATTTTTATCAATGCCGAGCGGCCAAACCAGGAGACATTGAGGTTGGCCCAGGTTTTAAGGTCTAATTGAATTTTGGTCAGGGCGTGCACAAAGTTAAATTTGTATAAATTTGTGAGGCGTCTGGGGATTTCTATGCCAAGGTATGTAATGTTTTCTTCTTTCCACTGGAAGGGGAAGGCATCTTGGCAGTGTTCCACTTCTTGTGGGGAAAGGGATATATTCAGTGCGTGGGACTTAGAAAAATTAATTTTTAGATTGGACAGGCGGCCAAAGTGGTTAATGTCTTGTAAGAGGTTTGGTAGGGAGGTTCGTGGTGATTGCATTGTCAGTAAGATATCGTCCGCGAACGCGGCTACTTTGTATTCTTTGTTATTGATCGTTATCCCCCGAATGTCAGAGTTAGCTCTCAGTCTGTTTAGCAGCGGTTCCAACGTGAGTACAAAAATGAGTGGGGATAATGGGCACCCCTGGCGAGTTCCATTACTTATTGGGAAGGCGTTCGACAGGAGGCTATTCGCTTTCACCTTCGCTGAGGGATTAGTGTAGAGAGCGTTAATATGCGTACACATGCGGGGTAAGAGACCAATACCTTTCAGTACCTCTCGCATATAGTCCCAAGCCACCCTGTCGAACGCCTTCTCAGCATCGAGGGAAAGAAGAAATCCTTTAGTCTCAGTCGAGGTAAGCCAGTGATGGATGTTTAGGGTGCGTATGGTGTTATCTCTGGCCTCCCTGCCGGGGATAAAGCCCACTTGGTCAGTGGAAATGAGATTGGGGATCAGGGGTAGTAATCTGTTTGTAATTATTTTGGCATATAATTTTATATCTACATTGAGCAGAGAAATGGGCCTGTAATTGGATACTCGCGAGGGATCTTTGTTTGGTTTAGGTATGACCGTTATATGTGCTTCTAGCATATGTCCTGGGGAGGTGGATGGATCTGAGAAGGAGTTAAAGGTCGATAGCATTCTGGGTGATAGTTGGTCTGCAAAGGTTTTGTAGTATATTAAGGATAGACCATCTGGGCCTGGGCTCTTTCCTGTCTTCATTTGTTTCATGGCTAGAGTAAGTTCTGCCTTGGAAAGTGGTGCTTCTAGGGTTTCAGCTTGTTGTTGTGATATTGGCTTAGGGCAGTATTGGGACAGGAATTCTTTTATTTGGGAGGTGCGGTCAATGGCATTGGGCGAATTCGGTTTGCTCTGTGGTAAGTTATATAGACTAGAGTAGAATTTCTCAAAGTGTGAGGCTATGTCTTCATTTTTAGATAAAGTATTCCCCTGGTCAGAGCTTAAATGGTGGATTATGGTCGACGTTTTATCAGTTTGTATAGTTCGTGCTAACAGTCTTCCACTTTTGTTACCGTGTTCGTAGAACACTTTTTGTTGGAGAATGTACCTCCGTCTGGTGTGTTTCCCGAGTTCTTCCTTCAGTGTGGATCGGGCGTGTAATAAGTCTTGTAGAGTGGTTTGGGAAGTTGATAGTTTGTGGGCTGTCTCGAGTCGATTGATTGTCTGAATGAGTGACGTGATCTGTGTCTGTCTTCTCTTTTTTGCCGCAGTAGCTAAGGCTATAAGTTTCCCTCTTATTACACATTTGTGTGCCTCCCAGAGTGTAGTAGGGGCAATATCTGCGGTGTCATTTTCCTGGAAATATAAATGAAGTCGGTCGTTAATTTGTTGTAGTACCTCTGTGTCTTTTAGGAGAGAGGGGTTCAGTTTCCAGGTTTTAGTTGTTTTTTTGGTCTCTGGGAAAGTCAAAGTTATTGTGATGGGGTGGTGGTCGGATAGGAACATTGGTTCAATGGTAGCATGTGACAATGATGATAGGTCTGTCTGGGATAGAAATATATAATCAATTCTGGAGTATTTTTGGTGTGGGAAGGAGAAAAAAGTGTAGTCCTTAACCGTCGGATATAGAGTGCGCCAGGTGTCGTGGAGGGATAGGTACTGTAGTTGGAGCTTGATCTGCCTCAAAGCCTTGAATGGGAGGGCCGAGGTGCCAGTGGATGAGTCTAGTGTAGGGTTCAGTGGTGTGTTGAAGTCGCCCCCTAGTATCAGTATACCTTCCTGAAATGTGCTTAGTAAGTCGCAAACTTTTCTAAAAAAGGTTACTTGGTGTTCATTTGGGCAGTAGACATTTGCTATCGTAATTGGTTTGGAGGCGTATTTGCCCTTTATAAAAATGTATCTGCCCTCCTGGTCAATGATAGAGTCTGTAAGCTGGAAGTCTGCTAATTTTGAAATCAAAATAGATACCCCTTTGGTTTTGGAGAGAGGGTTTGTAGAGTGGAGAGCTTGTTTATATATGTGGTTGGTCAATTTGGGGATTGTTTTAGTTTTGAAGTGCGTTTCCTGTAGTAGTAGGAAGTGTGCCCTGTGTTTGGTCAGAGCCGCAAGAGTTTGAGATCTTTTTTCTGGGAGATTTAAGCCTTTCACATTAAGTGATAGGCACTTGAGCGTGAGTTGGTCAGTGGACAGTTTACTTTGCATACTGAAGATGTACTAATTGCTTTTAAGAGGCCTTATGAAGTCCTTTTGTGGGTTCAGTTAAATAACGAGGTAGCTATAAGGAGCGAGCAAGGAGGGGGGAGAGAGGAGCGAGATCCCTTGAGTTGTGAGGAAAGGAGAGGGGAAGGGTGAGTGTTTAGGGTAGGGGAGGTACTGACGTATGGGGGTATAAGGTAGTGGAAAGGGTGGGGAGTAAAACGGGGGGGATCTAGTAGGGGTCAGTCCAGAGGACGCACCTCAGAGTACGTTTTGGGGCACTACTGAGGTCTATTGGCCGGAGGTGGACTAGGCGTGCCTATCCACCTAGAAGAAAGAGTCCGGAAAAATAGCACAAGTCCGTGTGGACTGCTATGTGGGGGTAGTGGTCTGGAGGGAAAAACAGTGCTGTTGCACTGAGTGGACGAAGAGCGGTATTCAGGAGCTTCTAAAGGGCAGTTAGAGGCATGTGTTATTATGTAGCTTCTTAGGAAGCAGAGGGTTCACAGAAGATGTGTCGTCATGGGAGCTGGGTAATTAGGTCTGACCATTTGCGGGTTAGCTGAACTCTATTTATTTTATATATTGTAAGGCTAAGGAGCACGTAAATCACATATCGCGAGTACAATTGTAAAACATCTTATATGCTGAGAAAAGGGGGCGAAGGGAAAGAAGAAAGGAGAAAAGGAGGGGGGGAGAAGAGAAAAAGGAGAAAGAAAGAAAAAAAAAAAAAAAAAGGAAAAAAGGGGAAAGGGGGGGGGGGGGGGGGGGGGGGGGGGGGGGGGGGGGGGGGGGGGGGGGGGGGGAGGGAGGAAACCATGTTTAAGGATGGTGGTACATGAGAGAAGCCGTATTTGGGGTATAGGGATCCTCTCAGATCTTATATTTGGTGTTAAACGTCTCAGACCTGGTATGTGTACTGGTTTCGAGGCCTGGGAGTTCCTGGTCTCGGGATTGCGCCGTCTCCCCACTACATACACAATTATTCTTATCAAGGGTGGCAGGACCTCTTGGTATATGATTAAGTGAGGCTAAGCGGATAAGAGAGGTTGTATTTATGTACTCTTCAGGTCAATGATATCTCTTTTTCCCCCTAACCTGGGCATTGGGGTGGGGCGGTACAAGATCGAGACCAAAATCTTATGTCCATGTAGGTCTGACAGCATGTCGTCGGAATCCGCCATAGCAATCAGGGTATTTAACCTCCCCTTTTGCTGTAGCCTATCCGAGGAGTCATTGCGTGGTGCATAATGGGGTGTGTGCGCTGGTACCTTAGCTAAGAAGGATATACGGAAGTCTCTGGAATCAAGTTGACGGCTATAGTATCTAGGAGTCAATGAGAAATCAAACCTCTTCGGACGTTGGGTCTTAAAGTGTATTTCTGTTGGTTGCTGGCGAGTTCCGGAGGTCGCATTTCGTTTGAAGACTTGTGGTTGCTTTGTGGATCTGATGGCGTTTCGATAGTTGTCGGGTCGATCAGATGCTGTATGTGGAAGAAGAAAGAGACAAAAATAAAAAATAAAATGAGGGGGGATAAAATTTCCCATGACGTTAGAGAAAGTCGTGAACCACATTTTTATTCACCGGTGTGAACCAAAATTTAGCAGGGGCATTACTATCACTGTTAAATGTAACAGCTTCTTGCGCAGGTCTCCTGATTGTTTGAAAGCTGGCACCTGCCAGAATCTTAACAACCCGTCACTCATCCCCAACCAGCACGTTCAGCTATCACTCAGGAATGCCAGGCTGATGGGTGAATGTAAATAAATGAAGATAGTGTAAAAATAAATCCATATCAAACCCCTATGCAAGCATGCAGCCTGGCTGGCCAGGAAAGAGGGAGGGCAAATGTGCACCGCCCCCTCCTGAACCATACCATACCACATGTCCTCAGTATGGGGAGTACCTTGCAGGGTGAGAACAGCCCTGGCAATGTATCTTGTTCCCATGTTGATGAGAACACAGGTCTCTTCCCCCGCAACCCTGGCTCAGTAATTGTGGGGGTCTGAGGGCAGGGGGCTTATGAGAATCTGGAAGCCCCCCTAAAAATAAGAGAACCCCAAGATTCTGTCCTCACACATAAATAAATAAGGGGTACATAGTACTCCTGCTCATTTACAAAAAATGTCAATAGTAAGTAAAGAAATATACACACACATAGTTTTTGACAAGTCCTTTAATTAAAAAAATAAATGTTCCACAATGCAAATCCATTGTCAGTCATGTTGTCCAGCAATTCAGATCAATAGATTAATTGATTTTAAGAGGGAAACCCTTGCAAAAAACAAGGAAAAAAAGCATGTTACATGTCAATTTCTAAATAAACAATTGAAACAAATTGACTCAAATGACTATAGATTTATTTGAATAGCTATCCAAGTTTGGTGTTAACATTGCAGCTATAATTTATAACATTTGAAGCTCAACTCCAGGCAGATATAAAGGTGCAGATTAATGCAGCTCTGTATTTATTAATTCATTAAATATATTTTTTATCCAAATAGTGTAAGTGTCAGAATTTAACTTGGTATCAACCACTTACAATGCCCTATACAGCAGCGCTCCGATCAGGAATGGGAGGGGCAGGGCTTGGAGACAATCCAATGTGTGTGCAAATGTATAGACAGGGGACATGCTGATAGGAGGAGAGATGACATCAGTGTGTTGTCCTTTTACTGTGCAGTCAGCAGCCTGGTAGAGGAGAGAGAAGGTTACGGTATAATTTACCTGTATACTGTATGCAGTCATCTACCTGTGAGTGCTGTGTGATGGGGCTGTGTAAATCTCAGGGCTGAATGAGGAGAAATACTATTCTTTGGCAGGTAAAAACAGCTTCTTTATATGTACTTCATTTGTACATTTAGCTATTTGCCTGGAGTTCAGCCTTATATGCTTTTTGCAAACTATCCTGTATAATAAAAAAATCTAAATCCCTGTTTTGATGCAAAATAATTGCATATTTGAGTTCTTTCAGAGATAGCTGAAAAGAGTATATGATTTAAATGAATACCCAATGTTTTCCTATATACATTAAAATGTCATAGTGTAGTATATAATGGTTTCTGGCGGCTGGTGCTCAAAATTTTTTTTTTTTGGGGGGGAGGGGTGCAAACAAACTGAAAAATTCTGAAAAACACTTAAAAAAAATCATCAATTGCAGCCTCACTGTGCCTATCAAATGCAGCCACTTTGCCCATCAAATTCAGCCACTGTGCCAGCAAATGCAGCCACTGTGCCCATCAAATGCAGCCACTGTGCCCATCATATGCAGCCACTGTGCCCATCATATGCAGCCACTGTGCCAACCGACCCCTCCACTCGCTGGACTCGCAGCTCTGGCAGCACTCCCCTCCCCCCCCGCAAGCAGCTCTGACAGAGGGGACATACCGCAGCAGCTCCTCTCCAATGCACCAGAGCGGCGGCGACCTCTGTTTCAGCGTGTGTCTCCTTCGCTCTTCTTCCTAAGCGCCAGGCATCCAAGTAACCTGACCTAATTACAGACTCACACAGTTGACATGAGTCATCCAAATAAATTTACCTACACTAGTTGCACACTAGAGGGTGCTACACTTAGAACTGAAATATATAGATCAGTACTTCTCTTTTATAAGATAAATGCTCCGAGTGGACACTGCAAGTAGCATTTTTCTTTCCTCCTAATCAACCAATATGTCTGACAGCATCCCTGCAGATGTATCAGTAAAAATGTAAAAACAATCTCACTTTCAATGAATATCAGAAGTGAAGCCTTAAGCGCCCATCTGACAGCCTAATATGCAGTGGCGGCCCGTGCATTGTGAGCGCACAGGCGCTGCCCCCCCATCCATGTGCCCATCCCCTTTCCAGATGCCAGACACATGTATTCTTATGGCGGGAGGGGGTGGTACTTTTTTTTTTAGGCTTCAAAATAGGATGGGCTCGGGGGGCATAGAGTGCGCCCTGATCCCACCCAATTGTGTAAAGATAGTAAATAAATTTTCGCTATTTTAACACTAACCTTCCTCCCCGCCAATCAGGAGGCAGGGCGTCAGACCTCTTTCCTGATTGGTCAAAGCGCCAGGCCACCATAGCAGGTCAGGCTGGATGGCTCTAAAGGGCAGGTCTCCGTTATCTCCTCCTGGATCTAGAAGCTTTGAGAAGATTCTGAAAGTTAATGGGTGGAGGCCAGGAGATCTGATCTGCATACTTGAGGGAATCTGGCCAATCTCCAGACAGAGGGCCTGGCAGGGTGACTGAGTCAGTCCTTGAATATGGTGGAGCCTGGCAAGCAGAGGAGTCGGGTGTAAGATGGAGTGCTGAGGTTGCTGTTGTGTGGCCTGGGAAGAGGCTGATGTCTCTGTCTCCAGGCTGGGAGCAGAGGAAAGCAAGGAGAGGAAGCCTAAGAGTGGCGTCCCAATTACTTTTGGACATGCAGACTGGCATGGGAAGATTTGATCAGTTGGAGGCCTGAAAAGGGGTCTTGCCCAGTGCAGCAGGGAGCAAAGGACAGTGTGAGTAACTCAGCACACACAGGGGCATACAAGGGGAAAGACTGCCAGACGTAGCATACTTTCCAAGGACAGTGTTGTGCTAAGTCCTTATGCCTTGTCCTGGGGAGTTTTATCAGAGCAGGCAGGTGAGCTGGTTAGTCAAGCAGCCAGGTCGGCTGGTAGTTTCTGCAAGTGTCAGAATGGAGTGAGATTCTGCTGAAGAGATACAATGTTCCTGCATACATTTGGGACTGTGCTATAAGGGGACTGAGAGCTCCTAGTTTGTAAAGAATGTTGCCACTGATCCATAGAGACTGCATTTATTCTGTAGGGAGTACAGTCCAACATCTTCATCTATTTTTGTACATAGTGAAGGAAGTTTGTCCTCATCTGTTATTTTTTCAAATAAAGTTGGGCATCCCATGATCCCATATTGTCCCCCCCCCCCCCCCCCCCCCCAAAAAAAAAATTGACTAAGTTCTTGTGTATGGATGCAAGTTTGAAATGTGTTTTCCTGCCTTTGCAGGAATAGGGGGGAACCAGTAACCAGCGGCTCCTGTGGTAGCAGCGCTACATGAGGAGCACCATGGTCCTTTGACAAGGCGCAGGATCACAGTAATAAAACTGTTGACAATTGAGTATATTTTCTTACTCTGGCAGTCACAGCACTGGAACTAATCTGACATTGGCAAAATTTCAAAAATCCAGAATTATAACGTGATTCTAAAGTGAACTGAATCTGACATTGATATGGTGCATGGAGACCAGTTCTCTTTACAAAATTACAGCAGTTTGTGTATACAGACAAGGCAGAATGGAAATGCTTCAGTATAATCAAAAATATATGATGAGCTTTATCAAAAATCAGTACTTAGATAAGAGCTGCAGCATACGTGCACTGGTCATTTTATACACTTAATAATCACAGACCACCAGACATAATGTTCATTTTAGGTTTAATAAGGTAACAGGACTTCAACCTTGAGAACAGTTCTGTGATCATATATCCTTATACAACAGAGCTGCAGGCAAGTTCTTGATGCTTCACTGCTCTAGCTGTCATCATTAGTATATGAGGTTGGTGGCTAATATAAGAATCTCACAACTCACACCATTATTAATATCTTATCACATGATCATGTAGGTTTTAACCGGAAATTTATAATTCTCTTACTGATAATTGACAAAAATGTACATATGGCTCATAACAGCATGGGTAGGCATCAGGACAAGCAGCAGACAAGAGAGTTATCCAGTTTTTGTTGTTGGAAAATCCTATCGTGTGCACAGGGCATTAGGCTGTTATCAACTGTTTTTGGCTGAGGTGTTGTTTGGCTGGAAACAAAACCCAAAACTAGTGGGTTCTGAGATGAGTTTTTCAGCTGTAAAAACGTTCTAACTTAAAAAAATGCAGATAAAAGCTCAAAAATGCAGCTCACCAGCGTTTGACGTTTTTGATCCCATTATAAAGAAAAAAAAACACTTAAAAACTCTAATACACATAGTCTGACTTTCTGGCAGAAAAAGTCAGATGGGAGCTTTTCATCAGATATTCCGACCGTGTGTATGCCCCATCGTACTTTTTCTGTCTGCATTTCCGACGGACTTATATATAGAGCCTGTTTTAAAATTTTCTGGTGGAAATGCCGACTGAGTTTTGCCCGATGCAAAGTCTGGCCGTGTGTTTGCGGCATAACGTTAAAAAACACTGAAAACCACTAAAAGCCGCTATTGCAAAAATGCTGAAATTTTTTGAAAAGCTCATTGCAAAGCTACTGGCGTTTTTATAACATTATTTTAACGTCCAGTGTGCATGAGACATAAACGTTAATCAAGGGTCAGAATGGGCAGCAAATATGAAGAGCGATACCGTGAATGTTAGCCAAGGGTCAGTGAAGATAAGAATAAGATAACCCAATAGAACACATTTGTGTATGCCAACAGGAATCCAAAGCAGTCTGAAGATATGCTGTTAACTGAGGGTAACTTGGGTAATGTAACAAAGTTAGCCATTTCATTAAAACGATCCACAGTGACCCATATATACAGCCAAGCGAGCAAGGAGAATCAACAATAAAATCCATACAAAAGTGCATCAATTGATGACTGGGAATAGTAAGAGGCATGAGCAATCTGGCAAATCTCATTCTAGGGAACTTGGACCTGACATCAAACTCTCAGGATTGAACATTGCAAGTCACATCTTACCTCAAAGAGGGCCATCATAAGTCACAGAAGATAATAGAGAGTCTTTGAAATGCTAGGATGCACAGCTGTTCAAGAACTGTGTGTCTCACAGAGAAAAATTGTATCTGAGGCTTAGCGTAAAAAACTGTTTTCTGGTCAGAGGCCTCTTTTAGACCTATTTTCGTGGTGTGACAATAGAGCAAAAGAGAGGAAAGTGCTTCTAGGACCTGGTGGGTAGTCTGAGGTAGTCTTTAATAATTGATGGCTGAAAGTTACAGGAATAATCAATGACCTTCACATTTTTGGAAGTGGGTGTCTGGTTAATTTTGAAAGTTGAAGCAAGTGACAAACAAGGAGCAGCAAACCTATCTGGAGTTTAAACATGTAACAGGATTTTGTGGTTGGTATAAACAATGAAAAAATGCTGGGCATCCACCCAATGATGCCACCATTCTAAGGCCCATTTAAAAGCCAGGAGCACTCTGTTGCCTATATGTGTTTCCTCTGTGGAGGAAAATTTCATGGAAAAGAAGGCAAATGGTGTAATAGATTAGTGGACAGTGAACATTTGGAGAGTATAGCTCCATCTGTTCCTCTGAGGCATCTACCTTCAAGGAAAACCATAGGATAGGATCTAGGTGATTGCATACTGGGGCTGAAATAAGGGCTTTCTTAAGATTCTCATAGGCTGACAGTATTACCAGAGGCCAATTAGACATAGAAACAGGATTTTGTGGTTGGTAGAAAAACAAAGAAAAATTGCTGGTCATCCACCCAATGTTACCAATCAGAGGCCAATCAGACATAGAAACACCTTTCTGTGTTAAGGCCATTGTGTGTGCCATTATCATGGAGAGGTTTTTTTTATGAATTTCCTGTAGAAATTGGCAAAAACAATAAAATGCTGTTTTGCTTTCATTTCTAAAATTTGGGTCCAGTGGAGGATTTTTGGAACTCGTCTGGATCCATGGAGATACTAGTGTCAGAAAGTATGCCAGGAAAAGGGACTTTGGTGTTTGGTGAAAAATATATATTGAAAGCTTGGCTTAGAAAGAATGCCTAGTCATATTTCAGCTATCTTGGGAACTTTTACACCAATAGTTGTCTCTGTTCCCTTACTGAGACCATTACAAGAGAGTCACACTCTCATGAATAGATTTTCCTTGATAGGTCACTAAGAGAAACAGAGAAAAAGGTTTCTTCATAGACCTAGGGAGTTATTGAGTGATTTAGATTTCCAGCATGCATCCACAGCTGAAATATCAGTCTTGAGTGGCATTTAACAAAACACAGTTACAGCTGTTAAAGGGAGGATTTTGTGCTACAGTGCACAATAATGCATACTAAGCCTTGTGAACATAACAATCAGTTTAACATTCTTCAATAAGCATGCTGTTCTTTTGAAGAAAAGCCTGCCGTAAACTATTACAAACCTCAGTTGACCTTCTGATGGAGGCTAATTCCAATGCTAAGGAAAATGTAAGTCTCATATATTGGCTTTTTTTAATTGCTCAAAAACGATACCTTTCATTTTATAAAAAATCTTGCATTTGTTAAATGACAAATGCAAACTGTGTTAGTTACACATCTTTTATGATGCAGTTCTCTAAGAGCATACAGGGAGGTTGTACCATAAAAATAATGCTGCATGTATCTTAGTGCAGCATTAATCTCATTAGTGGAACATGACAGAAAATGGGAACCTCCAGAGTTTTATTACATGGAGCATCAGAAGCACTGACATTTAAGGTAGAAGTTCACCCTAAAACTAAAATCTGTAAATTTACTTGCATCCACATTCTAACACTAACTTATTAAAGAATAAATCAATATACATACCTTTTCTGAATCTGCTCCGGTTTGGTCCCATGCTGAGCTGTCAGCGGTGGCTTCTGTGTGTGGGAGTGTGCAGAGGAGGAAGCTGACAACGGAAGCCCCATAGTAACTTAATGTATGACGTCCCTTCCCAGGCATTTCACAGCCATTGTCCTCTGTCACGTGCACAGAGCTTCTGCTGCTGGAGACAGGACCGGAGTGGCTTCAGAAAAGGTATGTATAGCGATTTCTTCTTTACAGGGCAAGATAGGTTAGTCTAATGCCCCGTACACACGGTCAGATATTCCAATGGAAAAAGTCCGATCGGATTGTCTTGTCGGAAAATCCGATCGTGTGTGGGCTCTAGCGGACTTTTTCCGTCGGAATTTCCGACGGAAAAAAATTGAGAGCAGGATCTAAAATTTTCCAAAAAACAAATCCGATCTGACTTTTTCCGATCGTGTGTAGAGATTTCCGACGCCCAAAGTGCCACGCATGCTCAGAAGAAATTTGGAGACGAAAGCTATTGGCTACTGGCCTCTACATAGTCCCGTTGTACGTTTTCTACATCACCTTGTTCGGAACGATTAGATTTTCCGACAACTTTGTTCGATCGTGTGTATGCAGCACAAGTTTCGGCCAAAATCCGTCGGAAAAAATCAGACAGATTTTGTGGTCAGAATGTCCGACCGTGTGTACGGGGCATTAGATTGTGGATGGCAGTAGAATTACAAATTTTAGTCTTAAAACCAGTATTATACATTATTATATTGCAGCTTACCAATTCTTACATGTGATAAATGGCTGCATTATTTTAATTTTTTGGCTTTATTTCTTCTATTTTGATCTGGTGATTCGGCCGGTAAGTCTGTTTTCACAAGTTCAAGCTCTCCAGCAGAATGTATCAGTTTACATGGATGAGACAAGCCACTTAACACTGGCAGGGGTGATTAAAATGATCCGCTTTTATTTATTCATGCAAAACCTTTATTCCAAAAGGAAAAAAAATAACTGTTTGCTATAACTGATTATAAATTGTGAGCTGGAGTTTGGCTTAAATGTGTTAGTGCATCTAACTCTGCTAATATATCTAACACTACCCTCCCTCCAGACTAACATTGCTGCGGTCTGCTGTGCCTCCTGTTCTCATTCCTCCAGAGTTGTTCCTCATTAATACAGGGGGTGTGTTACTGACCAGATCACAAGGTGAAAACAGAGGGGGAAAAGCCAAAGAAAACAAATCTGATGCAGCCACCACATCTAATAACTGGTAAGCTGCAATACAATATATTTTTGGTTTTGGATTTAATACCGCTTAAAAAATAAACCATTCAATAGCAGCTTTAGGGAAAGAAGTTAATTCACAAGTGAATTCATAATATGAGCCCATGAAAGTTGCACACCTTCAATAAATGCCAGATGTGATACTGCAAACTTCTCTTTGAGCAGATCTCATTGCTTAGTCCCAACAAATTAAACTCTACAGCTCCAGTTAATAGGACTTTCCATAAGCCAAAGTTAAGTCAAAGATGGTGAAGATAAATTAAAGTATAACTAAGGGCAAAACCATTTTTCTGTAGTTTAGGACAGAGTATAAATGGATTAGAACTACTGTCTGGTTTCTATTGCTGTCTGTGCCCCCATTAATCAGATTCAATCTCTCTATTTGTCATATTTACCATTATCACTAAAAACGAAACTAAAAGAGAATTCCAAATTTTGGGTTGTCTCCAGAAAAGTAATAGGAAGGATATCTTCTAATGGGGACACAAGTTTTGGAGATCTTGGGGGCCCTAAGGGCCTCTCTTAAATTGCAAGTATTCTCTCTAACTTCCTGTTGGGACAGGAAGTGAAGGTAAATCTCCCCAATGATACACAGATGGGAATATAAACTGATAGGGGTTATTGGTTAAACTACTTGGACTTGTGTCTTTTTTCCTTTACTCCATCCAAAATGAAAAAAAAAAGTTTTGCTTATAATTCTACTTGAAGTGAACCTATGTTTGCTGCAGTCATCGGTCATGCACAGGATAGTTAAAACACACACAAAGCAGCTCACACACAGGTTTAGATGTGCACTTCACTGCACCTCACCTTAAGGTGCATCTATAAGTCAACCTTTTTTCTTTTTTATATCTTAATTTTAAGAATCAACTCATGCACATTGTGAAAGATTCAGTGGTTACAATTTGCTAATAATCCACAATACAAATAATATGAGACATATACATTGTGTAGGACTGGCACAGCCTCAGGTCAAGGAAGGCTGTATGAAAGTGGGTGTTTTTCCTTCCTGCTCTCGCTGTAAGTGGAAAAGGTAGATGATGTTATTAAAAGAAAAAAAGTATGTGTGGATGGACGAGGCAAAGCAGGTGGTGGAATTTGGTGAGTGTGTGAGAGGTGGGGTGGGGCAGTTGAATGGTCTTTGAGAAAGAGGGGGGATCAGGTAAGCAAGTAAAGAGTAGAAGGGAGATGAGTTGGATCTTTTTAAGAAGTGAGTACCATCTAGTATTCTTGTAAAGTGGTTAACCAGGCATACCATTTGAACTAAATCTGTTGTGTTTGCCATTAAAGAAAACAGATAAGTCTTCCATCAACATTGTCTTGTTTATCTTGCAAAACCATGCCTATGTTGGACGGACTGGTTTGTTGTTTAGCTCACATTTTCTAGCCGTTTTTTACTAGTGTGTTAAAGAGGAGCTCCAGGCTCAAATACAATATCTGCTGACTTTTAATATTAGGACACCTACCTATCCAAGAATACAGCGGTGTCTTCACCCAAGCTGATTCTTCAATTGGCTATTGGGTGCTCCCGCCGCAATCTCCACTACACCAGAAGTGTAGCCTTGCAGCTTCACAGCCATTTCCCTACTGTGCATGCATGAAGCACACTGTGCTCTGTGAATGAGTCGGCTGTGGGGAAGGAGGAGGGGGGCTGAAATTCTGGCTAAGTTTGCCGTGGTGAACTCAGTCAGAAGTGGGAGCGGGTACCTGTCAAAACCAGGTACCCGCTCCCCCTTCCACTCCAATAGGGGCCAAATTTGACAGCGGAGGGGGGGGGGCAGACACGTGGAGCTTCCCATTTTGGGTGGATCTCTGCTTTAACAAAATATTATTGTAGTTAAAAAAGGTATGTAGCTGATAGAAGATCTACATGAGCATCTGCAATTTTTTAAATAAGCTCTGTCACTTTCAGTCAGAATGTTTTCATTACCCAGGAGAGTAACCCAGACTGTCATACTTGAGGTAGTGGGAAACATTTGATGGAGGTTAGCGGGTACTTTTTTTTAACCACCCGATGATGATCTTATAGGCAGCCTCTTGTATCGTGTTTGAGATAGAAGATTTGTGGGCAAAATACAATATGCCTATCTGGGGAATTGCTTGACCTGACTAGAAAGACTGTATATCTGACTTGAATGGTTTCTAAGCACATTTTATGAAATTGTGCTAAGGGACTTAGTGTTTTTGGTTTGATGTAGTGTTCAGTTTACAAAGCTCCCCTGTGGTCTAGGAGGAAGGGGGGGGGGGGGTTAACTGTTCTATGGAAAGCCTTTTCTTGGTTTTGATAAAGAGGTATAGCAGTGTTGTGCTTTGGCTACTAAGCTGTTAAATCTCATTCTGCTAAACCAGGTGAAAAGTGTGGATCTCCATATACCAGTGATGGGGTGAAGTGGGGGGGGGGGGCAGGAGGACAGAGAAGGTTTAGGATATAGCCAAGGAATTCCTTGTATCAGATCTACTGGTGTCCTGTTCTAGGTGGATGCAACGCTTAGTATATGTATTACAACAACAGTCTACTACTCTATTTCAGAACTTTTTTTTTTTAAATTGGCTATATGGAAGGATTAGAAGAGAGATTTCCCCTCTCTTCCTGTCTTGGGGACAACTTTTTCACCAGACAAGAAGTTAAGAAAATTCTTCAACAGCAACATAGAAAGATTTTTTTTAATTATGTCGGAGAATACTAGAACTATGGTCCACTTTTGATTGTTGTCTGTTTTTAAGTTGCAGGTTTTCCCTCACTTCCTGTTACCACCAAAACAGGAAGTGGGGGGAAATCTGTCTGTTGAAGCCTCAAACAGAACTTGGCAGAGGTTCTAATCTTTTTCTGCTTTATTCAAAACTAAGAAAAGGATTCTTGGCTTTAGATGCACTTTAAAGTTATATTAAAGTCAAGCATTTTAAAAAAAAAATAACAAACATGTCATAATAACCTGCTCTGTGCAGTGTTTTTGTACAAAGCAGCTCCAATCCTCCTCGTCTTGGGTCCCCCACTGGCACTCCTGGCCCCACTCTCCTGCCAAATGCCCCCAGAGCAAGCAGCTTGCATTAAGGGGAACCCGAGCAGGTTCGCTCCCTAGCCACAGCTATGCATGTCCATTCACAAAAAGAGCTTGTCCCCACCCCCTCTCTCTCTCCATTGGCCCACTGACTGTGATTAACAATGGCTTCCGTTGCTGCCTTAGCCAATGAGAAAGGAGAGTCCCCGGAGAGCTGAGGCTCTCTTTCACATCGCTGGAGGAAGATTGGGCTCAGGTAAGTATTAGGGGGGCTGGGGGGGGCTGCTACACAGAAAAGGGTAGCCTTTACAAACACTTTAAGTAAGTCATTAGCCCTTACAAACACTTTAATAAGTATGCCTTTTTGTACAGACTTGTGTGTATGGGTTAAAATGATTCTAATATTTAATATTTTTAGTTGGACATGCTTGCCAAATAATGTGTAAGTGTAACATTTAGCCCTGGTTCACACTGGAGCATTTTGTGATTTGAAATGATGTCAAATCGCATGTCAAATTGGCGGCAATAGCTTCAATGGCACCGTCCTAATCGTTGCGACGCCGCATCTGCGACGCTGCACCGATTTCAAAAAGTAGTTTCTGTACTTCTTTTTGCGATTTCAGGCTGCAATTTATATTGACATCTATGCAAAACCTGCAGAGATGTCTCTGAAATCATGGCTGAAATCGGGACTGACATGCGGGAGTTCAGCTGAACTCGCACGGCTTCATTCCCGCAGCTCAGAGTGAACCTGGGCTTACAGGCATAAAAATCTCTTTCACAGAGATCACAAAAAAACAATGTTTTCATCTCCCTCCTCTCCAAAAGAATAGTGCCATCTTTGTTCAATTAGCATCCAGGCTCAGCAACTTCTTCCTGAACTAAAATGCTGCTTTAGAGATGACCCTATCATCTAAGCCCTGGTGCCGTGAGTTACAGTCTATATGTTTTATGTTGTTTCGTACAGGTAATTAGTCAGTTTCTTCCTCTCACTTAATGACTTGATGCAGAGTTACAATATGACATTCTTAGTGTAGAAGAAAAAGCTTTACACATGCCTAAATGCAGACTGAGATTCTCCACTCAGCTTAGGCAAAGTCTCTTGATTGGAGCTTAATCGACTGTTCTATTTTTATTTTTAGTTAAAATATATTGTTGCTCTGTATTGTGACATATCAGGAGTGCATTCATACAGAGTTTTTAAAGTTACAGATGTAATTTTAACATAACACAACACCCTACAATTTTTCTGTTCTATAAGCTGAACTGTGCATTTTCTATGTAACTTGAAGTGGATATAAAGGCAATTTTTTTTTTTTTAACCTTGCATTCTCTTCATTAAAGTATAAAAACATTAAAATGTGCCCCCCCCAGCCCCTCTTAAACACTTATCTGAGTCCAATTCCGGTCCAGCGCTGTGCCCGTCTGCAGCAGCACTTCTCCCTCTCTACCTTCTCACAGGAGACTTGACAGCAGTTGGGGCCATTGGCTCCTGCTGCTGTCAGTCAAATCCAGGAGGAAGTCTATAGACACACACATCCTGGCTCAGGATTGAGCTCACATGTCTGCCCTATAGCAAGCAGTTTGCTAAGGGGGGCAGATGGCGAAGAGGAAGAGCAGACAGCACCAGCAGGGGACCCCAGAAGAGGAGGTTTGGGCCCGCTATGTGCAAAAGTATTGCACACAGCAGGTTAGTATGACATGTTTGTTATTTAAAAAAAAATTGCAATAACATAATTATGAAAAAGCCAAACAATGGGCTTTAGGTTGAACACACTTTACAATGAGCATAAACCTGTTACTTAACCACTTGACCTCCGGAAGATTTAACCTTTCATGACCAGGCCATTATTTGCTATATGGCACTGTGTTACTCTAACTGACAATTGCACAGTCATGCAATGCTGTACTCAAATACCATTTATGTCATTTTTTTCCCCACAAATAGAGCTTTCTTTTGGTGGTATTTGATCACCACTACTTTGTTAATTTTTTTGCACTATAAACAAAAAAGGACCAACAATTTTGAAAAAAAAAAAAACGATATTTTTGACTTTTTGCAGGCCATTATGTATTCTGCAACATATTTTTGGTAAAAATAATCCCAATAAGCTTATATTGATTGGTTTGCGCGGAAGCTATAGAGTCTACAAACTATGGGATATGTACCGGAATTTTTTTTTCTTTTTTATATACTAGTAATGGCGGTGATCAGTGACTTATAGCTGGGCCGCGATATTGCAATAGAAATCGAACACTGACACTCTTGACAATTTGTGTGAACCAGTCACACTAATACAGTGATCAGTGCTAAAAATATGTATTGTCACTGTACTAATGACACTGGCTGCAAAGGGGTTAATATAGGGAGTTCAAAGGGTTAACTGTGTGCCTAAACAGTGTTCTTGTGTACACAGTGTGTGCTTTTACTAAGGGAAGTGATGGATTTTATTCCCTGTTTTGCAGGGACACAAAACTCATCACTTTCCCCTGTCCGAACTGAGCTCTGCCTTGTTTAAATACTTGTTTACTCTGTCTGGTGTCTCTGCCCTATGACTGGCGGGTGCCGGAGGACATCCATTGCCCGGCACCCACAGATCGGCTTCTGTGCGTACTCACAGCAGAAGCGGCCCGCCAGTGGTGTGTGCGCGTGCCCCCTAGGCGGAAGTGCAGAATCACTTATATACAGTATACGTTATTCTGCACAGAATGTGGTTAAGATTATATTAAACACAAATTTTATAGTAACTTTGCATTACATTAGATTTGTTTTTTACATGATTATATAATTATAGTGAATCTACCACTGTTTTTTTTGTGAACATTTTCATTTACTTGAGTAATCCAGCTATTGCTTATACACTGTACTATGACTGATGTTATTGTTACATAATCTTACTATCCTTCATAGTATGACTTGTGAAGTCATTGACTGTATGACATCTGGTGGGATGAAGGTAGAACCTTAGGAGAGTACTAGAATGATTAGCATCTGAAACAAAATATAGGAAGTTGCATAACAGTTCCTAACTTTTTTGAATAAGTTTATGTACACTCTTTTTTTTCTCAACATGCAATATAATCCGAAAAATAAAAACATCAGCTGTGAAGTCAGGAATTCTTTACAGGCATGTGGATATGACTACTACATCCTCCACATTCACATGCATATAAAATGGTAATACATTTCAGACAATTGAAAGAAAGCTCAACCACAGCAACAGAAATGTATTGATATAAAAAACCTATATATGGAAAACCACCACTCTATTTATTATCCATAACATATTAAGTTCAAAAGACAAGACGTACAACAATCACAAATAAGTGCCAGTACATATCCAGTAATTACCAGCTGAATTGCATACAGGGCCTTCTCTGATGATCAGAGACCCATTCTAGTCTCAGGCATCTCCATTATTACAGTGCCAGCTTCCATAAACCAACACAGAGCTGAACTGATTGGTGGAGCAACCTTTTCTATCCTATACAAATTAGATTAGCCCTTTGAGAATTGGACGCTTTCATATTGTCTTTGTTTACACAATTTCAATCTTTTTCATGCAAAGTGTTAATGAGCTAACTGCTAAAATTTTGGGAAGAATATTAAAAACGCACAGCTGTTATAGGGCTTCCCCAGAACAATTTATGCACCAAAAAAATCCAACCAATATTACTGTTTACATATACAAAAAAAGGCTTTGAAACAACCTGGCTGTAAAAATTCCTCCAGCCTACTGTCTTTTATTTGGTAAATCATCTGGAACTAACAGAATACACCCTGGCATTTGTACATTCAATCAATTACATTACCACTACCTTAAGAACAAAAAGAAAACAAGACATGGAGATAAATCATACTCACATATTATTCACACTCTAACTAATATATATCTTTATACATGGATATTTACATTAGCTTATCGAGATTTCACACACCCCTCATATAGCAACAAATGGAGTAAGAATTAAAGCCTCACATCACATCTGTACATGTGTACCACCATAATCCTTTTGTAACAGCCTCACCCCAAAGGAGTAGCCTAGTATTTTCTGGGCTTACTGATTACCTCCTCCTAGTAGCTCGTCGTTCATGTCTAGGGGTTCCCAGGGTTAGTACCCAGTAATTGCTGAGACTGACACTCAAAGTCCTTTTTAGGAATTTTATTTTCAAAAAACTGTTGAAACATAACACAGTCTCTCAGTTGGGAATAGAGGGCACGGGTGATAAAGCTCAGGCACTGTAGAATTGCAGACATCCAAATAAATGTCTCTCTAGATAGCCCAGGGAGTAGCCACTCGCAACTGGACACTTCACTGTTGGATAAACCCTTGTTTTGTAGATCTAGCAGCCAATAAGTGATTCGGAATTAGCAAAAGTCTCTGCCACAGTCTAGGTTGTAAAACTTCAGATGAACATCTCAGCTCCCAGGCTCTTACCGAGCAGCCAGCTTCATGCCTCCCCCCCTGGCAGAATCCTCCCCTGGTCGCTTGTCGAGTAGCTGTGCCTCTTCAATCCTGAATGGACACCGGGACACTTCAGAATCCTCCTTCAGTTACTGCGCCTCGAACTAGCCAGTTCTGAGGCTCGGAAACGGATGGATCCCCACCCCAGACCACGAGGGCCCCTGGGACTGGCCAGGATGACCAGGCTTACGGGGCTAGCAGACACTCCTGGACCGAGACCCCTCACGGGGCTGGTCTGGACCGAAAACCAGAACCAACAACGACTCCTGATCACGTGCCTTCAACACCTTAAGTACCCCTTCCCGGAATACACAGCAGGGCCAGACGTTGGTACCCAATGCGTCCAACCAGACTGCGTTCTCAGCCTGTCACAGGTGCTCACCTCACCTATGACCAGGCAGAACTCTAGTACAGCCCAGCCAAACTGATGCCAAAGTGCAACCTAGAACAATTAACCCCAAAACTCCATTACAGTTTTGGGAAAAACTAAATTTACAAGATAGCGCACACTTTAGAAAAAAGTGTCGGCGCTACACTTTCTACTTTCATTTTTGTAGTTAAAAAAAGTATAATGAATAAAAAAATATAGAGGTGCCTGAAATAGCCATGGATCTCATCAATTTAACATCTAGTAATCCACACCATTTTAGTGCAAAGGACTCAATTCATTCTTTATTGCTTTGTTTCTGTTTCTCTGGTACACAGGAGTGCTTTTTAAATTTGCAGCTGCTGAGGCTTTGCTTGAAGTGTTTTGGCCACAAAGCTGTCTTGTATTCCATTCCCAGTTCTATGCAAAAGTAAGTCACAAACACAAGTCCCTTTTTACAGACTTTGTCTGCCAAGCTGGGAACGCATGTAACTTACAAGAGCCTATGCACAAAAAATGGTCAGACAACCTTCATTAAAAAAACAAATCTGTTCCACCAACACTTATGTAGAAACGTCTGTTGTATTTCTACTCAGTTAATACAATTAACACTTGTAACCATTTTGCCAAGTTGTAGTAAGGTGGGAAACATGTTAGGTGAGTTTTCAACAGATGCACATAATTAGTAGTTTTTATTTACATGAATCTAATGATAGCTTCTGCTTTTCCAATTGCTTTTAAAGAGATAACGCTGCATGTATACGCTAGCTTAAAGAGAACTAGACATTATGCTTATTCAAGCATTAAAACCCAGTTTTATGTTTTTTTTTTTTTTTTTTATATATATACTAATGAAGAAAATAAATGTGTTCAATGAACAAATGAGATTTCCTTATTGTTAGAATGGGAAAAATAGTTACTTGTGCAGACCCTTACATATAGTAATTAGGTTAAAGTACCAACTTCCTGCACTTAATGTAAGATGACCCCAAAATGTAATGTGACTTTTAAAGTTGATCTCTAGGTTTCCAGTCACTTTACATAGTTCTTTTGGACCAAGACCAGAGTCTCTTTCAGAAGAACAGGCTCATGGGACAAAGATTGCCAAGAGCAATACTAAAAAGACCAGAAGGTGAGTATAAAAAGAAATCTACAAGTCCTTGTTAGTATTGCTGTAGGCCCGCTGTTTTCCAAAAGCCTGTCAAAGTGAAATGCATGGCTTAAATAGGAAGTTTATGAGAGGAGCAAAAAAACAAGGTTCAAGGCAAGATTATTCAAGGAATTGTCCAGGGAGCTGTCCAGCATCTCAGGTGGCTTAAACAAGAAGAGATACTGCCAGACACAGCAGAGGTTGCAGGTTCAGTTCTAGGTCTTGACAAAGCCTGTTCTCCCCTGAGAGGCTCTGGTATGGGTGGAAGTTGACGGATCCCCTAGAGTCCCTTTTGTGAATGTGGATTTTAATGCTTTCTTTAATCTGTCCTTCTGCTCCTTAAGAAGAGGATTAGTGGTCCGAGAAACACCATGACCTATCCAACACTGCTATTATTTTTTACCTTGGAGCCTAGAAAGCATTGCACCTGCAATCTGTAGATCAAAGCTGTCTGCTGGTACCTTCATACAGGCACACAGTTACCCAACTGCAGGGAGTGTCAGTGAACTATAAGGCACTGTAGGGCAGTGATGTGAACCCTGAAAATTAATTGAGAACTATGAGCCATCTGCTGTAGTGGGTAATGGGACTTGTAGTTAATTCATTCACAGATCTCTGTGAATTAATTATGTGGCTGTTTGGGCAAAGCGGGTACAGGCTCGTTTTGTATAGTAACATGTAACATGTTACTAAAGTAGTTATCCCTTAATTGACTATTGTGGCTACACATATACAGATATACAAGCGGTCCTATGGTAAAAATATTAGTCTAGATAATGGTCTTATGAATGATTTTGCAAATGAGTACAGCAAAAAACAATGTGGTCTTTGTTTTTGTTCTGTTCTCTATGAATATATTGGGAATTGCATATGGGATGTATACCTATATGTAGGAAATATACACATTTTACACAACTAAAAGCATAACCTCAATCTCTCAGTAAACTTGGGCTATTTTGAATCCATATGATGCCAGTATAAGTAAATAATAAAGGAAGGTATATTATATTAACTTGCTTTAAACTTTTTTTTTTTTTTACATTTTTGGAGTTACCACCTGGTTTACGGTCTGGACAAAAGATGTCATACATCTCAGAAATCTTTAGGAGGGGAGGAAGGGATTTCTCAGTTAAGCACAACCCTCCTGCCTGCATTTCTGAGGTAGGGGCAGATGGATTCTAGGAAAATACTACATTAATCATCTCAAGATCGCCAAGGTCAGAAATGCTAGGGGCTTTTTTTTTTTTTTTCAAATTGATTTCTCAGCAAAATGAAGCATGGAGACATGTCTGGATGAGCGAGTTTGTTTTGAGTATTAAAAATGAATTAAATAATGTATTTGGTTTGTAGTATTCAGATGCAGTGTAGTTCTGCTTTAATGTCTACTTTTTATTATACTCCCAGCAGGAGGGGTAGAGGGATGAACAGACCTACCTCAGCAATTTTGTGTATTCTTAAACTGTCTATATGCCCTCAAATTTTTATTATTTGAACATCTGAACAACAATTATATTATTGATCGAGGCATGTACTGGCAGGCATTGCTATACGATGACCTCTGTGCCATATATGAGAATATTTATAATCTTTGAAGGTTTCTGCCTCACATTTCCTCAGCTGTCCACAGATATACTGTATATTCACTGAATTTCATCCTTATTATCGAATGAAGTACATATTGACAAGTATTGATACAATATGGCTGCCATGCCATGTATGAGAATATCTGTAAACTTTGAGTACCGTAATTATCCCTGTATGCAATACAATATATTGAATTACTAAGCAAGCTGTGGCTGTGTGTATTATATACCAGGTGGGCAGAGATATCAAAGGATCCTAAACAATTTTGAGGTAGAGAGCTGTACTTGTGGCTGTCTGTTTTCAAGGATTAACCTGGAAGCTTGCATTATTGGATATGAATCCCTGCATTTGCATTGAGAACAAAACTGCTTTTTTGCTGAATATCTACTAAATATTTTTTTCTATGTTTCCTTTTGTCATGGAGTCAGTAAAAGCATGTTCATGTTGTTGAAAGCTCTGAAATGAAAGTTAAATGTGCACTACATTATGGCTTCAGCCTGCCAGTGCTCTAGATTATATAGTTGATATTTGTGTAAAATGGAGCTAATTCAGTACTTATCTTAAAATTGGGGGGTGAGGGGTAATGTTTTTTATAATTGTCCACCATGGTTTTTAATGTTTATGATTATCTTTTGCTCAATTAACCATTGAGTGGGAAGTCGTTTCTGAACATTTTACTTTATATATTGTCATTTCTATTTTATTTGTTTGTTCTTGGGGTCCAAAAAAGATGGGTCTTTTTTTATAGCAATTGCTGTAGTTACCAGAGATTCTGAACATTTTTCTAATTTATTTTTTCTTCCATTTTCAGACCTGGAGTTGGAAGATATTTATAGTATGTGGAAATGTCATTATAAGAGTAATATGTATCTTTCATGTGTTTATATTTAAAGGAATGTAAAGGCAGAAGTTTTTTTTTATCTTAATGCATTCTATGCATTAAGATAAAAAGCTTTCTGTGTGTAGCAGCCTGTCCAGCACCGCTTAATACTTACCTGAGCTCCATTTCTGTCCAGCGATGTCCACGAGTCACTCTGACCTTTGTGGAGCAGTACAGGCCAGAAAATCCCTTTCTTGGGCCACATGAGGGTTTATATAAGAATAATCAGGTGTTTTATCAGTGGTCACTATCTAGCTACCATCTTCAAGCATAAATCCTGAAGAACCTAATGTAGCGAAATGTGCCGATTTCTATGCTTGTATCAAGTGTCTGTTATGTTCACATCATCCTGTACGTTTTCTATGATTTTAAACAAGGGCCTAACGTTAGAACTTGCCAAAGAGCAATATGAGAACCTCAACAATTTTGTTCAGACAATAGATACTTCCAAAAGGAAACAAAGATGGGATCCCAGGGTAAGCTTCAAAAAAGCTGGCTGATGGGACAGTCACAGTTCATGGCTGACAATCTGCAGGACGAGCACGCCCTGGTGGCACCATATAATGTCTTGAGGCATTGGTCTCCCCTCCTTTTCCTTTTTTGAAGCTGTGCTTTTTTCTATGGTTTTAAACAGATGCCATTTTTAATGTGTAATAATAAATTTATGATTTTATGATAGTGAGTTGTTTGTTTTTTCTAATGTATGTGGCACACTAAAAGTCTGATTTTCCTGTTAGACTGAGGGTTACCTATCCAAATGGTATGGTCCCCTCCTCTCCAGGAAATATTTTGTAATTTACATATTTGGGTTGGTGCCAAAATGACAATGCATCTATGATTGTGCTGGGACCACACCTCCTGTAACTGTTGTTTTTTTTATTTTTAATATTCCTTTTTACACTCAAATTTAGCTTACCAGGTTTAACCTTAGTTCTTTTATATTTTTTGATCATTGAAACACACTGGCTAATAGACAAGTGCAATTTGTTTCAGTCCGAATACAAATTCGGATTAATTTTTGGCTATACATCCGAATCTCCAAATGAAATAGTAATTAATTTAGTTGAAATTCGTTTGACTTTGTTTAGTATATTCGATCTATAATGAATTCCAATATTTTGGAACAATTCGAATTTGGATTGGTCGAAAAATGATCGACCGATTCAAATTCTGTGTGAAGAATAGCACATTGTTAAGGAGCGGGTCGGGAAGCTGGCTGTTGTGCCATTAACAACCAATGACTGATCAGCTGTCAGCGGATTTCCCCACTATCCATACCAGGCCATGCAACTGTGCACCGGATCACGCATATATACGTGATTCCAGACTTCCGCCTATGGGGGCGATCATGCCGCTTCTGCTGTGATGTTTCACAGCAGAAGCCAATCTTGGGGTGCCGAGCACTCAATGTCCTCTGGCACCCGCTGATCACTAGCAATACACAGAGAACTGAGATATGCCATGTAAATAAGACAGTTTTGGCAGGGGGAAGGAATGTATTTTGTGTTTCTGCAAAGCAGGGACTAGAATCCATTATTTCCCCTAGCAAAAGCAGCACACAGTTACCCACACAAACACTGGCTAGGCACACAGTTAACCCCTTGATAGCCCTAGATGTTAACCCCTTCCCAGCCAGTGTCATTAGCACAGTGACAGTGCATATTTTTAGCACTGATCACTGTTTTAGTGTCACTGGTTCCAGGCACAGTGTCAGTGTCAGAATGTCCACCGCATTTTCACAGTTCCGCTAGAAGTAGCTGATATCCGCCGCTATCAGTATAAAAAAATATAAATAAGATAAACATTGTTTGTAGACCTATAAATTTCACATAAACCAGTCAATATATGCTTATTTGGGATTCTTTTTAACAAAAACATCTATCAGAATACATTTTGGCCTATATTTATGAAGAAATTAGATTTTTTTTAACACTTTATTGGATGTGTTTTATAGCAGAAAGTTAAAATATTCTTTTATATTTCAAAATTGTTGGCCTTTTTTTTTGTTTATAGCGCAAAAAATAAAAACCGCAGAGGTGATCAAATACCACCAAAAGAAAGCTCTATTTGTGGGGAAAAAAATGACATAAATTTTAGTTGGGTACAGTGTCGCACGATCGCTCAATTTTTAGTTAAAATATCGCAAAAAATTGCCTGATCATGAAGGGGGTTAAATCTTATGGAGGTAAAATGGTTAATATATTCTTAAAGCACTTCCACTTTTCCTCCATGTCTTTTGTTTCTAGAATGACTTCCCATTTAATATCATAAAGTATGGAGTGTAGTTTAGTAAAGTTGGCTCTCTTGAAATGTAATGTTCTTGTCTGATGCTGCGTAGACACGATCGGGCTATCCGGCCGCCGGACAATTCGCCTGTTTGTGGGCCCTGGCAGACTTTTTCTTCCCAAAAGTCTGGCGGACTTAGAAAGAAGACTTGACTCAAAATTGTCCGCTGGACTCAGCAGTCCAGCGGACAATCCGCCCGTCTGTGTGCTAGTCCGCCGGACTTTCCAAATGAACGGACTTGCCCACACACGGAGTAAAGTCCGTTCATTTTGAACGTGACTTCAGGTACGACGGGGACTAGCAAAGGAAGTCAATGTCGCCACCTCCATCGGCGAGATTGACACCTTGCTAGCCCCGTCGCCTGGTATGGATTTTAAGGGGAACCCCTACATCGAAAAAAATGCGTGGGGGTTCCCCCAAAGTCCATACCAGACCCTTACCCGAGCACGCAGCCCAGCGGCGACAGCGATGAATGAGAAGACCGGGCCAGAAGAAGATAGCAGAGGAGCTCGGCAGAAGAACCGAAGAGCGGGAGAAGTCGGAAGAAGACCCCTGAAGTCGGAAGAAGACCCCGAAGTCGGAAGAAGACCCCGGATGGCGGCAACAAGGGAGAAACCCGAGCTCCTCCGCTAGTAAAAGAGCGGTAAAATAGCAGAAGATAGTGGAGGAGCCCAGCGAGAAGGTCCCCGAAGTCAGAAGAAGACACCCGGAGCTGTCTAATAAACTACTTTAAAAATCTGTGTAGTGTGTTTTTTTTTTTATTGACACTTCTTCCCCCAGGTGAATGGGTAGGGGTACGATGTACCCCATACTCATTCACATAGGGTGGGGGGCCAGGATCTGGGGGCCCCCTTATTAAAGGGAACTCCCGGATTCTGATAAGGACCCGACAACCAACGGCCAGGGTTGTCGGGAACAGGCCAATGTCAACATGGGAAAAGGTGCTTTGGGGTTTGGGGGCGCTCGCTCGTCCCCACCCCCTTTTCTGACTGGCGGGGCTGCGTGCTCAGAAAAGGGTATGATCTGGACCCCGTGGGGACCCCCACGCCGTTTTTTTTTTCGGCGTAGGGGTTACCCATAAAACCCATACCAGGCGACGGGGCTCGCGAGGTGTCAATCTCGCTGATGGAGGCGGCGACATTGACTTCATTCTCCAGTCCCATCGTACCTGGAGTCACATTCAAAATGAGTGGATTTTAGTCTGTGGGTGGGCAAGGATGTTCATTTGGAAAGTCCGGAGGACCTCCGCCAAAAGTCCGGCGGATTGTCTGGCGGACCTAATCTGCCTGAAAAGTCAGTTTGTGTGTGGACGTGTGTGGGCAAGTCCGCTCGTTCGGAAAGATAATCCGATCGTGTGTACGGGGCATTACCCTCTTATCTTCTTTTCCTAGGATTTACGGCAAACATAATTACCCTGTGATCAATGTTTTCCAAGTTATCCCTTACTTCCACATCCCCAATCAGCTCCGTGTTGTTTGTAATTAGCAGGTCAATTAGAGCCTTGTTTCTAGTTGGGGTATACGTGAACTGACACATGAAATTGTCTTCCAAGACATTAAAGAAATAATGAGTCCTAGATGAGTAAGCAGTTTCATCTGCCCAATCAATATCTGGGTAATTGAAGTCCCCCTGGATAATCACATTGCCCTGCTTCACCACTATTTCCAACTGTGAAAGGAGATCGGTCTCCTCTACATCCTTCAGATTTGGGGGCCTGTAGCATACACCCACAATTCATTTCACTTTTGTTTCTTCCCTTTAGGGCTCCAGCCACAAGGATTCCACTTTTTAATTTGTCCTGTTAGCAATGTCATCCCTCATGTTCACCAGCAAATCACTCTTGATGTATATGCACACCCCCCCTTCTACCTGCCCCATCCCTTCGATACAAGAACTACCCCTAGATAGTTGCAAGTGAGTCATGTGAGCTGTCAAACCAGGTCTCTGATACTCCTGCAAATTACTAGCCTACACGCATTTGTCTTAGTTACCCCAATTTAACTGCCAACACTGACCACTGTAGCACCTTTTGCCCCACACTCTCTATTTGGAATAGCTTCCTCTGATCCCACCCCCCCTCACCAACCACCTAGTTTAAAAGTTCCTCTAGCTTTTTGGCCATCTTCTCCCCAACAGAGCTGCACCCTCCCCATTTAGGTGCAGGCTGTCTGTGCTATAGAGCTGGTAATCGACTGAAAAGTCAGCCCAGTTCTCCATGAACTCAAAACCCTCCTTCCTGCATCAGTTCCTCAGCCACTTGCTAAATTCCCTAAACGCCTACTGGGCTGGGCTTCCAAACAAACAACTTGCTCACATCTCGCACAGGAGTATTCACCCTCGAACGGCTGTTTAATAAACGTATACAAGGAGCAAGATATGCACTGGGTAGCATCACTACTCCTGTTGGACATTTTACCCGCTAATGTTATAGGGATAATTCAGGTACAAAAAAATAGAAATTAATTTATATAATTTGTTAATAAACTTCCTTCTTAACCTTATACTATTCTGAGCACTAGTTGTTTCCTTAACTGTTTGGGATCTCCTACAGCCCCACTAAAAACAAAGTGTAAGCAGTGCTGATAGCACAGACTGTGAATGACCTTGGCCTCCAGTCATTCGGAATTATTGATCGCCGAGGTCACTTTTGTGCCTGTGACTCATAAAGGGCCAAGAGGGAAATATCTAGATAAAGAAATTGTAGGCAGTGACAGTGGCACTGGTGCAGAATAACATTGGTCTTAACTTATTGCAAATTAATTACTTTGTTTATATACACATGTAAACATTCACACAAATGTTTACACACATATCACACAAAGGATTTAAGCACTTAAGCCCCGGACCATTTTGCTGGCCAAAGACCAGAGCACTTTTCGCGATTCGGCACTGCGCCGCTTTAACTGACAATTGCGCGGTCGTGCAGCATGGCTCCCAAACAAAATGATATTTGATCTCCTCTGCGGTTTTTATTTTTTGCGCTATAAACAAAAAAAGAGCGACAATTTTGAAAAAAACACATTATTTTTTACATTTTACTATAATAAATATCCCCAGAAAATATATAAAAAAACTTTTTTTTTTCCCTCAGTTTAGGCCGAAACGTATTCTTCAACATATTTTTGGTTAAAAAAAATCACAATAAGCGTTTATGCCCATCACTTTCTGTCCTGTTTACAACATAGGAAGTGAGATGAATCTTTTCAAAGTGAGGGAAATACCATCTAGAACAAGTGTCTCAATTGAAAGATGTCCCTGCTTTTGTGTTTTGGTGGTAGCTCAAAATCATGGATATTCCCTAATTTTCAGTCCTAGTGACACTGGTCACTAGGGCAAATAGAGAGATGGGAGAAGTGGATCTTCCCCGACACAGACAATAAAAATCTTACAGAGGATCTAGCCACTCTATTCAAAAATAAAAAAGGGTTGGGCTCTAGATACACTTTAAGCAGAGGCTCTAATTGGCTTCAAAATGGGTGGGTTTGGGGCGCAAATGACTGTTTCCCCCGAACCCACCTACTTGTGTGATATTAGTGAATTAATTTTCGCTAATGTCTTCCTGCTTCTCCTCCTGGCCAATCAGGAAGCGGGTCTTAATACCCAATTGGCCGGGAGGAGAAGTGACCTGATTGGCCATTAGGAGAAGCAGTGGGGAAGCTGCCGAAGCCACCCGGGAAGCTGCCGAGGAGGAGAAGCAGCTGGGAAGCTGCCAAGGAGGAGAAGTAGCTGGGAAGCCACCGAAGCCACCAGGGAAGCCACCGAGGTGAAGAAGCAATGGGGAGGCCGACCGTGACCTGGATAGGGTAAGTAGTGCGATGTGATTGGCTGTCACTGTCATTTTCTTTTCCTGTGGATCTTTATGGCAGCAAAGAGTCAAACATCGTTCATATACTGATTGTGATTGTACAGCATATATGCAGTTTTGTCAGCTGCAGCACCTCTATAGGCAGAACCTTGGGTGAGTCCCACTGACCAGTATACAGAATATGAACAAGAAAAGAGTTTATCACAAAAATCAAAATGTTCTCTGTAAAAAAGCATGCCCATGCCTCAGCTTTCTATTAAAGTAGCAAGGCTAATTCAATGATCTGAACATTTAATTAAAGCAGACCTTGCATTAAAATACAAGGTCTGCTTATGCTGTAGCCTTCCCCATTAACCACTTGACCACTGGGCACTTAAACCCCCTTCCTAACCAGACCAATTTTCAGCTTTTGATGCTTTCACACTTTGAATGACAATTACTCAGTCATAATCAATCATACATACACTGTACCCATATGAAATTTTTGTCCTTTTTTTCACACAAATAGAGCTTTCTTTTGGTGGTATTTAATCACCACTCCGTTTTTTATTTTTTGCGCTATGAATCAAAAAGGACTGAAAATTTGTTTAAAAAAAAAAAAATTCTTTGTTTCTGTTACAATTTATTGCAGGGTATTGGCAGAGTATTGGCGTGTATTGGCAGAGTATTTCAGAGTATTGACAGAGTATTTCAAAGTATTGGCAGAGTATTGCAGTATTGCAGAGTATTGCAGAGTATTGCACAGTTGGTAAACGGCCACTATCAGCGGCTACTTACTGTGATCCATGATGCGCCGGGTCCTTTGGGCCTGGCGGTCACGGATGTTCCCGGGTGCGCGCCCCAGGGAGGACGTCCACCCAGAAAAACCCGACCACGCAGTAGCCGTCTTTCGGCTATGGCCCGGTCGGCAAGTGGTTAAAAAAAAATCACCACTATTGTGGGTAGTTCTAAAATGTATCTGTAAAGAAAAAAGATTTATGCCTACCTTGCCTCCATTCATGCGGGGGAGGACGGTAAGGTAAGTTTAAACTTTCTTTACAGGTATATTTTGGAGCTACTAATATGATGATTTTTGGGGGAGAGGGCCCATATACTATATGTGGACCCTGCATTGTATTGCAAGATCTGTTTTGAAGTCAATAATTCTGCCATAAATGCCTTCTTTAACAAACAAAAAAAAAATATATAAAACTGTATCATATTTTTTGTTTATGTTAAAATATTTATGCTTTCTCGCCTCTCCAGCAGCAGTTAAAAATCACAATCATACTGCTTTAAATATGGGAAATTGTGCCAGTAAACCACACATCTGCACAGCTACTTGTAGTCCAGCTAGAGAGCATGTATGAAAAAGGTGATGCCATGACTAACAGTTCTTACCCTCGAAAAGGAAGTGCCTGAGGATACAGCTTGCTGGTAAGGTCACTAGGTATGATATAAATAAAAGCAGGGCATATAGAAAAAGAATGTGTTTATCTAAAACATACAAAAATGTCACCTGATAGGCCGACTTAACCTTTTCCTAATTTAATGACTGTCTATAATGAAATATAATGAATGTGACCAAAGATCTACTGTATATGCTGAAAAGTTTCATACATCTTTAATAATATTCAATTTTTCTCCTACATGGTGTTAAAATTAAAAATGTGTTATTAGTTTTTAAGATGTACCTAAAAAGGAATAAAAATTGTGTTGTTTTAGACCAGAGGTTGTTCAACTTTTTAATTTGAGGTTTCACCCAACCTCAAATTACCATACTAGAACCCAAGAATACAATTTTTACCAAAATGTCAGCAAAGTCAATCTAAGGATCTAGAGACAAACATTGTTGAAAGAAATTAACTAAACAGGGAATATAAAACACAACAGGTTTAGGCAAGAAGCACCTAGGAAAGGAATTTGGAGACGCATTACAGAAGTGACATGGAGTAGCGATTGTGCAGATAAGGATGGAGAAAAGCAAAATGAGGGAAGTGCACATTGTCACATACACTGTTCCTGCTTTAAATGACTTCTGGCTTCCAGCTGAAATCTCCTGTGCACCTTCCCTTTCTGCCCTGACAGGTCAAATGATACAACTATATCAACCAGCCTGGAACTATCTCGCCAAACATATTCTTGCAAAATATAACTACATATACTTTTATTTTAGGCCATTCATTTTTTCCCACTAGCCAAGTGACTCCAACAGCTAGAGTTGTGAAGGGATGATAGTCTTCTGGCTGTGCTGTAGTGATGTAATTTACCACTTCGTGTAATCCATCCCTAACTCGGCCACAACCCATTTTGGCTCACAACAAAGCTTTAGACCATTACTTAATGCATGTTGCCTTTTCAAAATATTTGATGCAGTTGTTTTGAGATGTGACTAATATCACATTTTGGATTAGATCCCTTGAATGTTGGTCTCTGGTTTACACTGATGAATTTTTTATTAGATGATTTTGCTAAAATAATCTCATAGGAAACTAAAACTGATACAGAGAACTTCCCTTGCTGATCTGAAGTGACAAGTCTCAGGTGATACAAAGAGATTAAACAAATCCTCCTACATCAGTCGTACCTGTTTATCTTTAGCCCTCTCTTCTAAATAGTCTCCAAGAGCACACATTTTATACAGCATTTCTGAGCTTCAGAAGGCAAGGGACAGAGATCTGACATAACACACTGCACAGCATAGGGTAGGGAGCTGAGTGTAATCTGAGACTTGTGTGGAGTGAGTGGACACCCGCCCTCTACACATAGGGAAACACGCACAGTTGAGTTTATTAATCACCTTCTGTATGCTGAAGGGGAGGTGGGGCTATCCCCCAGGATTTGTGGTGTTGGTATAACCTGTCAGAAGTGACTCATGCAGATAGCAGGGGAAGGAGAGAGCACATGGGAACCGCATTGGATTCTTTGGATTGAGGCTAGTACACAAAATAGAGGGATATTTTTCATTTTAGAGGTTTACAACCACTTTGAGTTAGACTTTACTGTATCTCCATGGATGGGATCCATATCCAATCAAGAGAACCTAGGAACCTGGTAACATCTCCAAAATATTTCTTGCTTTAAATGTTTAATGTGTAGTTGGTACTATGGAATTAGTACTAATTCTATTGCAGAAATCAAGAGTTTTTTTCAACATTAATTTTGACTGAAAAAGGATATACTCATCTAGAACCTACATTTGACCATCATGTATAGGGTCAAAACTGACTTTTATTTGATTATCCAACATAAGAATTGTAGTAATCTTAGTTTCCTTAACAAGGTCATACTAACAAGAAGAAAAGATTTCCAGATAAGGTATAATCTGTATTTGCACCAGACTCAATCTAGTGAGAAAGGCCGTTATGATTAGTATTTTCAGTGTCTTATAGATCCCTCGATGGCAACAGTAATTTTGCACTACATTTTTGTGTCTTCTAAAAACCTGCACATGAAGATACCCATCCTTAAGTTTAAAGGACACAAACCACAGTATTCCTCCTTAACCACTTGCCTACTGTGCACTTAAACACCCTTCCTGCCCAGACCAATTTTCAGCTTTCAGCGCTCGCGCACTTTCAGTGACAATTGCGCGGTCATGCAATGCTGTAACCAAATGAATTTTTTATCATTTTGTTCGCACAAATAGAGCTTTAGTTTGGTGGTATTTATTCGCGACTCCGTTTTTTATTTTTTGCGATATAAGCGAAAACATAGCGGAAATTTTGAAAAAAAAACAATATTTTCTCCTTTCTTTTTTAAAAGAAATCCAATAAAATCAAATTTTGTCATAAATTTAAGCCAAAATGTATTCTGCTACATGTTTTTTGTAAAAAAAATTCCGTTAAGTGTATAATAATTGGTTCGCGTGATCACGGACATATGTACGCAAATGATCATGTAAAAGGGGTGTGCAGGTGATCACGGACATATGTGTGCAGATAATCATTGGCACATGTGATTTTAGTGGGACATATGTGAGGGACAGGTGTTTTTATTATTTAGGGACATGTGTGTTTTGGGGACATGTGTGTTTTGGGGACATGTGTGTTTTACTGTGGGGACATGTGTGTCTTACTGTGGGGACATGTGTGTTTTACTGTGGGGACGTGTGTTTTACTATGGGGACCCTAGACTGGTGATCAGTGAGTAAAAAAACATCTCATACTCACTGATCACCAGCCGGCTGCAGCGATCCGCTCTCCTCTCCTCACCGACGACTTCCGTGTGAGGAGAGGAGGGCCGATTGCCTAGCAACCGGCTGTTTGTTTACATCACATGACAGCCGTGATTCGTCACGGCCGTCATGTGATCAGGAGGGCCAATCACCGTGCCCTCCTGCCGATTCGAGATGCGCCGTGTCCGGGTGACACGGCCGCATCGGGATCGCGCCGCTGCGCGGGCACGCGCGCGCGCGCGATCCCTCTACTTCTGAAGGACGTTCCTGAACGTCCTATCAGAAGTAGACGGCTCCCACCCGGCCGTATATCTACATTGGCCGGGTGGGAAGTGGTTAAGAATTGCTTCTACTAATTTGTTAGAATCAATGCAGCTTTTTTCTTGAGTGATTCATTTTTGACATGTCATAACATCTAAAACGGTTCTGAATCCCTTAGATTTAGAATAAAATAACTAGTATAGTATGCTTCTTGAACATTTTCCTTTAAGAAATAGTTGCAATTGTAGTGGCTGCATTTATTTACTTTTTCAGGGTTCACCCCTTCATTTTCCCCTGGTTATCCTGCCAATAAGACACTTCCTGTTCCAGAGTTACAGTGCTCACTCACTGCACTCTATCTATGGAGAAGCAGTTTTGTTACCCTAGGCTGCTCCCCAGATTTGGACTACAAAAACGAGTCCCTCTCCTCATGTCTATTACATATTGGGGAGTAGATTTGTATTTCACGGAGGATAGCTGGGAAAGATAATGTCATGCTCCGGGTATGGCGGGGAGCAGGAGGTGGATCCCCTATGCCAATGGGGCGATAGCACGGGTTGTATTGGAGGACCGGTTCTAATGTTGCTACTGGTTTTCACCAGAGCCCGCCGCAAGGCGGGATGGACTTGCAGCGGCGGTAGCAACCAGGTCGTGTCCTCCAATAGCAACTCGACCCCACGGACAGCTGAGACAGGTGCGGTACACTAGGATTAAGCAGAGGCGAGGTCAAACGTAGCAAAAGGTCAAGGCAGGTGGCAATGGTTCGTAGTCAGGGGCAACAGCAGAGATCTGGATACACAGTAGGAGCAAACACAAAACGCTTTCACTGGGGCACATAAGGCAACACAAGATCCGGCCAGGACAGGAAGGGGAAGTGGGTATAAGAAGGTTCTAGCGAAATGGTAATTGGGCCAGGCACCAATTACTTGTGCGCTGGCCCTTTAAATGAAAGTAGTGTTGCGCGCGCGCCTGGGGAGTGGGGGCGCGCGCACGCCGGAAGGAGCCGACGAGGCCTGGTGAGGGGAGTGGGATGTGATCCCCGGGCGGGCCGTGGATCGCATCCCGGAGACAGGGCAGCACCTGCGGTCAGGGGAGCTGACCGAGGCGCTGCAGGGCAGAGGACGCCGTGAGCGCTCCGGGATGGAGGGGACACCCGGAGCGCTCAGCGTTACAGTACCCCCCCTTGGGTTTCCCCCTCTTCTTGGGCCTCCCCCTCCTCTTGGAACCCAAGAACCTGAGGATGAGATCCTTGTCAATGATGTTACCCTCAGGTTCCCAGGACCTCTCCTCAGGACCACAATTCTCCCAGTCAACAAGATAGAAGCGTTTACCTCGGACGGTTCTAGAGGCGAGGATCTCTTTAACTGGGAAGATATCGGAGGAGCCGGTGACCGGAGTAGGAGCAGTGACCTTGGGGGAAAAGCAATTAAGAACAAAGGGTTTGAGGAGGGAAACATGGAAAGAGTTGGGGATGCGGAGGGAAGGAGGAAGATGCAGTTTGTAGGACACGGAATTGATCCGAGCCTTGATCTTGAATGGACCGAGGTAGCGGGGACCCAACTTGTAACTGGGGATGCGGAACCTGATGTACCTGGAGGAGAGCCACACCCTATCACCAGGGGAGAATACAGGAGGAAGTCTTCTCTTACTGTCAGCATGTTTCTTCATGCGAGAAGAGGCCAGGGCAAGCGACTTTTGGGTCTCTTTCCAGATGGACGACAGCTCTTGGGTGACTTTGTCTACAGCGGGGACTCCCGAAGAAGTGGGGATGGGTAGGGGGGGAAGAGGATGACGGCCGTAAACCACGAAGAAGGGTGATTTAGAGGAGGACTCAGATTCTTTCAGGTTGTAAGAAAATTCGGCCCAGGGCAGGAGGTCAGCCCAGTTGTCTTGACGAGCAGAGACAAAGTGTCACAGGTAGGCCCCAAGGGTTTGGTTGACTCTTTCCACTTGTCCATTGGACTGTGGATGGTAGGCAGAGGAGAAGTCCAGTTTGACTTTTAATTGACTGCAGAGAGCTCTCCAGAACTTAGACACAAACTGGACGCCTCTATCCGAGACGATGTGAGATGGAAGTCCATGAAGACGAAAAATCTGGAGGAAGAAATGTTTTGCAAGTATAGGTGCAGAAGGGAGACCTGGAAGCGGGACAAAATGTGCCATTTTGGAGAAATGATCCACGACCACCCATATGGTAGTGTGGCCGTGGGAAGGAGGAAGGTCCGTGATGAAGTCCATAGCTATGTGGACCCAAGGTCATTCAGGCACAGGCAGAGGGTGAAGAAGGCCAGCAGGCTTTTGGTGAGGGGTCTTGTCTCGAGCACATATAGTACAGGCCTGTACGAAGTCCGTCACATCCTTTTTTAAGGAGGGCCACCAGTAATACCTGGAAATCAGTTGGGAGGATTTCTTGACTCCAGGATGACCAGCCAGATGAGAGGAGTGACTCCATTTGAGGATCTGAAGACGAAGACGTGGAGGGACCAAGGTTTTCCCAGGAGGAACTTGCAGCAAGGAGGCAGGCGCTGAAGGAATCAGACACTCAGGAGGTACAATGTGTTGTACAGGAGACTCGGACTCAGAAGTATCGGTGGAACGTGATAGGGCGTCAGCCCTGACATTCTTGTCCGCAGGACGGAAATGGATCTCGAAGTTGAAGCGGGCAAAAAACAACGACCACCTAGCTTGGCGTGGGTTTAATCGCTGGGCGGACTGGAGATAAGAGAGATTTTTGTGATCCGTGAAGATCGTGGTGAGGTGAACGGATCCCTCAAGGAGATGTCTCCATTCCTCAAGTGCTAGCTTAATGGCCAGTAATTCACGGTCTCCGATGGAATAGTTCTTTTCAGGGGGGGAAAAGGTCTTAGAAAAGAAACCACAGGTGATGTTCTTGCCCTTGGAGTCTTTCTGGAGAAGCACGGCTCCAGCTCCCACAGAGGAGGCATCGACTTCCAGGAGAAAAGGTTTGAGAGGATCAGGCCTGGATAAAACGGGTGCAGAGGCAAAGACAGACTTGAGGTGGTTAAATGCCTCATCAGCTTGAGGAGGCCAGGACCTCGGATTCACATCCTTTTTGGTTAGTGCCACAATAGGCGCCACAATGGTAGAGAAGTGAGGAATGAACTGGCGATAATAGTTGGCGAATCCGAGGAAACGCTGGATGGCCCGTAGCCCGGTGCCCTTCTCTGTACTCGCTCCATTTCCAGTACATCCTTCCTGAAGACTGGTGCCCAGAACTGGACAGCATACTCCAGGTGAGGCTGGACCAAAGTCTTGCAGAGTGGGAGAATTATCGCTTTATCCCTGGAGTTAATCCCCTTTTTAATGCATGCCAATACAATATTCTGTTTGCTTTGTTAGCAGCTTGGCATTGCATGCCATTGCTGAGCCTATCATCTACTAGGATCACAGGTCCTTTTCCATCCTAGATTCCCCCAGAGGTTCTCCCCTAGAGAGTAAATTGCATTCATATTTTTGCCACCCAAATGCATTATTTTACATTTTTCTACATTAAACCTCATTTGCCATGTAGTTGCCCACCCCATTGATTTGTTTAGATCTCCTTGCAAAGTTTCCACATCCTGCGGAGGAGTTATTGCCCTGCTTAGCTTAGTGTTGTCCGCAAATACAGAGATTGAGCTGTTTACCCCATCCTCCAGGTTGTTTATGAACAAATTAAGCACAGAACCCTGGGGGACCCCACTTCCCACCCCTGACCATTCAGAGTATTTCCCATTTTTCACCACCCTCTGAACTTGCCCTTGTAGCCAG